>OY804589.1:17918430-19288611 GCA_963680875.1 Bathymodiolus brooksi | reverse complement strand
TTAAAATACAAACTACCTTATATCTTACATAATCCACGAAATGGAGCTACCTTACTCCTATTAAAATACAAACTACCTTATATCTTACATGATCCAAGAAATGGAGCTACCTTACTCCTTTTAAAATGCAAACTACCTTATATCTTACATGATCCATGGAGCTACCTTACTCCTTTTAGCATACAAACTACTTTATATCTTACATGATCCACGAAATGGAGCTACCTTACTCCTATTAAAATACAAACTACCTTATATCTTACATGATCCACGGAGCTACCTTACTCCTATTAAAATACAAACTACCTTATATCTTACATGATCCACGGAGCTACCTTACCCCTATTAAAATACAAACTATCTTATATCTTACATAATCCACGAAATGGGGCTACCTTACTCCTATTAAAATACAAACTACCTTATATCTTACATGATCCACGAAATGGAGCTACCTTACTCCTTTTAAAATACAAACTACCTTATATCTTACATAATCCACGAAAAGGAGCTACCTTACCCCTATTAAAATACAAACTTCCTTATATCTTACATAATCCACGAAAATGAGCTACCTTACTCCTATTAAAATACAAACTACCTTATATCTTACATGATCCACGAAATGGAGCTACCTTACTCCTATTAAAATACAAACTACCTTATATCTTACATGATCCACGAAATGGAGCTACCTTACTCCTATTAAAATACAAACTATCTTATATCTTACATGATCCACGAAATGGAGCTACCTTACTCCTATTAAAATACAAACTACCTTATATCTTACATGATCCACGAAATGGAGCTACCTTACTCCTCTTGAAATACAAACTACCTTATATCTTAAATGATCCACGAAATGGAGCTACCTTACCCCTATTAAAATACAAACTACCTTATATCTTACATAATCCACGAAATGGAGCTACCTTACTAATATTAAAATACAAATTACCTTATAACTTACATGATCCATGGAGCTACCTTACTCCTATTAAAATACAAACTGCCTTATATCTTACATGATCCAGGAAAAGGAGCTACCTTACTCCTTTTAAAATACAAACTACCTTATATCTTACATGATCCACGAAATGGAGCTACCTTACTTCTATTAAAATACAAACTACCTTATATCTTACATGATCCACTAAATGGAGCTACCTTACTCCTTTTAAAATACAAACTACCTTATATCTTACATGATCCACGAAATGGAGCTACCTTACTTCTATTAAAATACAAACTACCTTATATCTTACATGATCCACGAAATGGAGCTACCTTACTCCTATTAAAATACAAACTACCTTATATCTTACATGATCCACGAAATGGAGCTACCTTACTCCTATTAAAATACAAACTACCTTATATCTTACATAATCCACGAAATGGAGCTACCTTACTCCTATTAAAATACAAACTACCTTATATCTTACATGATCCAAGAAATGGAGCTACCTTACTCCTTTTAAAATGCAAACTACCTTATATCTTACATGATCCATGGAGCTACCTTACTCCTTTTAGCATACAAACTACTTTATATCTTACATGATCCACGAAATGGAGCTACCTTACTCCTATTAAAATACAAACTACCTTATATCTTACATGATCCACGGAGCTACCTTACTCCTATTAAAATACAAACTACCTTATATCTTACATGATCCACGGAGCTACCTTACCCCTATTAAAATACAAACTATCTTATATCTTACATAATCCACGAAATGGGGCTACCTTACTCCTATTAAAATACAAACTACCTTATATCTTACATGATCCACGAAATGGAGCTACCTTACTCCTTTTAAAATACAAACTACCTTATATCTTACATAATCCACGAAAAGGAGCTACCTTACCCCTATTAAAATACAAACTTCCTTATATCTTACATAATCCACGAAAATGAGCTACCTTACTCCTATTAAAATACAAACTACCTTATATCTTACATGATCCACGAAATGGAGCTACCTTACTCCTATTAAAATACAAACTACCTTATATCTTACATGATCCACGAAATGGAGCTACCTTACTCCTATTAAAATACAAACTATCTTATATCTTACATGATCCACGAAATGGAGCTACCTTACTCCTATTAAAATACAAACTACCTTATATCTTACATGATCCACGAAATGGAGCTACCTTACTCCTCTTGAAATACAAACTACCTTATATCTTAAATGATCCACGAAATGGAGCTACCTTACCCCTATTAAAATACAAACTACCTTATATCTTACATAATCCACGAAATGGAGCTACCTTACTAATATTAAAATACAAATTACCTTATATCTTACATGATCCATGGAGCTACCTTACTCCTATTAAAATACAAACTGCCTTATATCTTACATGATCCAGGAAATGGAGCTACCTTACTCCTTTTAAAATACAAACTACCTTATATCTTACATGATCCACGAAATGGAGCTACCTTACTTCTATTAAAATACAAACTGCCTTATATCTTACATGATCCACGAAATGGAGCTACCTTACTCCTATTAAAATACAAACTACCTTATATCTTACATGATCCAAGAAATGGAGCTACCTTACTCCTTTTAAAATGCAAACTACCTTATATCTTACATGATCCATGGAGCTACCTTACTCCTTTTAGCATACAAACTACTTTATATCTTACATGATCCACGAAATGGAGCTACCTTACTCCTATTAAAATACAAACTACCTTATATCTTACATGATCCACGGAGCTACCTTACTCCTATTAAAATACAAACTACCTTATATCTTACATGATCCACGGAGCTACCTTACCCTTATTAAAATACAAACTATCTTATATCTTACATAATCCACGAAATGGGGCTACCTTACTCCTATTAAAATACAAACTACCTTATATCTTACATGATCCACGAAATGGAGCTACCTTACTCCTTTTAAAATACAAACTACCTTATATCTTACATAATCCACGAAAAGGAGCTACCTTACCCCTATTAAAATACAAACTTCCTTATATCTTACATAATCCACGAAAATGAGCTACCTTACTCCTATTAAAATACAAACTACCTTATATCTTACATGATCCACGAAATGGAGCTACCTTACTCCTATTAAAATACAAACTACCTTATATCTTACATGATCCACGAAATGGAGCTACCTTACTCCTATTAAAATACAAACTATCTTATATCTTACATGATCCACGAAATGGAGCTACCTTACTCCTATTAAAATACAAACTACCTTATATCTTACATGATCCACGAAATGGAGCTACCTTACTCCTCTTGAAATACAAACTACCTTATATCTTAAATGATCCACGAAATGGAGCTACCTTACCCCTATTAAAATACAAACTACCTTATATCTTACATAATCCACGAAATGGAGCTACCTTACTAATATTAAAATACAAATTACCTTATATCTTACATGATCCATGGAGCTACCTTACTCCTATTAAAATACAAACTGCCTTATATCTTACATGATCCAGGAAATGGAGCTACCTTACTCCTTTTAAAATACAAACTACCTTATATCTTACATGATCCACGAAATGGAGCTACCTTACTTCTATTAAAATACAAACTGCCTTATATCTTACATGATCCACGAAATGGAGCTACCTTACTCCTATTAAAATACAAACTACCTTATATCTTACATAATCCACGAAAAGGAGCTACCTTACCCCTATTAAAATACAAACTTCCTTATATCTTACATAATCCACGAAAATGAGCTACCTTACTCCTATTAAAATACAAACTACCTTATATCTTACATGATCCACGAAATGGAGCTACCTTACTCCTATTAAAATACAAACTACCTTATATCTTACATGATCCACGAAATGGAGCTACCTTACTCCTATTAAAATACAAACTATCTTATATCTTACATGATCCACGAAATGGAGCTACCTTACTCCTATTAAAATACAAACTACCTTATATCTTACATGATCCACGAAATGGAGCTACCTTACTCCTCTTGAAATACAAACTACCTTATATCTTAAATGATCCACGAAATGGAGCTACCTTACCCCTATTAAAATACAAACTACCTTATATCTTACATAATCCACGAAATGGAGCTACCTTACTAATATTAAAATACAAATTACCTTATATCTTACATGATCCATGGAGCTACCTTACTCCTATTAAAATACAAACTGCCTTATATCTTACATGATCCAGGAAATGGAGCTACCTTACTCCTTTTAAAATACAAACTACCTTATATCTTACATGATCCACGAAATGGAGCTACCTTACTTCTATTAAAATACAAACTGCCTTATATCTTACATGATCCACGAAATGGAGCTACCTTACTCCTATTAAAATACAAACTACCTTATATCTTACATGATCCAAGAAATGGAGCTACCTTACTCCTTTTAAAATGCAAACTACCTTATATCTTACATGATCCATGGAGCTACCTTACTCCTTTTAGCATACAAACTACTTTATATCTTACATGATCCACGAAATGGAGCTACCTTACTCCTATTAAAATACAAACTACCTTATATCTTACATGATCCACGGAGCTACCTTACTCCTATTAAAATACAAACTACCTTATATCTTACATGATCCACGGAGCTACCTTACCCCTATTAAAATACAAACTATCTTATATCTTACATAATCCACGAAATGGGGCTACCTTACTCCTATTAAAATACAAACTACCTTATATCTTACATGATCCACGAAATGGAGCTACCTTACTCCTTTTAAAATACAAACTACCTTATATCTTACATAATCCACGAAATGGAGCTACCTTACTAATATTAAAATACAAATTACCTTATATCTTACATGATCCATGGAGCTACCTTACTCCTATTAAAATACAAACTGCCTTATATCTTACATGATCCAGGAAATGGAGCTACCTTACTCCTTTTAAAATACAAACTACCTTATATCTTACATGATCCACGAAATGGAGCTACCTTACTTCTATTAAAATACAAACTGCCTTATATCTTACATGATCCACGAAATGGAGCTACCTTACTCCTATTAAAATACAAACTACCTTATATCTTACATGATCCACGAAATGGAGCTACCTTACTCCTTTTAAAATATAAACTACCTTATATCTTACATGATCCACTAAATGGAGTTACCTTACTCCTATTAAAATACAAACTACCTTATATCTTACATGATCCACGAAATGGAGCTACCTTACTCCTTTTAAAATATAAACTACCTTATATCTTACATGATCCACTAAATGGAGTTACCTTACTCCTATTAAAATACAAACTGCCTTATATCTTACATGATCCACGAAATGGAGATACCTTACTCCTTTTAAAATATAAACTACCTTATATCTTACATGATCCACGAAATGGAGATACCTTACTCCTTTTAAAATATAAACTACCTTATATCTTACATGATCCATGAAATGGAGCTACCTTACTCCTATTAAAATACAAACTACCTTATATCTTACATGATCCACGAAATGGAGCTACCTTATTCCTTTTAAAATATAAACTACCTTATATCTTACATGATCCACTAAATGGAGCTACCTTACTCCTATTAAAATACAAACTACCTTATATCTTACATGATCCACGAAATGGAGCTACCTTACTCCTATTAAAATACAAATTATCTTATATCTTACATGATCCACGGAGCTACCTTACTCCTTTTAACATACAAACTACCTTATAACTTACATGATCCACGAAATGGAGCTACCTTACTCCTATTAAAATACAAACTACCTTATATCTTACATGATCCACGAAATGGAGATACCTTACTCCTTTTAAAATATAAACTACCTTATATCTTACATGATCCACGAAATGGAGATACCTTACTCCTTTTAAAATATAAACTACCTTATATCTTACATGATCCATGAAATGGAGCTACCTTACTCCTATTAAAATACAAACTACCTTATATCTTACATGATCCACGAAATGGAGCTACCTTACTCCTTTTAAAATACAAACTACCTTATATCTTACATAATCCACGAAAAGGAGCTACCTTACCCCTATTAAAATACAAACTTCCTTATATATTACATAATCCACGAAAATGAGCTACCTTACTCCTATTAAAATACAAACTACCTTATATCTTACATGATCCACGAAATGGAGCTACCTTACTCCTATTAAAATACAAACTACCTTATATCTTACATGATCCACGAAATGGAGCTACCTTACTCCTATTAAAATACAAACTACCTTATATCTTACATGATCCATGGAGCTACCTTACTCCTATTAAAATACAAACTTCCTTATATCTTACATAATCCACGAAAATGAGCTACCTTACTCCTATTAAAATACAAACTACCTTATATCTTACATGATCCACGAAATGGAGCTACCTTACTCCTATTAAAATACAAACTACCTTATATCTTACATGATCCACGAAATGGAGCTACCTTACTCCTCTTGAAATACAAACTACCTTATATCTTAAATGATCCACGAAATGGAGCTACCTTACCCCTATTAAAATACAAACTACCTTATATCTTACATAATCCACGAAATGGAGCTACCTTACTCCTATTAAAATACAAACTACCTTATATCTTACATGATCCATGGAGCTACCTTACTAATATTAAAATACAAACTACCTTATATCTTACATGATCCACGAAATGGGGCTACCTTACTCCTATTAAAATACAAACTACCTTATATCTTACATGATCCACGAAATGGAGCTACCTTACTCCTTTTAAAATATAAACTACCTTATATCTTACATGATCCACTAAATGGAGCTACCTTACTCCTATTAAAATACAAACTACCTTATATCTTACACGATCCACGAAATGGAGCTACCTTACTCCTATTAAAATACAAACTACCTTATAGCTTACATGATCCATGGAGCTACCTTACTCCTATTAAAATACAAACTACCTTATATCTTACATGATCCACGAAATGGAGCTACCTTACTCCTATTAAAATACAAACTACCTTATATCTTACATGATCCACGAAATGGAGATACCTTACTCCTTTTAAAATATAAACTACCTTATATCTTACATGATCCACGAAATGGAGATACCTTACTCCTTTTAAAATATAAACTACCTTATATCTTACATGATCCATGAAATGGAGCTACCTTACTCCTATTAAAATACAAACTACCTTATATCTTACATGATCCACGAAATGGAGCTACCTTACTCCTTTTAAAATATAAACTACCTTATATCTTACATGATCCACTAAATGGAGCTACCTTACTCCTATTAAAATACAAACTACCTTATATCTTACATGATCCACGAAATGGAGCTACCTTACTCCTATTAAAATACAAACTATCTTATATCTTACATGATCCACGGAGCTACCTTACTCCTTTTAACATACAAACTACCTTATATCTTACATGATCCACGAAATGGAGCTACCTTACTCCTATTAAAATACAAACTACCTTATATCTTACATGATCCACGAAATGGAGATACCTTACTCCTTTTAAAATATAAACTACCTTATATCTTACATGATCCACGAAATGGAGATACCTTACTCCTTTTAAAATATAAACTACCTTATATCTTACATGATCCATGAAATTGAGCTACCTTACTCCTATTAAAATACAAACAACCTTATATCTTACATGATCCACGAAATGGAGCTACCTTACTCCTATTAAAATACAAACTACCTTAAATCTTACATGATCCACGAAATGGAGCTACCTTACTCCTTTTAAAATATAAACTACCTTATATCTTACATGATCCACTAAATGGAGCTACCTTACTCCTTTTAAAATACAAACTATCTTATATCTTACATGATCCACGGAGCTACCTTACTCCTTTTAACATACAAACTACCTTATATCTTACATGATCCACGAAATGGAGCTACCTTACTCCTATTAAAATACAAACTACCTTATATCTTACATGATCCACGAAATGGAGATACCTTACTCCTTTTAAAATATAAACTACCTTATATCTTACATGATCCACGAAATGGAGCTACCTTACTCCTATTAAAATACAAACTACCTTATATCTTACATAATCCACGAAATGGAGCTACCTTACTCCTATTAAAATACAAACTACCTTATATCTTACATGATCCAAGAAATGGAGCTACCTTAATCCTTTTAAAATGCAAACTAACTTATATCTTACATGATCCACGGAGCTACCTTACTCCTTTTAACATACAAACTACTTTATATCTTATATGACCCACGAAATGGAGCTACCTTAATCCTATTAAAATCCAAACTACCTTATATCTTACATGATCCACGGAGCTACCTTACTCCTTTTAAAATACAAACTACCTTATATCTTACATGATCCACGGAGCTACCTTACCCCTATTAAAATACAAATTACCTTATATCTTACATAATCCACGAAATGGGGCTACCTTACTCCTATTAAAATACAAACTACCTTATATCTTACATGATCCACGAAATGGAGCTACCTTACTCCTATTAAAATACAAACTACCTTATATCTTAAATAATCCACGAAATGGAGCTACCTTACTCCTATTAAAATACAAACTACCTTATATCTTACATGATCCATGGAGCTACCTTACTCCTATTAAAATACAAACTACCTTATATCTTACATGATCCACGGAGCTACCTTACTCCTATTAAAATACAAACTACCTTATATCTTACATGATCCACGTAGCTACCTTACTCCTATTAAAATACAAACTACCTAATATTTTACATGATCCACGTAGCTTCCTTACTCCTTTTAAAATACAAACTACCTTATATCTTACATGATCCACGGTGCTACCTTACTCCTATTAAAATACAAACTACCTTATATCTTACATGATCCATGGAGCTACCTTACTCCTATTAAAATACAAACTACCTTATATCTTACATAATCAACGAAATGGAGCTACCTTACTCCTATTAAAATACAAACTACCTTATATCTTACATGATCCACGGAGCTACCTTACTCCTATTAAAATACAAACTACCTTATATCTTACATGATACACGAAATGGAGCTACCTTACTCCTATTAAAATACAAACTACCTTATATCTTACATGATCCATTGAGCTACCTTACTCCTACTAAAATACAAAACTACCTCATATCTTACATGATCCATGGAGGTACCTTACTCCTATTAAAATACAAACTACCTTATATCTTACATGATCCATGGAGCTACCTTACTCCTATTAAAATACAAACTACCTTATATCTTACATGATCCACGGAGCTACCTTACTCCTTTTAAAATACAAACTACCTTATATCTTACATGATCCATGGAGCTACCTTACTCCTATTAAAATACAAACTACCTAATATCTTACATAATCCACGAAATGGAGCTACCTTACTCCTATTAAAATACAAACTACCTTATATCTTACATGATCCATGGAGCTACCTTACTCCTATTAAAATACAAACTACCTTATATCTTACATGATCCATGGAGCTACCTTACTCCTTTTAAAATACAAACTACCTAATATTTTACATGATCCACGTAGCTACCTTACTCCTATTAAAATACAAACTATCTTATATCTTACATGATCCATGGAGCTACCTTACTCCTATTAAAATACAAACTACCTTATATCTTACATGATCCACGGTGCTACCTTACTCCTATTAAAATACAAACTACCTTATATCTTACATGATCCATGGAGCTACCTTACTCCTATTAAAATACAAACTACCTTATATCTTACATAATCAACGAAATGGAGCTACCTTACTCCTATTAAAATACAAACTACCTTATATCTTACATGATCCACGGAGCTACCTTACTCCTATTAAAATACAAACTACCTTATATCTTACATGATACACGAAATGGAGCTACCTTACTCCTATTAAAATACAAACTACCTTATATCTTACATGATCCATGGAGCTACCTTACTCCTATTAAAATACAAAACTACCTCATATCTTACATGATCCATGGAGGTACCTTACTCCTATTAAAATACAAACTACCTTATATCTTACATGATCCATGGAGCTACCTTACTCCTATTAAAATACAAACTACCTAATATCTTACATAATCCACGAAATGGAGCTACCTTACTCCTATTAAAATGCAAACTACCTTATATCTTACATGATCTATGGAGCTACCTTACTCCTATTAAAAAAAAATTACCTTATATCTTACATGATCCATGGAGCTACCTTACTCCTTTTAAAATACAAACTACCTAATATCTTACATAATCCGCGAAATGGAGCTACCTTACTCCTATTAAAATACAAACTACCTTATATCTTACATGATCCATGGAGCTACCTTATTTCTATTAAAATACAAACTACCTTATATCTTACATGATCCACGGAGCTACCTTACTCCTTTTAAAATACAAACTACCTAATATCTTACATAATCCGCGAAATGGAGCTACCTTACTCCTATTAAAATACAAACTACCTTATATCTTACATGATCCATGGAGTTACCTTATTCCTATTAAAATACAAACTACTTTATATCTTACATGATCCACGGAGCTACCTTACTCCTATTAAAATACAAACTACCTGATATCTTACATGATCCACGGAGATACCTTAATCCTATTAAAAAAAAAACTACCTTATATCTTACATGATCCATGGAGCTACCTTACTCCTATTAAAATACAAACTACCTAATATCTTACATAATCCACGAAATGGAGCTACCTTACTCCTATTAAAATACAAACTACCTTATATCTTACATGATCCATGGAGCTACCTTACTCCTATTAAAATACAAACTACCTTATATCTTACATGATCCATGGAGCTACCTTACTCCTATTAAAATACAAACTACCTAATATCTTACATAATCCACGAAATTGAGCTACCTTACTCCTATTAAAATAAAAACTACCTTATATCTTACATAATCCACGAAATGGAGCTACCTTACTCCTATTAAAATACAAACTACCTTATATCTTACATGATCCATCGAGCTACCTTACTCCTATTAAAATACAAACTACCTAATATCTTACATAATCCACACCATGGAGCTACCTTACTCCTATTAAAATACAAATTACCTAATATCTTACATGATCCACGGAGCTACCTTACTCCTTTTCAAATACAAACTACCTAATATCTTACATAATCCACGAAATGGAGTTACCTTACTCCTATTAAAATACAAACTACCTTATATCTTACATGATCCATGGAGCTACCTTACTCCTATTAAAATACAAACTACCTTATATCTTACATGATCCATGGAGCTATCTTACTCCTATTAAAATACAAACTACTTAATATCTTACATAATCCACGAAATGGAGCTACCTTACTCCTATTAAAATACAAACTACCTTATATCTTACATGATCCATGGAGCTACCTTACTCCTATTAAAATACAACTTACCTTATATCGTACATGATCCACGAAATGGAGCTACCTTACTCCTATTAAAAACAAACTATCTTATATCTTACATGATCCATGGAGCTACCTTACTCCTATTAAAATACAAACTACCTTATATCTTACATGATCCACGAAATGGAGCTACCTTACTCCTATTAAAATACAAACTACCTTATATCTTAAATAATCCACGAAATGGAGCTACCTTACTCCTATTAAAATACAAACTACCTTATATCTTACATGATCCATGGAGCTACCTTACTCCTATTAAAATACAAACTACCTTATATCTTACATGATCCACGGAGCTACCATACTCCTATTAAAATACAAACTACCTTATATCTTACATGATACACGTAGCTTCCTTACTCCTATTAAAATACAAACTACCTAATATCTTAAATAATCCACGAAATGGAGCTACCTTACTCCTATTAAAATACAAACTACCTTATATCTTAAATAATCCACGAAATGGAGCTACCTTACTCCTATTAAAATACAAACTACCTAATATTTTACATGATCCACGTAGCTTCCTTACTCCTATTAAAATACAAACTACCTTATATCTTACATGATCCACGGTGCTACCTTACTCCTATTAAAATACAAACTACCTTATATCTTACATGATCCATGGAGCTACCTTACTCCTATTAAAATACAAACTACCTTATATCTTACATAATCAACGAAATGGAGCTACCTTACTCCTATTAAAATACAAACTACCTTATATCTTACATGATCCACGGAGCTACCTTACTCCTATTAAAATACAAACTACCTTATATCTTACATGATACACGAAATGGAGCTACCTTACTCCTATTAAAATACAAACTACCTAATATCTTACATAATCCACGAAATTGAGCTACCTTACTCCTATTAAAATACAAACTACCTTATATCTTACATAATCCACGAAATGGAGCTACCTTACTCCTATTAAAATACATACTACCTTATATCTTACATGATCCATCGAGCTACCTTACTCCCATTAAAATACAAACTACCTAATATCTTACATAATCCACGCCATGGAGCTACCTTACTCCTATTAAAATACAAATTACCTTATATCTTACATGATCCATGGAGCTATCTTACTCCTATTAAAATACAAACTACTTAATATCTTACATAATCCACGAAATGGAGCTACTTTACTCCTATTAAAATACAAACTACCTTATATCTTACATGATCCATGGAGCTACCTTACTCCTATTAAAATACAACCTACCTTATATCGTACATGATCCACGAAATGGACCAACCTTACTCCTATTAAAAACAAACTATCTTATATCTTACATGATCCATGGAGCTACCTTACTCCTATTAAAATACAAACTACCTTATATCTTACATGATCCACGAAATGGAGCTACCTTACTCCTATTAAAATACAAACTACCTTTTATCTTAAATAATCCACGAAATGGAGCTACCTTACTCCTATTAAAATACAAACTACCTTATATCTTACATGATCCATGGAGCTACCTTACTCCTATTAAAATACAAATTACCTTATATCTTACATGATCCACGAAGCTACCTTACTCCTTTTAAAATACAAACTACCTAATATCTTACATAATCCACGAAATGGAGCTACCTTACTCCTATTAAAATACAAACTACCTTATATCTTACATAATCCACGATATGGAGCTACCTTACTCCTATTAAAATACAACCTACCTTATATCGTACATGATCCACGAAATGGACCAACCTTACTCCTATTAAAAACAAACTATCTTATATCTTACATGATCCATGGAGCTACCTTACTCCTATTAAAATACAAACTACCTTATATCTTACATGATCCACGAAATGGAGCTACCTTACTCCTATTAAAATACAAACTACCTTATATCTTAAATAATCCACGAAATGGAGCTACCTTACTCCTATTAAAATACAAACTACCTTATATCTTACATGATCCATGGAGCTACCTTACTCCTATTAAAATACAAATTACCTTATATCTTACATGATCCACGAAGCTACCTTACTCCTTTTAAAATACAAACTACCTAATATCTTACATAATCCACGAAATGGAGCTACCTTACTCCTATTAAAATACAAACTACCTTATATCTTACATAATCCACGATATGGAGCTACCTTACTCCTATTAAAATACAAACTACCTTATATCTTACATGATCCATCGAGCTACCTTACTCCTATTAAAATACAAACTACCTAATATCTTACATAATCCACGCCATGGAGCTACCTTACTCCTATTAAAATACAAATTACCTTATATCTTACATGATCCACGGAGCTACCTTACTCCTTTTAAAATACAAACTACCTAATATCTTACATAATCCACGAAATGGAGTTACCTTACTCCTATTAAAATACAAACTACCTTATATCTTACATGATCCATGGAGCTACCTTACTCCTATTAAAATACAAACTACTTAATATCTTACATAATCCACGAAATGGAGCTACCTTACTCCTATTAAAATACAAGCTACCTTATATCTTACATGATACAAGAAATGGAGCTACCTTACTCCTATTAAAATACAAACTACCTAATATCTTACATAATCCACGCCATGGAGCTACCTTACTCCTATTAAAATACAAATTACCTTATATCTTACATGATCCACGGAGCTACCTTACTCCTTTTAAAATACAAACTACCTAATATCTTACATAATCCACGAAATGGAGTTACCTTACTCCTATTAAAATATAAACTACCTTATATCTTACATGATCCATGCAGCTACCTTACTCCTATTAAAATACAAACTACCTTATATCTTACATGATCCATGGAGCTACCTTACTCCTATTAAAATACAAACTACTTAATATTTTACATAATCCACGAAATGGAGCTACCTTACTCCTATTAAAATACAAACTACCTTATATCTTACATGATCCATGGAGCTACCTTACTCCTATTAAAATACAACCTACCTTATATCGTACATGATCCACGAAATGGAGTCACCTTACTCCTATTAAAATACAAACTACCTTATATCTTACATGATCCACGGAGCTACCTTACTCCTATTAAAATACAAACTACCTTATATCTTACATGATACACGAAATGGAGCTACCTTACTCCTATCAAAATACAAACTACCTAATATCTTACATAATCCACGAAATTGAGCTACCTTACTCCTATTAAAATACAAACTACCTTATATCTTACATAATCCACGAAATGGAGCTACCTTACTCCTACTAAAATACAAACTACCTTATATCTTACATGATCCATCGAGGTACCTTACTCCTATTAAAATACAAACTACCTAATATCTTACATAATCCACGCCATGGAGCTACCTTACTCCTATTAAAATACAAATTACCTTATATCTTACATGATCCACGGAGCTACCTTACTCCTTTTAAAATACAAACTACCTAATATCTTACATAATCCACGAAATGGAGTTACCTTACTCCTATTAAAATACAAACTACCTTATATCTTACATGATCCATGGAGCTACCTTACTCCTATTAAAATACAAACTACCTTATATCTTACATGATCCATGGAGCTATCTTACTCCTATTAAAATACAAACTACTTAATATCTTACATAATCCACGAAATGGAGCTACCTTACTCCTATTAAAATACAAACTACCTTATATCTTACATGATCCATGGAGCTACCTTACTCCTATTAAAATACAACCTACCTTATATCGTACATGATCCACGAAATGGAGCTACCTTACTCCTATTAAAAACAAACTATCTTATATCTTACATGATCCATGGAGCTACCTTACTCCTATTAAAATACAAACTACCTTATATCTTACATAATCAACGAAATGGAGCTACCTTACTCCTATTAAAATACAAACTACCTTATATCTTACATGATCCACGGAGCTACCTTACTCCTATTAAAATACAAACTACCTTATATCTTACATGATACACGAAATGGAACTACCTTACTCCTATTAAAATACAAACTACCTAATATCTTACATAATCCACGAAATTGAGCTACCTTACTCCTATTAAAATACAAACTACCTTATATCTTACATAATCCACGAAATGGAGCTACCTTACTCCTATTAAAATACAAACTACCTTATATCTTACATGATCCATCGAGCTACCTTACTCCTATTAAAATACAAACTACCTAATATCTTACATAATCCACGCCATGGAGCTACCTTACTCCTATTAAAATACAAATTACCTTATATCTTACATGATCCATGGAGCTATCTTACTCCTATTAAAATACAAACTACTTAATATCTTACATAATCCACGAAATGGAGCTACTTTACTCCTATTAAAATACAAACTACCTTATATCTTACATGATCCATGCAGCTACCTTACTCCTATTAAAATACAAACTACCTTATATCTTACATGATCCATGGAGCTACCTTACTCCTATTAAAATATAAACTACCTTATATCTTACATGATCCATGCAGCTACCTTACTCCTATTAAAATACAAACTACCTTATATCTTACATGATCCATGGAGCTACCTTACTCCTATTAAAATACAAACTACTTAATATTTTACATAATCCACGAAATGGAGCTACCTTACTCCTATTAAAATACAAACTACCTTATATCTTACATGATCCATGGAGCTACCTTACTCCTATTAAAATACAACCTACCTTATATCGTACATGATCCACGAAATGGAGTCACCTTACTCCTATTAAAATACAAACTACCTTATATCTTACATGATCCACGGAGCTACCTTACTCCTATTAAAATACAAACTACCTTATATCTTACATGATACACGAAATGGAGCTACCTTACTCCCATCAAAATACAAACTACCTAATATCTTACATAATCCACGAAATTGAGCTACCTTACTCCTATTAAAATACAAACTACCTTATATCTTACATAATCCACGAAATGGAGCTACCTTACTCCTATTAAAATACAAACTACCTTATATCTTACATGATCCATCGAGGTACCTTACTCCTATTAAAATACAAACTACCTAATATCTTACATAATCCACGCCATGGAGCTACCTTACTCCTATTAAAATACAAATTACCTTATATCTTACATGATCCACGGAGCTACCTTACTCCTTTTAAAATACAAACTACCTAATATCTTACATAATCCACGAAATGGAGTTACCTTACTCCTATTAAAATACAAACTACCTTATATCTTACATGATCCATGGAGCTACCTTACTCCTATTAAAATACAAACTTCCTTATATCTTACATGATCCATGGAGCTATCTTACTCCTATTAAAATACAAACTACTTAATATCTTACATAATCCACGAAATGGAGCTACCTTACTCCTATTAAAAACAAACTATCTTATATCTTACATGATCCATGGAGCTACCTTACTCCTATTAAAATACAAACTACTTTATATCTTACATAATCAACGAAATGGAGCTACCTTACTCCTATTAAAATACAAACTACCTTATATCTTACATGATCCACGGAGCTACCTTACTCCTATTAAAATACAAACTACCTTATATCTTACATGATACACGAAATGGAGCTACCTTACTCCTATTAAAATACAAACTACCTAATATCTTACATAATCCACGAAATTGAGCTACCTTACTCCTATTAAAATACAAACTACCTTATATCTTACATAATCCACGAAATGGAGCTACCTTACTCCTATTAAAATACAAGCTACCTTATATCTTACATGATCCATCGAGCTACCTTACTCCTATTAAAATACAAACTACCTAATATCTTACATAATCCACGCCATGGAGCTACCTTACTCCTATTAAAATACAAATTACCTTATATCTTACATGATCCATGGAGCTATCTTACTCCTATTAAAATACAAACTACTTAATATCTTACATAATCCACGAAATGGAGCTACTTTACTCCTATTAAAATACAAACTACCTTATATCTTACATGATCCATGGAGCTACCTTACTCCTATTAAAATACAACCTACCTTATATCGTACATGATCCACGAAATGGAGCTACCTTACTCCTATTAAAAACAAACTATCTTATATCTTACATGATCCATGGAGCTACCTTACTCCTATTAAAATACAAACTACCTTATATCTTACATGATCCACGAAATGGAGATACCTTACTCCTATTAAAATACAAACTACCTTATATCTTAAATAATCCACGAAATGGAGCTACCTTACTCCTATTAAAATACAAACTACCTTATATCTTACATGATCCATGGAGCTACCTTACTCCTATTAAAATACAAATTACCTTATATCTTACATGATCCACGAAGCTACCTTACTCCTTTTAAAATACAAACTACCTAATATCTTACATAATCCACGAAATGGAGCTACCTTACTCCTATTAAAATACAAACTACCTTATATCTTACATAATCCACGATATGGAGCTACCTTACTCCTATTAAAATACAAACTACCTTATATCTTACATGATCCATCGAGCTACCTTACTCCTATTAAAATACAAACTACCTAATATCTTACATAATCCACGCCATGGAGCTACCTTACTCCTATTAAAATACAAATTACCTTATATCTTACATGATCCACGGAGCTACCTTACTCCTTTTAAAATACAAACTACCTAATATCTTACATAATCCACGAAATGGAGTTACCTTACTCCTATTAAAATACAAACTACCTTATATCTTACATGATCCATGGAGCTACCTTACTCCTATTAAAATACAAACTACCTTATATCTTACATGATCCATGGAGCTACCTTACTCCTATTAAAATACAAACTACTTAATATCTTACATAATCCACGAAATGGAGCTACCTTACTCCTATTAAAATACAAACTACCTTATATCTTACATGATACACGAAATGGAGCTACCTTACTCCTATTAAAATACAAACTATCTAATATCTTACATAATCCACGAAATTGAGCTACCTTACTCCTATTAAAATACAAACTACCTTATATCTTACATGATCCACGGAGCTACCTTATTCCTATTAAAATACAAACTACCTTATATCTTACATGATACACGAAATGGAGCTACCTTACTCCTTTTAAAATACAAACTACCTAATATTTTACATAATCCACGAAATGGAGTTACCTTACTCCTATTAAAATACAAACTACCTTATATCTTACATGATCCATGGAGCTACCTTACTCCTATTAAAATACAAACTACCTTATATCTTACATGATCCATGGAGCTACCTTACTCCTATTAAAATACAAACTACTTAATATCTTACATAATCCACGAAATTGAGCTACCTTACTCCTATTAAAATACAAACTACCTTATATCTTACATGATCCACGGAGCTACCTTACTCCTATTAAAATACAAACTACCTTATATCTTACATGATACACGAAATGGAGCTACCTTACTCCTATTAAAATACAAACTACCTTATATCTTACATAATCCACGAAATGGAGCTACCTTACTCCTATTAAAATACAAACTACCTTATATCTTACATGATCCATCGAGCTACCTTACTCCTATTAAAATACAAACTACCTAATATCTTACATAATCCACGCCATGGAGCTACCTTACTCCTATTAAAATACAAATTACCTTATATCTTAAATGATCCACGGAGCTACCTTACTCCTTTTAAAATACAAACTACCTAATATCTTACATAATCCACGAAATGGAGTTACCTTACTCCTATTAAAATATAAACTACCTTATATCTTACATGATCCATGCAGCTACCTTACTCCTATTAAAATACAAACTACCTTATATCTTACATGATCCATGGAGCTACCTTACTCCTATTAAAATACAAACTACTTAATATTTTACATAATCCACGAAATGGAGCTACCTTACTCCTATTAAAATACAAACTACCTTATATCTTACATGATCCATGGAGCTACCTTACTCCTATTAAAATACAACCTACCTTATATCGTACATGATCCACGAAATGGAGCTACCTTACTCCTATTAAAAACAAACTATCTTATATCTTACATGATCCATGGAGCTACCTTACTCCTATTAAAATACAAACTACCTTATATCTTACATAATCAACGAAATGGAGCTACCTTACTCCTATTAAAATACAAACTACCTTATATCTTACATGATCCACGGAGCTACCTTACTCCTATTAAAATACAAACTACCTTAAATCTTACATGATACACGAAATGGAGCTACCTTACTCCTATTAAAATACAAACTACCTTATATCTTACATAATCCACGAAATGGAGCTACCTTACTCCTATTAAAATACAAACTACCTTATATCTTACATGATCCATCGAGCTACCTTACTCCTATTAAAATACAAACTACCTAATATCTTACATAATCCACGCCATGGAGCTACCTTACTCCTATTAAAATACAAATTACCTTATATCTTACATGATCCACGGAGCTACCTTACTCCTTTTAAAATACAAACTACCTAATATCTTACATAATCCACGAAATGGAGTTACCTTACTCCTATTAAAATACAAACTACCTTATATCTTACATGATCCATGGAGCTACCTTACTCCTATTAAAATACAAACTACTTAATATTTTACATAATCCACGAAATGGAGCTACCTTACTCCTATTAAAATACAAACTACCTTATATCTTACATGATCCATGGAGCTACCTTACTCCTATTAAAATACAACCTACCTTATATCGTACATGATCCACGAAATGGAGCTACCTTACTCCTATTAAAAACAAACTATCTTATATCTTACATGATCCATGGAGCTACCTTACTCCTATTAAAATACAAACTACCTTATATCTTACATAATCAACGAAATGGAGCTACCTTACTCCTATTAAAATACAAACTACCTTATATCTTACATGATCCACGGAGCTACCTTACTCCTATTAAAATACAAACTACCTTATATCTTACATGATATACGAAATGGAGCTACCTTACTCCTATTAAAATACAAACTACCTTATATCTTACATAATCCACGAAATGGAGCTACCTTACTCCTATTAAAATACAAACTACCTTATATCTTACATGATCCATCGAGCTACCTTACTCCTATTAAAATACAAACTACCTAATATCTTACATAATCCACGCCATGGAGCTACCTTACTCCTATTAAAATACAAATTACCTTATATCTTACATGATCCACGGAGCTACCTTACTCCTTTTAAAATACAAACTACCTAATATCTTACATAATCCACGAAATGGAGTTACCTTACTCCTATTAAAATATAAACTACCTCATATCTTACATGATCCATGCAGCTACCTTACTCCTATTAAAATACAAACTACCTTATATCTTACATGATCCATGGAGCTACCTTACTCCTATTAAAATACAAACTACTTAATATTTTACATAATCCACGAAATGGAGCTACCTTACTCCTATTAAAATACAAACTACCTTATATCTTACATGATCCATGGAGCTATCTTACTCCTATTAAAATACAAACTACTTAATATCTTACATAATCCACGAAATGGAGCTACCTTACTCCTATTAAAATACAAACTACCTTATATCTTACATGATCCATGGAGCTACCTTACTCCTATTAAAATACAACCTACCTTATATCGTACATGATCCACGAAATGGAGCTACCTTACTCCTATTAAAAACAAACTATCTTATATCTTACATGATCCATGGAGCTACCTTACTCCTATTAAAATACAAACTACCTTATATCTTACATAATCAACGAAATGGAGCTACCTTACTCCTATTAAAATACAAACTACCTTATATCTTACATGATCCACGGAGCTACCTTACTCCTATTAAAATACAAACTACCTTATATCTTACATGATACACGAAATGGAGCTACCTTACTCCTATTAAAATACAAACTACCTTATATCTTACATAATCCACGAAATTGAGCTACCTTACTCCTATTAAAATACAAACTACCTTATATCTTACATAATCCACGAAATGGAGCTACCTTACTCCTATTAAAATACAAACTACCTTATATCTTACATGATCCATCGAGCTACCTTACTCCTATTAAAATACAAACTACCTAATATCTTACATAATCCACGCCATGGAGCTACCTTACTCCTATTAAAATACAAACTACCTTATATCTTACATGATCCATCGAGCTACCTTACTCCTATTAAAATACAAACTACCTAATATCTTACATAATCCACGAAATGGAGCTACTTTACTCCTATTAAAATACAAACTACCTTATATCTTACATGATCCATGGAGTTACCTTACTCCTATTAAAATACAACCTACCTTATATCGTACATGATCCACGAAATGGAGCTACCTTACTCCTATTAAAAACAAACTATCTTATATCTTACATGATCCATGGAGCTACCTTACTCCTATTAAAATACAAACTACCTTATATCTTACATGATCCACGAAATGGAGATACTTTACTCCTATTAAAATACAAACTACCTTATATCTTAAATAATCCACGAAATGGAGCTACCTTACTCCTATTAAAATACAAACTACCTTATATCTTACATGATCCATGGAGCTACCTTACTCCTATTAAAATACAAATTACCTTATATCTTACATGATCCACGAAGCTACCTTACTCCTTTTAAAATACAAACTACCTAATATCTTACATAATCCACGAAATGGAGCTACCTTACTCCTATTAAAATACAAACTACCTTATATCTTACATAATCCACGATATGGAGGTACCTTACTCCTATTAAAATACAAACTACCTTATATCTTACATGATCCATCGAGCTACCTTACTCCTATTAAAATACAAACTACCTAATATCTTACATAATCCACGCCATGGAGCTACCTTACTCCTATTAAAATACAAATTACCTTATATCTTACATGATCCACGGAGCTACCTTACTCCTTTTAAAATACAAACTACCTAATATCTTACATAATCCACGAAATGGAGTTACCTTACTCCTATTAAAATACAAACTACCTTATATCTTACATGATCCATGGAGCTACCTTACTCCTATTAAAATACAAACTACCTTATATCTTACATGATCCATGGAGCTACCTTACTCCTATTAAAATACAAACTACTTAATATCTTACATATTCCACGAAATGGAGCTACCTTACTCCTATTAAAATACAAACTACCTTATATCTTACATGATACACGAAATGGAGCTACCTTACTCCTATTAAAATACAAACTATCTAATATCTTACATAATCCACGAAATTGAGCTACCTTACTCCTATTAAAATACAAACTACCTTATATCTTACATGATCCACGGAGCTACCTTACTCCTATTAAAATACAAACTACCTTATATCTTACATGATACACGAAATGGAGCTACCTTACTCCTATTAAAATACAAACTACCTTATATCTTACATAATCCACGAAATGGAGCTACCTTACTCCTATTAAAATACAAACTACCTTATATCTTACATGATCCATCGAGCTACCTTACTCCTATTAAAATACAAACTACCTAATATCTTACATAATCCACGCCATGGAGCTACCTTACTCCTATTAAAATACAAATTACCTTATATCTTACATGATCCACGGAGCTACCTTACTCCTTTTAAAATACAAACTACCTAATATCTTACATAATCCACGAAATGGAGTTACCTTACTCCTATTAAAATATAAACTACCTTATATCTTACATGATCCATGCAGCTACCTTACTCCTATTAAAATACAAACTACCTTATATCTTACATGATCCATGGAGCTACCTTACTCCTATTAAAATACAAACTACTTAATATTTTACATAATCCACGAAATGGAGCTACCTTACTCCTATTAAAATACAAACTACCTTATATCTTACATGATCCATGGAGCTACCTTACTCGTATTAAAATACAACCTACCTTATATCGTACATGATCCACGAAATGGAGTCACCTTACTCCTATTAAAATACAAACTACCTTATATCTTACATGATCCACGGAGCTACCTTACTCCTATTAAAATACAAACTACCTTATATCTTACATGATACACGAAATGGAGCTACCTTACTCCTATTAAAATACAAACTACCTAATATCTTACATAATCCACGAAATTGAGCTACCTTACTCCTATTAAAATACAAACTACCTTATATCTTACATAATCCACGAAATGGAGCTACCTTACTCCTATTAAAATACAAACTACCTTATATCTTACATGATCCATCGAGCTACCTTACTCCTATTAAAATGCAAACTACCTAATATCTTACATAATCCGCGAAATGGAGCTACCTTACTCCTATTAAAATACAAACTACCTTATATCTTACATGATCCATGGAGCTACCTTACTCCTATTAAAATACAAACTACCTTATATCTTACATGATCCATGGAGCTACCTTACTCCTATTAAAATACAAACTACCTTATATCTTACATGATCCACGGAGCTACCTTACTCCTTTTAAAATACAAACTACCTAATATTTTACATGATCCACGTAGCTACCTTACTCCTATTAAAATACAAACTATCTTATATCTTACATGATCCATGGAGCTACCTTACTCCTATTAAAATACAAACTACCTTATATCTTACATGATCCACGATGCTACCTTACTCCTATTAAAATACAAACTACCTTATATCTTACATGATCCATGGAGCTACCTTACTCCTATTAAAATACAAACTACCTTATATCTTACATGATACACGAAATGGAGCTACCTTACTCCTATTAAAATACAAACTACCTAATATCTTACATAATCCACGAAATTGAGCTACCTTACTCCTATTAAAATACAAACTACCTTATATCTTACATAATCCACGAAATGGAGCTACCTTACTCCTATTAAAATACAAACTACCTTATATCTTACATGATCCATCGAGCTACCTTACTCCTATTAAAATACAAACTACCTAATATCTTACATAATCCACGCCATGGAGCTACCTTACTCCTATTAAAATACAAATTACCTTATATCTTACATGATCCATGGAGCTATCTTACTCCTATTAAAATACAAACTACTTAATATCTTACATAATCCACGAAATGGAGCTACTTTACTCCTGTTAAAATACAAACTACCTTATATCTTACATGATCCATGGAGCTACCTTACTCCTATTAAAATACAACCTACCTTATATCGTACATGATCCACGAAATGGAGCTACCTTACTCCTATTAAAAACAAACTATCTTATATCTTACATGATCCATGGAGCTACCTTACTCCTATTAAAATACAAACTACCTTATATCTTACATGATCCACGAAATGGAGATACCTTACTCCTATTAAAATACAAACTACCTTATATCTTAAATAATCCACGAAATGGAGCTACCTTACTCCTATTAAAATACAAACTACCTTATATCTTACATGATCCATGGAGCTACCTTACTCCTATTAAAATACAAATTACCTTATATCTTACATGATCCACGACGCTACCTTACTCCTTTTAAAATACAAACTACCTAATATCTTACATAATCCACGAAATGGAGCTACCTTACTCCTATTAAAATACAAACTATCTAATATCTTACATAATCCACGAAATTGAGCTACCTTACTCCTATTAAAATACAAACTACCTTATATCTTACATGATCCACGGAGCTACCTTACTCCTATTAAAATACAAACTACCTTATATCTTACATGATACACGAAATGGAGCTACCTTACTCCTATTAAAATACAAACTACCTTATATCTTACATAATCCACGAAATGGAGCTACCTTACTCCTATTAAAATACAAACTACCTTATATCTTACATGATCCATCGAGCTACCTTACTCCTATTAAAATACAAACTACCTAATATCTTACATAATCCACGCCATGGAGCTACCTTACTCCTATTAAAATACAAATTACCTTATATCTTACATGATCCACGGAGCTACCTTACTCCTTTTAAAATACAAACTACCTAATATCTTACATAATCCACGAAATGGAGTTACCTTACTCCTATTAAAATATAAACTACCTTATATCTTACATGATCCATGCAGCTACCTTACTCCTATTAAAATACAAACTACCTTATATCTTACATGATCCATGGAGCTACCTTACTCCTATTAAAATACAAACTACTTAATATTTTACATAATCCACGAAATGGAGCTACCTTACTCCTATTAAAATACAAACTACCTTATATCTTACATGATCCATGGAGCTACCTTACTCGTATTAAAATACAACCTACCTTATATCGTACATGATCCACGAAATGGAGTCACCTTACTCCTATTAAAATACAAACTACCTTATATCTTACATGATCCACGGAGCTACCTTACTCCTATTAAAATACAAACTACCTTATATCTTACATGATACACGAAATGGAGCTACCTTACTCCTTTTAAAATACAAACTACCTAATATCTTACATAATCCACGAAATGGAGTTACCTTACTCCTATTAAAATACAAACTACCTTATATCTTACATGATCCATGGAGCTACCTTACTCCTATTAAAATACAAACTACCTTATATCTTACATGATCCATGGAACTACCTTACTCCTATTAAAATACAAACTACTTAATATCTTACATAATCCACGAAATGGAGCTACCTTACTCCTATTAAAATACAAACTACCTTATATCTTACATGATACACGAAATGGAGCTACCTTACTCCTATTAAAATACAAACTATCTAATATCTTACATAATCCACGAAATTGAGTTACCTTACTCCTATTAAAATACAAACTACCTTATATCTTACATGATCCACGGAGCTACCTTACTCCTATTAAAATACAAACTACCTTATATCTTACATGATACACGAAATGGAGCTACCTTACTCCTATTAAAATACAAACTACCTTATATCTTACATAATCCACGAAATGGAGCTACCTTACTCCTATTAAAATACAAACTACCTTATATCTTACATGATCCATCGAGCTACCTTACTCCTATTAAAATACAAACTACCTAATATCTTACATAATCCACGCCATGGAGCTACCTTACTCCTATTAAAATACAAATTACCTTATATCTTACATGATCCACGGAGCTACCTTACTCCTTTTAAAATACAAACTACCTAATATCTTACATAATCCACGAAATGGAGTTACCTTACTCCTATTAAAATATAAACTACCTTATATCTTACATGATCCATGCAGCTACCTTACTCCTATTAAAATACAAACTACCTTATATCTTACATGATCCATGGAGCTACCTTACTCCTATTAAAATACAAACTACTTAATATTTTACATAATCCACGAAATGGAGCTACCTTACTCCTATTAAAATACAAACTACCTTATATCTTACATGATCCATGGAGCTATCTTACTCCTATTAAAATACAAACTACTTAATATCTTACATAATCCACGAAATGGAGCTACCTTACTCCTATTAAAATACAAACTACCTTATATCTTACATAATCCATGGAGCTACCTTACTCCTATTAAAATACAACCTACCTTATATCGTACATGATCCACGAAATGGAGCTACCTTACTCCTATTAAAAACAAACTATCTTATATCTTACATGATCCACGGAGCTACCTTACTCCTATTAAAATACAAACTACCTTATATCTTACATGATACACGAAATGGAGCTACCTTACTCCTATTAAAATACAAACTACCTAATATCTTACATAATCCACGAAATTGAGCTACCTTACTCCTATTAAAATACAAACTACCTTATATCTTACATAATCCACGAAATGGAGCTACCTTACTCCTATTAAAATACAAACTACCTTATATCTTACATGATCCATCGAGCTACCTTACTCCTATTAAAATACAAACTACCTAATATCTTACATAATCCACGCCATGGAGCTACCTTACTCCTATTAAAATACAAACTACCTTATATCTTACATGATCCATCGAGCTACCTTACTCCTATTAAAATACAAACTACCTAATATCTTACATAATCCACGAAATGGAGCTACTTTACTCCTATTAAAATACAAACTACCTTATATCTTACATGATCCATGGAGTTACCTTACTCCTATTAAAATACAACCTACCTTATATCGTACATGATCCACGAAATGGAGCTACCTTACTCCTATTAAAAACAAACTATCTAATATCTTACATGATCCATGGAGCTACCTTACTCCTATTAAAATACAAACTACCTTATATCTTACATGATCCACGAAATGGAGATACCTTACTCCTATTAAAATACAAACTACCTTATATCTTAAATAATCCACGAAATGGAGCTACCTTACTCCTATTAAAATACAAACTACCTTATATCTTACATGATCCATGGAGCTACCTTACTCCTATTAAAATACAAATTACCTTATATCTTACATGATCCACGAAGCTACCTTACTCCTTTTAAAATACAAACTACCTAATATCTTACATAATCCACGAAATGGAGCTACCTTACTCCTATTAAAATACAAACTACCTTATATCTTACATAATCCACGATATGGAGCTACCTTACTCCTATTAAAATACAAACTACCTTATATCTTACATGATCCATCGAGCTACATTACTCCTATTAAAATACAAACTACCTAATATCTTACATAATCCACGCCATGGAGCTACCTTACTCCTATTAAAATACAAATTACCTTATATCTTACATGATCCACGGAGCTACCTTACTCCTTTTAAAATACAAACTACCTAATATCTTACATAATCCACGAAATGGAGTTACCTTACTCCTATTAAATTACAAACTACCTTATATCTTACATGATACACGGAGCTACCTTACTCCTATTAAAATACAAACTACCTAATATCTTACATAATCCACGAAATTGAGCTACCTTACTCCTATTAAAATACAAACTACCTTATATCTTACATAATCCACGAAATGGAGCTACCTTACTCCTATTAAAATACAAACTACCTTATATCTTACATGATCCATCGAGCTACCTTACTCCTATTAAAATACAAACTACCTAATATCTTACATAATCCACGCCATGGAGCTACCTTACTCCTATTAAAATACAAACTACCTTATATCTTACATGATCCACGGAGCTACCTTACTCCTATTAAAATACAAACTACCTTATATCTTACATGATACACGAAATGGAGCTACCTTACTCCTATTAAAATACAAACTACCTTATATCTTACATAATCCACGAAATGGAGCTACCTTACTCCTATTAAAATACAAACTACCTTATATCTTACATGATCCATCGAGCTACCTTACTCCTATTAAAATACAAACTACCTAATATCTTACATAATCCACGCCATGGAGCTACCTTACTCCTATTAAAATACAAATTACCTTATATCTTACATGATCCACGGAGCTACCTTACTCCTTTTAAAATACAAACTACCTAATATCTTACATAATCCACGAAATGGAGTTACCTTACTCCTATTAAAATATAAACTACCTTATATCTTACATGATCCATGCAGCTACCTTACTCCTATTAAAATACAAACTACCTTATATCTTACATGATCCATGGAGCTACCTTACTCCTATTAAAATACAAACTACTTAATATTTTACATAATCCACGAAATGGAGCTACCTTACTCCTATTAAAATACAAACTACCTTATATCTTACATGATCCATGGAGCTATCTTACTCCTATTAAAATACAAACTACTTAATATCTTACATAATCCACGAAATGGAGCTACCTTACTCCTATTAAAATACAAACTACCTTATATCTTACATAATCCATGGAGCTACCTTACTCCTATTAAAATACAACCTACCTTATATCGTACATGATCCACGAAATGGAGCTACCTTACTCCTATTAAAAACAAACTATCTTATATCTTACATGATCCACGGAGCTACCTTACTCCTATTAAAATACAAACTACCTTATATCTTACATGATACACGAAATGGAGCTACCTTACTCCTATTAAAATACAAACTACCTAATATCTTACATAATCCACGAAATTGAGCTACCTTACTCCTATTAAAATACAAACTACCTTATATCTTACATAATCCACGAAATGGAGCTACCTTACTCCTATTAAAATACAAACTACCTTATATCTTACATGATCCATCGAGCTACCTTACTCCTATTAAAATACAAACTACCTAATATCTTACATAATCCACGCCATGGAGCTACCTTACTCCTATTAAAATACAAACTACCTTATATCTTACATGATCCATCGAGCTACCTTACTCCTATTAAAATACAAACTACCTAATATCTTACATAATCCACGAAATGGAGCTACTTTACTCCTATTAAAATACAAACTACCTTATATCTTACATGATCCATGGAGTTACCTTACTCCTATTAAAATACAACCTACCTTATATCGTACATGATCCACGAAATGGAGCTACCTTACTCCTATTAAAAACAAACTATCTAATATCTTACATGATCCATGGAGCTACCTTACTCCTATTAAAATACAAACTACCTTATATCTTACATGATCCACGAAATGGAGATACCTTACTCCTATTAAAATACAAACTACCTTATATCTTAAATAATCCACGAAATGGAGCTACCTTACTCCTATTAAAATACAAACTACCTTATATCTTACATGATCCATGGAGCTACCTTACTCCTATTAAAATACAAATTACCTTATATCTTACATGATCCACGAAGCTACCTTACTCCTTTTAAAATACAAACTACCTAATATCTTACATAATCCACGAAATGGAGCTACCTTACTCCTATTAAAATACAAACTACCTTATATCTTACATAATCCACGATATGGAGCTACCTTACTCCTATTAAAATACAAACTACCTTATATCTTACATGATCCATCGAGCTACATTACTCCTATTAAAATACAAACTACCTAATATCTTACATAATCCACGCCATGGAGCTACCTTACTCCTATTAAAATACAAATTACCTTATATCTTACATGATCCACGGAGCTACCTTACTCCTTTTAAAATACAAACTACCTAATATCTTACATAATCCACGAAATGGAGTTACCTTACTCCTATTAAATTACAAACTACCTTATATCTTACATGATACACGGAGCTACCTTACTCCTATTAAAATACAAACTACCTTATATCTTACATGATCCATGGAGCTACCTTACTCCTATTAAAATACAAACTACCTTATATCTTACATGATCCATGGAGCTACCTTACTCCTATTAAAATACAAACTACTTAATATCTTACATAATCCACGAAATGGAGCTACCTTACTCCTATTAAAATACAAACTACCTTATATCTTACATGATACACGAAATGGAGCTACCTTACTCCTATTAAAATACAAACTATCTAATATCTTACATAATCCACGAAATTGAGCTACCTTACTCCTATTAAAATACAAACTACCTTATATCTTACATGATCCACGGAGCTACCTTACTCCTATTAAAATACAAACTACCTTATATCTTACATGATACACGAAATGGAGCTACCTTACTCCTATTAAAATACAAACTACCTTATATCTTACATAATCCACGAAATGGAGCTACCTTACTCCTATTAAAATACAAACTACCTTATATCTTACATGATCCATCGAGCTACCTTACTCCTATTAAAATACAAACTACCTAATATCTTACATAATCCACGCCATGGAGCTACCTTACTCCTATTAAAATACAAATTACCTTATATCTTACATGATCCACGGAGCTACCTTACTCCTTTTAAAATACAAACTACCTAATATCTTACATAATCCACGAAATGGAGTTACCTTACTCCTATTAAAATATAAACTACCTTATATCTTACATGATCCATGCAGCTACCTTACTCCTATTAAAATACAAACTACCTTATATCTTACATGATCCATGGAGCTACCTTACTCCTATTAAAATACAAACTACTTAATATTTTACATAATCCACGAAATGGAGCTACCTTACTCCTATTAAAATACAAACTACCTTATATCTTACATGATCCATGGAGCTACCTTACTCCTATTAAAATACAACCTACCTTATATCGTACATGATCCACGAAATGGAGTCACCTTACTCCTATTAAAATACAAACTACCTTATATCTTACATGATCCACGGAGCTACCTTACTCCTATTAAAATACAAACTACCTTATATCTTACATGATACACGAAATGGAGCTACCTTACTCCTATTAAAATACAAACTACCTAATATCTTACATAATCCACGAAATTGAGCTACCTTACTCCTATTAAAATACAAACTACCTTATATCTTACATAATCCACGAAATGGAGCTACCTTACTCCTATTAAAATACAAACTACCTTATATCTTACATGATCCATCGAGCTACCTTACTCCTATTAAAATACAAACTACCTAATATCTTACATAATCCACGCCATGGAGCTACCTTACTCCTATTAAAATACAAACTACCTTATATCTTACATGATCCACGGAGCTACCTTACTCCTATTAAAATACAAACTACCTTATATCTTACATGATACACGAAATGGAGCTACCTTACTCCTATTAAAATACAAACTACCTTATATCTTACATAATCCACGAAATGGAGCTACCTTACTCCTATTAAAATACAAACTACCTTATATCTTACATGATCCATCGAGCTACCTTACTCCTATTAAAATACAAACTACCTAATATCTTACATAATCCACGCCATGGAGCTACCTTACTCCTATTAAAATACAAATTACCTTATATCTTACATGATCCACGGAGCTACCTTACTCCTTTTAAAATACAAACTACCTAATATCTTACATAATCCACGAAATGGAGTTACCTTACTCCTATTAAAATATAAACTACCTTATATCTTACATGATCCATGCAGCTACCTTACTCCTATTAAAATACAAACTACCTTATATCTTACATGATCCATGGAGCTACCTTACTCCTATTAAAATACAAACTACTTAATATTTTACATAATCCACGAAATGGAGCTACCTTACTCCTATTAAAATACAAACTACCTTATATCTTACATGATCCATGGAGCTATCTTACTCCTATTAAAATACAAACTACTTAATATCTTACATAATCCACGAAATGGAGCTACCTTACTCCTATTAAAATACAAACTACCTTATATCTTACATAATCCATGGAGCTACCTTACTCCTATTAAAATACAACCTACCTTATATCGTACATGATCCACGAAATGGAGCTACCTTACTCCTATTAAAAACAAACTATCTTATATCTTACATGATCCACGGAGCTACCTTACTCCTATTAAAATACAAACTACCTTATATCTTACATGATACACGAAATGGAGCTACCTTACTCCTATTAAAATACAAACTACCTAATATCTTACATAATCCACGAAATTGAGCTACCTTACTCCTATTAAAATACAAACTACCTTATATCTTACATAATCCACGAAATGGAGCTACCTTACTCCTATTAAAATACAAACTACCTTATATCTTACATGATCCATCGAGCTACCTTACTCCTATTAAAATACAAACTACCTAATATCTTACATAATCCACGCCATGGAGCTACCTTACTCCTATTAAAATACAAACTACCTTATATCTTACATGATCCATCGAGCTACCTTACTCCTATTAAAATACAAACTACCTAATATCTTACATAATCCACGAAATGGAGCTACTTTACTCCTATTAAAATACAAACTACCTTATATCTTACATGATCCATGGAGTTACCTTACTCCTATTAAAATACAACCTACCTTATATCGTACATGATCTACGAAATGGAGCTACCTTACTCCTATTAAAAACAAACTATCTTATATCTTACATGATCCATGGAGCTACCTTACTCCTATTAAAATACAAACTACCTTATATCTTACATGATCCACGAAATGGAGATACCTTACTCCTATTAAAATACAAACTACCTTATATCTTAAATAATCCACGAAATGGAGCTACCTTACTCCTATTAAAATACAAACTACCTTATATCTTACATGATCCATGGAGCTACCTTACTCCTATTAAAATACAAATTACCTTATATCTTACATGATCCACGAAGCTACCTTACTCCTTTTAAAATACAAACTACCTAATATCTTACATAATCCACGAAATGGAGCTACCTTACTCCTATTAAAATACAAACTACCTTATATCTTACATAATCCACGATATGGAGCTACCTTACTCCTATTAAAATACAAACTACCTTATATCTTACATGATCCATCGAGCTACCTTACTCCTATTAAAATACAAACTACCTAATATCTTACATAATCCACGCCATGGAGCTACCTTACTCCTATTAAAATACAAATTACCTTATATCTTACATGATCCACGGAGCTACCTTACTCCTTTTAAAATACAAACTACCTAATATCTTACATAATCCACGAAATGGAGTTACCTTACTCCTATTAAATTACAAACTACCTTATATCTTACATGATACACGGAGCTACCTTACTCCTATTAAAATACAAACTACCTTATATCTTACATGATCCATGGAGCTACCTTACTCCTATTAAAATACAAACTACCTTATATCTTACATGATCCATGGAGCTACCTTACTCCTATTAAAATACAAACTACTTAATATCTTACATAATCCACGAAATGGAGCTACCTTACTCCTATTAAAATACAAACTACCTTATATCTTACATGATACACGAAATGGAGCTACCTTACTCCTATTAAAATACAAACTATCTAATATCTTACATAATCCACGAAATTGAGCTACCTTACTCCTATTAAAATACAAACTACCTTATATCTTACATGATCCACGGAGCTACCTTACTCCTATTAAAATACAAACTACCTTATATCTTACATGATACACGAAATGGAGCTACCTTACTCCTATTAAAATACAAACTACCTTATATCTTACATAATCCACGAAATGGAGCTACCTTACTCCTATTAAAATACAAACTACCTTATATCTTACATGATCCATCGAGCTACCTTACTCCTATTAAAATACAAACTACCTAATATCTTACATAATCCACGCCATGGAGCTACCTTACTCCTATTAAAATACAAATTACCTTATATCTTACATGATCCACGGAGCTACCTTACTCCTTTTAAAATACAAACTACCTAATATCTTACATAATCCACGAAATGGAGTTACCTTACTCCTATTAAAATATAAACTACCTTATATCTTACATGATCCATGCAGCTACCTTACTCCTATTAAAATACAAACTACCTTATATCTTACATGATCCATGGAGCTACCTTACTCCTATTAAAATACAAACTACTTAATATTTTACATAATCCACGAAATGGAGCTACCTTACTCCTATTAAAATACAAACTACCTTATATCTTACATGATCCATGGAGCTACCTTACTCCTATTAAAATACAACCTACCTTATATCGTACATGATCCACGAAATGGAGTCACCTTACTCCTATTAAAATACAAACTACCTTATATCTTACATGATCCACGGAGCTACCTTACTCCTATTAAAATACAAACTACCTTATATCTTACATGATACACGAAATGGAGCTACCTTACTCCTATTAAAATACAAACTACCTAATATCTTACATAATCCACGAAATTGAGCTACCTTACTCCTATTAAAATACAAACTACCTTATATCTTACATAATCCACGAAATGGAGCTACCTTACTCCTATTAAAATACAAACTACCTTATATCTTACATGATCCATCGAGCTACCTTACTCCTATTAAAATACAAACTACCTAATATCTTACATAATCCACGCCATGGAGCTACCTTACTCCTATTAAAATACAAATTACCTTATATCTTACATGATCCACGGAGCTACCTTACTCCTTTTAAAATACAAACTACCTAATATCTTACATAATCCACGAAATGGAGTTACCTTACTCCTATTAAAATACAAACTACCTTATATCTTACATGATCCATGGAGCTACCTTACTCCTATTAACATACAAACTACCTTATATCTTACATGATCCATGGAGCTATCTTACTCCTATTAAAATACAAACTACTTAATATCTTACATAATCCACGAAATGGAGCTACCTTACTCCTATTAAAATACAAACTACCTTATATCTTACATGATCCATGGAGCTACCTTACTCGTATTAAAATACAAACTACCTTATATCTTACATGATCCACGAAATGGAGCTACCTTACTCCTATTAAAATACAAACTACCTTATATCTTACATAATCCACGAAATGGAGCTACCTTACTCCTATTAAAATACAAACTACCTTATATCTTACATGATCCATGGAGCTACCTTACTCCTATTAAAATACAAATTACCTTATATCTTACATGATCCACGAAGCTACCTTACTCCTTTTAAAATACAAACTACCTTATATCTTAAATAATCCACGAAATGGAGCTACCTTACTCCTATTAAAATACAAACTACCTTATATCTTACATGATCCATGGAGCTACCTTACTCCTATTAAAATACAAATTACCTTATATCTTACATGATCCACGAAGCTACCTTACTCCTTTTAAAATACAAACTACCTAATATCTTACATAATCCACGAAATGGAGCTACCTTACTCCTATTAAAATACAAACTACCTTATATCTTACATGATCCACGAAATGGAGCTACCTTACTCCTATTAAAATACAAATTACCTTATATCTTACATGATCCACGAAGCTACCTTACTCCTTTTAAAATACAAACTACCTAATATCTTACATAATCCACGAAATGGAGCTACCTTACTCCTATTAAAATACAAACTACCTTATATCTTACATGATCCACGAAATGGAGCTACCTTACTCCTATTAAAATACAAATTACCTTATATCTTACATGATCCATGGAGCTACCTTACTCCTATTAAAATACAAACTACCTTATATCTTACATGATCCACGAAATGGAGCTACCTTACTCCTATTAAAATACAAACTACCTTATATCTTACATAATCCACGAAATGGAGCTACCTTACTCCTATTAAAATACAAACTACCTTATATCTTACATGATCCAAGAAATGGAGCTACCTTACTCCTTTTAAAATGCAAACTACCTTATATCTTACATGATCCATGGAGCTACCTTACTCATTTTAGCATACAAACTACTTTATATCTTACATGATCCACGAAATGGAGCTACCTTACTCCTATTAAAATACAAACTACCTTATATCTTACATGATCCACGGAGCTACCTTACCCCTATTAAAATACAAACTACCTTATATCTTACATAATCCACGAAATGGGGCTACCTTACTCCTATTAAAATACAAACTACCTTATATCTTACATGATCAACGAAATGGAGCTACCTTACTCCTTTTAAAATACAAACTACCTTATATCTTACATAATCCACGAAAAGGAGCTACCTTACCCCTATTAAAATACAAACTTCCTTATATCTTACATAATCCACGAAAATGAGCTACCTTACTCCTATTAAAATACAAACTACCTTATATCTTACATGATCCACGAAATGGAGCTACCTTACTCCTATTAAAATACAAACTACCTTATATCTTACATGATCCACGAAATGGAGCTACCTTACTCCTATTAAAATACAAACTATCTTATATCTTACATGATCCACGAAATGGAGCTACCTTACTCCTATTAAAATACAAACTACCTTATATCTTACATGATCCACGAAATGGAGCTACCTTACTCCTCTTGAAATACAAACTACCTTATATCTTACATGATCCACGAAATGGAGCTACCTTACTCCTATTAAAATACAAACTATCTTATATCTTACATGATCCACGAAATGGAGGTACCTTACTCCTCTTGAAATACAAACTACCTTATATCTTAAATGATCCACGAAATGGAGCTACCTTACTCCTCTTGAAATACAAACTACCTTATATCTTAAATGATCCACGAAATGGAGCTACCTTACCCCTATTAAAATACAAACTACCTTATATCTTACATAATCCACGAAATGGAGCTACCTTACTCCTCTTGAAATACAAACTACCTTATATCTTACATGATCCACGAAATGGAGCTACCTTACTCCTATTAAAATACAAACTATCTTATATCTTACATGATCCACGAAATGGAGCTACCTTACTCCTATTAAAATACAAACTATCTTATATCTTACATGATCCACGAAATGGAGCTACCTTACTCCTCTTGAAATACAAACTACCTTATATCTTAAATGATCCACGAAATGGAGCTACCTTACCCCTATTAAAATACAAACTACCTTATATCTTACATAATCCACGAAATGGAGCTACCTTACTAATATTAAAATACAAATTACCTTATATCTTACATGATCCATGGAGCTACCTTACTCCTATTAAAATACAAACTGCCTTATATCTTACATGATCCAGGAAATGGAGCTACCTTACTCCTTTTAAAATACAAACTACCTTATATCTTACATGATCCACGAAATGGAGCTACCTTACTTCTATTAAAATACAAACTACCTTATATCTTACATGATCCACGAAATGGAGCTACCTTACTCCTATTAAAATACAAACTACCTTATATCTTACATGATCCACGAAATGGAGATACCTTACTCCTATTAAAATACAAACTACCTTATATCTTACACGATCCACGAAATGGAGCTACCTTACTCCTATTAAAATACAAACTACCTTATATCTTACATGATCCACGAAATGGAGATACCTTACTCCTTTTAAAATATAAACTACCTTATATCTTACATGATCCACGATATGGAGATACCTTACTCCTTTTAAAATATAAACTACCTTATATCTTACATGATCCATGAAATGGAGCTACCTTACTCCTATTAAAATACAAACTACCTTATATCTTACATGATCCACGAAATGGAGCTACCTTACTCCTTTTAAAATATAAACTACCTTATATCTTACATGATCCACTAAATGGAGCTACCTTAATCCTATTAAAATACAAACTACCTTATATCTTACATGATCCACGGAGCTACCTTACTCCTATTAAAATACAAACTACCTTATATCTTACATGATCCACGAAATGGAGCTACCTTACTCCTATTAAAATACAAACTATCTTATATCTTACATGATCCACGGAGCTACCTTACTCCTTTTAACATACAAACTACCTTATATCTTACATGATCCATGGAGCTACCTTACTCCTTTTAACATACAAACTACCTTATATCTTACATGATCCACGAAATGGAGCTACCTTACTCCTATTAAAATACAAACTACCTTATATCTTACATGATCCACGAAATGGAGATACCTTACTCCTTTTAAAATATAAACTACCTTATATCTTACATGATCCACGAAATGGAGATACCTTACTCCTTTTAAAATATAAACTACCTTATATCTTACATGATCCACGAAATGGAGCTACCTTACTCCTATTAAAATACAAACTACCTTATATCTTACATGATCCATGAAATGGAGCTACCTTACTCCTATTAAAATACAAACTACCTTATATCTAACATGATCCACGAAATGGAGCTACCTTACTCCTTTTAAAATACAAACTACCTTATATCTTACATAATCCACGAAAAGGAGCTACCTTACCCCTATTAAAATACAAACTTCCTTATATCTTACATAATCCACGAAAATGAGCTACCTTACTCCTATTAAAATACAAACTACCTTATATCTTACATGATCCACGAAATGGAGCTACCTTACTCCTATTAAAATACAAACTACCTTATATCTTACATGATCCACGAAATGGAGATACCTTACTTCTATTAAAATACAAACTACCTTATATCTTACATGATCCACGGAGCTACCTTACTCCTATTAAAATACAAACTATCTTATATCTTACATGATCCACGAAATGGAGCTACCTTACTCCTATTAAAATACAAACTACCTTATATCTTACATGATCCACGAAATGGAGCTACCTTACTCCTCTTGAAATACAAACTACCTTATATCTTAAATGATCCACGAAATGGAGCTACCTTACCCCTATTAAAATACAAACTACCTTATATCTTACATAATCCACGAAATGGAGCTACCTTACTAATATTAAAATACAAACTACCTTATATCTTACATGATCCATGGAGCTACCTTACTCCTATTAAAATACAAACTGCCTTATATCTTACATGATCCAGGAAATGGAGCTAACTTACTCCTTTTAAAATACAAACTACCTTATATCTTACATGATCCACGAAATGGAGCTACCTTACTTCTATTAAAATACAAACTACCTTATATCTTACATGATCCACGAAATGGAGCTACCTTACTCCTATTAAAATACAAACTACCTTATATCTTACATGATCCACGAAATGGAGCTACCTTACTCCTTTTAAAATATAAACTACCTTATATCTTACATGATCCACTAAATGGAGCTACCTTACTCCTATTAAAATACAAACTACCTTATATCTTACACGATCCACGAAATGGAGCTACCTTACTCCTATTAAAATACAAACTACCTTATATCTTACATGATCCACGAAATGGAGATACCTTACTCCTTTTAAAATATAAACTACCTTATATCTTACATGATCCACGAAATGGAGATACCTTACTCCTTTTAAAATATAAACTACCTTATATCTTACATGATCCATGAAATGGAGCTACCTTACTCCTATTAAAATACAAACTACCTTATATCTTACATGATCCACGAAATGGAGCTACCTTACTCCTTTTAAAATATAAACTACCTTATATCTTACATGATCCACTAAATGGAGCTACCTTACTCCTATTAAAATACAAACTACCTTATATCTTACATGATCCACGAAATGGAGCTACCTTACTCCTATTAAAATACAAACTATCTTATATCTTACATGATCCACGGAGCTACCTTACTCCTTTTAACATACAAACTACCTTATATCTTACATGATCCACGAAATGGAGCTACCTTACTCCTATTAAAATACAAACTACCTTATATCTTACATGATCCACGAAATGGAGATACCTTACTCCTTTTAAAATATAAACTACCTTATATCTTACATGATCCACGAAATGGAGATACCTTACTCCTTTTAAAATATAAACTACCTTATATCTTACATGATCCATGAAATGGAGCTACCTTACTCCTATTAAAATACAAACTACCTTATATCTTACATGATCCACGAAATGGAGCTACCTTACTCCTATTAAAACACAAACTACCTTATATCTTACATGATCCACGAAATGGAGATACCTTACTCCTTTTAAAATATAAACTACCTTATATCTTACATGATCCACGAAATGGAGATACCTTACTCCTTTTAAAATATAAACTACCTTATATCTTACATGATCCATGAAATGGAGCTACCTTACTCCTATTAAAATACAAACTACCTTATATCTTACATGATCCACGAAATGGAGCTACCTTACTCCTTTTAAAATATAAACTACCTTATATCTTACATGATCCACTAAATGGAGCTACCTTACTCCTATTAAAATACAAACTATCTTATATCTTACATGATCCACGGAGCTACCTTACTCCTTTTAACATACAAACTACCTTATATCTTACATGATCCACGAAATGGAGCTACCTTACTCCTATTAAAATACAAACTACCTTATATCTTACATGATCCACGAAATGGAGATACCTTACTCCTTTTAAAATATAAACTACCTTATATCTTACATGATCCACGAAATGGAGCTACCTTACTCCTATTAAAATACAAACTACCTTATATCTTACATAATCCACGAAATGGAGCTACCTTACTCCTATTAAAATACAAACTACCTTATATCTTACATGATCCAAGAAATGGAGCTACCTTACTCCTATTAAAATACAAACTACCTTATATCTTATATGATCCACGGTGCTACCTTACTCCTTTTAAAATGCAAACTAACTTATATCTTACATGATCCACGGAGCTACCTTACTCCTTTTAACATACAAACTACTTTATATCTTACATGACCCACGAAATGGAGCTACCTTAATCCTATTAAAATACAAACTACCTTATATCTTACATGATCCACGGAGCTACCTTACTCCTTTTAAAATACAAACTACCTTATATCTTACATGATCCACGGAGCTACCTTACCCCTATTAAAATACAAACTACCTTATATCTTACATGATCCACGAAATGGAGATACCTTACTCCTTTTAAAATATAAACTACCTTATATCTTACATGATCCATGAAATGGAGCTACCTTACTCCTATTAAAATACAAACTACCTTATATCTTACATGATCCACGAAATGGAGCTACCTTACTCCTATTAAAATACAAACTACCTTATATCTTACATGATCCACGAAATGGAGCTACCTTACTCCTTTTAAAATACAAACTACCTTATATCTTACATAATCCACGAAAAGGAGCTACCTTACCCCTATTAAAATACAAACTTCCTTATATCTTACATAATCCACGAAAATGAGCTACCTTACTCCTATTAAAATACAAACTACCTTATATCTTACATGATCCACGAAATGGAGCTACCTTACTCCTATTAAAATACAAACTACCTTATATCTTACATGATCCACGAAATGGAGCTACCTTACTCCTATTAAAATACAAACTATCTTATATCTTACATGATCCACGAAATGGAGCTACCTTACTCCTATTAAAATACAAACTACCTTATATCTTACATGATCCACGAAATGGAGCTACCTTACTCCTCTTGAAATACAAACTACCTTATATCTTAAATGATCCACGAAATGGAGCTACCTTACCCCTATTAAAATACAAACTACCTTATATCTTACATAATCCACGAAATGGAGCTACCTTACTAATATTAAAATACAAACTACCTTATATCTTACATGATCCATGGAGCTACCTTACTCCTATTAAAATATAAACTACCTTATATCTTACATGATCCACTAAATGGAGCTACCTTACTCCTATTAAAATACAAACTACCTTATATCTTACATGATCCACGAAATGGAGCTACCTTACTCCTTTTAAAATATAAACTACCTTATATCTTACATGATCCACGAAATGGAGATACCTTACTCCTTTTAAAATATAAACTACCTTATATCTTACATGATCCATGAAATGGAGCTACCTTACTCCTATTAAAATACAAACTACCTTATATCTTACATGATCCACGAAATGGAGATACCTTACTGCTTTTAAAATATAAACTACCTTATATCTTACATGATCCACGATATGGAGATACCTTACTCCTTTTAAAATATAAACTACCTTATATCTTACATGATCCATGAAATGGAGCTACCTTACTCTTATTAAAATACAAACTACCTTATATCTTACATGATCCACGAAATGGAGCTACCTTACTCCTTTTAAAATATAAACTACCTTATATCTTACATGATCCACTAAATGGAGCTACCTTACTCCTATTAAAATACAAACTACCTTATATCTTACATGATCCACGAAATGGAGCTACCTTACTCCTATTAAAATACAAACTATCTTATATCTTACATGATCCACGGAGCTACCTTACTCCTTTTAACATACAAACTACCTTATATCTTACATGATCCACGAAATGGAGCTACCTTACTCCTATTAAAATACAAACTACCTTATATCTTACATGATCCACGAAATGGAGATACCTTACTCCTTTTAAAATATAAACTACCTTATATCTTACATGATCCACGAAATGGAGATACCTTACTCCTTTTAAAATATAAACTACCTTATATCTTACATGATCCATGAAATGGAGCTACCTTACTCCTATTAAAATACAAACTACCTTATATCTTACATGATCCACGAAATGGAGCTACCTTACTCCTATTTAAATTCAAACTACCTTATATCTTACATGATCCACGAAATGGAGCTACCTTACTCCTATTAAAATACAAACTACCTTATATCTTACATGATCCACGGAGCTACCTTACTCCTTTTAAAATATAAACTACCTTATATCTTACATGATCCACGAAATGGAGATACCTTACTCCTTTTAAAATATAAACTACCTTATATCTTACATGATCCATGAAATGGAGCTACCTTACTCCTATTAAAATACAAACTACCTTATATCTTACATGATCCACCAAATGGAGCTACCTTACTCCTTTTAACATACAAACTACCTTATATCTTACATGATCCACGAAATGGAGCTACCTTACTCCTATTAAAATACAAACTACCTTATATCTTACATGATCCACGGAGCTACCTTACTCCTATTAAAATACAAACTACCTTATATCTTACATGATCCACGAAATGGAGCTACCTTACTCCTATTAAAATACAAACTACCTTATATCTTACATAATCCACGAAATGGAGCTACCTTACTCCTATTAAAATACAAACTACCTTATATCTTACATGATCCAAGAAATGGAGCTACCTTACTCCTTTTAAAATGCAAACTAACTTATATCTTACATGATCCACGGAGCTACCTTACTCCTTTTAACATACAAACTACTTTATATCTTACATGACCCACGAAATGGAGCTACCTTAATCCTATTAAAATACAAACTACCTTATATCTTACATGATCCACGGAGCTACCTTACTCCTTTTAAAATACAAACTACCTTATATCTTACATGATCCACGGAGCTACCTTACCCCTATTAAAATACAAACTACCTTATATCTTACATGATCCACGAAATGGAGCTACCTTACTCCTATTAAAATACAAACTATCTTATATCTTACATGATCCACGAAATGGAGGTACCTTACTCCTCTTGAAATACAAACTACCTTATATCTTAAATGATCCACGAAATGGAGCTACCTTACTCCTCTTGAAATACAAACTACCTTATATCTTAAATGATCCACGAAATGGAGCTACCTTACCCCTATTAAAATACAAACTACCTTATATCTTACATAATCCACGAAATGGAGCTACCTTACTCCTCTTGAAATACAAACTACCTTATATCTTACATGATCCACGAAATGGAGCTACCTTACTCCTATTAAAATACAAACTATCTTATATCTTACATGATCCACGAAATGGAGCTACCTTACTCCTATTAAAATACAAACTATCTTATATCTTACATGATCCACGAAATGGAGCTACCTTACTCCTCTTGAAATACAAACTACCTTATATCTTAAATGATCCACGAAATGGAGCTACCTTACCCCTATTAAAATACAAACTACCTTATATCTTACATAATCCACGAAATGGAGCTACCTTACTAATATTAAAATACAAATTACCTTATATCTTACATGATCCATGGAGCTACCTTACTCCTATTAAAATACAAACTGCCTTATATCTTACATGATCCAGGAAATGGAGCTACCTTACTCCTTTTAAAATACAAACTACCTTATATCTTATATGATCCACGAAATGGAGCTACCTTACTTCTATTAAAATACAAACTACCTTATATCTTACATGATCCACGAAATGGAGCTACCTTACTCCTATTAAAATACAAACTACCTTATATCTTACATGATCCACGAAATGGAGATACCTTACTCCTATTAAAATACAAACTACCTTATATCTTACACGATCCACGAAATGGAGCTACCTTACTCCTATTAAAATACAAACTACCTTATATCTTACATGATCCACGAAATGGAGATACCTTACTCCTTTTAAAATATAAACTACCTTATATCTTACATGATCCACGATATGGAGATACCTTACTCCTTTTAAAATATAAACTACCTTATATCTTACATGATCCATGAAATGGAGCTACCTTACTCCTATTAAAATACAAACTACCTTATATCTTACATGATCCACGAAATGGAGCTACCTTACTCCTTTTAAAATATAAACTACCTTATATCTTACATGATCCACTAAATGGAGCTACCTTAATCCTATTAAAATACAAACTACCTTATATCTTACATGATCCACGGAGCTACCTTACTCCTATTAAAATACAAACTACCTTATATCTTACATGATCCACGAAATGGAGCTACCTTACTCCTATTAAAATACAAACTATCTTATATCTTACATGATCCACGGAGCTACCTTACTCCTTTTAACATACAAACTACCTTATATCTTACATGATCCATGGAGCTACCTTACTCCTTTTAACATACAAACTACCTTATATCTTACATGATCCACGAAATGGAGCTACCTTACTCCTATTAAAATACAAACTACCTTATATCTTACATGATCCACGAAATGGAGATACCTTACTCCTTTTAAAATATAAACTACCTTATATCTTACATGATCCACGAAATGGAGATACCTTACTCCTTTTAAAATATAAACTACCTTATATCTTACATGATCCACGAAATGGAGCTACCTTACTCCTATTAAAATACAAACTACCTTATATCTTACATGATCCATGAAATGGAGCTACCTTACTCCTATTAAAATACAAACTACCTTATATCTAACATGATCCACGAAATGGAGCTACCTTACTCCTTTTAAAATACAAACTACCTTATATCTTACATAATCCACGAAAAGGAGCTACCTTACCCCTATTAAAATACAAACTTCCTTATATCTTACATAATCCACGAAAATGAGCTACCTTACTCCTATTAAAATACAAACTACCTTATATCTTACATGATCCACGAAATGGAGCTACCTTACTCCTATTAAAATACAAACTACCTTATATCTTACATGATCCACGAAATGGAGATACCTTACTTCTATTAAAATACAAACTACCTTATATCTTACATGATCCACGGAGCTACCTTACTCCTATTAAAATACAAACTATCTTATATCTTACATGATCCACGAAATGGAGCTACCTTACTCCTATTAAAATACAAACTACCTTATATCTTACATGATCCACGAAATGGAGCTACCTTACTCCTCTTGAAATACAAACTACCTTATATCTTAAATGATCCACGAAATGGAGCTACCTTACCCCTATTAAAATACAAACTACCTTATATCTTACATAATCCACGAAATGGAGCTACCTTACTAATATTAAAATACAAACTACCTTATATCTTACATGATCCATGGAGCTACCTTACTCCTATTAAAATACAAACTGCCTTATATCTTACATGATCCAGGAAATGGAGCTAACTTACTCCTTTTAAAATACAAACTACCTTATATCTTACATGATCCACGAAATGGAGCTACCTTACTTCTATTAAAATACAAACTACCTTATATCTTACATGATCCACGAAATGGAGCTACCTTACTCCTATTAAAATACAAACTACCTTATATCTTACATGATCCACGAAATGGAGCTACCTTACTCCTTTTAAAATATAAACTACCTTATATCTTACATGATCCACTAAATGGAGCTACCTTACTCCTATTAAAATACAAACTACCTTATATCTTACACGATCCACGAAATGGAGCTACCTTACTCCTATTAAAATACAAACTACCTTATATCTTACATGATCCACGAAATGGAGATACCTTACTCCTTTTAAAATATAAACTACCTTATATCTTACATGATCCACGAAATGGAGATACCTTACTCCTTTTAAAATATAAACTACCTTATATCTTACATGATCCATGAAATGGAGCTACCTTACTCCTATTAAAATACAAACTACCTTATATCTTACATGATCCACGAAATGGAGCTACCTTACTCCTTTTAAAATATAAACTACCTTATATCTTACATGATCCACTAAATGGAGCTACCTTACTCCTATTAAAATACAAACTACCTTATATCTTACATGATCCACGAAATGGAGCTACCTTACTCCTATTAAAATACAAACTATCTTATATCTTACATGATCCACGGAGCTACCTTACTCCTTTTAACATACAAACTACCTTATATCTTACATGATCCACGAAATGGAGCTACCTTACTCCTATTAAAATACAAACTACCTTATATCTTACATGATCCACGAAATGGAGATACCTTACTCCTTTTAAAATATAAACTACCTTATATCTTACATGATCCACGAAATGGAGATACCTTACTCCTTTTAAAATATAAACTACCTTATATCTTACATGATCCATGAAATGGAGCTACCTTACTCCTATTAAAATACAAACTACCTTATATCTTACATGATCCACGAAATGGAGCTACCTTACTCCTATTAAAACACAAACTACCTTATATCTTACATGATCCACGAAATGGAGATACCTTACTCCTTTTAAAATATAAACTACCTTATATCTTACATGATCCACGAAATGGAGATACCTTACTCCTTTTAAAATATAAACTACCTTATATCTTACATGATCCATGAAATGGAGCTACCTTACTCCTATTAAAATACAAACTACCTTATATCTTACATGATCCACGAAATGGAGCTACCTTACTCCTTTTAAAATATAAACTACCTTATATCTTACATGATCCACTAAATGGAGCTACCTTACTCCTATTAAAATACAAACTATCTTATATCTTACATGATCCACGGAGCTACCTTACTCCTTTTAACATACAAACTACCTTATATCTTACATGATCCACGAAATGGAGCTACCTTACTCCTATTAAAATACAAACTACCTTATATCTTACATGATCCACGAAATGGAGATACCTTACTCCTTTTAAAATATAAACTACCTTATATCTTACATGATCCACGAAATGGAGCTACCTTACTCCTATTAAAATACAAACTACCTTATATCTTACATAATCCACGAAATGGAGCTACCTTACTCCTATTAAAATACAAACTACCTTATATCTTACATGATCCAAGAAATGGAGCTACCTTACTCCTATTAAAATACAAACTACCTTATATCTTATATGATCCACGGTGCTACCTTACTCCTTTTAAAATGCAAACTAACTTATATCTTACATGATCCACGGAGCTACCTTACTCCTTTTAACATACAAACTACTTTATATCTTACATGACCCACGAAATGGAGCTACCTTAATCCTATTAAAATACAAACTACCTTATATCTTACATGATCCACGGAGCTACCTTACTCCTTTTAAAATACAAACTACCTTATATCTTACATGATCCACGGAGCTACCTTACCCCTATTAAAATACAAACTACCTTATATCTTACATGATCCACGAAATGGAGATACCTTACTCCTTTTAAAATATAAACTACCTTATATCTTACATGATCCATGAAATGGAGCTACCTTACTCCTATTAAAATACAAACTACCTTATATCTTACATGATCCACGAAATGGAGCTACCTTACTCCTATTAAAATACAAACTACCTTATATCTTACATGATCCACGAAATGGAGCTACCTTACTCCTTTTAAAATACAAACTACCTTATATCTTACATAATCCACGAAAAGGAGCTACCTTACCCCTATTAAAATACAAACTTCCTTATATCTTACATAATCCACGAAAATGAACTACCTTACTCCTATTAAAATACAAACTACCTTATATCTTACATGATCCACGAAATGGAGCTACCTTACTCCTATTAAAATACAAACTACCTTATATCTTACATGATCCACGAAATGGAGCTACCTTACTCCTATTAAAATACAAACTATCTTATATCTTACATGATCCACGAAATGGAGCTACCTTACTCCTATTAAAATACAAACTACCTTATATCTTACATGATCCACGAAATGGAGCTACCTTACTCCTCTTGAAATACAAACTACCTTATATCTTAAATGATCCACGAAATGGAGCTACCTTACCCCTATTAAAATACAAACTACCTTATATCTTACATAATCCACGAAATGGAGCTACCTTACTAATATTAAAATACAAACTACCTTATATCTTACATGATCCATGGAGCTACCTTACTCCTATTAAAATATAAACTACCTTATATCTTACATGATCCACTAAATGGAGCTACCTTACTCCTATTAAAATACAAACTACCTTATATCTTACATGATCCACGAAATGGAGCTACCTTACTCCTATTAAAATACAAACTACCTTATATCTTACATGATCCACGAAATGGAGCTACCTTACTCCTTTTAAAATATAAACTACCTTATATCTTACATGATCCACGAAATGGAGATACCTTACTCCTTTTAAAATATAAACTACCTTATATCTTACATGATCCATGAAATGGAGCTACCTTACTCCTATTAAAATACAAACTACCTTATATCTTACATGATCCACGAAATGGAGATACCTTACTGCTTTTAAAATATAAACTACCTTATATCTTACATGATCCACGATATGGAGATACCTTACTCCTTTTAAAATATAAACTACCTTATATCTTACATGATCCATGAAATGGAGCTACCTTACTCTTATTAAAATACAAACTACCTTATATCTTACATGATCCACGAAATGGAGCTACCTTACTCCTTTTAAAATATAAACTACCTTATATCTTACATGATCCACTAAATGGAGCTACCTTACTCCTATTAAAATACAAACTACCTTATATCTTACATGATCCACGAAATGGAGCTACCTTACTCCTATTAAAATACAAACTATCTTATATCTTACATGATCCACGGAGCTACCTTACTCCTTTTAACATACAAACTACCTTATATCTTACATGATCCACGAAATGGAGCTACCTTACTCCTATTAAAATACAAACTACCTTATATCTTACATGATCCACGAAATGGAGATACCTTACTCCTTTTAAAATATAAACTACCTTATATCTTACATGATCCACGAAATGGAGATACCTTACTCCTTTTAAAATATAAACTACCTTATATCTTACATGATCCATGAAATGGAGCTACCTTACTCCTATTAAAATACAAACTACCTTATATCTTACATGATCCACGAAATGGAGCTACCTTACTCCTATTTAAATTCAAACTACCTTATATCTTACATGATCCACGAAATGGAGCTACCTTACTCCTATTAAAATACAAACTACCTTATATCTTACATGATCCACGGAGCTACCTTACTCCTTTTAAAATATAAACTACCTTATATCTTACATGATCCACGAAATGGAGATACCTTACTCCTTTTAAAATATAAACTACCTTATATCTTACATGATCCATGAAATGGAGCTACCTTACTCCTATTAAAATACAAACTACCTTATATCTTACATGATCCACCAAATGGAGCTACCTTACTCCTTTTAACATACAAACTACCTTATATCTTACATGATCCACGAAATGGAGCTACCTTACTCCTATTAAAATACAAACTACCTTATATCTTACATGATCCACGGAGCTACCTTACTCCTATTAAAATACAAACTACCTTATATCTTACATGATCCACGAAATGGAGCTACCTTACTCCTATTAAAATACAAACTACCTTATATCTTACATAATCCACGAAATGGAGCTACCTTACTCCTATTAAAATACAAACTACCTTATATCTTACATGATCCAAGAAATGGAGCTACCTTACTCCTTTTAAAATGCAAACTAACTTATATCTTACATGATCCACGGAGCTACCTTACTCCTTTTAACATACAAACTACTTTATATCTTACATGACCCACGAAATGGAGCTACCTTAATCCTATTAAAATACAAACTACCTTATATCTTACATGATCCACGGAGCTACCTTACTCCTTTTAAAATACAAACTACCTTATATCTTACATGATCCACGGAGCTACCTTACCCCTATTAAAATACAAACTACCTTATATCTTACATAATCCACGAAATGGGCTACCTTACTCCTATTAAAATACAAACTACCTTATATCTTACATGATCCACGAAATGGAGCTACCTTACTCCTATTAAAATACAAACTACCTTATATCTTAAATAATCCACGAAATGGAGCTACCTTACTCCTATTAAAATACAAACTACCTTATATCTTACATGATCCATGGAGCTACCTTACTCCTATTAAAATACAAACTACCTTATATCTTACATGATCCACGGAGCTACCTTACTCCTATTAAAATACAAACTACCTTATATCTTACATGATCCACGTAGCTACCTTACTCCTATTAAAATACAAACTACCTAATATTTTACATGATCCACGTAGCTTCCTTACTCCTATTAAAATACAAACTACCTTATATCTTACATGATCCACGGTGCTACCTTACTCCTATTAAAATACAAACTACCTTATATCTTACATGATCCATGGAGCTACCTTACTCCTATTAAAATACAAACTACCTTATATCTTACATAATCAACGAAATGGAGCTACCTTACTCCTATTAAAATACAAACTACCTTATATCTTACATGATCCACGGAGCTACCTTACTCCTATTAAAATACAAACTACCTTATATCTTACATGATACACGAAATGGAGCTACCTTACTCCTATTAAAATACAAACTACCTAATATCTTACATAATCCACGAAATTGAGCTACCTTACTCCTATTAAAATACAAACTACCTTATATCTTACATAATCCACGAAATGGAGCTACCTTACTCCTATTAAAATACAAACTACCTTATATCTTACATGATCCATCGAGCTACCTTACTCCTATTAAAATACAAACTACCTAATATCTTACATAATCCACGCCATGGAGCTACCTTACTCCTATTAAAATACAAATTACCTTATATCTTACATGATCCACGGAGCTACCTTACTCCTTTTAAAATACAAACTACCTAATATCTTACATAATCCACGAAATGGAGCTACCTTACTCCTATTAAAATACAAACTACCTAATATCTTACATAATCCACGAAATTGAGCTACCTTACTCCTATTAAAATACAAACTACCTTATATCTTACATAATCCACGAAATGGAGTTACCTTACTCCTATTAAAATACAAACTACCTTATATCTTACATGATCCATGGAGCTACCTTACTCCTATTAAAATACAAACTACCTTATATCTTACATGATCCATGGAGCTACCTTACTCCTATTAAAATACAAACTACTTAATATCTTACATAATCCACGAAATGGAGCTACCTTACTCCTATTAAAATACAAACTACCTTATATCTTACATGATCCATGGAGCTACCTTACTCCTATTAAAATACAACCTACCTTATATCGTACATGATCCACGAAATGGAGCTACCTTACTCCTATTAAAATACAAACTACCTTATATCTTACATGATCCACGGAGCTACCTTACTCCTATTAAAATACAAACTACCTTATATCTTACATGATACACGAAATGGAGCTACCTTACTCCTATTAAAATACAAACTACCTAATATCTTACATAATCCACGAAATTGAGCTACCTTACTCCTATTAAAATACAAACTACCTTATATCTTACATAATCCACGAAATGGAGCTACCTTACTCCTATCAAAATACAAACTACCTTATATCTTACATGATCCATCGAGCTACCTTACTCCTATTAAAATACAAACTACCTAATATCTTACATAATCCACGCCATGGAGCTACCTTACTCCTATTAAAATACAAATTACCTTATATCTTACATGATCCACGGAGCTACCTTACTCCTTTTAAAATACAAACTACCTAATATCTTACATAATCCACGAAATGGAGTTACCTTACTCCTATTAAAATACAAACTACCTTATATCTTACATGATCCATGGAGCTACCTTACTCCTATTAAAATACAAACTACCTTATATCTTACATGATCCATGGAGCTACCTTACTCCTATTAAAATACAAACTACTTAATATCTTACATAATCCACGAAATGGAGCTACCTTACTCCTATTAAAATACAAACTACCTTATATCTTACATGATCCATGGAGCTACCTTACTCCTATTAAAATACAACCTACCTTATATCGTACATGATCCACGAAATGGAGCTACCTTACTCCTATTAAAAAAAAACTATCTTATATCTTACATGATCCATGGAGCTACCTTACTCCTATTAAAATACAAACTACCTTATATCTTACATGATCCACGAAATGGAGCTACCTTACTCCTATTAAAATACAAACTACCTTATATCTTAAATAATCCACGAAATGGAGCTACCTTACTCCTATTAAAATACAAACTACCTTATATCTTACATGATCCACGAAGCTACCTTACTCCTTTTAAAATACAAACTACCTAATATCTTACATAATCCACGAAATGGAGCTACCTTACTCCTATTAAAATACAAACTACCTTATATCTTACATGATCCACGAAGCTACCTTACTCCTTTTAAAATACAAACTACCTAATATCTTACATAATCCACGAAATGGAGCTACCTTACTCCTATTAAAATACAAACTACCTTATATCTTACATGATCCACGAAATGGAGCTACCTTACTCCTATTAAAATACAAACTACCTTATATCTTACATGATCCATGGAGCTACCTTACTCCTATTAAAATACAAACTACCTTATATCTTACATGATCCACGAAATGGAGCTACCTTACTCCTATTAAAATACAAACTACCTTATATCTTACATAATCCACGAAATGGAGCTACCTTACTCCTATTAAAATACAAACTACCTTATATCTTACATGATCCAAGAAATGGAGCTACCTTACTCCTTTTAAAATGCAAACTACCTTATATCTTACATGATCCATGGAGCTACCTTACTCCTATTAAAATACAAACTACCTTATATCTTACATGATCCATGGAGCTACCTTACTCCTATTAAAATACAAACTACCTTATATCTTACATAATCAACGAAATGGAGCTACCTTACTCCTATTAAAATACAAACTACCTTATATCTTACATGATCCACGGAGCTACCTTACTCCTATTAAAATACAAACTACCTTATATCTTACATGATACACGAAATGGAGCTACCTTACTCCTATTAAAATACAAACTACCTAATATCTTACATAATCCACGAAATTGAGCTACCTTACTCCTATTAAAATACAAACTACCTTATATCTTACATAATCCACGAAATGGAGCTACCTTACTCCTATTAAAATACAAACTACCTTATATCTTACATGATCCATCGAGCTACCTTACTCCTATTAAAATACAAACTACCTAATATCTTACATAATCCACGCCATGGAGCTACCTTACTCCTATTAAAAAACAAATTACCTTATATCTTACATGATCCACGGAGCTACCCTACTCCTTTTAAAATACAAACTACCTAATATCTTACATAATCCACGAAATGGAGTTACCTTACTCCTATTAAAATACAAACTACCTTATATCTTACATGATCCATGGAGCTACCTTACTCCTATTAAAATACAAACTACCTTATATCTTACATGATCCATGGAGCTACCTTACTCCTATTAAAATACAAACTACTTAATATCTTACATAATCCACGAAATGGAGCTACCTTACTCCTATTAAAATACAAACTACCTTATATCTTACATGATCCATGGAGCTACCTTACTCCTATTAAAATACAACCTACCTTATATCGTACATGATCCACGAAATGGAGCTACCTTACTCCTATTAAAATACAAACTACCTTATATCTTACATGATCCACGGAGCTACCTTACTCCTATTAAAATACAAACTACCTTATATCTTACATGATACACGAAATGGAGCTACCTTACTCCTATTAAAAACAAATCAACTTATATCTTACATGATCCATGTAGCTACCTTACTCCTATTAAAATACAAACTACCTTATATCTTACATGATCCACGAAATGGAGCTACCTTACTCCTATTAAAATACAAACTACCTTATATCTTACATAATCCACGAAATGGAGCTACCTTACTCCTATTAAAATACAAACTACCTTATATCTTACATGATCCAAGAAATGGAGCTACCTTACTCCTTTTAAAATGCAAACTACCTTATATCTTACATGATCCATGGAGCTACCTTACTCCTATTAAAATACAAACTACCTTATATCTTACATGATCCATGGAGCTACCTTACTCCTATTAAAATACAAACTACCTTATATCTTACATAATCAACGAAATGGAGCTACCTTACTCCTATTAAAATACAAACTACCTTATATCTTACATGATCCACGGAGCTACCTTACTCCTATTAAAATACAAACTACCTTATATCTTACATGATACACGAAATGGAGCTACCTTACTCCTATTAAAATACAAACTACCTAATATCTTACATAATCCACGAAATTGAGCTACCTTACTCCTATTAAAATACAAACTACCTTATATCTTACATAATCCACGAAATGGAGCTACCTTACTCCTATTAAAATACAAACTACCTTATATCTTACATGATCCATCGAGCTACCTTACTCCTATTAAAATACAAACTACCTAATATCTTACATAATCCACGCCATGGAGCTACCTTACTCCTATTAAAATACAAATTACCTTATATCTTACATGATCCACGGAGCTAACTTACTCCTTTTAAAATACAAACTACCTAATATCTTACATAATCCACGAAATGGAGTTACCTTACTCCTATTAAAATACAAACTACCTTATATCTTACATGATCCATGGAGCTACCTTACTCCTATTAAAATACAAACTACCTTATATCTTACATGATCCACGGAGCTACCTTACTCCTATTAAAATACAAACTACCTTATATCTTACATGATCCATGGAGCTACCTTACTCCTATTAAAATACAAACTACCTTATATCTTACATGATCCATGGAGCTACCTTACTCCTATTAAAATACAAACTACCTTATATCTTACATGATCCACGAAATGGAGCTACCTTACTCCTATTAAAATACAAACTACTTAATATCTTACATAATCCACGAAATGGAGCTACCTTACTCCTATTAAAATACAAACTACTTAATATCTTACATAATCCACGAAATGGAGCTACCTTACTCCTATTAAAATACAAACTACCTTATATCTTACATGATCCATGGAGCTACCTTACTCCTATTAAAATACAACCTACCTTATATCGTACATGATCCACGAAATGGAGCTACCTTACTCCTATTAAAATACAAACTACCTTATATCTTACATGATCCACGGAGCTACCTTACTCCTATTAAAATAAAAACTACCTTATATCTTACATGATACACGAAATGGAGCTACCTTACTCCTATTAAAATACAAACTACCTAATATCTTACATAATCCACGAAATTGAGCTACCTTACTCCTATTAAAATACAAACTACCTTATATCTTACATAATCCACGAAATGGAGCTACCTTACTCCTATTAAAATACAAACTACCTTATATCTTACATGATCCATCGAGCTACCTTACTCCTATTAAAATACAAACTACCTAATATCTTACATAATCCACGCCATGGAGCTGCCTTACTCCTATTAAAATACAAATTACCTTATATCTTACATGATCCACGGAGCTACCTTACTCCTTTTAAAATACAAACTACCTAATATCTTACATAATCCACGAAATGGAGTTACCTTACTCCTATTAAAATACAAACTACCTTATATCTTACATGATCCATGGAGCTACCTTACTCCTATTAAAATATAAACTACTTAATATCTTACATAATCCACGAAATGGAGCTACCTTACTCCTATTAAAATACAAACTACCTTATATCTTACATGATCCATGGAGCTACCTTACTCCTATTAAAATACAACCTACCTTATATCGTACATGATCCACGAAATGGAGCTACCTTACTCCTATTAAAAACAAACTATCTTATATCTTACATGATCCATGGAGCTACCTTACTCCTATTAAAATACAAACTACCTTATATCTTACATGATCCACGAAATGGAGCTACCTTACTCCTATTAAAAACAAATCATCTTATATCTTACATGATCCATGGAGCTACCTTACTCCTATTAAAATACAAACTACCTTATATCTTACATGATCCACGAAATGGAGCTACCTTACTCCTATTAAAATACAAACTACCTTATATCTTACATAATCCACGAAATGGAGCTACCTTACTCCTATTAAAATACAAACTACCTTATATCTTACATGATCCAAGAAATGGAGCTACCTTACTCCTTTTAAAATGCAAACTACCTTATATCTTACATGATCCATGGAGCTACCTTACTCCTATTAAAATACAAACTACCTTATATCTTACATGATCCATGGAGCTACCTTACTCCTATTAAAATACAACCTACCTTATATCGTACATGATCCACGAAATGGAGCTACCTTACTCCTATTAAAAACAAACCATCTTATATCTTACATGATCCACGGAGCTACCTTACTCCTTTTAGCATACAAACTGCTTTATATCTTACATGATCCACGAAATGGAGCTACCTTACTCCTATTAAAATACAAACTACCTTATATCTTACATGATCCACGGAGCTACCTTACTCCTTTTAAAATACAAACTACCTTATATCTTACATGATCCACGGAGCTACCTTACCCCTTTTAAAATACAAACTACCTTATATCTTACATAATCCACGAAATGGGGCTACCTTACTCCTATTAAAATACAAACTACCTTATATCTTACATGATCCACGAAATGTAGCTACCTTACTCCTTTTAAAATACAAACTACCTTATATCTTACATAATCCACGAAAAGAAGCTACCTTACCCCTATTAAAATACAAACTTCCTTATATCTTACATAATCCACGAAAATGAGCTACCTTACTCCTATTAAAATACAAACTACCTTATATCTTACATGATCCACGAAATGGAGCTACCTTACTCCTATTAAAATACAAACTACCTTATATCTTACATGATCCACGAAATGGAGCTACCTTACTCCTATTAAAATACAAACTATCTTATATCTTACATGATCCACGAAATGGAGCTACCTTACTCCTATTAAAATACAAACTACCTTATATCTTACATGATCCACGAAATGGAGCTACCTTACTCCTCTTGAAATACAAACTACCTTATATCTTAAATGATCCACGAAATGGAGCTACTTTACCCCTATTAAAATACAAACTACCTTATATCTTACATAATCCACGAAATGGAGCTACCTTACTCCTATTAAAATACAAACTACCTTATATCTTACATGATCCATGGAGCTACCTTACTCCTATTAAAATACAAACTGCCTTATATCTTACATGATCCAGGAAATGGAGCTACCTTACTCCTTTTAAAATACAAACTACCTTATATCTTATATGATCCACGAAATGGAGCTACCTTACTTCTATTAAAATACAAACTACCTTATATCTTACATGATCCACGAAATGGAGCTACCTTACTCCTATTAAAATACAAACTATCTTATATCTTACATGATCCACGGAGCTACCTTACTCCTTTTAACATACAAACTACCTTATATCTTACATGATCCATGAAATGGAGCTACCTTACTCCTATTAAAATACAAACTACCTTATATCTTACGTGATCCACGAAATGGAGCTACCTTACTCCTTTTAAAATATAAACTACCTTATATCTTACATGATCCACTAAATGGAGCTACCTTACTCCTATTAAAATACAAACTACCTTATATCTTACATGATCCACGAAATGGAGCTACCTTACTCCTATTAAAATACAAACTATCTTATATCTTACATGATCCACGGAGCTACCTTACTCCTTTTAACATACAAACTACCTTATATCTTACATGATCCACGAAATGGAGCTACCTTACTCCTATTAAAACACAAACTACCTTATATCTTACATGATCCACGAAATGGAGATACCTTACTCCTTTTAAAATATAAACTACCTTATATCTTACATGATCCACGAAATGGAGCTACCTTACTCCTATTAAAATACAAACTACCTTATATCTTACATAATCCACGAAATGGAGCTACCTTACTCCTATTAAAATACAAACTACCTTATATCATACATGATCCAAGAAATGGAGCTACCTTACTCCTTTTAAAATGCAAACTAACTTATATCTTACATGATCCACGGAGCTACCTTACTCCTTTTAACATACAAACTACTTTATATCTTACATGACCCACGAAATGGAGCTACCTTAATCCTATTAAAATACAAACTACCTTATATCTTACATGATCCACGGAGCTACCTTACTCCTTTTAAAATACAAACTACCTTATATCTTACATGATCCACGGAGCTACCTTACCCCTATTAAAATACAAACTACCTTATATCTTACATAATCCACGAAATGGGGCTACCTTACTCCTATTAAAATACAAACTACCTTATATCTTACATGATCCACGAAATGGAGCTACCTTACTCCTTTTAAAATACAAACTACCTTATATCTTACATAATCCACGAAAAGGAGCTACCTTACCCCTATTAAAATACAAACTACCTTATATCTTACATAATCCACGAAAATGAGCTACCTTACTCCTTTTAAAATACAATCTACCTTATATCTTACATGATCCACGAAATGGAGCTACTTTACTCCTATTGAAATACAAACTACCTTATATCTTACATGATCCACGAAATGGAGCTACCTTACTCCTATTAAAATACAAACTATCTTATATCTTACTTGATCCACGAAATGGAGCTACCTTACTCCTATTAAAATACAAACTACCTTATATCTTACATGATCCACGAAATGGAGCTACCTTACTCCTCTTGAAGTACAAACTACCTTATATCTTACATGATCCACGAAATGGAGCTACCTTACCCCTCTTAAAATACAAACTACCTTATATCTTATATAATCCACGAAATGGAGCTACCTTACTCCTATTGAAATACAAACTACCTTATATCTTACATGATCCATGGAGCTACCTTACTCCTATTAAAATACAAACTGCCTTATATCTTACATGATCCAGGAAATGGAGCTACCTTACTCCTTTTAAAATACAAACTACCTTATATCTTACATGATCCACGAAATGGAGCTACCTTACTTCTATTAAAATACAAACTACCTTATATCTTACATGATCCACGAAATGGAGCTACCTTACTCCTATTAAAATACAAACTATCTTATATCTTACATGATCCACGGAGCTACCTTACTCCTTTTAACATACAAACTACCTTATATCTTACATGATCCACGAAATGGAGTTACCTTACTCCTATTAAAATACAAACTACCTTATATCTTACATGATCCATGGAGCTACCTTACTCCTATTAAAATACAAACTACTTAATATCTTACATAATCCACGAAATGGAGCTACCTTACTCCTATTAAAATACAAACTACCTTATATCTTACATGATCCATGGAGCTACCTTACTCCTATTAAAATACAACCTACCTTATATCGTACATGATCCACGAAATGGAGCTACCTTACTCCTATTAAAAACAAACTATCTTATATCTTACATGATCCATGGAGCTACCTTACTCCTATTAAAATACAAACTACCTTATATCTTACATGATCCACGAAATGGAGCTACCTTACTCCTATTAAAAACAAATCATCTTATATCTTACATGATCCATGGAGCTACCTTACTCCTATTAAAATACAAACTACCTTATATCTTACATGATCCACGAAATGGAGCTACCTTACTCCTATTAAAATACAAACTACCTTATATCTTACATAATCCACGAAATGGAGCTACCTTACTCCTATTAAAATACAAACTACCTTATATCTTACATGATCCAAGAAATGGAGCTACCTTACTCCTTTTAAAATGCAAACTACCTTATATCTTACATGATCCATGGAGCTACCTTACTCCTATTAAAATACAAACTACCTTATATCTTACATGATCCATGGAGCTACCTTACTCCTATTAAAATACAACCTACCTTATATCGTACATGATCCACGAAATGGAGCTACCTTACTCCTATTAAAAACAAACCATCTTATATCTTACATGATCCACGGAGCTACCTTACTCCTTTTAGCATACAAACTGCTTTATATCTTACATGATCCACGAAATGGAGCTACCTTACTCCTATTAAAATACAAACTACCTTATATCTTACATGATCCACGGAGCTACCTTACTCCTTTTAAAATACAAACTACCTTATATCTTACATGATCCACGGAGCTACCTTACCCCTTTTAAAATACAAACTACCTTATATCTTACATAATCCACGAAATGGGGCTACCTTACTCCTATTAAAATACAAACTACCTTATATCTTACATGATCCACGAAATGTAGCTACCTTACTCCTTTTAAAATACAAACTACCTTATATCTTACATAATCCACGAAAAGAAGCTACCTTACCCCTATTAAAATACAAACTTCCTTATATCTTACATAATCCACGAAAATGAGCTACCTTACTCCTATTAAAATACAAACTACCTTATATCTTACATGATCCACGAAATGGAGCTACCTTACTCCTATTAAAATACAAACTACCTTATATCTTACATGATCCACGAAATGGAGCTACCTTACTCCTATTAAAATACAAACTATCTTATATCTTACATGATCCACGAAATGGAGCTACCTTACTCCTATTAAAATACAAACTACCTTATATCTTACATGATCCACGAAATGGAGCTACCTTACTCCTCTTGAAATACAAACTACCTTATATCTTAAATGATCCACGAAATGGAGCTACTTTACCCCTATTAAAATACAAACTACCTTATATCTTACATAATCCACGAAATGGAGCTACCTTACTCCTATTAAAATACAAACTACCTTATATCTTACATGATCCATGGAGCTACCTTACTCCTATTAAAATACAAACTGCCTTATATCTTACATGATCCAGGAAATGGAGCTACCTTACTCCTTTTAAAATACAAACTACCTTATATCTTATATGATCCACGAAATGGAGCTACCTTACTTCTATTAAAATACAAACTACCTTATATCTTACATGATCCACGAAATGGAGCTACCTTACTCCTATTAAAATACAAACTATCTTATATCTTACATGATCCACGGAGCTACCTTACTCCTTTTAACATACAAACTACCTTATATCTTACATGATCCATGAAATGGAGCTACCTTACTCCTATTAAAATACAAACTACCTTATATCTTACGTGATCCACGAAATGGAGCTACCTTACTCCTTTTAAAATATAAACTACCTTATATCTTACATGATCCACTAAATGGAGCTACCTTACTCCTATTAAAATACAAACTACCTTATATCTTACATGATCCACGAAATGGAGCTACCTTACTCCTATTAAAATACAAACTATCTTATATCTTACATGATCCACGGAGCTACCTTACTCCTTTTAACATACAAACTACCTTATATCTTACATGATCCACGAAATGGAGCTACCTTACTCCTATTAAAACACAAACTACCTTATATCTTACATGATCCACGAAATGGAGATACCTTACTCCTTTTAAAATATAAACTACCTTATATCTTACATGATCCACGAAATGGAGCTACCTTACTCCTATTAAAATACAAACTACCTTATATCTTACATAATCCACGAAATGGAGCTACCTTACTCCTATTAAAATACAAACTACCTTATATCATACATGATCCAAGAAATGGAGCTACCTTACTCCTTTTAAAATGCAAACTAACTTATATCTTACATGATCCACGGAGCTACCTTACTCCTTTTAACATACAAACTACTTTATATCTTACATGACCCACGAAATGGAGCTACCTTAATCCTATTAAAATACAAACTACCTTATATCTTACATGATCCACGGAGCTACCTTACTCCTTTTAAAATACAAACTACCTTATATCTTACATGATCCACGGAGCTACCTTACCCCTATTAAAATACAAACTACCTTATATCTTACATAATCCACGAAATGGGGCTACCTTACTCCTATTAAAATACAAACTACCTTATATCTTACATGATCCACGAAATGGAGCTACCTTACTCCTTTTAAAATACAAACTACCTTATATCTTACATAATCCACGAAAAGGAGCTACCTTACCCCTATTAAAATACAAACTACCTTATATCTTACATAATCCACGAAAATGAGCTACCTTACTCCTTTTAAAATACAATCTACCTTATATCTTACATGATCCACGAAATGGAGCTACTTTACTCCTATTGAAATACAAACTACCTTATATCTTACATGATCCACGAAATGGAGCTACCTTACTCCTATTAAAATACAAACTATCTTATATCTTACTTGATCCACGAAATGGAGCTACCTTACTCCTATTAAAATACAAACTACCTTATATCTTACATGATCCACGAAATGGAGCTACCTTACTCCTCTTGAAGTACAAACTACCTTATATCTTACATGATCCACGAAATGGAGCTACTTTACCCCTCTTAAAATACAAACTACCTTATATCTTATATAATCCACGAAATGGAGCTACCTTACTCCTATTGAAATACAAACTACCTTATATCTTACATGATCCATGGAGCTACCTTACTCCTATTAAAATACAAACTGCCTTATATCTTACATGATCCAGGAAATGGAGCTACCTTACTCCTTTTAAAATACAAACTACCTTATATCTTACATGATCCACGAAATGGAGCTACCTTACTTCTATTAAAATACAAACTACCTTATATCTTACATGATCCACGAAATGGAGCTACCTTACTCCTATTAAAATACAAACTATCTTATATCTTACATGATCCACGGAGCTACCTTACTCCTTTTAACATACAAACTACCTTATATCTTACATGATCCACGAAATGGAGCTACCTTACTCCTATTAAAATACAAACTACCTTATATCTTACATGATCCACGAAATGGAGCTACCTTACTCCTATTAAAATACAAACTACCTTATATCTTACAAGATCCACGAAATGGAGCTACCTTACTCCTATTAAAATACAAACTATCTTATATCTTACATGATCCACGGAGCTACCTTACTCCTTTTAACATACAAACTACCTTATATCTTACATGATCCACGAAATGGAGCTACCTTACTCCTATTAAAATACAAACTACCTTATATCTTACATGATCCACGAAATGGAGCTACCTTACTCCTATTAAAATACAAACTACCTTATATCTTATATGATCCACGGAGCTACCTTACTCCTTTTAACATACAAACTACCTTATATCTTACATGATCCACGAAATGGAGCTACCTTACTTCTATTAAAATACAAACTACCTTATATCTTACATGATCCACGAAATGGAGCTACCTTACTCCTATTAAAATACAAACTATCTTATATCTTACATGATCCACGGAGCTACCTTACTCCTTTTAACATACAAACTACCTTATATCTTACATGATCCACGAAATGGAGCTACCTTACTCCTATTAAAATACAAACTACCTTATATCTTACATGATCCACGAAATGGAGCTACCTTACTCCTATTAAAATACAAACTACCTTATATCTTACAAGATCCACGAAATGGAGCTACCTTACTCCTATTAAAATACAAACTATCTTATATCTTACATGATCCACGGAGCTACCTTACTCCTTTTAACATACAAACTACCTTATATCTTACATGATCCACGAAATGGAGCTACCTTACTCCTATTAAAATACAAACTACCTTATATCTTACATGATCCACGAAATGGAGCTACCTTACTCCTATTAAAATACAAACTACCTTATATCTTACAAGATCCACGAAATGGAGCTACCTTACTCCTATTAAAATACAAACTATCTTATATCTTACATGATCCACGGAGCTACCTTACTCCTTTTAACATACAAACTACCTTATATCTTACATGATCCACGAAATGGAGCTACCTTACTCCTATTAAAATACAAACTACCTTATATCTTACATGATCCACGAAATGGAGCTACCTTACTCCTATTAAAATACAAACTACCTTATATCTTATATGATCCACGGACATACCTTACTACAACTGTGTACAGTTTAAAAAAATTCAATAAGCCGTTTAGGAGGAGTTGTGCTTACAATGTACATGGACGGACTGACGGACGGACGGCGTGATTCCTATATACATCCCCAAACTTTGTTTGCGGGGGACATGCTAATCTGACTAAGGAAAATCAAGCAGTATAATAGTTATGTAAAGCTGAATATTGAATGGAACATTTCTGATTTCATATGTAAAGAAAAATAAATGATTCCATTCTCCCAAAACTTGTCTGTCCCATGGTAAAACAATAGCTCCTTTTAGTCTTATTTATACCTTTTCGGCGACGGTCGCCTGACCATTGACCGATTGTCGTGCAACAATCGTGCGATTTTCGCTTTCTATTGTTTTTATTAAATAAGAGAAATGCCTTAGAAAAATCTACTGTATACTAATTTAACCCCGTCACTTTTTATTGAAGTACCTGAACTAAGCCAGGAGGAGTCATTTTTATGTGTGTTAAGGATATCGAATTTACTTATTTCTACGATTTTTCTATTGAATGTTGGAACTGTTCCGACAGTGTGATATATATTTTTTTCATTTTATTATAAGTTGTGAAAAAAAACAGCTGAGTTACAATTGTTAAAAAAAAATATGGTTGTGATCATCTTCCGTAATTAAAATCGTCAAAGTGAAATACAACCGAATTGATATCAAATGTACATCACGTTCACAATCTTTTATTACAACACAAGGTCACTGAAGTGTACATTGTTTTTCTATTCTAGTTATTTCTATTTTCTACACCTTGTGGTGTGGGGTCGCTATTGTGTATTATTTTACCTGTCTAGAATATTTCATTTTTTTCTCGATCGACAGTTCAGAAGCTAGAATACAATATCATGAATTATTGTCTTTCAATCATGTAAACAATAACTTTTGCACATGACAAAACGCATTTTCAAGGCACCGGATGAGTTCCCTTTGATTTAAGAGAATGGAACTGATAGAAGATAAAAGGTTAATTTGGGAGCAAAAGGGGAAACTTTATATAATTTATGAAAAGGTGATGTGAATTTTATGGATCCTCAGATTCAAATCCATTCATCTACTTTTCTACACTTTTATACATATTATACATATGTATATTTCAAATGATAGTAATGTTATTTTAAAATATTTCCACTTTGTTTTACCAATCGTAACTAATTGGCCATATAATATATAACCTCGTAAGTAGGTGGCGGACCAATATTGTATTTATCCTGCAATCCACGATGTCCTAAAAAATAATCTTAACTCGTAAAAATGCATTTTTTAATGCAACGGAATCCTCACTATTTGGCGTAGTAAAATACCAGATTTTTTTTGCTGACAAAAATTCGCGAACAAATAGTTCTCAAAAGGAAGTGAAATAACTTTATTTAAGTGAAGATTTATTGATTAAGGTGAAAATCTATATAGAAAATTGATAGTTTAGAACCTGAAATATATATATTTAATATGTTTTTCATAGATATGAAAACACATTAATTTAGCGATCATACGTCACATGCGGTCATACTTAAATACGCCTGCAGTAGTAACCAGGTAAATATATACGCCTGTGTGAAAAGGTATACGCCTGCAACTATATGGTTCACTTTTATTTTTATTTTTCTATATCAAATAATAAACATCCGATATATTCCTTTTACTAGTTTATATTAAAAAAATAAAAATAAAAAAGAACCATATAGTTGCAGGCGTCCACCTTTGTATGACACACAGGCGTATATATTTGCCTGGTTACTACTGCAGGCGTATTTAAGTATGACCCACACAGTTTGTAAACATGTGAAAGCAATACACACATTCATGTATAGACGATTCGAACATGTTTTAAGTAAACTAGGTAGAGTAGAGAAAACAGAAAGATTAATCATTTATCTCAACAAACTGAGCTGATTCACGGAAATGTATTTAACAACGATGTCAAACACTCAAATGCTCAGTTATTGGGATATTTAGTCATTTGTGAAAATTGTGCACACATTCACCATTTCTTCTTCTTCTTCTTTGGTTACGGAAAACCATCAACGTACTGATGTTTACTTTCCGGCGCATGCCTGGTAAAATGTTTTCAAATTTATAAAAATTTTCAGAACATTGTTATGGATGACCACGCCGTAAAACATAGAACTAATTTGACTTGACATATTTGTATTGGAACTGTAAAAAGGAACATCGGGATTGCTTCGACACGAAACATCAGAAGTGCTACTGGCTGTAGAATTTGTGGAGGTTTTACGAGGTAAGTTTGCTGAAAAGCATTTCTGTTAGTTTCACTTTCAGTGTTGCTGAGGATGTTTGATATTTTCTTGTGTCTTTCCTCACTCAATGTTGAGTAATTATTAATAAATGCCACATTGTTATGCCCTGATATTTGCATAATATCTATCCCCTCCACATTGTTTTCTCTTAACTTCTGGACGGGATAAGATATTTTCTGGCACTGATTGATTAATGTCTAAATTGGGATACGGATTTATATAAGTTTAATAACTTGTTTTCGGATCCTCTTAATTAATTCATAGTCATTACTATTGTTGTATTTAAATTGTTGTACTATATTCATATGTATTGATTAATAAAATATGTTTACACTAATGTCTAATTTGCAACTATCCTTCATTTTTTTCATGAGACTGGAAAGTTTTCTTTCATGCACTTTTCTACCTGTTTCTAAAGCTCGTACAAATAAATTATGTATTTTGGGACAATGCAAGTATATAAAGGAGGAGAAGCTAATACCAATCTTCTGGACTTTACATAGGTTTCAATGGAAAATTGGAATTCATTTTATAGAATAAAATAAAACTTTCATATATACATGGTAAATTGAAGAAAATCAAAATAGAGATCTGATTTAGTGTCAACAAGCACCAGATATGATTTTAATTACTATATTTAACTTCTGTTTGTATATCATAATCAAATGAATTAATATGCATTGAAGTCTACATGTATGTAGAATCCCCACCAACTATTTTCTTCATATCAAATTTGCTATTATTAAACCATAATCCATTGATTGGTAAATTACATAATGCGATGTCACTAAGGAACCAAGAATATTATGGACATAGGTGTTGTGACCAGAAAAATATTAGAGTGAAGGATATATTTTTCTGGAATGAACAATATTTACATGATAATGTTGGTTGTTGCGAGTAATGACTAATGTGCGAATATATTTTCTGAGTCGGATCATACAAAAATGCTTTATGAAAGCTTGAAGTTTCAAATATTCAAACATTGCTAATTTAGTCTGCATTTTGTTCCTTTTTTCTTGTTATTTTATTAGTAAATATATAATAACATGTATTTTAATTATAATCAATGCTATATTAATGTCTTTCAGATGAATGGCTGGATTAATGGTTTAACAGTGTACAATGTACATGTGATGTTTGAAATAAGTGCAAAGACTATATAATTGCATAAAAACCTATGAATGTTTTATAAAGATCTGATTAAACAAAGGACATTTTTCAAGAACTATCACTCAGTTGTTGCATACAGGCCAGGGGTATGTGAATCAGTTTCAAATGGAATTGCACAAAATAAAAAATGTACTGTAATCCTGATCAACAGTGAGTAGAATTCCAGCAGATAAAACACTAGTTTCAACTGACAAATCATACAACTTTGTTGGAATTTTGCAAAAGAAAAAAATGTTTTAAAAAAAGATGCAAAATGATTGGAGGAAGTGACTGAATACAATTATTCCAAATGGTTAAAACAAATTATATAGATATTTTGTGGTGTCATAAAGAATTCAGAATATAAAAAATTATCTATAATTTTAAAGTGACTTGATGCAATAGCAGGAATATGTGTTACCGGTATTTTCACCTTGAAGAAATCTACTATCTGATATGTTGAAGTAATTGATGTGAATTAATTGAACATTTAATATGAAGAAATTTTATAATAAAATATATGTAGTACTAGTAATCTTAGAGTTTGATGTTCAAACTGTACTGAGTTATTTAACCATATAAGTGTGTTTAGTAAAGATTGTGGTATGTGACTGCCCAGAACGTTTCTGTTATAAAGGATGTTAATTTCCTCATCTGTTGGAGGGCATGCCCTCTTTGGTTTATTCCCTTTGTCCTGTAGTTTTAGTTGCTTTTGTTTTGTTTTCAAAGCTTCCCTGTCAAGTTATAAATGATTCGGATTTGTTTAAGATTTTTGTTTTGTTTTTTATTGACTTCTAGGATTTTTTTTATCGTAAAATATGTATTAAAAAATATGAAATTTTAGAATTATTAGTTTCATTTTGTCGGTTTGTAAATTTACAAATAGTGAGAACGAAAACAGTTATTAGAAAAAGACGACGTCGATTATTGACATTGGTTACGGTTAATATTTTAACTCCTTCACAGGAGAGCAAAAACACAAAAAAGTAGTTCCGGAATCTATGGGCGGGGCTTAAAAGTTTATTCGTAGGTTTAAAAGTTTATTCGTAGGCTTCAAAAGTTTATTCGTAGGCTACGAATAAAGCAAAAATTTATTCGTGTGGTATATTTGTACAGCAAATGTACTGATTGCAGGATAAATAGAACTACTTTTCACATGTCAGTTACATGAAAGCTTGATAAAGTTATATTTTAAACAATTTTCTACATTTCAATTATTTTCATGGATAAAAGTTAAAGTCTTAGTTAGTTTTGCATGATTAGATTTTACTTAGTATGTCGTCCATATTGGATTTTTGTGTGGCTTATCTTCCGGCAAACAATTTAAGAAGAATTTCTACTACCTACTTACGAGTTTATTGGAAGGGTAGCGAGAATGGTCGAGTAGTTACGATTGTTTGTTTTACTTGTCGTTTTCTAAAGAGCCCCAGTGTTATACTGCTCATCCTCAGCAGCGGACCACCTTCGTCAATTGTTTTAGCTCATCGATGATCATGAGATTCACTAACATAAATAACACAATCCGTGCAATATTTATTTATTTATTTATTTATTCATTTATGCTTTGGTGTCAGTGTTTCAACTGTTGACAGAGATTTAAATCCAACATGGGTAGACTAATAGAAAGTGTATAATCGTAAAATTCAGTGGCCAACCATCCCAGTCTGGTGGCAAAAGAAAGGGTATTGTTCTGGTGTGCCTAACGTTGTGTCTGCAATTGATGGAACTTCATATGAGATACAAATTCCATCCAATGAACCCCAACAAAAAATATACTTTCAGCAAACCAATTATTTTTATTGATTGACATGAAAAGAAAGTTTATAAACAGTGATAATCATAAATTCCATCAATATCAATAAAACAATTACCTTTCATCTTAACTGAACTTGAGCCGTCGTGGTCGTATGGTAGTTGAATTTACAACTATCTGTGCAATCGTTGCCTATCACCACTTAAGTTGTGAGTTTGAACCCAATTCATGGCGAGGTGTACCCGATAAAACATTATGTGATAAAGTTTGTCAGTGACTTGCGACAGTTCTGTGGATTTCTCTGGGTACTCCAATTTCCGCCACAAAAGTAGTAACTGAAATATTTTTGAAAGTGGTGTTAAGCACCTAACATCCAATGAACAAATGATGGATCAAAAGTTTGTGCATGTAGTGCATAACATAAAACACATTTGGGTCGTAATGCGGCATATCCTTACAAGTACAATAATTCTACAATAATATTGTTTCCCACACAATTATGGGAACTGTTATACACATATCATGTCATTAAACAATGTACTGAAAAAGAAACAACTTCACTTTCAAATTTTGTATCAACAATTAAATTGAATTATCTCCATGATCTCAAAATTATGTTTCAGTTTTTACTGCATCTTAATATGTACATGTGGGTATGGCTGAATCCTGATTTCTTGTCTGAACTGAAAACTACAATTATTCATGTGATTCTGAATCATTAAATAAATATTCAATTATGTAATTCATTACATCTTTCTGTCTTTGATCACTGAATATTGAATCCAAAATATCCATTGTATTCTTTGGATTTATGCATGAAAAATCGCAAGTAGACTATGAGGAATCAAGCACATTGTTTTACATCATATACACATTTTTGTATAGATAATCTTGTATAGTGTGTCCTGTTCACTATCACATGTAATACACACAAACACTACACAATGCAAACAGCTCCAAAATTATATGTTATCGATTACTTCTGATCATGCAAATGTATGAGTATATATCTGGGTTCTTTTTAAGTCAAATATTCCTGTTCCTTTAAAAAATGATGTTGATTCTTCTGTGGTATTTAAATCTTCTTTCAGTTTAAATCATCCATTGTTTTCTTTATGTTAACTCTGAATAAAAATACCAAGTTAGTCAAAGGACTCACTGTACATGTATCAAACTAAATTTAACAGCCAATTTCAACATTTCCACCTTAAATAAAAAAATATATGCGTTTTTACATGCTTTTAATACAACCCCTGTATAGAGTGAAATAAAGAGGCTCCATGGAGCCTGTTGTCACTCACCAGAGATGTTAGGTATTACAATGTTGTCTTTTGAAAGGAAACTTCAAGAACAAAGTTGATATGTGTATTATTCATTTAAAGATAGTTTAAAAATTCTAAATTGATGCAATAATCAGATGGACTTAATAACACAGAGAAACCAACAAGCATCTCCTGAGGGTCCAGCAAATCATGTGTGAGAAATTTTGTTAGAAATTAAAGATATAAAATATAGCAAAGTACCATGAACTGAAACTGTAATTAAGTTAAATTTTTGCCAAAAAAATGGGAATAGGGGGCAAAAACATCAATATTCTTCGTAACTAATGAACATTTAAGTTGCACGTTCAATGCTGATATTGTCATAATTTATTTAAAGAAAGAACTTTGTTAAAATCAAGAAATAGTATTTATCCTGCGGTCATTATCATTTTTGTATGCTAATTACAGTAGGTGTATATATATAAATACATTTGTGTAGGGTTACGTTTAGCGTTATGGTGTTTAATGCCACTTTCAACAATATTTCAGTTAAATATGTGGCGGTCAGTTTTATATGTAGAGGAAACTGGAGAAAACGACAGACCTGTTGCAAATCACTAACACACTCAATCACATAATATTGTATCGAGTACACCTCGCCATCTGCGGGATTCCAACTCACAATATTAGAGGTGATAGGCACTGATTGCACATGTAGTTGTTAATCCAACTTCCATGTGATCACGACCACGACGGCTCCTACATTTTTGTATCAGTATATTTACCCTTCTGTAGTAATCTAGTATATATATACAAATAACAATCTCCTGATACTCAATTCATGAACATAGCGAAGAGTAAGAAGTAAGAAAGTATATCCATACCAGGACGCCAAATCGGAACCTGCAACCTGACCACTGTGGACCAGTGTTGCCCCTAGCTACATATAGTTTAGATTTCACCCCCTGTTTTACACACACATCAGTGGAAGGCAAACTAATTAATCTGTGCATGTCTTATCGACTTGAAATGAAGTTTTTCTTTATCCTAAAGTTGGTGGCAAATCGTGGTTTTCGATTATAATTAATTAAATAAATAAAAATCTACATGATAGACTGATGTTGTATTAGTATACCTCATGAATATTAATAAGGATATACTTGCTTTCTATTGGTTACCTTTTGTCATGTAATTTAATTTTTTTTATTTTCCACGGTATGACCACTAAATCTTCCAAAGAAGTCATTACTTATCACGTGATCTTACATTAACCTGTAGATATTGACCGATTGAAAACATTTAAATGGCGACCGATTAATCCCGTTTCGATTGAAATATGGAATAGTATACAATTATTGCACTTCATTGAATATATTGAACAATATTTCAGCTATGTCGTGGCGGTCAGTTATATTGGTGGAGGAAGCCGAAGAACCCGGAGAAAACCACCGACATGTCGCAAGTAACTGACAAACTTTATCACATATTGTTGTAGATCCCACTACCATACCATCACGACCACGACGCCCCCTTCTCTGGATGTGTATAAAACACTTGAACATTATCCAAGTTTATCATCTGAAGCATACATACCATCACTTTAGGAAATTGTACATGCACAGGTGACATACAAAGTCAATGAATTGTCAAATCTTCCTTGTGTCAAATCATTACTGACCGCCGTAAATCTTGCCGCACTTCTTCAGTAATTGATTGACGGTGATCTCTTCTTCACTGCACTTGTCCCACAGGGCGAAAATCCTGTGCTGCAGCTCCTTGGTTTTCTTTCCTTGGTAACGTCGAAGTTTTCCCTCTGTGACCATCTTGAGTTGAGTCGTTAGTAATCTGGCTTCCTTGTGCAGTAGTACGATGAGAATGTACATCTGCAAGTTTGGTTTCTGTGCTTTCCTGTTGATCCTGTGGTGCCAACCTTCAGGTTCATTGTTTGTCCTCACTGACTGGCGGTAAACCGTCCATGATGATGGTTTCCATGTGCTGCCGTTGATCTATGTGTTGTTGATATAATCCATTAATTTAGTTATTGTTTCTGTGTCGACTGCATCCTTAAGCGTGTTGAATGTCTCTGTTATCTGCTCCACTGGTAGGGTAGTACCAATACTTTCCTAATGAACCTGTGAGTACTCCCTTTCTGTGAATACTCTACCTGCAAATTAAATCAAATTGTAAGTGATTGGAAACAATAAAGATCCAAATAGATAAAGTAAAATAGTTTACAACTGTGAAATACTCTTTATCTGTATTTCCATACAAGTAGATTGTATCAGAAAATAGGGCTGATAAATTGTATTGACATTCTATCTTTTAATAATCATAATCAGGACAATATCGAAATACCTTCCGATTCTCATAACATTGAACATTTTCATTATATATATTCTTTTTTGAAAACAATGAACGGAAATACCTGTAAGCCTAGTTCCTGAACGTGGCACCACACAGCCTGTCCCCAGTGGAATGCACAGCCTTGAATATGGATGTCAGGGAACACAGTCTTTACGGCTCTCCATAACCCGTCTTCAAAGTGTGCAACTAACCTTTCTGCTACTGGTGGCGATGGAAGCAGTTTCATAATCTGTTGAAGTACCTTTTTGTAGTCTTTCTTTATCTTTCTGGACATTAGTACGAAGACCCCTGTAAGCTGCTTCATGTTGTCCTCGTGTTTATCGAAGAAGTGGATTGAGAGTAGTTGAACAAACGGTTTTCTAACGATCTTGAAAGTACCCTCAATGCGCAGTGTCTTAGCTGTATAAAGGTACTTAAGTTGCACGTCGCTGGCAAAAATCAAGTGTCTGTGATCTTTTACGATGACATCTCCACGGTAAAACTCAGGTGAAGTGTGGGTGCTGATGTAGTCTCTGTCTATCTGAAAAAAGAGATGTAAAGATGTCTGCTTTAGCGGTCTCGATGATCTTCTTTGTTATGATTACGTTGGTTAGGATGCCTGGTTTAGATTCGTGTGTGTGAGGCTTATTGTTGGTAGTGAATGAGTCTCCTCTGTGGATTACTGTGGCTGTACATGTTGTCCTCTTGTTCCTCACGCTACACCGACATAGAGTAGAACCATCTTTGTTCTGTTTCTGAAAGTATAAACTAAAAGACTGTGAACAGCATAATAAAGACAAAGCATAAATATTTCACTTATGTATATCATTAATCGCAATTTAATGATACTTTTCGGTACTGGCCCGAAAAACCGATATTAATTTAAAAATTCACAATATCTAAAGCTTAGAAATTCATAAAACACATGATAATCTCCCTCGTGCAAAGCTCTGTCCTTAGCTGATTTTGGCGTTACTTTTTACTATAAGCAATTCAACATTTTGGTTTATGGTCTTCCAATTGTTTTGATTTTATCTGCACTGATGAGACATAAGTTGTCGAAATGGCCATATGTACTCCAATTTAAAGTATACCTTAAACACATAGATGAAACCACTGCTGACGAGTAAAATAAAAAACTGTGAGCAACATAAAACCACAAAGCATCAATATTTCATTTATGTATATCATCAGAGTAATTTTTTCAATTCAAAGTATATCTTAAACACATAGGTGAAACCATCACTGCTGACGAGTTTGTGCTGACCCCTCTGTGTTGTACCTTCTGTAGCAGTGTAGGTAATGGTCTGTTCATTGGTATACATTTCTTTTGTTCTGGTGTCATCTTGAATTTAATTTTCTTGTACTACCATTGGTTCTTCATGGGGTATTATGTTGATGTGTACGGTACCTTGATCTGCAGAATGAATACTGACGGACAATCGTGCGCTCTCTGCAACAGGTGTATCTGGTAAAGTTTGATTAAAGTAATTTAATTGTAATAAGCTATTTATTCATTTCAGTAATTATAAATCAACGAATTATTGCTTAAAATGTGAAATGTGAAATAATGAAAGACGGGTGTTTAATTCCTATGTAGAAAAAGACTGATTTTCTGTCGATTAAAACAGGTTAATTTGGATTAATTATTGCTTAAAATGTGTAAAACTTCGATCAGGATGTGTACCATATAATATATTTCACTTTCTTAATGAAAGACGGGTATTTAATTCCTATGCAGAAAAATACTGATTTTCTGTAGATTAAAAAGGTTATTTTGGATTAATTAATTAATTAATAATTATTAATAATAATGACTATAATAATAAGGGCAAAACATACCACTCTTAGTCTCAGAAGGAGATGTTCATAACTGTACTGGTTGTACTGGCCAAATTCAGCAAGGCAGCAGGTTTTGCATGTAAATGTAGCCTCTGGTGTTACAAGGGATTATATGTCAACAAGGTCTAGCTGCTGGCATTGGTAGTAATACCATGAATTGCATGTATCACATTGAACAGAGTTGGCTGTGCAACTCTTCCGGCAATCTCCACAGGGCCAAAAAGCATAACGGGCAGAGTAGTTGACTTTCCTCTAACCAGGCATATTGAATGAATCAGTAATAATCGTAATCGTAAACGTAATCGCTATTGGAAACAAGAGAATGACAAGAAAAAGATGTGTAAGTCGTTTTATAACAGAAATGCACAATGCATAAATAATTGACCAATAATTCTCCGATTTAATTAAAAAAAATAGATTGGCACTGAATGAAAATTGTTCCCGGAAAATCACGTCATAATATTGTAACGTCACGTAACTATGTAATGTAAAATTTGTTATCATGTAATCATTCCACAATAAATTCCACTGAAGAAAGCTGTAATTCCAGCTGAAACATTTTGAAAATGGATTAGAGATTTATTTATTAATTAATAAAGGGATTTTGAGACACATGAAGCATTTATTGAAGTATTAGGGAAAGTTTACGTTGATGCGAGGAAAAAATCTAACATACATATACATGTAATAAACAAAAACAGATTAAACGGAAAACTTAAAATACTTCATTAGTATAAAATTGTAACTTATAATTGATCTCTTCGAAGTGTTTAGTTGCTTAAAAGACACACCATAAAATGACTCTGTTTTATCTCTTCAGCTAAGAAAACTGAGAAGGTATTTTTTCTATATATCGTATATCAATTTTCCAAGAAAATGTGAATAATAAATAAAAGTCAGAAAAAAAATACAAGCTAAAACCGTTATGTTGTATTGGCTTGTGTATGGACGATCGTGGATTAAATTCCAGGCTAAAAACAAAGACTATAAAATTGACATTGGTTACAATTCAGCCAATATCGCGGTAGTAAAGTGTAAATTAAGATATGTGATTGGTTTGTTATGTGTTGGGATGATGTCTCCATGGAACAGCTGTTGATTCTGTGTATCAGTAGTATCAATATCAAAGCTTAATATCTTATCAATAGGTAACGTTTTGTCGCCATGACATAGCTAGTAATAGGTTATTTATCTATATCCGCCAAACATCTAATCACCCACACATCCCAACAGTAGTCTAAGTCAATAACTAAGCATATTCCAAAACAGTTTCAGAGGAAGATTGTATAGGTTTGTAAGGGGAAATTATTGTTTTCCTATTTTAATGAGTTTTTGTGTGTTGAACATGGTATTTAATGCTTTAAATAAATAAGTAACAGATATGTAAAAGTTCCATTTTACCACAATCATTCTACAGACCTATATTCTGTTGTAGTCCATTATATACATTTCATGTGTACATCTGAGTTGGAGGATCTACAAGAGAAGACACATAAACACTTCTATACTAAAGTGACATAACTGTTATTTATTGGAGACAAGTTACTAAATAGTTATTCGCTCTGGCTGGAACTCAACACTTACCAACACGAAAACCATAATTCTTGGTACATCTCGCCTAGCATCTCGAATGGAAAGTCACGTCAAAATAATCAAATATATCTATATTTAGCAGTTTATCTATCATATTAAAGAAACTACCACTCAACTATAGGAAATACTTTCATTGTCATCATGTGATATCAGGTTTTATCATGACATGAACTATCCTACTATTTATATCGTGACATAGATATCAACTGTTTCTATAACTTAGCATTGATCTACGTATGCAACATGTCTTCCATCATTATTAACACCAATGAATGGTTTTGTGCATCAAAGATATTAGGTATCAGAAAACGATAACAATTGTTCATAGACTCTTTCTAACACCACTTCGGGTTTGCATTTTATTTTCATTTCTGATTGTATATTTTAAAATCCATTGACCAGTATATTTCCCCACTCTTTCAACAGTATGGTAATATTGATATAATTTTAAAGTGATGATCTATAGGGTGGGGGTTGACAGAGGAGTGGTTGGTTTTGCTATGATTGGGTATATTGTCGACAACAGCTATATGTTCAAATGTATTGGTACATTTCGTTTCTCTTCCTCCATAGCGATAATAAACTGAGGAGCAAAAATACCACACCATCAGAACAATTCTAAAATACAATATATATATCGTAGACAAGGAGGCAAAAGTGACATTTCTAAAAGCACATTCATGTGACTTATCACCTTCCTGCCTTGAAAAGTGGCTGCTTAACTAGCACCTTGGGACCAACACTCCTCCTCTCTTAGGGAAATGATGCGTTCGTGTAAGTGTTTTCCAAATGAGAGTAAAATGCCTACATTCACATTAAAAATACAGAAACACACAGTTATTTTAATTTTACACTTTTATCTGTTATTTTGTTTATTGAATGTATTCAGTACTCAGTGTCTACAGTTGTGTCATTAATTGCACTTTCTGCTATAAATAGAAATTAAGCTTTATAAAATAAATTATGTTTTAAATTCGTTATCATTTACAAATTTCAAACCTCTAACTTGTATTGTTCTCCGACTACTTGGTATTACTATTCTCACTTCTTCATAAAAAACAATGGTGGGGTAATGGTCAACGTTCTCGTCTCGAGTGCGGTATATCGTGTGTTCGAACCCCGGTCGGGTCAAACCAAAGACTATTTAATTGGTGTGTATTGCTTCTCTGCAAATCATGCATCACTAAGGAGAAAGACCAAGGACTGGTTGGCTCAGAATAAAACTAATGTGTTAGAGTGGAGAGATATGCCTACTAGCGGACTTTTGTTTCAGTATACTAGCACTAAGTCCAACAAAGCGGACATGATTATCATCTCATCGAATATGTAACTTTTTTTTATCAGATTTTCACTTTAATATATGTACGGAATTAAGCATGTTTGTCCTATAAATAAAAGGGAAAACATGCACACATGTCTCAAATCTTCCATGCATGTTCTTCAATGTGCATAACACTACAAATAACATATGGATTGTTTATGTAATAAATGTTGATTTTGAGTGCATACACATATATTTGGGTCAGATATGATAAATATAATATTGAGTTGAGTGTTCAAATGAACTTTTAAAACAGATAGAGTTAAACAGTGATAATCTCATATAATGTGACATTACATGTTACTCGTAGTCGACCTATATGGTAAAACTTACATATACATGTACTAGTACTTTCCCCTTATGATATATTAACTAAATGACCAATCCGAGCTTAGAGCATATACTGAAGCAGTCATTTGTTGTAGTTTGGATTTTTTTTTAATGTAATGGCATAAATATTCTTGGTAATTGAAGGTCAATATGCATTTGTTTAATAAGGATTATCTTTAGCCCAAATGTTAAACATCCTATGATATTCTTACAGAACGCAGAATAATCGCGTACCTTTCAGAAAATTGCATAGAAATCTTGTTGTACATGTATTTTTGCTTCCAATTCTCCGATGGGTAGATAAATTACTGCCCCTGGCGAGAATTACTTCACAGATATGGTATATACGGTCCATTCAGTGACCCCGTGAATATGGTGAATGATATGTAATTATAAGATAATCTATGACCCCACCACAGAAACTAGATATTAGTAAAATGTTAAAATGGTATTGACATCATTCTTGCTTTGTTTCTGTAAAATGTCACTTTTCAACACAGCAAAGAGCTGCATGTTTAACTGTATCATTGCAATGCATTACATACAGCTTAATATGTACAGGCGCCGATACATTTGAAAATATACAATTCCCTCACTGTCGTAAGCATTATAAAAAGCGAAAGAGCGAAACATGATTTGAAAGTGAATCTTTCGAATGCACAAGCGAGGGATAATACATGTGCGCCATATTGGCGTTCGTATAGAACTATAATTGCTAAGTCATATCCACTTAATATACAGGCATATTGTATTATCTTCATTTGCCGTGTACATTTACAAAAATAAATTACATATTTAGGGAGAGAATATACAGATAATACATGTTGCAAAATGTCTTTCTTTTTAAATAATTAACGATATCAGGAATATATCGAATAAAACATCAATTTACGAGGACAAAAATACAAATTGAAATACATTTTCTTTCTTTGATATCAAAATAATTATTAGATTTGTTTAATGTTGGTATGCACAACGGCCCTGAACAAATACATGAAATCACTTTTGAATAATGTCCATAGCTTGACCGATAATCCGCATGTGCGAATTAAAATATATCCGTAGTTTAATTATTACATTGTTTATATAGCCAACGGAGGACGTCGTATTAGAATTTTGCATTCTGTATTCATTTAATCTTTTAAATATGAATTAAAACATAAACTGAAAAAATAAATATATTTTCACTTTCTGGCTATTTTTATTATTATTCACATTGTTTCACTCTCAGAAGTGAGCATCACTTTACTGGTCAAGGTACAAACTCATATACACTTAACTCAGTAGAACGGAATACAAACATACACTATATATTTACTGAATGAAACAATTCTAAAATTTACCTGGACACAACTTTATAGAGCATGAATCAATTTCTGTGTCATTTCCATGACAGTTTGAACCACCATGTGCAGGCTCTGGGTTGTTACATTCCTGATATCGTGACCTTGATCCACTATCACATGTCACTGAACATGAATTCCAATCCTGCCATGTACCCCAGTTTCCATTTACTAAATATATAAAATGAAATGTAAGTGTTAAGAAAAACGAATACAATTGAAAAATCACCAGAATATAATTGTCTGTATTTTCCCAATCATCATAGAGTTTACAATTTGCCGTCCACATTGAAAATTTGCTATTTATCACGATTTTACACTTTGTGGATATTACTGTCCGCGAATATTTCCTAAAGACAGAAAAGCATCCGCACTTTTGTCGACACTGTTATCCATTGCGAACGTATAGAACCATACAAATATGGACGGTACATAGGATGATATTGCTGTTGCTACATAAGTTGTACACACAAATAAACGTGACCTGATATTACAAATGTATTTGTTTTATTACCTTGTAAAGACTCCCAATTTTGAATACTCTTTTGTATATGTTTTATTATTCTATAAGACGAGTTTAGAGTCTACATTGTATACATAAGCTGAATCGACTACATTAGGACAGTAGTGAGTAAATGATTACACATATAACTTTATCACCTACCTGGGCATGAGATGGTAGTAGAGCATGAACCAGTTTCATTATGTAATCCTAGGCAAGGAGAACCGCCATTTACAGGTGACGGATTATCACAGGCTCTATATCGTGTCCTTGTTCCTCCAACACATGTCATTGTACACTGAGTCCAGCTTCCCCACGAACCCCAGTTTCCATTTACTAATAGAAAAATGATAGGCGTTGTTGATGAAAGTTGATATTATGACTTTTCTAGCGTAAGTACAGCAGATTTGAATAAAATATATAATATATATGTTTATTGTCTATGTTGTTGATGTATTGCACACAATATCAAAGAATGCTATATTACAATAATTCCCGTTTATCAAAGCCGTTAGTTATTTTGATGGACATGATAAATAGTGTAACATCAGTTTTTGCTGCAAGTATGGTATTCAATTTCATAAAATATTCTTATGCAACTACCTGTTCCTTTTGCTTTGTTGATAGTTTAGTCAAAGTATAGAGCATATTCGTCTGACAATTTAACCCAGCAGTGTTAGAATTAGATTTGTGAGCTGCCAAATTGTATGTACTCGACGGGATTGAGCTCATACCATTGCTACACGGTATCACCATTCGCTTAGCCTTATGTCCAGCGCCCTTGATCACTCGGTCACATCCGCTGTCTATAGATATATATATATTGGCTGAACATCACAAAGGAATGGCTGTATTGACTTGTTGAATTACAATGTTTTTGGCATAGAAACTGTATTTTTACAAAGTGAACATAAGTCTGCTGAAAGTTTTGTAAATGAATTGTATTCAATACAATATGTCTGATATAATAATCCAGATGTAAACCGTTGGCATTGAATTTCAACCATCGTGTTTGATTCCATGAAATAATCACCCACGACTAGACATTGCTATCATCGTTCTCGGTAGGTAATTGACTACCAATATTATCTAATGATGAACAACTTATGTAAAACCTGTGGTAATATGTGTCTTTATATTACCTGGCTCTGTGGTGTATAATTATCATCGTGATCAGTAGGTAATTGACTACCAGTATTATCTAATGATGAACAAATACTGTAGATATTGGGCCAGGGGTAATACGAACAAATGATGTACATACTGTGGTAATATGTGTCTCTTCATTACCTAACTCTGTGTAATTTATTTTGTACATGTCTTTATTTGATTAATTATTGTCATCGTATTTTTTTCATGGATAATGTATCTATGTTTGATATATATATACATATCACATATATAGATACTTTATTTCCTGTGAGTGTATAATGAATTCTTCATTATCCTATACAATGTACACAAAATTGATGAGTTAGATTGTTGTCAAATTATAATATTAATATTTGCAGAATTTTTTCCATTGATATATCCTCCAGAGCTGGAAGTTAAAGAGACCACCGATACAGCTTCGTCCGCATCATTTTTGGACTTATACCTCGAATTTGACGACAGTGGTGAACTCAGTACTAAATTTATGATAAATGGGACGACTTCAATTTTAAAATCATAAATTTTCCAAACTTGTGCAACAATATACCAGCTTCTCCTGCATATGGTGTTTACATCTCGCAATTGATTCGCTATGCAAGGGTCAGTAGCAATTATTCTGATTTCCTGAAACGTCATCTTCATCTGAGGAACAGGCTACTGGACCAGGGCTATAAAAAGATTCGCCTTATTCGATCTCTTAAAAAGTTTATATTCCAATACCAAGATCTTGTCGAAAAATATTCCGTCTCTGCAGAAACGATTATAAGCGATGCATTTTCAAATAGTGAAAATGTATAAAGATAAAGAAGTCAAGAAAAATGTCAAGGATATTTTTTTTTCAATGTGTGACGTAAAAATATTTTTGACATTTACATCACCGAATATGGTATTGCTTTGACAACTATTTTACCTATTTTGTTCCTGTATTTAAATACTGTTATTGTGACAGCCGGAACCTTTGAACCGTAATGAGAGCGGGAGGTTTGGCACTTTAAAATCTGATTCAACCCACCATTTCTTTAGAAATGCCTGTACCAAGTCAGGGTCATTACGGTTTTCACAGTTTTCCGGTTGTTGACTGATTTTGTCTGTTTATATAATTATGAGTTTTGACTTTCCCTTTGTAAGATTGTTCGGAGTTCGGTAATTTTGTTATTACCCTTATTAAGTATATACATGTATGTACCATCTTCACACGCTTAGACACATGTCTTATGTCTATCTCTAGATGTTCATTACAGATAAGGTAACACTTCGACTATTGAAGCTATATTTTTATAGCGGATGTGGTCGAGTGATCTAGGGCGCTGGACATAAGGCTAAGCGATTTGTGCTGCAGTGTATCAATGGTGTGAGTTCAAATCCCGTCGAGGGAAGAACAAAAATTTGACAGCTCAAAAATCTAATTCTAACACTGTTTGGATTAATTTACAGACACAAACAATCGGAATGTAGAAAAGAATCATTCTCTGATCATGGAGAGGATTCGAGTAGTGAATCTGATATGGAAAATGGTAATAAAGATGAAAATCATGTTGATGATCAAGAAAACGACATGACAAACAATTCAAAAGAAGAAGAAGAGAAAACTGTACAACATCCTCCAATCGAAAACCAAGATAATAGCAGAAATACTGAGGCAATGGAAGGAAAACTAGAACAGTCTCAATCTATCCTTGGTGAACAAAGAGGAGATAAACCGACCGCAATTATGAAAAAAAAACAACAAATGACGCAATATCTCAATGAAAAACTAGCAGAAAATATTAACAGTGAAGACTCTAGCAAGTCGACACCGAAAAAAAAAAAAGGGCGTTCAGAATTGTTGGAAAAATCTCCAGTCACTCCTCCTGATGTCCTTCATGACAAAGAAAGAGGGAAAGGAGCGAAAAAGGCAAAAAAAACAGGTCGATAAATATGATCCTGTAAAAAAAATGACTGTATATAGACTCGTTAATTTTTAATAATTCTTACAAAAAACATTAAAAAATATATATATATATATATATATATCTAAATGTATACCGGTAGTTCTCATTTAAACTTCATCTTCTCATCGGTTTGTTACATTTTCTACATGCTCTTAGTAACAAGTAAATATGGCATAACAGCTGCGACAGTGTTGCAAGAACAATTTGGCACATGTAATGATCATCTGAATCTTCAATGTCTTAGGTTGATGATACATGTATGTACTGATCACACACAGGTACAGGAACTACATCTGAAAAATCAACTAAATAGAGGTTATAACAAATTACCAATAAATTTCTTTTCAATAAAGTCTTCAAAAAATTGGACCATAGTAAAGTATTTGTACAATTCATATCCATGAGTATTAATAATAATATTGGTGAATACAATACTAAGACATTTATATACATATCATGTACTATTGTGTTTAGATACACCATACTTTGTATATACAGGTTTTAGAAACGTACTAGCTTCATGTTTACTGTATTTTTTAATACTTTGTGCTGAACTCTTATGTGCTAATGCTACAGAATAATTATACATCATCTTATTTTTACAAATGTGTACACATTATATCTTTTTTTAACCATAATGCACAAAAAGACATAAATAATAAGAAATACTTGTGTCATGAAAGGAATAATATGTGCATTATTAATTGTTTGCTGATTTGTAATTGTGTCCATGTTTTATTGTGTTTGTATGCCTATGTATATGTTCTATGTTATGCTACTTTCGTTTTCCAAGGACTACACGTGGTCCTGTTTATAAACAAAGTCACGTGTCCTATTTATATAACAACCTTGACATTCCAAGGGTCAAGAAACAACGATAAAATATGTATAAACATATTAACAGTTAACAACTGTTTAAAGGGAACGATTTTAAATGTAAATGAATACTTTATAAAATGGGTTTGTAATAAGAAATTTATTCAATATGAGTATATAAAAAACAATCTGATAAGAAAATCTGAAGCTCAAAAAAATAAGGTGACTAAATGCAATGAAAATCAGTCCAAAGAAGAAACAAAAAAATAAAGCACCCAAAATAATCAATACAGGTAAATATATGATAAACCAACCAGTATACATTACTTATCAGGAGGCTCAACAGAGGGTAATTATAGGTAAATTTACGAAAAACAAACCTGTAAACATTATCTATCAGGAGGATCCACAAAGGATAATTATAAAGCGTGTTATTATACTCAATAGTAACAAAGAAAATAGTTTGACCACAATGATAATTAAAAGTATAAATATAACTTACCTTTTCTTTAAACCAATAATTCAAAATGAATCATAATATTCTACATATCTGCTCCATTAATACAAATGGACTTCAACAATCTGAAAAAAGACAAAGATTAATAGAATGGTCAAAACAACAACAATGTATCGTCACGGTATGTGGTTTCGTGCGTCATCTGTTTTCGTGGTATCCATTTTATTTTGATTTCCACAGTGCACGCATTATTTTTTACGTGTCTTCCGGTTTCTATTTATGGAACATAAACAATACGAAAGCTGACATCTGTAAAAAATGAAAAAGTTTACTTTTAAAGACGTAAGTACCAAAAACAGTGAACCTACCTACTGAACCATACTTTTTGTAATGCCAAAAATGTACTTCATTTATAAAGTAGCTGGAAAAAAAATCCAGAAGGATTATATAAAATTTAACTATGTCGTCTGCCTCTCAGACACCTGCTCTTCCTGTCATGTAACTATCATGGGGTCACTGATCGTATTTGTAAACAAAAGAGCCGACTGAAATGTGCCTGTTTCTTATATATGTATAGATGTATCAGTTTTGAAAGAGTTGTGTCACTTTATTTATAAATACTGCAGATAATTTAAATAACTGAATAACACTGCTTCAATTTTATTAACAAAATCTACATATTAATGTCTAAAATATATTATTATTTGTTTGCACTCGACACGAGGAGGAATGCTCATTGCTAATCTTAGTAGATGCAATACATTTCCTGAAGCACTGTCCCTTGGTGTCTGTTGCAGATAAACGATACATCTATTTATTCCCATTTTAGTTTATTACTTGAACTGCTTGCTTTCCTGGATCAGACACGGGGAGAATCGAAATGCGATTCTTAAGCACCGTCCCCTGGTGTCTCCTCCAGCTAAGTAATCACAGTCCTTTCATCAAACACATGATGTTTTACTACTTGAACCGCTTGCTTTGCTGGATCAGACACGGGGAGAATCAAAACACAATTCTTAAGCATCGTCCCCTGGTGTCTCCTCCAGCTAAGTAATCGCATACATGTAGTCCATTCTTCAACCATATGATACACTGCAACTATACATTACTCATTGCCTCTCCTCGGGTCGTGCTGCCGAACACGGCCTATTTATTTATTTATATATTTTTTGTAACATATATCATTTAAATAGTTAGAATTGTCTTGTTTAAAAACATATATCTCCATCCTGTATTGTTGTAACTGTTGATATAATTATGAATGTATATTTGTTATTGCCCCCTGAGGGACCCTAATTGGAATAAAAATATTGTATTGTATTGTATTGTATATAAAATACATGTCACTTTGCAGTGCATTGTAGTTTCAGAACTAAAAAAAACATCAAAAGTAAACACAATTTTGAAAGTGGTCATTTTCAAACATTCTGTTATTTTATTTAGATGTAGTATGATTTGGTAGATGGCCAGAACCATGAAATTTTAAAACCAGCCATTTCCGGATTTTATATTCGTTTCCATCCCGTATATCGGCCTTGTTTTTATTTGCCACGGAAACAGATGACGCCATTTTACTGACAACAAAAGTTGCCAGGTAATCGAGAGTATATTAAAATACAAGAATGGCTTTAAAAACAATCTTATGTACAAAGAAATATTTAACTAGTCATTCTTTGAAAATTCCAATCGTCATATGAATGAAGGGTTAACAATGTTAATCGCTATATCGGAAAATCGATAATAGCACGAAAACCGATAACACGATGGTAATATCCTTTTAATGCAAGAAACTCACTTTTCACAATATATGAAAATAAATTAATACAAGATTTTAAAGGAAGTCTGTATCAAAGTAATGGTACAAGTAATTCAAGAGGGGTGGCAATTTGGATAAAAAAGAATGTAGAGTTCAAATTAATTGATGAATATAAAGACAATATTAGGGAAGACTGTTACTTATAAATGTCGAAATAAACAATGCTATTTACACTATAATAAACATTTATGCTCCCAATAATATGAACAAAAGAAACACTTGTTTCAAACAAGTAGATAGATTTATCAATGAGTATAGTATAGGTCAGATAATACTAGCAGGAGATTATAATGATATTTTATCAAAAATAGAAACAAAAAAATTATATCAATCAAAGAAATTTGATAAACCAGTCCATAACTTGAAATCAATGATAAAATCACACAAACTTATTGATATATGGAGACAAAAAAAACAAAACTAAAACACAATTCACCTGGAACAGGAAAGATAAATCTGAAGCAACAAGAATTGATTACTTTCTTGTCTCGACAGAAATCTTCATGAATTCTTATTCAAGTGACATAAGACCTATTGTGTTGAAATTTACCGACCACAATAGTATATCTTTAAAACTAAAGCTTTTCAAAGGTAATATAAGGGAAATGGATATTGGAAACTAAACACAAGTATTTTAGAAAACCAAGAATACTGTAAATCCATTGAAAATTTAATCACTAAATATCAACATAAATTTAAAGAACAAACCAAATTAGATATTCTGTGGGATAACTTCAAACTAGAAGTGAGGGATAAAACAATTGATCATTGTAAAAAATTGGCAAATAGTAAAAAAAATGAAATTAAAAAACTGGAAAATGAATTAAAATACCTTGAAGAACTAAGTAATACTAGTACATATAAAGAAGATACATCATTAAAACAAAAACTAGAAATAACAATTAAAAGACTAGATAAACTGTATACTGAAAAAACAAAAGGGAGACAAATCAGATCTAGAGTAAAATGGATCGAAGAAGGAGAAAGAAATACAGCTTTTTTCTTGGGGCTCGAAAAAACAAGACAAACAAAAAAGGCTATAAATGAATATGACAAAAATGGTAAATCTACTACTGATCAAAATGAGATAATGGAAATAGAAGTTGACTATTATAAAAAATTATATAAATCAACAAATCCAGATAATGACAAACTGAAACCAGAGGCTCTCAAGAGCCTGTATCGTTCACCTGGTTATAAAAAAAAACAATTGGTCCTATGTAAAAACTATGTCCTGCAGTGGTAGTCATCTTGGAATTACAATCAACATAAAAAACACAAAGTTTGTAAAGGACCTTCCAATGATTGATGCATAGTTTAGGTTCAATCAGTGCAATAGCTTCAGAGAAGAAGATATTTCTGTATTTTCCCGATATGGTCTTGTGTTAATACTATGACCTGTGGTGGCAGCCATCTTGGATTTCCGATCGGCATAAATACAGAGGACCTTCCAATGATCATTCCTGGGCAGTTTGGTTTCAGAGAAGAAGCGTTTTGAAACATTTTTCCCATAGGGTCCAATGTTAAACAAGTCCTGCCGTAGCCGCCATTTTGAATTTCATATCAGAACAAAAAACGTAAAGTTTGTAGAGGACCATCCAATGAACATTCATGTACAGTTTGGCTTTAATCATATTTGTAGTTTCTGAGAAGAAGGCATTTGAACATTTTCCCATAGGGTCCAATGTTAATCTATGTATTGCGGTGGCGGCCATCTTGGATTTCCGATCGACATAAAAAACATAAACTTTGTAGAGGACCTTCCAATGATCATTCCTGGGCAGTTTGGTTTCAATTGTCCAAGTGGTTTCAGAGAAGAAGCGTTTTGAAACATTTTTCCCATAGGGTCCAATGTTAAACTAAGTCCTGCCGTAGCCACCATTTTGAATTTCATATCAGAACAAAAAACGTAATGTTTGTAGAGGACCATCCAATGAACATTCATGTACAGTTTGGCTTTAATCATATTTGTAGTTTCTGAGAAGAAGGCATTTGAACATTTTCCCATAGGGTCCAATGTTAATCTATGTATTGCGGTGGCGGCCATCTTGGATTTCCGATCGACATAAAAAACAAAAACGTTGTAGAGGACCTTCCAATGATCATTCCTGGGCAGTTTGGTTTCAACTGTCCTAGTGGTTTCAGAGAAGAAGCGTTTTGAAACATTTTTCCCATAGGGTCCAATGTTAAACTAAGTCCTGCCGTAGCCGCCATTTTGAATTTCATACCGGAACAAAAAACGTAAAGTTTGTAGAGGACCATCTAATGAACATTCATGTACGGTTTGGCTTTAATCATATTTGTAGTTTCTGAGAAGAAGGCATTTGAATAGTTTCCCATATGGTCCAATGTTAATCTATGTCCTGCGGTGGCGGCCATCTTGAATTTTCTATCGGCATAAAAAAAACATAAACTTTGTAGAGGACCTTCCAATGACTATTCCTGGGCAGTTTGGTTTCAATTGTCCAAGTGGTTTCAGAGAAGAAGCGTTTTGAAACATTTTTCCCATAGGGTCCAATGTTAAACTAAGTCCTGCCGTAGCCGCCATTTTGAATTTCATACCGGAACAAAAAACGTAAAGTTTGTAGAGGACCATCTAATGAACATTCATGTACGGTTTGGCTTTAATCATATTTGTAGTTTCTGAGAAGAAGGCATTTGAATAGTTTCCCATAGGGTCCAATGTTAATCTATGTCCTGCGGTGGCGGCCATCTTGAATTTTCTATCGGCATAAAAAAAACATAAACTTTGTAGAGGACCTTCCAATGACTATTCCTGGGCAGTTTGGTTTCAATTGTCCAAGTGGTTTCAGAGAAGAAGCGTTTTGAAACATTTTTCCCATAGGGTCCAATGTTAAACTAAGTCCTGCCGTAGCCGCCATTTTGAATTTCATACCGGAACAAAAAACGTAAAGTTTGTAGAGGACCATCCAATGAACATTCATGTACAGTTTGGCTTTAATAATATTTGTAGTTTCTGAGAAGAAGGCATTTGAACATTTTCCCATAGGGTCCAATGTTAATCTATGTATTGCGGTGGCGGCCATCTTGGATTTCCGATCGGCATAAAAAACATGAAATTTGTAGAGGACCTTCCAATGATCATTCCTGGGCTGTTTGGTTTCAACTGTCCTAGTGGTTTCAGAGAAGAAGCGTTTTGAAACATTTTCCCCATAGGGTCCAATGTTAAACTAAGTCCTGCCGTGGCCGCCATTTCGAATTTCATATCGGAACAAAAAACGTAAAGTTTGTAGAGGTCCATCCAATGAACATTCATGTACAGTTTGGCTTTAATAATATTTGTAGTTTCTGAGAAGAAGGCATTTGAACATTTTCCCATAGAGTCCAATGTTAATCTATGTATTGCGGTGGCGGCCATCTTGGATTTCCGATCGACATAAAAAACATAAACTTTGTAGAGGACCTTCCAATGATCATTCCTGGGCTGTTTGGTTTCAACTGTCCTAGTGGTTTCAGAGAAGAAGCGTTTTGAAACATTTTTTCCATAGGGTCCAATGTTAAACTAAGTCCTGCCGTAGCCGCCATTTTGAATTTCATACCGGAACAAAAAACATAAAGTTTGTAGAGGACCATCTAATGAACATTCATGTACGCTTTGGCTTTAATCATATTTGTAGTTTCTGAGAAGAAGGCATTTGAATAGTTTCCCATAGCGTCCAATGTTAATCTATGTCCTGCGGTGGCGGCCATCTTGAATTTTCGATCGGCATAAAAAAAACATAAACTTTGTAGAGGACCTTCCAATGACTATTCCTGGGCAGTTTGGTTTCAATTGTCCAAGTGGTTTCAGAGAAGAAGCGTTTTGAAACATTTTCCCCATAGGGTCCAATGTTAAACTAAGTCCTGCCGTAGCCGCCATTTTGAATTTCATACCGGAACAAAAAACGTAAAGTTTGTAGAGGACCATCCAATGAACATTCATGTACAGTTTGGCTTTAATAATATTTGTAGTTTCTGAGAAGAAGGCATTTGAACATTTTCCCATAGGGTCCAATGTTAATCTATGTATTGCGGTGGCGGCCATCTTGGATTTCCGATCGGCATAAAAAACATGAAATTTGTAGAGAACCTTCCAATGATCATTCCTGGGCTGTTTGGTTTCAACTGTCCTAGTGGTTTCAGAGAAGAAGCGTTTTGAAACATTTTCCCCATAGGGTCCAATGTTAAACTAAGTCCTGCCGTAGCCGCCATTTTGAATTTCATATCGGAACAAAAAACGTAAAGTTTGTAGAGGACCATCCAATGAATATTCATGTACAGTTTGGCTTTAATAATATTTGTAGTTTCTGAGAAGAAGGCATTTGAACATTTTCCCATAGGGTCCAATGTTAATCTATGTATTGCGGTGGCGGCCATCTTGGATTTCCGATCGACATAAAAAAACAAAAACTTTGTAGAGGACCTTCCAATGATCATTCCTGGGCAGTTTGGTTTCAACTGTCCTAGTGGTTTCAGAGAAGAAGCGTTTTGAAACATTTTTCCCATAGGGTCCAATGTTAAACTAAGTCCTGCCGTAGCCGCCATTTTGAATTTCATACCGAAACAAAAAACGTAAAGTTTGTAGAGGACCATCTAATGAACATTCATGTACGGTTTGGCTTTAATCATATTTGTAGTTTCTCAGAAGAAGGCATTTGAATAGTTTCCCATAGGGTCCAATGTTAATCTATGTCCTGCGGTGGCGGCCATCTTGAATTTTCTATCGGCATAAAAAAAACATAAACTTTGTAGAGGACCTTCCAATGACTATTCCTGGGCAGTTTGGTTTCAATTGTCCAAGTGGTTTCAGAGAAGAAGCGTTTTGAAACATTTTTCCCATAGGGTCCAATGTTAAACTAAGTCCTGCCGTAGCCGCCATTTTGAATTTCATACCGGAACAAAAAACGTAAAGTTTGTAGAGGACCATCCAATGAACATTCATGTACAGTTTGGCTTTAATAATATTTGTAGTTTCTGAGAAGAAGGCATTTGAACATTTTCCCATAGGGTCCAATGTTAATCTATGTATTGCGGTGGCGGCCATCTTGGATTTCCGATCGGCATAAAAAACATGAAATTTGTAGACGACCTTCCAATGATCATTCCTGGGCTGTTTGGTTTCAACTGTCCTAGTGGTTTCAGAGAAGAAGCGTTTTGAAACATTTTCTCCATAGGGTCCAATGTTAAACTAAGTCCTGCCGTGGCCGCCATTTCGAATTTCATATCGGAACAAAAAACGTAAAGTTTGTAGAGGACCATCCAATGAACATTCATGTACAGTTTGGCTTTAATCATATTTGTAGTTTCTGAGAAGAAGGCATTTGAACATTTTCCCATAGGGTCCAATGTTAATCTATGTATTGCGGTGGCGGCCATCTTGGATTTCCGATCGGCATAAAAAACATGAAATTTGTAGAGAACCTTCCAATGATCATTCCTGGGCAGTTTGGTTTCAACTGTCCAAGTGGTTTCAGAGAAGAAGCGTTTTGAAACATTTTCCCCATAGGGTCCAATGTTAAACTAAGTCCTGCCGTAGCCGCCATTTTGAATTTCATATCGGAACAAAAAACGTAAAGTTTGTAGAGGACCATCCAATGAACATTCATGTACAGTTTGGCTTTAATAATATTTGTAGTTTCTGAGAAGAAGGCATTTGAACATTTTCCCATAGGGTCCAATGTTAATCTATGTATTGCGGTGGCGGCCATCTTGGATTTCCGATCGACATAAAAAACATAAACTTTGTAGAGGACCTTCCAATGATCATTCCTGGGCTGTTTGGTTTCAACTGTCCTAGTGGTTTCAGAGAAGAAGCGTTTTGAAACATTTTTTCCATAGGGTCCAATGTTAAACTAAGTCCTGCCGTAGCCGCCATTTTGAATTTCATACCGGAACAAAAAACATAAAGTTTGTAGAGGACCATCTAATGAACATTCATGTACGGTTTGGCTTTAATCATATTTGTAGTTTCTGAGAAGAAGGCATTTGAATAGTTTCCCATAGGGTCCAATGTTAATCTATGTCCTGCGGTGGCGGCCATCTTGAATTTTCGATCGGCATAAAAAAAACATAAACTTTGTAGAGGACCTTCCAATGATCATTCCTGGGCTGTTTGGTTTCAACTGTCCTAGTGGTTTCAGAGAAGAAGCGTTTTGAAACATTTTTCCCATAGGGTCCAATGTTAAACAAGTCCTGCCGTAGCCGCCATTTTGAATTTCATATCAGAACAAAAAACGTAAAGTTTGTAGAGCACCATCCAATGAACATTCATGTACAGTTTGGCTTTAATCATATTTGTAGTTTCTGAGAAGAAGGCATTTGAACATTTTCCCATAGGGTCCAATGTTAATCTATGTATTGCGGTGGCGGCCATCTTGGATTTCCGATCGACATAAAAAACATAAACTTTGTAGAGGACCTTCCAATGATCATTCCTGGGCAGTTTGGTTTCAATTGTCCAAGTGGTTTCAGAGAAGAAGCGTTTTGAAACATTTTTCCCATAGGGTCCAATGTTAAACTAAGTCCTGCCGTAGCCACCATTTTGAATTTCATATCGGAACAAAAAACGTAATGTTTGTAGAGGACCATCCAATGAACATTCATGTACAGTTTGGCTTTAATCATATTTGTAGTTTCTGAGAAGAAGGCATTTGAACATTTTCCCATAGGGTCCAATGTTAATCTATGTATTGCGGTGGCGGCCATCTTGGATTTCCGATCGACATAAAAAACATAAACTGTGTAGAGGACCTTCCAATGATCATTCCTGGGCAGTTTGGTTTCAATTGTCCATGTGGTTTCAGAGAAGAAGCGTTTTGAAACATTTTCCCCATAGGGTCCAATGTTAAACTAAGTCCTGCCGTAGCCGCCATTTTGAATTTCATATCGGAACAAAAAACGTAAAGTTTGTAGAGGACCATCCAATGAACATTCATGTACAGTTTGGCTTTAATAATATTTGTAGTTTCTGAGAAGAAGGCATTTGAACATTTTCCCATAGGGTCCAATGTTAATCTATGTATTGCGGTGGCGGCCATCTTGGATTTCCGATCGACATAAAAAACAAAAACTTTGTAGAGGACCTTCCAATGATCATTCCTGGGCAGTTTGGTTTCAACTGTCCTAGTGGTTTCAGAGAAGAAGCGTTTTGAAACATTTTTCCCATAGGGTCCAATGTTAAACTAAGTCCTGCCGTAGCCGCCATTTTGAATTTCATACCGGAACAAAAAACGTAAAGTTTGTAGAGGACCATCCAATGAACATTCATGTACAGTTTGGCTTTAATAATATTTGTAGTTTCTGAGAAGAAGGCATTTGAACATTTTCCCATAGGGTCCAATGTTAATCTATGTATTGCGGTGGCGGCCATCTTGGATTTCCGATCGGCATAAAAAACATGAAATTTGTAGAGGACCTTCCATTGATCATTCCTGGGCTGTTTGGTTTCAACTGTCCTAGTGGTTTCAGAGAAGAAGCGTTTTGAAACATTTTCCCCATAGGGTCCAATGTTAAACTAAGTCCTGCCGTGGCCGCCATTTCGAATTTCATATCGGAACAAAAAACGTAAAGTTTGTAGAGGACCATCCAATGAACATTCATGTACAGTTTGGCTTTAATAATATTTGTAGTTTCTGAGAAGAAGGCATTTGAACATTTTCCCATAGGGTCCAATGTTAATCTATGTATTGCGGTGGCGGCCATCTTGGATTTCCGATCGACATAAAAAACATAAACTTTGTAGAGGACCTTCCAATGATCATTCCTGGGCAGTTTGGTTTCAATTGTCCAAGTGGTTTCAGAGAAGAAGCGTTTTGAAACATTTTTCCCATAGGGTCCAATGTTAAACTAAGTCCTGCCGTAGCCGCCATTTTGAATTTCATACCGGAACAAAAAACGTAAAGTTTGTAGAGGTCCATCCAATGAACATTCATGTACAGTTTGGCTTTAATAATATTTGTAGTTTCTGAGAAGAAGGCATTTGAACATTTTCCCATAGGGTCCAATGTTAATCTATGTATTGCGGTGGCGGCCATCTTGGATTTCCGATCGGCATAAAAAACATGAAATTTGTAGAGAACCTTCCAATGATCATTCCTGGGCAGTTTGGTTTCAACTGTCCAAGTGGTTTCAGAGAAGAAGCGTTTTGAAACATTTTCCCCATAGGGTCCAATGTTAAACTAAGTCCTGCCGTAGCCGCCATTTTGAATTTCATACCGGAACAAAAAACGTAAAGTTTGTAGAGGACCATCCAATGAACATTCATGTACAGTTTGGCTTTAATAATATTTGTAGTTTCTGAGAAGAAGGCATTTGAACATTTTCCCATAGGGTCCAATGTTAATCTATGTATTGCGGTGGCGGCCATCTTGGATTTCCGATCGGCATAAAAAACATGAAATTTGTAGAGAACCTTCCAATGATCATTCCTGGGCTGTTTGGTTTCAACTGTCCTAGTGGTTTCAGAGAAGAAGCGTTTTGAAACATTTTCCCCATAGGGTCCAATGTTAAACTAAGTCCTGCCGTAGCCGCCATTTTGAATTTCATATCGGAACAAAAAACGTAAAGTTTGTAGAGGACCATCCAATGAATATTCATGTACAGTTTGGCTTTAATAATATTTGTAGTTTCTGAGAAGAAGGCATTTGAACATTTTCCCATAGGGTCCAATGTTAATCTATGTATTGCGGTGGCGGCCATCTTGGATTTCCGATCGACATAAAAAAACAAAAACTTTGTAGAGGACCTTCCAATGATCATTCCTGGGCAGTTTGGTTTCAACTGTCCTAGTGGTTTCAGAGAAGAAGCGTTTTGAAACATTTTTCCCATAGGGTCCAATGTTAAACTAAGTCCTGCCGTAGCCGCCATTTTGAATTTCATACCGAAACAAAAAACGTAAAGTTTGTAGAGGACCATCTAATGAACATTCATGTACGGTTTGGCTTTAATCATATTTGTAGTTTCTCAGAAGAAGGCATTTGAATAGTTTCCCATAGGGTCCAATGTTAATCTATGTCCTGCGGTGGCGGCCATCTTGAATTTTCTATCGGCATAAAAAAAACATAAACTTTGTAGAGGACCTTCCAATGACTATTCCTGGGCAGTTTGGTTTCAATTGTCCAAGTGGTTTCAGAGAAGAAGCGTTTTGAAACATTTTTCCCATAGGGTCCAATGTTAAACTAAGTCCTGCCGTAGCCGCCATTTTGAATTTCATACCGGAACAAAAAACGTAAAGTTTGTAGAGGACCATCCAATGAACATTCATGTACAGTTTGGCTTTAATAATATTTGTAGTTTCTGAGAAGAAGGCATTTGAACATTTTCCCATAGGGTCCAATGTTAATCTATGTATTGCGGTGGCGGCCATCTTGGATTTCCGATCGGCATAAAAAACATGAAATTTGTAGACGACCTTCCAATGATCATTCCTGGGCTGTTTGGTTTCAACTGTCCTAGTGGTTTCAGAGAAGAAGCGTTTTGAAACATTTTCTCCATAGGGTCCAATGTTAAACTAAGTCCTGCCGTGGCCGCCATTTCGAATTTCATATCGGAACAAAAAACGTAAAGTTTGTAGAGGACCATCCAATGAACATTCATGTACAGTTTGGCTTTAATAATATTTGTAGTTTCTGAGAAGAAGGCATTTGAACATTTTCCCATAGGGTCCAATGTTAATCTATGTATTGCGGTGGCGGCCATCTTGGATTTCCGATCGGCATAAAAAACATGAAATTTGTAGAGAACCTTCCAATGATCATTCCTGGGCAGTTTGGTTTCAACTGTCCAAGTGGTTTCAGAGAAGAAGCGTTTTGAAACATTTTCCCCATAGGGTCCAATGTTAAACTAAGTCCTGCCGTAGCCGCCATTTTGAATTTCATATCGGAACAAAAAACGTAAAGTTTGTAGAGGACCATCCAATGAACATTCATGTACAGTTTGGCTTTAATAATATTTGTAGTTTCTGAGAAGAAGGCATTTGAACATTTTCCCATAGGGTCCAATGTTAATCTATGTATTGCGGTGGCGGCCATCTTGGATTTCCGATCGACATAAAAAACTTAAACTTTGTAGAGGACCTTCCAATGATCATTCCTGGGCTGTTTGGTTTCAACTGTCCTAGTGGTTTCAGAGAAGAAGCGTTTTGAAACATTTTTTCCATAGGGTCCAATGTTAAACTAAGTCCTGCCGTAGCCGCCATTTTGAATTTCATACCGGAACAAAAAACATAAAGTTTGTAGAGGACCATCTAATGAACATTCATGTACGGTTTGGCTTTAATCATATTTGTAGTTTCTGAGAAGAAGGCATTTGAATAGTTTCCCATAGGGTCCAATGTTAATCTATGTCCTGCGGTGGCGGCCATCTTGAATTTTCGATCGGCATAAAAAAAACATAAACTTTGTAGAGGACCTTCCAATGACTATTCCTGGGCAGTTTGGTTTCAATTGTCCAAGTGGTTTCAGAGAAGAAGCGTTTTGAAACATTTTTCCCATAGGGTCCAATGTTAAACTAAGTCCTGCCGTAGCCGCCATTTTGAATTTCATACCGGAACAAAAAACGTAAAGTTTGTAGAGGACCATCCAATGAACATTCATGTACAGTTTGGCTTTAATAATATTTGTAGTTTCTGAGAAGAAGGCATTTGAACATTTTCCCATAGGGTCCAATGTTAATCTATGTATTGCGGTGGCGGCCATCTTGGATTTCCGATCGGCATAAAAAACATGAAATTTGTAGAGAACCTTCCAATGATCATTCCTGGGCTGTTTGGTTTCAACTGTCCTAGTGGTTTCAGAGAAGAAGCGTTTTGAAACATTTTCCCCATAGGGTCCAATGTTAAACTAAGTCCTGCCGTAGCTGCCATTTTGAATTTCATATCGGAACAAAAAACGTAAAGTTTGTAGAGGACCATCCAATGAATATTCATGTACAGTTTGGCTTTAATAATATTTGTAGTTTCTGAGAAGAAGGCATTTGAACATTTTCCCATAGGGTCCAATGTTAATCTATGTATTGCGGTGGCGGCCATCTTGGATTTCCGATCGACATAAAAAACAAAAAGTTTGTAGAGGACCTTCCAATGATCATTCCTGGGCAGTTTGGTTTCAACTGTCCTAGTGGTTTCAGAGAAGAAGCGTTTTGAAACATTTTTCCCATAGGGTCCAATGTTAAACTAAGTCCTGCCGTAGCCGCCATTTTGAATTTCATACCGGAACAAAAAACGTAAAGTTTGTAGAGGACCATCTAATGAACATTCATGTACGGTTTGGCTTTAATCATATTTGTAGTTTCTGAGAAGAAGGCATTTGAATAGTTTCCCATAGGGTCCAATGTTAATCTATGTCCTGCGGTGGCGGCCATCTTGAATTTTCTATCGGCATAAAAAAAACATAAACTTTGTAGAGGACCTTCCAATGACTATTCCTGGGCAGTTTGGTTTCAATTGTCCAAGTGGTTTCAGAGAAGAAGCGTTTTGAAACATTTTTCCCATAGGGTCCAATGTTAAACTAAGTCCTGCCGTAGCCGCCATTTTGAATTTCATACCGGAACAAAAAACATAAAGTTTGTAGAGGACCATCTAATGAACATTCATGTACGGTTTGGCTTTAATCATATTTGTAGTTTCTGAGAAGAAGGCATTTGAATAGTTTCCCATAGGGTCCAATGTTAATCTATGTCCTGCGGTGGCGGCCATCTTGAATTTTCGATCGGCATAAAAAAAACATAAACTTTGTAGAGGACCTTCCAATGACTATTCCTGGGCAGTTTGGTTTCAATTGTCCAAGTGGTTTCAGAGAAGAAGCGTTTTGAAACATTTTTCCCATAGGGTCCAATGTTAAACTAAGTCCTGCCGTAGCCGCCATTTTGAATTTCATACCGGAACAAAAAACGTAAAGTTTGTAGAGGACCATCCAATGAACATTCATGTACAGTTTGGCTTTAATAATATTTGTAGTTTCTGAGAAGAAGGCATTTGAACATTTTCCCATAGGGTCCAATGTTAATCTATGTATTGCGGTGGCGGCCATCTTGGATTTCCGATCGACATAAAAAAACATAAACTTTGTAGAGGACCTTCCAATGATCATTCCTGGGCAGTTTGGTTTCAACTGTCCTAGTGGTTTCAGAGAAGAAGCGTTTTGAAACATTTTCCCCATAGGGTCCAATGTTAAACTAAGTCCTGCCGTAGCCGCCATTTTGAATTTCATACCGGAACAAAAAACATAAAGTTTGTAGAGGACCATCTAATGAACATTCATGTACGGTTTGGCTTTAATCATATTTGTAGTTTCTGAGAAGAAGGCATTTGAATAGTTTCCCATAGGGTCCAATGTTAATCTATGTCCTGCGGTGGCGGCCATCTTGAATTTTCTATCGGCATAAAAAAAACATAAACTTTGTAGAGGACCTTCCAATGACTATTCCTGGGCAGTTTGGTTTCAATTGTCCAAGTGGTTTCAGAGAAGAAGCGTTTTGAAACATTTTCCCCATAGGGTCCAATGTTAAACTAAGTCCTGCCGTAGCCGCCATTTTGAATTTCATACCGGAACAAAAAACGTAAAGTTTGTAGAGGACCATCCAATGAACATTCATGTACAGTTTGGCTTTAATAATATTTGTAGTTTCTGAGAAGAAGGCATTTGAACATTTTCCCATAGGGTCCAATGTTAATCTATGTATTGCGGTGGCGGCCATCTTGGATTTCCGATCGGCATAAAAAACATGAAATTTGTAGAGAACCTTCCAATGATCATTCCTGGGCTGTTTGGTTTCAACTGTCCTAGTGGTTTCAGAGAAGAAGCGTTTTGAAACATTTTCCCCATAGGGTCCAATGTTAAACTAAGTCCTGCCGTAGCCGCCATTTTGAATTTCATATCGGAACAAAAAACGTAAAGTTTGTAGAGGACCATCCAATGAATATTCATGTACAGTTTGGCTTTAATAATATTTGTAGTTTCTGAGAAGAAGGCATTTGAACATTTTCCCATAGGGTCCAATGTTAATCTATGTATTGCGGTGGCGGCCATCTTGGATTTCCGATCGACATAAAAAACAAAAACTTTGTAGAGGACCTTCCAATGATCATTCCTGGGCAGTTTGGTTTCAACTGTCCTAGTGGTTTCAGAGAAGAAGCGTTTTGAAACATTTTTCCCATAGGGTCCAATGTTAAACTAAGTCCTGCCGTAGCCGCCATTTTGAATTTCATACCGGAACAAAAAACGTAAAGTTTGTAGAGGACCATCTAATGAACATTCATGTACGGTTTGGCTTTAATCATATTTGTAGTTTCTCAGAAGAAGGCATTTGAATAGTTTCCCATAGGGTCCAATGTTAATCTATGTCCTGCGGTGGCGGCCATCTTGGATTTCCGATCGGCATAAAAAACATGAAATTTGTAGAGAACCTTCCAATGATCATTCCTGGGCAGTTTGGTTTCAACTGTCCAAGTGGTTTCAGAGAAGAAGCGTTTTGAAACATTTTCCCCATAGGGTCCAATGTTAAACTAAGTCCTGCCGTAGCCGCCATTTTGAATTTCATATCGGAACAAAAAACGTAAAGTTTGTAGAGGACCATCCAATGAACATTCATGTACAGTTTGGCTTTAATAATATTTGTAGTTTCTGAGAAGAAGGCATTTGAACATTTTTCCATAGGGTCCAATGTTAATCTATGTATTGCGGTGGCGGCCATCTTGGATTTCCGATCGACATAAAAAACATAAACTTTGTAGAGGACCTTCCAATGATCATTCCTGGGCTGTTTGGTTTCAACTGTCCTAGTGGTTTCAGAGAAGAAGCGTTTTGAAACATTTTTTCCATAGGGTCCAATGTTAAACTAAGTCCTGCCGTAGCCGCCATTTTGAATTTCATACCGGAACAAAAAACATAAAGTTTGTAGAGGACCATCTAATGAACATTCATGTACGGTTTGGCTTTAATCATATTTGTAGTTTCTGAGAAGAAGGCATTTGAATAGTTTCCCATAGGGTCCAATGTTAATCTATGTCCTGCGGTGGCGGCCATCTTGAATTTTCGATCGGCATAAAAAAAACATAAACTTTGTAGAGGACCTTCCAATGACTATTCCTGGGCAGTTTGGTTTCAATTGTCCAAGTGGTTTCAGAGAAGAAGCGTTTTGAAACATTTTCCCCATAGGGTCCAATGTTAAACTAAGTCCTGCCGTAGCTAGTGATGGGAATCGGTCAGATTTTCAAGATCGATGATCGGGGGTTCAACATCGACCGATGATCGATGATCGGTGTAAAATCTAATTAAGATTTAAAAATGTGCAAAGCACTGCAAACAGTGCATTATCATGTTGTTGTAATATAAGGGTAATAACAAAATTACCGAACTCCGAACAATCTTACAAAGGGAAAGTCAAAACTCATAATTATATAAACTGACAAAATCAGTCAACAACCGGAAAACTGTGAAAACCGTAATGACCCTGACTTGGTACAGGCATTTCTAAAGAAATGGTGGGTTGAATCAGATTTTAAGGCGCCAAACCTCCCGCTCTCATTACGGTTCAAAGGTTCCGGCTGTCACTATAACAGTATTTAAATACAGGAACAAAATAGGTAAAATAGTTGTCAAAGCAGTACCATATTCGGTGACGTAAATGTCAAAAATATTTTTACGTCACACGTAATATATTACTCATGAATATTTATTAAAGGATTTCTCTGTGTTGTCTTAAAACCAATAAAATAGTTTATATAACATTGTTTGTATTGATTGTGTACGTTGTGTATTGAATTTATAGCCTCCATTGTGTATTCAATGTTATCTAAATAAAGACGTGCATACTGATTGGCCATGTGTCCTGATGAAATGGAATAGTTCAAGGGAAGGTAAATTAAGGTGAAAATGTGTATTGGATACTGCTGTGTAATTCTGAAGTAATAAATCAATGAATGAAACGTGTATTCGATAAAATAGCAGGTGAACAATGAAACATCAAAAACATTTGACAAAAATGTAAATCAGAACTATGTAAAATTATACTATATGTCTTTCACTTGTGTTTTATTTAGCACAGTAATGGAAGTTTTTATGTAGAAAGATAAGTCTGTCGACATTTTCAGGTTTCAAGTTAGCCCTTTTCTTAGTAACGATGTTTCCAGCCAGACTGAATATTCTTTCACTCGGCACTGAGGATGCAGGAATAGCTAAATACTTTTTTGGCTAAGCGACTGATGATTGGATAGGTCGGGGCTCTCTCTCGCCACCAAGTTAGCGGATCAACGGTAGACGACGGTTCGCTAACATAGCGTGTTACTTCCTTTGCCACTATCTCAGCTTTCGTAAACTTCGGTCCCTCGGTGGCGACAAGTACAACATCATCAAACCAGTCCATATTTAAACGTGGCTTTTTATTTGGCGGCATGTTATTTTCCTCGTGTTTTACGAAATCGACTTGTTCAGTTTCACTGTCAGTTTGAGTAATATTTGGAATGACTGACTGAACCTCGGAATTACCCTGCGGCTCCTCTTTAATAGTTGTGTGGAGCGAATTGTTATTGGCGGTGGCCAGAGCATTGGCTTTCAGCAGTTCAATAGTCCTCATCTAAAAAGTTCATGTCTTTGGATCGATGCGAGTGGCAACACTGGGCATGCATTCATTTTCACCCTGATTTTTTTCATAACGCCTACGGATATTTTCTCTCGTAACTTTTTTCATTTTCTTAATAACAGTTGTGTCGGTTTCTGTCTCAATTAGGAGTCCTTCCATCTTCTTTAATAGCGGCATTACGGCTGGGAATGTTGGCTCTGATTTGCTCGATAAAATAATAGTAGCGCGCTTAAACGGCTCTAAAAGTTTAACAACTTTCTCAATAAGTTCTTGTTCTTCGAAGGATAGAAGCATTTTGATATCAATTGCTTTCTTTACGCTCGGTTCCATAAAAACCGCGTGAAGGGCGGGGGCCTGTTCCATCAACCTTTCTAACATGTCTAACGTTGAATTCCAACGTGTTACAACGTCTTGGATCAGTTTATGGCCCTGAAATTCTGGAGGAAGCAAACGTTTCTGTTTTTCTTTCAGAATTCCAGTAGCTAACGGACTTCGATGGAAATAAGCTACAACTTTCCTCCCCTTAGCGACAATTTTTGATATTTCGGGAATGGACAAAGCGTCCCGTACAGCAAGATTCAGGTTATATCCGATACACGATACGCGCTCCCAATTCAAAATCTGAAATGCCTTAGTTTCGTTTGCAGCGTTGTCAGACACGGCCACGGTTGAGGAAGATTCCAAGCCTTACGAGTAGATTCAAGTTCATGGGACATATTTTCGGAAGAATGGTGTCCGTCCATTTTTTTAGTTTCTAGAACCACCCTTTTCATCTCCCAAGTATCTTTTATGTAATGGCATGTGGTGGTACCATATAACTCTGTATTTGCGGATGTCCACATGTCATGAGTGATTGCAATATTTTCAATTTGATTAATTTCTGATTGGAGATTTGACTTTGCAACATCATACATTTTGAGAAATACAGTCTCTGTAAAATGTTTCCGTGACGGAATGGTATATCTAGGTTCCATTGAATTTATAAGCCTACGAAAACCAACGCCTTCTACGGTGCTGATTGGGCACATGTCATGAATTATATATTCTGCAATGGACCTCGTAATTTCTTCCGAACGTTTTGAAGGGAGAGGAAGGGACTTGGAGGTGTCTTCATTCCTATTGAACGTTTGTTGTAATGTCGGTTGTAATGTGGCCGGGGAGGTTTGCTTGGGTTCATCAGGATGAACTTTAGACAGATGTTGGCTGAGATTAGTTGTGTTCCCGCTGTATTTATACTCTGCTTTACAAAGTTTGCACACAGCTTTGTCTTTCATGATTTCACTTGGAGCATCTTGTTTTATAATTTTCCAAAATCCGAAATATTTCCACACAACAGACTTTGCTTTCCCTGGAAAATTTGTCCATTCCCTTTTAAATTCTGCCGCCATTATGAATTTATTAATTAAGAAAAGTTATTAAAATTAAATTAAAAAATCAATCACGGTTTGTTTCCGGTTATGATTTAAATTTTTTAATATAAAAATAAAACAATGTGTATATTTGGTACGACTAATCTATTCTCCTGCATTGAGTATATCCAACAGAAACACAACTTCTCTGTCATATTCGGTCATAAAGTTTATCTGATAAGAAAAGTCATGCAAAGTAAATTATTCTAATTCAGTAATTCGATAACATTTTTTAAAGATAAATATTAACCAAAGATCTGAAGATGCCGCCACATATGACCACGTACAAAAATGTGACCTGTCCACCCCTGCCCAACAGACTGAAATAGAATCGCCCAGTATTCAATGTAAATTTAGAACACATGTTTATAAACAGCATGCACCTACTGTCGTAAACTACCGGTCAGTGGAGTTTCAAAACGAGAAATGTAAGGTGAATTAAAGGAAACAACATCTTTATTGTTATATAATTATTTTACAATCTAAGACAAGGAATCGATCTCAGATTCTTGCTATCGATCATCGGGTCGAGGCTTCCCAAGCGACCGATAAATCGATGTTTCCGATGATCGGTGCACCACTAGCCGTAGCCGCCATTTTGAATTTCATATCGGAACAAAAAACGTAAAGTTTGTAGAGGACCATCCAATGAACATTCATGTACAGTTTGGCTTTAATAATATTTGTAGTTTCTGAGAAGAAGTCATTTGAACATTTTCCCATAGGGTCCAATGTTAATCTATGTATTGCGGTGGCGGCCATCTTGGATTTCCGATCGACATAAAAAACATAAACTTTGTAGAGGACCTTCCAATGATCATTCCTGGGCAGTTTGGTTTCAACTGTCCTAGTGGTTTCAGAGAAGAAGCGTTTTGAAACATTTTCCCCATAGGGTCCAATGTTAAACTAAGTCCTGCCGTAGCCGCCATTTTGAATTTCATACCGGAACAAAAAACATAAAGTTTGTAGAGGACCATCTAATGAACATTCATGTACGGTTTGGCTTTAATCATATTTGTAGTTTCTGAGAAGAAGGCATTTGAATAGTTTCCCATAGGGTCCAATGTTAATCTATGTCCTGCGGTGGCGGCCATCTTGAATTTTCTATCGGCATAAAAAAAACATAAACTTTGTAGAGGACCTTCCAATGACTATTCCTGGGCAGTTTGGTTTCAATTGTCCAAGTGGTTACAGAGAAGAAGCGTTTTGAAACATTTTCCCCATAGGGTCCAATGTTAAACTAAGTCCTGCCGTAGCCGCCATTTTGAATTTCATATCGGAACAAAAAACGTAAAGTTTGTAGAGGACCATCCAATGAATATTCATGTACAGTTTGGCTTTAATAATATTTGTAGTTTCTGAGAAGGCATTTGAACATTTTCCCATAGGGTCCAATGTTAATCTATGTATTGCGGTGGCGGCCATCTTGGATTTCCGATCGACATAAAAAACAAAACGTTTGTAGAGGACCTTCCAATGATCATTCCTGGGCAGTTTGGTTTCAACTGTCCTAGTGGTTTCAGAGAAGAAGCGTTTTGAAACATTTTTCCCATAGGGTCCAATGTTAAACTAAGTCCTGCCGTAGCCGCCATTTTGAATTTCATACCGGAACAAAAAACGTAAAGTTTGTAGAGGACCATCTAATGAACATTCATGTACGGTTTGGCTTTAATCATATTTGTAGTTTCTCAGAAGAAGGCATTTGAATAGTTTCCCATAGGGTCCAATGTTAATCTATGTCCTGCGGTGGCGGCCATCTTGAATTTTCTATCGGCATAAAAAAAACATAAACTCTGTAGAGGACCTTCCAATGACTATTCCTGGGCAGTTTGGTTTCAATTGTCCAAGTGGTTTCAGAGAAGAAGCGTTTTGAAACATTTTTCCCATAGGGTCCAATGTTAAACTAAGTCCTGCCGTAGCCGCCATTTTAAATTTCATACCGGAACAAAAAACGTAGAGTTTGTAGAGGACCATCCAATGAACATTCATGTACAGTTTGGCTTTAATAATATTTGTAGTTTCTGAGAAGAAGGCATTTGAACATTTTCCCATAGGGTCCAATGTTAATCTATGTATTGCGGTGGCGGCCATCTTGGATTTCCGATCGGCATAAAAAACATGAAATTTGTAGAGAACCTTCCAATGATCATTCCTGGGCAGTTTGGTTTCAACTGTCCAAGTGGTTTCAGAGAAGAAGCATTTTGAAACATTTTCCCCATAGGGTCCAATGTTAAACTAAGTCCTGCCGTAGCCGCCATTTTGAATTTCATATCGGAACAAAAAACGTAAAGTTTGTAGAGGACCATCCAATGAACATTCATGTACAGTTTGGCTTTAATAATATTTGTAGTTTCTGAGAAGAAGGCATTTGAACATTTTCCCATAGGGTCCAATGTTAATCTATGTATTGCGGTGGCGGCCATCTTGGATTTCCGATCGACATAAAAAACATGAAATTTGTAGAGAACCTTCCAATGATCATTCCTGGGCTGTTTGGTTTCAACTGTCCTAGTGGTTTCAGAGAAGAATCGTTTTGAAACATTTTCCCCATAGGGTCCAATGTTAAACTAAGTCCTGCCGTAGCCGCCATTTTGAATTTCATATCGGAACAAAAAACGTAAAGTTTGTAGAGGACCATCCAATGAATATTCATGTACAGTTTGGCTTTAATAATATTTGTAGTTTCTGAGAAGAAGGCATTTGAACATTTTCCCATAGGGTCCAATGTTAATCTATGTATTGCGGTGGCGGCCATCTTGGATTTCCGATCGACATAAAAAACAAAAACTTTGTAGAGGACCTTCCAATGATCATTCCTGGGCAGTTTGGTTTCAACTGTCCTAGTGGTTTCAGAGAAGAAGCGTTTTGAAACATTTTTCCCATAGGGTCCAATGTTAAACTAAGTCCTGCCGTAGCCGCCATTTTGAATTTCATACCGGAACAAAAAACATAAAGTTTGTAGAGGACCATCTAATGAACATTCATGTACGGTTTGGCTTTAATCATATTTGTAGTTTCTGAGAAGAAGGCATTTGAATAGTTTCCCATAGGGTCCAATGTTAATCTATGTCCTGCGGTGGCGGCCATCTTGAATTTTCTATCGGCATAAAAAAAACATAAACTTTGTAGAGGACCTTCCAATGATCATTCCTGGGCAGTTTGGTTTCAATTGTCCAAGTGGTTTCAGAGAAGAAGCGTTTTGAAACATTTTTCCCATAGGGTCCAATGTTAAACTAAGTCCTGCCGTAGCCGCCATTTTGAATTTCATACCGGAACAAAAAACGTAAAGTTTGTAGAGGACCATCCAATGAACATTCATGTACAGTTTGGCTTTAATAATATTTGTAGTTTCTGAGAAGAAGGCATTTGAACATTTTCCCATAGGGTCCAATGTTAATCTATGTATTGCGGTGGCGGCCATCTTGGATTTCCGATCGGCATAAAAAACATGAAATTTGTAGAGGACCTTCCAATGATCATTCCTGGGCTGTTTGGTTTCAACTGTCCTAGTGGTTTCAGAGAAGAAGCGTTTTGAAACATTTTCCCCATAGGGTCCAATGTTAAACTAAGTCCTGCCGTGGCCGCCATTTCGAATTTCATATCGGAACAAAAAACGTAAAGTTTGTAGAGGACCATCCAATGAACATTCATGTACAGTTTGGCTTTAATAATATTTGTAGTTTCTGAGAAGAAGGCATTTGAACATTTTCCCATAGGGTCCAATGTTAATCTATGTATTGCGGTGGCGGCCATCTTGGATTTCCGATCGACATAAAAAACATAAACTTTGTAGAGGACCTTCCAATGATCATTCCTGGGCAGTTTGGTTTCAACTGTCCTAGTGGTTTCAGAGAAGAAGCGTTTTGAAACATTTTCCCCATAGGGTCCAATGTTAAACTAAGTCCTGCCGTAGCCGCCATTTTGAATTTCATACCGGAACAAAAAACGTAAAGTTTGTAGAGGACCATCTAATGAACATTCATGTACAGTTTGGCTTTAATAATATTTGTAGTTTCTGAGAAGAAGGCATTTGAATATTATCCCATAGGGTCCAATGTTAATCTATGTCCTGCGGTGGCGGCCATCTTGAATTTTCGATCGGCATAAAAAAAACATAAACTTTGTAGAGGACCTTCCAATGACTATTCCTGGGCAGTTTAGTTTCAATTGTCCAAGTGGTTTCAGAGAAGAAGCGTTTTGAAACATTTTTCCCATAGGGTCCAATGTTAAACTAAGTCCTGCCGTAGCCGCCATTTTGAATTTCATATCGGAACGAAAAACGTAAAGTTTGTAGAGGACCATCTAATGAACATTCATGTACAGTTTGGCTTTAATAATATTTGTAGTTTCTGAGAAGAAGGCATTTGAACATTTTCCCATAGGGTCCAATGTTAATCTATGTATTGCGGTGGTGGCCATCTTGGATTTCCGATCGACATAAAAAACAAAAATTTTGTAGAGGACCTTCCAATGATCATTCCTGGGCAGTTTGGTTTCAATTGTCCAAGTGGTTTCAGAGAAGAAGCGTTTTGAAACATTTTTCCCATAGGGTCCAATGTTAAACTAAGTCCTGCCGTAGCCGCCATTTTGAATTTCATACCGGAACAAAAAACGTAAAGTTTGTAGAGGTCCATCCAATGAACATTCATGTACAGTTTGGCTTTAATAATATTTGTAGTTTCTGAGAAGAAGGCATTTGAACATTTTCCCATAGGGTCCAATGTTAATCTATGTATTACGGTGGTGGCCATCTTGGATTTCCGATCGGCATAAAAAACATAAAATTGTAGAGAACCTTCCAATGATCATTCCTGGGTAGTTTGGTTTCAACTGTCCAAGTGGTTTCAGAGAAGAAGCGTTTTGAAACATTTTCCCCATAGGGTCCAATGTTAAACTAAGTCCTGCCGTAGCTGCCATTTTGAATTTCATATCGGAACAAAAAACGTAAAGTTTGTAGAGGACCATCCAGTGAACATTCATGTACAGTTTGGCTTTAATAATATTTGTAGTTTCTGAGAAGAAGGCATTTGAACATTTTCCCATAGGGTCCAATGTTAATCTATGTATTGCGGTGGTGGCCATCTTGGATTTCCGATCGACATAAAAAACATAAATTTGTAGAGGACCTTCCAATGATCATTCCTGGGCTGTTTGGTTTCAACTGTCCTAGTGGTTTCAGAGAAGAAGCGTTTTGAAACATTTTTTCCATAGGGTCCAATGTTAAACTAAGTCCTGCCGTAGCCGCCATTTTGAATTTCATACCGGAACAAAAAACGTAAAGTTTGTAGAGGACCATCCAATGAACATTCATGTACGGTTTGGCTTTAATCATATTTGTAGTTTCTGAGAAGAAGGCATTTGAATAGTTTCCCATAGGGTCCAATGTTAATCTATGTCCTGCGGTGGCGGCCATCTTGAATTTTCGATCGGCATAAAAAAAACATAAACTTTGTAGAGGACCTTCCAATGACTATTCCTGGGCAGTTTGGTTTCAATTGTCCAAATGGTTTCAGAGAAGAAGCGTTTTGAAACATTTTTCCCATAGGGTCCAATGTTAAACTAAGTCCTGCCGTAGCCGCCATTTTGAATTTCATACCGGAACAAAAAACGTAAAGTTTGTAGAGGACCATCCAATGAACATTCATGTACAGTTTGGCTTTAATAATATTTGTAGTTTCTGAGAAGAAGGCATTTGAACATTTTCCCATAGGGTCCAATGTTAATCTATGTATTGCGGTGGCGGCCATCTTGGATTTCCGATCGGCATAAAACACATGAAATTTGTAGAGAACCTTCCAATGATCATTCCTGGGCTGTTTGGTTTCAACTGTCCTAGTGGTTTCAGAGAAGAAGCGTTTTGAAACATTTTCCCCATAGGGTCCAATGTTAAACTAAGTCCTGCCGTAGCCGCCATTTTGAATTTCATATCGGAACAAAAAACGTAAAGTTTGTAGAGGACCATCCAATGAATATTCATGTACAGTTTGGCTTTAATAATATTTGTAGTTTCTGAGAAGAAGGCATTTGAACATTTTCCCATAGGGTCCAATGTTAATCTATGTATTGCGGTGGCGGCCATCTTGGATTTCCGATCGACATAAAAAACATAAACTTTGTAGAGGACCTTCCAATGATCATTCCTGGGCAGTTTGGTTTCAACTGTCCTAGTGGTTTCAGAGAAGAAGCGTTTTGAAACATTTTTCCCATAGGGTCCAATGTTAAACTAAGTCCTGCCGTAGCCGCCATTTTGAATTTCATACCGGAACAAAAAACGTAAAGTTTGTAGAGGACCATCCAATGAATATTCATGTACAGTTTGGCTTTAATAATATTTGTAGTTTCTGAGAAGAAGGCATTTGAACATTTTCCCATAGGGTCCAATGTTAATCTATGTATTGCGGTGGCGGCCATCTTGGATTTCCGATCGACATAAAAAACATAAACTTTGTAGAGGACCTTCCAATGATCATTCCTGGGCAGTTTGGTTTCAACTGTCCTAGTGGTTTCAGAGAAGAAGCGTTTTGAAACATTTTTCCCATAGGGTCCAATGTTAAACTAAGTCCTGCCGTAGCCGCCATTTTGAATTTCATACCGGAACAAAAAACGTAAAGTTTGTAGAGGACCATCTAATGAACATTCATGTACAGTTTGGCTTTAATCATATTTGTAGTTTCTGAGAAGAAGGCATTTGAATATTTTCCCATAGGGTCCAATGTTAATCTATGTCCTGCGGTGGCGGCCATCTTGAATTTTCGATCGGCATAAAAAAAACATAAACTTTGTAGAGGACCTTCCAATGACTATTCCTGGGCAGTTTGGTTTCAATTGTCCAAGTGGTTTCAGAGAAGAAGCGTTTTGAAACATTTTCCCCATAGGGTCCAATGTTAAACTAAGTCCTGCCGTAGCTGCCATTTTGAATTTCATATCGGAACAAAAAACGTAAAGTTTGTAGAGGACCATCCAATGAACATTCATGTACAGTTTGGCTTTAATAATATTTGTAGTTTCTGAGAAGAAGGCATTTGAACATTTTCCCATAGGGTCCAATGTTAATCTATGTATTGCGGTGGCGGCCATCTTGGATTTCCGATCGACATAAAAAACATAAACTTTGTAGAGGACCTTCCAATGATCATTCCTGGGCTGTTTGGTTTCAACTGTCCTAGTGGTTTCAGAGAAGAAGCGTTTTGAAACATTTTTTCCATAGGGTCCAATGTTAAACTAAGTCCTGCCGTAGCCGCCATTTTGAATTTCATACCGGAACAAAAAACGTAAAGTTTGTAGAGGACCATCCAATGAACATTCATGTACGGTTTGGCTTTAATCATATTTGTAGTTTCTGAGAAGAAGGCATTTGAATAGTTTCCCATAGGGTCCAATGTTAATCTATGTCCTGCGGTGGCGGCCATCTTGAATTTTCGATCGGCATAAAAAAAACATAAACTTTGTAGAGGACCTTCCAATGACTATTCCTGGGCAGTTTGGTTTCAATTGTCCAAGTGGTTTCAGAGAAGAAGCGTTTTGAAACATTTTCCCCATAGGGTCCAATGTTAAACTAAGTCCTGCCGTAGCCGCCATTTTGAATTTCATATCGGAACAAAAAACGTAAAGTTTGTAGAGGACCATCCAATGAATATTCATGTACAGTTTGGCTTTAATAATATTTGTAGTTTCTGAGAAGAAGGCATTTGAACATTTTCCCATAGGGTCCAATGTTAATCTATGTATTGCGGTGGTGGCCATCTTGGATTTCCGATCGACATAAAAAACATAAACTTTGTAGAGGACCTTCCAATGATCATTCCTGGGCAGTTTGGTTTCAACTGTCCTAGTGGTTTCAGAGAAGAAGCGTTTTGAAACATTTTTCCCATAGGGTCCAATGTTAAACTAAGTCCTGCCGTAGCCGCCATTTTGAATTTCATACCGGAACAAAAAACGTAAAGTTTGTAGAGGACCATCTAATGAACATTCATGTACAGTTTGGCTTTAATCATATTTGTAGTTTCTGAGAAGAAGGCATTTGAATATTTTCCCATAGGGTCCAATGTTAATCTATGTCCTGCGGTGGCGGCCATCTTGAATTTTCGATCGGCATAAAAAAAACATAAACTTTGTAGAGGACCTTCCAATGACTATTCCTGGGCAGTTTGGTTTCAATTGTCCAAGTGGTTTCAGAGAAGAAGCGTTTTGAAACATTTTTCCCATAGGGTCCAATGTTAAACTAAGTCCTGCCGTAGCCGCCATTTTGAATTTCATATCGGAACAAAAAACGTAAAGTTTGTAGAGGACCATCTAATGAACATTCATGTACAGTTTGGCTTTAATGATATTTGTAGTTTCTGAGAAGAAGGCATTTGAACATTTTCCCATAGGGTCCAATGTTAATCTATGTATTGCGGTGGCGGCCATCTTGGATTTCCGATCGACATAAAAAACAAAAATTTTGTAGAGGACCTTCCAATGATCATTCCTGGGCAGTTTGGTTTCAATTGTCCAAGTGGTTTCAGAGAAGAAGCGTTTTGAAACATTTTTCCCATAGGGTCCAATGTTAAACTAAGTCCTGCCGTAGCCGCCATTTTGAATTTCATACCGGAACAAAAAACGTAAAGTTTGTAGAGGACCATCCAATGAACATTCATGTACAGTTTGGCTTTAATAATATTTGTAGTTTCTGAGAAGAAGGCATTTGAACATTTTCCCATAGGGTCCAATGTTAATCTATGTATTGCGGTGGCGGCCATCTTGGATTTCCGATCGGCATAAAAAACATGAAATTTGTAGAGAACCTTCCAATGATCATTCCTGGGCAGTTTGGTTTCAACTGTCCTAGTGGTTTCAGAGAAGAAGCGTTTTGAAACATTTTCCCCATAGGGTCCAATGTTAAACTAAGTCCTGCCGTAGCCGTCATTTTGAATTTCATACCGGAACAAAAAACATAAAGTTTGTAGAGGACCATCTAATGAACATTCATGTACAGTTTGGCTTTAATCATATTTGTAGTTTCTGAGAAGAAGGCATTTGAATATTTTCCCATAGGGTCCAATGTTAATCTATGTCCTGCGGTGGCGGCCATCTTGAATTTTCGATCGGCATAAAAAAAACATAAACTTTGTAGAGGACCTTCCAATGACTATTCCTGGGCAGTTTGGTTTCAATTGTCCAAGTGGTTTCAGAGAAGAAGCGTTTTGAAACATTTTCCCCATAGGGTCCAATGTTAAACTAAGTCCTGCCGTAGCCGCCATTTTGAATTTCATATCGGAACAAAAAACGTAAAGTTTGTAGAGGACCATCCAATGAATATTCATGTACAGTTTGGCTTTAATAATATTTGTAGTTTCTGAGAAGAAGGCATTTGAACATTTTCCCATAGGGTCCAATGTTAATCTATGTATTGCGGTGGCGGCCATCTTGGATTTCCGATCGACATAAAAAACATAAACTTTGTAGAGGACCTTCCAATGATCATTCCTGGGCAGTTTGGTTTCAACTGTCCTAGTGGTTTCAGAGAAGAAGCGTTTTGAAACATTTTTCCCATAGGGTCCAATGTTAAACTAAGTCCTGCCGTAGCCGCCATTTTGAATTTCATACCGGAACAAAAAACGTAAAGTTTGTAGAGGACCATCTAATGAACATTCATGTACAGTTTGGCTTTAATCATATTTGTAGTTTCTGAGAAGAAGGCATTTGAATATTTTCCCATAGGGTCCAATGTTAATCTATGTCCTGCGGTGGCGGCCATCTTGAATTTTCGATCGGCATAAAAAAAACATAAACTTTGTAGAGGACCTTCCAATGACTATTCCTGGGCAGTTTGGTTTCAATTGTCCAAGTGGTTTCAGAGAAGAAGCGTTTTGAAACATTTTTCCCATAGGGTCCAATGTTAAACTAAGTCCTGCCGTAGCCGCCATTTTGAATTTCATATCGGAACAAAAAACGTAAAGTTTGTAGAGGACCATCTAATGAACATTCATGTACAGTTTGGCTTTAATGATATTTGTAGTTTCTGAGAAGAAGGCATTTGAACATTTTCCCATAGGGTCCAATGTTAATCTATGTATTGCGGTGGCGGCCATCTTGGATTTCCGATCGACATAAAAAACAAAAATTTTGTAGAGGACCTTCCAATGATCATTCCTGGGCAGTTTGGTTTCAATTGTCCAAGTGGTTTCAGAGAAGAAGCGTTTTGAAACATTTTTCCCATAGGGTCCAATGTTAAACTAAGTCCTGCCGTAGCCGCCATTTTGAATTTCATACCGGAACAAAAAACGTAAAGTTTGTAGAGGACCATCCAATGAACATTCATGTACAGTTTGGCTTTAATAATATTTGTAGTTTCTGAGAAGAAGGCATTTGAACATTTTCCCATAGGGTCCAATGTTAATCTATGTATTGCGGTGGCGGCCATCTTGGATTTCCGATCGGCATAAAAAACATGAAATTTGTAGAGAACCTTCCAATGATCATTCCTGGGCAGTTTGGTTTCAACTGTCCTAGTGGTTTCAGAGAAGAAGCGTTTTGAAACATTTTCCCCATAGGGTCCAATGTTAAACTAAGTCCTGCCGTAGCCGTCATTTTGAATTTCATACCGGAACAAAAAACATAAAGTTTGTAGAGGACCATCTAATGAACATTCATGTACAGTTTGGCTTTAATAATATTTGTAGTTTCTGAGAAGAAGGCATTTGAACATTTTCCCATAGGGTCCAATGTTAATCTATGTATTGCGGTGGTGGCCATCTTGGATTTCCGATGGCATAAAAAACAGAAACTTTGTAGAGGACCTTCCAATGATCATTCCTGGGCAGTTTGGTTTCAACTGTCCAAGTGGTTTCAGAGAAGAAGCATTTTGAAACATTTTTCCCATAGGGTCCAATGTTAAATTAAGTCCTGCCGTAGCCGCCATTTTGAATTTCATATCGGAACAAAAAACATTGAGATTGTAGAAGACCGTCCAATGAACATTCATGTACAGTTTGGCTTTAATCATATTTGTAGTTTCTGAGAAGAAGGCATTTGAACATTTTCCCATAGGGTCCAATGTTAATCTATGTCCTGCGATGGCGGCCATTTTGGATTTCCGATCGGCATAAAAAACAGAAACTTTGTAGAGGACTTTCCAATGATCATTCCTGGGCAGTTTGGTTCCAACTGTCCAAGTGGTTTCAGAGAAGAAGCGTTTTGAAACATTTTTCCCATAGGGTCCAATGTTAAATTAAGTCCTGCCGTAGCCGCCATTTTGAATTTCATATCGGAACAAAAAACGTAAAGTTTGTAGAGGACCATCTAATGAACATTCATGTACAGTTTGGCTTTAATGATATTTGTAGTTTCTGAGAAGAAGGCATTTGAACATTTTCCCATAGGGTCCAATGTTAATCTATGTATTGCGGTGGCGGCCATCTTGGATTTCCGATCGACATAAAAAACAAAAATTGTGTAGAGGACCTTCCAATGATCATTCCTGGGCAGTTTGGTTTCAATTGTCCAAGTGGTTTCAGAGAAGAAGCGTTTTGAAACATTTTTCCCATAGGGTCCAATGTTAAACTAAGTCCTGCCGTAGCCGCCATTTTGAATTTCATACCGGAACAAAAAACGTAAAGTTTGTAGAGGACCATCCAATGAACATTCATGTACAGTTTGGCTTTAATAATATTTGTAGTTTCTGAGAAGAAGGCATTTGAACATTTTCCCATAGGGTCCAATGTTAATCTATGTATTGCGGTGGCGGCCATCTTGGATTTCCGATCGGCATAAAAAACATGAAATTTGTAGAGAACCTTCCAATGATCATTCCTGGGCAGTTTGGTTTCAACTGTCCTAGTGGTTTCAGAGAAGAAGCGTTTTGAAACATTTTCCCCATAGGGTCCAATGTTAAACTAAGTCCTGCCGTAGCCGTCATTTTGAATTTCATACCGGAACAAAAAACATAAAGTTTGTAGAGGACCATCTAATGAACATTCATGTACAGTTTGGCTTTAATAATATTTGTAGTTTCTGAGAAGAAGGCATTTGAACATTTTCCCATAGGGTCCAATGTTAATCTATGTATTGCGGTGGCGGCCATCTTGGATTTCCGATCGACTTAAAAAACATAAACTTTGTAGAGGACCTTCCAATGATCATTCCTGGGCAGTTTGGTTTCAATTGTCCAAGTGGTTTCAGAGAAGAAGCGTTTTGAAACATTTTTTCCATAGGGTCCAATGTTAAACTAAGTCCTGCCGTAGCCGCCATTTTGAATTTCATACCGGAACAAAAAACGTAAAGTTTGTAGAGGACCATCTAATGAACATTCATGTACAGTTTGGCTTTAATCATATTTGTAGTTTCTGAGAAGAAGGCATTTGAATATTTTCCCATAGGGTCCAATGTTAATCTATGTCCTGCGGTGGTGGCCATCTTGGATTTCCGATGGCATAAAAAACAGAAACTTTGTAGAGGACCTTCCAATGATCATTCCTGGGCAGTTTGGTTTCAACTGTCCAAGTGGTTTCAGAGAAGAAGCATTTTGAAACATTTTTCCCATAGGGTCCAATGTTAAATTAAGTCCTGCCGTAGCCGCCATTTTGAATTTCATATCGGAACAAAAAACATTGAGATTGTAGAAGACCGTCCAATGAACATTCATGTACAGTTTGGCTTTAATCATATTTGTAGTTTCTGAGAAGAAGGCATTTGAACATTTTCCCATAGGGTCCAATGTTAATCTATGTCCTGCGATGGCGGCCATTTTGGATTTCCGATCGGCATAAAAAACAGAAACTTTGTAGAGGACTTTCCAATGATCATTCCTGGGCAGTTTGGTTCCAACTGTCCAAGTGGTTTCAGAGAAGAAGCATTTTGAAACATTTTTCCCATAGGGTCCAATGTTAAACTAAGTCCTGCCGTAGCCGCCATTTTGAATTTCATACCGGAACAAAAAACCTTGAGATTGTAGAAGACCGTCCAATGAACATTCATGTACAGTTTGACTTTTATCATATTTGTAGTTTCTGAAAAGAAGGCATTTGAACATTTTCCCATAGGGTCCAATGTTAATCTATGTCCTGCGATGGCGGCCATCTTGGATTTCCGATCGGCATAAAAAACAGAAACTTGGTAAAGGACATTCCAATGATCATTCATTTACAGTTTGGGTTCAGTCAGTTCATTAGTTTCAGAGAAGAAGATCTTTGAAATTTCAGCCAATCAGAGCATATTATTGGCCCTGGCAGCCATATTGAATATCCGACTGGAACGAAAAACAGTAACTTTGTAGAGGACCATCCAAGGAACATTCCTGCTAAGTTTGGTTCCAATCGGCCAAGTGGTTTCGGAGAAGAAGCTTGAAATGTGAAAAGTTTACAGACGACAGACGACGGACGCCAAGTGATGGCAATAGTTCACCTGGACCTTTGGTCCAGGTGAACTAAAAATGTATTGAAAATACAAAAGTTCATAATAATCTAAGTAACAATGAAAGCGAGAAATGTGAGTGAGAAATAACTATAAAAGAATGTACAAATGCTATTTTTAAAATGAAACTAAATAAAGCTCCAGGACTCGATGGTTTAAGCGTTGAATTCTATAGAAAATTTTGGAATAACTTAAAAAAACTTGTTACAAAAGTATTTAATTTTAACTATGAGAGGGGACATTTATCAAACTCACAAAAAATTGGGGCCATATCTTTAATTTTCCAAAAAAATGATCCATTATCTCTGGATAATTATCGTCCAATCACTCTTCTGAATACAGATACAAAAATATTAGCATATACAATAGCCCAAAGACTTAAAGAAGTGTTACCATCCATAATTCACTCGGATCAAAAAGGATATGTTAAAAATAGATACATAGGTTTCAATATATGACAAATTCAAGACATAATAGATCATTCATAAAAGTTTAACATAGAAGGAGCCATATTATTTCTAGATTTTACAAAAGCATTCGACTCTTTAGAATGGTCGTTTATGACTGAATGTCTTGAAAAATTTGGCTTTAAAAGTTCATTTATAAGATGGATTCGAACAATGTATACAGATATAAACGGATGTATTCTAAATAATGGGTGGGTTTCTGCCCCTTTTAAGGTTTTTCGAGGGATAAGACAGAGGTGTCCGGCTTCACCTTTAATTTTCGTTCTAGCAGTAGAAATCATGGCCATTAAACTAAGAGAAACTAAACATATACATTTGTGTAAGGGGAATAGAAATCAAACTAAATAGTATAACAGGCAACTTAAAAATTTGTCAACTGGCTAACGACACCACATTATTTCTAAAGACAAAACACGAAATAACCATAGCTATGAATATAATTGAAGAATTTGGCAACCTTTCAGGCCTTAAATTAAACAAAAATAAAACCGAAGGAATTTGGCTAGGAAGATTAAAACATACTAAAGACAAATACAAAAACATTACTTGGACAAATGAACCCATTAAAAGCTTAGGAGTATATTTTGGATACAATAAGACTCAATGTGATCAATTAAATTATGAAAAGCAAATTAATAAATGTAAAGCCATAATAAAAAACTGGAACCAGAGAAACATCTCATTAATAGGAAGAATAACAGTGTTCAAATCACTAATACTGCCCAACATAACATTTATAGGTTCCTGCACAATAATACCAAAAGAATATATCCAAACCTTTAAAAATATTGTATATGAATTCTTATGGAAAGGAAAGAAAGATCCAGTTAAGCGATCGGTTTCATCTAATGACTATTTAGAAGGAGGGTTAAAAATGACCAACATAGATACTTATATAAAAGCCTTACAAATAAAATGGATATTAAGATTATTGGAAAATAGTAATGAAAACTGGAAAATTATACCACAAAAGTATTTTGAGAATATAAGAGAAAACTTTCTCATATTTAATATGAATTTAGATAGCTTTAAATCTTTGGAAATTGAATTAACAAAAAATATTCCAGCATTTTATAAAGAATTATTGAAAACATGGATTACCTGTAGAGGGGGGGGGGGGATAAAAGTCCACACAATTTTAAAGAAATAAGAAAACAAATAATATGGGGAAATAAGTATATAAAATATAAAGGCAAATGTTTAGTAAAAGTTAATTGGATAAAAAATTAAGAAACAAACAAAACTGGATATCTGAACTGAATATTTTGAAAAAAGCAATCCCAAAACTGTGGAGAAAAACTCTAATAACACAAGATTAAATAAAAACTCAAGTAATTCCAAAAAAGTATGTTAAAATAGAAAAAAATCAGATCCAAAATCTACAAATAAAAAACAAAGAGGTGTATAAAATATTATGAGAATCTCAAGTAAAAGAAAAACCCATAGCTTATACTAAATGGGGAAAATGTTTAAAGAAGGACAGAATGCATACTTTAACATGTATAACACAAACTTTATTTTTCACTTTTAATTATTTAGAGTTAAATAAATTAAAAATCTTTAAATGGAAAATTATTCACTTCATATTACTATGCAAAGAATTGTTAAAACAATGGAGAATAGTAAACAATAGTGACTGTCTGGTATGTAAAGAAAAAGAAAATTACAAACATCTTTATCTTGATTGTAAATATAACAAAAAATATTGGCAAGAGGTGAAAACAATGACAACAAATCTTTATATAGGAGATCATGTTTTTAACCTGGAAACTCTGGTTTTTGGCTACAAAATATATGACCAGGCATATTTTGATCTTAACCTGCTTATAACCTTAATATTTTTTTCTATATATATAAAGCCTATTATATTTCAAATCAAAAACAAAAAAAAATAGATATATTTAAAAATTTTAAGGATGAGGTAAATAATGTGTTCGATACAAATATTTTAGACAAATCAAAACAGTAAATTTCATAAGCAAAGCACATGTATACCTAAACAGCTGATATATCACATGACTTCAGAATTCTTGTAATGTCACGTGATTTCACATGTGGAGAAAAAAAAACTATAATATGAAACTTATCTTCATCACTTATATCGTAGTAAACTCAATACTTACATGTCACAAATAAAACATTTTACAGCGGACAGGAGTAATCCTTTCACTCATAGATATCATATTCTAACAATTAGAAAATAAAGCGAACTACAATCAAAATAGGAAAAAGCAACACCGCAATCGTGCATGTAATCCACGAGCATGAACAATTAACCTTTCGACCGTGATTGGTTTGAAAGTGTCAAATATCCGGATATTGTCAACAAAAAGCATGTGAAATCACAATAGACAGCTATTATATGTTTATTGCATGTCAGAATTACAATATATACTGGATATTAACTGTATAAGTGTACTAACAACATTTAGTTTGAACTAAGCTTCAATAAATAGCAAATCCCTTGCTATTTAATGATTAACAACTAGGGATACTAGGTAAAAGCTGTATATCTAGTAAATTGTTAACAGCAATTAGTGCAATAAAATTTGTGATTAAAAAAAAACAACATTTTCAGACGTATATAATATTTAGTATTAACCTAGTATCACAAGTAACTTTGAGATCCAGTGGGACAGATATATAGTATGGTTGTCACTTGCTTAGATGTTTGTATAATATACTTTATTTCCTGTGACTGTATAATGAATTCTTCATTATCCTATACAATATATTAAAAATTGCTGAGTTAGATTGCTGTCAAATTATAATATTAAGTATATATGTACCATCTACACACGCTTAGACACATGTCTTATGTCTATCCGATATTCCTTACGAGACAAGGTAACACTTCGACTATTGAAGCTATTTTTTTTAAATAGCAGATGTGGTCGAGTGGTCTAGGGTGCTGGACTTAATGCTAAGCGATTGGTGCTGCAGTGTATCAATGGTGTGAGTTCAAATCCCGTCGAGGGAAGAACGAAAATTTGACAGCTCAAAGATCTAATTCTAACACTGTTTGGTTTAATTTTCACAGGTACTCGTAGACAGGACCCCCATATGGTACCCCAATGTCGTGGTACCGCCCACCAATTTATTTTCGTTTATTTTCTTATTTCTGATATATTTCGCTTGGAAAATATATGGGAATACTGACTGACAAACAGGTTTTCTGACACGTCCGGGTCGACTGATGTATACCTATACAATACAATACAATACAATATTTTTATTCCAATTAGGGTCCCTCAAGGGGCAATAACAAATATACATTCATAATTATATCAACAGTTACAACAATACAGAATGGAGATATATGTTTTTAAACAAGACAATTCTAACTATTTAAATGATATGTTACAAAAAATATATAAATAAATAAATAAGTAGGCCGTGTTCGGCAGCACGACCCGAGGAGAGGCAATGAGTAATGTATAGTTGAAGTGTATCATATGGTTGAAGAATGGACTACATGTATGCGATTACTTAGCTGGAGGAGACACCAGGGGACGATGCTTAAGAATTGTGTTTTGATTCTCCCCGTGTCTGATCCAGCAAAGCAAGCGGTTCAAGTAGTAAAACATCATGTGTTTGATGAAAGGACTGTGATTACTTAGCTGGAGGAGACACCAGGGGACGGTGCTTAAGAATCGCATTTCGATTCTCCCCGTGTCTGATCCAGGAAAGCAAGCAGTTCAAGTAATAAACTAAAATGGGAATAAATAGATGTATCGTTTATCTGCAACAGACACCAAGGGACAGTGCTTCAGGAAATGTATTGCATCTACTAAGATTAGCAATGAGCATTCCTCCTCGTGTCTAGTGCAGACAAACAATAATATATTTTAGACATTAATATGTAGATTTTGTTAATAAAATTGAAGCAGTGTTATTCAGTTATTTAAATTATCTGCAGTATTTATAAATAAAGTGACACAACTCTTTCAAAACTGATATATCTTCACAGGTCATTAACCAGTAAAATTTTTCTCGAGGATTTAATTGTAGAAAATTGTTACACGATTGAGATATTGTTTTGAACAGCTGTTGTCGCTCCTCTCTAAATTTGCTGCAGCAAAGTAGAAAATGAATTTCATCTTCTACCTCTCCCGAGTCGCACTGCTCACACAACCTTTGGTGTGGAGGGATACCCTGGTATCTACCAGTCTCAATATGTAGACGATGTGCTGAGATTCTTAGTTTAGTTAAACACCTCCTATGCTCAAAATTACCGATAACAGATAGATAATTTTCAAACCCAAAATGTACTTTGAATGTGGTGTAAGTGCGAAGCTTCCCTTCTGAGTATTGTTTCATCTGATGTTTCCATAGTTCCAAAAAGCCCTCTTTGATTTGTCTATTGAGGCTGTTTTTTGAAATTTTCTTTCCTTTCAATTGACTAATTATTGGAAAATTTTGAAGTATACGTTGGAGAGATCCGTACCATGATGATTTGTTTTGATTATATAGTTGTTTTGATTGTTCATAAGCATTTTGTAGTAAAGGAAATTTTTCTAGATATTCAAGTCGGTTCCAATAGTGGAGAATACTTTTTATAATATCGTAATAGAGTGGGAAACGACCAAGTTCTGACAAAACAGCAAAGTTGGTGGGTTTTTTATGAACACCTAAAATAAATTTACAAAATTTAGTATGTAATTTTTCACCAATGAGATTTGAGTAAATTCTGTCCGGAGATACAGTTCCATTTCTAAATCTAGCTGTATTTGAGTTAAAAGTGCCCCATATTTCACAGCCATAAAGTACAATGGGCTTGATTGTGTGATCAAATATATGTATACTAGTTTTTGGTTTTGGGTTTAGTGAGAGAAAATCTTTCTGAAGTTTAAAATATGCTTTCAAACTTTTCTTATAAAGTTCATCCTGAGCATAGGAGAAAGTCCCAGAAGCACTAAAATACACACCTAAGTATTTGCAGTGTTGTACACATTCAAGTTCACATGCTTTGTACTTAAATGTATGACGTAGGTGCCTGCCTGCCTTGTTGAAGACCAATATTTTGGTTTTAGTTGGGTTAACTGTCAAACACCAATCATTACAATAACTATCAAGGATATCAAGTTTTGCTTGGAGGCCTTCTGCAGTAGAAGATAACAGAATTATATCATCTGCATACATAAGGCAGTGGATAGGCTTATCATTTAATTGTATCGGATCTGGGCAGTTCCTGATGTAATCTGGGAAATCATTTATAAATATCTTAAATAAGTTGGGGCTTAGATTGTCGCCTTATTTTACCCCAACTTTAATAGGAAAGAAATCTGTTATACCATTTGAAACTTTAACACAAGATTTGCTAATTTCATACATTCTACTTATTATATTATAGAATAGGGAGCCTACCCCAGCGTGTAGTAATTTAATTTTGATACCGGTGTGAATGACAGTGTCAAATGCCTTTTGAAAATCTACAAAGCAGGCAAACACTCTACCATCTTTAGAGTTACAATATGTATCAATTATACATTTCAATATAAACAAGTGATCAGTTGTTCTGGCTTTCCTTGTAAATCCAACCTGACATGTATCAATAATTTGATGTTTTTCTAAAAACATATCTAGTCTGTTATCTAGGATAGAATTGAAGAGTTTTCCTAGTGCACTTGTAACTGAAATACCCCTATAATTGTTAGGATCCGAGATGTCACCTGCTTTATGAATAGGTGTAATATATCCAACAGCCCAATTTTTTGGATAATTTCCACTGAATAGACAAGAGTTGAAGAGTTTTTCGATGCTGGGCAATAATTCATTTTGAGCACATTTCAACATATTAGTGGAAATGTTATCTAGTCCAGGTGATTTTCCACATTTTAACTTAGAAATGGCCTTTGAAATTTCAGCTTTACTAATGTGCATGTCCAGCTCATTAAAAGTTGTTTGTTTTTCTAACATGTCAAGCTGGATCTCAAGGTTTTTCAACCGCTCTTTAAATTCATCCTTCACTTGATTCAATTTTTCAAAGTGAGACACCCAGGAGGGTGGGTCAACAACAGAGCCCCTCTGATCTTTCTCTTTCTGTTGTCTAAGGTCATTTATAAGATTCCAATAGAGTTTTGGATTATTATCATGTAGTGAGTCAAGTTGATTGATTAAAGTTTGTTTATATTGTCTATACTTAAATTTTCGCAATTTGTTATATTCTCTCTGAAGTTTGTAATAATGGTTTTTGACATAGTTGTCTCGAGGAAATTTTGAATAAATTTTACCATAATTAATCAAATTCAATCTAGATTTGTTCAAGTCTTTATCAAACCATTTTTTGTTTTTTGGGGAATCTTTTTTATATACCTTGCATCTGTTTAAAGAGGATTTTGCTGCAGAAAATAGAATTTCAGAGAGCTCTGCTGCCGCACCATCCACTGAAATCTCTGTTCCTTCAATAGTATTTGAATTGAAATTTTTGAGTTTACTTTGTATGTCTGTGGAGCACAATGCAAACCGGAATTTTTCAGATGATTCGTCAGACCAAATACAATTTGGAGATATGGGCTGTACAAATGTGTTATCGGTTTTTTGTTGGGATACAAATTTAGCTGACATTGTCCATTCCAGCTTGCAGTGTGCATCAGAAAGAGTGGGAATAAAGTTGGTTACTTTAAAATATAGAACTTGGTCCAGGATACCCTCCGACACCATAACGTAATCCACCACACTGGATCCATTTGGAGTATAACATGTGTAGTGGCCAAGCATATCCCTAAGGACCCGACCATTGAGGACCCTGATTTGGTGACTTATACATAGATCAAGTAGGTCTTTGCCTCGAGTATCAAGTGTTATATCTGGACTACTTCTTTTCAGCAAATTTCTATCAATGGGATAGTTGTATGTAGGAGAGTAACTATTGTCATCATTTACTATCAAATCTGGCTCTGAAGCAGTTCTAGCATTAAAATCTCCACAAAGGAGTATGTTACCTGACATTTTATAGGTACTTATGTCTTTTTCAATACAATCAAGAATATCCATGTCAAGTCCTTGGGTATATGCCGAGCCACTAGGTGGGTAATACACTAAGCATATATACAAGTCATCTGAAAAACCAAAAAAATCTCTTTCTAATTTAACCCATTGAAATTCAGGGCTTGTATTTTTTAAGATTCTTACATATGGTTTAATTTCATTTTTCCTTAAAATTGCTAATCCACCAAAGTGACGGTTATTTTTCTTTGATATAGACCTGCATATCCCATGGTAATGAAAAGGGCCAATGGTGTGAATATCTGTATTGTATCCGACATGTGTTTCTGCCAGGAAAACAAGATCATATTTTTCTATCTCTGTCAAAAAAATGGGGTCAGATGTTTTGTCATTGCTCTTGGACTTTAAACCTCCAGTGTTCCAAAAACACATTTTAATTGAGGTGTTTATACTGGTTTTTATTGTCATTTTTCAAATAAAAATAAAATAAAATATGTATTTGATGACAAATGTAAAATATAGTAAATAGGGGTGGAGTCGAAATTAAAAAAACAAAAACAAAAACAAAAATTATCGAAAGAGATTCCTTCAGTTCGCTAAACAATTGTTCAATAATTATTATTAATTCTTTTCAATAATATGAAAAGTGAAAAGTAGCAAATATGAAATTATCTGAAAATTTGTGATATTAATTATATCAGCTGTTTATTACAATAGCAAAATATGCATGAATCAATCATTGTGCCTTTCACGGATAATTCTGGTATTGTCTACGGCCTCTTCGTCCTGGTGATTTGCTTCTGGAACGGCGCGGTGGCGGTGGTATGTCCAAAGCAATATGGATGGCTCTTTTGATATTCCCTGCGAGTAGAGAAATACCCTTGTCATTTAGATGAATTCCATCTGGCTGCAAGAGATCCTTGTTTGGAATTCCAATCACTAACATATTAGGATGCTCTGTGAAGAAGATGTTATCTACTCCTAAAAATTTCTGCCTTAGTAGAACATTAATGATTTGAGCAGAAGTTGAGTTATTTAGTGTATCGCATCTGGGCGTCGTGAAAGAAATTACCACTTTAACCAGGGGCCATTTTGCATAAATAGTTGTAACAAGCTCAAATAGGTCATTCACACATTGTTGTGGATTTTTCTTCTTCAAGTCATTAGTAAGTGAGTGAAGTACAAGTACTGTTGGTTGAATAACTACTGTTTGCAGGTAGGTACTTGTATCTTTCATTGTGTATTGAATTGTTTTTTGTACATTAGCCACAGTAGTTAACTTGTCAGCTTTTATGCCTTCAATGTTAGATGTTCCTATTAGTAGGACTGAAGGTTGCTGTATTTTAGTGGGAGGTTGTAGATTTGTTGGTGCCCTTAATTCCTCATGTATTGATGAAGCCATGCTTGTTTTTAGTTGAATTATTTCATCTTTCGAGATGTTCAACTTTGTCGTTAGGTCTTTAATAATTTGCGTTAGAGATTCATTTTCTGCCATTTTGTATTTTAGTTGGTTTTGTAAATAGTCATGGTCTTCATTCTTTTCTGCTATGCATCTCCTCTGTTGTTCTTGTGCTTCAGACAAAAGTTTCCTCTCATGTGTTAAAGTTTGTTCATGTAGTTCTTCACGAAGCAGTAAATTAGCTTTAACTGTGTGAAGCTGCTGTTCCAAAGATTTGTTTTCGTCCTTCATGTTGCGCAGTTTAGTTTCAAGAGATGATATAGTGTCGGATGTTTTCATCTTTTCAGTTGAACTATCATTAGGCATGGACAAGGACTTTATGTGACCTATGATTTCATTTTTATTGTTGGTAGTTGCCTGTTCAAGCTTGAAAAGTGCATTTACGAATGCATCTTCCAGCCTGTCAATGTCTGATCGATTGACTAGATTATTGTTCATGTCACATTGCACTTCATCAGATATTTTGTCAGAAATTTTCTTTACATGTGTATTATCTTGTGGGTTCACTTTCTGTATATTAGCCTGAGTAGAGTCTAGGATAACATTATGTTCTTTATTTGGTGGTAATTTTAGGCAAGTTTGTTCGGATTCAACAGAAGTTTGAACTTCAACACCTGTTTCCGAGTTACCTCTGGACTGAGGCTCATAACTAGGGCTAACTATTGTAGGCTGTGAACCTATGACAGGCAGGGGGCCTGACAAATGATGCATAATTGACAACAGGGCAGGGAAATCTTTGGTTGCAAATTCATGGTAATGGTTACCCTGTGCTTGAATGAGGCCTGATCTAACAAAAAATGTAATCTTGTACTGTCTTTCATCATTGGCATTTTTCACGTCAATAATTATGGATTGTAATTTTTGTCCAGGTGATATTGTTTGGGGATTGTCCACCCAAGATACCATTTTATCGTTCTGTTTGCCCATTAATTCATAATAGTAAAGATTTAATATCTTGATCCATGGTACAATTCTTTCATGAAAGATACGAAATGCAACCATTCTAGCTCCCGATTCATAATTGAATGGGTCTAATTTTTCATACAAACAACGATTTGCCTTGTCGGTACTGGTAGGGAGGACAAACGTAGTCGTCGTTAGCGTTATTATTTTCTGTCGGAGTAGAAAAACCCGAATTTTCACCTTTTTCATTTCATTAGAAAAACACCTAAAATTTATTATTTCGTGATAAAAAAACATATCAGATGAAACTTGAAAACTAGATCTTCATTAATTTGGTAGTTATAAGCATTAAAAATATGATTGGGTACTACTACTGAACGTCCAAAGTGAAGTCGTTTCGAGAAAATCGGACGCCATCTTGATTTATGTGTCAACGAACAGCCCATTTTTAAAAATAATTCCGGGAGCTATCCCTGGACCAATATTCTTCATGCATGGCTTAAAATTTGCAGAAAGTCTTCAATTTTACCAATCCGACTGTTAAGAATTTTTTAAAAGTCAAAATCGTAACGTAAAATATAAAAGTTTACAAAACAATGTTTTAAACTCGCTTACCGCTTTTCCGCAAAAAGTTAACAGTCAAATATCAATAATCTGGACCTTCCTCTAAAGATATGTCGCCAAGGTTTCAATGGATAAGCAGTAATAGCTCCCGGAAATCATTGGATGTTCGGTCCATATTTTCTGACTTTGCAATCAGAGTTGAGCGGGAAGAGTTATCGGACGTTGTGTGGCGCATGACCGGGATGTATGTCTTCCGCCATCTTGGCCAGGACAATTTCAGAGTTGTACCAAAGAAAAATGGAATTTACCGACGTATTGTTCTACCAATTGATACAATAATTATCTAGCATTGATGTATTCAGACCACGGAGGTCAATCATGCACGGTAAGTAACAAAACTTCTTCTAAAATATAGTTTTATTCTCAAAAGAAATATCGTTTTCAACCGGATCAAATGGGGGTTAATTTTGAAAACAAAAGATGCACAAAAAACGCACAGAAACTTTACACGAACTGAATAAATATATATCTTTGCTTCGATAAATGAAAAAGAGATGGGATTTAATTCACGATTTTATTATTTTACTCGAAAAATGGCGAAAACGGCAAGCATCAATATAAAGTTGTCAAATTCTCCCAATTTATAAATAACTTTATCCAAGCAGAGCTTTGGTGACGTAATCATGCCTGTTCGGAAATTATCGGGATTTATTAATACATCTATATAAAGGAGTTGTTCCGGTATTCTTTGATATTTTTAGAAAAGGGGGGATCTTTTGTGAAATGTTCAAGATTTTTTATATTTTTTGGTTTTAAATGAAATTTGTCTACATGAAAACTTTTTATGCATTTCTCATTAAGTTCCTAGTGTATATTGTAGCAATACATAGGACAATTGTTTTTAAATAGTAACATGAATTTCCATGCAACATTTTTGAAACAATTTATTTAAATTGTTATAAAACATAATTATTATGTTTCAGTGCTAATAGGGAAGCTTTATGAAATATATGCTTAATGCATACATTACAGTATGTGAATGTATTAACATTCTGGCTATATACAATGTAATCAGTGGCAGTGCATGTGATATGCTAAGTTTAATTAATTACATTTTTTTCATTACACCATTACTGTGTGCAAACTTGTTTGGTATGACAGAACATTTATGATGCATGCAGCAAACATTTCTGGAATAATGCTATTTTTCATATAGAATCTATTTGCCACCTAGCATATATGCATAAAGATAATTTTTAGTCGAAGAGTGCATTGTATTCCCAGTCTGCAGGGTGACGTCGAACCAACGTCGGTAAAAGGTCGTAATGGTCGGCTGTAGGTCGGCGTCGGCTTGACGACGTTGAACCAACGTAGGATTAGTGTAGGCAAAGCGACAGTCGACGTTGGGCTAGATATGGCATAACGACGGTCGGGTTCTCGGTTCCTCGCCAACGTCGAGTTAGATTTGACAGACCAACGGTTGGGTTCTCGTCTTTTCACCAACGTTGGGTTAACTTTGACAAAACGACGGTCGGCATTAGGTTATTTGCCGACGCTTGGTTTGAATATTTGTCGTATGATTGTTTATATCTTAATTCTAGATTTAAAACCCGTATTTAAAACACACACACACAAAACAATGATTGTAAATGCACGGCCGTAGGCCGGGTCTGAATAAAGTGAGGCAAAAGGGGTGAATTTAAACAAATTTTGAAGAAAAAAAAAGATTTTATTTGCTTTCAAAAGGTTACACTTGCCGTTTCAAAAGTGAGGCATTTGCCTCATTTGCCTCCATTGCGTTACGGCCATGAAATGAAATCTAGTACGTGGGGATTTCATTTATCATCATTAACAACATCGATACTGATTCCTGTGGTTTTCCCGCGCGACCAATTAAACCGCATACGCCATTTTCATTTTGAGACTCGCGGCTAGCAGAAACTCGTGTACGTTATCTCTTAATTTTATATATGCTTTAAGTCATACGTGTAACTGATTTATATGGAATTTTGTTAGCAACGATTTATTAAGACTACTTTTTTTTTAAACAAAAGGCTGAGTAAGATTTTTATATAACCAAAATCGCTTTTGATTTATTTAGCTTGTGGTGATCCAGCTATTTTAAATATAGGAGTGATGATAGATCCTGCAAGTAGTGACTGAAAAAAATGGGTTAATTATAGCCTAATTTTGTCAAAATTTAAGTAATATATTAAGAAAGGCGAAGTTAATTTGCAACACTTCCCCCTTCTGAATAAAACTTTTAATAGAAGTTTAAATCGAGAGTTTTTATAAAACTTTTAGGGATATTTTGAATTTGATACGTTATTTTTCAAATTTGTTTAAGAAATTGAAATTATTCAGAGAGCGATTATGCAGTTACAATTTACTAAAATATAAATCTGGTGGGTCACATTCTTCAAAGTTTATTGCTATATAAATGTAACCGTCTCAAAGGTCAAACATGAAATTTAATGCTAGTTTTATTGCGTGTGTGTAATGATCAAGACAGTTTAGCTGATAGAATATATTGTTTAATACTAAGGGAAGAGGTCAGATACATAAATGGTTGCCATAGCAACCATATTTATGAAGGAATCTCGGGGAATTAATGCAATTTAATATTTAAGAGGTCAATTGGATGCTGTCTAAGCATTTATATTATAGTCAATGTGTATGTCGTGTATATATTTGTATGTGTAACTATGTAAATAAGACACAAACTATGACAGGTGTTTGTGAGCACCTGTGACAACTATAAGACAAATGCAGCACTAAAGTGAAATAGTAGATGCGGTATTACATTACAACTTATTACTTTATCCCAAACCGAACAGATGTTGATCTTGCTTTACACGAAATCCCCAGATGTTGTTTATCAAATATAAAATATACTTGTGGGAATATTTTAAAGTGATTAATGATTACTCATGTAAACGTAATTCGTGGTAAACGGTTTAAAAGTATTGGCCATGTAGTGCGGCTGCACACATAATAGTTATGATATTTTAACTCAAATTTATTTTTATTCTCGTAGATGAATGTCTTATAATTTATAATAAGCGACAAAATACAAATTATTCGTTTTGACCAGTCACTAGTAAGGTCAGTTGCATACAGAGAAAGCGACTTCAAATTATTTGCTTGCAAGGAATAAATCGATGGTAATTTTCGTTCTCAAAAGGCGAAAAGTGATACGATAAGCTGCCTAATGTGAAATAGTTACCTTTATTTCATCATTGTAAAGCTATTTACCAATTTCCAAAACATTTATTTTTTTGGGGTCAAAATCGTAGCTAATGCCTCTTTCATTTTATTTGAACATGCAATGTCATTGAACATTTTTAGAAAACAAATCAGAACAAATTTGTATCAATACTGCAACTGTATCTTTTTAAATCATTTTCTGATAATATCCTAATAACAATTATGGTACTTTGTAGATAAGCTATTTGGGTAGAATTGGTGGAGACAATGTAAGAGATTGTGGGAGACGGATTCTGAACGCCCTGATGACCACAGATGTTGCCATCACCCTGAACTGGAAAGGGGTTAAAAAATCATTCGAGGCACTAAGTGTATGCAGCATCGTAAAAGGTAAAAATAATTCCCTAACCAGTTTGTTACTTTTTGAATCTTTACACCTTTACAAAACATGCAAGGTCGACTTGATCAGCGTGGAGACAATAGCTAGAAGTGTCAACAATCTAATAAAACCTGCGCTATTTAAAGAATGTTTTCGTCAATGGAAGCCTTGCTGATTTAAAAACTAAATCTGTTTGAATTTGCCTTCCAAGAGCAGTGTTCAAAGTTAAAAATCCCTAACCTCTTTTTTTTAAATCATGTTTCATTTCATTTTACATTAATTTATCGAGTTTAACCATCGCTAGTTTAACAGATACATTTGATATCTTTTCTAAATCCTATTTTCTTATTTTACAGCTGCAGTACGAAAGAACACTATTTTACCTATTTTGTTCCTGTATTTAAATACTGTTACAGTGACAGCCGGAACCTTTGAACCGTAATGAGAGCGGGAGGTTTGGCGCCTTAAAATCTGATTCAACCCACCATTTCTTTAGAAATGCCTGTACCAAGTCAGGGTCATTACGGTTTTCACAGTTTTCCGGTTGTTGACTGATTTTGTCTGTTTATATAATTATGAGTTTTGACTTTCCCTTTGTAAGATTGTTCGGAGTTCGGTAATTTTGTTATTACCTTTATTTACGACTAAAAACGAAACGGATGACAGAATAGAAGGTGTAATAAAAAAACTGGCTGAAACGGCGGCCGGAAGGCAAGAACATGTAAATAAAAATGCATAACTGTGCTTTCTTCTCATTTAATGGCACATTAATTATAAAGGGTTTCCGAATTGATATTAACAATTTATGATTTGATTTGATTTTTGGTGTTTTAACGCCACTTTCAACAATATTTCGGCTATATCATGGCGACCAAATTTAGTGGTGGAGGAAGCCGGAGTACCCAGAGAGAACCACCGACCATGGGCAAGCAACTGGTAAACTTTATCACTTGCGGCTGCGAGTCGAGTGCACCCTTTTTGTAATTTACAAAGCCGGGCGCGAACCTACTCCGTATTGGTGATAGGCTTGTATGAGTTGTTAGATCCAACGACCTAACTCATTGAGCCACCCGGGCCCCCTAGTAATAATTTAACGTTTATAAATGAGTAAAAGGAGTATTAACCTCCTAAAAAGATTAAGTAAGACAAACGACATCAAAATTGTTCTAATTTTTGGAGTAAAGTGACGGCAGTGTACCGTTATTCAATAAGTATTGAACAAGCTACGTACTACACGAATCAGAAAGGCATACAAGACTAATACACCCTAACGTCTGTGTGTACACTAAATGTTACAAATAAGGTGATGGTTTGCTTTGTGGTTATACAAGAAAGATGTTGGATTATACTGATTTGACGTCGGCCCAACGATCAAACATACCGTCGGGGCAGACGTGTTGCCGACCAATGCACAGTATTTGAACGTTGGAAATTGGTCGGGAAACCATTGGAAATAAGACATTGCAACGTCGGGCCAACGTCGAGCCAATTAGTCGCGCCAACGTCGACCCGATGAGCAAAATGACGACGGGCCAACGTTGGCATTCGACGTCAAACCAACGTCAGAGACGACCGTTAACCGACGTTGGACCAACGTCACTTTGCGGACTGGGTTAAAGCTTTTTTCATTTGTACATGTATGATAAACTATTTCTGGAAAAGATCAATTATTTTTAGCTCTTTATTTTTATTCTGTATAACATATTTTAAATGTTTATTTTTATTTTACAGGTGTGATCGTGGCATCTCAGTAGATCATTAAGAGTTTTAAATCATTAAAATGACACTTCTGAAAGTTGATGCTGTTGATTATGATTCAGTTAATCAAATATGCATAGGATATGCATAGGATCACAAAACACACAATTTAAAGAAATCACAAAGATTTCATTTGGAATAAGTTGGTCATGAACTGGGACACAGCACTATTTGTAGTCGTCAAATGTAAAATTATAGTATATAAAGGAAAAGAGAGTGACATTGAGGACTGTTATGAATTAAGATTATAAATAGTAGTAGAAGATAACAGTTTATTGATTTGTGACAATAAAAATGATAACTTTGAAAATTTGGGACTTTCTAATCGCATGAACTGTTAAATCAGCTAAAATTCCCAGACAAAAAAATGAAAATCATGTATAAAATGTGCTAATTAAATGTTTAAAAGATAAAATAACTTCAAGGCTGGCTTATAAATTGTACAGAGAACATATCTGATAATCCAAATAAGATTTTTCATGGAATATGGGGCCATAATTGAAATATTATTTTTACTAAATTTCCAGGTAGAGGGCTAATGAACCAGGACATAGTTCATACCAGTGTCAGAATTGGGGTTGCTGATAGTTTTCTCCTTGTAGTATACAGTTATAGGATCAAAATAATACCAAACACTTGAACATTTAATATTATAATATTCGACAATTATTGAAATTGTATCAATTTCGGGAATTATCTGAAATTTTTATTGAACAAAGAAAATTTACCTTTTCAATGGAAAAAATGGCAGTTTTTACACAAACTGTAATACTAACTTCATTGATGTATGGATATTGAGGTTGTTTACCATAAAAATATCAATTTGATCATACAAAATATAATTAATTCCCTAAAATAACTTATTTTTACACTTTACGGAGCTCAAAATATTAATCTGCGGAGTTTATAATTCTGGCGCTACAGACTTTGAGAATTTGTTTTGCTGATAAATATAGGTGTTCCCTGTTAGAGGGTTCTTTTCCCTACCAAAATCAGTATTCCGAAAAATTCTAGTACTTTTTTCAGATTTTTTATGACCAAAAACTTGATTTTTCGAATAAAATTTGACGTTAAAATTATGGAGGCCTGTGCAAAGGAAATAATATTAAAAAAATATATATATTAATTGAATAAATGATATTCTTGATATTTTTACCTAGAGACTGGGCACTTTGTGGACAGTGCTGCAAGTTTCAGCCTTGCAAGTTAAAGGTTTTTGAAGATATTTGACCACAAACCTGGTAGTTTGAACAAGCAGACGGCTGACACAAATTAAAAAAACTAAGTCCAAAGGCTATTTTCAATGTTTTAAATTCTGTGACATTTTTTTCATATAACACCTACAGGTGTGTATAATATCTCTTTTTGAAGCATAAGGAGGATACATTACTATAGAAGAAAGCATGATAACCTATTAGGTAGTGAAAATAATATATTTTGGTCCAAAAATGTCATTTTTTTAACATTTTTCCAAAAAAACAGAAAATCGACCACTTTTGGCTCACCGAAAAGGCCATAACTTTTGAACAGCTCAACCGATTTTAATAATTTTTGTACCAAAATTTCCCATTTTGTATGTACTGTCATATTAATCTATAATTGGATGATTTATTAGCATTTCAATTTTTGGCTTGACCACCCTAGTACTGGGGTCAACAAGTTTTGTCGGCATGCAATCTAACGAGTAGTGTTGTTCGATTGCGTTATTTTGTAAAATGGACTGTATTTCTGGATTTTCAAAGTTTATAGACATTGTATCGAAGCTTTTCTCAACACGTGGATACTTGAAAACTTATTTAACCAGGTTAATTTCGGTGGAAAACACAATTTTACATCAATCGACCCGGACGTGTCAGAAAACCTGTTTGTCAGTATTCCCATATACAAGATATATCAGAAATAAGAAAATAAACGAAAATAAATTGGTGGGCGGTACCACGACATGGGGTACCATATGGGGGTCCTGTCTACGAGCACCTGTGGTTTTTCATAGATATGAAAACACATTAATTTATCGATTATACGTCACATGCGGTCATACTTAAATACGCCTGCAGTAGTAACCTGGTAAATATATACGCCTGTGTGAAAAGGTATACGCCTGCAACTATATGGTTCACTTTTATTATTATTTTTTTATATCAAATAATAAACATCCGATATATTCCTTTTACTAGTTTATATTAAAAAAGATTAAATAAAAAAGAACCATATAGTTGCAGGCGTCCACCTTTGTATGACACACAGGCGTATATATTTACCTGGTTACTACTGCAGGCGTATTTAAGTATGACCCACACAGTTTGTAAACATGTGAAAGCAACACACACATACATGTATCGACGATTCGAGCATGTTTTAAGTAAATTAGGTAGAGGAGAGAAAACAGAAAGATTAATCCTTTATCTCAACAAACTGAAGTGATTCACGGAAATGTATTTAACAACGATGTCAAACACTCAAATGCTCAATTATTGGGATATCAGTCATTTGTGATAATTGTGTACACATTCACCATTTGTTATGGATGACCACGCCGTAAAACATAGAACTAATTTGACTTGACATATTTGTATTGGAACTGTAAGAAGGAACATCGGGATTGCTTCGACACGAAATATCAGAAGTCCTACTGGCTGTAGAATTTGTGGAGGTTTTACGAGGTAAGTTTGCTGAAAAGCATTTCTGTTAGTTTCACTTTCAGTGTTGCTGAGGATGTTTGATATTTTCTTGTGTCTTTCCTCACTCAATGTTGAGTAATTATTAATAGATGCCACATTTTTATGCCCAGATATTTGCATAATATCTATAGATCCCCTCCACATTGTTTTCTCTTAACTTCTGGACGGGATAAGATATGTTCTGCCACTGATTGATTAATGTCTAATTAGTAATTTGCAACTTTCCTTCATTTTTTTCATGAGACTGGAAAGTTTTCTTTCATGCACTTTTCAACCTGTTTCTAAAGCTCGTACAAATAAATTATGTATTTTGCGACAATGCAAGTATATAAAGGAGAAGAAGCTAATACCAATCTTCTGGACTTGACATAGGTTTCAATGGAAAATTGGAATTTATTTTTATAGAATAAAATAAAACTTTCATATATACACGGTAAATTGAAGAAAATCAAAATAGAGATCTGATTTAGTGTCAACAAGCACCAGATATGATTTTAATTACTATATTTAACTTCTGTTTGTATATCATAATCAAATGAATTAATATGCATTGAAGTCTACATGTACAGATGTATGTAGAATCCCCACCAACTATTTTCTTCATATCAAATTTGCTATTATTAAACCATAATCCATTGATTGGTAAATTACATAATGCGATGTCATAATTAAGGAACCAAGAATATTATGGACATAGGTTTATTGCATAAGTGTTGTGACCAGAAAAATATTAGAGTGAAGGATATATTTTTCTGGAATGAACAATATTTACATGATAATGTTGGCTGTTGCGAGTAATGACTAATGTGCGAATATATTTTCTGAGTCGGATCATACAAAAATGCAGTATGAAAGCTTGAAGTTTCAAATATTCAAACATTGCTAATTTAGTCTGCATTTTGTTCCTTTTTTCTTGTTATTTTATTAGTAAATATATAATAACATGTATTTTAATTATAATCAATGCTATATTAATGTCTTTCAGATGAATGGCTGGATTAATGGTCTAACAGTGTACAATGTACATGTGATGTTTGAAATAAGTGCAAAGACTATATATATGAAAGAAATAATTGCATAAAAACCTATGAACGTTTTATAAAGATCTGATTAAACAAAGGACATTTTTCAAGAACTATCACTCAGTTGTTGCACAGGACAGGGGTATGTGAATCAGTTTCAAATGGAATTGCACAAAATAAAAAATGTACTGTAATCCTGATCAACAGTGAGTAGAATTCCAGCAGATAAAACACTAGTTTCAACTGACAAATCATACATGTACAACTTTGTTGGAATTTTGCAAAAGAAAAAAAATGTTTTAAAAAAAGATGCAAAATCATTGGAGGAAGTGACTGAATACAATTATTCCAAATGGTTAAAACAAATTATATAGATATTTTGTGGTGTCATAAAGAATTCAGAATATAAAAAATTATCTATAATTTTAAAGTGATTTGATGCAATAGCAGGAATATGTGTTCTTTTCACCTTGAAGAAATCTACTATCTGATATGTTGAAGTAATTGATGTGAATTAATTGAACATTTAATATGAAGAAATTTTATAATAAAATATATGTAGTAATCTTAGACTTTGATGTTCAAACTGTACTGAGTTATTTAACCATATAAGTGTGTTTAGTAAAGATTGTGGTGTGTGACTGCCCAGAACATTTCTGTTATAAAGGATGTTAATTTCCTCATCTGTTGGAGGGCATGCCCTCTTTAAAGTCTTTTGTTTATTCCCTTTGTCCTGTAATTTTAGCTGCTTTTGTTTTGTTTTCAAAGCTTCCCTGTCAAGTTATAAATGATTCGGATTTGTTTAAGATTTTTGTTTTGTTTTTTATTGACTTCTAGGATTTTTTTGTCGTAAAATATGTATAAAAATATGAAATTTTAAAATTATTAGTTTCATTTTGTCGGTTTGTAAATTTACAAATAGTGAGAACAAAAACATTTATTAGAAAAAGACGACGTCGATTATTGACATTGGTTACGGTTAATATTTTAATTCCTTCACAGGAGAGCAAAAGCACAAAAAAGTAGTTCCGGAATCTATGGGCGGGGCTTAAAAGTTTATTCGTAGGTTTAAAAGTTTATTCGTAGGCTTCAAAAGTTCATTCGTAGGCTACGAATAAAGCAAAAATTTATTCATATGGTATATTTGTACAGCAAATGTACTGATTGCAGGATAAATATGTAGTGCTTACTTAGTCTTGTATTTTAGCTGAATGTTGCATGCTTGTTATTTGTTATTTATTCTGTGTCTGTGTATGTCGGTTAAAAGCTCAACAGAGCTTATGTTGTATGTTGTTTTAACCATGCTGACTCTAAATAAAGCTTATTTATTTATTATTTATTTATTATATACGTCTGAAAATTAAACCAAACAGTGTTAGAATTAGATTTTAGAGCTGTCAAATTTTCGTTCTTCCCTCGACAGGATTTGAACCCACACCATTGATACACTGCAGCACCATTCGCTTAGCCTTACGTCCAGCACCCTAGACCATTCGACTACATCCACTCCCTATATATATATATGACTTGACTTGCGACATTGTTTAAGACATCTTAGTTTAGGACCATTGTAACATTAGGACGAAAATCTCTGACATGTGATAGGTTTAGGTTAGGTTTATGGTGTTTAACACCACTTTCAGCAATACATTACTTATATCGTGGCGGTCATTTATATTGATGGAGGAATCCGGAGTACCCGGAGACATGTTATGGGATAGTAATAATATGCTCCACATACATGTAATAATATATATATTATGATAGGTCCTAAAAAGATACCAAAGGGGTAATCAGAATAATGCAATATTTTATATTGAAAGCACATTGTTTAGTACTCAATATTACCAAGAAAATATACGAGAGGGAACACCGAAGGGTAATCACGAATCGACAATCAATAGACACTGGAAACATTGAGCACAAAAGACACAGGACGAAAACAAAAACTTAACACCCATAACAAAACACAGAAAATTGAAATGATGAGTAACAATGAAACGGGGGTGAAACCAGGTGCTCGCGAAGGTAAACAGTTCCTGCTTCTTATAAGACATTTATATGTAAAATTATGTTCTGTATTGGTATATCACACTTAATTTTAAACACCAGCTAATATGTAATAAAATCGTTCTCAAATGGATGTACACTTTGTTCTGAAATACGGAAAACAATTTATTTTAACACAATTGACAATCAATAGACACTGGACACAAAAGACACAGGACGAAGACAAAAAACACCTGCAGCGCAACACAGAAAACTGAACAGATGAGCAACAAGGACCCCAGGTGAAACCAGGTGCTTATTCATGACTTATCACCGGGTGTATAATTAGATTAACACGAATGTTGCCACTAGTGGAGCAGGAACTGCTTACCATTGTGAAGCACCTGAATTCACCGTCGGTGTTAATGGCGGTCGTGTTACTCGATCTTTAGCTTTATGAGTATGCTTTGTAGATCGTTGTTTATCCTTTTGTACTTTTTCCCTTGGCCTTTGTGTTGTCTGTTCTTCTTCGATATACATATTCTGATTACCCTTTTGGTATTTTTAAACTCTTCTCACAAAGGTAAGCAGTTCATGCCTTTTATAAGACATTTACATGTACAACCATGTTCTGTATTGACATACCACATTTAATTTTAAACTCCACCTAATATGTAGCAAAATCGTTCATTATATGGATTTACACACTATTCTGAAATAAGGAAAACAATGTGTTTTACATGTGTTTGAATATTATCGAAGTCTTTAGCAAAATATTCATGTATGTATCTGTTATACACCCAAAGTCCCAATGTTCGCATATTGTTTATGCAATAATTACAGCTATTCCCACTTGAAATTTTAGATTTCTTTAATTAATTTTTAAAAAGTGGGATTAGGTGGACCCTAGCGGTCACCTAAACTAGTACTGATACACCATACCCAGAAACTGAACGCCTTGTTAGAACTGTCAGTGTCACTTCAGAAACAAAAATTCAAATTCTGTATTACCTAACACAGCTTCAAATGACATCTAACAACATGTAAATAGTGCAAATAGTGGCGATGTTGATCATGATTTGCAGTCTGACTGTCACTCTAATTTGGACAGTTGTGCTCCAGAGGTCATGGTACCAGATGCCAGGGCGTTTAGTTCAATAAAGAATGAACAAAAATACCCATTGCTATATGACAATGTGGTACACCAAGTCTATTTATGTAAGTTTTGTGAACTGTTTTGTGGTCATTCTTCTTCATCACAATAATTTGTTACTGTTGACATTAACCTCGGTACAGTATGATCGCTATTCTATTACTGGACATTCAAACTAATAAATTTACTCTTCCCATCTTTTCCCAATTCACATCATTTACGCGCTAATTTTCCAAATTATAAGGGACCCGGGCCCCAGGTACAAATGAGTAGGAAAATCACTGACTTTGTGAAATTGAAGGTGGTTTACACGGTCAAAAATAATGACAGGATCAAAATGGTAATTAAACACCACATCTAATCAACTAGAAATTTGAATGACCCCAAGCTATAGCCGAATAGCCCTTCGATTGTCACATTTGTGAGGTGGTCTGAAATTCAAGTTTGAGTTTCCCACAGTACGTAATTTTAAAAACTCGCATGTCAATATCAATGAAATTGTCCCAATACTAATATAAAAATGTTTTTGACATTCACTTCACTGAGTTTGGTGCTGTTATGACATCTATTTTACCTGTTTTGTTCAAGTATTGTTATAAATACTGTTATAGTGACAGCCGGAAACTATGAGCCGTAATGAAAGGGGGAGGTTTGGCGCTTTAAAATCTGATTCAACCCGCCATTTCTTTAGAAATGCCTGTACCAAGTCAGTGTCATTACGGTTTTCACAGTTTTCCGGTTGTTGACTGATTTTGTCTGTTTATATACTTATGAGTTTGCTTGGAGTTCGGTAATTTTGTTATTACCCTTATATACTAATACTAATCTGATGTTCATTACGATTTCTGCATAGAAACGATGTTAGGTTCGTCTTTACCGCCACTTGTTTGTAGGAGAGCTCCAGATTTATTTATGTTATTTGTGTTTGGTGTGTATGATGGCATCCAACACGCATTGATTATATGAATAACATTGCGGGTGCCATATAAGAGGAAGGAAGTGCTTACCCTTCGCAAACATATGAGTTCACCAATGGCTTATTGGTGGGATCCGTATTGCTCATCTTTTTAGTTTTTCTATGTTGTCCTATTATGTGTCTTTACGTTCTGAGTTTCGTGTTGTGATGTCCGTTACGATTTCCGCATAAAAACCATATTCGGTTCGTCTTTATCTCCAGTTGTTTGTAGGAGGGGAGATGTCTTATTTACGTTATTTGTGTTTGTATGCGGATAGTGGTTTCCAACACATAGAGTGTTGTGTTTTTATTTTGTTATTCTTGGTCTGATGCACCCTATGTTGCCAGTTTCCTTGGATCGTTCCGTTTTTTGATTGCCCCTTCGGTATTCTCTAACGTGTATATATGTAATGTACATGTTTCCGTTTTGTAGACGTTATTATTGGTACAAAATTGTTGTAAATGGTATAATTAATATGACACACACATATATGCTGTTCATGTATAAGAAAGGTTTGAAGAATCCGTAATTGGAAGGACAAGCAATACAATGGTCAAAAGATAAATGGTATGCGCATGCCCGAAAAGATCAGTGGCAATTTTAAAACCAGCGCAAATTTTCTAAGAAAATATGAAAATTCTAGATAACTAAAGAACTTGAAATCACTGTGCTTGATGAGGAAACGTGTAGAAACGACTTATTATCTATGCAAATTGTGTGAAAACATTTTAATCGTTAATTATTTGAGTTTTATTTTTTACGTATGCAGTTCGAAACTTTAAATACTGACTTACGATACTTCCGGTGTTGATGTAAACACATTATCAGCTGTTCAGAATGCTGTTTTATCGAGTGTTTGTTTTACTACTGTCTGCCATTTTTATCAACAATATGAACAGATCAGAAATCCAAATTTGTTTCTAGTGTCAACGCATAATTACAGTCGAGATTTCACACTTAACAAGCTGTCTGAAAGTGCATATGAGGTAACATTTGCCAATGACCTATATATTGACATTTTTACCACACTTTTCTACCACCTAAAACACAACAGGATAGTTCCACTCTCAATCCCTGTTGAGTTTAAACAAAGACACCATAGACTTTTACTTATCTTGATACTCAGTGGTGACATTTCGGTAAATCCTGGACCACCCAAACATCCATGCGGCTATTGCTATAAGCCAGTTGCGAAAAATCATCGTGCTGTATTGTGCGAGGCTTGCAACTACTGGAGCCACATCAAATGTGCTAAGGTTTCACCAACCGAGTATATATCGTTGAGTAATTCTGATGAGCCATGGCTATGCGGTGAATGCAACTCCTTCAAATTCACTGATTCATTTTTTGACAATTCGTTACAAAATGCAGATATAAGCTCTCTGTCGTTATCTTCAAAAGGTTCAAATATTAACATTTTCACCGAACTAATAGATGCCAGAAAGAAACATACGAAAAACTTTCTAATTTGTCACCTGAATATAAACAGTCTGAGATACAAATATGATGAAATCAAAGATATTTTATTAGATAAAGTTGTTGACTGTCTCATAATATCAGAAACTAAATTAGATTCATCTTTTAAAGATTCCATATTTGAGGTTGATGGCTACAAACTTCAGCGGAGAGACCGTACTGACCACGGAGGGGGCATAGCTACTTTCATGCGTGCCGACATACCAGCACGGAGACGTTTTGACATTGAATGTAAGACTCTTGAAAATATTGTGTATGAAGTTACTCTTGATAAAACCAAATGGTTAATATATGCTATTTATAGACCTCCATCAATGGCTAATGATATTTTCACTAACCATATGAACATTTTATTAGATAAAGGTTCTAAATTTATAGAAAATTACATGGTTATTGGTGATCTTAACTATGATATTTTGACTCCTGATAAATCGCAGGTACTTGATGATTTATGTGATATTTTTGATTTAAGAAATATTGTTAAAAATCCTACATGTTTTTTGAAAGGATATGAACCATCATTAGTAGATGTTATACTTACTAATAAAAACAATCTTTGTTTTAAGACACTTAATTTTAATACTGGAGTCAGTGATTGTCATCATATGATATCGACATTTATTAAAGGTAATACACCAAATTGTGTAAACAGCAAGATACAATATAGAAGTTTTAAAGATTTTGATGTTAATAAATATATTAGTGATCTAGATAATACTGTTTATCTACATGATTCTAGTGAGTGTGTAGATGATATAAACACTATGTATAATGATTTTGAAACTAAAGTCTCGCAGGTCATTGATCATCATGCACCCATAAAGTATAGATACCCTCGAAAAAACTCAGTACCGTATATGAACAGAGAGATGAGAAAAGCCATATACAAAAAACAAATGCTACGATCGAAATTTGAGAAATACAAAACAAATAAAACCTGGGAAGCATACAGAAAACACATATTTTCAAGAAAGATGTACTGGTGGACAAAAATCTAAACATTTTTACACCACAGTCAAACCATTTCTATCAAAAAAATCTACAGGTAGTCAACAGAAAATTGTTCTAGTAGAAAATGATAAGATTGTGAACAACACTAAAAATATATGTGATACCTTTAACACCTTTTTTGTAAATGTTGCAAATGACATTGGCAAAGATGTTATTTTTGATGGAAATAGTCACCCTAGTATATTGAAAATTAAGAACAATACACAACATAATACACTGTTTGATTTTAAACCTACAGATGTTGACACTATAAACAAACTGGTTAGCAAAATAAACATCAAGAAAGCTACTGGTGTAGATCAGATCTCATCTAAACTTTTACGTGCTGGTGCACCTGTACTTAACAAGCATATAACAACACTTGTTAATAACACTATCAAAACCAGTGTTTTTCCAACCAGGTTAAAAGAAGCTCAGGTTGTTCCACTACATAAAAAAAATGACCCTTTAGACAAAAAGAACTACCGGCCAGTTAGCATCTTACCCACAATTTCTAAAGTTTATGAAATGGTTTTATCTGACCAACTAACTGATTTATTTGAAAATATTTTTCATACTTTTTTATGCGCTTTTAGAAAGGGTCATGGTTGTCAGACAACTTTGCTGAGACTCCTTGAAGATTGGAAAACAGCTCTAGATAAAAATCAGTATGTGGCAGCAATTCTTATGGATCTTTCGAAGGCTTTTGACTGTCTGCCACATGACATTCTCCTTTGTAAGCTGTCTGCATACGGCCTATCTCCAAAATCTGTGGAATTACTTAGAAATTATTTAACTGGTCGTAAGCAACAAATCAAACTTCAGGGAGATCTCAGCAGTTGGGCTGATATACAAAAAGGGGTACCTCAAGGCTCTATACTTGGCCCCTTGTTATTAAAATTTTTATTAACGACATCTTTTATTTTATTGAATATGGTACATTGTATAATTATGCTGATGATAACACCTTGTCTTATGTAAATGATAATTATGAGAAATTATTGATATACTTGAAAAAGAAAGCTCAGTATTGATAGACTGGTTCAAATTCAATTGTATGCAGGCTAATCCAGATAAGTTTCAAGCCATTGCAGTTGGCAATAAGACACATGCCAAGACACCAGTATTTAAAATAGATTCAGTTGAAATTACTTGTGATGAAGTGGTAAAATTACTAGGAATAGATATTGATTACCAACTTAATTTCAATTATCATATTAAAAATATATGTCGTAAAGCTTCTCAACAGTTGAATGTTTTAAAGCGCATTGGTTGTTTCCTTTCAAAATTAAATAAATTAACAATTTTTCATACTTTCATTTTGTCTAATTTTAATTTTTGTCCTTTGGCGTGGCATTTTTGCAATAAAAGTAATACCTCTAAATTAGAAAAAATCCAGGCGAGGGCTTTACGATTTATATACGAGGACTATGAGAGCACATATGATGAGTTATTAGAAAAAGCTAAAGTTCCATCTCTGAAAGTTAGAAGAATGCGTACCATGGCTATTGAATGTTTTAAGATTTTAAACAAACTTTCACCATCTTGTTTACATGATTTAGTTGTTTTTAAAGATTGTAAATATAATTTTAGATATTCCAATATTGTAGATATACCTAGGGTACGAACATCTACCTACGGTAAGAATAGTTTTAAATATGCAGCAGCTGTTTTATGGAATGACCTACCTGATGATTTTAGAAAAATTTCCAATTTTAATCAGTTTAAGAATATTTTAAAATCTTGGAATGGAAATGTATGTAAATGTTCAGCTTGTGCTGACTTTTAAATTTGTTTAAATTTCTACCATCTAGGTCATATCCAGTTTTTATTTATTGTGCTTATAAAATTTGTATGCTTTGCTCATAATATCAGCTTTTAGTTGTTCATAGTTTGCTACATTAGCTCTTGGTATGCTTAGCTTATAACATCAGCTTTTAATCTGCTTTTTTGCTTATCTTATAACTGTTAGTATTTTATATGTAGTGCTTACTTAGTCTTGTATTTTAGCTGTATGTTGCATGCTTGTTATTTGTTATTTATTATGTGTCTGTGTATGTCGGTTAAAAGCTCAACAGAGCTTATGTTGTATGTTGTTTTAACCATGCCGACTCTAAATAAAGCTTATTTATTTATTTATATTTATTTATAAATACAAACGGTGGTCGACAAAAAATTCAAAGAAAACTAAAGATTCAGCAAATAATTATTATATCGTATTATATAGAATGCACAAAATTTTGTTACGAATGTGTAATATACGGATCACTATTAAGATATGTTTCCTGTCTAAACTGTCGGATGTATTATACCATTAAAACGTAGATATCAAAGTTAGTGCGCACAACGCGTTTCTGGAATAACCTTCATCAGGTACGCTCAAAATCGAAAGGTTGGAAAGCCAAATAATTTAAAAAGTTTTGCGAGCAAGTAAGCCAAAGGGCTTAAATAGGATCGCCAAAATCAGCTAAGGTCACCTATGCCTGAGGAAGGAGAACCTTCGTTTTAATAATACTTTCATTATTTAGAAACTGTAAATTTCAATAAGGGGTTATTAAACAGTGATGGTGAACAAGTCCCAATGTTCAATGAATCAACAAAATGAACGACTATTTGTCACCTCAAATCATTAAACACAAAAAGAAACACGACACAAGTCGATGGAAATACAGATACTGGTTTGTAACAGTTAATGGTATCCCAAGCCTCTCCTTCCTCAATATTGAACCCCAACGGAAATGTAGATATACATAAGTAATTAAAAACTAGTACACATTCGTTATCGTCGTCTTAATGTCAATCAAATTATCGGGTATGTACTTCTCGCTTGTTTCTAATAATAATTGAATTATAATATGTTATTATTGTAATAAACTCATCCGTACAAAATAAGAAAATTAAAAGAAGAGCTTTCACTTTGGTGAGGTTTTGTTATGAAATGTTCACAAATAACCACATGTTGTTGCAATTGAATAAGAAGTTCACAATGTGAAAATTGAAAGCATACATATTGTCATTATGTTTACTATATATGAACATTTCTGATATTTCCTATTTCAGCTCACATTTTACTGTATGTATCATGTTCATGTGTCATTCACATAAGGAAAAAAAATAATGTTCAAGATAAAAATATTGTCTTTGTATTTAATTGATGGTTAAATTACAGTAAATTTATAGAATGATGAATTATTTCAGTGCTATTTGTGTAAAAGTTTATAAATCAAACATATCACCGGAGTAATGGAGCATTGTCATCAAGACAAAACCTCGGCGACTTGTATGCTTGCACGTATGATTGGTATGCTTCGTCATATTTTCCGATGATTTCAGCACATATTCCCAAGATCTGCCAAGAAAGCTCTTGAAAACTTAAATTATCATTGATTTGCATATCTGAACGGTTTTCACGTAGCAATTTGAATTTACGTTCTGTTTCGTCAACATGACCCAGATGATAATGACATAAAACTGATAACATTGATCTATATAAGTGTGGATCAATGAGAAGAGAAGTCCGTTTATCACGACCAGTGTTTCTTGATACAATGATTCCAATTCTAGTCGGAGTTCCGTAAGTGGGAGATTTACTGATACATACATACTTTGTGAATATCCTTCTGTAAGCCTTTCAGTACAATCTAAGAAAACATTAAGACAGGAATCATATCTACCAGTTATATACATCAACGTAGCCAGATATAATGGTGCACCACACCCTGTGTGGTCATGGGTACGAAAGATCTTACAGCACGAGTTGTATTTCACCAACTTCTTTATTACCTAACACAGCTTTAAATGACATCCAACAACATGTAAATAGTGCAAATAGTGGCGATGTTGATAATGATTCGCAGTCTGACTGTCACTCTGATTTGGACAGTTGTGTTCCAGAGGTCATGGTACCAGATGCCAGGGCGCTTAGTTCAATAAAGAATGAACAAAAATACCTATTGCTATATGACAGTGTGGTACACCAAGTGTATTTATGTAAGTTTTGTGAACTGTTTTGTGGTCATTCTTCTTCATCACAATAATTTGTTACTGTTGACATTAACCTCGGTACAGTATGATCGCTATTCTATTACTGGACATTCAAACTAATAAATTTACTCTTCCCATCTTTTCCCAATTCACATCATTTACGCGCTAATTTTCCAAATTATAAGGGACCCGGGCCCCAGATACAAATGAGTAGGAAAATCACTGACTTTGTAAAATTGAAGGTGGTTTACACGGGTCGAAAATTATGACAGGATCAAAATGGTAATTAAACACCACATCTAATCAACTAGAAATTTGAATGATCCCAAGCTATAGCCGAATAGCCATTCGATTGTCACATTTGTGAGGTGGTCGGAAATTCAAGTTTGAGTTTCCCACAGTACGTAATTTAAAAAATTCGCATGGCAATATCAATGAAATTGTCCTAATACTAATATAAAAATGTTTTTGACATTCACTTCACTGAGTTTGGTGCTGTTATGACATCTATTTTACCTCTTTTGTTCAAGTATTGTTATAAATACTGTTATAGTGACAGCCGGAAACTATGAGCCGTAATGAAAGGGGGAGGTTTGGCGCTTTAAAATCTGATTCAACCCGCCATTTCTTTAGAAATGCCTGTACCAAGTCAGTGTCATTACGGTTTTCACAGTTTTCCGGTTGTTGACTGATTTTGTCTGTTTATATACTTACGAGTTTTGACTTTCCCTTTGTAAGATTGCTTGGAGTTCGGTAATTTTGTTATTACCCTTATATACTAATACTAATCTGATGTTCATTACGATTTCTGCATAGAAACGATGCTAGGTTCGTCTTTACCGCCACTTGTTTGTAGGAGAGCTCCAGATTTATTTGTTGTTTGTGTTTGGTGTGTATGATGGCATCCAACACGCATTGATTATATGAATAACATTGCGGGTGCCATATAAGAGGAAGGAAGTGCTTACCCTTCGCAAACATATGAGTTCACCAATGGCTTATTGGTGGGATCCGTATTGCTCATCTTTTTAGTTTTTCTATGTTGTCCTATTATGTGTCTTTACGTTCTGGGTTCCGTGTTGTGATGTCCGTTACGATTTCCGCATAAAAACCATATTCGGTTCGTCTTTATCTCCAGTTGTTTGTAGGAGGGGAGATGTCTTATTTACGTTATTTGTGTTTGTATGCGTATAGTGGTTTCCAACACATATAGTGTTGTGTTTTTATTTTGTTATTCTTGGTCTGATGCACCCTATGTTGCCAGTTTCCTTGGATCGTTCCGTTTTTTGATTGCCCCTTCGGTATTCTCTAACGTGTATATATGTAATGTACATGTTTCCGTTTTGTAGACGTTATTATTGGTACAAAATTGTTGTAAATGGTATAATTAATATGACACACACATATATGCTGTTCATGTACAAGAAAGGTTTGAAGAATCCGTAATTGGAAGGACAAGCAATACAATGGTCAAAAGATAAATACAAACGGTGGTCGACAAAAAATTCAAAGAAAACTAAAGATTCAGCAAATAATTGCTATATCGTATTATATAGAGTGCACAAAATTTTGTTACGAATGAGTAATATACGGATCACTATTAAGATATGCTTCCTGTCTAAACTGTGGGATGTATTATACCATTAAAACGTAGATATCAAATTTAGTGCGCACAACGCGTTTCTGGAATGACCTTCATCAGGTACGTTCAAAATCGAAAGGTTGGAAAGCCAAATAATTTAAAAAGTTTTGCGAGCAAGTAAGCCAAAGGGCTTAAATAGGATCGCCAAAATCAGCTAAGGTCACCTATGCCTGAGGAAGGTGAACCTTCGTTTTAATAATACTTTCATTATTTAGAAACTGTAAATTTCAATAAGGGGTTATTAAACAGTGATGGTGAACAAGTCCCAATGCTCAATGAATCAACAAAATGAACGACTATTTGTCACCTCAAATCATTAAACACAAAAAGAAACACGACACATGTCGATGGAAATACAGATACTGGTTTGTAACAGTTAATGGTATCCCAAGCCTCTCCTTCCTCAATATTGAACCCCAACGGAAATGTAGATATACATAAGTAATTAAAAACTAGTACACATTCGTTATCGTCGTCTTAATGTCAATCAAATTATCGGGTATGTACTTCTCGCTTGTTTCTAATAATAATTGAATTATAATATGTTATTATTGTAATAAACTCATCCGTACAAAATAAGAAAATTAAAAGAAGAGCTTTCACTTTGGAGAGGTTTTGTTATGAAATGTTCACAAATACCCACATGTTGTTGCAATTGAATAAGAAGTTCACAATGTGAAAATTGAAAGCATACATATTGTCATTATGTTTACTATATATGAACATTTCTGATATTTCCTATTTCAGCTCACATTTTACTGTATGTATCATGTTCATGTGTCATTCACATAAGGAAAAAAAAATAATGTTCAAGATAAAAATATTGTCTTTGTATTTAATTGATGGTTAAATTACAGTAAATTTATAGAATGATGAATTATTTCAGTGCTATTTGTGTAAAAGTTTATAAATCAAACATATCACCGGAGTAATGGAGCATTGTCATCAAGACAAAACCTCGGCGACTTGTATGCTTGCACGTATGATTGGTATGCTTCGTCATATTTTCCGATGATTTCAGCACATATTCCCAAGATCTGCCAAGAAAGCTCTTGAAAACTTAAATTATCATTGATTTGCATATCTGAACGGTTTTCACGTAGCAATTTGAATTTACGTTCTGTTTCGTCAACATGACCCAGATGATAATGACATAAAACTGATAACATTGATCTATATAAGTGTGGATCAATGAGAAGAGAAGTCCGTTTATCACGACCAGTGTTTCTTGATACAATGATTCCAATTCTAGTCGGAGTTCCGTAAGTGGGAGATTTACTGATACATACATACTTTGTGAATATCCTTCTGTAAGCCTTTCAGTACAATCTAAGAAAACATTAAGACAGGAATCATATCTACCAGTTATATACATCAACGTAGCCAGATATAATGGTGCACCACACCCTGTGTGGTCATGGGTACGAAAGATCTTACAGCACGAGTTGTATTTCACCAACTTCTTTATTACCTAACACAGCTTTAAATGACATCCAACAACATGTAAATAGTGCAAATAGTGGCGATGTTGATAATGATTCGCAGTCTGACTGTCACTCTGATTTGGACAGTTGTGTTCCAGAGGTCATGGTACCAGATGCCAGGGCGCTTAGTTCAATAAAGAATGAACAAAAATACCTATTGCTATATGACAGTGTGGTACACCAAGTGTATTTATGTAAGTTTTGTGAACTGTTTTGTGGTCATTCTTCTTCATCACAATAATTTGTTACTGTTGACATTAACCTCGGTACAGTATGATCGCTATTCTATTACTGGACATTCAAACTAATAAATTTACTCTTCCCATCTTTTCCCAATTCACATCATTTACGCGCTAATTTTCCAAATTATAAGGGACCCGGGCCCCAGATACAAATGAGTAGGAAAATCACTGACTTTGTAAAATTGAAGGTGGTTTACACGGTCGAAAATTATGACAGGATCAAAATGGTAATTAAACACCACATCTAATCAACTAGAAATTTGAATGATCCCAAGCTATAGCCGAATAGCCATTCGATTGTCACATTTGTGAGGTGGTCGGAAATTCAAGTTTGAGTTTCCCACAGTACGTAATTTAAAAAATTCGCATGGCAATATCAATGAAATTGTCCTAATACTAATATAAAAATGTTTTTGACATTCACTTCACTGAGTTTGGTGCTGTTATGACATCTATTTTACCTCTTTTGTTCAAGTATTGTTATAAATACTGTTATAGTGACAGCCGGAAACTATGAGCCGTAATGAAAGGGGGAGGTTTGGCGCTTTAAAATCTGATTCAACCCGCCATTTCTTTAGAAATGCCTGTACCAAGTCAGTGTCATTACGGTTTTCACAGTTTTCCGGTTGTTGACTGATTTTGTCTGTTTATATACTTACGAGTTTTGACTTTCCCTTTGTAAGATTGCTTGGAGTTCGGTAATTTTGTTATTACCCTTATATACTAATACTAATCTGATGTTCATTACGATTTCTGCATAGAAACGATGCTAGGTTCGTCTTTACCGCCACTTGTTTGTAGGAGAGCTCCAGATTTATTTGTTGTTTGTGTTTGGTGTGTATGATGGCATCCAACACGCATTGATTATATGAATAACATTGCGGGTGCCATATAAGAGGAAGGAAGTGCTTACCCTTCGCAAACATATGAGTTCACCAATGGCTTATTGGTGGGATCGTATTGCTCATCTTTTTAGTTTTTCTATGTTGTCCTATTATGTGTCTTTACGTTCTGGGTTCCGTGTTGTGATGTCCGTTACGATTTCCGCATAAAAACCATATTCGGTTCGTCTTTATCTCCAGTTGTTTGTAGGAGGGGAGATGTCTTATTTACGTTATTTGTGTTTGTATGCGTATAGTGGTTTCCAACACATATAGTGTTGTGTTTTTATTTTGTTATTCTTGGTCTGATGCACCCTATGTTGCCAGTTTCCTTGGATCGTTCCGTTTTTTGATTGCCCCTTCGGTATTCTCTAACGTGTATATATGTAATGTACATGTTTCCGTTTTGTAGACGTTATTATTGGTACAAAATTGTTGTAAATGGTATAATTAATATGACACACACATATATGCTGTTCATGTACAAGAAAGGTTTGAAGAATCCGTAATTGGAAGGACAAGCAATACAATGGTCAAAAGATAAATACAAACGGTGGTCGACAAAAAATTCAAAGAAAACTAAAGATTCAGCAAATAATTGCTATATCGTATTATATAGAGTGCACAAAATTTTGTTACGAATGAGTAATATACGGATCACTATTAAGATATGCTTCCTGTCTAAACTGTGGGATGTATTATACCATTAAAACGTAGATATCAAATTTAGTGCGCACAACGCGTTTCTGGAATGACCTTCATCAGGTACGTTCAAAATCGAAAGGTTGGAAAGCCAAATAATTTAAAAAGTTTTGCGAGCAAGTAAGCCAAAGGGCTTAAATAGGATCGCCAAAATCAGCTAAGGTCACCTATGCCTGAGGAAGGTGAACCTTCGTTTTAATAATACTTTCATTATTTAGAAACTGTAAATTTCAATAAGGGGTTATTAAACAGTGATGGTGAACAAGTCCCAATGCTCAATGAATCAACAAAATGAACGACTATTTGTCACCTCAAATCATTAAACACAAAAAGAAACACGACACATGTCGATGGAAATACAGATACTGGTTTGTAACAGTTAATGGTATCCCAAGCCTCTCCTTCCTCAATATTGAACCCCAACGGAAATGTAGATATACATAAGTAATTAAAAACTAGTACACATTCGTTATCGTCGTCTTAATGTCAATCAAATTATCGGGTATGTACTTCTCGCTTGTTTCTAATAATAATTGAATTATAATATGTTATTATTGTAATAAACTCATCCGTACAAAATAAGAAAATTAAAAGAAGAGCTTTCACTTTGGAGAGGTTTTGTTATGAAATGTTCACAAATACCCACATGTTGTTGCAATTGAATAAGAAGTTCACAATGTGAAAATTGAAAGCATACATATTGTCATTATGTTTACTATATATGAACATTTCTGATATTTCCTATTTCAGCTCACATTTTACTGTATGTATCATGTTCATGTGTCATTCACATAAGGAAAAAAAAATAATGTTCAAGATAAAAATATTGTCTTTGTATTTAATTGATGGTTAAATTACAGTAAATTTATAGAATGATGAATTATTTCAGTGCTATTTGTGTAAAAGTTTATAAATCAAACATATCACCGGAGTAATGGAGCATTGTCATCAAGACAAAACCTCGGCGACTTGTATGCTTGCACGTATGATTGGTATGCTTCGTCATATTTTCCGATGATTTCAGCACATATTCCCAAGATCTGCCAAGAAAGCTCTTGAAAACTTAAATTATCATTGATTTGCATATCTGAACGGTTTTCACGTAGCAATTTGAATTTACGTTCTGTTTCGTCAACATGACCCAGATGATAATGACATAAAACTGATAACATTGATCTATATAAGTGTGGATCAATGAGAAGAGAAGTCCGTTTATCACGACCAGTGTTTCTTGATACAATGATTCCAATTCTAGTCGGAGTTCCGTAAGTGGGAGATTTACTGATACATACATACTTTGTGAATATCCTTCTGTAAGCCTTTCAGTACAATCTAAGAAAACATTAAGACAGGAATCATATCTACCAGTTATATACATCAACGTAGCCAGATATAATGGTGCACCACACCCTGTGTGGTCATGGGTACGAAAGATCTTACAGCACGAGTTGTATTTCACCAACTTCTTTATTACCTAGCACAGCTTTAAATGACATCCAACAACATGTAAATAGTGCAAATAGTGGCGATGTTGATAATGATTCGCAGTCTGACTGTCACTCTGATTTGGACAGTTGTGTTCCAGAGGTCATGGTACCAGATGCCAGGGCGCTTAGTTCAATAAAGAATGAACAAAAATACCTATTGCTATATGACAGTGTGGTACACCAAGTGTATTTATGTAAGTTTTGTGAACTGTTTTGTGGTCATTCTTCTTCATCACAATAATTTGTTACTGTTGACATTAACCTCGGTACAGTATGATCGCTATTCTATTACTGGACATTCAAACTAATAAATTTACTCTTCCCATCTTTTCCCAATTCACATCATTTACGCGCTAATTTTCCAAATTATCAGATACAAATGAGTAGGAAAATCACTGACTTTGTAAAATTGAAGGTGGTTTACACGGGTCGAAAATTATGACAGGATCAAAATGGTAATTAAACACCACATCTAATCAACTAGAAATTTGAATGATCCCAAGCTATAGCCGAATAGCCATTCGATTGTCACATTTGTGAGGTGGTCGGAAATTCAAGTTTGAGTTTCCCACAGTACGTAATTTAAAAAATTCGCATGGCAATATCAATGAAATTGTCCTAATACTAATATAAAAATGTTTTTGACATTCACTTCACTGAGTTTGGTGCTGTTATGACATCTATTTTACCTCTTTTGTTCAAGTATTGTTATAAATACTGTTATAGTGACAGCCGGAAACTATGAGCCGTAATGAAAGGGGGAGGTTTGGCGCTTTAAAATCTGATTCAACCCGCCATTTCTTTAGAAATGCCTGTACCAAGTCAGTGTCATTACGGTTTTCACAGTTTTCCGGTTGTTGACTGATTTTGTCTGTTTATATACTTACGAGTTTTGACTTTCCCTTTGTAAGATTGCTTGGAGTTCGGTAATTTTGTTATTACCCTTATATACTAATACTAATCTGATGTTCATTACGATTTCTGCATAGAAACGATGCTAGGTTCGTCTTTACCGCCACTTGTTTGTAGGAGAGCTCCAGATTTATTTGTTGTTTGTGTTTGGTGTGTATGATGGCATCCAACACGCATTGATTATATGAATAACATTGCGGGTGCCATATAAGAGGAAGGAAGTGCTTACCCTTCGCAAACATATGAGTTCACCAATGGCTTATTGGTGGGATCCGTATTGCTCATCGTTTTAGTTTTTCTATGTTGTCCTATTATGTGTCTTTACGTTCTGGGTTCCGTGTTGTGATGTCCGTTACGATTTCCGCATAAAAACCATATTCGGTTCGTCTTTATCTCCAGTTGTTTGTAGGAGGGGAGATGTCTTATTTACGTTATTTGTGTTTGTATGCGTATAGTGGTTTCCAACACATATAGTGTTGTGTTTTTATTTTGTTATTCTTGGTCTGATGCACCCTATGTTGCCAGTTTCCTTGGATCGTTCCGTTTTTTGATTGCCCCTTCGGTATTCTCTAACGTGTATATATGTAATGTACATGTTTCCGTTTTGTAGACGTTATTATTGGTACAAAATTGTTGTAAATGGTATAATTAATATGACACACACATATATGCTGTTCATGTACAAGAAAGGTTTGAAGAATCCGTAATTGGAAGGACAAGCAATACAATGGTCAAAAGATAAATACAAACGGTGGTCGACAAAAAATTCAAAGAAAACTAAAGATTCAGCAAATAATTGCTATATCGTATTATATAGAGTGCACAAAATTTTGTTACGAATGAGTAATATACGGATCACTATTAAGATATGATTCCTGTCTAAACTGTGGGATGTATTATACCATTAAAACGTAGATATCAAATTTAGTGCGCACAACGCGTTTCTGGAATGACCTTCATCAGGTACGTTCAAAATCGAAAGGTTGGAAAGCCAAATAATTTAAAAAGTTTTGCGAGCAAGTAAGCCAAAGGGCTTAAATAGGATCGCCAAAATCAGCTAAGGTCACCTATGCCTGAGGAAGGTGAACCTTCGTTTTAATAATACTTTCATTATTTAGAAACTGTAAATTTCAATAAGGGGTTATTAAACAGTGATGGTGAACAAGTCCCAATGCTCAATGAATCAACAAAATGAACGACTATTTGTCACCTCAAATCATTAAACACAAAAAGAAACACGACACATGTCGATGGAAATACAGATACTGGTTTGTAACAGTTAATGGTATCCCAAGCCTCTCCTTCCTCAATATTGAACCCCAACGGAAATGTAGATATACATAAGTAATTAAAAACTAGTACACATTCGTTATCGTCGTCTTAATGTCAATCAAATTATCGGGTATGTACTTCTCGCTTGTTTCTAATAATAATTGAATTATAATATGTTATTATTGTAATAAACTCATCCGTACAAAATAAGAAAATTAAAAGAAGAGCTTTCACTTTGGAGAGGTTTTGTTATGAAATGTTCACAAATACCCACATGTTGTTGCAATTGAATAAGAAGTTCACAATGTGAAAATTGAAAGCATACATATTGTCATTATGTTTACTATATATGAACATTTCTGATATTTCCTATTTCAGCTCACATTTTACTGTATGTATCATGTTCATGTGTCATTCACATAAGGAAAAAAAAATAATGTTCAAGATAAAAATATTGTCTTTGTATTTAATTGATGGTTAAATTACAGTAAATTTATAGAATGATGAATTATTTCAGTGCTATTTGTGTAAAAGTTTATAAATCAAACATATCACCGGAGTAATGGAGCATTGTCATCAAGACAAAACCTCGGCGACTTGTATGCTTGCACGTATGATTGGTATGCTTCGTCATATTTTCCGATGATTTCAGCACATATTCCCAAGATCTGCCAAGAAAGCTCTTGAAAACTTAAATTATCATTGATTTGCATATCTGAACGGTTTTCACGTAGCAATTTGAATTTACGTTCTGTTTCGTCAACATGACCCAGATGATAATGACATAAAACTGATAACATTGATCTATATAAGTGTGGATCAATGAGAAGAGAAGTCCGTTTATCACGACCAGTGTTTCTTGATACAATGATTCCAATTCTAGTCGGAGTTCCGTAAGTGGGAGATTTACTGATACATACATACTTTGTGAATATCCTTCTGTAAGCCTTTCAGTACAATCTAAGAAAACATTAAGACAGGAATCATATCTACCAGTTATATACATCAACGTAGCCAGATATAATGGTGCACCACACCCTGTGTGGTCATGGGTACGAAAGATCTTACAGCACGAGTTGTATTTCACCAACTTCTTTATTACCTAACACAGCTTTAAATGACATCCAACAACATGTAAATAGTGCAAATAGTGGCGATGTTGATAATGATTCGCAGTCTGACTGTCACTCTGATTTGGACAGTTGTGTTCCAGAGGTCATGGTACCAGATGCCAGGGCGCTTAGTTCAATAAAGAATGAACAAAAATACCTATTGCTATATGACAGTGTGGTACACCAAGTGTATTTATGTAAGTTTTGTGAACTGTTTTGTGGTCATTCTTCTTCATCACAATAATTTGTTACTGTTGACATTAACCTCGGTACAGTATGATCGCTATTCTATTACTGGACATTCAAACTAATAAATTTACTCTTCCCATCTTTTCCCAATTCACATCATTTACGCGCTAATTTTCCAAATTATCAGATACAAATGAGTAGGAAAATCACTGACTTTGTAAAATTGAAGGTGGTTTACACGGGTCGAAAATTATGACAGGATCAAAATGGTAATTAAACACCACATCTAATCAACTAGAAATTTGAATGATCCCAAGCTATAGCCGAATAGCCATTCGATTGTCACATTTGTGAGGTGGTCGGAAATTCAAGTTTGAGTTTCCCACAGTACGTAATTTAAAAAATTCGCATGGCAATATCAATGAAATTGTCCTAATACTAATATAAAAATGTTTTTGACATTCACTTCACTGAGTTTGGTGCTGTTATGACATCTATTTTACCTCTTTTGTTCAAGTATTGTTATAAATACTGTTATAGTGACAGCCGGAAACTATGAGCCGTAATGAAAGGGGGAGGTTTGGCGCTTTAAAATCTGATTCAACCCGCCATTTCTTTAGAAATGCCTGTACCAAGTCAGTGTCATTACGGTTTTCACAGTTTTCCGGTTGTTGACTGATTTTGTCTGTTTATATACTTACGAGTTTTGACTTTCCCTTTGTAAGATTGCTTGGAGTTCGGTAATTTTGTTATTACCCTTATATACTAATACTAATCTGATGTTCATTACGATTTCTGCATAGAAACGATGCTAGGTTCGTCTTTACCGCCACTTGTTTGTAGGAGAGCTCCAGATTTATTTGTTGTTTGTGTTTGGTGTGTATGATGGCATCCAACACGCATTGATTATATGAATAACATTGCGGGTGCCATATAAGAGGAAGGAAGTGCTTACCCTTCGCAAACATATGAGTTCACCAATGGCTTATTGGTGGGATCCGTATTGCTCATCTTTTTAGTTTTTCTATGTTGTCCTATTATGTGTCTTTACGTTCTGGGTTCCGTGTTGTGATGTCCGTTACGATTTCCGCATAAAAACCATATTCGGTTCGTCTTTATCTCCAGTTGTTTGTAGGAGGGGAGATGTCTTATTTACGTTATTTGTGTTTGTATGCGTATAGTGGTTTCCAACACATATAGTGTTGTGTTTTTATTTTGTTATTCTTGGTCTGATGCACCCTATGTTGCCAGTTTCCTTGGATCGTTCCGTTTTTTGATTGCCCCTTCGGTATTCTCTAACGTGTATATATGTAATGTACATGTTTCCGTTTTGTAGACGTTATTATTGGTACAAAATTGTTGTAAATGGTATAATTAATATGACACACACATATATGCTGTTCATGTACAAGAAAGGTTTGAAGAATCCGTAATTGGAAGGACAAGCAATACAATGGTCAAAAGATAAATACAAACGGTGGTCGACAAAAAATTCAAAGAAAACTAAAGATTCAGCAAATAATTGCTATATCGTATTATATAGAGTGCACAAAATTTTGTTACGAATGAGTAATATACGGATCACTATTAAGATATGCTTCCTGTCTAAACTGTGGGATGTATTATACCATTAAAACGTAGATATCAAATTTAGTGCGCACAACGCGTTTCTGGAATGACCTTCATCAGGTACGTTCAAAATCGAAAGGTTGGAAAGCCAAATAATTTAAAAAGTTTTGCGAGCAAGTAAGCCAAAGGGCTTAAATAGGATCGCCAAAATCAGCTAAGGTCACCTATGCCTGAGGAAGGTGAACCTTCGTTTTAATAATACTTTCATTATTTAGAAACTGTAAATTTCAATAAGGGGTTATTAAACAGTGATGGTGAACAAGTCCCAATGCTCAATGAATCAACAAAATGAACGACTATTTGTCACCTCAAATCATTAAACACAAAAAGAAACACGACACATGTCGATGGAAATACAGATACTGGTTTGTAACAGTTAATGGTATCCCAAGCCTCTCCTTCCTCAATATTGAACCCCAACGGAAATGTAGATATACATAAGTAATTAAAAACTAGTACACATTCGTTATCGTCGTCTTAATGTCAATCAAATTATCGGGTATGTACTTCTCGCTTGTTTCTAATAATAATTGAATTATAATATGTTATTATTGTAATAAACTCATCCGTACAAAATAAGAAAATTAAAAGAAGAGCTTTCACTTTGGAGAGGTTTTGTTATGAAATGTTCACAAATACCCACATGTTGTTGCAATTGAATAAGAAGTTCACAATGTGAAAATTGAAAGCATACATATTGTCATTATGTTTACTATATATGAACATTTCTGATATTTCCTATTTCAGCTCACATTTTACTGTATGTATCATGTTCATGTGTCATTCACATAAGGAAAAAAAAATAATGTTCAAGATAAAAATATTGTCTTTGTATTTAATTGATGGTTAAATTACAGTAAATTTATAGAATGATGAATTATTTCAGTGCTATTTGTGTAAAAGTTTATAAATCAAACATAGCACCGGAGTAATGGAGCATTGTCATCAAGACAAAACCTCGGCGACTTGTATGCTTGCACGTATGATTGGTATGCTTCGTCATATTTTCCGATGATTTCAGCACATATTCCCAAGATCTGCCAAGAAAGCTCTTGAAAACTTAAATTATCATTGATTTGCATATCTGAACGGTTTTCACGTAGCAATTTGAATTTACGTTCTGTTTCGTCAACATGACCCAGATGATAATGACATAAAACTGATAACATTGATCTATATAAGTGTGGATCAATGAGAAGAGAAGTCCGTTTATCACGACCAGTGTTTCTTGATACAATGATTCCAATTCTAGTCGGAGTTCCGTAAGTGGGAGATTTACTGATACATACATACTTTGTGAATATCCTTCTGTAAGCCTTTCAGTACAATCTAAGAAAACATTAAGACAGGAATCATATCTACCAGTTATATACATCAACGTAGCCAGATATAATGGTGCACCACACCCTGTGTGGTCATGGGTACGAAAGATCTTACAGCACGAGTTGTATTTCACCAACTTCTTTATTACCTAACACAGCTTTAAATGACATCCAACAACATGTAAATAGTGCAAATAGTGGCGATGTTGATAATGATTCGCAGTCTGACTGTCACTCTGATTTGGACAGTTGTGTTCCAGAGGTCATGGTACCAGATGCCAGGGCGCTTAGTTCAATAAAGAATGAACAAAAATACCTATTGCTATATGACAGTGTGGTACACCAAGTGTATTTATGTAAGTTTTGTGAACTGTTTTGTGGTCATTCTTCTTCATCACAATAATTTGTTACTGTTGACATTAACCTCGGTACAGTATGATCGCTATTCTATTACTGGACATTCAAACTAATAAATTTACTCTTCCCATCTTTTCCCAATTCACATCATTTACGCGCTAATTTTCCAAATTATCAGATACAAATGAGTAGGAAAATCACTGACTTTGTAAAATTGAAGGTGGTTTACACGGGTCGAAAATTATGACAGGATCAAAATGGTAATTAAACACCACATCTAATCAACTAGAAATTTGAATGATCCCAAGCTATAGCCGAATAGCCATTCGATTGTCACATTTGTGAGGTGGTCGGAAATTCAAGTTTGAGTTTCCCACAGTACGTAATTTAAAAAATTCGCATGGCAATATCAATGAAATTGTCCTAATACTAATATAAAAATGTTTTTGACATTCACTTCACTGAGTTTGGTGCTGTTATGACATCTATTTTACCTCTTTTGTTCAAGTATTGTTATAAATACTGTTATAGTGACAGCCGGAAACTATGAGCCGTAATGAAAGGGGGAGGTTTGGCGCTTTAAAATCTGATTCAACCCGCCATTTCTTTAGAAATGCCTGTACCAAGTCAGTGTCATTACGGTTTTCACAGTTTTCCGGTTGTTGACTGATTTTGTCTGTTTATATACTTACGAGTTTTGACTTTCCCTTTGTAAGATTGCTTGGAGTTCGGTAATTTTGTTATTACCCTTATATACTAATACTAATCTGATGTTCATTACGATTTCTGCATAGAAACGATGCTAGGTTCGTCTTTACCGCCACTTGTTTGTAGGAGAGCTCCAGATTTATTTGTTGTTTGTGTTTGGTGTGTATGATGGCATCCAACACGCATTGATTATATGAATAACATTGCGGGTGCCATATAAGAGGAAGGAAGTGCTTACCCTTCGCAAACATATGAGTTCACCAATGGCTTATTGGTGGGATCCGTATTGCTCATCTTTTTAGTTTTTCTATGTTGTCCTATTATGTGTCTTTACGTTCTGGGTTCCGTGTTGTGATGTCCGTTACGATTTCCGCATAAAAACCATATTCGGTTCGTCTTTATCTCCAGTTGTTTGTAGGAGGGGAGATGTCTTATTTACGTTATTTGTGTTTGTATGCGTATAGTGGTTTCCAACACATATAGTGTTGTGTTTTTATTTTGTTATTCTTGGTCTGATGCACCCTATGTTGCCAGTTTCCTTGGATCGTTCCGTTTTTTGATTGCCCCTTCGGTATTCTCTAACGTGTATATATGTAATGTACATGTTTCCGTTTTGTAGACGTTATTATTGGTACAAAATTGTTGTAAATGGTATAATTAATATGACACACACATATATGCTGTTCATGTACAAGAAAGGTTTGAAGAATCCGTAATTGGAAGGACAAGCAATACAATGGTCAAAAGATAAATACAAACGGTGGTCGACAAAAAATTCAAAGAAAACTAAAGATTCAGCAAATAATTGCTATATCGTATTATATAGAGTGCACAAAATTTTGTTACGAATGAGTAATATACGGATCACTATTAAGATATGCTTCCTGTCTAAACTGTGGGATGTATTATACCATTAAAACGTAGATATCAAATTTAGTGCGCACAACGCGTTTCTGGAATGACCTTCATCAGGTACGTTCAAAATCGAAAGGTTGGAAAGCCAAATAATTTAAAAAGTTTTGCGAGCAAGTAAGCCAAAGGGCTTAAATAGGATCGCCAAAATCAGCTAAGGTCACCTATGCCTGAGGAAGGTGAACCTTCGTTTTAATAATACTTTCATTATTTAGAAACTGTAAATTTCAATAAGGGGTTATTAAACAGTGATGGTGAACAAGTCCCAATGCTCAATGAATCAACAAAATGAACGACTATTTGTCACCTCAAATCATTAAACACAAAAAGAAACACGACACATGTCGATGGAAATACAGATACTGGTTTGCAACAGTTAATGGTATCCCAAGCCTCTCCTTCCTCAATATTGAACCCCAACGGAAATGTAGATATACATAAGTAATTAAAAACTAGTACACATTCGTTATCGTCGTCTTAATGTCAATCAAATTATCGGGTATGTACTTCTCGCTTGTTTCTAATAATAATTGAATTATAATATGTTATTATTGTAATAAACTCATCCGTACAAAATAAGAAAATTAAAAGAAGAGCTTTCACTTTGGAGAGGTTTTGTTATGAAATGTTCACAAATACCCACATGTTGTTGCAATTGAATAAGAAGTTCACAATGTGAAAATTGAAAGCATACATATTGTCATTATGTTTACTATATATGAACATTTCTGATATTTCCTATTTCAGCTCACATTTTACTGTATGTATCATGTTCATGTGTCATTCACATAAGGAAAAAAAAATAATGTTCAAGATAAAAATATTGTCTTTGTATTTAATTGATGGTTAAATTACAGTAAATTTATAGAATGATGAATTATTTCAGTGCTATTTGTGTAAAAGTTTATAAATCAAACATATCACCGGAGTAATGGAGCATTGTCATCAAGACAAAACCTCGGCGACTTGTATGCTTGCACGTATGATTGGTATGCTTCGTCATATTTTCCGATGATTTCAGCACATATTCCCAAGATCTGCCAAGAAAGCTCTTGAAAACTTAAATTATCATTGATTTGCATATCTGAACGGTTTTCACGTAGCAATTTGAATTTACGTTCTGTTTCGTCAACATGACCCAGATGATAATGACATAAAACTGATAACATTGATCTATATAAGTGTGGATCAATGAGAAGAGAAGTCCGTTTATCACGACCAGTGTTTCTTGATACAATGATTCCAATTCTAGTCGGAGTTCCGTAAGTGGGAGATTTACTGATACATACATACTTTGTGAATATCCTTCTGTAAGCCTTTCAGTACAATCTAAGAAAACATTAAGACAGGAATCATATCTACCAGTTATATACATCAACGTAGCCAGATATAATGGTGCACCACACCCTGTGTGGTCATGGGTACGAAAGATCTTACAGCACGAGTTGTATTTCTCCAACTTCTTTATTACCTAACACAGCTTCAAATGACATCCAACAACATGTAATTAGTGCAAATAGTGGCGATGTTGATCATGATTCGCAGTCTGACTGTCACTCTGATTTGGACAGTTGTGTTCCAGAGGTCATGGTACCAGATGCCAGGGCGCTTAGTTCAATAAAGAATGAACAAAAATACCCATTGCTATATGACAGTGTGGTACACCAAGTGTATTTATGTAAGTTTTGTGAACTGTTTTGTGGTCATTCTTCTTCATCACAATAATTTGTTACTGTTGGCATTAACCTTGGTACAGTATGATCGCTATTCTATTACTGGACATCCAAACTAATAGACTTACTCTTCCCATCTTTTCCCAATTCACATCATTTACGCGCTAATTTTCCCAATTATAAGGGACCCAGGCCCCAGATACAAATGAGTAGGAAAATCACTGACTTTGTAAAATTGAAGGTGGTTTACACGGGTCGAAAATTATGACAGGATCAAAATGGTAATTAAACACCACATCTAATCAACTAGAAATTTGAATGATCCCAAGCTATAGCCGAATAGCCATTCGATTGTCACATTTGTGAGGTGGTCGGAAATTCAAGTTTGAGTTTCCCACAGTACGTAATTTTAAAAATTCGCATGTCAATATCAATGAAATTGTCCTAATACTAATATAAAAATGTTTTTGACATTCACTTCACTGAGTTTGGTGCTGTTATGACATCTATTTTACCTGTTTTGTTCAAGTATTGTTATAAATACTGTTATAGTGACAGCCGGAAACTATGAGCCGTAATGAAAGGGGGAGGTTTGGCGCTTTAAAATCTGATTCAACCCGCCATTTCTTTAGAAATGCCTGTACCAAGTCATTGTCATTACGGTTTTCACAGTTTTCCGGTTGTTGACTGATTTTGTCTGTTTATATACTTACGAGTTTTGACTTTCCCTTTGTAAGATTGCTTGGAGTTCGGTAATTTTGTTATTACCCTTATATACTAATACTAATCTGATGTTCATTACGATTTCTGCATAGAAACGATGTTAGGTTCGTCTTTACCGCCACTTGTTTGTAGGAGAGCTCCAGATTTATTTGTTATTTGTGTTTGGTGTGTATGATGGCATCCAACATGCATTGATTATATGAATAATATTGCGGGTGCCATATAAGAGGAAGGAAGTGCTTACCCTTCGCAAACATATGAGTTCACCAATGGCTTATTGGTGGGATCCGTATTGCTCATCTTTTTAGTTTTTCTATGTTGTCCTATTATGTGTCTTTACGTTCTGATTTCCGTGTTGTGATGTCCGTTACGATTTCCGCATAAAAACCATATTCGGTTCGTCTTTATCTCCAGTTGTTTGTAGGAGGGGAGATGTCTTATTTACGTTATTTGTGTTTGTATGCGTATAGTGGTTTCCAACACATAGAGTGTTGTGTTTTTATTTTGTTATTCTTGGTCTGATGCACCCTATGTTGCCAGTTTCCTTGGATCGTTACGTTTTTTGATTGCCCCTTCGGTATTCTCTAACGTGTATATATGTAATGTACATGTTTCCGTTTTGTAGACGTTATTATTGGTACAAAATTGTTGTAAATGGTATAATTAATATGACACACACATATATGCTGTTCATATACAAGAAAGGTTTGAAGAATCCGTAATTGGAAGGACAAGCAATACAATGGTCAAAAGATAAATACAAACGGTGGTCGACAAAAAATTCAAAGAAAACAAAAGATTCAGCAAATAATTGCTATATCGTATTATATAGAGTGCACAAAATTTTGTTACGAATGAGTAATATACGGATCACTATTAAGATATGCTTCCTGTCTAAACTGTGGGATGTATTATACCATTAAAACGTAGATATCAAATTTAGTGCGCACAACGCGTTTCTGGAATGACCTTCATCAGGTACGCTCAAAATCGAAAGGTTGGAAAGCCAAATAATTTAAAAAGTTTTGCGAGCAAGTAAGCCAAAGGGCTTAAATAGGATCGCCAAAATCAGCTAAGGTCACCTATGCCTGAGGAAGGTGAACCTTCGTTTTAATAATACTTTCATTATTTAGAAACTGTAAATTTCAATAAGGGGTTATTAAACAGTGATGGTGAACAAGTCCCAATGCTCAATGAATCAACAAAATGAACGACTATTTGTCACCTCAAATCATTAAACACAAAAAGAAACACGACACATGTCGATGGAAATACAGATACTGGTTTGTAACAGTTAATGGTATCCCAAGCCTCTTCTTCCTCAATATTGAACCCCAACGGAAATGTAGATATACATAAGTAATTAAAAACTAGTACACATTCGTTATCGTCGTCTTAATGTCAATCAAATTATCGGGTATGTACTTCTCGCTTGTTTCTAATAATAATTGAATTATAATATGTTATTATTGTAATAAACTCATCGTACAAAATAAGAAAATTAAAAGAAGAGCTTTCACTTTGGAGAGGTTTTGTTATGAAATGTTCACAAATACCCACATGTTGTTGCAATTGAATAAGAAGTTCACAATGTGAAAATTGAAAGCATACATATTGTCATTATGTTTACTATATATGAACATTTCTGATATTTCCTATTTCAGCTCACATTTTACTGTATGTATCATGTTCATGTGTCATTCACATAAGGAAAAAAAAATAATGTTCAAGATAAAAATATTGTCTTTGTATTTAATTGATGGTTAAATTACAGTAAATTTATAGAATGATGAATTATTTCAGTGCTATTTGTGTAAAAGTTTATAAATCAAACATAGCACCGGAGTAATGGAGCATTGTCATCAAGACAAAACCTCGGCGACTTGTATGCTTGCACGTATGATTGGTATGCTTCGTCATATTTTCCGATGATTTCAGCACATATTCCCAAGATCTGCCAAGAAAGCTCTTGAAAACTTAAATTATCATTGATTTGCATATCTGAACGGTTTTTACGTAGCAATTTGAATTTACGTTCTGTTTCGTCAACATGACCCAGATGATAATGACATAAAACTGACAACATTGATCTATATAAGTGTGGATCAATGAGAAGAGAAGTCCGTTTATCACGACCAGTGTTTCTTGATACAATGATTCCAATTCTAGTCGGAGTTCCGTAAGTGGGAGATTTACTGATACATACATACTTTGTGAATATCCTTCTGTAAGCCTTTCAGTACAATCTAAGAAAACATTAAGACAGGAATCATATCTACCAGTTATATACATCAACGTAGCCAGATATAATGGTGCACCACACCCTGTGTGGTCATGGGTACGAAAGATCTTACAGCACGAGTTGTATTTCTCCAACTTCTTTATTACCTAACACAGCTTCAAATGGCATCCAACAACATGTAAATAGTGCAAATAGTGGCGATGTTGATAATGATTCGCAGTCTGACTGTCACTCTGATTTGGACAGTTGTGTTCCAGAGGTCATGGTACCAGATGCCAGGGCGCTTAGTTCAATAAAGAATGAACAAAAATACCCATTGCTATATGACAGTGTGGTACACCAAGTGTATTTATGTAAGTTTTGTGAACTGTTTTGTGGTCATTCTTCTTCATCACAATAATTTGTTACTGTTGGCATTAACCTTGGTACAGTATGATCGCTATTCTATTACTGGACATCCAAACTAATAGATTTACTCTTCCCATCTTTTCCCAATTCACATCATTTACGCGCTAATTTTCCCAATTATAATGGACCCAGGCCCCAGATACAAATGAGTAGGAAAATCACTGACTTTGTAAAATTGAAGGTGGTTTACACGGGTCGAAAATTATGACAGGATCAAAATGGTAATTAAACACCACATCTAATCAACTAGAAATTTGAATGATCCCAAGCTATAGCCGAATAGCCATTCGATTGTCACATTTGTGAGGTGGTCGGAAATTCAAGTTTGAGTTTCCCACAGTACGTAATTTTAAAAATTCGCATGTCAATATCAATGAAATTGTCCTAATACTAATATAAAAATGTTTTTGACATTCACTTCACTGAGTTTGGTGCTGTTATGACATCTATTTTACCTGTTTTGTTCAAGTATTGTTATAAATACTGTTATAGTGACAGCCGGAAACTATGAGCCGTAATGAAAGGGGGAGGTTTGGCGCTTTAAAATCTGATTCAACCCGCCATTTCTTTAGAAATGCCTGTACCAAGTCAGTGTCATTACGGTTTTCACAGTTTTCCGGTTGTTGACTGATTTTGTCTGTTTATATACTTACGAGTTTTGACTTTCCCTTTGTAAGATTGCTTGGAGTTCGGTAATTTTGTTATTACCCTTATATACTAATACTAATCTGATGTTCATTACGATTTCTGCATAGAAACGATGTTAGGTTCGTCTTTACCGCCACTTGTTTGTAGGAGAGCTCCAGATTTATTTGTTATTTGTGTTTGGTGTGTATGATGGCATCCAACACGCATTGATTATATGAATAACATTGCGGGTGCCATATAAGAGGAAGGAAGTGCTTACCCTTCGCAAACATATGAGTTCACCAATGGCTTATTGGTGGGATCCGTATTGCTCATCTTTTTAGTTTTTCTATGTTGTCCTATTATGTGTCTTTACGTTCTGATTTCCGTGTTGTGATGTCCGTTACGATTTCCGCATAAAAACCATATTCGGTTCGTCTTTATCTCCAGTTGTTTGTAGGAGGGGAGATGTCTTATTTACGTTATTTGTGTTTGTATGCGCATAGTGGTTTCCAACACATATAGTGTTGTGTTTTTATTTTGTTATTCTTGGTCTGATGCACCCTATGTTGCCAGTTTCCTTGGATCGTTCCGTTTTTTGATTGCCCCTTCGGTATTCTCTAACGTGTATATATGTAATGTACATGTTTCCGTTTTGTAGACGTTATTATTGGTACAAAATTGTTGTAAATGGTATAATTAATATGACACACACATATATGCTGTTCATGAACAAGAAAGGTTTGAAGAATCCGTAATTGGAAGGACAAGCAATACAATGGTCAAAGGATAAATACAAACGGTGGTCGACAAAAATTTAAAGAAAACTAAAGATTCAGCAAATAATTGCTATATCGTATTATATAGAGTGCACAAAATTTGTTACGAATGAGTAATATACGGATCACTATTAAGATATGCTTCCTGTCTAAACTGTCGGATGTATTATACCATTAAAACGTAGATATCAAATTTAGTGCGCACAACGCGTTTCTGGAATGACCTTCATCAGGTACGTTCAAAATCGAAAGGTTGGAAAGCCAAATAATTTAAAAAGTTTTGCGAGCAAGTAAGCCAAGGGGCTTAAATAGGATCGCCAAAATCAGCTAAGGTCACCTATGCCTGAGGAAGGTGAACCTTCGTTTTAATAATACTTTCATTATTTAGAAACTGTAAATTTCAATAAGGGGTTATTAAACAGTGATGGTGAACAAGTCCCAATGCTCAATGAATCAACAAAATGAACGACTATTTGTCACCTCAAATCATTAAACACAAAAAGAAACACGACACATGTCGATGGAAATACAGATACTGGTTTGTAACAGTTAATGGTATCCCAAGCCTCTCCTTCCTCAATATTGAACCCCAACGGAAATGTAGATATACATAAGTAATTAAAAACTAGTACACATTCGTTATCGTCGTCTTAATGTCAATCAAATTATCGGGTATGTACTTCTCGCTTGTTTCTAATAATAATTGAATTATAATATGTTATTATTGTAATAAACTCATCCGTACAAAATAAGAAAATTAAAAGAAGAGCTTTCACTTTGGTGAGGTTTTGTTATGAAATGTTCACAAATAACCACATGTTGTTGCAATTGAATAAGAAGTTCACAATGTGAAAATTGAAAGCATACATATTGTCATTATGTTTACTATATATGAACATTTCTGATATTTCCTATTTCAGCTCACATTTTACTGTATGTATCATGTTCATGTGTCATTCACATAAGGAAAAAAAAATAATGTTCAAGATAAAAATATTGTCTTTGTATTTAATTGATGGTTAAATTACAGTAAATTTATAGAATGATGAATTATTTCAGTGCTATTTGTGTAAAAGTTTATAAATCAAACATAGCACCGGAGTAATGGAGCATTGTCATCAAGACAAAACCTCGGCGACTTGTATGCTTGCACGTATGATTGGTATGCTTCGTCATATTTTCCGATGATTTCAGCACATATTCCCAAGATCTGCCAAGAAAGCTCTTGAAAACTTAAATTATCATTGATTTGCATATCTGAACGGTTTTCACGTAGCAATTTCAATTTACGTTCTGTTTCGTCAACATGACCCAGATAATAATGACATAAAACTGATAACATTGATATATATAAGTGTGGATCAATGAGAAGAGAAGTCCGTTTATCACGACCAGTGTTTCTTGATACAATGATTCCAATTCTAGTCGGAGTTCGTAAGTGGGAGATTTACTGATACATACATACTTTGTAAATATCCTTCTGTAAGCCTTTCAGTACAATCTAAGAAAACATTAAGACAGGAATCATATCTACCAGTTATATACATCAACGTAGCCAGATATAATGGTGCACCACACCCTGTGTGGTCATGGGTACGAAAGATCTTACAGCACGAGTTGTATTTCTCCAACTTCTTTATTACCTAACACAGCTTCAAATGACATCCAACAACATGTAAATAGTGCAAATAGTGGCGATGTTGATAATGATTCGCAGTCTGACTGTCACTCTGATTTGGACAGTTGTGTTCCAGAGGTCATGGTACCAGATGCCAGGGCGCTTAGTTCAATAAAGAATGAACAAAAATACCCATTGCTATATGACAGTGTGGTACACCAAGTGTATTTATGTAAGTTTTGTGAACTGTTTTGTGGTCATTCTTCTTCATCACAATAATTTGTTACTGTTGGCATTAACCTTGGTACAGTATGATCGCTATTCTATTACTGGACATCCAAACTAATAGATTTACTCTTCCCATCTTTTCCCAATTCACATCATTTACGCGCTAATTTTCCCAATTATAAGGGACCCAGGCCCCAGATACAAATGAGTAGGAAAATCACTGACTTTGTAAAATTGAAGGTGGTTTACACGGGTCGAAAATTATGACAGGATCAAAATGGTAATTAAACACCACATCTAATCAACTAGAAATTTGAATGATCCCAAGCTATAGCCGAATAGCCATTCGATTGTCACATTTGTGAGGTGGTCTGAAATTCAAGTTTGAGTTTCCCACAGTACGTAATTTTAAAAATTCGCATGTCAATATCAATGAAATTGTCCTAATACAAATATAAAAATGTTTTTGACATTCACTTCACTGAGTTTGGTGCTGTTATGACATCTATTTTACCTGTTTTGTTCAAGTATTGTTATAAATACTGTTATAGTGACAGCCGGAAACTATGAGCCGTAATGAAAGGGGGAGGTTTGGCGTTTTAAAATCTGATTCAACCCGCCATTTCTTTAGAAATGCCTGTACCAAGTCAGTGTCATTACGGTTTTCACAGTTTTCCGGTTGTTGACTGATTTTGTCTGTTTATATACTTACGAGTTTTGACTTTCCCTTTGTAAGATTGCTTGGAGATCGGTAATTTTGTTATTACCCTTATATACTAATACTAATCTGATGTTCATTACGATTTCTGCATAGAAACGATGTTAGGTTCGTCTTTACCGCCACTTGTTTGTAGGAGAGCTCCAGATTTATTTGTTATTTGTGTTTGGTGTGTATGATGGCATCCAACATGCATTGATTATATGAATAACATTGCGGGTGCCATATAAGAGGAAGGAAGTGCTTACCCTTTGCAAACATATGAGTTCACCAATGGCTTATTGGTGGGATCCGTATTGCTCATCTTTTTAGTTTTTCTATGTTGTCCTATTATGTGTCTTTACGTTCTGATTTCCGTGTTGTGATGTCCGTTACGATTTCCGCATAAAAACCATATTCGGTTCGTCTTTATCTCCAGTTGTTTGTAGGAGGGGAGATGTCTTATTTACGTTATTTGTGTTTGTATGCGTATAGTGGTTTCCAACACATAGAGTGTTGTGTTTTTATTTTGTTATTCTTGGTCTGATGCACCCTATGTTGCCAGTTTCCTTGGATCGTTCCGTTTTTTGATTGCCCCTTCGGTATTCTCTAACGTGTATATATGTAATGTACATGTTTCCGTTTTGTAGACGTTATTATTGGTACAAAATTGTTGTAAATGGTATAATTAATATGACACACACATATATGCTGTTCATGTATAAGAAAGGTTTGAAGAATCCGTAATTGGAAGGACAAGCAATACAATGGTCAAAAGATAAATACAAACGGTGGTCGACAAAAAATTCAAAGAAAACTAAAGATTCAGCAAATAATTATTATATCGTATTATATAGAATGCACAAAATGTTGTTACGAATGAGTAATATACGGATCACTATTAAGATATGCTTCCTGTCTAAACTGTCGGATGTATTATACCATTAAAACGTAGATATCAAATTTAGTGCGCACAACGCGTTTCTGGAATGACCTTCATCAGGTACGCTCAAAATCGAAAGGTTGGAAAGCCAAATAATTTAAAAAGATTTGCGAGCAAGTAAGCCAGGGGGTTTAAATAGGATCGCCAAAATCAGCTAAGGTCACCTATGCCTGAGGAAGGAGAACCTTCGTTTTAATAATACTTTCATTATTTAGAAACTGTAAATTTCAATAAGGGTTTATTAAACAGTGATGGTGAACAAGTCCCAATGTTCAATGAATCAACAAAATGAACGACTATTTGTCACCTCAAATCATTAAACACAAAAAGAAACACGACACATGTCGATGGAAATACAGATACTGGTTTGTAACAGTTAATGGTATCCCAAGCCTCTCCTTCCTCAATATTGAACCCCAACGGAAATGTAGATATACATAAGTAATTAAAAACTAGTACACATTCGTTATCGTCGTCTTAATGTCAATCAAATTATCGGGTATGTACTTCTCGCTTGTTTCTAATAATAATTGAATTATAATGTTATTATTGTAATAAACTCATCCGTACAAAATAAGAAAATTAAAAGAAGAGCTTTCACTTTGGTGAGGTTTTGTTATGAAATGTTCACAAATAACCACATGTTGTTGCAATTGAATAAGAAGTTCACAATGTGAAAATTGAAAGCATACATATTGTCATTATGTTTACTATATATGAACATTTCTGATATTTCCTATTTCAGCTCACATTTTACTGTATGTATCATGTTCATGTGTCATTCACATAAGGAAAAAAACGTAAATGTTCAAGATAAAAATATTGTCTTTGTATTTAATTGATGGTTAAATTACAGTAAATTTATAGAATGATGAATTATTTCAGTGCTATTTGTGTAAAAGTTTATAAATCAAACATAGCACCGGAGTAATGGAGCATTGTCATTAAGACAAAACCTCGGCGACTTGTATGCTTGCACGTATGATTGGTATGCTTCGTCATATTTTCCGATGATTTCAGCACATATTCCCAAGATCTGCATTGATTTGCATATCTGAACGGTTTTCACGTAGCAATTTGAATTTACGTTCTGTTTCGTCAACATGACTCAGATGATAATGACATAAAACTGATAACATTGATCTATATAAGTGTGGATCAATGAGAAGAGAAGTCCGTTTATCACGACCAGTGTTTCTTGATACAATGATTCCAATTCTAGTCGGAGTTCCGTAAGTGGGAGATTTACTGATACATACATACTTTGTAAATATCCTTCTGTAAGCTTTTCAGTACAATCTAAGAAAACATTAAGACTGAAATCATATCTACCAGTTATATACATCAACGTAGCCAGATATAATGGTGCACCACACCCTGTGTGGTCATGGGTACGAAAGATCTTACAGCACGAGTTGTATTTCTCCAACCTCTTTATTACCTAACACAGCTTCAAAGACATCCAACAACATGTAAATAGTGCAAATAGTGGCGATGTTGATAATGATTCGCAGTCTGACTGTCACTCTGATTTGGACAGTTGTGTTCCAGAGGTCATGGTACCAGATGCCAGGGCGCTTAGTTCAATAAAGAATGAACAAAAATACCCATTGCTATATGACAGTGTGGTACACCAAGTGTATTTATGTAAGTTTTGTGAACTGTTTTGTGGTCATTCTTCTTCATCACAATAATGTGTTACTGTTGGCATTAACCTCGGTACAGTATGATCGCTATTCTATTACTGGACATCCAAACTAATAGATTTACTCTTCCCATCTTTTCCCAATTCACATCATTTACGCGCTAATTTTCCCAATTATAATGGACCCAGGCCCCAGATACAAATGAGTAGGAAAATCACTGACTTTGTAAAATTGAAGGTGGTTTACACGGGTCGAAAATTATGACAGGATCAAAATGGTAATTAAACACCACATCTAATCAACTAGAAATTTGAATGACCCCATGCTATAGCCGAATAGCCATTCGATTGTCACATTTGTGAGGTGGTCTGAAATTCAAGTTTGAGTTTCCCACAGTACGTAATTTTAAAAATTCGCATGTCAATATCAATGAAATTGTCCCAATACTAATATAAAAATGTTTTTGACATTCACTTCACTGAGTTTGGTGCTGTTATGACATCTATTTTACCTGTTTTGTTCAAGTATTGTTATAAATACTGTTATAGTGACAGCCGGAAACTATGAGCCGTAATGAAAGGGGGAGGTTTGGCGCTTTAAAATCTGATTCAACCCGCCATTTCTTTAGAAATGCCTGTACCAAGTCAGTGTCATTACGGTTTTCACAGTTTTTCGGTTGTTGACTGATTTTGTCTGTTTATATACTTATGAGTTTTGACTTTCCCTTTGTAAGATTGCTTGGAGTTCGGTAATTTTGTTATTACCCTTATATACTAATACTAATCTGATGTTCATTACGATTTCTGCATAGAAACGATGTTAGGTTCGTCTTTACCGCCACTTGTTTGTAGGAGAGCTCCAGATTTATTTATGTTATTTGTGTTTGGTGTGTATGATGGCATCCAACACGCATTGATTATATGAATAACATTGCGGGTGCAATATAAGAGGAAGGAAGTGCTTACACTTCGCAAACATATGAGTTCACCAATGGCTTATTGGTGGGATCCGTATTGCTCATCTTTTTAGTTTTTCTATGTTGTCCTATTATGTGTCTTTACGTTCTGAGTTCCGTGTTGTGATGTCCGTTACGATTTCCGCATAAAAACCATATTCGGTTCGTCTTTATCTCCAGTTGTTTGTAGGAGGGAAGATGTCTTATTTACGTTATTTGTGTTTGTATGCGTATAGTGGTTTCCAACACATATAGTGTTGTGTTTTTATTTTGTTATTCTTGGTCTGATGCACCCTATGTTGCCAGTTTCCTTGGATCGTTCCGTTTTTTGATTGCCCCTTAGGTATTCTCTAACGTGTATATATGTAATGTACATGTTTCCGTTTTGTAGACGTTATTATTGGTACAAAATTGTTGTAAATGGTATAATTAATATGACACACACATATATGCTGTTCATGTACAAGAAAGGTTTGAAGAATCCGTAATTGGAAGGACAAGCAATACAATGGTCAAAAGATAAATACAAACAGTGGTCGACAAAAAATTCAAAGAAAACTAAAGATTCAGCAAATAATTGCTATATCGTATTATATAGAGTGCACAAAATTTTGTTACGAATGAGTAATATACGGATCACTATTAAGATATGCTTCCTGTCTAAACTGTCGGATGTATTATACCATTAAAACGTAGATATCAAATTTAGTGCGCACAACGCGTTTCTGGAATGATCTTCATCAGGTACGTTCAAAATCGAAAGGTTGGAAAGCCAAATAATTTAAAAGTTTTGCGAGCAAGTAAGCCAAGGGGCTTAAATAGGATCGCCAAAATCAGCTAAGGTCACCTATGCCTGAGGAAGGTGAACCTTCGTTTTAATAATACTTTCATTATTTAGAAACTGTAAATTTCAATAAGGGGTTATTAAACAGTGATGGTGAACAAGTCCCAATGCTCAATGAATCAACAAAATGAACGACTATTTGTCACCTCAAATCATTAAACACAAAAAGAAACACGACACATGTCGATGGAAATACAGATACTGGTTTGTAACAGTTAATGGTATCCCAAGCCTCTCCTTCCTCAATATTGAACCCCAACGGAAATGTAGATATACATAAGTAATTAAAAACTAGTACACATTCGTTATCGTCGTCTTAATGTCAACCAAATTATCGGGTATGTACTTCTCGCTTGTTTCTAATAATAATTGAATTATAATGTTATTATTGTAATAAACTCATCCGTACAAAATAAGAAAATTAAAAGAAGGACTTTCACTTTGGTGAGGTTTTGTTATGAAATGTTCACAAATAACCACATGTTGTTGCAATTGAATAAGAAGTTCACAATGTGAAAATTGAAAGCATACATATTGTCATTATGTTTACTATATATGAACATTTCTGATATTTCCTATTTCAGCTCACATTTTACTGTATGTATCATGTTCATGTGTCATTCACATAAGGAAAAAAAATAATGTTCAAGATAAAAATATTGTCTTTGTATTTAATTGATGGTTAAATTACAGTAAATTTATAGAATGATGAATTATTTCAGTGCTATTTGTGTAAAAGTTTATAAATCAAACATATCACCGGAGTAATGGAGCATTGTCATCAAGACAAAACCTCGGCGACTTGTATGCTTGCACGCATGATTGGTATGCTTCGTCATATTTTCCGATGATTTCAGCACATATTCCCAAGATCTGCCAAGAAAGCTCTTGAAAACTTAAATTATCATTGATTTGCATATCTGAACGGTTTTCACGTAGCAATTTGAATTTACGTTCTGTTTCGTCAACATGACCCAGATGATAATGACATAAAACTGATAACATTGATCTATATAAGTGTGGATCAATGAGAAGAGAAGTCCGTTTATCACGACCAGTGTTTCTTGATACAATGATTCCAATTCTAGTCGGAGTTCCGTAAGTGGGAGATTTACTGATACATACATACTTTGTAAATATCCTTCTGTAAGCCTTTCAGTACAATCTAAGAAAACATTAAGAGAGGAATCATATCTACCAGTTATATACATCAACGTAGCCAGATATAATGGTGCACCACACCCTGTGTGGTCATGGGTACGAAAGATCTTACAGCACGAGTTGTATTTCACCAACTTCTTTATTACCTAACACAGCTTCAAATGACATCCAACAACATGTAAATAGTGCAAATAGTGGCGATGTTGATAATGATTCGCAGTCTGACTGTCACTCTGATTTGGACAGTTGTGTTCCAGAGGTCATGGTACCAGATGACAGGGCGCTTAGTTCAATAAAGAATGAACAAAAATACCCATTGCTATATGACAGTGTGGTACACCAAGTGTATTTATGTAAGTTTTGTGAACTGTTTTGTGGTCATTCTTCTTCATCACAATAATGTGTTACTGTTGGCATTAACCTTGGTACAGTATGATCGCTATTCTATTACTGGACATCCAAACTAATAGATTTACTCTTCCCATCTTTTCCCAATTCACATCATTTACGCGCTAATTTTCCCAATTATAATGGACCCAGGACCCAGATACAAATGAGTAGGAAAATCACTGACTTTGTAAAATTGATGGTGGTTTACACGGGTCGAAAATTATGACAGGATCAAAATGGTAATTAAACACCACATCTAATCAACTAGAAATTTGAATGACCCCAAGCTATAGCCGAATAGCCCTTCGATTGTCACATTTGTGAGGTGGTCTGAAATTCAAGTTTGAGTTTCCCACAGTACGTAATTTTAAAAACTCGCATGGCAATATCAATGAAATTGTCCTAATACTAATATAAAAATGTTTTTGTCATTCACTTCACTGAGTTTGGTGCTGTTATGACATCTATTTTACCTGTTTTGTTCAAATATTGTTATAAATACTGTTATAGTGACAGCCGGAAACTATGAGCCGTAATGAAAGGGGGAGGTTTGGCGCTTTAAAATCTGATTCAACCAGCCATTTCTTTAGAAATGCCTGTACCAAGTCAGTGTCATTACGGTTTTCACAGTTTTCCGGTTGTTGACTGATTTTGTCTGTTTATATACTTACGAGTTTTGACTTTCCCTTTGTAAGATTGCTTGGAGTTCGGTAATTTTGTTATTACCCTTATATACTAATACTAATCTGATGTTCATTACGATTTCTGCATAGAAACGATGTTAGGTTCGTCTTTACCGCCACTTGTTTGTAGGAGAGCTCCAGATTTATTTGTTATTTGTGTTTGGTGTGTATGATGGCATCCAACATGCATTGATTATATGAATAACATTGCGGGTGCCATATAAGAGGAAGGAAGTGCTTACCCTTCGCAAACATATGAGTTCACCAATGGCTTATTGGTGGGATCCGTATTGCTCATCTTTTTAGTTTTTCTATGTTGTCCTATTATGTGTCTTTAAGTTCTGAGTTCCGTGTTGTGATGTCCGTTACGATTTCCGCATAAAAACCATATTCGGTTCGTCTTTATCTCCAGTTGTTTGTAGGAGGGGAGATGTCTTATTTACGTTATTTGTGTTTGTATGCGTATAGTGGTTTCCAACACATATAGTGTTGTGTTTTTATTTTGTTATTCTTGGTCTGATGCACCCTATGTTGCCAGTTTCCTTGGATCGTTCCGTTTTTTGATTGCCCCTTCGGTATTCTCTAACGTGTATATATGTAATGTACATGTTTCCGTTTTGTAGACGTTATTATTGGTACAAAATTGTTGTAAATGGTATAATTAATATGACACACACATATATGCTGTTCATGTACAAGAAAGGTTTGAAGAATCCGTAATTGGAAGGACAAGCAATACAATGGTCAAAAGATAAATACAAACGGTGGTCGACAAAAATTCAAAGAAAACTAAAGATTCAGCAAATAATTGCTATATCGTATTATATAGAGTGCACAAAATTTTGTTACGAATGAGTAATATACGGATCACTATTAAGATATGCTTCCTGTCTAAACTGTCGGATGTATTATACCATTAAAACGTAGATATCAAATTTAGTGCGCACAACGCGTTTCTGGAATGACCTTCATCAGGTACGTTCAAAATCGAAAGGTTGGAAAGCCAAATAATTTAAAAAGTTTTGCGAGCAAGTAAGCCAAGGGGCTTAAATAGGATCGCCAAAATCAGCTAAGGTCACCTATGCCTGAGGAAGGTGAACCTTCGTTTTAATAATACTTTCATTATTTAGAAACTGTAAATTTCAATAAGGGGTTATTAAACAGTGATGGTGAACAAGTCCCAATGCTCAATGAATCAACAAAATGAACGACTATTTGTCACCTCAAATCATTAAACACAAAAAGAAACACGACACATGTCGATGGAAATACAGATACTGGTTTGTAACAGTTAATGGTATCCCAAGCCTCTCCTTCCTCAATATTGAACCCCAACGGAAATGTAGATATACATAAGTAATTAAAAACTAGTACACATTCGTTATCGTCGTCTTAATGTCAATCAAATTATCGGGTATGTACTTCTCGCTTGTTTCTAATAATAATTGAATTATAATGTTATTATTGTAATAAACTCATCCGTACAAAATAAGAAAATTAAAAGAAGAACTTTCACTTTGGTGAGGTTTTGTTATGAAATGTTCACAAATAACCACATGTTGTTGCAATTGAATAAGAAGTTCACAATGTGAAAATTGAAAGCATACATATTGTCATTATGTTTACTATATATGAACATTTCTGATATTTCCTATTTCAGCTCACATTTTACTGTATGTATCATGTTCATGTGTCATTCACATAAGGAACAAAAATAATGTTCAAGATAAAAATATTGTCTTTGTATTTAATTGATGGTTAAATTACAGTAAATTTATAGAATGATGAATTATTTCAGTGCTATTTGTGTAAAAGTTTATAAATCAAACATAGCACCGGAGTAATGGAGCATTGTCATCAAGACAAAACCTCGGCGACTTGTATGCTTGCACGTATGATTGGTATGCTTCGTCATATTTTCCGATGATTTCAGCACATATTCCCAAGATCTGCCAAGAAAGCTCTTGAAAACTTAAATTATCATTGATTTGCATATCTGAACGGTTTTCACGTAGCAATTTGAATTTACGTTCTGTTTCGTCAACATGACCCAGATGATAATGACATAAAACTGATAACATTGATGTATATAAGTGTGGATCAATGAGAAGAGAAGTCCGTTTATCACGACCAGTGTTTCTTGATACAATGATTCCAATTCTAGTCGGAGTTCCGTAAGTGGGAGATTTACTGATACATACATACTTTGTAAATATCTTTCTGTAAGCCTTTCAGTACAATCTAAGAAAACATTAAGAGAGGAATCATATCTACCAGTTATATACATCAACGTAGCCAGATATAATGGTGCACCACACCCTGTGTGGTCATGGGTACGAAAGATCTTACAGCACGAGTTGTATTTCACCAACTTCTTTATTACCTAACACAGCTTCAAATGACATCCAACAACATGTAAATAGTGCAAATAGTGGCGATGTTGATAATGATTCGCAGTCTGACTGTCACTCTGATTTGGACAGTTGTGTTCCAGAGGTCATGGTACCAGATGACAGGGCGCTTAGTTCAATAAAGAATGAACAAAAATACCCATTGCTATATGACAGTGTGGTACACCAAGTGTATTTATGTAAGTTTTGTGAACTGTTTTGTGGTCATTCTTCTTCATCACAATAATGTGTTACTGTTGGCATTAACCTTGGTACAGTATGATCGCTATTCTATTACTGGACATCCAAACTAATAGATTTACTCTTCCCATCTTTTCCCAATTCACATCATTTACGCGCTAATTTTCCCAATTATAATGGACCCAGGACCCAGATACAAATGAGTAGGAAAATCACTGACTTTGTAAAATTGATGGTGGTTTACACGGGTCGAAAATTATGACAGGATCAAAATGGTAATTAAACACCACATCTAATCAACTAGAAATTTGAATGACCCCAAGCTATAGCCGAATAGCCCTTCGATTGTCACATTTGTGAGGTGGTCTGAAATTCAAGTTTGAGTTTCCCACAGTACGTAATTTTAAAAACTCGCATGGCAATATCAATGAAATTGTCCTAATACTAATATAAAAATGTTTTTGTCATTCACTTCACTGAGTTTGGTGCTGTTATGACATCTATTTTACCTGTTTTGTTCAAATATTGTTATAAATACTGTTATAGTGACAGCCGGAAACTATGAGCCGTAATGAAAGGGGGAGGTTTGGCGCTTTAAAATCTGATTCAACCAGCCATTTCTTTAGAAATGCCTGTACCAAGTCAGTGTCATTACGGTTTTCACAGTTTTCCGGTTGTTGACTGATTTTGTCTGTTTATATACTTACGAGTTTTGACTTTCCCTTTGTAAGATTGCTTGGAGTTCGGTAATTTTGTTATTACCCTTATATACTAATACTAATCTGATGTTCATTACGATTTCTGCATAGAAACGATGTTAGGTTCGTCTTTACCGCCACTTGTTTGTAGGAGAGCTCCAGATTTATTTGTTATTTGTGTTTGGTGTGTATGATGGCATCCAACATGCATTGATTATATGAATAACATTGCGGGTGCCATATAAGAGGAAGGAAGTGCTTACCCTTCGCAAACATATGAGTTCACCAATGGCTTATTGGTGGGATCCGTATTGCTCATCTTTTTAGTTTTTCTATGTTGTCCTATTATGTGTCTTTAAGTTCTGAGTTCCGTGTTGTGATGTCCGTTACGATTTCCGCATAAAAACCATATTCGGTTCGTCTTTATCTCCAGTTGTTTGTAGGAGGGGAGATGTCTTATTTACGTTATTTGTGTTTGTATGCGTATAGTGGTTTCCAACACATATAGTGTTGTGTTTTTATTTTGTTATTCTTGGTCTGATGCACCCTATGTTGCCAGTTTCCTTGGATCGTTCCGTTTTTTGATTGCCCCTTCGGTATTCTCTAACGTGTATATATGTAATGTACATGTTTCCGTTTTGTAGACGTTATTATTGGTACAAAATTGTTGTAAATGGTATAATTAATATGACACACACATATATGCTGTTCATGTACAAGAAAGGTTTGAAGAATCCGTAATTGGAAGGACAAGCAATACAATGGTCAAAAGATAAATACAAACGGTGGTCGACAAAAATTCAAAGAAAACTAAAGATTCAGCAAATAATTGCTATATCGTATTATATAGAGTGCACAAAATTTTGTTACGAATGAGTAATATACGGATCACTATTAAGATATGCTTCCTGTCTAAACTGTCGGATGTATTATACCATTAAAACGTAGATATCAAATTTAGTGCGCACAACGCGTTTCTGGAATGACCTTCATCAGGTACGTTCAAAATCGAAAGGTTGGAAAGCCAAATAATTTAAAAAGTTTTGCGAGCAAGTAAGCCAAGGGGCTTAAATAGGATCGCCAAAATCAGCTAAGGTCACCTATGCCTGAGGAAGGTGAACCTTCGTTTTAATAATACTTTCATTATTTAGAAACTGTAAATTTCAATAAGGGGTTATTAAACAGTGATGGTGAACAAGTCCCAATGCTCAATGAATCAACAAAATGAACGACTATTTGTCACCTCAAATCATTAAACACAAAAAGAAACACGACACATGTCGATGGAAATACAGATACTGGTTTGTAACAGTTAATGGTATCCCAAGCCTCTCCTTCCTCAATATTGAACCCCAACGGAAATGTAGATATACATAAGTAATTAAAAACTAGTACACATTCGTTATCGTCGTCTTAATGTCAATCAAATTATCGGGTATGTACTTCTCGCTTGTTTCTAATAATAATTGAATTATAATGTTATTATTGTAATAAACTCATCCGTACAAAATAAGAAAATTAAAAGAAGAACTTTCACTTTGGTGAGGTTTTGTTATGAAATGTTCACAAATAACCACATGTTGTTGCAATTGAATAAGAAGTTCACAATGTGAAAATTGAAAGCATACATATTGTCATTATGTTTACTATATATGAACATTTCTGATATTTCCTATTTCAGCTCACATTTTACTGTATGTATCATGTTCATGTGTCATTCACATAAGGAACAAAAATAATGTTCAAGATAAAAATATTGTCTTTGTATTTAATTGATGGTTAAATTACAGTAAATTTATAGAATGATGAATTATTTCAGTGCTATTTGTGTAAAAGTTTATAAATCAAACATAGCACCGGAGTAATGGAGCATTGTCATCAAGACAAAACCTCGGCGACTTGTATGCTTGCACGTATGATTGGTATGCTTCGTCATATTTTCCGATGATTTCAGCACATATTCCCAAGATCTGCCAAGAAAGCTCTTGAAAACTTAAATTATCATTGATTTGCATATCTGAACGGTTTTCACGTAGCAATTTGAATTTACGTTCTGTTTCGTCAACATGACCCAGATGATAATGACATAAAACTGATAACATTGATGTATATAAGTGTGGATCAATGAGAAGAGAAGTCCGTTTATCACGACCAGTGTTTCTTGATACAATGATTCCAATTCTAGTCGGAGTTCCGTAAGTGGGAGATTTACTGATACATACATACTTTGTAAATATCTTTCTGTAAGCCTTTCAGTACAATCTAAGAAAACATTAAGACAGGAATCATATCTACCAGTTATATACATCAACGTAGCCAGATATAATGGTGCACCACACCCTGTGTGGTCATGGGTACGAAAGATCTTACAGCACGAGTTGTATTTCACCAACTTCTTTATTACCTAACACAGCTTCAAATGACATCCAACAACATGTAAATAGTGCAAATAGTGGCGATGTTGATAATGATTCGCAGTCTGACTGTCACTCTGATTCGGACAGTTGTGTTCCAGAGGTCATGGTACCAGATGCCAGGGCGCTTAGTTCAATAAAGAATGAACAAAAATACCCATTGCTATATGACAGTGTGGTACACCAAGTGTATTTATGTAAGTTTTGTGAACTGTTTTGTGGTCATTCTTCTTCATCACAATAATTTGTTACTGTTGGCATTAACCTTGGTACAGTATGATCGCTATTATACTACTGGACATCCAAACTAATAGATTTACTCTTCCCATCTTTTCCCAATTCACATCATTTACGCGCTAATTTTCCCAATTATAAGGGACCCAGGCCACAGAAACAAATGAGTAGGAAAATCACTGACTTTGTAAAATTGAAGGTGGTTTACACGGGTCGAAAATTATGACAGGATCAAAATGGTAATTAAACACCACATCTAATCAACTAGAAATTTGAATGATCCCAAGCTATAGCCGAATAGCCATTCGATTGTCACATTTGTGAGGTGGTCGGAAATTCAAGTTTGAGTTTCCCACAGTACGTAATTTTAAAAACTCGCATGGCAATATCAATGAAATTGTCCTAATACTAATATAAAAATGTTTTTGTCATTCACTTCACTGAGTTTGGTGCTGTTATGACATCTATTTTACCTGTTTTGTTCAATTATTGTTATAAATACTGTTATAGTGACAGCCGGAAACTATGAGCCGTAATGAAAGGGGGAGGTTTGGCGCTTTAAAATCTGATTCAACCCGCCATTTCTTTAGAAATGCCTGTACCAAGTCAGTGTCATTACGGTTTTCACAGTTTTCCGGTTGTTGACTGATTTTTTCTGTTTATATACTTACGAGTTTTGACTTTCCCTTTGTAAGATTGCTTGGAGTTCGGTAATTTTGTTATTACCCTTATATACTAATACTAATCTGATGTTCATTACGATTTCTGCATAGAAACGATGTTAGGTTCGTCTTTACCGCCACTTGTTTGTAGGAGAGCTCCAGATTTATTTGTTATTTGTGTTTGGTGTGTATGATGGCATCCAACACGCATTGATTATATGAATAACATTGCGGGTGCCATATAAGAGGAAGGAAGTGCTTACCCTTCGCAAACATATGAGTTCACCAATGGCTTATTGGTGGGATCCGTATTGCTCATTTTTTTAGTTTTTCTATGTTGTCCTATTATGTGTCTTTACGTTCTGAGTTCCGTGTTGTGATGTCCGTTACGATTTCCGCATAAAAACCATATTCGGTTCGTCTTTATCTCCAGTTGTTTGTAGGAGGGGAGATGTCTTATTTACGTTATTTGTGTTTGTATGCGTATAGTGGTTTCCAACACATATAGTGTTGTGTTTTTATTTTGTTATTCTTGGTCTGATGCACCCTATGTTGCCAGTTTCCTTGGATCGTTCCGTTTTTTGATTGCCCCTTCGGTATTCTCTAACGTTTATATATGTAATGTACATGTTTCCGTTTTGTAGACGTTATTATTGGTACAAAATTGTTGTAAATGGTATAATTAATATGACACACACATATATGCTGTTCATGTACAAGAAAGGTTTGAAGAATTCGTAATTGGAAGGACAAGCAATACAATGGTCAAAAGATAAATACAAACGGTGGTCGACAAAAATTCAAAGAAAACTAAAGATTCAGCAAATAATTGCTATATCGTATTATATAGAGTGCACAAAATTTTGTTACGAATGAGTAATATACGGATCACTATTAAGATATGCTTCCTGTCTAAACTGTCGGATGTATTATACCATTAAAACGTAGATATCAAATTTAGTGCGCACAACGCGTTTCTGGAATGACCTTCATCAGGTACGCTCAAAATCGAAAGGTTGGAAAGCCAAATAATTTTAAAAGTTTTGCGAGCAAGTAAGCCAAGGGGCTTAAATAGGATCGCCAAAATCAGCTAAGGTCACCTATGCCTGAGGAAGGTGAACCTTCGTTTTAATAATACTTTCATTATTTAGAAACTGTAAATTTCAATAAGGGGTTATTAAACAGTGATGGTGAACAAGTCCCAATGCTCAATGAATCAACAAAATGAACGACTATTTGTCACCTCAAATCATTAAACACAAAAAGAAACACGACACATGTCGATGGAAATACAGATACTGGTTTGTAACAGTTAATGGTATCCCAAGCCTCTCCTTCCTCAATATTGAACCCCAACGGAAATGTAGATATACATAAGTAATTAAAAACTAGTACACATTCGTTATCGTCGTCTTAATGTCAATCAAATTATCGGGTATGTACTTCTCGCTTGTTTCTAATAATAATTGAATTATAATGTTATTATTGTAATAAACTCATCCGTACAAAATAAGAAAATTAAAAGAAGAGCTTTCACTTTGGTGAGGTTTTGTTATGAAATGTTCACAAATAACCACATGTTGTTGCAATTGAATAAGAAGTTCACAATGTGAAAATTGAAAGCATACATATTGTCATTATGTTTACTATATATGAACATTTCTGATATTTCCTATTTCAGCTCACATTTTACTGTATGTATCATGTTCATGTGTCATTCACATAAGGAAAAAAAATAATGTTCAAGATAAAAATATTGTCTTTGTATTCAATTGATGGTTAAATTACAGTAAATTTATAGAATGATGAATTATTTCAGTGCTATTTGTGTAAAAGTGTATAAATCAAACATAGCACCGGAGCAATGGAGCATTGTCATCAAGATAAAACCTCGGCGACTTGTATGCTTGCACGTATGATTGGTATGCTTCGTCATATTTTCCGATGATTTCAGCACATATTCCCAAGATCTGCCAAGAAAGCTCTTGAAAACTTAAATTATCATTGATTTGCATATCTGAACGGTTTTCACGTAGCAATTTGAATTTACGTTCTGTTTCGTCAACATGACCCAGATGATAATGACATAAAACTGATAACATTGATGTATATAAGTGTGGATCAATGAGAAGAGAAGTCCGTTTATCACGACCAGTGTTTCTTGATACAATGATTCCAATTCTAGTCGGAGTTCCGTAAGTGGGAGATTTACTGATACATACATACTTTGTAAATATCTTTCTGTAAGCCTTTCAGTACAATCTAAGAAAACATTAAGACAGGAATCATATCTACCAGTTATATACATCAACGTAGCCAGATATAATGGTGCACCACACCCTGTGTGGTCATGGGTACGAAAGATCTTACAGCACGAGTTGTATTTCACCAACTTCTTTATTACCTAACACAGCTTCAAATGACATCCAACAACATGTAAATAGTGCAAATAGTGGCGATGTTGATAATGATTCGCAGTCTGACTGTCACTCTGATTCGGACAGTTGTGTTCCAGAGGTCATGGTACCAGATGCCAGGGCGCTTAGTTCAATAAAGAATGAACAAAAATACCCATTGCTATATGACAGTGTGGTACACCAAGTGTATTTATGTAAGTTTTGTGAACTGTTTTGTGGTCATTCTTCTTCATCACAATAATTTGTTACTGTTGGCATTAACCTTGGTACAGTATGATCGCTATTATACTACTGGACATCCAAACTAATAGATTTACTCTTCCCATCTTTTCCCAATTCACATCATTTACGCGCTAATTTTCCCAATTATAAGGGACCCAGGCCACAGAAACAAATGAGTAGGAAAATCACTGACTTTGTAAAATTGAAGGTGGTTTACACGGGTCGAAAATTATGACAGGATCAAAATGGTAATTAAACACCACATCTAATCAACTAGAAATTTGAATGATCCCAAGCTATAGCCGAATAGCCATTCGATTGTCACATTTGTGAGGTGGTCGGAAATTCAAGTTTGAGTTTCCCACAGTACGTAATTTTAAAAACTCGCATGGCAATATCAATGAAATTGTCCTAATACTAATATAAAAATGTTTTTGTCATTCACTTCACTGAGTTTGGTGCTGTTATGACATCTATTTTACCTGTTTTGTTCAATTATTGTTATAAATACTGTTATAGTGACAGCCGGAAACTATGAGCCGTAATGAAAGGGGGAGGTTTGGCGCTTTAAAATCTGATTCAACCCGCCATTTCTTTAGAAATGCCTGTACCAAGTCAGTGTCATTACGGTTTTCACAGTTTTCCGGTTGTTGACTGATTTTTTCTGTTTATATACTTACGAGTTTTGACTTTCCCTTTGTAAGATTGCTTGGAGTTCGGTAATTTTGTTATTACCCTTATATACTAATACTAATCTGATGTTCATTACGATTTCTGCATAGAAACGATGTTAGGTTCGTCTTTACCGCCACTTGTTTGTAGGAGAGCTCCAGATTTATTTGTTATTTGTGTTTGGTGTGTATGATGGCATCCAACACGCATTGATTATATGAATAACATTGCGGGTGCCATATAAGAGGAAGGAAGTGCTTACCCTTCGCAAACATATGAGTTCACCAATGGCTTATTGGTGGGATCCGTATTGCTCATTTTTTTAGTTTTTCTATGTTGTCCTATTATGTGTCTTTACGTTCTGAGTTCCGTGTTGTGATGTCCGTTACGATTTCCGCATAAAAACCATATTCGGTTCGTCTTTATCTCCAGTTGTTTGTAGGAGGGGAGATGTCTTATTTACGTTATTTGTGTTTGTATGCGTATAGTGGTTTCCAACACATATAGTGTTGTGTTTTTATTTTGTTATTCTTGGTCTGATGCACCCTATGTTGCCAGTTTCCTTGGATCGTTCCGTTTTTTGATTGCCCCTTCGGTATTCTCTAACGTTTATATATGTAATGTACATGTTTCCGTTTTGTAGACGTTATTATTGGTACAAAATTGTTGTAAATGGTATAATTAATATGACACACACATATATGCTGTTCATGTACAAGAAAGGTTTGAAGAATTCGTAATTGGAAGGACAAGCAATACAATGGTCAAAAGATAAATACAAACGGTGGTCGACAAAAATTCAAAGAAAACTAAAGATTCAGCAAATAATTGCTATATCGTATTATATAGAGTGCACAAAATTTTGTTACGAATGAGTAATATACGGATCACTATTAAGATATGCTTCCTGTCTAAACTGTCGGATGTATTATACCATTAAAACGTAGATATCAAATTTAGTGCGCACAACGCGTTTCTGGAATGACCTTCATCAGGTACGCTCAAAATCGAAAGGTTGGAAAGCCAAATAATTTTAAAAGTTTTGCGAGCAAGTAAGCCAAGGGGCTTAAATAGGATCGCCAAAATCAGCTAAGGTCACCTATGCCTGAGGAAGGTGAACCTTCGTTTTAATAATACTTTCATTATTTAGAAACTGTAAATTTCAATAAGGGGTTATTAAACAGTGATGGTGAACAAGTCCCAATGCTCAATGAATCAACAAAATGAACGACTATTTGTCACCTCAAATCATTAAACACAAAAAGAAACACGACACATGTCGATGGAAATACAGATACTGGTTTGTAACAGTTAATGGTATCCCAAGCCTCTCCTTCCTCAATATTGAACCCCAACGGAAATGTAGATATACATAAGTAATTAAAAACTAGTACACATTCGTTATCGTCGTCTTAATGTCAATCAAATTATCGGGTATGTACTTCTCGCTTGTTTCTAATAATAATTGAATTATAATGTTATTATTGTAATAAACTCATCCGTACAAAATAAGAAAATTAAAAGAAGAGCTTTCACTTTGGTGAGGTTTTGTTATGAAATGTTCACAAATAACCACATGTTGTTGCAATTGAATAAGAAGTTCACAATGTGAAAATTGAAAGCATACATATTGTCATTATGTTTACTATATATGAACATTTCTGATATTTCCTATTTCAGCTCACATTTTACTGTATGTATCATGTTCATGTGTCATTCACATAAGGAAAAAAAATAATGTTCAAGATAAAAATATTGTCTTTGTATTCAATTGATGGTTAAATTACAGTAAATTTATAGAATGATGAATTATTTCAGTGCTATTTGTGTAAAAGTGTATAAATCAAACATAGCACCGGAGCAATGGAGCATTGTCATCAAGATAAAACCTCGGCGACTTGTATGCTTGCACGTATGATTGGTATGCTTCGTCATATTTTCCGATGATTTCAGCACATATTCCCAAGATCTGCCAAGAAAGCTCTTGAAAACTTAAATTATCATTGATTTGCATATCTGAACGGTTTTCACGTAGCAATTTGAATTTACGTTCTGTTTCGTCAACATGACCCAGATGATAATGACATAAAACTGATAACATTGATCTATATAAGTGTGGATCAATGAGAAGAGAAGTTCGTTTATCACGACCAGTGTTTCTTGATACAATGATTCCAATTCTAGTCGGAGTTCCGTAATTGGGGGAAATACTGATACATACATACTTTGTAAATATCCTTCTGTAAGCCTTTCAGTACAATCTAAGAAAACATTAAGACAGGAATCATATCTACCAGTTATATACATCAACGTAGCCAGATATAATGGTGCACCACACCCTGTGTGGTCATGGGTACGAAAGATCTTACAGCACGAGTTGTATTTCACCAACTTCTGTATTACCTAACACAGCTTCAAATGACATCCAACAACATGTAAATAGTGCAAATAGTGGCGATGTTGATAATGATTCGCAGTCTGACTGTCACTCTGATTTGGACAGTTGTGTTCCAGAGGTCATGGTACCAGATGCCAGGGCGCTTAGTTCAATAAAGAATGAACAAAAATACCCATTGCTATATGACAGTGTGGTACACCAAGTGTATTTATGTAAGTTTTGTGAACTGTTTTGTGGTCATTCTTCTTCATCACAATAATTTGTTACTGTTGGCATTAACCTTGGTACAGTATGATCGCTATTCTATTACTGGACATCCAAACTAATAGATCTACTCTTCCCATCTTTTCCCAATTCACATCATTTACGCGCTAATTTTCCCAATTATATTGGACCCAGGCCCCAGATACAAATGAGTAGGAAAATCACTGACTTTGTAAAATTGAAGGTGGTTTACACGGGTCGAAAATTATGACATGATCAAAATGGTAATTAAACACCACATCTAATCAACTAGAAATTTGAATGATCCCAAGCTATAGCCGAATAGCCATTCGATTGTCACATTTGTGAGGTGGTCTGAAATTCAAGTTTGAGTTTCCCACAGTACGTAATTTTAAAAACTCGCATGGCAATATCAATGAAATTGTCCTAATACTACTATAAAAATGTTTTTGACATACACTTCACTGAGTTTGGTGCTGTTATGACATCTATTTTACCTGTTTTGTTCAAGTATTGCTATAAATACTGTTATAGTGACAGCCGGAAACTATGAGCCGTAATGAAAGGGGGAGGTTTGGCGCTTTAAAATCTGATTCAACCCGCCATTTTTTTATAAATGCCTGTACCAAGTCAGTGTCATTACGGTTTTCACAGTTTTCCGGTTGTTGACTGATTTTGTCTGTTTATATACTTACGAGTTTTGACTTTCCCTTTGTAAGATTGCTTGGAGTTCGGTAATTTTGTTATTACCCTTATATACTAATACTAATCTGATGTTCATTACGATTTCTGCATAGAAACGATGTTAGGTTCGTCTTTACCGCCACTTGTTTGTAGGAGAGCTCCAGATTTATTTATGTTATTTGTGTTTGGTGTGTATGATGGCATCCAACACGCATTGATTATATGAATAACATTGCGGGTGCCATATAAGAGGAAGGAAGTGCTTACCCTTCGCAAACATATGAGTTCCCCAATGGCTTATTGGTGGGATCCGTATTGCTCATCTTTTTAGTTTTTCTATGTTGTCCTATTATGTGTCTTTACGTTCTGAGTTCCGTGTTGTGATGTCCGTTACGATTTCCGCATAAAAACCATATTCGGTTCGTCTTTATCTCCAGTTGTTTGTAGGAGGGGAGATGTCTTATTTACGTTATTTGTGTTTGTATGCGTATAGTGTTTTCCAACACATATAGTGCTGTGTTTTTATTTTGTTATTCTTGGTCTGATGCACCCTATGTTGCCAGTTTCCTTGGATCGTTCCGTTTTTTGATTGCCCCTTCGGTATTCTCTAACGTGTATATATGTAATGTACATGTTTCCGTTTTGTAGATGTTATTATTGGTACAAAATTGTTGTAAATGGTATAATTAATATGACACACACATATATGCTGTTCATGTATAAGAAAGGTTTGAAGAATCCGTAATTGGAAGGACAAGCAATACAATGGTCAAAAGATAAATAGAAACGGTGGTCGACAAAAAATTCAAAGAAAACTAAAGATTCAGCAAATAAATATTATATGGTATTATATAGAATGCACAAAATTTTGTTACGAATGAGTAATATACGGATCACTATTAAGATATGCTTCCTGTCTAAACTGTCGGATGTATTATACCATTAAAACGTAGATATCAAATTTAGTGCGCACAACGCGTTTCTGGAATGACCTTCATCAGGTACTCTCAAAATCGAAAGGATGGAAAGCCAAATAATTTAAAACGTTTTGCGAGCAAGTAAGCCAAAGGGCTTAAATAGGATCGCCAAAATCAGCTAAGGTCACCTATGCCTGAGGAAGGAGAACCTTCGTTTTAATAATACTTTCATTATTTAGAAACTGTAAATTTCAATAAGGGGTTATTAAACAGTGATGGTGAACAAGTCCTAATGTTCAATGAATCAACAAAATGAGCGACTATTTGTCACCTCAAATCATTAAACACAAAAAGAAAAACGACACATGTCGATGGAAATACAGATTCTGGTTTGCAACAGCCACAACAGTGTGATGGTGTTATACCAGTTAATGGTATCCCAAGCCTCTCCTTCCTCAATATTGAACCCCAACGGAAATGTAGATATACATAAGTAATTAAAAACTAGTACACATTCGTTATCGTCGTCTTAATGTCAATCAAATTATCGGGTATGTACTTCTCGCTTGTTTCTAATAATAATTGAATTATAATATGTTATTATTGTAATAAACTCATCCGTACAAAATAAGAAAATTAAAAGAAGAGCTTTCACTTTGGTGAGGTTTTGTTATGAAATGTTCACAAATAACCACATGTTGTTGCAATTGAATAAGAAGTTCACAATGTGAAAATTGAAAGCATACATATTGTCATTATGTTTACTATATATGAACATTTCTGATATTTCCTATTTCAGCTCACATTTTACTGTATGTATCATGTTCATGTGTCATTCACATAAGGAAAAAACCTAAATGTTCAAGATAAAAATATTGTCTTAGTATTTAATTGATGGTTAAATTACAGTAAATTTATAGAATGATGAATTATTTCAGTGCTATTTGTGTAAACGTTTATAAATCAAACATAGCACCCGGAGTAATGGAGCATTGTCATCAAGACAAAACCTCGGCGACTTGTATGCTTGCACGTATGATTGGTATGCTTCGTCATATTTTCCGATGATTTCAGCACATATTCCCAAGATCTGCCAAGAAAGCTCTTGAAAACTTAAATTATCATTGATTTGCATATCTGAACGGTTTTCACGTAGAAATTTGAATTCAAGTTCTCTTCCTACAACATGACCCAGATGATGACGACATAAAACTAATAACATTGATATATATAAGTGTGGATCAATGAGAAGAGAAGTCCGTTTATCACCACCAGTGTTTCTTTGATACAATGATTCCAATTCTAGTCGGAGTTCCGTAAGTGGGAGATTTACTGATACATGCATACTTTGTAAATATCCTTCTGTAAGCCTTTTAGAACAATCTAAGAGAACATTAAGACAGGAATCATATCTACCAGTTATATACATCAACGTAGCCAGATATAATGGTGCAGCACCCCCTGTGTGGTCACGGGTACGAAAGATATTACAGCACGAGTGGTATTTCTCCAACTTTATATCAGGAGATACGCTTGGTGCTATTATATTCCTGAAGTCGTGTGCAGTAATATAAACGATAACTTTACTGATCCACGTCTGTATTGCTTTCTTCTCAAAATCAGTAAGTGAATCATTGGTCAGAATCAATTCCAGTTTATTGAGTAATATGTTTTCATTTCCGATAGAACACATTATATGCATGAAAGTAGGAAAGAGAGAGTTGATTTCACGCCATTTATGTGTTTCGATCTCTTCTTCTGTGACATATATACTTTCGATCATAGAAGGCTTTTCATTTGTCAGAGCATTACATATCAAGTAAGGGATGTCAATTAACTGGCATCTATACAAGCCATAAAACTTTTCGGTAAATAATAATTCAAGAATATGTTGCAATGTTTGCTTGCTCTTACCGTAAATTCTATTTTTGAACATATTGTTTTCAGGAATAAAAAAGTTTGGACAATTTTCTTCCTTAACACATGTATAAAGTCGCTGTAAACAGTTCAGGAATACTTGTAGAAGACTATCAGGCCCATCATTGTGCTGGCTATTAGTTTGTATTTCCCAAAGTAACAAAGTTTTCATGAAATAGGAAGACACTAGATCATTTATTTCTTCAAATGAACCCAATATTTCTTTAAGGTATAATTTTAAGAGAGCATAGCACATAAACTGACTATGAGATAACGATTGTAATATTGTCTTCTCCATTAAGACAAATGAAATGCGCCATTCAAGATGCTCGTGTGGCGATTCTTTCGAACCAACAGGCGCAAGTTGGCATCCTAAAGATATGCATTGTTTCAATACTACACTGCCAGGCCATTTATATTCGTTGCATCTCATCATCCAATTCTGAACGGCAGCAGGTTGTGATGTACAAGATAAGCAATATGCATAGTCCTCAGACATTAAGTCATACTTTATGCTTGCACATGGGCCGTGAACCTCTACCTTATTTCCCAGTGAGGACATATGGTATTCCCTATATTTGGTGCTCAAAATATACAACTTGCCATCGTAATTATGGCATGAACTGGAAATGCTCTCACGTGTTCTGCTTTTATCGGTTTCTAATATTAATCGAACATATCCTGGTTTAGTGTGCTTTGTTTCCATGGTAATGAAAGTTTTGTCCTTCACAACAATCATTCTATCAATATCGGATCCAGTTATCCTAAATCCTTCTGCCCTACTTCCAACATAATATACCAACCAACCGTCATCATCAGATCTCATTTGACTGCAGACCTGCTCCATTAACATGTACATGGCACGTCTGATCTGTATTATTGATTCGCAACCGAATTCCTCACGAAGATTTACATACAAAAGCTCTGAAAAATTTTGTTTATCAATATCAGAATCTAAATTTCTAGAGGGATCGAACAGTAAACCGTGATCTTTACAGTATCGTGTATACAATGTCTTGTATTGCTGTAGTAGGTTAGTCTCAACAGCTGCTTCCGGTTGATATCCTAGCCTTTCACAAATTTTAAGGTAATGCTTCCAAGCCTTTGGATGAACGTTTGAGGACATGACAATACTGTACCAATAACCTAAAATAAACAAATTATTGCTATGCAGCATGTTTATAGAGTACTGTGTAGAAAACAGAACTATGTCCAGCAACATTATCTTTCTCAACAACATCAATTTGATCAACAACATTTCCTGACTATAAAATGGAAACTGATATTTATTTATTTTTCATGTAAACGACTGTTCCGACCAGATATATTTGTCTCTGCAACGTTATGTTTTTTCATTCTTTTTTTTTCTTAGGTTTTGGACGACCTTATATAATACCATAATACATATCAAGGGACCATAATACGAACGTAGATATCTAAAAAGGCGCGTACGATGGGTTTTGGAATAACCTTCATCAGGTACCCACATAGTCAAAAACGATAGGAAAGCCAAATAATTTAGAAGTATTAGGGAGCAAGTGAAACAAAGGGAGTAAACAAGATAACATGATAGATATATCCTTAGTCTTAAAAATAATAACATTAATTTAGGATCTGTAAATTTCAATAATAAATATATCTTTCAACCATGTCATTCACTGAAAACGTTTGCGAACTACCGAACATCCATGACGCCAATGACAGTCAATATAAACATGTCATTTCATTAATTGATTGGAAGTTTGCTGTACAGCTCTTATTTTATCTAATGCTTAGTACCTGGCGAGTTCTCTTATTCGATCTCTTAAAAAGTTTATATTCCGATACCAAGATCTTGTTGAAATATATTCCGTCTCTGCAGAAAAGATTATAAACGATGGATTTTCATATAGTAAAAATGTATAAAGATATGTCAAAAAATGTCAAAAATATTTTTGTTATCAATGTGTGACGTAAAAGTGTCTTTGACATTTACTTCACTGAGATTGGTGCTGCTTTGACAACTGTTGTACCTGTGTTGTTCAAGTATTGTTATAGATACTGTTATAGTGACAGCCGGAAACTTCGAGCCGTAATGAAAGGGGGAGGTTTGGCGCTTTAAAATCTGATTCAACCCACCATTTCTTTAGAAATGCCTGTACCAAGTCAGGGTCATTACGGTTTTCACAGTTTTCCGGTTGTTGACTGATTTTGTCTGTTTATATACTTATGAGTTTTGACTTTCCCTTTGTAAGATTGCTCGGATTTCGGTAATTTTGTTATTACCTTTATGTAGGTAATTGCGATCATTGCGATAAAAGATATTAATGGATACATGGTGGTGGTTATTATTGTCGTAATAATCGATAGACCACAATGTCTTAGTTTAATGATAGATTGTAATAAAGAAAGAGAAGTAAAAATAGTTACCTTGGCACACGTGTGAACAATTAATTAATCAGGTATGTCTATCACAAACTGACACAATATGTAATTCTAAATCTGTAACAGTCTTTTCTACAAGTACATGCAATTCTAAACCTAAAGTTCTACTTTCGTTTCTATGTATAACTTCCGGTAAAACCTGATGCGCCTCACCGATTTATTTTAATAGATTAAATACGTGCCATTAACCTGTTGTGTGATAAAATAACAGGTAGTCTCTTACAATTGAACATACGGCAATACAGAAGTCAATACAAAGTGATTGGTGATAAATTGTAAAGTAAAGTAAAAATAAAATAGTAATATAATGGTTTATCTATTACCCACTCTCGGTCTAATCATCAAACGATTGGTGGGACTATGATTAGTTCACTTTGGGAATTTATCTTTCTACTAAGCAAATAGTCATATGTTCAGGCATGTTGTTGTTACTTTTTTATGTTATTATTTGTTTTTCAATTTTCCACAATATATTTATTATCTTTCTAACAGTGTGTAGTTGAAAAGAATGTTGTATCTTTAAAATAGTTTACCCATATATGACATCGTTTACACTTATCACGACTATAAAGAAATGACGAAAACAATACTACCAAGAAATTAAATATTAGGGAACACCGAAGGGGAATAACAAATAGACAATCAATAGACACTGGCAACATAGGACAGCAAAGACACAGAACGAAGACGAAAAACACCACAAGACAACACAGAAAACTACAAATATTATCAACAAGGACCCGGGAGTAAAGCCACGTACTCGCGAAGGTAAACAGTTCCTGCTTCTAATAAAGCATGTATATGTACAACTAAGTTCTGTATCGACATACCACATTTAATTTTAACTCCAGCTAATAAGTAGTGAAATCGTTCATTACATAGATTTACAATCTGTTCTGAAATAAGGAAAAAACACTTATTTTACGTATGTTTGTAATATTATCCATGTATTTAGCAACACTGTGATTGTTTTCATTCAATTTTGTAATCACATGTAGTTTTTCGAATTATAATCTTTGCCCTAAGAGGAATTCAAGGGATTGAAATCAAATTTAGTTGAATACTCCTTACCAGGATATGACCTAAAGCTGTAAATATGGTGTCAATTGATGATATATCATGTCTCCAATGGCGAGTGTCTTACCATTCGTGACCACTTATCGTTGATCGCGACAGTGTTGCTCGTCTTTTTAGTTTTCTGTGTTTTGTTTTTGTGATTTGGTTGTCTTTTTTTGTGCCTTGTGGGTCCAAAGTAGCAATATCTCTGGATTGTCCATTCATGATTGCCCCTTCTTTTCTGTCTAAAGTTGATTTATTAAAGCTGATGATATGGGTAATATTTCAAAGATCCACAAAATGTCAGTTTTTATATCTATTGAATGAAAATCTATGATGGCCGCCACTGCATGACGCATAGTATTCCTTCGAAAAAACAAATAAATATATTTTAAGAAACAAGAAACGTGGTTGTACCCATGTTATACATAAAAAAAACATTGGACGTCCTTTTCCACATTTCCATTTTTCCAGTCCATAAAAAACCAAGATATCCACCATCTCAGGAAAAAAATATTACATCAGACCATATGGAATTATATTTCTTAATTATTCTTATGTGAATTTCTGAATCATTTGGCAAATAACTTTTCGGAAATGTCCTTTGAATATACAACATGTCTTGTATCTATGTAAAATCTAAGGTGGTTGACGCGGGTCGACTTTTATGACCGGATCATAAGGGTAATTAAAGAAACACATCTCATAAACAACAAACTTGAATGATCCCAAACTATAGCCGAATGGTCATTCGATAGTCACATGTTGTGAGTGCGTCGGAAATTCAAGTTTGAGCTTACCACAGTTAGTAATTTTAAAAATTCGTATGTCAACATCAATGAAATTGTACTAATACTAATATATACTAATACTAAAATGATGTTCACTGCGATCTCCGCCTAGAAACAATGTTCTGTTCGTTTTTACCCCCACTTGTTTGTAGGAGAACTGCTTACCCTTCGCGAGTACCTGAGTTCACCAATGCATTTTTGTTGAGATCTGTGTTGCTCGTCTGCTTAGTTTTATGTGTTGTCCTCTTATGTGTCTTTACGTTCTGAGTTCCGTGTTGTGGTGTCCGTTACGATTTCCGCATTAAAATGATGTTCAGTCTTGCATTATCTAAGTTTTATTCTACAGGCTAAAACACAATCCAGAGAAACACATGTTTTAACATCGATTTTACAAGCCAATGACATCATACTTGCCAATCTGTCAATGGATATTCGTCTTTATACTCGCAAACAAATGTCAGGAAGATATCTTGATATCGATTATCGGGACATGTGCTATCTTCGGCAAACGTATACCGATACAATACAGCTTCCGTTATATCATCACCGTACATTTTTGGTTCATCTGTTGTTAATTTGATGACTCCAAAACATTCCTTATAATAAACGTATTTGACAATGTATCTAAGCAACGAGGTTGACAAACCATACCGTGAAGGTCGTACGCACTCACGTATGCTGTACTGGATCCATTTTGCGGATTTTTAACGCCGACGTACGCAATTGTTTCGGATATTATCTGTCGTGTATCTATGACGCCATAATCGATATATTTGCCACTATATGAGAAACCATCGGACTGAACGTATAATTGTGTTGCACCTGATCCGGAATCATATTTGTGTTGCTTTCCCGATATGTGTCCGGTAGTTACATATTCTCTTATTTTAGATGTATTGTCAGCCAAATACATATCATGCTCCCAATCAACGTGACCATTACGGATTGGTTTGCAGTTAAAAGTAGTTCCTTCCGGTCGTTTATACATCAAGCGTATTGGAATAAAAGCCCACAGACTAATATCCGCTGTCCCGTCGATCAAAATCGAATTTTGATAAGTTTCATCCATAACACTTCTGTGTGACAAATGGTCGTATGGTGCGGCAGTATCAGTATCTCGCTTGAATCTATCACCACGAATAGTTCCAACTGAATCAGAAGTAGATCTGATATCTGATCGACGTCTAAGCAGACATCGGCCATTTTCACAATAAAAATTGTCCGGATTTCCACAACGAGGACATTCTATTGGTTCATCATATTTATATATTACGTCACCAAACAATGCCAGAAGACCGTTGATATTGTTCAGTTCGCGCAACTCTCCACCAAAAGGACTATATGGGCTGTGTGATTGAATGTTGGTTCGCGGGTAATCATACTCAAATGCTGCCCCTGTAAATTAGATATTGAACTAATTAACAAAATTAATAAAGATATATAACTTGTAGGAATAGATACCAAAGGGGTATTGAGAAGCTGTAGGATAAAAACACAGTGGCATAGAGAAAAGGGACATAAAGACAAACAATGATCTACATAACATTATGCACAGAGAGAGGTCATTGTGTTTAACGCCACTTTCAACAATATTTCAGTTACAGGTATATCGTGGCGGTCTGTTTTATTGGTGGAGGAAACCTGAAAACCCGGAAAATACCATCGTCCTGTTGCAAGTCACTGACAAACTTTATCACATAATGTTGTATCGAGTACCCCTCGCTTGAGCGAGATTTGAACTCACAACTTTAGTGATTGCAAATGTAGTCGTAAATCCAACTATTCTGCAATCACGATCACGACATCCTCTGTACCGAAATGAAATGATATGAAAACAAAATTATTACACCGAACAGTTAAGAAATTCAATAGGAATACCGCATAAATAGGCTATATGAATACCCCCAGCACACATATACATGACTAGTCACTATCCACGCTTGACACAGACACTTCAATAAAACTTATTAGGTCGTTCAATTGCATATGACTACATAAATGTAATTGATTTGAAATTGTAGAACATAAGATGAAAAGCATGTCAGCTTTTTGAAAGTCTTAAGCACGAGGATTCATATAGGTATATAAATATATATTGACCAGAGACGGAAAATGTGGCCTGGCAACGGGCCACAGATGATCACTCTCAATGCACTTTCCCATTAGATGATACTGCAAGTTGTATACTACGTGCATGGAACATGATATTCTCCATAGACGATACACGGTGCATGTTATTGGTCGCAGAATCCTATTGCAGCGAAGAAACGAGGTTTCCACATGATTCTCTCGGGAAAATACAAGAGAGATAGGCTGTACTTACTAATCATTAGGTGTACTACATAACTGTACCAAATAAATATGGTAAGCAAACGTTAGAGAATACCGAAAGGCATTAAGGAAAGGACAACACAGAGACACAGGCAACATTAGATACAAGACAGCACAATGACAAAAATTAACACATCACAGAAAACTGAAAATATGAACAACATGGAACATAGCATTAACGAAAAGACAATCTAAAGACACATGCAACAGAAACGTAGATATCAAATTTAGTGTGCACGACGGGTTTCTGGAATAATCTTCATCAGATACGCTCAGGGTCAAAATATTTGAAAGCCAAATAATTTAAAAGTCTCTGTGAACAAGAAAACAAAAGGGTCTAATCAGGACAACCAAAATCGTCTAAGGCCACTAACGCCTAAGGGAGGAGAACCTCAGTTTGAACTATAATTACATGATTTATGAACTAACATTAGGCACAAAACAGAATGATGACAAACAAAACAAAAAACACACCACAGAAAACTGAAAAGATCAACAACATGGAACAGGGCATTAAAGAAAGGACAATCCAGAGGCACAGGCAACATTAGGCACAAGACAGAACGATTACATAAACAACAACAACACACACACAAAACGCAACACAGAAAACTAAAATGATGAACACCACGAAACCCACAAATATTCCATTCTTCAACCTATGGGCTCCAGAAGGGTAACCAGTTTCTGTTTTTTATTAGGCACCCTCCAAATAAACTACCAGCCAATCAAGCTTTTCGGACCTTTATATAAAAACATGAATTTTGCTGTCATCAGTTTTGAATTTTGTATAAGAAATATAATGTTTTTCACCTAACTAAGTCTGCTGTCTCCGTAATAATGGCTTAGGGTTAGGGTTATGGTGTTTATCGCCACTTTCAATTATATTTCAGTTATATCGGAGCTGTCAGTTTTATTGGTGGAGAAAACCGAAATACTGCTGTAAGTAACTGACAAACTTGATCACATGAAGTTGTATCGAATACACCTCGCAATCAACGGAATTCGAACTCACAATTTTAGTAGTGATACCGTAATTACGCAAGTTGTTCACGGTATGGTATACCCTACGAATTGCTCACTTGGGATTGAACAACGATTCCACACTCACTCATTGACATTATATTTTTGTAATAGGAATATAAAACTATACCTAGTATCTCTGCTTGTCTTAGTCTAAAGCGTTCCCAGACACAATCTACAAAGCCGTGATGGAGGAAAAATACTGGGTCGTTGGGTGCGATCGATGTATCGAGCATAGTGCCACCAATCCAAGAGTGCACCCAGTTGTGAAAAGTCTCAATATTGTACTGACTATCTGCAATTGGTTCAAATATTTCTCTGTTTCTTATTCTACTGTATATATTATCCAGTCCCCATGATGGAAACAGATCAACCCCAGAAGCAAAGTTCCTAGTCAGACGCGTTCTATTGTCATTGAACATCCAGCCAGCAAATACCCCTGTTATTACCGCGCCATCGGCATTTCCAAGAAACTCAGCATCCCATATATTTGGGTTGATGGGATATGGCATGTTGTTATCTATAGAAGAATCCCAGTAACATAGGGTTACACGTCGATCCTTCCGTCTTAAAGCATTTTCAAATCTGTAAGATATATAAATATATAAACATATAAATGTTTGACGATGGCAAAAGCGGCAATCGAAGATGGACAGACAACGCAATGGCCAAAAGAAGAAAAAATGATATACAAAATAATACACAGAAAATTTGAGATTAAGCAACATAAAGCTCACTAAAAACCAAGCCAATGTATTCATAATGAGAACAAATTTCCAAACAAAATGGATGCCTAAAGTCGGGACTGGAATGGAAAAATCGGCGGAAGTGCAACAAGTACAAGAGGACGTGATGGATTAAGTTGGAAATGTTTATCATATAACGGGCCACGAACAATCACTCATAACAAACTGTTGTTCTTCACTAGGAGCTGCAAGGAGCATGATATGCTCCCAAGCCGAAGACACACATTTGTGTCCAGTTGTAAAAGTGAGTTGTGAATTTCATTCGCCCCTTTCAGAATAAGGGTTATAACATATACCTTTCGGCGAATACGCATGGTACTATTTATATGTTTTGGTTCTATGTAAGGGGCAATTTAATCTTTATCAAAATAGAGTATTGATAAAGAAATCACACAGTCTGTTATGAGAATACGACAAGCACATAACCCTTTTGTTTGTTTTTCTGTCCATGTACTAATCATAGAACAAGCATGAAGTCTCATCTTATTAACCGAACTGCTACCACGAAGTAGATACGTAATATACATTAATGACTAATGTGTATGATTTATTTTTTTCGGCAATCATATTGACCTCTTCTTTAAATTATTTTTTTTTAAAATACATTCACGTCACCAATTAGATCTTATTATTATCTTTCCAAATCAGTTTCATTTTTTAATATATGTTATGTCGTTTAGAAGTTACAAGGTAAAAGATACCTGGTTTTTTCCTTATTTTTCCGGTGTTTCATTTTCCGCAGATTAGGGAGTCTCTATACATTTGGCTATCATGCTTACGCCTTTTATTGTTTCATGTTCCCAAAGATTTTAAGATAATTTAGTTTCTTTAGTCTTTTGACTATGAGTGTACTCGATGAAGGCGAATCTATTAGCGCGTCGTGCGCACTAATTTCATATCCACGTCTTTATTTACAATGCCCTATTGCAATTAGCGCAATGTTAAATGCATGAGCGTCAACACGTGCAAAAAGCATAAATTGAATTTCATATACATTTGTAAAAGTACTCACAAATAAAGGTAAAATCTGTGCCAAGGACAGAAAGCAGGACCACCATGTGCAGCAGGTAAAGCCGGTCCAGCGTGAAAGTTAGCAATGGCCTCGTATGCATTAGGGAAAACACTCTACAAAATAAAAATAAAAATATATACGGTTTCTTACTATTATAACTTCACTGTATATGAATGTTTTCTATTGCATTATTTACAGTCACATGACATTAGACAATTATTGGTGCGTTCAGTGACAACCTTAGCATTTCACCTCGACTGGTAGGCAACTCCTAATTTGTCTCAACAGAGATGTGACAATATTATTATGATCCTTGACAATCTCTATTATTGTTGTTTTATTTTTAACATCAATGTACTTATATTTATCCAACAGTGTCAAAAATCCAAAACAACTGCCAAATTAATTAAAAAGAACAAATTAAAAAGAGTCGTTCCAATCGATTTTAAGGGTATTCTCTAACACGTCCGCAATATACATCAAATTCTAATATTAGTGTTACCGTTTATTACATTTCGCAAACATTAATTTGTTTTGTGCATACAACAAATGTAATGTTAGCAGGATAATTGTATTTCACCTGATTTTGTCTTTTTGCTTGGCATAATGAAATGATTACTGCCATCTCCGGACATCGACATTATACAATTATTGCCCGCATGCGAGGCAAGCATTGAAGTTGTCAACCCGAAGATAGTTGAAATACGAGAGGACTTTAGCCCGAGGGAAAATAACCTCTCGAGAGTTCACAACTTGACGCTAACCTCATATGAACGCAATAAATGTTTTGCTATACCGAAACTACTCTTAAGATGTTTAAAAAAAACTTGAATATTTTTTTGTTTTGTAGAAGACAACAACAATATTTCTGGTCTAGTGAATACAATAACGGAACCCGGACTAAAAACGGATTTTCAAAGAACTTCCTTGTGTCGTCGGTTGTATGTTTGGGTTGTCAAACGGATTATCTCCCTAATCAGCAGATCTTCCTGTAAGACAACCAAATTTTCTTATTACCATTATATAATATAAAAAAATATGTAAGGTATTATAAGAATAATTGTTAATCTGAGATGTGTTGTTTTCACACGATAAATAACTGTCATGTTAGACCATAGTTCTGTTGTATGTGTTAATGGCCAATGGTAACAATTTGTCAGCTCTATTGTGACTACCATGCTTATTGAAAGGGGGGGGGTAGAAATCCCGGATTGATATAAATCCCTGTCCATGGCTAGGTGTCAGGAAGCTCTTGAGGTGGGTTTCGTGGCGAGAACTAAAGTCCACCGTGGTAGGCTTGTGGTCTGATGTCAAATATCATAGCTAGAAGTCCATCGTGTTAGGCTTGTGGTCAGATGTCAAAGATCATAGCTAGAAGTCCATCATGTTAGGCTTGTGGTCAGATGTCAAAGATCATAGCTAGAAGTCCATCGCGTTAGGCTTGTGGTCAGATGTCAAAGATCATAGCTAGAAATCCATGGTGTTAGGCTTGTGGTCAGATGTCAAATATCATAGCTAGAAGTCCATCGTGTTAGGCTTGTGGTCAGATGTCAAAGATCATAGCTAGAAGTCCATCATGTTAGGTTTGTGGTCAGATGTCAAAGATCATAGCTAGAAGTCCATCGTGTTAGGCTGGTGATCAGATGTCAAAGATCATAGCTAGAAGTCCATGGTGTTAGGCTTGTGGTCAGATGTCAAAGATCATAGCTAGAAATCCATGGTGTTAGGCTTGTGGTCAGATGTCAAAGATCATAGCTAGAAATCCATGGTGTTAGGCTTGTGGTCAGATGTCAAAGATCATAGCTAGAAATCCATCGTGTTAGGCTTGTGGTCAGATGTCAAAGATCATAGCTAGAAGTCAATCGTGTAAGGCTTGTGGTCAGATGTCAAAGATCATAGCTAGAATATCAGAAACACTTGAAGATACCAACTAGGCAATTAGAAGCTGTACTTCCACGAAAGGACAGACAAATGCAATGGCAAAACGAAAAAGGACAAGATGGAAAAAGAGAAACAATCGACAAAACACTATGCATAAGACTAGAACATATATGAGAAGTTGTCAGGAGCTATGTCGATTTGGCCATTAATTTCATTTTCTGCACACCTATTTGCACAAAAAAAAATTTTTTTTGCATAAATTACAATAACCATGGCATATAAACTCCTCAATATCTTTAACATTGAACTATATAAGGTCAACACCACTGACAGTGTTTCACGTCCCGATTCGCGTCTTCAGTTGAATATCATAAGCTAACAATATATATCTTGCATTGTAAGAACAGTTTTGAGTTACCAGCGTTTTGCTTCACATTATCTTGCGTCGACATATAGGTAACATGTATATAATTTCGTACGTGATCACAGTTGACGGAATTTAAACCAAAGATCACGTTTAGGTAGTCGGTAATCAAATTCGTTTGAAATATAGGTAATAATATAGTACAAATATGAACTTGCTTTTCTTTTTCCCTTAGTGCATTATATATTTACATGTCTTGAAAATAAAGTTTGAAGATATACAGGGGTAATCAGAAGCCGTAAATCACTGAAGGACAGAAAATACAATGGCCACAAGATACTACAGGGGTAATCAGAAGCCATAAATCACTGAAGGACAGACAATACAATAGCCACAAGATACTACAGGGGTAATCAGAAGCCGTAAATCACTGAAGGACAGACAATACAATGGCCACAAGATACTACATGGGTAATCAGAAGCCGTAAATCACTGAAGGACATACATTACAATGGCCACAAGATACTACAGGGGTAATCAGAAGCCGTAAATCGACAGATGAACCATTGTTTTCTTTTTTCGTTTGTTGTATCATTAAATAAATGTTTGTTTTCTGTAACAAAAATGGTATTGGACAACATTCAATCGATTACGTTCTTCAGCTTAACTACAAAACAGCCTGAATAGCGTTAGTGTAGTTTAAAATTCAAGTATTTACAACATATACATATTATTAACGCAAAATACATGTAGTCTTACCGTATCCCGTTTCAAGGCAATAACAGCACTGAAAAAGGCCTGCCTTTCTGTTCGAGTAAGTGTTCGTATTTCTTTTCTGTATCCATGATATAGTTGTGTTGATGCCTGTCTTTTTCGTCGCTTGTTTGCTATGTCTCGACCTATTTCCCTCTGAAGTGATCTGACGTAGTTCTTAGTACTCGTTGACATGTTAACATACCACCTGATCAATATATATAGATTGAATGATTGATGTTTAACGTCATCTAGTATATCAATTATTTAATGACAGGAAAAAATATTATGTTTGTCTGTTTGTTTGATGGTGTTTAATTCTACTTTCAACAATATTTCAGTTATTTCGGGGCGGACAGTTTTATTGGTGGAGGAAACCGGAGGACCCCGAGAAAACCACCGACCTGTCGCAAGTTACTGACCAATTGTTTTCCCATTATGTTGTACACCGTGCCCTGATCGAGATTCGAACTCACAACATCAGTGGTGATAAACACTGATTGGATAGGTAGTTGTAAATCCAACTACCATCAGAAAACGGCAACCACGGCCCCAGAAAAAATATTACAAGAGAAGATTGAGTAAAAAGGATGAACTTTGACTGGTCTGTGGATAAAGCGGGTAAAAAGGTAGCACTCTGATTGGTCAACGGATAAAGCGGGTAAAAATGTAGCACTTTGATTGGTCTGCCAATTAATCGAGTAAAAAAGGCAGCACTTTGATTGGTCTACCAATGAAGCGAGTAAAAAGGTAGCACTTTGATTGGTCTACCATTTAATCGAGTAAAATGCGGTACTTTGACTGGTCTAACAATGAATCGGGTAAAAGGGTATCACTTTGATTGGTCTGCGAATAAATCGAGATATAATGTGGCACTCTGATTGGTCTACCAATGAATTTTGTAAAAAATTTGGCACTTTGATTGGTCTACCAATTAATCGAGAGAAAAAGGTGCCACTTTAATTGGTCTCCCAATGAATCGAGTAAAAATGTGTTACTTTAATTGATCTACGAATGAATCGAGTAAAATGTGGCACTTTGAGTGGCCTATGGATGTATCTAGTAAAAACTGACATGTATGGGTCTACAGATAAATGTCTTGACTGCCACAAAAAGTTGAGATAATGACCTACGACACTCATTGAAAGCTGTTCTTTTATTCTGTGTAACAGGAATCCAGTTACGTCATGTCTCGGAGACAATCAGTGTAATTGATTTGTTCCAGACAATTGCGTTGTAGATAATTAGATCCCATTTCTATACAACGGGGTTCCAGTGGAAGAATAAGTATGCTATAGGAAGAGTTTAAAGATACTAAAGGGGTAATCAGAATTCGTAAATCGAAGAAGGACAGACAACACAATGGTCAAAAGAAAAGCATAAAGCTACAGATCGAGTAACACGAACCCCACTTAAAACCGATGGTGAACTCAGGTGCTCCGGGAGGATGGCAGCTCCTGTTTAAGACATCCCACATAAATGTGATATAATTGAAGCAGAATTTCCTCGCATTTTGTTTGTTTGTTAATGTAACTTTTGTGACTATAGCGTTGTTGCTTTTGTATCTGAGCAGTTTGTTTACTCGAAAATAACTTGGATGATGTGGTAACCTTGTTTTATAGATAATGTGTACACAACAAAAGTGAACAACAGGCTGTTGTTTTTGTTTGCTTGATGGTGCTTAACGTCACTTTCAACAATATTTCAGTTATATCGTGGCGGTCAGTTTTATTGGTAGAGAAAACCGGATGACCCGGAGAAAACCACCGACCTGCCGCAAGTCACTGACAAACTTTATCACATAATGTTGCATAGAGAAAACCACCGACCTGTAGCAAGTCACTGGCAAACTTTATCACATAATGTTGTATAGAGAAAACCACCGACCTGCCACAAGTCACTGACAAACTTTATCACATAATGTTGTACACCTCGCCCTGATTGAGATTCGAACTCACAACATCAGTGGTGATAGGCACTGATTGCATAGGTAGTTGTAAATCTAAACACCATACGATCACGACCACAACGGCCCATCAACAGGCTGTTGAGGTAATCGTCAGTCAATATAAAAATAAAATTATAATACATGAATAATATTAGTGAATGAGTGAGCATTTTTCAGCTATATTATGGCGAGAGCAAGTTACATTTCCTGAGATGAAAATGATGTCCGTTTTATACTAGACCAATACGATTTGTTGCATTTTTATGGTGCTAGCACACTGAAACAACAATCCGTGGGTATGCATGCTTTCCCATTCGGACACAATATCATGATTCTGAGTCAATCAGTTGGTTATTTTTAACTGATTATTATCAATATATATTTTGTAAGTGTTTTCAGTTATATGAGATTATGAATGCCTTGTTAACGTCAAAAGTCAAACACTGTGGATCTTAAAATGTTATTGTGATTCGTCAATATTCAGAAGATGATAAATACAGCGAGTCGACATAGTTTTTCGTTTCTTCCGATTTTCTCTATATATTTCAAATAAAATCAATATTTCAATAAGTTATGCAGAGGTCAATTCTTGAATTAAAAAAATATTTTCGAGTTAATCGCAAATCTGAATTTGGATGTCACAAAGTACTGTATAAATTAATTACTTTTGATCTTCAAGAATTCATGACTGTCGTTAAATGATTAAACGATGAACACTTCATTAACAAAATGACAATCGTCATGACAATCTATGCATTAGTCTTCTTTCACTGATGTAAATTTGATTAAAGGTGGTAAAAACAATGACTTTATTTTACATGAAATACACAGGCAACAATCGGTAGTTTCGAACAATAGCGTCCCCTCACTGCGGCTATATGTAAAACCTTCCTTTCATCATATGTCTGTGACAGGTAGTTCTGTATACACTTATAATGGATTGTATCCGCCCTATTATCTGTATGTAAAACCTTCCTTTCATCATATGTCTGTGACAGGTAGTTCTGTATACACGTATAATGAATTGTATCGTTCCTATTATCTGTATGTAAAACCTACCTTTCATCATATGTCTGTGACAGGTAGTTCTGTATACATTTATAATGGATTGTATCAGCCCTATTATCTGTATGTAAAACCTACCTTTCATCATATGTCTGTGACAGGTAGTTCTGTATACACTTATAATGGATTGTATCCGCCCTATTATCTGTATGTAAAACCTACCTTTCATCATATGTCTGTGACAGGTAGTTCTGTATACATTTATAATGGATTGTATCAGCCCTATTATCTGTATGTAAAACCTACCTTTCATCATACGTCTGTGACAGGTAGTTCTGTATACACTTATAATGGATTGTATCCGCCCTATTATCTGTATGTAAAACCTACCTTTCATCATACGTCTGCGACAGGTAGTTCTGTATACACGTATAATGGATTGTATCGTTCCTATTATCTGTATGTAAAACCTACCTTTCATCATATGTCTGTGACAGGTAGTTCTGTATACATCTATAATGGATTGTATCAGCCCTATTATCTGTATGTAAAACCTACCTTTCATCATATGTCTGTGACAGGTAGTTCTGTATACACTTATAATGGATTGTATCCGCCCTATTATCTGTATGTAAAACCTACCTTTCATCATATGTCTGTGACAGGTAGTTCTGTATACATTTATAATGGATTGTATCAGCCCTATTATCTGTATGTAAAACCTACCTTTCATCATACGTCTGTGACAGGTAGTTCTGTATACACTTATAATGGATTGTATCCGCCCTATTATCTGTATGTAAAACCTACCTTTCATCATACGTCTCTGACAGGTAGTTCTGTATACACTTATAATGGATTGTATCCGCCCTATTATCTGTATGTAAAACCTACCTTTCATCATACGTCTGTGACAGGTAGTTCTGTATACACTTATAATGGATTGTATCCGCCCTATTATCTGTATGTAAAACCTACCTTTCATCATACGTCTGTGACAGGTAGTTCTGTATACATTTATAATGAATTGTATCTGGCCTATTATCTGTCACATTATATCTATTTTTAGAAAAACATTCATACAGAAGACTCGGCATTGGTTGTTCCTCAATAAATCCTGCTGTTAACAAGTACAAAGTTGAGAGAATAACAAACTCCTTCATCTTAATCTGTAAATTTACATTGAAAATAGCTTCATAATTATAATCAACATATTATTGTGTGTAAAGCATGTGGTGTTTAACACCCCTTTCAACAATATTTCAGTTATATCATGGTGATCAGTTTTATTGATGGAGGAAACGGATTACCCGGAGAAACCACAGACCTATCGCAAGTCACTGACAAACTTTATCACATGCTGTTGTTTCGAGTACACCTTGCCTGAGCGGGGTTCGAAGTCACAACGTTAGTGGTGATTGGCACTGATTGCACAGGTAGTTGTAAATCCAACTATCATACGTGTGTGTGTTTAATGATTCAATGTCAGAGGTGGTTGGTTTGTTTGTATTGGTGGAAATGTTGACGTCATCAATGTGTAAGTTTTCTTTTAATAACTAAGGGTTTATTTACCCATTCTTTATTTAGAACATTATTTTCTGTAGTGACAATCATCATATGTTTGTTCTATCTTTCGTAAGCCCTTTGGTTTTATAGCTGCTAAAACTTTAAGGTATCTGGCTTTCCAATCTTTCAATTTTGATGAAACGCATCGTGCGCACTAAATGTAATATCTATGTTTTTATTAATGTTTTTATGTTCTTAGTTCTGTGTTGTGATGTCCGTTACGATTTCCGCATAAAAACGATGTTCGATTCGTCTTAACCTCCAACTGTTTGTAGGAGAACTCATGTCTTGTTTACGTTATTTGTGTTTGATTGCGCATAGTGGTGTCCAACACATATTGTGTTGTGTATTTGTGTTTCTTGTCTTCGTCTTGTGTATCCTATGTTGCCAGTTTCTCTGGATTTCACTGTATAATCTTTCGTTTCATAACTTATGAGATATTTACCCATTCTTTTTTCAGAACATTATTGTTTGTAGTTTTGTAAAGTAAGGCAAAATAAGTCATGCTATAATCTCAAGATTTTTGTTATCATTTACTAGTATCAAACTATTGAAATTTTAAAGAGATGAAAGCAATGGACAATAGAATGGCTTAATGAAAGATTGGCAAACAACAGTGGCCGACTAAGCACTACTTAGAAAACTAAAGGATGAACGACTAAATAATGTTTTTATTAGAATAAGGAAAATTCCAAATATCTTTTAAACAATAGAATTTTGAACAGCAAAATAAACGAGAGTTTTATTTAGAATTAGGAGTACTAATTAAAAATGTTAGAGTAATGCTTCTTATTGTTTTGGCTGAGGCTGCACCTTTTGTATTTTGGTCCTATTTTGTTGTCATTTTTCGGGTGGGAGTAGATGTACTTTATAGAAGAGCCATCCGTACGTCAGGTATCTTACCTGTAAAATCTTTCTCTCAGCCACGTGTACTTTAGACGAACCTAACAAGCATTTCTCTCATAAATAATTGTTATATTTTGCCTTTTTTGTAAAATGGGTGAAAAGTCTGACTTATCTCCGAAATGCCACAAGTTTGCAAAAAAGTTGTTTGCCTTTTTTATTAAGGAAAAGGCAACGAAGAAGCCAATTGTCTCATTTGATAGGGTATATCAAAAGAGATCTAAAGCTTTGGGTATGTCTTACACTTCAGTGCACCGTTTTATGAATGGTAAGAGGCCTTGTAAGTCAAATAGACCAAAGAAAGAGCTAAAATTTGGACGACTTTGATCATTGTGTTATCAAAAGAACAATCCACGGTTTATATTAACGGAAAATTGCTCCGACCGTCTCAATAATACATAAGGAAATAAAAGATTCTATTAAAATATCAAAGTCTAAGCCTACTCTAACTCTCATTGATCTTGGATATACTTATAAAAAATAGGTGATAATCGAAGAGTTCTGTACGATCAAGTGTCTATTATCAATGATAGGTATAAAAAATAGGTGATAATCGACGAGTTCTGTACGATCAAGTGTCTATTATCAATGATAGGTGTAATAATCTGAGAAAGATCAAATCTTTTAGGGAAGCAGGGTATGATATCGTGTACATGGATGAAACATGGAATAAATGTCACGTTAAAGCCAATGCCGAAAATATTTGGAACATGTATCTGTCTATTCATTAAGGTTTAAGAACATTTGTAACTGTTGAAACTATCTGGGGTCAGATGAATTATTTAACTTATATTGATTATAACACATACATAATACACAAAACAACTTGACACACACAAACAAAAAAATAAACAGGGACAGTTAATAACCCAACCGAAAAGCAAACACAAAACGGGCCTTGTGTGCATGAAAAGTCAAAACAAACAAACACAAAGGTCGAAACTTCGGATTGCTGTTTTGGATAAGTATTTCGAAGTGGAATAGGTTAAATATATATTTCCAAACTTTTAAAGTTGAAAGATATAACTTGGTTTAGTAGAATTGTTACGTAAAACAATTGCAAGTATCAATGATTCATCAATAATTTTTGCAGTTTTTAGGTATTTTTTTACCAATGTTAAGTTGAAGGTTTGGTAAAAAATAGCTCAAAAAATGACAATGCTCAATGTCATAATCTACCCCTCCCCACAAAAAAAATCAATCCTCCAATTGATCTCTGAGGTTCTATAATTTAAAAATGTACTAATTTTACGAGCATTTTTTAATTAGGAAGTTGCACAATTTCAAAACTCATTTTGCGTTCCGTTTCTGACATGTATATAAATTAAAAATGTCATACAGAATCGAACAAAACGACAATGATATATTCTTCATACTATATGATATATGAAGACTTCATTTTTTCACTATTAAAGACAGAAGTGCTATATATTTAGTGAAAAATTAAAAATTTTGAAAAATGTCCCAGTCCAAGAAATTTTTACAGGTAAAATATTTTACAAGTAAAAATCAATCAACTCAATAGTGCGTGTAAGGAGAGGGTGACAATGGAATCTTTCGGGTGACCGTCGAGTGTCTATTGTCCTCAAGGATTTAAACCCAAGGCCGCAGGCTGTTCTCTTTAATAGACTTATTCCCTCCGTATTTCATAAAACTTTGTCAAAATATACACCCAAAAACTCCTTTAAAATGCGATTGTTCTATATGAGCAGGGCCAAATACGTTAACTTTCTGGTCTGCAAACTTCCAAATTAAATTAGCACCCTTGATTCTCTACACAACTCTCGTTTACATTTCTACTTTAAAATCTTTAGTACGTAAAAGCCAGCAGTAAACTCAGATCCACCGGAATAGCAAACAATTCCTGCTCCACTAGTGGCATCCGTCGTGGTTCCGAACTATAACTATTGTCGCAATAGTCATACTGATGAGGGAGATAGTGCTACTGCCTCGTAAAATCACATTGGTCGGAGTTATTCAAAGGTAAACAACAGGTATATATGTTTTTATTTCGATTGACTAAAACGTATTATATTGATATAATCAACTTCAAACATACCAATATAATTATAAATTTTATTATATATCAGTACGTATATACAATTTTTCATTCCAGCAGCACCTGCAAATGGAGTATATCTCTCTCAGTTGATACAATATTCCAGAGCTTGTGGTTCCTATCGGGATTTCCTTGCTGCTAACAAGGAAGCTACTGAACCAAGGGTTCCTTTTGGTTAAATTGAAGTCATCACTTCGAAAGTTTTACGGTCGCCACCATGACTTGGTTGACCGTTATGGAATATCTGTGTAACAAATGACCACGGATATGTTCACTTGTCGTAAGCATTTCCCGGTCCTTTCCTCATTTTTGACATATCACCGGGTTTGTAGGTAGATTAACACGACGGGTGCCACTAGTGGAGCAAGAACGGCTTACCCTTCCAGAACACCTGAGTTCACACCCGATTTTTAGTGGGGTTCGTGTTACTAGATTTATGCGTATGCTTTGTAGATCGTTGTTTGTCCTTTTGTGCTTTTTCTTTTGGCCTTTGAGTGGTCTGTTCTTCTCCGATATACTGATTCTGATTACCCCTTTGGTATCTTCAAACTCGTCTTCAAGTATAATGCAACCAACAGTTAGGCCATCCTGTTTCTAGACCCTTTGATTTTATCCTTCCAAACACTTCAGAATTATTTGTATTTCCATTCTTTCGATTATGCGCGTTGTTGATGAATAAGGGTAATAACAAAATTACCGAATTCCAAACAATCTTACAAAGGGAAAGTCAAAACTCATAAGTATATAAACAGACAAAATCAGTCAACAACCGGAAAACTGTGAAAACTGTAATGACCCTGACTTGGTACAGGCATTTCTAAAGAAATAGTGGGTTGAATCAGATTTTAAAGCGCCAAATCTCCCGCTTTCATTACAGCTCAAAGGTTCCGGCTGTCACTATAGCAGTATTTATAACAATACTGGAACAAAGAAAATTGTCAAAGCAGTACCAAATTCAGCGAAGTAAATGTCAAAAACAATTTTACGTCACACATTGATAAACAAATATGTTTGACATTTGATGAATGTTATTCCAGAAACACGCCGTCCGCACTAAATTGGATATCAACGAATGTATCAGCGTGTCAATATTTTCCTAATATTTGTACTAGCACAATATTGCCTCATAATATGACGTCATCAATAGGTTAAAATGGAGGTTGCAACATTTATCAAGTTCTGCTAAGCAAAAACGATTTTGACCTTCCCTAGATATTCACTAATACTCGTGCAATCAACTTATATTACTAGCCCTCATTCTACATTGTTGTTCAATATGTAGACAGAAATAAATAAAGTCGTCTGTTTGTAATTGCTGCATTCGTTCAAACGCATCAATGATCTCAAGAGTATGTATGACATGAACAAATAATAGTCTCATTCTTTGTCTGTTATGTCTGTCAGGCCAGTATATATATATTGCTGTATTTAGTGTAGTTCTCTGCTACTGTGGTGTAGAAAGGGAACGATACGCGAGACAATTACTTATTTATTTCCCAAAGGTGCATAATTATCATCGTGATCAGTAGGTAATTGACTACCAGTATTATCTAAAGATGAACAAATACTGTAGATATTGGGGTAATACGAACAAATGATCTACATACTGTGGTAATATGTGTCTCTTCATTACCTCACTCTGTGTAATTTACTTTGTATATGTCTTTATTTGATTATTGTCATCGTATTTTTTCATGGATAATGTATCTATGTTTGATATATATATATACATATCACATATATAGATGTTTAAATGTTTGTATAATATACGTTATTTCCTGTGACTGTATAATGAATTCTTCATTATCACATACAATATATTAAAAATTGCTGAGTTAGATTGCTATCAAATTATAATATTAAGTATATATGTACCATCTACACACGCTTAGACACATGTCTTCTGTTTATCTCTAGATGTTCCTTACAGACAAAGTAACACTTCGACTATTGAAGCTATATTTCTATAGCGGATGTGGTCGAGTGGTCTAGGGCGCTGGACATAAGGCTAAGCGATGTGTGCTGCAGTGTATCAATGGTGTGAGTTCAAATCCCGTCGAGGGAAGAACAAAATTTGACAGCTCAAAAATCTAATTCTAACACTGTTTGGTTTAATTTTCAGACGTATATAATATTTAGTATTAACCTAGTATCACAAGTAACTTTGAGATCCAGTGGGACAGATATATAGTATGATTGTCATTTGCTTAGATGTTTGTATAATATACTTTATTTCCTGTGACTGTATAATGAATTCTTCATTATCCTATACAATATATTAAAAATTGCTGAGTTAGATTTCTGTCAAATTATAATATTAAGTATATATGTACCATCTACACACGCTTAAACACATTTCTTATGTCTATCTCTATTGATTTTCCTTTCGAGACAAGGTAACACTTCGACTATTGAAGCTATTTTTTTTAAATAGCGGATGTGGTCGAGTGGTCTAGGGTGCTGGCCAATAGGCTAAGCGATTGGTGCTGCAGTGTATCAATGGTGTGAGTTCAAATCCCGTCGAGGGAAGAACAAAAATTTGACAGTTCAAAGATCTAATTCTAACACTGTTTGGTTTAATTTGACTTGACTTACAACATTGTTTAAGACATCTTAGCTTAGGACCATAGTAACATCTCTGACATGTGATAGGCTTAGGTTAGGTTTATGGTGTTTAACACCACATTCAGCAATACATTACTTATATCGTGGCGGTCATTTATATTGGTGGAGGAAACGGAGTACCCTGAGACATGTTATGGGATAGTAATAATATGTTCCACATACATGTAATAATATATATATTATGATAATTGAAATGATGAGTAACAATGAAACGGGGGTGTAACCAGGTGCTCGCGAAGGTAAACAGTTCCTGCTTCTTATAAGACATGTATATGTAAAATTATGTTCTGTATTGGTATATCACGCTTAATTTTAAACACCAGATAATATGTAATAAAATCGTTCTTAAATGGATGTACACGTTGCTCTGAAATACGGAAAACAATTTATTTTAACACAATTGACAATCAATAGACACTGGACACAAAAGACACAGGACGAAGACAAAAAACACCCACAGTGCAACACAGAAAACTGAACAGATGAGCAGCATGGACCCCAGGTGAAACCAGGTGCTTATTCATGACTTATCACCGGGTGTGTAATTATATTAACACGACTGGTGCCACTAGTGGAGCAGGAACTGATTACCTTTCCAGGGCACCTGAATTCACCGCCGGTGTTAATGGCGGTCGTGTTACTCGATTTTTTAGCTTTATGAGTATGTTTTGTAGATCGTTGTTTATCCTTTTGTAATTTTTCTCTTGGCCATTGTGTTGTCTGTTCTTCTTCGATATACAAATTCTGATTACCCTTTTGGTATGTTTAAGCTCTTCTCACAAAGGTAAGCAGTCCATGCCTTTTATAAAACATTTACATGTACAACCATGTTCTGTATTGACATACCACATTTAATTTTAAACTCCAGCTAATATGTAGCAAAATCGTTCATTACTAGTATATGGATTTACACACTATTCTGAAATAAGGAAAACAACGTGCTTTACGTGTGTTTACAACCCGGAAACTTTGAACCGTAATGAGAGCGGGAGGTTTGGCGCTTTAAAATCTGATTCAACCCACCATTTCTTTAGAAATGCCTGTACCAAGTCAGGGTCATTACGGTTTTCACAGTTTTTCGGTTGTTGACTGATTTTGTCTGTTTATATAATTATGAGTTTTGACTTTCCCTTTGTAAGATTGTTCGGAGTTCGGTAATTTTGTTATTACCCTTATTTGCAATATTATCGAAGTTTTTAGCAAACAAAATATTGATTGTTTTAATTCAATTTTGTCATCACCGTTAGTTTTTTTATATTATAATCTTCTCCCTCAGAGAAATTCAAGGGATTGAAATCATACTTGGCTGAATGTTCTTTACTAGGCCATGACCATAAAATTGTGAATGTGGTGCCAATTAATGATACATCATGTCTCCAATGGCGGGTGTCGCCTTCAGTTTTTTGTCGCGACAGTATTGCTCATCATTTTTGCTTTCTGTGTTTTGTTTTTGTTATTTGTTTGTCTTCTTTTTTGTGTCATGTGTACCCAAAGTTGCAATGTCTCTGGATTGTCTATTCATTATTGCCACTTCTATTTTCTCTGACGTTGATTTATTGAAGCTGATGATATGGGTCATATTTGAAAGATCAACAATATGTCATTTGTTGTATCTACTGATTGGAAATATATGATGGTCGCCACTGCAGGACATATTTTTAACGTAGAACTCCTTTAAGAAAAGCAAAAAACTTGGTTGAACCAAAATTGTACCTAAAGAATCATTGAACGGCCTTCACCACATTTCCATTTTTCGAGTCCAAAAAAAAACTAAAATAAGATAGCCGCCATCTCAGGTCAAATGTCACATCAGACCACATGGAATAATATTTCTTAATTATTCTTATGTGAATCTCTGTACCATATGACAAATACGTTTTCTAAAATGTCCTTTGAATCTCCATCATGCCTTTTTACTTTCAGTGATTTTGCGACTGCGTTTTGGGGGCCGAATATCGGCTCCAGTCCCAATGTGAAAAAGGCTCTTTTCTTCCCAATTTCATGGAGGAAAATTCCCAATAGCGTGGTGATAAAATCATTCGTAAAAATCGTTAATGAAAGCTTTTTAAAATGAAATTAAAAGTCGAACAATTTCACTTTTATAACCTGGTTACTGTTTGTTTTGATTATGCAAGCGAAATACTACGCACTAGATACCGGGAACCAGTGCAGTATATATTGGGTCGCTTCAATCGTAACTACTCGGCCATTCTCGCTACCCTGCAAATAACCTCGTATGCATTAGGCGTATACATCGCACTACTTTTCACATGCCAGTTACATGAAAGTTTGATAAAGTTATATTTTAAACAATTTTCTATATTTCAATTAAAGTTTTAATTAGTTTTGCATGATTAGATTTTACTTAGTATGTCTTCTATATTTGATTTTCGTGGACTATATTTGTGTGCGGCTTAACTTAACTTAACTTCCGGCAAACAATTTAAGAAGAATTTCTACTATGTACGTACGAGGTTATTTGCAGGGTAGCGAGAATGGCCGAGTAGTTACGATTGGGGTCGCTTGACATGTTGAAAGTGGTGTGTACCGAAATGCGATAAAACTTCAGAAAAACGAAAGCGGAAATGGTAGTGTGGGAATAAATGTTATATTAAAAATGTTTATTTAAATAAATTTAATATAAAAATAGTAAATATGTCCTTTGATTTACGTTACTTGATATTTTGTCAATTCATTGGGAATTAATCACGGAAAACAGTTGATGAAGCGGAATACGCGAATTATTGCCAACTGAGTTTTAAAATTAAATATAAAAATGTCACGATGTTGCATAATTCTAAATAATATGCTAAAAAATTTACCAGTAGTGATGGAAGCAAGTGCAGGTAACTTGAATCCTTTGGATTTAAAAACAAAAGTGTTTACTGCCCGGGAGCAATGAGGTTGATGACGTTAATAAAGCTAGTGAAACTGTTTGTGCTTTGAAGTGAGTCCGACCCACTAGGTACTACCGGTGGTGTCTTCTATGTCTAATCCCACTTTTAAAAAATACCTATTCCAGATATTCCCACTTACAAATAACAATAGGTATTGTTACAGTTAATTTGCTGTTTTTGCAATTACTATCCGATTAATTATTACCTGTCATTTTAGTCGAGTGAAGTAAGTGTTATTAATCAAATAAATTAGAAATTGGAATAAAACATTTTTTTATGGATTGAAATTAAGTATGACATGAATAGTAAAATATCTTTAAAAAAATATTTGTACCTTTGAAAAAAAAACATGAATCATTAGAATTTCATTAAAAAAATGAATGGTAACAAACATAAGCTAAGACATGCTTGTTTATTATTTCATGTAATTTAGAAAAAGTTCTATGGATACTGAAATATAAAAATATTGATAGAGATATCACTTATTCATGTATGTATCTGTTATACACCCAAAGTCCCAATGTTCGCACATCGTTTATGCAATAATTACAGCTATTCCCACTTGAAATTTTAGATTTCTTTAATTAATTTTTAAAAAGTGGGATTAGGTGGACCCTAGCGGTCACCTAAACTAGTACTGATATACCATACCCAGAAACTGAACGCCTTGTTACAACTGTCAGTGTCACTTCAGAAACAACAAATTCAAATTCTGTATTACCTAACACAGCTTCAAATGACATCCAACAACATGTAAATAGTGCAAATAGTGGCGATGTTGATAATGATTCGCAGTCTGACTGTCACTCTAATTTGGACAGTTGTGCTCCAGAGGTCATGGTACCAGATGCCAGGGCGTTTAGTTCGATAAAGAATGAACAAAAATACCCATTGCTATATGACAATGTGGTACATCAAGTGTATTTATGTAAGTTTTGTGAACTGTTTTGTGGTCATTCTTCTTCATCACAATAATTTGTTACTGTTGACATTAACCTTGGTACAGTATGATCGCTATTCTATTACTGGACATTCAAACTAATAAATTTACACGGGTCAAAAATTATGACAGGATCAAAATGGTAATTAAAAACCTCATCTAATCAACTAGAAACTTGAATGATCCCAAGCTATAGCCGAATAGCCATTCGATTGTCACATTTGTGAGGTGGTCGGAACTTCAAGTTTGAGTTTACCACAGTACGTAATTTTAAAAACTCGCATGGCAATATCAATGAAATTGTCCTAATACTAATATATGCTAATACTAATATGATGTTCATTACGATTTCCGCATAGAAACGATGTTAGGTTCGTCTTTACCCCGACTTGTTTGTAGGAGGGCTCCATATTTATTTATGTTATTTGTGTTTGGTGTGTATGATGGCATCCAACACGCATTGATTATATGAATAACATTGCGGGTTCCTTATAAGAGGCAGGAAGTGCTTACCCTTCGCAACCATATGAGTTCACCATTGGCTTATTGGTGGGATCCGTGTTGCTCATCTTTTTAGTTTTTCTATGTTGTCCTATTATGTGTCTTTACGTTCTGAGTTCCGTGTTGTGATGTCCGTTACGATTTCGCATAAAAACCATATTCGGTTCGTCTTTATCTCCAGTTGTTTGTAGGAGGGGAGATGTCTTATTTATGTTATTTGTGTTTGTATGTGTATAGTGGTGTCCAACACATATAGTGTTGTGTTTGTGGTTTTTTTTTCTTGGTTTGATGCACCCTATGTTGCCAGTTTCCTTGGATCGTTCCGTTTTATGATTGCCCCTTCGGTATTCTAACGTTTTTATATGTAATATACATGTTTCAGTTTTGAAGACTTATTATTGGTACAAAATTGTTGTAAATGGCATAATTAATATGACACACACATATATGCTGTTCACGTATAGGAAAGGTTTGAAGAATCCGTAATTGGAAGGACAAGCAATACAATGGTCAAAAGATAAATACAAACGGTGGTCGACAAAAAATTAAAAGAAAACTAAAGATTCAGCAAATAATTATTATATCGCATTATATAGAGTGCACAAAATTTTGCTACGAATGAGTAATATACGGATCACTATTAAGATATGCTTCCTGTCTAAACTGTCGGATGTATTATACCATTAAAGGAGGGCTTATTAAACAGTGATGGTCAACAAGTCCCAATGTTCAATGAAGCAACAAAATGAACGATTATTTGTCACCTCGAATCATTAAACACAAAATGAAACACGACACATGTCGATGGAAATACAGATACTGGTTTGTAACAGTTAATGGTCTCCCAAGCCCCTCCTTCCTCAATATTGAACCCCAACGAAATGTAAATATACATAAGTAATTAAAAACTAGTACACATTCGTTATCGTGGTCTTAATGTCAATCAAATTATCGGGTATGTACTTCTCGCTTGTTTCTAATAATAATTGAATTATAATATGTTATTATTGTAATAAACTCATCGGTACAAAATAAGAAAATTAACAGAAGAACTTTCACTTTGGTGAGGTTTTGTTATGAAATGTTAACAAATAACCGCATGTTGTTGCAATTGAATAAGAAGTTCACAATGTGAAAATTGAAAGCATACATATTGTCATTATGTTTACAATATATGAACATTTCTGATATTTCCTATTTCAGCTCACATTTTACTGTATGTATCATGTTCATGTGTCATTCACATAAGGAAAAAAAACATCAATGTTCAAGATAAAAATATTGTCTTAGTATTTAATTGATGGTTAAATTACAGTAAATATATAGAATGATGAATTATGTCAGTGCTATTTGTGTAAAAGTTTATAAATCAAACATAGCACCCGGAGTAATGGAGCATGGTCATGAAGAAACAACCTCGGCGACTTGTATGCTTGCACGTATGAATGGTATGCTTCGTCATATTTTCCGATGATTTCAGCACATATTCCCAAGATCTGCCAAGAAAGCTCTTGAAAACCTAAATTATCATTGATTTGCATATCTGAACAGTTTTCACGTAGCTTTTTGAATTTAAGTTCTGTTTCGTCAACATGACCCAGATGATAATGACATAAAATTGATAACATTGATACATATAAGTGTGGTTCAATGAGAAGAGAAGTCAGTTGATAACTACCAGTGTTTCTTTGATACAATGATTCCAATTCTAGCCGGAGTTCCGTAAGTTGGAGATTTACTGATACATACATACTTTGTAAATATTCTTCGTCAAGCCTTTTAGTACAATAAAAGATAACATTAAGACAGTAATCATATCTACCAGTTATATACATCAACGTAGCCAGGTATAATGGTGCACCACACCCTATGTGGTCATGGGTACGAAAGATCTTGCAGCACGAGTTGTATTTCTCCAACTTTATATCAGGAGATACGTTTGGTGCTATTATATTCCTGAAGTCGTGTGCAGTAATATAAATGATAACTTTACTGATCCACGTCTGTATTGCTTTCTTCTCAAAATCAGTAAGTGAATCATTGGTCAGATTCAATTCCAGTTTATTGAGTAATATGTTTTCATTTCCGATAGAACACATTATATGCATGAAAGTAGGAAAGAGAGAGTTGATTTCATGCCATGTATGTGTTTCGATATCTTCTTCTGTGACATATATACTTTCGACTATAGATGGCTTTTCATTTGTCAGAGCATTACATAACAAGTAAGGGATGTTAATTAACTGGCATCTATACAAGCCATAAAACTTTTCGGTAAATAATAATTCAAGAATATGTTGCAATGTTTGCTTGCTCTCACCGTAAATTCTATTTTTGAACATATTGTTTTCAGGAATAAAAAAGTTCGGACAATTTTCTTCCTTAACCCATGTATAAAGTCGCTGTAAACAGTTCCGGAATACTTGTAGATGACTATCGGGCCCATCATTGTGCTGGCTATTAGTTTGTATTTCCCAAAGTAACAAAGTTTTCATGAAATAGGAAGACACTAGATCATTTATTTCTTCAAATGAACCCAATATTTCTTTAAGGTATAATTTTAAGAGACCATAGCACATAAACTGACTATGAGATAACGATTTTAATATTGTCTTCTCCATTAAGATAAAAGAAATGCGCCATTCAAGATGCTCCAGATGCTCGTGTGGCAATACTTTCGAACCAACAGGCGCAAGTTGGCATCCTAAAGATATGCATTGTTCCAATACTACACTGTCAGGCCATTTATATTCGTTGCATCTCATCATCCAATTCTGAATGGCGGCAGGTTGTGATGTACAAGATAAGCAAATTGCATAGTCCTCATCCATTAAGTCATACTTTATGCTTGTACATGGGCCGTGAACCTCTACATTATTTCCCAGTGAGTGCATACGGTATTCCCTATATTTGGTGCTCGAAATATACAACTTGCCATCGTAATTATGGCATGAACTGGAAATGTGCTTACATGTTCTGCTTTCATCGGTTTCTAATATTAATCGAACATATCCTGGTGTAGTGTGCTGTGTTTCCATGGTAATGAAAGTTTTGTTTGATTTGGCATATGAGAGGGAAATTATCTCTGTTGTATTATTTAGTACCACAATGTCCTTCACAACCATCATTTGATCAATATCGGATCCAGTTATCCTAAATCCTTCTGCCCTACTTCCAACATAATATAACAACAAACCGTCTTCAGATCTCATTTGATTGCCGACCTGGTCCATTAACATGTACATGGCACGTCTGATCTGTATTATTGATTCGCAACCGAATTCCTCACGAAGATTTACATACAAAAGCTCTGAAAAATTTTGTATATCAATATCAGAATCTAAATTTCTAGAGGGATCGAACAGTAAACCGTGATCTTTACAGTATCGTGTATACAATGTCTTGTATTGCTGTAGTAGGTTAGTCTCAACAGCTGCTTCCGGTTGATATCCTAGCCTTTCACAAATTTTAAGGTAATGCTTCCAAGCCTTTGGATGAACGTTTGAGGACATGCCAATACTGTACCAATAACCTAAAATAAACAAATTATTGCTATGCAGCATGTTTATAGAGTACTGTGTAGAAAACAGAACTATGTCCAGCAACATTATCTTTCTCGACAACATCAATTTGATCAACAACATTTCCTGACTATAAAATGGAAACTGATATTTATTTATTTTTCATGTAAACGACTGTTCCGACCAAATATATTTGTCTCTGCAACGTCATGTTTTTTTTATTCTTTTTTTTTCTTAAGTTTTGGACGACCTTATATAATACCATAAGACATATCAAGGAACCATAATACGAACGTAGATATCTAAAAAGGCGCGTACGATGCGTTTTGGAATAACCTTCATCAGGTACCCACATAGTCAAAAACGATAGGAAAGCCGAATAATTTAGAAGTATTAGGGAGCAAGTGAAACAAAGGGAGTAAACAAGATAACATGATAGATATATCCTTAGTTTAAAAAATAATTACATTATTTTAGGATCTGTAAATTTCAATAATAAATATATCTTTCAACCATGCCATCCACTGAAAAATTTTGCGAACTACGGAACATCCATGACGCAAATGACAGTCAATATAAACATGTCATTTCATTAATTGATTGGAAGTTTGCTGTACGCCTCTTGTTTTATCTAATGCTTAGTACCTGGCGAGTTCTCTTATTTGATCTCTTAAAAAGTTTATATTCCGATACCAAGATCTTGTTGAAATATATTCCGTCTCTGCAGAAAAGATTATAAACGATGGATTTTCATATAGTGAAAATGTATAAAGATATGTCAAAAAATGTCAAAAATATTTTGTTTATCAATGTGTGACGTAAAAGTGTCTTTGACATTTACTTCACTGAGATTGGTGCTGCTTTGACAACCGTTGTACCTGTGTTGTTCAAGTATTGTTATAGATACTGTTATAGTGACAGCCGGAAACTTCGAGCCGTAATGAAAGGGGGAGATTTGGCGCTATAAAATCTGATTCAACCCACCATTTCTTTAGAAATGCCTGTACCAAGTCAGGGTCATTACGGTTTTCACAGTTTTCCGGTTGTTTACTGATTTTGTCTGTTTATATACTTATGAGTTTTGACTTTCCCTTTGTAAGATTGCTCGGAGTTCGGTAATTTTGTTATTACCCTTATTTAGGTAATTGCGATCATTGCGATAAAAGATATTATTGGATACATGGTGGTGGTTATTATTGTCGTAATAATCGATAGACCACAATGTCTTAGTTTAATGATAGATTGTAATAAAGAGAAGAAGTAAAAATAGTTACCTTGGCACACGTGTGAACAATTAATTAATCAGGTATGTCTATCACAAACTGACACAAGATGTAATTCTAAAACTGTAACAGTCTTTTCTACAAGTACATGCAATTCTAAACCTAAAGTTCTACTTTCGTTTCTATTCATAACTTCCGGTAAAGCCTGATGCGCCTCACCGATTTATTTTAATAGATTAAATACGTGCCATTCACCTGTTGTGTGATAAAATAACAGGTAGTCTCTTACAATTGAACATACGGCAATACAGAAGTCAATACAAGGTGATTGATGATAACACCACAGCATGACGACAAGAGAATGTTCGAAAATTGTAAAGTAAAATAAAAATAAAATAGTAATATTATGGTCTATCTATTGCTCAAAAACATTTTGCTAAAAGAAAAATTAATTAAAATTGTTTGTTAAATAAGAAAAGGCACATTTGTAATTCTGATTTTGTTGGCCTCTTTCGGGTGACTTTATGAGATAGAATAAATCATTGGACATCCTAATAAAACCTCTCGGTCTAATCATCAAACGATTGGTGGGACTATGATTAGTTCACTTTGGGAATTTATCTTTCTACTAAGCAAATAGTCATATGTTCAGGCATGTTGTTGTTACTTTTTTATGTTATTATTTGATTTTCAATTTTCCACAATGTATTTATTATCTTTCTAACAGTGTGTAGATGAAAAGAATGTTGTATCTTTAAAATAGTTTACCCATATATGACATCGTTTACACTTATCACGACTAATAAAGAAATGACGAAAACAATACTACCAAGAAAATAAATATTAGGGAACACCGAAGGGGAATAACAAATAGACAATCAATAGACACTGGCAACATAGGACAGAAAAGACACAGAACAAAGACGAAAAACACCACAAGACAACACAGAAAACTACAAATATTATCAACAAGGACCCGGGAGTGAAGCCACGTACTCGCGAAGGTAAACAGTTCCTGCTTCTTATAAGACATGTATATGTACAACTAAGTTCTGTATCGACATACCACATTTAATTTTAACTCCAGCTAATAAGTAGTGAAATCGTTCATTACATAGATTTACACTCTGTTCTGAAATAAGGAAAAAACACTTATTTTACGTATGTTTGTAATATTATCCATGTATTTAGCAACACTGTGATTGTTTTCATTCAATTTTGTAATCACATGTAGTTTTTCGAATTATAATCTTTGCCCTAAGAGGAATTCAAGGGATTGAAATCAAATTTAGTTGAATACTCCTTACCAGGATATGACCAAAAGCTGTAAATATGGTGTCAATTGATGATATATCATGTCTCCAATGGCGAGTGTCTTACCATTCGTGACCACTTATCGTTGATCGCGACAGTGTTGTTCGTCTTTTTAGTTTTCTGTGTTTTATTTTTGTGATTTGGTTGTCTTTTTTTTGTGCCTTGTGGGTCCAAAGTAGCAATATCTCTGAATTGTCCATTCATGATTGCCCCTTCTTTTCTGTCTAAAGTTGATTTATTAAAGCTGATGATATGGGTAATATTTCAAAGATCCACAAAATGTCAGTTTTTATATCTATTGAATGAAAATCTATGATGGCCGCCACTGCATGACACATAGTATTCCTTCGAAAAAACAAATAAATATATTTTAAGAAACAAGAAACGTGGTTGTACCCATGTTATACATAAAAAAACATTGGACGTCCTTTTCCACATTTCCATTTTTCCAGTCCATAAAAAACCAAGATATCCACCATCTCAGGAAAAAATATCACATCAGACCATATGGAATTATATTTCTTAATTATTCTTATGTGAATTTCTGAATCATTTGACAAATAACTTTTCGGAAATGTCCTTTGAATATACAACATGTCTTGTATCTATGTAAAATCTAGGGTGGTTGACGCGGGTCGACATTTATGACCGGATCATAAGGGTAATTAAAGAAACACATCTCATAAACAACAAACTTGAATGATCCCAAACTATAGCCGAATGGTCATTCGATAGTCACATTTTGTGAGTGCGTCGGACATTCAAGTTTGAGCTTACCACAGTTAGTAATTTTAAAAATTCGTATGTCAACATCAATGAAATTGTACTAATACTAATATATACTAATATGATGTTCACTGCGATCTCCGCATAGAAACGATGTTCTGTTCGTTTTTACCCCCACTTGTTTGTAGGAGAACTGCTTACCCTTCGCGAGTACCTGAGTTCACCAATGCCTTTTTGTTGAGATCCGTGTTGCTCGTCTGCTTAGTTTTATGTGTTGTCCTCTTATGTGTCTTTACGTTCTGAGTTCCGTGTTGTGATGTCCGTTACGATTTCCGCATTAAAATGATGTTCTGTTCGTTTTTACCTCCAGTTGTTTGTAGGAGGGCGCATGTCTTATTTACGTTATTTGTGTTTGTATGCACATAGTGGTGTCCAACACATATTGTGTTGTGTTTTTATTTTGTTTTTCTTGGTTTGATGCACCCTATGTTGCCAGTTTCCCTGGATTGTCCCCTTTTTGATTGCCCCTTCGGTATTCTCTAACGTTTATATATGTAATGTACATGTTTCATGTACCACTATAAATATGTGTGGTTTATGTCTTTGAAGATTAAGATTGTATATTTCATGTTTTAGGTGTACTGTTTGTTATTTGGCCTCTAAATGGAGTAAATAAACATCGATGATCTGCGGAATGTTGTATACAAAAACGTGAAATTATATTCACGAATCCGTCTTTATTTGTGTGAGGGGCAACTTTACTGTCAAAATATGTGAATGCTTTCTTGAAATGAAGATAAATAAGCTTCTATCATTCATATTCATATATTTCTTTTCATCTATTTTTATGTTCGTCTGCTAAATGTTTCAATGTGAAGATCAAAGCGGTATTTAAGTGTGTATGGTAGGTATTAAAACTACTAAAATAATCGAATATTCAGACTATATTTTTTGTTAAATTTCACCACTGTCTGCAAAATATATTTGTGTATATTTTTAATATGCTTTTTCTTAGACACGGGTCCGTTGTTGAACTTGTGATTAAGTTAATCGTATGATTAGCCATAATTACATTTTTAATTCATCATCACATAATTAGCTAATTCAATGTTTAAATATGATTAGTTAATACATTGATTAAAAATGAGTTCAGCAACAAAATTTAATCATTGCATTAGCTAAGTATGTGATCAGGAATAAATCATGTAATTATGATTACATAGGTAGTTCTAAAGCCAACTTCCATTCGATCAATATTATGTGATAAAGTTTGTCAGTGACTTGCGCCAGGTCGGTGGTTTTCTCCATGTACTCCGGTTTCCTTCACTAATAAAACTGACCGGCACGATATAACTGAAATATTGTTGAAAGTAGCATTGAAACACCATAATCTTAAACCCTAACCCCAATATATTATTCTTGGATGACATAAACAAATGCAGAAAACGGCGTTTTCTTAAAAATTTCAGTAGGTATTCATAAAGTCTTGCATTATCTAAGTTTTATTCTACAGGCTAAAACACAATCCAGAGAAACACATGTTTTAATATCGATATTACAAACCGATGACATCATACTTGCCAATCTGTCAATGGATATTCGTCTTTATACTCGCAAACAAATGTCAGGAAGATATCTTGATATCGATTATCGGGACATGTGCTATCATCAGCAAACGTATAGCGATACAATACAGCTTCCGTTATATCATCACCGTACATTTTTGGTTCATCTGTTGTTAATTTGATGACTCCAGAACATTCCTTATAATATACCGTATTTGACGATGTATCTAAGCAACGAGGTTGACAAACCATACCGTGAAGGTCGTACGCACTCACGTATGCTGTACTGGATCCATTTTGCGGATTTTTAACACCGACGTACGCAATTGTTTCGGATATTATCTGTCGAGTATCTATGACGCCATAATCAATATATTTGCCACTATATGAGAAACCATCGGACTGAACGTATAATTTTGTTGCACCTGATCCGGAATCATATTTTTGTTGCTTTCCCGATATGTGTCCGGTAGTTACATATTCTCTTATTTTAGATGTATTGTCGGCCAAATACATATCATGCCCCCAATCAACGTGACCATTATGGATTGGTTTGCAGTTAAAAGTAGTTCCTTCCGGTCGTTTATACATCAAGCGTACTGGAATAAAAGCCCACAGACTAATATCCGCTGTCCCGTCGATCAAAAACGAATTTTGATAAGTTTCATCCATAACACTTCTGTGTGACAAATGGTCGTATGGTGCGGCAGTATCAGTATCTCGCTTGACTCTATCGCCAAGAATAGTTCCAACTGAATCAGAAGTAGATCTGATATCTGATCGACGTCTAGGCAGACATCGGCCATTTTCACAATAAAAATTGTCCGGATTTCCACAACGAGGACATTCTATTGGTTCATCATATTTATATATAACGTCACCAAACAATGCCAGAAGACCGTTGATATTGTTCAGTTCGCGCAACTCTCCACCAAAAGGACTATATGGGCTGTGTGATTGAATGTTGGTTCGCGGGTAATCATACTCAAATGCTGCCCCTGTAAATGATATATTGAACTAATTAACAAAATTAATAAAGATATATAACTTGTAGGAATAGATACCAAAGGGGTATTGAGAAGCTGTAGGATAAACAACACAGTGGATAAGGGTAATAACAAAATTACCGAACTCCGAACAATCTTACAAAGGGAAAGTCATAGAGAAAAGGGACATAAAGACAAACAATGATCTACATAACATTATGCACAGAGAGAGGTTATTATGTTTAACGCCACTTTCAACAATATTTCAGCTATATCGTGGCGGTCTGTTTTATTGGTGGTGGAAACCGGAGAACCCGGAAAATACCACCGTCCTGTTGCAAGTCACTGACAAACTTTATCACATAATGTTGTATCGAGTACACTTCGCTTGAGAGAGATTCGAACTCACGACGTTAGTGGAGATAAGCACTGATTGCATATGTAGTTGTAGACCAAACTACCATACGTTCACGACCACGACACCCCCCGATTGAACAACATGAATTGGGCGAAAATCTGGGGTGAAGTCAGGTTTGTCTTTGTTATCTCTTGGATGTAGGTTTTACTATCCTGAATAGATAGATTCCTGTAAATCTTGGGTATATTTACTGAAATCGTTAGGGCAATGATGTTTAACACCGCTTTCAACAATATTTCAGTCATATCGTGGCTGTCAGTTGTATTGATGGAGGAATCCGGAGAACACATCCGACCTGTCGCAAGTCACTAACAATATTTATCACATAATGGTGTAGAGTACACCTCGCCATGAACGGGATTTGAACTCACAACTTTAGTGATGATAGGCACTGATTGCACAGATAGTCGTAAATCCAACTACTCAGCAATCACAATCACGACATCCTCTGTACCGAAATGAAATGAAATGAAAACAAAACTATTACACCGAACAGTTAAGAAATTCAATAGCAAAACCGCTTAAATAGGCTATATGAATACCCCTAGCACACATATACATGACTAGTCACTATCCACGCTTGACACAGACACTTCAATAAAACGTATTAGGTCGTTCAATTGCATATGACTACATAAATGTAATTGATTTGAAATTGTAGAACATCAGGTGAAAAGCATGTCAGCTGTTTGAAAGTCTTAAGCACGAGGATTCATATAGGTATATAAATATATATTGACCAGAGACGGAAAATGTGGCCTGGCAACGGGCCACAGATGATCACTCCCAATGCACTTTCACATTGGATGATACTGCAAGTTGCATACTACGTGCAAGGAACATGACATTCTCCATAGACGATACACGGTGCATGTTATTGGTCGTAGAATCCTATTGCAGCGAAGAAACGAGGTATCCACATGATTCTCTCGGGAAAATGCAAGATAGGCTGTACTTACTAATAATTAGGTGTACTACATAACTGTACCAAATAAATCTGGTAAGCAAACGTTAGAGAATACCGAAAGGCATTAAGGAAAGGACAGCACAGAGACACAGGCAACATTAGATACAAGACAGAACAATGACAAAAATTAACACATCACAGAAAACTGAAAATATGAACAACATGGAACATAGCATTAACGAAAAGACAATTTAAAGACACATGCAACAGAAACGTAGATATCAAATTTAGTGTGCACGACGCGTTTCTGGAATAATCTTCATCAGGTACGCTCAAGGTCAAAATATTTGAAAATCGAATAATTTAAAAGTCTCTGTGAGCAAGAAAACAAAAGGGTCTAATCAGGACAACTAAAATCGTCTAAGGCCACTAACGCCTGAGGGAGGAGAACCTTAGTTTGAACTATTATTACATGATTTATGAACTAACATTAGGCACAAAACAGAATGATGACAAACAAACCAAAAAAAACACACCACAGAAAACTGAAAAGATCAACAACATGGAACAGGGCATTAAAGAAGGGACAATCCAGAGACACAGGCAACATTAGGCACAAGACAGAACGATTACATACACAATAACAAAAAACAAACACAAAAACGCAACACAGAAAATTAAAATGATGAACACCACGAAACCCACAAATATTCCATTCGTCAACCTAGGGGCTCCAGAAGGGTAACCAGTTTCTGTTTCTTATAAGGCACCCTCCAAATAAACTACCAGCCAATCAAGCTTTTGTGACCTTTATATAAAAACATGAATTTTGCTGTCATCAGTTTTGAATTTTGAATAAGAAATATAATGTTTTTCACCTAACTAAGCCTGCTGTCTCCGTAATTATGGCTTAGGGTTAGGGTTATTGTGGTTAGCGCAACTTTCAATTATATTTCAGTTATATCGGGGCTGTCAGAGAAAACCGAAATACTGCTGTAAGTAACTGACAAACTTGATCACATGAAGTAGTATCGAATGCACCTCGCAATCAACGGAATTAGTAGTGATACCGTAATTACGCAAGTTGTTCACGTTATGGTATACCCTACGAATTGCTCACTTGGAGTTGAACAACGATTCCACACTCACTCATTGACATTATATTTTTGTAATAGGAATATAAAACTATACCTAGTATCTCTGCTTGTCTTAGTCTAAAGCGTTCCCAGACACAATCTATAAAGCCGTGATGGAGGAAAAATACTGGGTCGTTGGGTGCGATCGATGTATCGAGCATAGTGCCACCAATCCAAGAGTGCACCCAGTTGTGAAAAATCTCAATATTGTACTGACTATCGGCAGTTGGTTCAAATATTTCTCTGTTTCTTATTCTACTGTATATATTATCCAGTCCCCATGATGGAAACAGATCAACCCCAGAAGCAAAGTTCCTAGTCAGACGCGCTCTATTGTCATTGAACATCCAGCCAGCAAATACCCCTGTTATTACCGCACCATCGGCATTTCCAAGAAACTCAGCATCCCATATATTTGAGTTGATGGGATCTGGCATGTTGTTATCTATAGAAGAATCCCAGTAACATAGGGTTACACGTCGATCTTTCCGTCTTAAAGCATTTTCAAATCTGTAAAATATACAGATATATGAACATATAGATGTTTAACGATGGCAAAAGCGGCAATCGAAGATGGACAGACAACACAATGGCCAAAAGAAAAAATAACAAATGACAAACGATGATATGCAAAATAATACACAGAAAATTTGAAATTAAGCAACATAAAGCTCACTAAAAACCAATGTATTCATAATGAGAACAAATGTCGAAACAAAATGGATGCCGAAAGTCGGGACTGGTATGAAAAAATCGGCTGAAGTGCAACAAGTATAAGAGGACGTGCTGGATTAAGTTGGAAATGTTTATTATATAACGGGCCACGAACAATCACTCCCAACGAACTGTTGTTCTTCACTAGGAGCTGCAAAGAGCGTGACATACTCCCAAGCCGAAGGCACACATGTGTGTCCAGTTGTAAACGTGAGTTGTGAATATCATTCGCCCCTTTCAGAACATATACCTTTCGGCGAATACGCATGGTACTATTTATATGTTTTTGGCTCTATGTAAGGGACAATTTAATCTTTATCTAAATAGAGTATTGGTAAATAAATCACACAGTCTGTTATGAGAATACGACAAACACATAACCCTTTTGTTTGTTTTTGTGTCCATGTACTAATCATAGAACAAGCATGAAGTCTCATCTTATTAACCGAACTGCTACCACGAAGTAGATACGTAATATACATTAATGACTAATGTGTATGATTTATTTTTTTCGGCAATCATATTGACCTCTTCTTTAAATTATTTTTTTTTAAAATACATTCACGTCACTAATTAGATCTTATTATTATCTTTCCAAATCAGTTTAATTTTTTAAGATATGCTATGTCGATTAGAAGATACAAGGTAAAAGATACCGTTTTTTCCCCCTTATATTTCCGGTGTTTCATTTTCCGCAGATTAGGGAGTCACTATACATTTGGCTATCATGCTTACGCCTTTTATTGTTTCATGTTCCCAAAGATTTTAAGATAATTTAGTTTTTTTAGTCTTTTGACTATGAGTGTACTCGATGAAGGCGAATCTATAAGCGCGTTGTGCGCACTAATTTCATATCCACGTCTTTATTTACACCGCCCTATTGCAATTAGCGCAATGTTAAATGCATGAGCGTCAACACGTGCAAAAAGTATAAATTTAATTTCATATACATTTGTAAAAGTACTCACAAATAAAGGTAAAATCTATGCCAAGGACAGAAGGCTGGACCACCATGTGCGGCAGGTAAAGCCGGTCCAGCGTGAAAGTTAGCGATGGCCTCGTATGCATTAGGGAAAACACTCTACAAAATGAAAAAAAGAAATATACTGTTTCTTATTATCATTATAACTTCACTGTATATGAATGTTTTCTATTACATTATTTACAGTCACATGACATTAGACAATTATTGGTGTGTTCAGTGACAACCTTAGCATTTCCCGTCGACTGGTAGGCAACTCCTAATTTGTTTCAACAGAGGTGTGACAATATTATTATGACCCTTGACAATCTCTATTATTGTGGTTTTATTATTAACATCAATGTACTTATATTTATCCAACAGTGTCAAAAATCCAAAACAACTGCCAAATTAATTAAAAAGAACAAAATTAAAAGAGTCGTTCCAATCGATTTTAAGGGTGTTCTCTAACACGCCCGCGATATACATCAAATTCTAATATTAGTGTTACCGTTTATTACATTTCGCAAACATTAATTTGTTTTGTACATACAACAAATGTAATGATAGCAGGACAATTGTATTTCACCTGATTTTGTTTTTTTGCTTGGCATAATGAAATGATTACTGCCATCTCCGGACATCGACATTATACAATTATTGCCCGCATGCGGGGCAAACATTGAAGTTGTCAACCCGAGGATAGTTGAAATACGAGAGGACTTTAGCCCGAGGAAAATAACCTCTCGAGAGTTCACAACTTGACGCTAACCTCATATGAAGGCAATAAATGTTTTGCTATGCCGAAACTACTCTTAAGACGTTTAAAAAAACTTGAATTTTTTTGGTTTTGTAGAAGACAACAACAATATTTCTGGTCTAGTGAATACAATAACGGAACCCGGACTAAAAACGGATTTTCAAAGAACTTCCTTGTGTCGTCGGTTGTATGTGTGGGTTGTCAAACGGATTATCTCCCTCATCAGCAGATCTTCCTGTAAGACAACCAAATTTTCTTATTACCATTATATAATATAAAAAAATATGTAAGGTATTATAACAATAATTGTTAATCTGAGATGTGTTGTTTTCACACGGTAAATAACTGTCATGTTAGACCATAGTTCCGTTTTATGTGTTAATGGTCAATGGTAACAATTTGTCAGCTCTATTGTGACTACCATGCTTATTGAAAGGGGGGTAGAAATCCCGGATTGATATAAATCCCTGTCCATGGCTAGGTGTCAGGAAGCTCTTGAGATGGGTTTCGTGGTGAGAACTAAAGTCCAAAAGTCAAATATCATAGCTAGAAGTCCATCGTGTTAGGCTTGTGGTCAGATGTCAAAGAGCATAGCTAGAATATCAGAAACACTTGAAGATACCAACTAGGTAATTAGAAGCTGTACTTCCACGAAAGGACAGACAATGCAATGGCAAAACGAAAAAGGACAAAATGGAAAAAGAGAAGCAATCGACAAAACACTATACATAAGACTAGAACATATATGAGAAGTTGCCAGAAGTTATGTCGTTTTGGCCATTAATTTCATTTTCTGCATACCTATTTGCACCAAAAAAAAACTTTTTTTCCATAAATTACAATAACCATGGCATATAAACTCCTCAATATCTTTAACATTGAACTATATAAGGTCAACACCACTGACAGTGTTTCACGTCCCGATTCGCGTCTTCAGTTGAATATCATAAGCTAACCATATATATCTTGCATTTTTGAGTTACCAGCGTTTTGCTTCACATTATCTTGCGTCGAAATATCGGTAACATGTATATAACTTCGTACGTGATCATAGTTGATCGAATTTAAACCAAAGATCACGTTTAGGTAGTCGGTAATCAAATTCGTTTGAAATATAGGTAATGATATAGTACAAATATGAACTTGCTTTTCTTTTTCCCTTAGTGCATTATATATTTACATGTCTTGAAAATAAAATTTGAAGATACTACAGGGGTAATCAGAAGCCGTAAATCACTGAAGGACAGACAATACAATGGCCACAAGATACTACAGGGGTAATCAGAAGCCGTAAATCACTGAAGGACAGGCAATACAATGGCCACAAGATACTACAGGGGTAATCAGAAGCCGTAAATCACTGAAGGACAGACAATACAATGGCCACAAGATACTACAGGAGTAATCAGAAGCCGTTAATAACTGAAGGACAGACAATAAAATGGCCACAAGATACTACAGATGAACCATTGTTCTCTTTTTTCGTTTGTTGCATCATTAAATAAATGTTTGTTTTCTGACAACATTCAATCGATTACGTTCTTCAGCTTAACTACAAAACAGCTTGAATAGCGTTAGTGTAGTTTAAAATTCAACTATTTACAACAGATGCATTTTATTAACGCAAAATGCATGTAGTCTTACCGTATCCCGTTTCAAGGCAATAACAGCACTGAAAAAGGTCTGCCTTTCTGTTCGAGTAAGTGTTCGTATTTCTTTTCTGTATCCATGATATAGTTGTGTTGATGCCTGTCTTTTTCGTCGCTTTTTTGTTATGTCTCGAACTATTTCCCTCTGAAGTGATCTGACGTAGTTCTTAGCACTCGTTGACATGTTAACATACCACCTGATCAATATATATAGATTGAATGATTGATGTTTAACGTCATCTAGTATATCAATTATTTAATGACAGGAACAAATATTATGTTTGTTTGTTTGCTTGATGGTGTTTAATTCTACTTTCAACAATATTTCAGTTATTTCGGGGCGGACAGTTTTATTGGTGGAGGAAACCGGAGGACACCGAGAAAACCACCGACCTGTCGCAAGTCACTGACAAACTGTATCCCATTATGTTGTACACCGCGCCCTGATCGAGATTCGAACTCACAACATCAGTGCTGATAAGCACTGATTGGATAGGTAGTTGTAAATCCAACTACCCTCCGAAAACGGCAACCACGGCCCCGGAAAAAATATTACAAGAGAAGATTGAGTAAAAAGGATGAACTTTGACTGGTCTGTGGATAAAGCGGGTAAAAAGTTAGCACTCTGATTGGTCTATGGATAAAGCGGGTAAAAATGTAGCACTTTGATTGGTCTGCCAATGAATCGAGTAAAAAAGGCAGCACTTTGATTGGTCTACCAATGAAGCGAGTAAAAAGGTAGCACTTTGATTGGTCTACCATTTAATCGAGTAAAATGCGGTACTTTGACTGGTCTAACAATGAATCGGGTAAAAGGGTATCACTTTGATTGGTCTGCGAATGAATCGAGTAATAATGTGGCACTCTGATTGGTCTACCAATGAATTTTGTAAAAAAAAAATTGGCACTTTGATTGGTCTACCAATTAATCGAGAGAAAAAGGTGCCACTTTGATTGGTCTCCCAATGAATCGAGTAAACATGTGTTACTTTAATTGATCTACGAATGAATCGAGTAAAATGTGGCACTTTGAGTGGCCTATGGATGTATCTAGTAAAAACTGACTTGTATGGGTCTACAGATAAATGTCTTGACTGTCACAAAAAGTTGAGATAATGACCTACGTCACTCATTGAAAGCTGTTCTTTTATTCTGTGTAACAGGAATCCAGTTACGTCATGTCTCGGAGACAATCAGTGTAATTGATTTGTTCCAGACAATTGCGTTGTAGATAATTAGATCCCATTTCTATACAACGGGGTTCCAGTGGAAGAATAAGTATGCTATAGGAAGAATTTAAAGATACTAAAGGGGTAATCAGAATTCGTAAATCGAAGAAAGACAGACAACACAATGGTTAAAAGATAAACTTAAAACTACAGATTGAGTAACACGAAACCCACTTAAAACCGATGGTGAACTCAGGTTCTCCGGAAGGGTGGCAGTTCCTGCTTAAGACATCCCACATCAATGTGATATAATTGAAGCAGAATTTCCTCGCATTTTGTTTGTTTGTTAATGTAACTTTTGTGACTATAGCGTTGTTGCTTTTGCATCTGAGCAGTTTGTTTACTCGAAAATAACTTGGATGATGTGGTCACCTTGTTTTATAGATAACAACAAAAGTGAACAACAGGCTGTTGTTTTTGTTTGCTTGATGGTGCTTAACGTCACTTTCAACAATATTTCAGTTATATCGTGGCGGTCAGTTTTATTGGTAGAGAAAACCGGATGACCCGGAGAAAACCACCGACCTGCCGCAAGTCACTGACAAACTTTATCACACAATGTTGTACACCTCGCCCTGATCGAGATTCGAACTCACAACATCAGTGGTGATAGGCACTGATTGCATAGGTAGTTGTAAATCTAAACACCATACGATCACGACCACGACGGCCCATCAACAGGCTGATGAGGTAATCGTCAGTCAATATAAAAATAAAATTATAATACATGATTAATATTAGTGAATGAGTGAGCATTTTTCAGCTATATTATGGCGAGAGCAAGTTACATTTCCTGAGATGAAAATGATGTCCGTTTTATACTAGACCAATACGATTTGTTGCATTTTTATGGTGCTAGCACACTGAAACAACAATCCGTGGGTATGCATGCTTTCCCATTCGGACACAATATCATGATTCTGAGTCAATCAGTTGGTTATTTTTAACTGATTATTATCAATATATATTTTGTAAGTGTTGTCAGTTATATGAGATTATGAATGCCTTGTTAACGTCAAAAGTCAAACACTGTGGATCTTAAAATGTTATTGTGATTCGTCAATATTCAGAAGATGATAAATACAGTGAGTCGACATAATTTTTCGTTTCTTCCGATTTTCTCTATATATTTCGAATAAAATCAATATTTCAATAAGTTATGCAGAGGTCAATTCTTGAATTAAACAAATATTTTCGAGTTAATCGCAAATCTGAATTTGGATGTCACAAAATACTGTATAAATTAATTACTTTTGATCTTCAAGAATTCATGACTGTTGTTAAATGATTAAACGATGAACACTTCATTAACAAAATGACAATCGTCATGACAATCTATACATTAGTCTTCTTTCACTGATGTAAATTTGATTAAAGGTGGTAAAAACAATGACTTTATTTTACATGAAATACACAGGCAACAATCGGTAGTTTCGAACAATAGCGTCCCCTCACTGCGGCTATATGTAAAACCTACCTGTCATCATACGCCTGTGACAGGTAGTTCTGTATACACTTATAATGGAATGTATCCGCCCTATTATCTGTATGTAAAACCTACCTTTCATCATACGTCTGTGACAGGTAGTTCTGTATACATTTATAATGGATTGCATCCGCCCTATTATCTGTATGTAAATCCTACCTGTCATCATACGTCTGTGACAGGTAGTTCTGTATACACGTATAATGGATTGTATCGGCCCTATTATCTGTATGTAAAACCTACCTTTCATCATACGTCTGTGACAGGTAGTTCTGTATACATTTATAATGGATTGTATCCGCCCTATTATCTGTATGTAAAACCTACCTTTCATCATATGTCTGTGACAGGTAGTTCTGTATACACTTATAGTGAATTGTATCAGCCCTATTATCTGTATGTAAAACCTACCTTTCATCATACGTCTGTGACAGGTAGTTCTGTATACACTTATAATGGATTGTATCCGCCCTACTATCTGTATGTAAAACCTACCTTTCATCATACGTCTGTGACAGGTAGTTCTGTATACACTTATAATGGATTGTATCCGCCCTATTATCTGTATGTAAAACCTACCTTTCATCATGTCTGTGACAGGTAGTTCTGTATACATTTATAATGGATTGTATCCGCCCTATTATCTGTATGTAAAACCTACCTTTCATCATACGTCTGTGACAGGTAGTTCTGTATACACTTATAGTGAATTGTATCAGCCGTATTATCTGTATGTAAAACCTACCTTTCATCATACGTCTGTGACAGGTAGTTCTGTATACACTTATAATGGATTGTATCCGCCCTATTATCTGTATGTAAAACCTACCTTTCATCATACGTCTGTGACAGGTAGTTCTGTATACACTTATAATGGATTGCATCCGCCCTATTATCTGTATGTAAAACCTACCTTTCAGTATATGTCTGTGACAGGTAGTTCTGCATACACGTATAATGGATTGTATCAGCCCTATTATCTGTATGTAAAACCTACCTTTCATCATGTCTGTGACAGGTAGTTCTGTATACACTTATAATGGATTGTATCAGCCCTATTATCTGTATGTAAAACCTACCTGTCATCATACGTCTGTGACAGGTAGTTCTGTATACACTTATAATGGATTGTATCCGCCCTATTATCTGTATGTAGCACCTACCTTTCATCATACGTCTGTGACAGGTAGTTCTGTATACATGTATAATGGATTGTATCAGCCATATTATCTGTATGTAACATCTACCTTTCATCATACGTCTGTGACAGGTAGTTCTGTATACACCTATAATGGATTGTATCAGCCCTATTATCTGTATGTAAAACCTACCTTTCATCATACGTCTGTGACAGGTAGTTCTGTATACACTTATAATGGATTGTATCAGCCCTATTATCTGTATGTAAAACCTACCTGTCATCATACGTCTGTGACAGGTAGTTCTGTATACACTTATAATGGATTGTATCCGCCCTATTATCTGTATGTAAAACCTACCTTTCATCATACGTCTGTGACAGGTAGTTCTGTATACACTTATAATGGATTGTATCAGCCCTATTATCTGTATGTAAAACCTTCCTTTCATCATACGTCTGTGACAGGTAGTTCTGTATACACTTATAATGGATTGTATCCGCCCTATTACCTGTATGTAAAACCTACCTTTCATCATACGTCTGTGACAGGTAGTCTGTATACACTTATAATGGATTGTATCCGCCCTATTATCTGTATGTAAAACCTACCTTTCATCATATGTCTGTGACAGGTAGTTCTGCATACACGTATAATGGATTGTATCAGCCCTATTATCTGTATGTAAAACCTACCTTTCATCATGTCTGTGACAGGTAGTTCTGTATACACTTATAATGGATTGTATCAGCCCTATTATCTGTATGTAAAACCTACCTGTCATCATACGTCTGTGACAGGTAGTTCTGTATACATTTATAATGGATTGTATCCGCCCTATTATCTGTATGTAGCACCTACCTTTCATCATACGTCTGTGACAGGTAGTTCTGTATACATGTATAATGGATTGTATCAGCCATATTATCTGTATGTAGCACCTACCTTTCATCATACGTCTGTGACAGGTAGTTCTGTATACACCTATAATGGATTGTATCAGCCCTATTATCTGTATGTAAAACCTACCTTTCATCATACGTCTGTGACAGGTAGTTCTGTATACACTTATAATGGATTGTATCAGCCCTATTATCTGTATGTAAAACCTACCTGTCATCATACGTCTGTGACAGGTAGTTCTGTATACACTTATAATGGATTGTATCCGCCCTATTATCTGTATGTAAAACCTACCTTTCATCATACGTCTGTGACAGGTAGTTCTGTATACACTTATAATGGATTGTATCAGCCCTATTATCTGTATGTAAAACCTTCCTTTCATCATACGTCTGTGACAGGTAGTTCTGTATACACTTATAATGGATTGTATCCGCCCTATTACCTGTATGTAAAACCTACCTTTCATCATACGTCTGTGACAGGTAGTCTGTATACACTTATAATGGATTGTATCCGCCCTATTATCTGTATGTAAAACCTACCTTTCATCATATGTCTGTGACAGGTAGTTCTGCATACACGTATAATGGATTGTATCAGCCCTATTATCTGTATGTAAAACCTACCTTTCATCATGTCTGTGACAGGTAGTTCTGTATACACTTATAATGGATTGAATCAGCCCTATTATCTGTATGTAAAACCTACCTGTCATCATACGTCTGTGACAGGTAGTTCTGTATACACTTATAATGGATTGTATCCGCCCTATTATCTGTATGTAGCACCTACCTTTCATCATACGTCTGTGACAGGTAGTTCTGTATACATGTATAATGGATTGTATCAGCCCTATTATCTGTATGTAAAACCTACCTTTCATCATACGTCTGTGACAGGTAGTTCTGTATACACTTATAATGGATTGTATCAGCCCTATTATCTGTATGTACAACCTACCTGTCATCATACGTCTGTGATAGGTAGTTCTGTATACACTTATAATGGATTGTATCCGCCCTATTATCTGTATGTAAAACCTACCTTTCATCATACGTCTGTGACAGGTAGTTCTGTATACACTTATAATGGATTGTATCCGCCCTATTATCTGTATGTAAAACCTACCTTTCATCATACGTCTGTGACAGGTAGTTCTGTATACACTTATAATGGATTGTGTCCGCCCTGTTATCTGTATGTAAAACATACCTTTCATCATACGTCTGTGACAGGTAGTTCTGTATACACGTATAATGAATTGCATCCGCCCTATTATCTGTATGTAAAACCTACCTTTCATCATACGTCTGTGACAGGTAGTTCTGTATACACTTATAATGGATTGTATCCGCCCTATTATCTGTATGTAAAACCTACCTTTCATCATACGTCTGTGACAGGTAGTTCTGTATACATTTATAATGAATTGTATCCGCCCTATTATCTGTATGTAAAACCTACCTTTCATCATACGTCTGTGACAGGTAGTTCTGTATACACTTATAATGGATTGTGTCCGCCCTGTTATCTGTATGTAAAACCTACCTTTCATCATACGTCTGTGACAGGTAGTCTGTATACACTTATAATGGATTGTATCCGCCCTATTATCTGTATGTAAAACCTACCTTTCATCATACGTCTGTGACAGGTAGTTCTGTATACACTAATAGTGAATTGTATCAGCCCTATTATCTGTATGTAAAACCTACCTTTCATCATACGTCTGTGACAGGTAGTTCTGTATACACTTATAATGGATTGTATCCGCCCTATTATCTGTATGTAAAACCTACCTTTCATCATACGTCTGTGACAGGTAGTTCTGTATACACTTATAATGGATTGTGTCCGCCCTGTTATCTGTATGTAAAACCTACCTTTCATCATACGTCTGTGACAGGTAGTTCTGTATACACGTATAATGAATTGCATCCGCCCTATTATCTGTATGTAAAACCTACCTTTCATCATACGTCTGTGACAGGTAGTTCTGTATACACTTATAATGGATTGTATCCGCCCTATTATCTGTATGTAAAACCTACCTTCCATCATACGTCTGTGACAGGTAGTCTGTATACACTTATAATGGATTGTATCCGCCCTATTATCTGTATGTAAAACCTACCTTTCATCATACGTCTGTGACAGGTAGTTCTGTATACATTTATAATGAATTGTATCTGCCCTATTATCTGTCACATTATATCTATTTTTAGAAAAACATTCATACAGAAGACTCGGCATTGGTTGTTCCTCAATAAATCCTGCTGTTAACAAGTACAAAGTTGAAAGAATAACAAACTCCTTCATCTTAATCTGTAAATTTACATTTAAAATAGCTTCATAATTATAATCAACATATTATTGTGTGTAAAGGATGTGGTGTTTAACACCCCTTTCAACAATATTTCAGTTATATCATGGTGATCAGTTTTATTGATGGAGGAAACCGGATTACCCGCAGAAACCACAGACCTATCGCAAGTCACTGACAAACTTTATCACATACTGTTGTTTCGAGTACACCTTGCCTGAGCGGAGTTCGAAGTCACAACGTTAGTGGCGATGGGCACTGATTGCACAGCTAGTTGTAAATCCAACTATCATACGTGTGTGTGTTTAATGATTCAATGTCAGAGGTGGTTGGTTTGTTTGTATTGATGGAAATGTTGACCATCACTGTGTAAGCTTTCTTTTCATAACTTAGGGTTTATTTATCCATTCTTTATTTAGAATATTATTTTCTGTAGTGACAAGCACCATATGTTTGTGCTATCTTTCGTAAGCCCTTTGGTTTTTTCGCTGCTAAAACTTTAAGGTATATTTCGATTTTGATGAAAGTTATTCCAGAAACGCGTCGTGCGCACTAAATGTAATATCTACGTTTTTATTAATGTTTTTATGTTCTTAGTTCCGATGTCCGTTACGATTTCCGCATAGAAACGATGTTCGATTCGTCTTAACCTCCAGTTGTTTGTAGGAGAACTCATGTCTTATTTGTGTTTGATTGCGCATAGTGATGTCCAACACTTATTGTGTTGTGTATTTGTTTGTCTTGTCTTCGTCTTGTGTACCCTATGTTGCCAGTTTCTCTAGATTGTCCATCTTTGATTGCCCTGTTGCTATTCTCTAATATTTATTTAATGTTAGAGGTTATTGTTCGGTTTGTTTGTATTGGTGGAAATGTTGACCATCACTGTATAAGTTTTCATTTCATAACTTATGATATATTTACCCATTCTTTATTAAGAACATTATTGTTTGTAGTTTTGTAAAGTAAAGCAAAATAAGTCATGCTATAGTCTCAAGATTGTTTTTTTAATCATTTACTAGTATCAAATTATTGAAATCTTAAAGAGAGGAAAACAATGGACAATAGAATGGCTTAATGAAAGATTGACAAACAGTGGTCGACAAAGCACTACCTAGAAAACCATAAGATGAACGACTAGTACCCACGTAAATAAGGGTAATAACAAAATTATCGAACTCCGAAAAATCTTCCAAAGGGAAATTCAAAACTCATAAGTATATAAACAGACAAAATTAGTCAACAACCGGAAAACTGTGAAAACCGTAATGACCCTGCCTTGGTACAGGCATTTCTAAAGAAATGGTGGGTTGAATCAGATTTTAAAGCGCCAAACCTCCCGCTTTCATTACGGCTCAAAGGTTCCGGTTGTCACATATAGCACTATAGAACAAAATAGGTAAAATAGTTGTCAAAGCAGTACCAAATTCAGTGAGGAGGGTGAACCATCTTCATCAACAACCCCGAGTCACCTGAAGTATTTTAACTACGAAAGTAAATGTAAAAAACACTTTTACGTCACACATTGATAAACAATATTTTTGACATTTTTGTAAAACCAGCAGTTCCTGCTCCACTAGTGGCATCCGTCGTGGTTGCGAATTAGAACTATTGTCGGAATAGTCATACTGATGAGGGAGATAGTTCTACCGCCTCGCAAAATTACATTGGTCAGAGTTATTGGAAGGTAAACAACAGGTATATATGTTTTTATTTCGATTGACTGAAACGTATTATATTGATATAATCAACTTCAAATATACCAATATAATTATATATTTTATTATATATCAGTACGTATATACAATCTTTCATTCCAGCAGCACCTGCATATGGAGTATATCTCTCTCAGTTGATACAATATTCCAGAGCTTGTAGTTCCTATCAGGATTTCCTTGATAGAGGGTTGCTGCTAACAAGGAAGCTACTGAACCAAGGGTTCCTCTTGGCTAAGTTGAAATCATCACATACGGTCGCCACCATCACTTGGTTGACCGTTATGGAATATTTGTTTAACAAATGACCACGGATATGTTCACTCGACGTAAGCATTTCCCGGTCCTTTCCTCATTCATGACTTATCAACGGGATTGTAAGTAGATTAACACGACTGGTGTCATTAGTGGAGCAGGAACTGCTAACCCTTCAAGAGCACCTGAGTTCAACCCCGGTTTTTAGTGGGGTTCGTGTTACTCGATCTTTAGTTTTATGCGTATGTTTTGTAGATCGGTGTTTGTCCTTTTGTACTTTTTCCTTTGGCCATTGTTTTGTCTGTTCTTCTCAGATATACGGATTCTGATTACCCCTTTGGTATCTTTAAACTCTTCTTCAAGTATTATGGAACCAACAGTTAGGCTATCCTGTTTCTAGGCCCTTTGATTTTATTGCTCCAAACACTTCAGAATTATTTGGATTTCCAATCTTTCGATTTTGAGCGTATTTGATGAATAAGGGTACTAACAACATTACCGAACTCCGAACAATCTTAGAAAGGGAAAGTCAAAACTCATAAGTTTATAAACAGACAAAAACAACCGGAAAACTGTGAAAACCGTAATGACCCTGACTTGGTACAGGCATTTCTAAAGAAATGGTGGGTTGAATCAGATTTTAAAGCGCCAAACCTCCCGCTTTCATTACGGCTCAAAGGTTCTGGCTGTCACTATAGCAGTATTTATAACAATACTGGAACAAAATAGGTAAAATAGTTGTCAAATCGGTACCAAATTCAGTGAAGTAAATGTCAAAAACAATTTTACGTCACACATTGATAAACAAATATGTTTGACATTTGATGAATGTTATTCCAGAAACATGCCGTCCGCACTAAATTGGATATCAACGAATGTATCAGCGTGTCAATATTTTCCTAATATTTGTACTAGCACAATATTGCTTCATAATATGACGTTATCAATAGGTTAAAATGGAGGTTGCAACATTTATCAAGTTCTGCTAAGCAAAACAGATTTTGAACTTCCCTAGATATTCACTAATACTCGTGCAATCAACTTATATTACTAGCCATCATTCTACATTGTTGTTCAACATGTAGAGACAAATAAATAAAGTCGTCTGTTTATAATTGCTGCATTCGTTCAAACGCATCAATGATCTCAAGAGTATGTATGATATGAACAAATAATAGTCTCATTCCTTGTCTGCTATGTCTGTCACGCCAGTATTTAGTATTTAGTGCAGTTCTCTGCTACTGTGGTGTAGAAAGGGAACGATACACGAGACAATTACTTATTCATTTCCCAAAGATGCATAGAAGACAATGCGGTCAAACAGGAAATATATGTACCGTCTGCAGATCATTTACCACCAGCGTCATGTTTGAATATTATTTCACTAACATAGTTGAAATACTGCACAATTATTCTAAAATAACAATCCATCAATACTCGCCAAAGACTATGACATATGTCGTGTCGCAGAAATAAGTATGTTGGTTGTTTATGCGCTATGGCACACAACTAAAGGATGCCCCTGTCATAATGATCCTATGATCCTGCAACACTTTCTGGAGTAACTAATCCATATTGCTATTCAACGTGATTGGTATGCAAGCAAAGCAACATAGTAAAATGTGTGTCGTGTCGCAGATATAATAAATGAAGGTGTTTGTTATATCTTTTTTCGAGAATGTTCTTTCTTGTGTCACCCCACAGATGATGTACTGTTTAGAGTGTTTCTTTCGAGTGCGGTAGATCAGGGGTTCAAGCCCCGGTGACTGTTTAGAGTGTTTGCCTCGAGAGCGGTAGATCAGGGGTTCAAGCCCCGGTTACTGTTTAGAGTGTTTGCCTCGAGAGCGGTATATCAGGGGTTCAAGCCCCGGTTACTGTTTAGAGTGTTTGCCTCGAGAGCGGTAGATCAGGGGTTCAAGCCCCGGTTACTGTTTAGAGTGTTTGCCTCGAGAGCGGTAGATCAGGGGTTCAAGCCCCGGTTACTGTTTAGAGTGTTTGCCTCGAGAGCGGTAGATCAGGTGTTCAAGCCCCGGTTACTGTTTAGAGTGTTTGCCTCGAGAGCGGTAGATCAGGAGTTCCAGCCCCGGTTACTGTTTAGAGTGTTTGCCTCGAGAGCGGTAGATCAGGGGTTCAAGCCCCGGTTACTGTTTAGAGTGTTTGCCTCGAGAGCGGTAGATCAGGGGTTCAAGCCCCGGTTACTGTTTAGAGTGTTTGCCTCGAGAGCGGTAGATCAGGTGTTCAAGCCCCGGTTACTGTTTAGAGTGTTTGCCTCGAGAGCGGTAGATCAGGGGTTCAAGCCCCGGTTACTGTTTAGAGTGTTTGCCTCGAGTGCGGTAGATCAGGGGTTCAAGCCCCGGTTACTGTTTAGAGTGTTTGCCTCGAGAGCGGTAGATCAGGTGTTCAAGCCCCGGTTACTGTTTAGAGTGTTTGCCTCGAGAGCGGTAGATCAGGGGTTCAAGCCCCGGTTACTGTTTAGAGTGTTTGCCTCGAGAGCGGTAGATCAGGGGTTCAAGCCCCGGTTACTGTTTAGAGTGTTTGCCTCGAGTGCGGTAGATCAGGGGTTCAAGCCCCGGTTACTGTTTAGAGTGTTTGCCTCGAGAGCGGTAGATCAGGGGTTCAAGCCCCGGTTACAGTTTAGAGTGTTTGCCTCGAGAGCGGTAGATCATGTGTTCAAGCCACGGTTACTGTTTAGAGTGTTTGCCTCGAGAGCGGTAGATCAGGGTTCAAGCCCCGGTTACTGTTTAGAGTGTTTGCCTCGAGAGCGGTAGATCAGGGGTTCAAGCCCCGGTTACTGTTTAGAGTGTTTGCCTCGAGTGCGGTAGATCAGGGGTTCAAGCCCCGGTTACTGTTTAGAGTGTTTGCCTCGAGTGCGGTAGATCAGGGGTTCAAGCCCCGGTTACAGTTTAGAGTGTTTGCCTCGAGAGCGGTAGATCATGTGTTCAAGCCACGGTTACTGTTTAGAGTGTTTGCCTCGAGAGCGGTAAATCAGGGTTCAAGCCCCGGTTACTGTTTAGAGTGTTTGCCGCGAGAGCGGTAGATCAGGGGTTCAAGCCCCGGTTACTGTTTAGAGTATTTGCCTCGAGAGCGGTAGATCAGGGGTTCAAGCCCCGGTTACTGTTTAGAGTGTTTGCCTCGAGAGCGGTAGATCAGGGTTCAAGCCCCGGTTACTGTTTAGAGTGTTTGCCTCGAGAGCGGTAGATCAGGGGTTCAAGCCCCGGTTACTGTTTAGAGTGTTTGCCTCGAGAGCGGTAGATCAGGGGTTCAAGCCCCGGTTACTGTTTAGAGTGTTTGCCTCGAGTGCGGTAGATCAGGGGTGCAAGCCCCGGTTACAGTTTAGAGTGTTTGCCTCGAGAGCGGTAGATCAGGTGTTCAAGCCCCGGTTACAGTTTAGAGTGTTTGCCTCGAGTGCGGTAGATCAGGGGTTCAAGCCTCGGTTGACTTAAGCAAAGGACTACAACATTGGTATTTGTTGCTTCTCCGCTAATCAAGCAGCATTAAGGAGAAAGATCAAAGACTGGTTGGCCCGGAATCAGGATAATGTGTCCAAGTGGGGCGCCATGTCTATCCGTGGACTGTTGTTTCAGTGAACTAGCACTATAAATATTCAACTAAGCGTGTTGGTCTAATATAAAGCAGACTCCATCATCACTTCATCAAATCTAGCTTGTTCTTGCCATGATATAGAACACTATTCCCGCGTGGTAAGAACAGAGAAGAAAACAATATGTGTTTTCAAAGAAACAAATTATGATCACCAATGGCAAAACGAACGCTTAACAAGAATACTTCGGCTTATAAAGTACTAGGTATTTAAAACAGAGAAGATTTAGACATACAATGTACATTTCCCATTATAGCTGTTTTATTCAAGTGAAAGCACACATTTTCAAGGTTAGCGTTACTCTTAATGGTTTGGTATCAATATGTTCTGCAAAATAACATTTGGTAAACTTCTGGTGGTTCAAAAAACTTATATCTCAACAAGGGTATGAGGGCTATGGTGCTTAGCGCCACTTCCAACAATATCTTTAAGAAAAACGTAGATATCAAATTTAGTGCGTACAATGCGCTTCAGAGATAACTTTCATCCGGTACGCTCAAAGTCGAAAGTTTTAGGAGCAAATAATCAAAATGGCCTCAACAGGATCGCCAAAATCGGCAAAGACACCTATGTCTGAGGGAGGAAAACCTTAGTTTTAATAATAATTACACCTTATATAAGAATACTGGATTCTGATTGGTTAATAGCCGTGATATAAATTACAAATGCAGGCCTTGCATTGTGAATTTGCAGAATTTTTACTTCATGTAGGTGTATTGCATAAGATTTAACTTTTTTCATGGTATTTGCAAACTCGTATTTGCCGTTTATACCCTTCACCGAGACGCTTGTAACAAAATTTGTTAAACGTTATCAGTTGTGCGTTTTATATAACATCATTCGGTAGAATTAAACAGATACATCATGTTAGGTCCTGAAAACGACAAACAAAAGGTATTATTTATTTAGCCAGTGTTCTAAATAATATTCGGTGTAATTAAACAGATATATCATGTTTGGGAGGGGGTATTTGCGAAAAATACCAGTCTTGAGACTAAATTTCCCTCGCCATTCGGCTCGGGAAATTTTTCGTCTCTCGACTGGTATTTTTCGCAAATACTCCTCCCAAACATGATATATCTGTATATAAATACACTATTTAGGATTTGTTGATTCTGATTTCCCTTTTGGTGTTTTCAAACTCTTTTTATATCGTGGAGGTCAGTTTTATTGGCAGAGAAAACCACCGACCTGTCGCAAGTCACTGTTATCAACATGCATATATTATACTGGCAACCGATTTTGTATCTCCTGTTTAGGCACTTATAATTAGTTTAACTTCCTTCTGAAGCTTCTCAAATTATTTGACTTTCCAATCTTGTGACTTTTAAAGTGCGGTGCGCATTAACTTAGGCATCTATGTTATTTTTGTTTTTAACTATGTATGAACATTAAATATTTAATAAAGGTATGTTGGAAAAAACGTCTTACCTTTCTTACTGTCCGTACATATAATGATATAATTCTCATTAGTCTCCAACCAATGATATTGAAGTTGTATCAGGTGTCAAAAACAAGTTAAAGGTTTCAATTGGGGGATGGGGTGGTTCGGTAAAATTTTGAAAATCTTAGCTCTAATTAAAGTACATATGTGTTATGTAGACATGTATAATTGCTGATCAGATGTGGCATTTCTTTAAAATTATAATTTTCTTTAAAAGACGACAAATTTAATTAACTTCCTTGTGGTATTTAAAAAAAATATTTGCATCATTTGTATCCTTTAGCGTACCTTATTTCCTTTGATGTTCACGTCTATTGATGTTATTTCTATTAATATATAATATAAGACGTTAACTCCCTAATTGCAATATCATTGTTTTAGAATTTCATGCTAAATAAAATCAAATTCATTTTTAATATTTTTTTTACGCACACGACTATGTTTTTATACAAATACAGTATACGTATTATTTCCGTCCCTGTGAACTGAGTAAACAGAACATAAATAAAGGTTTCAATGCAAACGATTTTACATTGATGTAAGCGGCTTTGATTTATATATAAAAGGAAAATGACACCGTCATTTTTGGAATTAATAAAACATGTACTCCCTCCATTTTATAGCAAACTAGATAAAATATCAGATAAAGAAAATAGTACAAGCAATAGAACAATGATAGAATGGAAAAACACAAAATCGACAATTTCGGAAGATTAGTTAGAAGATACCTAAAGGGGTAATCAGAATACGTAAATCGAAGAACAGACAACACAATGGCCAAAAGAAAAAGGACAAAAGGACAAACAACGATCTACAAAACATACACATAAAACTAAAGATCGAGTAACAAGAACCTGACTAAAACCCGGGGGTGTACTTAGGTGCGCATGAAGGGTTAGCAGTTCCTGGTCCACTAGTGGCACCCGTCGTGTTAATCTACTTACAAACCCGGTGATAAGTCATGAATGAGGAAAGGACTGGGAAATGCTTACGACAAGTGGAACATATCTGTGGTTATTTGTGACACAGATATTCCATAACGGTCAACCAAGTTATAGTGGCGACCGTAAAACTTTCGAAGTGATGACTTCAACCTAACCAATAGGAACTCTTGGTTCAGTAGCTTCTTTGTTAGCAGCAACCCGCTATCAAGCAAATCCTGATATGAACCACAAGCTCTGGAATATCGCATCAACATTTCCAAAAGCCAATAGAAAATCGCAGAAAGCCAAAATCGATATCCTTGAGGTACATGTAACCTTAGTAGGTTTTTGGCTCTCATGTTTGGGTCAAGTGTTATTCTTGCTCCTAAAAAGTTCAATTATTCGGTTTTCAAATAATTTGACTATGAGCGTATATGATGATAAATATTCCAGAACCGCGTTCTGCGTACTAAATTGGATGTCCTCCTTTTATTTATATTGTCTAAGGAAATTGAATGTATAATTTTGAAATACCTTTGTACTATATTACACCAAACTCGTTTTGATTTTGTTGTGATGCCCGCTGTGATTTTCGCGTAAAACAATGTTCGATTCGTCTTTACTCTCATTTGTAATGTAGGTGGTTCATGCTTTCTTTATGTCTTTACGTATTTTGGTGTCCATCATGATTTCTATATCAGATGATGTTCGTGTCGTTTAACATTAACACGACCAGTGTCAGTAGTGGAGCAGGAACTATCAACCATTCATATGATTATCAAAGTTTTTATTTCTATCACTGGGCGATACCTCTGCTGGTGCACAGATCCCGAGGGTATCATCCGCCCAGTAGTCAGTGTTTCGGCACTGACATAGTTTATTAGATATATGTATTACTGAAATCTCCAGTACCTAAATAATGTAATTATTAATCAAACTAAGGTTCTCCTCCCTCAAGCATAGGTGACCTTAGCCGATTTTGGCTATCCTGTTTAGGCCCTTTGGTTTTATTGGTCTCAAAAACTAAATTATTTGGCTTTCAAACCTTTCGACTTTCGGCATATCTGATAACGGTTATTCCAGAAACGCGTCGTGCGCACTAAATTTTAGATCTACATTTTTATTACTTTCAACAATATTTTAGTTATATCGTTATATGATCATATAAATATTTAGGTAAAACATTTGCAAATTATTTAAACTTCAGAAAAGTAGTCTCACTGTCGTGAAATTCCAATATGTTTGTTACGTGTATCATTTCACGTAGATAACACATTATATTACGAATTTAGTTTGTTACACATATTTTCATTGGTTCTTCAACCCTAAATGTCAGCATATATTCGGAAAACAGACGGCGTATATATTTCAGTCCCCAAACACGATTAAAACATGGACGACAAAACATTACGCTTCACTGAATCAATGGTATAATACTGAATAATAAATGTAGTTTTACCAAATTAAATGCTGTTTTTATACTCAAAACGGCTGCATGAACAAAATAATATTACAACAGTTAATTCCGTCACAAATACCTGATCGATTCAGCAAACTCCTATGTTCCACGGCTGTACCATAACAAATAAACAAAACGTTGAGCCTTGAAAACTTTCGACGTCATGAGGCCACACCAAGGTTTTATTTACATATTGTTAACATTTAAATTATTGAAGCTGTTTCGCAAACCTGTTGTTTTGTTATGTGATATATTAATGTTATATTTATAAAGTTTATAAAATTTATTACATATGAAACTGTATTGATTTAGAAATTTAGTACAGTATTTTCCTTCATGAGACACCCTATACATGAAATATGACGTGACACATATTTTGACGTCATTGAAGAATGACGTCAAAGGTACGAAACGGACATCTAGAGATACGAAAAATTAAAATAAAAGAGGCAAATTTATTTAATACAGTTGGATGTTGTATTTAGCAAAAACAATGGTTAAATCCGTAATATATCTGTTATTCAGCTATCAGACAGGGTATATAATGTGACATTCCCGGCTTCTGATATATATTCCCTTCGGCTGCGCCTCAGGGAATATAGATCCTAAGCCGGGAATGTCACATTATATACCCTGTCTGATAGCTGAATAACATATAATACTATGACGCCATCTTAACATATATACTAAATTATTATCATATATTCATAAAATGATTAAAATGAAATCTACTATTATTTGAAAAACAGAAATAAAAAGTAGCATTTTCCTCCTTTAACGTATCATTACTGAATAATGCGAATAATCCTGTTAAATATGTAAATTATATATCAACAACAAACAATTAAAGGATCCTTTTTCCTCATACGTAAGCAATATCCGTGAACAAATGTAGATGGTATTTTAACTATTATATATACCATTATATACTATTTTAATAATCTCGAAAATATTAGTACATTTTAAAAGAAAACACGGAATAAAAACGAAATAATTCAAAATTTTAAATAGTTGATGACCATTTCTCCTGTTCCTTCTTTTAATTTAAAACTCGTCAATGACTGTCCTTTGAATGAGCAAGATCAAACATTTTTATAACCTTTCTTTTATCTCTATAAGACATAAAATTTAAGTAGTTTTACTTTAACACCTTTCCAGTGCATACTGGTGATGAATTGCAATTCAAATCCAATTATTATAATATTATGTGATAAAGTTTGTAAGTGACTTAGCTTGCGACAGGTCGATAGTTTTCTTCGGGTATTCCAGTTTCCTCCATCAATAAAACTGACCGCCACGATATAACTGAGGTATTGTAGAAAGTGGTGTTAAACGCCATAAAATCAGCCAATATATATATTTATCTAAACATATCATCTTTTATTTTTGTACTGAGTCTTTTCTGACTATAAGTCTAAATTAAGTGCGTATTTTGATCTGAGGGCATTGACCTGGAACACAAAATAGTGGGCACATATAATTAAGTTTCGTCTACACACTCATTTACAAGCAAAAGTAAGCAATCAACCATGAATTGAAAAAAACAGCCATTAAAGTACATTATTGTTACCCAAAAATAAACAAAATTGATATATCACATGCTAATTGCCATCGACTTCTTTTCTGGTAATGTTTTGTATGCTATTTCACCAACGTATGCAAGCCGAGAGCGGATATTTCGCGATTTCGCATTTGAGTCTTTCCGCCTTTTATTTTTTATAAAGCGAAAACGCGAGGCCGAAGAAAATACCATTTCGCGTTTTCGCCATCCAAATTTGTAAATATTTAAAGGCGAAAATGCGCCAACAGGAAAACTCGATATGACAACCAAGTTTTCCATTCCAACGAGAAATATACTAAAATATCTAAAACAGATATGGAAGCACAATAATTACTATCAATGGAACTGCTTACCCTTCCAGAGCACCTGAGATTATCCCCGGTTTTTAGTGGGGTTCGTGTTACTCAAACTTTAATTGTCTGTGTAGTGCTTTGTCGATCATTGTGTGTCATTTTCATTTGGTCAATTTATTGTCTGTCCTATTTTGATTTACGTCTTTTGATGAACCCTTTGGTATTGTCAGAATTTTCAAATAGGAACCATCCAGCGCAATTGCTATGAAAAGAAAGTTTAAACAGTAATAATAAAAAATTTCATCTACAATTCAAAGAATTTAAAAAGATCGCGATGCATGTCGATCGTGATCAAGAGCATAGCTTAGAACAGGTACAAAAATATGGCGGTGTTAAACTGAGATATGTGTGCCTTACTCATAGACTGACAAAGTTTAATGCATTGACAATATTTTTCTTTTTCGGTACCTATTAAACAGTGATTTTTAACAGACTTTATATTTTTACATTAACTTTTACATTAACGGCACTTGGTAGCGGGACAAAGCAAATTGTTCTATTTGGTTAGGTGGGAAACTGGGGTCCGTTTTTGAACTTGTGATTAAACTAATCATATGATTAGCCCTAATTACGTTTTTAATTAAGAATTGAATGCAGCGCGCTTCATACAACAAATGTGCCTCAATCCGCGCTTTTACACGCCAATAAAACTACAAAAAATACATTCAATTCTTATAATTACATTTAAATCACACCAAAATTTAATATAGTTGAATTTTTCGTTGTGTATTTTATTTTTGTTAGATTATTTGCTGTTGGAAATTACTACGCCATTGATTGTTTACATCTGACGTCATCATGGAGGCACGTGCAAGTTCGGCTTTGAGTTTTATTGGGATGTAAAACATCTCTTTTATAATCATGTAACCACTTCATAACCAATCATATTGTAACATTTCAATGAAAAACGGAAGTAATGTAATTATTTCCTAATCACATACTTAGCTAATGCAATGATTAAATTCTGTTGCTGAACTATTTTTAATCAATGTATTAACTAATCATATGTATTCCTTGCATTAGCTAATTATGTGATTAGGAATTAAAAATGTAATTAGGGCTAATCACATGATTAGCTTAATCATAAGCTTAACAACGGACCCCAGATTATTATATGTGGAAAATTAAATGACAGTTCATCAGCAGAAAATGTCACTTTGTTATATATTCTCGTTTCAAGGTGATGAAAAAATATTTATTTTTGGATTTCCACTCTTCTGAGTATAAGTGTATCTGATGAATGTTATTCGATAAAGCATTACTTTCATACGCACTAATTCAGATATCAGTACAAATAAACCTGTTTAAGCTGAACCCTGCATAAAACGAAATCCTGTATAAACCGAAGTTTAAATAAAGTTTCAATGTAGGAAATCTTTGTTATTATTACCTGTATAATGGGAACACATGTGTATTCCGAACAGGGCCGGGGTGGCTCAATGAGTTACGTAGTTGGATTACCTAATAACTCATAAGCTTGTCACCAATACGGCGTGGGTTCGCGCCCGGCTTTGTAAATTACAAAAAAGGATGCACTCGACTCGCAGCCGCAAGTGATAAAGTTTACCAGTTGCTTGTCCATGGTCAGTGGTTCTCTCCGGGTACTCCGGCTTCGTCCACCACAAAGCTGGTCGCCATGATATAGCTGAAATATTGCTGAAAGTGGCGTTAAAACAGCAAAAATCAAAAATCAAAATCAAATGAATGTTATCCCGTCATACCCACTAAATTAGATATCTCCATTTTAATTAGATACTAAACAAATGTGAAATTTAACAATTACGAACAAATTATATTCTTCACAAATCTAATTACAAACGAAGAAATCGATTAAATAAACTTTTCAATAATATCAGTGGCTCAGAACATAATATTTTCTGATTAATATACAGTGCATGTAGGCAGTGCCGGATTTACCATTGTGTTAAGGTGTGCTTAAGCACAGGGCCCCGTTGGCCAGGGGTTCCATCTTTCTGCCAAAAAACATTTTTAATGATGGATTTTTGCTTATGTGGTGCAATTTTAAATTTGAAAACGTTCCGTTTCGGATCGATTCCAGACATAATGATAGAGCTGACTACATGTGTAGGCCTACCGGATCTACCTCCTTCAGGATCAAAGTAAGGGGCCTCATAACTTAACTAGCACGGGGCCTCATTTGTCCTAAATCCGGCACTGCATAAAGGTTAACTTTCTTTGAATGTAGAATTTGCTGTTTGTGTCAATAAATAAGGTGTGTCGGGTGAAGACAATACGGTTGTTTACCAGTACAGGGAGAATAAATAAGGTGTGTCGGGTGAAGATAATACGGTTGTTTACCAGTACAGGGAGAATGTATAAGGTGTGTCGGGTGAAGACAATACGGTTGCTTACCAGTACAGGGAGAATATATAAGGTGTGTCGGGTGAAGACAATACGGTTGCTTACCAGTACAGAGAGAATATATAAGGTGTGTCGGGTGAAGACAATACGGTTGTTTACCAGTACAGGGAGAATTGTTGGGGTTGTCACTCAAGACGCCAATAATTGTCTACTGTCATGTAATTGAGCGATAAATTAAAAAATAAAAAATAAAAAGCATAGGACTCTGCGTCCTTTGCAAAAACGCTAATTTCGGACCCAACAAGTTCCTGTACCGAGATGGAATATGAGGTGTCATGGATATGTATGCAAGGGGTATTGATGTTTGCCTCTGTTCTCACGATTTTTTGACAGTACAGAATTTTCTGTTTTTCCTTTCATAATGATGTAACAGTTTTCTGAACTGAAGAGGGGCCGTCGTGGTCGTGATCGCATGATAATTAGATTTACAACTACCTATGCAATCAGTGCCTATCACCACTAACGCTGAAAGCTCGAACCCCGCTGAGGCGAGGTGTAAGCGATACAACATTATGTAATAAACTTTGTCAGTGACTTATGACAGGTCGGTGGTTTTCTCAGGGTACTCCGATTTTCTCCACCAATAAAACTGATCGCCATGATATAACTGAAATATTGTTTAAATCGGCGTTAGACACCATAACCCTAAACCTAACCCAGATCTGAAGAAACGTTATAAATTCGGTAAGCTGACATTACTTAGCAATAATAATTGAGTTTGTTAAAGCATAAATATTAAATAATATTTTTGATCAATTTTAGAATTAACAAGGGATATATTTATCTCATTAACAAGTTTCTTTCCAATTTTGTGTTATTTGAAAATCTCTGAAACATCTGAGTAACAATAATTATATCAATGTGATTACTTTGTTCACAACAAGTGCATTCGTACCATAAACAAATTAACAAAGAACAAAATTCTTAATCGCCAGATATCAACCCAATCGGGAGAACTCTGTTAAAATCCATTTCCTCGTTCGTTAACGATTTGTTGTTTGAAGAGAAAAAAAACAGCCCTTTGCATGCTTGTGAACGTCCATTTTGTTTTGTTATAGAAAATTACATGGCGAATCAAAACAATTATTTTGTAGGCTCTTAACTGAAACTCGCACCAACCCAATAAATAAGTTATTTTAATAGCAAGACAATCAACATTAAGAATATAAGAAGAGTTGGAAGACACCAAAGGGAGGTAATCAGATTCGTATATCGAAGAAGAACAGACAACGCAATGGACAAAAGAAAAAGAAAAGATGACCACATATGCTTTATAAATATATTTAACATGATTAGGAGACACAACTTTGATCTTGTAAAAACAAAAACACTGTGATTCTAACAAAAGCTTATCTGACACTGATATCATTGACACTGTACACGAGTATTTGATTGACAACATATGTGTTATACTTGGTGGATAGTCGGCATTCCTATGGGCATAATCTATGCTCTTCTTCTCGCTGAAATGTTACGTGGTAGTATTTCAGCTATGTTCAAGACCACAACAAAGACACCTTTAAGGTCCGTTAATGAAGAATGCAGTGTTGATATGCAGGTAGTGTTTGCATGATGAACACTGCACGTCGAGGTTTCTCTAAGAATAAATAAGCTGTGTCGGGTGAAGAAAATGCGGTTGTTTACCAGTACAGGGAGAATAAATAAGGGGTGCCGGGTGAAGACAATACGGTTGCTTACCAGTACAGAGAGAATACATAAGGGGTGCCGGGTGAAGACAATACGGTTGTATACCAGTACAGAGAGAATACATAAGCTGTGTCGGGTGAAGACAATACGGTTGTATACCAGTACAGAGAGAATATATAAGGTGTGTCGGGTGAAGACAATACGGTTGTATACCAGTACAGAGAGAATATATAAGGTGTGTCGGGTGAAGACAATACGGTTGTATACCAGTACAGAGAGAATATATAAGGTGTGTCGGGTGAAGACAATACGGTTGTATACCAGTACAGAGAGAATATATAAGGTGTGTCGGGTGAAGACAATACGGTTGTATACCAGTACAGAGAGAATATATAAGGTGTGTCGGGTGAAGACAATACGGTTGTATACCAGTACAGAGAGAATATATAAGGTGTGTCGGGTGAAGACAATACGGTTGTATACCAGTACAGAGAGAATATATAAGGTGTGTCGGGTGAAGACAATACGGTTGTATACCAGTACAGAGAGAATATATAAGGTGTGTCGGGTGAAGACAATACGGTTGTATACCAGTACAGGGAGAATTGTTGGGGTTGTCACTCAAGACACCAATAACAGCCGGAAGTGATAAAGATTATCAGTTGCTTGCCCATGGTCGGTGGTTCTCTCCGGGTACTCCGGTTTCTTCCACCATAAACACTGGTCGCCATAATTTAGCTGAAATATTGCTGAAAGTGACGTTAAGCACCAAAAATCAAATCAAAATCAAATGAAAATGACGCCCCAAGCTTCTGTACTTACATATTTTAAAAAAAAATCGGAGGATACAGATTATAATGCTTATTGTACTTTAACAATGTATTTATGTAGAATAGAGACTGTTAATAAAAACGTAGATATCTAATTTGATGGCCACAACTCGTTTCTGGAATAACATTCACCAGTCAAATAATTCAAAACACAACATGTCTGAACATTTCGACATTTACTCTCTATCTCAACAGATATTGATGGAATGACAAAATGACTGGAAAAGGGCTGAAGTGTCACCTATCTTTAAGACTGGGGACGAACATATGGTAAACTATTATAGACCAGTTTTAGTTTTACCAATTATAAGCAAAATAATCGAAAAACATGTTTTTAATTCATTTTATGAGTATTTATCTGAAAATCATCTCATTACAAGTAGCCAATCGGGATTTAGACCAAAACATTCTTGCGAAACGGCTCTTAATTGTTTAATTGGTAGATGGCTCAAAAACAGTGATCAAGGAAAGTTAACTGGTGTACTATTTATCGACCTGAGTAAGGCGTTCGATACTGTCAATCACAATGTTTTAATCCATAAATTGAAATCTTTTAGTATATGTGAAAATACTGTTTCAAAAAAATAGCTCAAATATTGATAAACTGTTAAAGCTTCAAAAAGAGCAGCTCGTATAATTTTAAATGTTAGTGAAATTACGACACCGTCGTCTATTCTTTTTCAAAATTTGAAATGGATGCCTATAAACTACTATTTTGTTGATAGAAAATGTATTTTAACTTATAAAGTGTTGAACAACTTAACACCAGAGTATTTGAATGTTTTTCAGTATGTTAGTCAAGTAAGTTCAAGAATAACTAGACAAAGTGTTAACAATTTACTTTTTGTACCAAAAGCTAAAACAGAATATTATAGACGTTCTTTTGTTATATCGTCATGCAATCTTTAGAATAATATGTCAAATGAATTGAGAGAAAGAACATCTTTAGACATTTTTATGACCAAATATTTAAATGAATATTTCAATTGAAATATACTCATTATCTATTGTATAACACTCTTTGTATATTGATTTTATAGTTTTATAATTTATTGTGTAAATACTGTATATAATGCAGGACCACATTGTAAACTAGTTTGTATTATAAATGTGCTATTCATCCTGTTGAAATAAAAGACATTATTAGTATATTATTATTATATGTTTATTTATGTCAAGAATGCTATATAAATATGTAATTAGTCCATTAATGTTATTATCCTGTATAATTTGTTGAAAGTTTTATAATTAGTTATTTAAGGATTGATCGCAAGTTTTGTTCAGTTCATGAAGAAATAACCTCAATCAGGTTGTAAACACCGTGTAATCCGCGTAGCGCGCTACGCAAGGGTGTGTAAAACCTGATTGAGATTATTTCGAATGAACCGAACAAATAACTTCGATCAATCCTTATAGATTAATTCAAACTTTGTTTGCTATGATATTGAAAAATATAATATTTTTTTCAAAATAAGGCAAATAATCGGAAATTAAATTAAATAACCCCAAAGGTGCCTCATTTAAAGAAAATCACCTGATGACAACGGCACGCGACGCCTTGAGAACGACGTCTATTTCTAGATTCCGTTCACTGACAAATAACCTCAACTTCTTAAGCCAATCAAAACACGTATAAATTGACATGTGACTCTAAAATTAATTTATATTATATTGTATTTGTATTGATATAATGTCATTTGTAATGTGTATTCAGGTCATTTTTATTTCGGCAAATATTTCCAATATGAACCCACTTAAATAAGTTATAAATTGAAATGCAAAAATACCGCAGCCGAAACAGTTGCAAAATCCATTAGATTTGATACCCGATATACACATATACCTAACCGATACACACATATACCAAACCGCTACACATATATACCTAACCGCTAACTTCATGATTTGTACTTCTATAAAAGTGGCGTGGTTAAACTAGTGAAACGTTGAAAGATATGAAATTAAAGCGTTATATTTTGAGTATATGGACAAGACTTGAATCTCTTTGAGCGAATAAAGACAAAGTCTGAATAAACGTATATTCTAATGTAATTAGATTTGATTGATTTTTGGTGTTTTAACGCCACTTTCAACAATATTTCAGCTATATCATGGCGACCAGTTTTAGTGGTGGAGGAAGCCGGAGTACCCGGAGAGAACCACCGACCATGGGAAAGGAACTGGTAAACTTTATCACTTGCGGCTGCGGGTCGAGTGCACCCTTTTTGTAATTTACAAAGCCAGGCGCCGTATTGGTGATAGGCTTGTATGAGTTGTTGGATCCAACGAACTAGCTCATTGAGCCACCCGGGCCCCTCTAATGTAATTAGATAGAAAAACATAAATACCAGGGCCTATTGCCTGCATTAAGTTAACAACGATGTAAGTGTATTGACCTTCACGGAGAAAGATTTACATAAGCGTGCATACTTGTTTCCGAATAAAACAATATGTCTTTCTTGAATAAATAGTGCTCAGAACAAACTAGTGTCTGAAGCAATATACAATAACTAGACCTGGGGTAAAAACCATGATATTGGATTTGATTTGATTTGATTTTTGGTGTTTAACGCCATTTTCAACAATATTTCAGCTATATCATGGCGACCAGTTTTAGTGGTGGAAGAAGCCGGAGTACCCGAAGAGAACCACCGACCATGGGCAAGCAACTGGTAAACTTTATCACTTGCGGCTGCGAGTCGATTCCACCCTTTTTGGTAATTTACAAAGCCGAGCGCGAACCCACGCCGTATTGCTGATAGGCTTGTATGAGTTGTTAGGTAATCCAACTATCTTACTCATTGAGCCACCCGGGCCCTCCATGATATTGGAGATACAAAACTGAACCAACGGTAAATGAATGGTGCGAGTGAAAGCGAAGAGCTTGAAGATACGAAAGGGGCAATCAGAATCCGTAAATCGAAGCATGATGGTTGCTTGGCACCAAAAGAGCAATTATTTAGTTATATCATGGCAAGAATAAGTTATATTTCAATGAAAGAATGATGATGTCCTCTTTGTACTATACCAACATGCTTAATTGTATCCTTAAGGTGCTAGCACACTGAAACAACAGTCCGCGGGTAGACATGTCGCTCCACTTGGACACATTATCCCGATTCAGAACCAACCAGTCATTACTTGTACTCCTGTGTGCTTAGCGGAGAAACAACAAATACCGATTTTAGACTCTTTGGTGTTCCCTGAGTGGGAATCGAACACACTAGTATTTACCGCACCGGACTAGTACTGAATTGAAGGGGCTAAACTGAAAGTAACAATTATATGTACGATGAAGACTATTGCTGGCGTACACGTTAGTGATGCATGTATTGACATCGTTCTGCGAGTGTTTTTGTGAGACATTGACGTCATTTAGGAATCTGAAGATGATTTTCTTTGGCATGGGACGTGTTTGTGTGTGGTCGTATGCGCTCTACCTAATGTACACGACTTGTCTTAAGAAATGATATCGTGTTTTGCCGTTGACTTCAAAAGTGGCTTCATTATTCTTTTTTAGTGTAATTATGATCCTTGTTGTACTCGAGTCGTGTGTCATTTTATACATAATCAACGAGAAATTATGATTAATTATCGTTTGTTGGTAAATTAGGAGTAGTATGGTACGAGCTTTTATAAAGATACGATGGGGATCAATTGCATAACCACGTCCTAACCCTGACACCAACAACTAACCCTAACCCGTAACCCTAACCCCTAACCCTAACCCTAACCCCTAACCCTAACCCTAACCCTAAGCCTTGCACGTTTTGTAAAACATTAATATTAAATTCAATAGATACCTAGTGACAGTAAATATAAAACACCTGATATATTGAAAAGAAGTACCCTCTTAATTATTATCTATAATGGAACATTGGTCAAGACAAAACAATTCAACTATAAACTGTTCAAACAAAATTGCATATTGTAAATAGATAGGTAAACAAAGTATTTATAATTAGATAATAAATATCAGGTTTAATAGACTCTTTTATGAATGCGATACAATTCTTGTCTGTTTAATCAATCAAAGTAAATAAAATCAAAATTAAATACAATAAATATACCTAGTGACAGTAAAAATAAAAGATAGGTAAAATAGTATTTATAATTAAATAATTAAATATTAGATCGGTATATGTTTGATCAGAGTTTATAAACCAAGGGAAATAACTTTATTCGGTGTGTATGTTCGATGAGAGTGGGGGAGATAACTCAATGTGTATGTTCAAAGGGAAGTAATTATACGTTTCCAGTATGGTTAAGCGTATTCAAAGGGAAGTAACTCTGAGGATAACATAACGACACGATTTCGTTAGTATCATTTATTACGTATAGTACATTCTACAATAGTCGTTTTAACACGATTTCGTCCATTTATTAAGTACGATACATTCTATAATGGGGACATTTACCAAGACAATGTACGACAAAATACAATTTTAACAGTTCGATTGTTTATTAAGTTCAATACATTCTATCATAACGACAACTACAATGTATGACAATATACAATGTTAACAGTTAGATCTTAACATTTTGTCCTCGTTCCTCGACGTCTCCGTTTGAAGTGGTACAGTCCGTAGGGTTAGAGTTATGTGTTAGGGTTAGCGGTCCCCCATCGTATCTGTATAAAAGCTCTTACCATACTACTATTAGGATATTTTCTGTCGTTTCTGTTTGCATCAAAATGGAAAAATGTCAAATATATATTTAGGCTTTGTACGCATGCGTCACTGTTTATATAATTTTATTGAATGTAACAATAGTGTAGACGATATTCGATTCACCTGTACCACAGATGGCTATGAAATTGCTGTATAAGATCGCTCTGGAAAAAAATTGATGACTACTTTACCCGCGCTAATCACGTGCTGTCCATGCATTCCTGGTATGAATGATGAATACTTTACCCGCGCTAATATACATTCTCGTTAAAATGATGACTACTTTATCCGCGCTATTCACGTGTTTTACATTGATTCCCAGTTAATTGAAAACTACTTTACCCGCGCTAATCACGTTTTGTCCATGTATTCCCGGTAAATTGGTGATTACTTTACCGCGCTAATCACGTTCTGTCCATGCATTCCCAGTACAATGATGACTACTTTTACCTCGCTAATCGCGTGTTGTTCATGCATACCCGGAAAAGGAATGACTACTACCACATGTTGTCCATACATTACCAATAAAAGGACACAGTCTGATATAGACAAGAATTACAGATGGATAAAGGAAAATGATGTCATTTTAAATAATTGATTTGGAGATGTAACTATAATTAATGAGGAAAGTGAAACGCCGGTCAGTTAAGCTATAACACTAGGCGACAAATTAATTTTGCAGGAGGTAGCCACAGTGGGGATTTGTAATAAATGTGTACAAATGAGTTGACAGTAGCATAGTGTGAGCTTTTATACCGATACGATGGAGTACGATTGCATAACCACGTGATCAAGCCCTAACCCTTACCCTAACCCTAACCCTATGTACAAAAAAATATTTATAATTAACCCTAACCCTAGGTAAAAAGGTATTTATGATTAACCCTAACCCTAGGTAAAAAAAAGTTTTTTATAATTAGATGCGATAAAATTCTTATCAATCAAAGTAAATAAAAACCACCACTGATTATAATACAATAGATTTGTTATCTATAAAGTGATGTTTACCCGACAATCATATTGTAAATAGATAGTTAAACAAAGTATTTAATATTATATAATACACATCTATATGGTAACAACGACCGAATTTGTAATCGTTTTATCTTCAAGGTAAAAACTCTTTCTTTTATTGTTATCGAAGGGAGATCAATTATATTTTTTAAATATTATTATTTTTCGTTTCCTTTTTATTAGCGATAATCTACATAGATTATCATTTGACTGCATCGAATAAATTGGATTTATATCGTCTGCACTGATAGATCAATTGGTTGTATTGAATTTCATCTGATAAGAAATGAACATCGCTGAGGAAAGTCAAACCGATAAAATTGTCTGATGAGTGCATTAAACCGATGAACATCGGCGGGTTTTCTTTTTAATAACCTATATAGACATAACAATGATAGATTTTTCATTTTCTTCCCAATGTTGAGGATGGAGGTTACCCAGTGTGTAGGTCTTATCACTGACCTTAAATAACCCATTCATTCTATCGTTCTTACAGTAGCCGCTGGCAATATTCTATCCAACACAAACAGGTGGGTGGGTGGGTGGGTGCGTGCGTGCGTGCGTGCGTGCGTGCGTGAGCGAGAGCACGAGAGTGAGAGCGGGAGAGCGAGAGTGCGAGAGTGCGAGAGCGAGAGCGAGAGCGCGAGAGCGAGTGCGAGAGCGCGAGAGCGAGTGCGAGAGCGCGAGAGCGAGTGCGAGAGCGCGAGAGCGAGTGCGATAGCGCGAGAGCTAGAGCGCGAGAGCGAGAGCGAGAGCGAGAGAGCGAGAGCGAGAGAGCGAGAGCGAGAGAGCGAGAGCGAGAGAGCGAAAGCGAGAGCGAGAGCGAGAGCGAGAGCGAGAGCGAGAGCGAGAGCGAGAGCGAGAGCGAGAGCGAGAGCGAGAGCGAGAGCGAGAGCGTGAGCGAGAGCGAGAGCGAAAGCGAGAGCGAAAGCGAGAGCGAGAGCGAGAGCGAGAGCGAGAGCGAGAGCGAGAGCGAGAGCGAAAGCGAGAGCGAAAGCGAGAGCGAAAGCGAGAGCGAGAGCGAAAGCGAGAGCGAAAGCGAGAGCGAAAGCGAGAGCGAGGAGAGTGAGAGCCAGAGCGAGAGAGAGAGACATAGAGAGATTTAAAAAACACACACGAGAGCCTACGATATCTACCCTTGTTTATATATTAGAATAATTGTCTGTAATTGGGCTTGTCATGCCAAAGAATGTACAAAGAATAACTTGGGAAGTGGTTATTACTATAGCTTCTTGCGGATGTGAGACGTATTGTTTTTTCTAAGACACCAAATATATGACTATCTTCTCTTGGCATGTAATGCAATCATGTACACTTATTATATGCCAAATTATTATACAAGACAGCAGACAACAGTAGCTATTATTATATAATGTAGCCAAGCTTCGTCAAATTTATAGGAATTATTGCCAGCCATTGTTACTATGCAACCAACTTTTAAAGTCAAAACAGTTTTCATACTAATATGAGAGCCCGGGTGGCTCAATGAGTTAGGTAGTTGGATTACCTAGCAACTCATACAAGCCTATCACCAATACGGCTTGGATACGCGCCCGGCTTTGTAAATTGCAAAAAAGACTGCACTCGACTCGCAGCCGCAAGTGATAAAGTTTACCAGTTGCTTTCCCATGGTCGGAGTTCTCTCCGGGTACTCCGGCTTCTTCCACCACTAAACCTGGTCGCCATGATATAGCTGAAATATCGCTGAAAATGGCGTTAAGCAAAATAAATCAAATCAAATCAAATCATACTAATATGTCTCATAAACTTGATCATTTTTTACTTTCCGAATAATGCTATGTCGACCTTTATTTGTTATTTTTTCTCTTGGCCATTATTGTGTCTGTCCTTCGAATTACGTATCCTGACTACCTTCTGGGATTTTCAAACTTTTCTTATTTCTCTCATATTTCACATATCACCACTCAAGTTGTGAGCTCGAGCCCGTTACATGGCGAGGTGTGCTCGATACAACACTATGGGATAAAGTTTGTCAGTGACTTGCGCCAGGCCGGTGGTTTTCCCCGTGTACTCCGGTTTCCTCCCACCAATAAAACTGACAACCACGATATAACTGAAATATCGTGGAAAGTGGCGTTAAACACCATAAACCAAGCCAAACCCATATCTTAGAGTTGCAAATTAAATCCGTTACTGTACATTATATTCATCACACGGGTGAATATTAATGGAAATTCTAATGTGTTTTATTAAAATCAACGAGCAATGGTACTGACTCATTAATGTTTCCTTGTTACAAAAGTATTGCTAAAATATTGTCAGATCTCTGCAGAATCAAATAATTAATAATGAAAACGTAGATTTCAAAGTTAGTGCCGACGACGCGTTTCTAGTATAATCTTCAATCAGGTACGATAAAAATTTGCAAGGTACTTGCATTACTGATTTATGTTGATAGTGTTATGTGTCTCAAGTTTATAAATCTTCCATCCTCAAGGCATCCTCTATTAACACAAATTTGTATCAGAAGAATTATAGATACCAACACTTCCTATTATCGAAAGAAGCGAGTACCTAGTTCACCCTCGGTTTTTTCGTCGGTATCGTGTTGTTTAATCTTTAGTTTTATGTGAAATGTTTTTGTAGATCGTTGTTTGTCCTTTTTCATTTGGCCATTGCATTGTTTGTCCTTCGATTTACGGATTCTGATTACCCCTGTGATATCTTCAAACTCTTCTTATTAGCTATCTAAAGTTTTTATCTAACCACTCATATCTTCAGTCGTTTATGGACGACATATCCTAGTATGACGATATTTCTATTATAGTGAGTACCCTACTATCGCGACCACTAGTGAGTACCCTACTATGACGAGTAAGCAAACCATAGAGCATAAACACGATAGCAAGAAATTGAGATACCAATACCTGGGAGATTAACCAAAGTCTTAATATTATTGTATAATGTATATCAGATCTAATATGACAAATACGATTAATTCAAAAGTCAACATATGAAAAAATGCATTAATATTATATAATATTACATATAGCGAAAATGTATAAAGATAAGGAAGTCAACAAAAAATGTCATAAATATTTTTTTATCAATGTGTGACGTAAAATTGTTTTTGACATTTGCTTCACTGGGTTTGGTACTGCTTTGACAACTATTTTACCTATGTTGTTCCAGCATTGTTATAAATACTGTTATAGTGACAGCCGGAACCTTTGAGTCGTAATGAAAGCGGGAGGTTTGGCGCTTTAAAATCTGATTCAACCCACCATTTCTTTCGAAATGCCTGTACGAAGTCAGGGTCATAACGGTTTTCACAGTTTTCCGGTTGTTGACTGATTTTGTCTGTTTATATACTTATGAGTTTTGACTTTCCCTTTGTAAGATTGTTCGGAGTTCGGTAATTTTGTTTTTACCCTTATCCTCTTATTAGCAATGTTTTAGCATACGTTTACTGGGCATAGAGAGTCTTAATTTATTTTCTTTGGTTTTTGTGGGCATCTTTCCATCTTAATTTATTTGGCTTTCCAGTCTTGTAACTTTGAACGTACCTAATGAAGTTTATTCCAGAAACGTGTCGTATGCAAACAATTTGATATCTGCGTTTTTATTGAATCTTATTTCCTTGAGAAAAAAAAGTAGAAAATTCGATAAATGTATTTACAAATCATGAATTGTCTGTCTATCCAAATACTCAAGTGTGTTGTCAATAACAGAACAAATTCTAAAATCAAACGAGAAAGGAAAAGATATTTTTGGATATTTTTTCTCTTATTCTTTGATAATATAATTAACGAACTATTATAGTTCTTTACAATTACCACTTAATTTAAGAGTGAACTGAAGTGTCTGTACCAAGCCAGGAAAGTCAGTGGTCATGAAATGTCTGTCTATCCAAATTATCAGGCGTGTTGTCAATAACAGAACAAATTCCAAAATCAAGCGAGAAAGGAGATGGTATTTTTACGTAATGTTTTCATAGATAATATAATTAACAAACTGTTACAGCAATTTCAGTTCTTTACAATAACCAATCAAATATTAATTTAAGAGTGAATGGAAGTGTCTGTTACAAGCTAGGAAAATCGGTGGTCATATAATTGTGTTAGGGGTATCAATTTTGCCTGTTTATATGATTTTGATATGTGATTTTTGAATTGTTCCTACAGTTGGGTATTTTTTGTTTTTTAATTTATTTCCTCGTAGGTTGATACTGTATATGTTTATGTTTTCTTTTATAACGCTATTCAGGGTAAGGACGTTCAAATCGTATGTAAACCGAAGGCGCAATCATGAATGGACAATCCGGAGACACAAACAACATTGGGCATAATACATAGAACAAAGACAAACAAAACAAAAGACACAACACAGAAAACGTAAAAGATGAGCAACACAAACTCCATCAAAACTCACAAGGTGCATAAAGGTGCCTACTAAGAATAAGCAATTCCTGCTTCTCATAAGACACCCATCGTATTACTCATAGATAGTCACGTCCGGTAAAAGTCTTGTCTGTTATCAAGGAAAGAAAACATTACCATTTTTGTAAAACAATCGTTAAATGGGATGGTAAATTCCACTTGGGATGTAGAGAATCTTCATGTCCAGAATGATCATGATCATATGTTGCTAGGATTTATATTTTCCTATACAATGAATTCCAGTAACGGATCCGAGGTGGACTAATGGATAATAAATACAATGAAACCATTCTAAACCGAACCCTGAGTAAACTGGAATCCTGTATAAACTGAACTTTAAACAAATTCCAATTTAGGAAATCTATGTTAATTTAACCTATATAAACTAAACACTTGTCTATTGCGAACACAACATTTGTTCCAAAGTGGCTTCAGTTTAGACAGCTTTCACTGTACATTTTATCAACTGAAATGGTGTGTTTTACGGCAGTTCGGTACTTATTCTAACATACTCAAATTTTAGCACATCTAACTCAAGTTAAATTTTGCTATAAAGACTTTTAATTATTTAGCTTTCCAATCTTCTGACTATGAGTGTACCTGATGAAGGTTATTCCAATCTTCTGACTATGAGTGTACCTGATGAAGGTTATTCCAATCTTCTGACTATGAGTGTACCTGATGAAGGTTATTCCAATCTTCTGACTATGAGTGTACCTGATGAATGTTATTCCAATCTTCTGACTATGAGTGTACCTGATGACGGTTATTCCAATCTTCTGACTATGAGTGTAACTAATGAAGGTTATTCCAATCTTCTGACTATGAGTGTACCTGATGAAGGTTATTCCAATCTTCTGACTATGAGTGTACCTGATGAAGGTTATTCCAATCTTCTGACTATGAGTGTACCTGATGAATGTTATTCCAATCTTCTGACTATGAGTGTACCTGGTGAAGGTTATTCCAATCTTCTGACTATGATTGTACCTGATGAAGGTTATTCCAATCTTCTGACTATGATTGTACCTGATGACGGTTATTCCAATCTTCTGACTATGATTGTACCTGATGAAGGTTATTCCATTCTTCTGACTATGAGTGTACCTGATGAAGGTTATTCCAATCTTCAGACTATGAGTGTACCTGATGAAGGTTATTCCAATCTTCTGACTATGATTGTACCTGATGAAGGTTATTCCAATCTTCTGACTATGATTGTGCCTGATGAAGGTTATTCCAATCTTCTGACTATGATTGTACCTGATGAAGGTTATTCCAATCTTCTGACTATGATTGTACCTGATGAAGGTTATTCCAATCTTCTGACTATGATTGTACCTGATGAAAGTTATTCTAATCTTCTGACTATGATTGTACCTGATGAAGGTTATTCCAATCTTCTGACTATGATTGTACCTGATGAAGTTATTCCAATCTTCTGACTATGATTGTACCTGATGAAGGTTATTCCAATCTTCAGACTATGATTGTACCTGATGAAGGTTATTCCAATCTTCTGACTATGATTGTACCTGATGAAGGTTATTCCTATCTTCTGACTATGATTGTACCTGATGAAGGTTATTCCTATCTTCTGACTATGATTGTGCCTGATGAAGGTTATTCCAATCTTCTGACTATGATTGTGCCTGATGAAGGTTATTCCAATCTTCTGACTATGATAGTACCTGAAGAAGGTTATTCCAATCTTCTGACTATGATTGTACCTGATGAAGGTTATTCCAATCTTCTGACTATGATTGTACCTGATGAAGGTTATTCCAATCTTCTGACTATGATTGTACCTGATGAAGGTTATTCCAATCTTTTGACTATGATTGTACCTGATGAAGGTTATTCCAATCTTCTGACTATGATTGTACCTGATGAAGGTTATTCCAATCTTCTGACTATGATTGTGCCTGATGAAGTTTATTCCAATCTTCTGACTATGATTGTACCTGATGAAGGTTATTCCAATCTTCTGACTATGATTGTACCTGATGAAGGTTATTCCAATCTTCTGACTATGATTGTATCTGATGAAGGTTATTCCAATCTTCTGACTATGATTGTACCTGATGAAGGTTATTCCAATCTTCTGACTATGATTGTACCTGATGAAGGTTATTCCAATCTTCTGACTATGATTGTATCTGATGGAGGTTATTCCAATCTTCTGACTATGATTGTACCTGATGAAGGTTATTCCAATCTTCGGACTATGATTGTACCTGATGAAGGTTATTCCAATCTTCTGACTATGATTGTACCTGATGAAGGTTATTCCAATCTTCTGACTATGATTGTACCTGATGAAGGTTATTCTAATCTTCTGACTATGATTGTACCTGATGAAGGTTATTCCAATCTTCTGACTATGATTGTACCTGATGAAGGTTATTCTAATCTTCTGACTATGATTGTACCTGATGAAGGTTATTCCAATCTTCTGACTCTGATTGTACCTGATGAAAGTTATTCCAATCTTCTGACTATGATTGTACCTGATGAAGGTTATTCCAATCTTCTGACTATGATTGTACCTGATGAAGGTTATTCCAATCTTCTGACTATGATTGTACCTGATGAAGGTTATTCCAATCTTCTGACTATGATTGTACCTGATGAAGGTTATTCCAATCTTCAGACTATGATTGTACCTGATGAAGGTTATTCTAATCTTCTGACTATGATTGTACCTGATGAAGGTTATTCCAATCTTCTGACTATGATTGTACCTGATGAAGGTTATTCCAATCTTTTGACTATGATTGTACCTGATGAAGGTTATTCCAATCTTCTGACTATGATTGTATCTGATGAAGGTTATTCCAATCTTCTGACTATGATTGTATCTGATGAAGGTTATTCCAATCTTCTGACTATGATTGTATCTGATGAAGGTTATTCCAATCTTCTGACTATGATTGTACCTGATGAAGGTTATTCCAATCTTCTGACTATGATTGTACCTGATGAAGGTTATTCCAATCTTCTGACTATGATTGTACCTGATGAAGGTTATTCCAATCTTCTGACTATGAGTGTATCTGATGAAGGTCATTCCAATCTTCTGACTATGATTGTATCTGATGAAGGTTATTCCAATCTTCTGACTATGATTGTATCTGATGAAGGTTATTCCAATCTTCTGACTATGATTGTACCTGATGAAGGTTATTCCAATCTTCTGACTATGATTGTACCTGATGAAGGTTATTCCAATCTTCTGACTATGATTGTACCTGATGAAGGTTATTCCAATCTTCTGACTATGAGTGTATCTGATGAAGGTCATTCCAATCTTCTGACTATGATTGTATCTGATGAAGGTTATTCCAATCTTCTGACTATGATTGTATCTGATGAAGGTTATTCCAATCTTCTGACTATGATTGTACCTGATGAAGTTTATTCCAATCTTCTGACTATGATTGTACCTGATGAAGGTTATTCCACAAACTCATCGTGTGTACTAAAATTGTTATAAACGTTTTTATTTTAGCATTAATAATACAGATCCCCCCTTCCTCATGAAAGTGAACTATTTTTGAAATTCGTGTTAAGCACACATTATTCATAATTCACACGGATTGAATTCTGAACTGGCCGTAAGATCAATAACTAAATGACAAAAATGTGTTTGTGAAATATTGCTGTTGAAGTCGATCAATTTATTATTTCTTGCACAAGACGGGGTTGCACAATTATCAATTAAATTTAAGTCTCAATTAAACCTTAAGTGTAAATTAATAGTTTCATGTACATTTCAAGCAATGGTAAGTATCAATTAAGCTTTAATTGAAATTTAAATTTAAATAAGGTTTGTACAACCCAGTCCTGGTTTTCAACTTCATTAACAGTTCCTATAGTTTGCTGTGCAGATTTTGCTGTGATCTTTGTTTCCTAATTGTAAATATCACGTGACTTTGAAAAGTGCTGTAAACAGTGTTGTCACATGACACTTCATCTAAGCTGTAAAACAATTGACAATCTGCATACGTAGCTTATCACATGAATCTAATATACTGTTGGATATAGGATATTCTCCTCTTTTTGTGAGTATTTTATGATTACTTTTTTGAAACAAATAATTCAATAATAACTCGACCTGAATAAAAAAACTACATTTACATTAGTGACTGTGCATTTAACATTTAGGCGTATGTTGTTTTCCCCGGAGTTAGAATTTATTTTTTTCAAACGGGAAAAATCAGATTATTATTTTTTTTTTCTTTTTAAATTCAAATGGTAATTTTTCTTCAAACTTTACAAAAATGTCTTGTTGAAAAGTATCATTATTAATTTTTCGTATCTTTCAAGTCACATTTTTTTAAGTATAAAATTTGGATGCAGAATTTGGTTTGTTTTTCACTAAAAAAAAGTTGATAGGTACTGTAAAACCTGCCCTATTAACCAATATCTTGTATTATGCGGTCTTAATTTCAGTATCCCTTTATAGTGCATTTCATATTAATAAAAACCTGTATTTATGTTCCCATATTTCAATGTTCAATTGGATTATCACATAAGGCAGGCTTGACGGTAGTTCCTTTGTAGTGTTAAACCCTCCATGCTTTGCTACAAATTTATTAGGTTATTTTTCAGTTCATGTAATTTTGAGAGCATCATGATGTCGTAGCTCAAGTTGAGTCAATTCACCTCAAGAGAACAATTGATAGTTAATCAACAGTTGTTTTCGTAATAAATGATATCTCAATTGTTTGTAACTAGATTAACACGAGGGTGTCACTAGTGGAGCAGAAACTGCTAACCCTTCCGGAGCACCCGAGTTCACCCCCGGTTTTTAGTGAGGTTCGTGTTACTCGATCTTTAGTTTTGTATGTATGTTTGTTATCGTGTTTTGTCCTTTTGTACTTTTTCGTTTGGCCATTGTGTTGTCTGTTCTTCTTCGATATACAGATTCTGATTGCCCTTTTGGTATCTTCAATCTCTTCGCAATGAACAAACCTTTTTCAAACACGAATAATTATATTGCTAATTTCACAGTATTATTCTTTGATATTTCTTTACAATGATTTTGCAAGTAACAACTTCGGTATAAATAATATAAGACGTTCATGATAATAAACGTTATTATATCATAGATTGTTTGTGCAATTCGGTGTAACTCGATCTTCAGTTTTATGTGTAATGTTTTGTAGATCGGTGTTTGTCCTTTTGTCCTTTTTTTCTTGGTCATTGTGTTGTCTGTTCTTCCTCGATATTCGGATACTGATTATCCCTTTGGTATCTTCAAACTCTTCTTATGACAAAATGAAAAATATAATATACTACACTGTCAGAACTGTGCAAAATCGATACCGGGCTTTGAACCAACGATCTACCACAATCGAGGCGAGTACGCCAACTATTACACATTTCTTCTGCTTATAATAACACAATTGACGAATGATTGTTTTATTGCTTATTGCTACAATCAGTGCTGGATTAACCCTTGGCAAAATAAGCACGTGCTTAGGGCATCAAGGGGCAAGGGGGACCACAAAAATCCGATCACAAGGCAATTTAATTTATCAGCTAGATATCAGGCTTAAAAACACACCAAAAGTAAAAAGAAATGCAGGAAAAATGAAAATTGAATTCTGAATTTAATGTTAGGCATTTGACAATTATGTTGAGTCTTGGCATCAAGGGGTCGTGTTACCTTTTACATTATGCCAGTGGAAGATGTGGGGTACTAAGATTGGAATGTGCTTAGGGCATAAATTGGCTTTAATCCAGTCCTGGCTGCAATAGATTTATGTCACATGTTTCTCATAGAAAAGTTTTACGACATTATGTCGATGTGTCAACGGTAGTTGAACTTTGACCTTGTTTTCTAATCAATACCTACCATTGCTAACAAAAACGCACATATCCAACATATTGCGCGCGATGCATATCCGAAAAAACACTCACCACGCAACCGAAAGATTGGAAATCCAAACAACCTCAAAGTCCCTGGAAGCAAGAATACCAAATGACATAAACAAGATAGCTAAAATATACCAAGGCCACACATATCAGAAGGAACTTATTGTGTGTACATCACACCTGTCGTGAGATATACCCGATACAACCTTAATACTTAATTAAATTTGTCCGGCCCGGAAGTTGAATTGCTAACATAGTTTCAAACAGGATTTCCATATATTTCTAAGCATAGCAATTAAATAATTACATTTATATTTCATTCCATATTATATTGCTATTTTATGTTCAATAATTGATTCCAACAAATTGATGAGCGATTTATTCTGTTGTCCCATAAAGACCATTAATTTCTTTAAATGTTCATGACTAATGAATATTAAATATTCCACTTCAAATTCTTAATTGTCACAAGTGGCTACCAACTCCATGGAATATGTCTGTTAATGAGTCTCTTTTGCACCAATGTTTTGCTTAAATGTTTGTTCAACTTGCCCGTGTTCTGTATTCATACGTCAGAATCATGATGTGGGCGATAGTTTGATGTAATGGGATATTTGCCAGACAAGAGTACATGTAACTCATTCTGTTCAAACCTTCGCCATTAAAAAGGAATTATATCAGAATAAAATGAAGAAGAAACAAGCAAAAACAAAATACCACTCTTTCGGAACAGTTTCAAATATCCCATAGAAAATTCGTGGAGAGAGAGGCAAAACCGACATCCCTAACATGTATGAACGCTCACTCCCTGTCTTGATACAGGCACTTCAATAAAAAGTGACAGGGTTAAAGTAATATTAAGGGGCCAAACCTTCACTCTTAGTGAAATCGTGCGGTCGTCTTCTATATCTGAGTTAAATATTAACACTCATATATTTGGAACTCTATTTAAAATCGGTTCGTAACTGGGTGTGTATCGTTATTATAAAGTACGACGAGTCCCAATATTATAGTATTATTACGTGATGTTTTTCATATTTGCCTAGTTATAGGTCCGAGGCCTACTGCATTGGCCTAAGGCGCAGCCGAACGCCAATACAGCAGACCGATGACCTATAGCTAGGCCAATATGAAAAACATCACGTAATGATACCTTTATTAATTAACCAGTCCAATATCTTTCGGGACCTTTCCTTGCGATTGTCGAAACGTCTAGCGGATTCCGATCTAGCTGTTATAGGACTGACTGGAATCGGGCCAATACGGAAAATATCCGTATTGGACTGGTTTTGCCGTGTTGGCCCAATGAACGTTTTTATATTGTATTGACAGAATTGATCATATAAAGGCTAATAAATCAACGTTAATTAATAATGAGTTTTATGCATAATGTATTTAATGATCGTGACTCATAAGTTGACATAAGGTGACATACAAATAATATTAGTTCTATGAAAGCATTAATATTTTATAATAAACGGTTCCCATTACGTCTTATATGTTTGTATAATTTAATTAATTATACTATAATGCTATTTCAATGTGAGTTTTATTTTCTCCCGTGGTATGTTCTGTTTGGATAAGACTCATTTCTAAATATGCATTAGATCGCAAGCACTATAATATCCGGTTCAGATTATTGGCGGTCATCCACCCCATTTGAAATACTAAACATTAAAACAAAATGTAGATATCAAATTTAGTGTGCACGACGCGTTTCTGGAATAACCTTCATCAGGTGACGCTCATAATGAGATTGGAATATAGGATTAAACGCATTTTTTTCCGGAGTTTATTTATGTATAACCTGGACCAATTCACTCACAAACAAATAAAAGTCCGAAGGACTTTTATGTAAGTATGTAAGTTTGTGAGTGAATTGGTCCAGGTTATACATAAATAAACTCCGGAAAAAATGCGTTTAATCCTTATAATTCTGTAACTAAGTTTTTATTTCATTTGTTTTGAAAATTTACCTTCGAGGATCCCCAATACGCACACATACATTCCATTGATGTGTGTCGGCCGGCCATGAATAACAACATGAACTAACCTTGTTTTCCTACTTTAAACTAGACAGTGATGTAATTAAGTTACTGATATATTCCAATTTGATGGCATTTTGCATTTAGCTACTCAAACAAGTAAAATGCCCACAAAATCGTAAAATAAATCAGTAACCAGCTTGTGTCAATCAGCGTCCCTTGTAAACAACGTCACAGGATGACGATATATTACAAAAGTCAAAGTCGATAGATGGTTGTCTTAAGTATTCTTTCCGGAATTTTTTTTTTATGTCAACAATACAAGCTTTTGTTTTCATTGGCATTTATTTTTTTATTTCATATCTAACAATAATTGTCGATTATTAACAATAAACATTGTTTCTTTTATCTTTTTTTATTATCGGGAATCCAAGACGCCATTTTGTTTACATTACGAAAAAAGTAGTCCGGTGAACATCGTCTATCGAAAAATAAACTGACAAAACCCCGCCTCCATAAGCGCTTATACCCAATCAGAGTATAGGATTTCTAATTATGTAAATCATATAAGAATTATAGCCAAATGATTTAAAAAGCTTGGGGCCAATAAAACCTAAACAGAATAGCTAAAATCGGTCTAGGTCACATATGCCTGAAGAGAACCCCTTAGTTTTATTAGTAATTACATTATTTATTTAACATCAAAATCAAACCTACACAGTCCAAATAATATCAATAATAAAAACATAAATATCTACTTAAGTCTTTTGAACCGTTTCTCAAATAATCTTCATGTGGTTCGCTTAACGTCAAATGTTTCGAAAGCCAAATAATACGAAAGTCTATGGGAACTGCTGAACCAATGGACGAAAACAGAATATACAAATTCGGCTAAGGTTATCTATATTACAGGGAGATTGAACTTAAAGTTTGAACAAATTCAATTATCAAGTTGATATAAAATGAACAACAAACTAGATCGAGACCGTAAGCCACGTATGCGTCCTGCAGTCCCTCATTTTCATATAAACGATGGTCGGTTCGTCTTTGCCTCCACTTGTATGCACGAGAGCTCATATCTTATTTCAGTTATCTGTGTTTGTTTGTATATAGTGGTGTCCAACACATATTGTGCTGTGTTTGTGTTTTGTTTATCTTGGTTGTATGTGTCTTGTGTGCCCTATGTTGCCAGTTTCTCTGGATTGTACATCTTTGATTGCCCCTTCGGTATTATCTAGTCTTGTGTGCCCTATGTTGCCAGTTTCTCTGGATTGTCCATCTTTGATTGCCCCTTTGGTACTCTAACGTCTTGTGTGCCCTATGTTGCCAGTTTCTCTGGATTGTCCATCTTTGATTGTCCCTTCGGTATTCTCTAGTCTTGTGTGCCCTATGTTGCCAGTTTCTCTGGATTGTCCATCTTTGATTGCCCCTTCGGTATTCTCTAATCTTGTGTGCCCTATGTTGCCAGTTTCTCTGGATTGTCCATCTTTGATTGCCCCTTTGGTATTCTAACGTCTTGTGTGCCCTATGTTGCCAGTTTCTCTGGATTGTCCATCTTTGATTGCCCGATCGGTATTCTCTAGTCTTGTGTGCCCTATGTTGCCAGTCTCTCTGGATTGTCCATCTTTGATTGCCCCTTCGGCATTCTCTAACGTTTACTACAGTTTATGTATATGGTAGAAAAGGAGTGGGTATGATAAGGGTCAATTTTGGCCCAATCTCAGAAACTGTTTATATAGAGATAATATTAAACACAATCACTGAAAGATACATTGACTAGTGTGACGTCATCGCACGTGCAAATATAAAAAAATATTATCAAAATATTAGATGGGGTAAAGGTCTTATAAAATCAAGAAACAATGAAAGCTATACATTTCATTTATAATTTGCCTATTTTAGGCCAATTTCTGCTCTACTCCTTTAAATCGATGGAGACGAAGAATGCATTTAACATTACATCGGGAACATGTTAGTAATGCGACAATATCACTATGTCGAAAGCAGTCAATGCGTGTGTTAAAGAAGAGCAAACCATCGATTTCTTTGAAAATTATATTAGTAGTCGAGTAATCAGGTTTACCTGTTGTTATCAACTATTGCCATTTTTGTATCTAATTATGGCTTTGCTTGTTAAAAAAACTCGATTTATCCGACTCCGATATAAATATGCTTGGTTATATATAAATAAACGTTAGAGAAACCCGAAGAGGCAATCACGAATGGACAATCCATAGACACAGACAATATTAGACACAAGCCACAAAACGAAGACAAACAAAGCAACAACAAAAAAGACACACAATAGATAACAAAAAAAGAGGAGGAACGCGGACCGCACCAAACAAAAACAACAAAAAACAAAAAACAAAAAAATAACAACAGCAACAAAAAACAACCAAAACAACAACAACAAAAAACAACCAAAAAACAGTCCTGTTTCTTATACGACACCCGCCATGGTCGATTTACCTTTTTCGTTCCCATGTATCACCACATGCTTAAAAGGCCTGCTGTGACCAATATCTAACACAATAGGAGTCAGTTTGTACAAAGTAGATCAAGGATCGGAAGTTAAAGTTTCTAGACAAATAGTAATATAAAGAAATAATTAAGTCTTAAGAAAAGGCTTCTATTTGTGATAAATTATATGTTGATGCAGACTTTTTTCCTGTTGACTTCATCCTATCGAGAATAAATATTAATCAAATATTGTTGACTTTCTACCGAAATTCCAAGACAGTATTAATTCTTATCATGTAACATGTTGTCACTAGAAGGAACTAGCATCGACTGATCCCGACGTTTTTTGCTGTTTTTGTACCAGTCGTTGACGGTTTAATTATTACCTGTTTTAGAATACTAACATTAACCAACTTTCACAATAGCTTTAATGACTGCTTTATTTTCAAATCAATATTTAGTCTATACTTCGTCATTTGTTTTTATGTTAGTAGAAGGAAATTGCTTCGACTGGTTCTGCAACTATTTGTCATTTTTGCACCAGTAATTGATGGAGTGGTGAACATGATGAATAGTATGTCTAATTATTTTAACATAAACCCACTTGTCTGGTAGATTTTATTGACATCTTTACATTTAGAGCTGTACGTTAATTTAACGTCACATATGTGAGTTATGTAATGTTTTCTGTATTTCATTATCTACTGCATAATTTCCACCATGTCATTACAAGTAATTGGAATTTTCTAAATTTTCAAATTTAAAAGAAACGAAAAAAAAAACACACGAAAAACACAAAAAAACAAACAAAAAAAACAAACAAAACAAAACTAAAACAAAGCAAAAAGAAATAAATCAAGAGCAAAAAATAAAACAAACAAACAAACAAACAAACAAGCCAAAACAAAACAAAGCAAAAACAAACATACGAGCAAACAAACAAAGATAAAAACAAAAACAAAAGTAATAGAAAAGACATAGACATTATCTGCCACTTAGGAATGTGCTTGTTTATCACTGTAGATCTGGAAACAGTAATCAGTACCTAGTTGATAAAAATGAAACTGTTTAGTACATAAATATATATCAAATAGATATTTAAAATTAAACTACACGTGACTATCAATGTCTTAAAGACTCGTGAACCCGTTGTCTTTCTTGTTTTCTGTATTATGGATTATACATATTTATTTGTGGTAATTATCGATATTGACATATTCCATTTATCTCAACTTTGCTGTAAAGCATTATGATTGATTGTCACGCTTCCTTTAGAGAAGGTTGTTTAAGGAATTGCACATTTAATATTCCCTCGATAGCGGAACAAATACTGGAATTTTTGCAACGATCAAGCAAGGATTTATGTCGATAAATATTTGAAATTACCATTCTGTTATCAAAACTGAACCACAAAAGAAACGTCGCTTTTTTCTTCTTAAAAGTTTGCAAAAAATCATTCTAAATACAAAATTGGTGATTGTTTTGTGCGTAGAACAGTTAAATCGTATGTATAGTGAACCCCGATTACATTTCATAAGAACTTTTACGTTTGACTCGGTATTTTGAATCAGGCAAAGATATTGGGTTGCCAGAGGGCTGATAGTTCCGTTTACAACTATGTAATGAAAACCATGAAGAGCTCGTTCAAATCCTACTGAACTCTGCTTGTTTAAGATGTAGACAATTCACAAGTTGTCATTACCACTATTGAGCGCCAGACCAATGCCAAGATTCAGACCAATGCCAAGACTCAGACCAATGCCAAGACTCAGACCAATGCCAAGACTCATACCAATGCCAAGACTCAGTCCAATGCCAAGACTCAGACCAATGCCAAGACTCAGACCAATGCCAAGACTCAGACCAATGCCAAGACTCAGACCAATACCAAGACTCAGTCTTCAACAACGAGAACAAGCTATTGGAACATTGAATGCTGGATAACGGCCTCAACTCGTTGCACAGACATTTAACTGTAATGTACGCACCATATATGGAAACGCTATAACGCCTCAAACAGTACCAATGATCAACTGATTAGTGGTCGTCCTATAGTTACAACGCAACTTCATGAGAGATACATACTTCAACAGCTTACGAATAATATATTCACTAGAGCCAAACAAACAGCACTACACAATACCGGCAACCACCAGACATCACTAAGGTATGGCAATGTCCAACATCGATTAATCGTCAACAGCATAAATAAAGCATGAGCCCTCTTACAAACAACTCGGTGTAAAATTGCTATGTTTCAAAATAAAGTTGTTTGATACATTAAAATTTATGGGACGTTTCTTTTGTGGTTTAGAATATATTCTTATGCATTGTTCCAAACCACAGTCAACACTTCCTGTTCCGCCTGCGCATGTCTTGCGGCGCTATATGTTTGTGTCGAAATTCGGACACAAATTACCTTATCGCTATATGCATAAATCAAGGCACTAACGGTATAATGACTGCAAACCAGTTTAAACTCAAACTCACAAGTGACACACACACACACACACACACACACACGTGTATTGCATACCTCCTCACAAATTATTCATTAGGAATTTTATTCATTTTAAATAGCCATTCAATTTTTTTCTGTATTTTCAGAAGTCATCTTTTGACCTTGCTATTGTACTGCCCATGTTTATGTTGTCATTCATTTTTGTGATAGTATGTGGTCGTTTGAATGGAAGGGAATCTTCAGATGATTTTATCGTTTGCTTAAATATATATATATATATATATATAAACGTCTAAAATGGTTTGTAAAACAACACCAAGTACACAAAACAAAGTGATAAAGAATTAAACACTTCGTAGAATGACAAAATTTTCGTCCCACCGAGGGACTTCATCAATGTCTAATTAAATAAAATCTCGAAACAATATGGCGACTTTTCAAATTTCAAAAAAGTTTTTGACGGTCCATGTACGGCACAAAAGAACCAGAAGATGCACATATGAAACTACATGCATAAAAGAATGGAAATCCTACATATAAATTAATAAAAGTACAATAACAATAATATAAATATACAATAGGGCTACACATTTAAATAAATGTTAAATTAGAAATAAAAATAAATATAAAAATGAGACATTATTGGTAAATGTATCAAATAGCACTGTCAAAATATTGTTGAAAACGGTATGATACCCAAACTCATTAAAAAAAAAAAAAAAAACAAAAAAAAAACGGCCCGCCACAGTGTGGAATATATACTTTGGGCCAATAGAGCAAACTGTATGTCCTAATACGACTGGAGGAGATCAACACGAATAGGAGTCAAGAGAGGATATTACTTTTTCTCATTGATTCCATTCGGTGATAAGGTCTTAAGTTTTCTAATCCAGAAGCTTTCCCTTTCCTGTCTGCTTTTATCATCCCACTTGGGGTTATGGTCAATTATGGTGACCTGCAGTTTGCCGAAAGAATCATGGTGGCCCGTCGATCTGAGATGTCTGCTGAGTGGAAGGTCAGGTTTGCAATTTGCATCGCTTCTGTGGCCATTCAAGCGTTTACTAAGTTGTTGTTTAGTTTCTCCGATGTATTGAAGACCACAAATTGCACATTCCAGGAGGTAGATAATATTTTCTGTCTTGCAGTTGGCATTGCAGTATATGATGAATTTTTCTCCTGTATGTGTGCTGCTGAATTTTTGTGTGCATTGGATGTTTTTGCACGTCATACATCGTCTCGAATCACATTTTTGACACTGACCATTGTAGGCAGATCGAGGGGAGATGTCAGGCGAAACGAAGATTTTCAAGACACAAAGAAATTAATAGAGACCAAAATGACACAGTCGTCAATTTGTCATCAAAAGATCTAAAACCTGCTGAAATTCGTATACTCTCTAAGGGACTTAATTTCTGCCCCACCCCCAACAAAATAAACGAGGAGCAACTATCAGCTGATCTCGACAAATTTGCTAGATCTCTTCGTATTAAAGAATATTTCTCAGCCAAAGAGAGAGACTGTCCTGTAGATGAGTCGTCCGATTCGGAAGATGATAATGAGATCCCCCTTCCTAGGTTTAAGAAAAAAAGTTCATGGATTCCAAAACCCAGCAAAAATACAACATTAGAATCCTTTATTGATTTAGTCAAAAATGATATCCAGACAGCAACCAGCACGAACATACCAACCCATAACAACCTCACTCCAGCAGAAAAAGGTGCGCTACAAGAATTAAAGGAAAGGAATGACATTGTCATAAAGTCAGCAGACAAGGGTAGCGCAATTGTTGTTATGGACAAAGTAGATTATTTAGAGGAGGCAAACAGACAACTGAAGGATGAAAGATTTTACAAAAAACTAGACTCTGACCCCACGGAAGAATTCAGCACTAAAATAACACAGGAGCTAAAAATTATGAAAGAAAATAGTCATATCGACAAGAACACTTTCGATTACTTGAAACCAGACAAACCCAAAGTCGGACGCTTCTACCTATTACCTAAAATTCATAAAGTCAACAACCCCGGGAGACCCATTGTTTCAGCAAATGGGCACCCCACAGAAAAAATCTCCGAATTCGTCGATTTCCACCTTCGACCTCATGTAGAAGCGTTACCTTCATATTTGAAAGACACCACTGATTATCTTCAAAAAATGGAATCCATGAACCCCCTTCCTTCGGGGACCATTCTTGTTTCGATAGACGTTACGTCATTATACACTAACATCCCACATAATGACGGTATCGAAGCATGTCGAGAGGCCTGGGACCAAAGAGCCGTGAAAGAACCACCAACGGAATGTCTTGTCCAGTTGCTCACATTGGTACTGAAGCATAACAATTTTACATTTAATGGAGAGCATTTTTTACAAATCAACGGAACAGCTATGGGAACAAAGATGGCACCTTCATACGCCAACATCTTCATGGGGAAGCTTGAAAAACTTATCATACAATCTGCACCTCACAAGCCACTTTCCTGGTTTCGTTTCATAGACGACGTTGACATGAAGTGGACCGAGTCGGAAGGAAACCTCAATCGTTTCTTTGACCACGCCAATAATGTTCACCCCACTATAAAATTCACCCATGAAACATCTAGAAATAACATCTCCTTTCTGGATACTTACACCACCTGTGAAAATGGTATTATGTCAACTGACATATACAACAAACCGACAGATAAACATCAGTACCTGTCCCCACAGAGTTGTCATCCTAAACATTGCACCAAAAGTATTCCGTACAGCCAAGCTCTCCGAATCAAACGCATCTGCTCCAACGAACAAACCACCAAAAAACGGCTTGGGGAACTGAAATGTCATCTAAAAAAGAGGGGCTACAACAATGCGAGCATTAACCATTGTTTTAACAAAGCAAGTGGTATTGACAGAAAAGACCTCATCCAATATAAAGAAAAGAACGCGAACAACAGAGTGCCATTTGTCATTACATACCATCCTGCGCTCAGTAATTTATCTAGCATCGTTCGTGAGCACTGGACAACCATACAAAAACACCCAGAACTGTGTAAAATCTTCAAAGAACCACCCGTCTTGGCCTTCAGGAAACCCAAAAGTTTGAAAGACATCTTGGTGAGAGCTGACATCTCCCCTCGATCTGCCTACAATGGTCAGTGTCAAAAATGTGATTCGAGACGATGTATGACGTGCAAAAACATCCAATGCACACAAAAATTCAGCAGCACACATACAGGAGAAAAATTCATCATATACTGCAATGCCAACTGCAAGACAGAAAATATTATCTACCTCCTGGAATGTGCAATTTGTGGTCTTCAATACATCGGAGAAACTAAACAACAACTTAGTAAACGCTTGAATGGCCACAGAAGCGATGCAAATTGCAAACCTGACCTTCCACTCAGCAGACATCTCAGATCGACGGGCCACCATGATTCTTTCGGCAAACTGCAGGTCACCATAATTGACCATAACCCCAAGTGGGATGATAAAAGCAGACAGGAAAGGGAAAGCTTCTGGATTAGAAAACTTAAGACCTTATCACCGAATGGAATCAATGAGAAAAAGTAATATCCTCTCTTGACTCCTATTCGTGTTGATCTCCTCCAGTCGTATTAGGACATACAGTTTGCTCTATTGGCCCAAAGTATATATTCCACACTGTGGCGGGCCGTTTTTTTTTTGTTTTTTTTTTTTTTTTTAATGAGTTTGGGTATCATACCGTTTTCAACAATATTTTGACAGTGCTATTTGATACATTTACCAATAATGTCTCATTTTTATATTTATTTTTATTTCTAATTTAACATTTATTTAAATGTGTAGCCCTATTGTATATTTATATTATTGTTATTGTACTTTTATTAATTTATATGTAGGATTTCCATTCTTTTATGCATGTAGTTTCATATGTGCATCTTCTGGTTCTTTTGTGCCGTACATGGACCGTCAAAAACTTTTTTGAAATTTGAAAAGTCGCCATATTGTTTCGAGATTTTATTTAATTAGACATTGATGAAGTCCCTCGGTGGGACGAAAATTTTGTCATTCTACGAAGTGTTTAATTCTTTATCACTTTGTTTTGTGTACTTGGTGTTGTTTTACAAACCATTTTAGACGTTTATAATTGTTTTACTTGTATAGTATCGTTATACCGTAACGATCCAACGGTAAGATTGATCGTTGACTGGTTTTTCAGACGTTGTATATATATATATATATATATATATATATACGTCTGAAAATTAAACCAAACAGTGTTAGAATTAGATTTTAGAGCTGTCAAATTTTTGTTCTTCCCTCGACGGGATTTGAACCCACACCATTGTTACACTGCAGCACCATTCGCTTAGCCTTACGTCCAGCGCCCTAGACCACTCGACTACATCCACTCCCTAAAAAAAGGAGCTTCAATAGTCGTAGTGTTACCTTGTCTCGTAAGGCAAATCTAGGGATAGGCGTAAGACATGTGTATAAGCGTGTGTAGATGGTACATATATACTTAATATTATAATTTGACAGCAATCTAACTCAGCAATTTTTAATATATTGGATAGGATAATGAAGAATTATTCATTATACAGTCACAGGAAATAAAGTATATTATACAAACGTCTAGAAGCAAGTGACAACCATACAATATATCTGTCCCACTGGATCTCAAAGTTACTTTAAAGGATACTAGGTTAATACTAAATATTATATACGTCTGAAAATTAAACCAAACAGTGTTAGAATTAGATTTTAGAGCTGTCAAATTTTTGTTCTTCCCTCGACGGGATTTGAACCCACACCATTGTTACACTGCAGCACCATTCGCTTAGCCTTACGTCCAGCGCCCTAGACCACTCGACTACATCCACTCCCTAAAAAAAGGAGCTTCAATAGTCGTAGTGTTACCTTGTCTCGTAAGGCAAATCTAGGGATAGGCGTAAGACATGTGTATAAGCGTGTGTAGATGGTACATATATACTTAATATTATAATTTGACAGCAATCTAACTCAGCAATTTTTAATATATTGGATAGGATAATGAAGAATTATTCATTATACAGTCACAGGAAATAAAGTATATTATACAAACGTCTAGAAGCAAGTGACAACCATACAATATATCTGTCTCACTGGATCTCAAAGTTACTTTAAAGGATACTAGGTTAATACTAAATATTATATACGTCTGAAAATTAAACCAAACAGTGTTAGAATTAGATTTTAGAGCTGTCAAATTTTTGTTCTTCCCTCGACGGGATTTGAACCCACACCATTGTTACACTGCAGCACCATTCGCTTAGCCTTACGTCCAGCGCCCTAGACCACTCGACTACATCCACTCCCTAAAAAAAGGAGCTTCAATAGTCGTAGTGTTACCTTGTCTCGTAAGGCAAATCTAGGGATAGGCGTAAGACATGTGTATAAGCGTGTGTAGATGGTACATATATACTTAATATTATAATTTGACAGCAATCTAACTCAGCAATTTTTAATATATTGGATAGGATAATGAAGAATTATTCATTATACAGTCACAGGAAATAAAGTATATTATACAAACGTCTAGAAGCAAGTGACAACCATACAATATATCTGTCCCACTGGATCTCAAAGTTACTTTAAAGGATACTAGGTTAATACTAAATATTATATACGTCTGAAAATTAAACCAAACAGTGTTAGAATTAGATTTTAGAGCTGTCAAATTTTTGTTCTTCCCTCGACGGGATTTGAACCCACACCATTGTTACACTGCAGCACCATTCGCTTAGCCTTACGTCCAGCGCCCTAGACCACTCGACTACATCCACTCCCTAAAAAAAGGAGCTTCAATAGTCGTAGTGTTACCTTGTCTCGTAAGGCAAATCTAGGGATATGCGTAAGACATGTGTATAAGCGTGTGTAGATGGTACATATATACTTAATATTATAATTTGACAGCAATCTAACTCAGCAATTTTTAATATATTGGATAGGATAATGAAGAATTATTCATTATACAGTCACAGGAAATAAAGTATATTATACAAACGTCTAGAAGCAAGTGACAACCATACAATATATCTGTCCCACTGGATCTCAAAGTTACTTTAAAGGATACTAGGTTAATACTAAATATTATATACGTCTGAAAATTAAACCAAACAGTGTTAGAATTAGATTTTAGAGCTGTCAAATTTTTGTTCTTCCCTCGACGGGATTTGAACTCACACCATTGATACACTGCAGCACCATTCGCTTAGCCTTACGTCCAGCGCCCTAGACCACTCGACCACATCCACATATATATATATACATGGAAAAAAGTATTGCAACACCCTTTTTTTTCTCTTGACAAAATTGCGCGACGCAAGTGTTCTATTATTGACAGATATTTACTCAAAATTCGACCGGATTGCTTCAAATTGAATCATTGGCACATAAAAAGGCACACTTTACATCCAAAAATTTAAATTTAATGTTGTACAATTCACAAGTTAAAAATGTGTGATTTTTGCGAAAAAAAAATGTCACTTGAAAACCATTGATCCTGCTATCGAGAATTCCATCATTTAAGCACAATTTGTACTCGGACAGAGTCATTAGGCTTTGAAATTTCATATCAGGCGAAAAATGTGAGTAATTGGTGTAACTTCCATTCACACGGATGACGTCTTCTCATACTGCCCACTAAACGACGAATTTGGACTTGGGTAAGACGTTGCCATTCCTGGTGCAGTGTTTGCTCCAATTCATTTAAAGTTTGAACCGGCGGTGTTCTTTCTCTTACACGACGACCGATAATATCCCAGATGTGCTCGATCGGGTTTAAATCAGGACTCCTAGCAGGCCATGGAAGTGTGGTTATCGACTCGTCACGCAAGTAATCTGTCACAACAAGAGATCTGTGGGGTCTGGCCTTGTCATCCATAAAGACAAGCCTTGTATTCAGAGGATGATTGTCAAAGTGAGGCACAACACTTGCTTCAAGGATGTTTTGCCGATAGATTTGTCCATTGAAGTTGCCTCTTACTGTAATGAGGTCAAGCTTACAGTCATATGATACACATCCCCACACCATGACTGAGCTTCCTCCGAAAGGAACAGTTTCAACAATGTTACACTCAGCATAAGCAGTGTTCGGTTGTCGCCATACACGCACTCTACCATCTGTCACGTTCAGCAAGAAGCGACTTTCGTCTGACCAATGAACTTTTCTCAACGAGGCCAAATTCTATTGACGACGCTTTTGGCACTATTGCAAACGGAAAGCTTTGTGTGCTTGTGTTAGTAAACATCTCTTTGCATGTTTTCTTGAACGATAGCCAACAGATTTCAGACGATTTCGGACTGTTCTTGCAGATAACAACCGTTGGGCAACCACTGTCTTTTCAAAACAGTACTATTGGCGAACGGATTTAGTCTAACTAGGCATCCTAGGGCATTGTTCTCTCTTCGGGATATAATACGGGACCTTCCTGATCGCGGGCGATCCTTAACGTCATTGGTCAATCGATGTATGTTAACACTACGACTGACGATAGAGTGGTGATGACCAACACGCTGGGCAATTTGCCTCAGTGACATACCTGCTTCTCGCATGCCAATGATTTGACATCGCACTGCATTTGAAAGTTGTGGAGGACCTATTCTGCATCCAGAACAAAAGAATTAGAGTTACCAGTCTACGCAATGTGTCGAAAATGATACGTGGCAAAGGTAGTGATTTCATAGCCCTTGTATCGAGACATTGCACGTGCAAATAATGGCTATAATAGAGGGCGATTATTGATTAGGTACAGGTACGCTTAAATGGAAGATTAAATGGCCACTCAGGTGCAAAATATAGGGTAGGTTTATCCGTTCGTCAATAGTACTGTTTTGAAAAGACAGTGGTTGCCCCATCGGTTGCTATCTGCAAGAACAATCCGAAATCGGCTGAAATATATATATTGGTATTGTTTATCTAATAAAAATTATTCAGTTTCAAATTTAGTGTTGCAATATTATCTCCCAGGCGTCTATATATATTACCATTGGCAATCATGTTATCAAGATCAAGATCAAGATCGAGATCAAGATCAAGATGAAGATCGAGAGAGAGAGAGAGAGAGAGCATATTCAGTTTCAATGTTGGTACAGAACTTTAGTTGGCAATATATCAATTGCCACTTTCAACGGTTTGCCTTAGTCTACTTTCAGTTATTTTGCTTTAATCTCTTTTTTAGCGCCGTTTCAGCTATTCTCTTTAATGTCGTGTCAGCTATTCTCTTCTATGTCATTTCAGCTATTCTCTTTTATGCCGTTTCAGCTATTCTCTTTTATGCCGTTTCAGCTATTCTCTTTTACGTCGTTTTCAGCTATTCTCTTTTACACCGTTTCAGCTATTCTCTTCAACGCCGTTTCCGCAATCTTCTTTAATGCCAATTTCAGCTAATCTCTTTTACGCCGTTTTCAGCTAATCTCTTTTACGCCGTTTTCAGCTATTCTCTTTCACGCCAATTTCAGCTATTCTCTTTTACGCCGTTTTCAGCTATTCTCTTTTAAGCCAATTTCAGCTATTCTCTTTTATGCCGTTTTCAGCTATTCTCTTTTAAGCCAATTTCAGCTATTCTCTTTTACACCGTTTTCAGCTATTCTCTTTTAAGCCAATTTCAGCTATTCTCTTTTACGCCATTTTCAGCTATTCTGTTTTAAGCCAATTTCAGTTATTCTCTTTCACGCCGTTTTCAGCTATTCTCTCTTACGCCGTTTTCAGCTATTCTCTTTTATGCCGTTTTCAGCTATTCTCTTTCACGCCAATTTCAGTTATTCTCTTTTACGCCGTTTTCAGCTATTCTCTTTTAAGCCAATTTCAGCTATTCTCTTTTACGCCGTTTTCAGCTATTCTCTTTTAAGCCAATTTCAGTTATTCTCTTTCACGCCGTTTTCAGCTATTCTCTCTTACGCCGTTTTCAGCTATTCTCTTTTATGCCGTTTTCAGCTATTCTCTTTCACGCCAATTTCAGTTATTCTCTTTTACGCCGTTTTCAGCTATTCTCTTTTAAGTCAATTTCAGCTATTCTCTTTTACGCCGTTTTCAGCTATTCTCTTTTAAGCCAATTTTAGCTATTCTCTTTTACGCCGTCTTCAGCTATTCCCTTTTAAGCCAATTTCAGCTATTTTCTTTTACGCCGTTTTCAGCTATTCTGTTTTAAGCCAATTTCAGTTATTCTCTTTCACGCCGTTTTCAGCTATTCTCTCTTATGCCGTTTTCAGCTATTCTCTTTTACGCCGTTTTTAGCTATTCTCTTTTAAGCCAATTTCAGCTATTCTCTTTTACGCCGTTTTCAGCTATTCTCTTTTAAGCCAATTTCAGCTATTCTCTTTTACACCGTTTTCAGCTATTCTCTTTTAAGCCAATTTCAGCTATTCTCTTTTACGCCGTTTTCAGCTATTCTGTTTTAAGCCAATTTCAGTTATTCTCTTTCACGCCGTTTTCAGCTATTCTCTTTTATGCCGTTTTCAGCTATTCTCTCTTACGCCGTTTTCAGTTATTCTCTTTCACGCCGTTTTCAGCTATTCTCTCTTACCCGTTATCAGCTATTCTCTTTTACGTCGTTTTCAGCTATTCTCTCTTACGCCGTTTTCAGCTATTCTCTTTTACGCCGTTTTCAGCTATTCTCTTTTACGCCGTTTTCAGCTATTCTCTTTTGCGCCGTTTTCAGCTATTCTCTCTTACGCCGTTTTCAGCTATTCTCTCTTACGCCGTTTTCAGTTATTCTCTTTCACGTCGTTTTCAGCTATTCTCTCTTACGCCGTTTTCAGCTATTCTCTCTTACGCCGTTTTCAGCTATTCTCTCTTACGCCGTTTTCAGCTATTCTCTTTTACGTCGTTTTCAGCTATTCTCTTTTACGCTGTTTTCAGCTATTCTCTTTTACGCTGTTTTCAGCTATTCTCTTTTACGTCGTTTTCAGCTATTCTCTCTTACGCCGTTTTCAGCTATTCTCTTTTACGCTGTTTTCAGCTATTCTCTTTTACGCCGTTTTCAGCTATTCTCTCTTACGCCGTTTTCAGCTATTCTCTTTTACGTCGTTTTCAGCTATTCTCTCTTACGCCGTTTTCAGCTATTCTCTTTTACGCCGTTTTCAGCTATTCTCTTTTACGCCGTTTTCAGCTATTCTCTTTTGCGCCGTTTTCAGCTATTCTCTCTTACGCCGTTTTCAGCTATTCTCTTTTACGCCGTTTTCAGCTATTCTCTTTTACGCCGTTTTCAGCTATTCTCTTTCACGCCGTTTTCAGCTATTCTCTCTTACGCCGTTTTCAGCTATTCTCTCTTACGCCGTTTTCAGCTATTCTCTTTTACGCCGTTTTCAGTTATTCTCTTTTACACGATGACAAATAATTAAATGTACAAATAGTTCTTAGATTATTTCTCATTATTTAAACAAATGCATCTGCAATTTGTGCCATGGTGGTTTGATATAAAAATTGCATGGAAAAAGAAAATGAGATCAGAGTATAGCTTATCTTTACAAAATAACCAAAGCACAAGGATTTGGAATATTAAGAAAAGATAGTCGGAACAGCAATGGTCAACACTTCGACCAATATTAACAAAACGAACAGCCACCTCTCATCTTAAATGAATGAACATAAAAAACACACTACATATGACGTTTGAAATCAGGGTCCTGCCTTGGGATAAACACGTAAATATGACCGGTTTAAACCGGTTGATGAGATTCCAACTACCTCCATCTTGATAACTGGTTTTCCAAGGGAAATACAAATATACATTTATTTCTAAAAAAAAACACGAGAGCCTTTATTGTTGAAGAATATAGTACATTAATACAATTATCATACAATATATTGTATATTACAGATGTTATCTCAGGGACAATGGCTGACAACGATACGAACTACTTAAATAATAGTTCATGTCCAGAACTAACTGTTAAACCCTCTGTAAGTCTTAAAACCAATAGAACACTCGCTCATTCTCGATTTGGTTTTGCAACTAAACGGTTTCTGTGTTTTTTTTATTTATGGAGGTCATTTCCTTTACAGAGGGCAATATGGTACATGTTCTTTGCAGGAGCAACGGAAAGGACAAATAATATTGATAATATTTTTCTTAATATTTTTAGATATTCAAACATTGTAAAAATCATAGGATACTTTAACAGTAAGTAAAACAATCACAAGTTTAAAAATGTGTGGAGTATTAGAAAGTATGTTATTTTCTTTGAACTTTGCATGAAATGGAACACTTTCCCGCGCAATTAAAGGGGAGCAATTCCTATATAAACGTGTAAATACACATTATATTAGAATAAAGTCATACATGTGCTTTTGAGCCATTGGTGAATGTAAGATTTGCACGAGAAAAAATGTCTTGTGTATCAATGGCAAATTTTGATCTATAATAAGAATATTGATGCATGTTAAAGAAACTCCATTTTGAAACTAGAATTAAACTCAAGAGTTATGAAAATAAACGTAAGAGAAAATCGAAGGGACAATCAAGAACGGACAATCCAGAGACACTGGCAACCTCTGGCACAACACAGAAAACTAAGCAGACGAGCAACACGGACCCTGCCAAAAAACCGGTGTGAAATCAGGTGCTCGCGGAGGTTAAACGGTTCCTGCTTCTTATATAAGACATATAAAGAGTCAAGTACGATAACAGTCGTGTAAACTGATATATGGATACGTGTATATCGTAATGGTCAATCAGATCGTCATGACGACCGTAGAAAATTTGCATCAAGGACTTCAAAGTATGGGTAAGAAAGAAATATTTGATTGATGGTCTTCATCTCATCGTCACAAAGTAATGATCAGTTAACATTTTTTACATTTAAATTAGCAATAAATAATGCAAATTATAGTAGAGGTTTTAATACCTTTAGCCTGAAATATTATATAGCTCTTCACTTTAACACTGTATTCGGGTAAGCGCGAAATTATTGTTTTACTGCACAGATGAAGCCATCATATACATGTATGGCGTCGTGACCAACCGAACGTGAACAAATCAGTGATTTATAATGGCATGCAAATAGAAATAACGCCATTGTTATCCTACTTTCATTATTTAATTGATAGGAATATTCTGAAGTAACTAAATGGATAGCATTATTGGAAATGATTGGAATAATATCAGTCAACCTGACAGTCATAGTTCTTCTAGCAAGACAAAACAAACAGAACAGAATGGTTTTCTTTGTTCAACATCTGGCTGTGGCAGGTATGTAAACGCGTCTTACTCATGGATAATGCAATTAAAATCATTCATAATATACAGACTACTAAGCAGAAGCCTTATAACACTAACTTTAATATGAAACCACGAAATCAAAGGTTCTTAATGGTATAATTGAAGGCATCATATGGAATGCTTTACGGTTGCCATCATGCATTGATTAACTTGTACTGAATGTTTAGTATGATTAATACGACTTGTGTCACTAGTGGACCACTAACTCTTCCTATCCCGCAGCACATGAGTTCACGACTGTCTTTTGTGGGATTCATGCTGCTCAATATTTATTTGCCTGTGTAGTATTTTGTTGACTATTGTCTTTTCGTCTATTTTCATTTGGTTTTTGCGTCTTATACCAGGCAATCGTTTGTTTTCTAGATATCCCACTTCCTTCACCTCAACAAATGGGTTAAATTGATATGAAACTATTCGATATGGGTTTGGTTTGGTTTATGGTGTTTAACGCCACTTTCAACAATATTTCAGTTATATCCTGGCGGTCAGTTTTATTGCTGGTGGAATCCGGAGAAAACCATCGATCTGCCGCATATCTGTGTCAAACTTTCTCACATAATGCTGTATCGAGTACACCTCGCCTGAGCAGGATTCCAGCTCAGAACGTACGGTAGTGGTGATAGACACTGATTGCATAGAAAGTTAGAAACCCACAAACTACCACACGATCATAACCACGACGGTCCCCTCAAAAGATGGTCTTTTTGATATAGCTTGCATATAAAAACAAACAAACAAACACGAAATAAATCAATCATAATATTGTCTTTAAACACGAGAAACGGCATATCTCATCTTTCATTGTCTAATTTATCGTCATTAAAATGACCTTTGCTTTATTCTTTCAGATCTATGTGTTGGATTATTGTACGTAATGCCTGAATGTGTATTCGATAGATTTTTAATGAACTGGGAAAAGTACTCGTGTTTAATATTGTATGGCTATTGTGCCAATATGACAATATTAGCCTCGACATTTCTTATTGTGGTTCTAACTATCGACCGGATGTTTGTCATCGTTCATCCTCTTGCGTCATCAACAAGAGGATCTAAATACCGAATTGGACTTGTATCCAGTGCTTGGGTCGTTGCAGTTATGCTTGCAATACCCTATGCATGTCATGCTGAACTCATATCCCGAAATGGTAGACATATTTGTTGGCATAATTATGGTAAAGGAATTTATGTAAGTTATGCATTTTAGGGTACATGCACTTAATATTGTACAGTACGACGTTATCGTGTTTGGAACTTTGGTAATGATATAAGTACAGAAAACAAAACCTACTAATATAAATATACAATACACGTACATTGTCGGAAAATATATAATTTACTTGTACGAGCTTTAGAAACAGGTAGAAAAGTGAGTCTTTGGCGAATATTTCTTACCTGTTTCGCAGTGAGTGCATATCAATTTTACATTTATCGACAATGTACGTATTTAGTGTTTATCGTGCAATATCAAAAAGTCTAAACGGTCACTGCCAAATTGTCTGAAAATAGCTGAAACAAGCGTCGTTCTAATCGTTTGCAATGGTCTCACCTGTGACATCAACGCTTATACTGTTACTGTTTCGTTCTGTCGCTCTACAGGAATCAGGTGCCAGACATGCTTTATTAGGGCCATGACTAAATAACACTTAAGTTTATTTGACCCCCTTTATTAGTATTTAAAATCAAACAATTGCAGGATCAAGTCGTATACATGTAGTGTATAATAGATAGAGATTGTATATTAGAATCGTCAATATATAAACAATTCAACGGAAGTGAAAAACATGGTCCAAACTGCAAGCATAAAGTAAACTCGTTTACATTTTTGATATGTCCAAGATAAAAACATGAGTTTGTATGCATTGATCTATACCGTTGTCATGTTTTACAAAAATTGTTACTTTTTAAGTAGATGTTTTCTTTCCTCTATCACTGTCAAGAATTTTATCGGATTTAACTGTATATATGTGTAACACGGCAGGTTACACTTCGCGAGTACCTGATTTCACCCCAGTGTTTGTAGGGTCCGTGTAGCTAATCTTTTAAAGTTTGTTGTGTTGTCCTGGTGTGTGTCTTTGCGTTCTGAGTCCGTGTTGGGATGCCCGTTGTGATATCAGCATGGAAACATTGTTCAGTTCGTCTTTGTTTCCGTTGTGTTGTTTGTTTGCGCATTTTGGTGTCCGTGTCCAATATTGTGTTGTGTTTTCGTTTTATTTTTATTCGCCTTGTGTATTACCAGTTTTTTTGGATTTTCCATTTTTGATAGCCTCTTCGGTTTTCTCTAATGTTTATTGCTCCTGGATCTTTGTGTCCTCTAGTGCTTTTTACGAAATGTTTGAAGATACCAAAGATGTAATCAGAAGTTGTAAGTCGACGAAGGACAGACAATACAATGGTAAAAAAAGTAGTTCCTGCTCCACACATGACACCCGTCGTGTTACTCTTATTACAAACCCGGTCATAAGTCATGAATGAGGAAAGGAATGGATTGTGATTACGACAAGCGTAACATATCCGTGGTCACGTGGTCATTTGTCAATCAGATATTCCGTAACGGTTAAATTAGATCATGGTGACCGTAAAACTATCGACATAATGACTTTAACTTGATCACTAGGAATCCTTGCTTCAGTAGCTTACAACGTTTTACACCGGGAAAATTGAATTCATCTCTTTTGTCATAAAGTTCGTTCTCAGCATGCCCTCATTGTCAATTTCGAGGTTGTAAGTCAAGCAATGAAGCAGACCTAGCTGTATCTGTGGTATCATTTATTGCAATCTTAATAAATTTAGAATTTTTTAGTGAATGTACATCATCTATATAGCAAGTTTGCTGGAGTTTCTCTATGGAATATCTTACCAAACATCTTGGTTTTTAACATTGGAATTTCATCAGTTCCAACAAACATGGAGCATAAATAATCAGTGGTCTATTTAGAGCAAATGTCAGTAATATCTTAGATTGACCGATAAACGAACTGACCCAATATTTTTGTGGTTCAAGGTCAGTGCAGTGATCCAGACTTTTTCAGCGGTACACATCAAAGTGAAAATGTCCAATAAACATGACAAATCTCCAACACAAATTGGATCAGTAAAACGACATTCATTGTTTCTGATAATTTAAAATATATGTATGCCATGCGTACAGCAATGTCGTTGTCTTGATCTGACAGGGGATAAATTCCACGTTCTTCAGCTGACGAATTAAGTAAGCACGCTAACGTTTTACACCATTGATACGTCAAAACGTTAAATATAGTATCATATTAAGACGATATCCAGATAAAAACAACATGAAACAGTAAATAATGCCTCCCGAGGGATTGTGATATAAGGATCCCTTGTGCTAAGTTATAATACCTGCTTTATAAAGACAGTATGCACACAATAGCAATATAAAGCAGTAAATAAAGCCTCCCTAGGGATTGTGATATAAGGATCCCTTGTTCTAAGTTCTAATGCCTGCTTTATAAAGACAATATGTTTTGTTGGTGTTAATAGCTACATAATACAGCGAGACATTTAACATTGGAAAACTGTTGTAATAAAAGTAACAAAAACGTAAAATTTGATTTCAATTTTGATGCGACGTTTCTGGAAAAAAGGTAATCAGGTTATTTAGGAGCTAGTAAACCAAAGGATATAAGTGGGATAACCAAAATAGGCTAATGTTGTTTTTATCTATGCATAAGGGAGATTGACCTTAGTTTACATAAATTACATTATTTAGGTAGAGAAATTTTCAAATAAATCTCTAATTTGATAAAAAGATGTATATGTATAATTATGTAAAAGTGTATGGTTATTGTTGATTAACGCCAAATTAACATTTTTTTCCCGCTATGCCATGGCGAGAGCAAGCTACATTCATTGATGATGTCCGCATTGTACACGCTTAATGGGATCTTTATAGTTCTAGCTCACTGAAACAGCAGTGCACGTGTAGAAATGTCGCTTCACTCGGACTCATCATTCTGATTCCTATCCAATCAGTGTTTGCTCCTACACCTTAAATAAACGTTAGTGAAGCAAATTCCAGTTTTATAGTCATCGGTTTGACCCGACAGTAGCTTGAACCCACGATCTACCCCACTCGAGGAAATCACGTTAACCATTACATCAATGATGCGGTTATTAAAATATTATGATATGTTGTTATTGTATATATATATATATATGTTCTGATTTTAAGGCTGTAGTGATAGCTGAAGTGTTCATAAATGTCTTGATACCAGTCTGCATCATAACAATATGTTATGCATGGATTATTTTAGTCATATGGAGAAGAGAAAGAATGGGATTTACCGGTCCACATAACACATGTAAAGGTAATTTCAATAAAACATGTGACACCGCCACATTTTTGTGCTTGTCCCAAACTCAGATCTGGGATTCCAACGAAATATGTCGTGGTATTTTTTGTGCTCAATGATTTGAGAAGAGTAGTGATTATTCTTTTTGTTGATATTGGCGGATATGCTGACCATCGCTGTTTAAGCTTTCTTTTCTTGTCTACAGTGCGTTATTATCACAGTTGCTTCGTTCTATATATTGTGACTGCTACAATGATGTTGTTAAAGTGTTTGGGATTACTGTGCGTAACTGATATATTTAATTTGCAGCTTTCGCAAAACGTGTATTGTAGCCCCTACAAAAGGCTATATTGTTTTTCCCTATTCAACTTTCAATCCAGTGACCGTCAAGAGTAGTCTCTCATGTTGTCCAATTCCTCCCTCATTTCTAAGTAATGTTTGTATAATGTTGAGCTTGATCTTATCCTAGACATGTAGAAAATATTTGCCGATGGGTCATATGCCTCAGAGTTGATTTTTTTCTTCTTTTTTTTCAAATCATATGTCTGTCCTATCTCACACATGCTATTAAAATCATAATTAATTACGTTGCAATTAATCATTGTTCAGATTCAAAACAAAAAAGTATAAAAAATGAATTGCGCATTTAATATAAGAGAGTAGAATTACGTGCATTGTTTTATTTATTAATCAAACGAAGGAAAAAATACCACACTGTCGGAACTGTCTAAAATCCACTCAATCGTAACTACTCGGCCATTCTCGCTGCCCTGCAAATAACCTCGTACGTAGATAGTAGAAATTCTTCTTAAATTGTTTGCCGGAAGTTAAGCCGCACAAGATTATAGTCCACGAAAATCTAATATGGGAGACATACTAAGTAAAATCTAATCATGCAAAACTAATTAAAACTTTAACTTTTATCCATGAAAATAATTGAAATATAGAAAATTGTTTAAAATATAATTTTATCAAACTTTCATGTAACTGACATGTGAAAAGTAATTCTATTTATCCGCAAAGTAGTTCTATTTATCCGCCACCTACGTACGAGGTTATTTGCAGGGTAGCCAGAATGGCCGAGTAGTTACGATTGAAATCCACTAGAACAATCGTAGAATGAGACAAAATCGATACATGCAAATCCATGCCCGCTCACTTTCCTGTCTCGGTAGAGACATTTCAATAAAAAAAAATGGCGAGGTTAAATTTGTTCCGAAACCTCCCGTCTTATTGAAATGATGCGATAGTGTAAGTGCTCCACATGTGGGTAAAATGGCACACATATCCTGGCTAACACCGTTATTATAAAGAAGGCTATAATTTTTCATTATACAATAATTGCATTACTTCCGTTTTTCATTGAATTGCTACAATATGAGTGGCTATGAAGTGGTCACATGATTATAAAAGAGATGTTTTACATCCCAATAAAACTCAAACCCGAACTTGCAAGTGCCTCCATGACGACGTCAGATGTAAGCAATCAATGACGTAGTAATTTCCAACAGCAAAAAATCTAACACAAATAAAATTCAAAACGAAAAATTCAACTATATTAAATTTTGGTGTGATTTAAATGTAATTATAAGAATTGAATGGCTGCGAATCATACAAAACATGTGCCTCGTTCCACGCTTTTACACGCCAATAAAACTACAAAAAATGCATTCAATTCTTAATAAAAAATACTAAATCTTTGTGATACAGAAGTTGTCATATGCATAATTATTTTATAATGTGTGTGTGATAACTACCACACAATGTTTGACTAATTTCAGGAAAATCTGGTACAGTGACGTTTTACAACATGTCATCAACACGACCGTCAAATATTTATTGTGCTAAAACAAAGACAATCAAACTGCTGCTGGTCATAGTCTTAGGTAAGCTTATATATATATTTGATTAGGGTATGAGTGAGTGATTATCGTTTACCCCAAGTCAACATGTTTTCAGCTACAAACATGTATATCATGGCGAGAACAAGTTCCATTTTAATGACATGATGATGAGGTACGCTTTGTACTAGACCAACACGCTTAGTATATTTTTTTTATTGTATTATCCCATTGAAACAACAGTCCGAGGGTAAACATTTCTCTCCAATTGGACACATTATCCTGATTCCCAGTCAACCAGTCTTAGCTGTTGTTCCATAATGCTGTGTGTTTATCGTCCCTACCCAACTATCCATACTTTTCCAGTGGCAGTGAAAAATCGCAAACCGGTTGTCACATTCCTCCCTTATTTCTGTATCAAACCGGTTGTCACATTCTTCCCTTATTTCTGTATCAAACCGGTTGTCACATTCCACCCTTATTTCTGTATCAAACCAGTTGTCTCATTCCTCCCTTATTTCTGTATCATTTTCAATATGAGCCAGGCAACCTGTTTGAAGGACGAAGTCCTAAAATTTCAATAATACGATGATCTGTGCAAGTTATTATCTTTTATTTTGAATGAATTTTGTAGCCGATTTGTTATGGCTATTCCGTTCATTTTACCTACTGTACGCCGCTCTTCCGTCGGGAGTTTCGTAGAAAGAGATTTTCTTATTAGAATTTTATTTCAAGTTTATTTCGATTTTGCATAGAGTACATAATTAAAGAATTGGGAATGTTTCATTGAAATATATTTCTTTTGCGTTTCTAAATTATCAATTGATTTATTTTTTTAAACTTCCGGTGAACAGATATTTGGCTAATATGAGACAGGCAACCTGTTTGAAGGACGAAGTCCTAAAATTTCAATAATACGATGATCCGTACACGTTAGCCTCACCGGACGCAATTACGAACAATTTCGATGATATTGACCGTGGCATTTGATAATAATTTATAAATTTGACCAAATCGATGAAGCTGATTGCATGTTCATATATCAGATTAAACACCAATATTCCTTTTGAATCATAGCCCATATATTATTCAATGCATTGTTACGGGTTTTAACTTAGAACATATTTGCATGACCCCGTTCTAGTCACTGTGTGACCTAGATCCGGACACAATTTCGAACGACATCATAATAACCTTTTTTGTGTAAATTATTTAATGACAACTGTTAAAATTGAAAGAGCATTCATTCATTTACGTTCACATATCTATTTGTATATAATACACATGACATAAAAACCTTTCCTTTATTCATACCATAAATGTGTGCCAGTTTGCATTCGGAATTCCTTGGACTCTTCAATGAATAAGGTACATCACGGATTTCAATGTGTTCTACATATGCATAGAACCAGGAGATCATATTCTTTCCAATTACAGGCATAAGATAACAAAATATGCGTACCTCAATGAATTTTAGCGATAGATTCCAAGTGCAATTGTCGATCGTTTTCTGTTTACAAATATGAAAACCCGTCGTCTGCAACATTCAACAACTGCGCATGAATAATTTTTTCCCAAAACACGAGTAATTTAGCGGGGTATCTATTTATAAAAGCATTTTTTTAATTCATGTTTTGAAGGAACAATTAGGGGACATACTTTTTATTTCGTTCGTAATTGCGTCTGGTGAGGCTATTATCTTTTATTTTGAATGAAATATTGTGTAGACGATTTGTTATGGCGTTCATTTTACCTACGCCGCTCTTCCATCGGGAGTTTCGTAGAAAGAGATTTTTTTATTAGAATTTTATTTCAAGTTTATTTCGATTTTCCATAGAGTAAATAATTAAAGAATTGGGAATTTTTCATTGAAATATATTTCTTTTGCGTTTCTAAATTATCAATTGATCTATTTTTTAATCTTCCGGTGAACATATATTTGGCTATCAATATAGAAGGAAACATCGGACAGCCTACCGTTAAAAGGACTTCGTCCTTTATAATTTGTTGAACTTGTTCTCGTTTTGAATATACATGAAATATTTGTCACTTGACGTTAAGCAATCAATCAATATTTATCAGGGTATTTTATACCTCCCATTTGTAACAAAAGTTATGTATGCCATTTTAACGTCTACATGCATGTATGTAAAGATATCAATATGCACAATCTAAGTGGGAAATTACCTTTCGATTTTAAATTATTTGTCTATCCAATCTTCGACTTGAGCATTCCTGCTGATGTTTTTTTTAGAAATGAACCATGCACATTAAATTATGTACAGGATTATTACCTGTAGATTCCGTATCTATAAGCACTCAATCTTTCTATGTTTTTTCATTGATCAATATTTTTGACATGCCCTTGCGTGTTAATATATATAACACCCTCGCGACCATTGAATTTTAAAACTCTTTGTGATCATAAGCGGGAGTTCCGCTTAGATACATGACAAATATTTCTTTATTAACGCCAACCTTATTTCTATTGTAGTGTACATTGTTAGTTGGACGCCATTGAACGTAGCGCAAGTTATGAACACATTTGATTATATGGACGTTGGCAGCGTATTTGTTTTTCTACATGTTTTAGCTCCTATCAACAGTTTAATGAACCCTCTGGTATTCTTAGTGTTCAACACACAGATGTTTAGAAAAGACAAAGTGTAGCTCATTGTGATCACATGTAACTCATTAAGATCACGTGTAGCACGTTGTGATCACATGTAACACATTGTGATCATGTGTACTCATTATAGTCACGTGTAACTCATTGTGATAACGTCCACTCATTGTGATCACGTGTAGCTCGTTGTAATGACGTGTAGCTCATTGTGGTTACGTGTAGCTCGTTGTAATCACGTGTAGCTCATTGTGATAAGGTGTTCTCATTGTAGTCACGTGTACTGATTGTGATCACGTGTAACTGGCTGTGGTCACTTGTATTTCATTCATTTATAAGTCAATATCTTGGATAACGGAAGTGAAATTACGGTCCGATTATTATCATTTTGCACATTCCCGATTTGATTCTAAAATTATACATTTTTCATAGGAGTTTTTTCCCTTATGAGTGATAAAATGGCACCCGTTCTAGCAAGAGCAACAGATAGGACAAATTGTTTAGTATACTTTTCTAATAATTTGTAGATATTTAAACCTTGTAGAAAATCAGAGTATAATTGTAATGTGCATATTATATATATATTATACAAATATAGCCTTCCATTGAGGTCAATACATGGATGTATAGACCTAAAAATATATATTAACCGAGGACGAAGTCCGAGGTCAATATATATATTTAGGTTTATAATATACAATTATAGTCTTTTGTTGAGGTCAATACGAGTTTTTATGAACCTTAAAAACGATATTCACCGAAGCCTATAGGCTGAGGTGAATATTGATTTCTAAGGTCCATAAAAACTCGTATTGATTACATTAAAATGAAAAGTGAAAGTGAAACCAAGTCTCCGAGATTTCTGCAAATCTCCGTTTGACTTCTGCAAGCCCATCGCCTGCGTTGGACATGATTACTTGTTCATTCCAAAGTAACGCTAATACGACGATTCTGATTGGACGAAATTTCACATTACCTTTATGTCCATTGGTCGAATAGAAATATAATTCACGTGATTCTTTTTATAGATTTCGTTAGAAAACGAAAGTGAAACCAAGTCAATACGAATTTTAATCAAACAATATCAAATTTTACGGAATGTCAGATGACAGCATGATAGCCAATAAAATTGTTTAAATAAAATCATCATGTAATAAATCCATTTATTAAGTAATATGATTAAAACAGCCCTAATACGTTTAAATCAGCCTGTATCATACAGTAGCTCTGCCCAGCTTAATATCTATACAGCTTTTCGGCCCCGGACCAATACAGCTTTGGTCCGTATTGGCCCGGGGCCGAAAAAGCTGCAAAGGTTCCGGTTTGCAATCTTACTTCCGTTCCGACATTACGTTCGCATACTACAATTCTTCATGACGTTATTATTACAAACATGTCGTCTGACAAGGCTGTCGTTGGTTTTAAGTTTAAGTTTTAAGTTGGTTAAAGTTAAAAAAAAACATTGTTAATGTTATACCTTGTTGAATAAATTTTAATAAAATTATGTTAAAAGCATATTGGGAGTTGTTAACTGTTTCATCTAGACATGCACAATGACACTGGAGTCTGGAATTCAAATACCATGTGAAAATGATAAGGTCAGTATAGAACCAGCTTAGCAGATCTTATATTTGTCATATAAACAACATAAGTCGAATTATTTAATGAAGGTGTTATTAACTTTTTGTATATGGCATGGGTGTTACTAACTTTTTGTATATGGCATGGGTGTTACTATGATTAGTAGTATCCGTGCAATACTACTTTTGGTGTTACTATGATTAGTAACATCCAAGCAATACTACTTTTGGTGTTACTATAATTAGTAACGTCCGTGCAATGCTACTTTTTATAGAACGTCATGTGACCCGTTTTCAGCCAATCAACGTTATATAAAGAGTGGCATAGCACGGACGTTACTAATTATAGTAACACCCATGCAATATACAAATTCATTTTTAGAAACATCCGTGCTATACACGATTTATCAATGTATTTTTAGAAACATTCGTGCTATACATTAATTATTAGTATTTTTTTTTCGCAAGACACGAATTATCAGGTCCATATCAGATGAGCTCGAAATTTTTATCGGTAATTTCACAATTTTAACGCAGCTTTGTAATTTTTTTGTTGTGTTTTGACCTTTTTTTTTAATGAAAGGTTTAGTGGCGTCACGTTAGACCGCGCATGACAAATGACCAACAGTTGATAATTTCTAGTATCACGAGTCGGTGGTCAACTGAACGTTGCTACTAAATTTATCGGGTAGTAAAGATCAAAGGAAACTGTAACAAATTACCGATAAACACGATTTATCAATGTATTTTCCAAAATTTCAACAAATTTAAAAAATTTGATAAAATATCATAAAATTTCAAAATTTTCAAAAAAATTTCAAAATTATAAAATTAAAAATCTGTATCACATGCCATATCAACCCGAGAACCCTATATAACGTATATAACGTCATATTAGAAAACAGCGATAAACTACGTGCATCCTTGACAACGCTTAGCGATTAGTGATAATTTTCCATCTCACTCTATTAGCGTGAGATGGAAAATTCTCAGATAGCAAGATCAAAGGAAAATACCGCAAAATAGCGATAAAACAATTGTCTCCCATTATTACGGCATTTTAACCCCACTGAACCAGTAGTGGAAAAATCTGTAATCCTCTAGAGGATTAAAATGTCTCGTGCCTTTCCCCACAGAATTGTGTAGAGATCCGCCAAAGGATTTTGAAATAAAATTCGTGTTAAATAATGGGAGAAACAAATTCTCCTTCAGTTGGTCATGTGGGTTACGATATTTCTCCACTCTCGTTTATAATAAACATTAGAGAATATAGAAGGGGCAATCAAAAAAGGGCAAAATGCATGCATGAATGCTACTGAGCAGATGATGTCCTCGGGGGAAAACTGTCCACCAGCAGTGACATCGACTTAGGAATTCTTGTTAACTACTTGGCTGAAATGATGCATGCAAGGGCCTCTACAAAGATTTCGTATTGGCCCGGCAAAAAATATGGTCACCATGACAAGGCAATTTGTTACCGATTTGGTGTTACTTAAACAATCATCTCATGTGGAAACTACAGATCCAAGAATAATTAGAAGATACCAAATGAGTAATCACAAGCCGTAAATCAAAGAAGAACAGACAATACAATGGTCAAAAGAAAAGGGCCAAATGGACAAATAACATGCGACACCCGTCGTGTTACTGTTAATCGACACGGGCGTTATCTGATATAGAAATCGTGTTGAACAACAGTAAACGTAATAAATACAAACAACATGAATAAAACAACGTTAGAGAATACCGAAATCATAAAAGGATAATCCCCTGGAAACTGGCAACATAGGGTACACAAGACGAAGAAAAACAAAACAAAAACACAACACAATGTGTGATGGAGACCACTATACGCAAAAAAAACACAAATAACGTAAATAAGACCTGGGTACTCCTACAAACAACTGGAGGGGAAGACGAACATGAACATGAACCCCTTACAAACAACTGGAGGGGAAGACGAACATGAACATGAACCCCCTACAAACAACTGGAGGGGCAGACGAACATGAACATGAACCCCCTACAAAACAAATGAGAGTCGTGATGAATAGAACATCGTTTACGCGGAAATGGTAGCAAACATCACAACACAGAACTAAAAACGTGAAGACATGTAATTTGAGAACATGAAAAACACGAACTCCACTAAGACAAGTAAAACATTATTTGTTAAATAGCACAAATGATGCATGTGAAGTCTTCTTTAAAGATCACCAATTTAATCTGGTTCCGATGACAAATCTGGTATCGAGTGGCATTGCGTCAGGAACTATAAATAATAAGGTAAGCGATTCAGCCTCAGGAGAGCATGTAGTTGTTTCTTTATATATTATTTTTTTCTCGGAAAAGGTACTTAAGATAACCATTTATAGACTTTGACATTTATACATTGTCGACTTCCGGTGACGTAGTCTCCAAGGAACGCTGGTGACATTGACACCTGGTTACTGATTAAGCTTACGATATATTTTTTAATCATTTCACTTGTTTAAGTTGTACCACCGTATTTGTATTGTTATACATATTAGAATGGAAATAATTTTTGTGAGTTTGGACATGGGTTGGCATGATACGAGATTGAACATAGGTTGACAGGATATTAATTCAATCCAAACTTAGGTAAATACGAGGTATCAATTCTGCTTGTATTTCTACGAATTTGTTTTTATTGGATTTGGAAACATTGCGATGGTGTTTTGTGTTTCTTTTGTTTTTGGTGATAACTTCTACAACCTCCGACAGTGTGGTCCTTTTTTGTATTTAAATTGCTATATTTGAGTGTAGTAAGGGTGATAGTTCGGAAAATCGCAATTTTAGTCATGAAACGTACAGTAGATGATGGTATGAAAAGGATATCGCATGTAAAGTTAAATGTTGACGTATTTTAGTTGTGACGTCAGGTGACTTTTGGTGATAATTCCTATGACCCCTGCAATAGAAACTAGTACTTTAGAGCCACTACAAGATATCAAATCAAACATGGGTTTTCACCACCAAGATGTCAAGTTAGACATGGAATTTCTCTACCAAGTTATTAAATCAGACGTGGATTTTGTCCACTAAGATGTCAAGTCAGACATGGATTTTCTCAAAGTTTATATTATGTACATTGCATAACATGTTACAGACATATAAAACACAGTGTTTTACGTATTTACAAAACCATGCAAGAATATTAAAATCTGGCTTTCTTTCTATTATAAGGAATCATTTGAATGATACTGTTCTAAATGAAGGGGTAGGGTTATGGTATTTCATCTAAATAAAGATAAATATCATCATAGAAGACTACAAGAAACAAAATGTCAACCGTTTTTATATTCAACTCCAGCAGGAAAGCCGTACCCATCATGATTTTTGTTTCCATAAACCCATAAACCAAACTTAATCCCAGACATATGTCTAATTCTATGTGCGCCGTCGGTTACCACGTGACTGAAGGTGGCATAAGTAGTTCCCTTAACATGCAACAAAGCAATGTTAGTAGGTTTCAGTATTTTCTGATCAAGTTCAAATTCAGAACCTTTTCCAGCGATAAATGTTATACCAACAGAACTTGAAAAACCTTCCGGAACGATAAAATGATAATCTGATCGATATTGATGTAGACCGATAATTGTCATCATAAAGGAATCGCCATCGCTCACCTCATGAGGATACGCCATTACAAGAACATCTGCGCTTGAACTAATAAACGAAATTTTTTCATGATGGAAGTCAAAGTAATAGCCTTCCTTAAGATCAGCTTCATGAGTCGTATATGGATCTGTCCACACCGTCACAGATGCTCTGTCTGGACAAAGAATACGTACAGTATTGTTGGTGCGATGTTGAATGATTGGAACGATATAAGTATTGTCTAACTGATCAGACGGTAGAATCATTTCAATGAAGTGATTACACGTAGCCTTAGTAACTGAATTACATTTGTTACCAGACACAACACCGACTGGATAAGATGACGTCACAATGGAACCGGAAAGGTCACTTACGTGTGACAACTGTACAGTTTCATATTGGGACATTTTCAATTGTATTGTATCTCCATTTTTATATTTCTTTCTGTTGTAAGTTAACTCTCCTTTCGGCATTCGAATCTTGATAATCACGGTAGTGGTCTGTCCAAGGGATGTTATACCAATCAAACTTTTCGACAAATTTCGTCCTTTCCAGACATTAAACGACGGTACAACGTATTTTCGGGACATCATGTTTACTGGTATCGCCAGATATCCGTCACAGGTATCACCATGACGTACGAAACCGTAAACAATTACAGGGATCGTCGATTCTACATGTACTGCTTTCTTTGTCACCCCATCAACCATAAAAACTAACTTCGGTAACTTGACACGGTTACGTCCCTTTGATATTTGGCGGGATTTTAATCCCTGTGTCATATTGATGATTCCAGTTTGTTCCGAATAAATGTACATGTAAGCGTCCACATGAGATGTTCGATATGGCTCTATGAAGATCATGACGTATTCCAGATAACCATTTTCTATAAGATAGGAGAAAGGAATGGAGTTTAATAATGATTTTCAGTGTGGTATTTTTTATTTTTCATTTTATTTCAAATTGTCAAACTTAAAGGCAAAGGGATAAGAGATATGGTTGAAGCTTAAATACATCTTCTCATATCTGTGTTCGCAACCAATACAGGTATTCAGAAGGCAATATAATACAAATAGTATCTTAAACACGTGAAAACAAGAAATTATAACATGACAGAGAAACTTCAAAAAGTGCAAATACAGACGGTGCGATTGATTGATTGATTGATTGATTGATTGATTGATTGATTGATTGATTGATTGATTGATTGATTGATTGATTGATTGATTGATTGATTGATTGATTGATTGATTGATTGATTGATTGATTGATTGATTGGTTGATTGATTGATTGATTGATTGATTGATTGATTGATTGATTGATTGATTGATTGGTTGGTTGGTTGATTGATTGATTGATTGATTGATTGATTGATTGATTGATTGATTGATTGATTGATTGATTGATTGATTGATTGATTGATTGATTGATTGATTGATTGATTGATTGATTGATTGATTAACGTCCAGCGAGCCACATTATAACTATATTCAGGACGAGAACAAGTTCAACAATATATAAACTGCCACTGGAAAAGTATTTAGTCTTTTGTGGCGTCTACAATGCACCTAAACTTCATTCGCAATCTACAAAAGATGCATTTAACACACAGGGTGCGTTGCACTGTCCAAACACGTATCATAACCTGTCAACTCTCCATCGAGAGGGCTCCCCATACCCGACACATTAGAACGGAGTGATCAGCTCTGTGAATTGAGCTCTGGAAGTCGTTACCAGTGCCCAGAACAGACAGTGAGTTCAAGTCGTTGTGGTCTATTGTCTTGAATTCAAAAAGAAAATATATTGGTGAGTGAGTGAGTGAGTTAGTGAGTGAATGATTTTGGTTTAAAGCCAAGAGAGTAATTTATCAGCCATATCATGGCGAGAGCAAGTTGCATTTCAATGAGATGATGATAATGTCCGTTGAACTATAAACAGCACGCTTAATTGTTTTTGTTTGTAGTGTTGGCTCACTGTGACATGAGTTCGCGGGTAGACTTGTCGATTCCGTGCCAACCAGTCTTTACTACTCTTTATCCTTAACGCCGCGTATAATTATAGCAGTGAAGCAGCACATACCAATTTTAAAGTCGTTGTTTTGACCCGACCGGGCATAGTACCCATGATCTACAATATCCACGTCGAGCACTCTAATTATTACACTACTGATGTGGTTATGACGTCATTGTAATGTTATTTACATAGCATACAAAAACAGCAATGATAGGCAATGGGGGCAATTGACCGGGGGGGGGGGGGGGGGGGGGGGGCTATTGTCCAAGGGGGCAATTGTCAGGGGGGCTATTGTCCGGGGGCTATTGTCCAGGGGGCAATTGTCCGGGCGGCTATTGTCCTAGACCCTGTTTGTCATGGTGGTAAAAACATGTGTTTGACATTTTGCTATCAAAACCCCACGGCCTTAAATCTTATATGAATTTAAATAAAAATCATTGTTTTTTTCTCGTGGTCATTTGTTTACAACACTAATAGAAACTACTCCTAGTGTTAACTGAAATATCAATAGACCTTTAGGAGGCCGTCGTTGCCGTGACCGTATGGTAGTTGGATTTACAACTACCTATGAAATCAGTGCCTATCACCATTAATGTTGTGAGGTTTTCTCCTGGTACTCCGGTTTCCTCCACCAATAAAACTGACCGCCACGATATAACTGACATATTGTTGAACGTGACAAACAAACAAACAAACAATTAATAGTTCGCATTCCCGATTTGATTCTTAAAATAATGGGTTTCGCTATAGGAGTTATTTCCCTTACGACGAGTCAAATGGTGTCCATTCTAGCAAGAGCACGGGAAAGGCCAAATAAATTGAGTATATTTTTTCTGATTATTGTAGGTATTTGAGCAGTTAAATATCAGATGATAATGTCATAGCAAATATAAGATTCACAGGCTGTTTCAGCATAAAAAAATCATTCAATTCCCATGAAATGGAACCCCTTTGTCCTCCTTAAAGGGAAATAACTCCTATGAAACGTGGATAACCATATAATTCTAGAATCACATCGAAAATGTGCAAGACGTAATACACATACTTACCAAGATGAGGCTCTGTCGTAGAAAATACTTCCGAAATTTCCGTTGTTGCTTCTTCTGTATCCGTAATTGTCAAAGTCTCTGTCATAGAAAATACTTCTGAAATTTCGGTTGTTGCGACTTGTGTATCCGTACTTGTCAAAGTCTCTGTCGTGAATTGCGCCATCTGTTTGACTATGTCAAAGTGTTTTTGTACAATACAAGTAACGTCTGGACATTGTGGTGCTTTGTGTGGTATTAACATTTCCATGGCAAAGCAAATCACAAATGTCACAAAAACACCAGCAGCGAATCCAAAAAAGAATACAAAAGACAATGATTTTTTTTCACAACGGTTGCACGAAGTGTTTGATTGTTGATTGTGATGAAATGTTGGATCAGTTTGGAAGTGACAATCATCCCGTTGTACATCATGAACCAATCGGTATTCCATATTCTCTTTATATCATAAAATGTTGTCAAAATATCAAAACAATACCGGACGTGCCCAATGAAACTTGGATTTACAGCATGCTATCCTGTTTAGATCCTTTTGTATTCTTACTCCTAAAGACTTGTTTATTTAACTTTAAATATGCCTGATGGTGGTTTTCCAAATACTCGTCATGCGCACTAAGTTAAAGATCTAACATATTATGACAAGAGTAAATAGTTTATGATTTCCTGTTTTGAGATGTCTTCTTCTACTTTGTTTTAATAGGTCCTTGTCTTATACGCTTACAAATACATGTAATACGAGACGACACTTACCTACGAGAATGGGTTTTACATTTTGACTATTGTGAAATAAAGATACTCAAATTTCTTCTGATTACGAATGTATTCTGAATTTTGTGTGGTGTTTTTGTTTTGTTTTTCATTTTACCATGATTTCGCGTTACACCAAGGTAATGTATTCCGTCGAGGTCGTGATCATATGGTAGTTGGATTTACAACTACTTGTGCAATCAGTTCCTATATCACCCTTACTCCGGGTACTCCGGATTCCTCCACCAATAAAACTGACCGCCTCGATATAACTGAAATAAATATTGTTGAAAGTGGCGTTAAACACCATAAACTAACCAACCATTAATGAAGAGAACAAGTACAGAATACAAATAAAGCCGGTACTGAGATAGGCCTCTGGGTGGAAGCTTAGTTTGCCACAGGAAAACGGAAATACAATGGATAGGGTCATACAATTTGCCATGCCAAAGATCGTCAATGATCACCCCCTATCGAAATTGCTCATCTGTAAGTACAAAGTGACCTTGACATGCATGAAGCGTGGCATTCCCCAAACACAGGGCAATCATACCCATTATAATCCGTCCTAACGTCCAGTATTGTATTCTTCCCACATAACCAGCTGACGCCTTTTTCGGTTTGTACCCATCAGCGGATAAACAATGTTTTTTTATTTTTTTATTGTTATTATCATGGCCGTAGTGCACGTGACTACTAACTTTACTATATTCAAGGGCGCGTTAAAGTAGATCTCTAGACTTTGATAGAATTTGTTCTTATTGATACATGTATGAGCAACATAAGTTTTAACCTTCTAACGATAGCTGTTTATTTCTGAATGGAAGCGAAATGCTTACATTGGATAGTAACGTTTTAAAATTTGTAAAAATGTTTTGCGCTTTGATATGGATTTAGTGTTTAATGCCACTTTCAACGTGTGATGTAAATAAAATATTCCCTTATAAAAGTCCTTAATCCCCCAACCCCACCCCCAGTTCGTATCATTTCTACTGCCTCTTTAAATTTGCTACCCTGCGATATTTTCACTTGTCGCGAAACATTGTTGGATCGCTTGAGAGGTTGAGTGTGTTCGGGTTATGGTGCTTGACACCACTTTCAACAATATTTCAGTTATTTCGTGACTGTCAGTTTTAATGGTGGAGGAAACCTTTGAACAATGGACACACCGTTGTTTAAGCAACATTTAGGTTATGACGTATATTCACCCTCTGATAATTGTGTTTTAATTGATTCAGTTATTGAATGTTTGAACGAAATTAATATGTACACATTTGTTCGTTGACGTTTATAGATTAGAAATAAGAAAAGAAATTATTAATTAGAAAACGTATTTTTTAAATTATTTGTGGGGAAAAGCCCTGTGTATAGCTTTAGAGGAATGCAATGTTGTCCTGCTTTTGCCCACTTCCTATATAAAAGGTGTATACAGACGTGCCGGTGGTAGGGCCTCCAAGAGAAATTTTGCAAGGCGGAAGACTGCTTTGGGGTTCCGGGGACAGACTGAGACTTCTCTCAAAATTGAGGATTTGAGGTCCAATAAAACCACTGGTAAACGTTCCTATGATCAACAACCAGAATTCAGAAGTCTAAGTGAATTTTACATAATTTTTTTTTTTAAATAAACTAAAAATAGTTAAATTAAAATATCAAAAACAAATATGAAAAAATAAAAATAAAACGTCTATGGCTAAGACTATGGGGCCCTTCAGAGATTCACAGGCCCCTTCTTGGCTCTCCGGGCCCCGGACTGATGTATCGACTGAACCCCCCTGGTCGCTGGAATAGGTAAACTTCTTCAGCTTTCAAATATATCATTGAGGCGTAAATTTCCCACTTCAATTTATCAATGGATAGGGATTATTAAGTTATGATATATCAATAGATCATATTTCTACAAGCCCATGCGGCTTCTATATTAGCAAGACAATTCTTCGAGGGTGGGGAGAGGGTTATGGTGTTTAACGCCACTTTCAACAATATTTCAGTTATATCGTGGCAGTCAGTTTTATTGGTGGAGAAAACAATCGACCTGTTGCAAGTCACTGACAAACTTTATCACATAATGTTGTATCGAGTACAACTCACCTGGGCGTGATTCGAACTCATAACGGTAGGAACTGGTTACATAGGTAGTTATAAAACTACTATACGATCACGATCACCACGGTCCCCAAATTCTTCAATAATTATGCTATAGTTAAACAGGATAAGGTGCAAAATGGCAAAACAGGTCACTGTGCATTTCTAATTTTAGTGTAATATATAAATGTGTTCAGTGTTCGTACTTTGAGTATTGCATGGGTATGCAGGGGCGGATCCAGGATTTCAAGTTAGGGGGACGCACTTAAAAAAATTGCTCAGAGCGGAGGGAGGCGCGATAATGTTTGGGGTATTTTATGTGAAAAATCACGATTTTAGGCCAAAAAATCATATTTTTTCCAATTTTAGCGAGCCCCCCCCCCCCCTGGATCCGCCCCTGGTATGGGTTTCATACCGAGGTCATTTTCCAAACTCACTGTACCTTTACTATCTTACTCCTTAATTCTGCCAAGCAAAAAGCAGCAAATATCAGTTTTATTGTCTTTTTTTTACTCAACAAAGGAAAGGGGGAGGGGATGAACCAACCAGGGCAACGACTTTTGAATGCCACTGGATTAATTTGATTTTTGGTGTTTAACGCCACTTTCAGCAATATTTCAGCTAAATCATGGCGACCCGTTTAATGGTGGAAGAAGCCGGAGTACCAGGAGAGAACCACCGATCATGGGCAGGCAACTGGTACTTGCGGCTGCGAGTCGAGTGCACCGTTTTTGTAATATACAAAGCCAGGCGCGAACCCACGCCGTATTGGTTATAGGCTTGTATGAGTTGCTAGGTAATCCAACAACCCAACTCATTGAGCCAACCGGGCCCTCGAATGCCAATGGAAAAGTATGACGATTTGTGCATGTACAAAAAAGTTTAGTCTTCTGTAGATGCTACAATGTGCCTACGTAAGACAGCGGCCGACACTTTGAACTAGAGGACACAATTAAATGCTACACCTACTCTATTTCAAAATCTTCAAAATAGCTCTTTGATCTGCATGGAACATGGCTCTCTCCAAACATGTTACCCACTATAGTTAACAGTCAGACTTTCCTCCATATCATAACCTGATAACCCTCTCCCCCATCTAGAGGGCTCTATTTCTCTATCACCTGAGGACACACAGAGCACGTCTGTGGGTTTGACCTCTAGAAACCTTCATCAGCACCCTGTATAGGGATTGTAATTTCCTGTACTGATAAGAAGAGTTAGAAGATACCAAAGGGGTAATCAGAATCCATATATCGAAGAAAAACAGACAACACAATGGCCAAAAGACAAAGGACAAACAACCATCTAGAAGTAGAAGATACCAAAGGGGTAATCAGAATCCGTATATCGAAGAAGAACAGACAACACACTGGCCAAAAGACAAAGTACAAATGGACAAACAACCATCTACAAAACATACATATAAAACTAAAGATCGAGGAACACGAACTAAAAACAGGGCGTGTATTCTTGATGGTGTATTTAAATGACAGAAAAAAATAACAATATCTGGCATATCACAATTTAATTGTAAAAAATGCAGCTCAAACAGTATAAATTTAATGAACAATATTTAACATTTGTTTTACATATTAATTTAATAAGAACACATCACATACACTTTACTATGTGCTCTTCAAATAGGAGATACAAATGGTATAGTATTAGTAAAGATAATGGTCTCCACTTCAAAACAAATCTTATTAAGATGTCATAACTTATATTACCTAAACTCCCCGATTAGAGATTATATCCAGATGACCTTTCTTATAATATGAGGCAGGTGCAACCTGAAACGCTCCCGAAGAACAGTAATTTTTCTTCCTGTTTACAAAATATCAAGCTTAAAAATAACACTAGCTAAAACTCTACAGCTGAAAACTTTGAATTTCTTGCAGAAGACGATCACAATGAATGAGAATGTGCAGTGGCAAATGATTAAAGATTCAGTGTTATTCGCTTTGAGTTCGGGATTTTCCGTTTCATTGTTTCATTTTTATTTGAAAAAAAAAATCAACTAGAGGTGTATTGTTCTGTATTTCTTCTTTTTTCTCGTTTCATCGAACACTTTATTTGCTACTCACGTATTGTTTATATTGGAGATAGTTTAGGTCACATGATTTGTCTTTTAATTTATTTCCAGTTGGCAGCCATGTTGTTGAACATTTTGAAGTGCATTAGTACGTAACTTATTCATACTTCTACCATTAACGCTCCCTTCGTGAGCGTATAAATATATATCAAAAAGATTAACCAATCAGTGAATTGTAGTTTGAAAAAAATCATGAAAGGCACTGTTCAGATTTAAATTAGCGAGCAGCATTTTCATTGGCTAATCCAGAGTTCATCTGGGTATGACCTCTTATCGTGTTCTGTCAGATGTTAGATAGGGAATAATATAAGTTATAGCAATTTGTTTCCCAATCCTTTTAATTACCTTGTATTATGCATCATATATAGTTCAATATTGTAATGTTATGTTGAATTAATAATAAAATTTATTATACTTCATGTATGTAAGCTGTAATTTATTGGATAAGACGAGGGTAACATTCTGCTCTGACACATGGCTCAGTCGGTAACATGTTTGTTTATTGTCACCCTCTCATACTTGTCTTTTTATATTATATACAAGAATATAAATATATCTGCCACTCTAGTACTCAGTGGTTAAGAATTCTAGGTTCTAGCAAAATTACTGAACATCTGTAAGAATGAATAGACTGAATATGAAATGAAACATTAGAATGAAAAAAAACATCATTGCAAACGAGAAAGTGAAAACATTCAGTATAATAAATTAAATAACATATAGTTAAGAGGGTGATAGATCAGATTGTTACCCTTCGAAAAAGACATGGTCAACCTCAGCTTCGCCTTGGTCGACAATGTTTTTCTCAGGGTAACAATTTGATCTATCACCCTCTCAACTATATGTTATTTATATAATGTTTAAATTAGATGTTAGAGAAAGTGTAGGGCATTAAAGCATTCTATTTTATTCAGATTCTGCTTCTTGGAAATTATTTCAGAAAGGTACCAGACAACATTTTATATTTATACCAATCTTATTAAGGTTAGAGGGGCCGTTGTGATCGTATGATCCAACGATCACAACTACCTGTGCAATCAGTGCCCATCACCAATAACGTTGTGGTATTAAAGACCGTAAACCAAACTAAACCAACCTACAGTACAGTCAGAGACATACCATGATAAATCACTGTGATAGACGTACATTGTATCACTCTTCTTAGTGATACTGATATATTTTTTGCTCTGTTTAATTTATTTCCTTACTTTCTTGTGCCTTTTGGGCGATAGAAAGTAACACTCTAAATACAAAAGAAATTTTGAAGATATATTAAACAGAACAAAAGATATATCAGTATCACTAAGATGAGTGATACGTCTATCACAATGATTTATCATGGTATGTCTCTGACTGTACTGTACTAAGGTTAGACGTTTGTTGTATCTTTTTATTTGCAATCCAATAACATCTAGCAATGTCAAGTATGGGAGGTCAAATCAGGATTCATATATATACATATATTCAACCAACCAATCAGAACTAAGCCTTCCAGTTTTAAAACCAAGCACATGTTGCAATTGAGAGCTGTTGTTAGATTGGTCAATATATTTAAATGTCTTGCGAATGATTGGACGGTAAAAGACGAAAGAAACGTTAGCAACATGTGCCCTTAAAGGATTTTGTTAGGTGCTAGTACATCACCAAAGTTTTTTTAATTTTAGATGTGCAACAAACATCTAATTTTATTTAGATTGTACTTCTAACGGCATAAAATAAAGGTTTCTACAATCATGTAATCCATCATTTGTCAATGGTATCACAACTGTTTTAATGATATTAAATAGTATTTCATCATAAGAATAAAGGCAGTTTTGAAGGTTGAGACAGACATTATCGCTAATACCACAGTGAGCAAGGCTGATGGGACAAGCTGTGATATTAGTGATAATGTATGCCGAGACCCCTAAAACTGATATATATTGCTTTATCTGTGATGTCATAATATACTTGATGTCACACTGACAGACAATTTTCAGCATCAGAATCAGTTCGTTGAATACTGACAATATCACTCAGAGAGATCAAAGGAAAAATGTCCAAATTACAGATAAAATTTGTCTCCTTATCAATCATGCAAATTCAGTACAAAAGACGACATATAGTTAGGGCCCTATCTGACCTCCACTTCTTACCAGAAATATGTTTCAGTTGTGATTTCTTTGACTTAAATAAAGAAAAATATTATACCTAACGTCTTCAGTGGCAGTAATCTCCAAACAGTTAAAAACTCTACAGTGATTCAAATAAAAACACTAAGAGCAGAAAACCAATATCTAACATTGCCTAAAAACATTGCCATGGTAAAATCACACAATATTTCTGAATGTATTACGTTTTACACATGTGGTCATCTTTATAAAAGCATATCCGAACTTGAACGGTATTGAGTTTTCTCTTCCCAATTCAATCCCTTGTGACCCTTTTTTCCTGTTATTTGCAGTATTTATGTATTAAAATTAACACAGTAATCACTGAAAATTTAGCCAATGAACTAAACATTATTGGCACACACACAAGGAACAACCATTTAACTTCATGGGGTGTATGCTTTTTTTTTTTTTTTCATTTCTTTTCAACAAATTATTATAGAAAAAAACCAATTGACATAAAAAGATGCAACAAAATAATAATCTGACCCTGGCCTGCAGTTTTCAATAAGAAATTGTGTTAAAATTTGAGAAAAAAAATATTACCGATTTTTCATGTAAAAAACATAGCCCTCCCCTCCCCCCTCCAGCCCCTAAAAGTTACATGATTTGTCTCTAAATTCTGTTTATCAAGATTTCTTAGGGTACATGCAAATTTCTATATATCATATGACTGACCATTTAAATATCAAATGGGCTTGCATGAATAGAGTTGTCCATTTAATTCAAAACACATGTATCAAGGTCATTGTCACTTGATCTTTAATTCTCATGGACACATTCTCTAGTTTAAATATATATTGAAGAATGCATAGAGCTTGACTTGCATGCTTTTTATTCAAGCAAGAGGCACTGTTGGTATTTAAAGTTCACCTTGATTTCACATGGTTATTTTCCATTGTTATTTCCAATCATCCTTTACATGTCATCTTCTTTGATATTTAAATGACAAGTCACATACCAATAGTATATTTGCATAGGGAGCACATGTTCTTATTTTTTTTTACAGTTTTAGGCTGTTCTTTCACTCCCCTAAAAATTACATATATAAAAACATGGATGAAAAATTCTAAAAGTTACTGTCAGAGTTCGTAGAAACATATAAAATATATATGTGAAGAAAAAAGAAAAGAAAACATTAAAATGGATTTTTAATTAATTTGTTTTAGGTGGTCTATAGCATTCAAATGGGCTATACCAGGAAAACCTATATTTCAGTCAGTGACAGTATATAAAAAAAATGTTATCCAGTCAATGCAATTTGCTTGCTCAAATAGAACAAGCACAGGATAAAAACATATCCCAATCTATAATTCCCTCCTTTCTGATATGTAGGTCAACATATCAGAAAAAAAGGAGAATTAAACTTTTAAAGTGGTAAAAATTCTAAAAGACAATACAGATGGAGAAAATTTGTCAGGTGAAACCCATATTAGTAGATTATTGTTGGATGAAGTTGACATTCCCAAGAATGTTTGTTTATATCAGCCCTGTGATATGAGAAGAGAAGATTGTATATGATGAAGATTCCAGAGACCTACAAATAATAAACAGATGCCACTGGATGATAAAACCTCTAATGACCTTTTGAAATACGAGCTAAGTGTACAATCAGTTAACTTTTTTGGGAGGATTATATATTTTTTCTGAATAATATTTCTGTCCCCAAATTTTATAGAAAAAAAAAAAATCTTGAACTAAAAGAAAAAGAATATATATAATCTGACCCTGCAATTTTCAAGAAGAAATTTTGATAAAATTTGAAAATAAAATTATGGATTTTTCATGTAAAATTTTTTTTTTGCTTTGTATGAAAACTTTTTTTCTGGCTTGGTTCCTCTCTAAAAATTAAATAGGTCAGTCCCTTAATATAACAATATTGAAACAAGTGTTAAAAGCATGATCAGCAGATAAAAAAAAGGATGGTAATAACCAGAAAAATCAACTTTTGAATCCACAAAAGGCATCATAAAGGAAGATTCCACTTCCACAATCATCAGAAAATGGAACCTTATAGATGTGCTGAATTATGACCTCAAATTTGTAAAAAAAAAAATTCAATTTCCAGTTTTGTACAACTTAAGATATAATTAAAATTATTGAATCTATATATAAAATAATTTAAAGTTAAAAGTTTTATTGCTGGAGGAAACTGGAAAATCACCAATCTATTATTAGTCTCTGACATATTCTATCACACACACTAAATGTAGTGGTACCAAGTACACCTTGCCAGGTAGGTATAAAACTTTTAGTGGTCATAGTCATTGTTTGCATTGGTAGATGTAATCCAACTACCATACGATATATTTTTGGACCATCTTGATCGTATGATAGTTGTAAATCCAACTACCTATGCAATCAGTACCTATCACCACTAACGTTGAGAGTTCAAATTCTGCTCATGGCGACGTTAACTCGATACAACATTACATGATAAAGTTTTTTAGTGACTTGTAGCAGGTCGGTGGTTTTCTCCAGTTTCCTCCACCAATAAAACTGACCACCACGATATAACTGAAATATTGTTGAAAGTGGCTAGTAGGTCACCGCTACCCTTACCCCTGTGAGAACTCTCCCTCTTTTAGAGGGATGTTTAATACCACTTTCAACAATATTTCGGTTATATCATGGTGGTAAGTTTTATTGGTGGAGGAAACCGGAGTACCCGGAGAATATATATTCTGGCCTCAAACCACACAAATTGATATCCATGAACTTAAATGAATTTGCATTATACTAATTTCCTGGGATAAGTGAATACAGCTGACAACACAATAAAATGCTAAAATAATACTGATAACAGTTTTACAAAATATTGTTTAGAAATAAATATCATACTTAATCAATCAGCTTTATAAATATGTGGTTTGTTAGTTAATCTCCGAACATTTTGATTGGATTAGACTTGCTAAAATAAATATCCAAGTCAAATTCAAAAAACAGAAACAAAAAATATGTAGCGGTCTGTTTATCTGGATCATCATACTTGAACCTAATTTTTCACATAATCATAATTTCAACTTATTTTAAAAAAAAAATCCTTACATACTCGCTATGTAAAACCAGAGGCCCCCAATAACCTGTATTGCTCACCAGATTTATACATACAATGTAAAAGAAAAAAATTGAAATTTCTCATCAGCTGGTGACAGCCATCTTGAATTTCAGATCAGAACTGAATCAAAAGTTAGTCAGAGATTTACTATACTTTCACTTGTTGATGAATTTGTTTATGTGTGCAAAAATGATTTGGAGAAGAAGCTGTTTCTGTGGATTTCATTTTTACATCCAGCACAAGTTCTTAGTCAAAGAGGCCCATGCTTCTTGCTGTTACAAAAGTTATGTCCCTTTGCTCATTCCCATATCAGAAATCACCAAATCTGAAGTTGACATTGTACTTTACTTAAAAAGAAGAATAGATTTATAAAAAAAAAAAATTTTTAACACACACAAAAAAGAAAAGCCTCATACAACTGAGACTTTAAATATGCCCCTGTCAATGTCATACAAGTTACAAAATGTATCTTATTTCATAGTTTGTACCAGTTAACCTAGACACATACAAATGTAATATCAACTTTTATATCACTTCATGAAAATGTCTTCACACGGGTTTAAGTTTAAGGAAAAAAAACTTGAAGGTCTGATTCAAATAAAGCTATGTTAGCAATTTCATATCCTTCAAAACTAAACAATGACACTGCTCAGCTCTAAATTGTATCTGCATGCATGCACTCCACCAGTAGATGGCAAACAACAACATCCAGGGAACCAGTTTATACCTGAATACCAAATTGACACTCTTTTTCAACACTCGGACATGATGAAGATATGTCTATAGTCTGTTTCAAATATTTAAGGTCACATGGCAGTTGTCATGGTGATGTGTCATCATCTGGCTGCGTACATTGTTATGAATTCTTTAACTTTGGTTTTAAAAGATTCCTGAAAAAAAACCATATCTACAATTATTGTTAGTTTGTTAAGGAAACAACCATTGAACTTTTTTTAGGTGGGGGTCTGTTTTATTTTGAAAAAAAATTTGTTGCAGTAATTTATTTTGTAGAAAATGCAATTTGCATGAAATATGCAAAGTTTTAATAATCTGACCCTACAGATTTCAAAGAGAAACTAGGGAAAAAATTTAAAACAGGACAATACTTAAAGTAATATTACACCAGTTTTGGGTGAAGAAAATTTCCACCCTGAAAATTCAATTTGGAATACGGCGGTATCTTTACTAAGCTATTCATGCATGTTTCAAGTCGAAATATGTTCCCTACAACTAGAAATCTGCAAATCCGTGTGCATGTTTATTGTCCTCGCCATTGTTGTGGAGACTGATTAACTTTCGGTCGCTTTGTTCCGATGATTGCCGATCATGACCTCGTGAAGAAAAGTTAAAGGGGCATTAGCTACGAATTTGACCAAAAAAAATATGTTTTGGAAATTGGTAAATAGCTTTAAAATGATGAAATAAAGGTAAATATTTCACATTAAACAGCTTATCGTACCACTTTTCGCCTTTTGAGAACGAAAATTACCATCAATTTATTATTTCCTTGCAAGCAAATAATTTGACCTCGCTTTCTCCGTATGCAACTGACCTTACTAAATTTAGTGACAGGTAAAAACAAATAACTTGTATTTTGTCGCTTATTAACTGCAAACTTGCATGGTTCTTTGTCCGTAATTAACGCCGACTAAAAGCAGATTCACAGAAAATAAGAAATAAGTGCATTGTTGTACTGATTTAATGACGATTCGGCAAACTCCGTAAACAATGCCGATAATTAATAAGATGGCTTCCATTTCTTGATGATCTCAAAACACGAGCAGTTGCACCTTTTTTCCCCGATGCGCATACATTTCATAACATGTATAAGTTACAGAAACACGTTTTATTAAGGCATCAATAATATCTGATAGTTTTTATGGGTAACAAAAATTTACGATTTTGGCAGATAATGCCCCTTTAAACAATCATGGATGTTTCGTAAGCATGCACACATTCCTGACAACTGACAATGATTATAGAGGAATCTGTGTTTCATGTCGTGTGAACTAATTTGTTTTTTTGCAATTATTCTTGTGGTACACACGGAATATATATATTTTTTTCTTCATCAACTGAACAGTGCGCATGAGCGATAATCTCCCCGAAAGAGTTCAAATCTTGGGTCACGTGCATATCGTTTGCATTACTGTACGGGAAAACAGAATTATCTGCTGTCAAATATTTTGCGATTTGCTCTTAAAATCTGCTTTTGAGTGGATTTTTAATGTTATGCAGTTGATTTTAGATAAAATAAAGTGACATATTAAGTGAAAATATTTAATCCAAAAATTCCACGATATTTGCCTTTCATATTACTTTAATGAACAAATACTCAAAAGGCTATAAATGAAAACAATATAGTTGTACATTGTACAAAATCATGATTGATTGGTGTAGAGATCATATTATGAACAAAAGACGAGCTCAAGTGATTAATATAAGCATAATGCAGGACCAACCACACTTTCAGAAAATAGAAAGACTTGACTTTTCCCTCAGAAAACATATATTATTACTACTAGGTTAAAACTGGACTATACTCTATGGTAAAACTGACCTTATTTCTGCTATAGTGGTCTGCTGCATCTACATTTAAAGGGTCGTCAAAATTTAACAAATCCTGTAAAGACATATACAATATATACATAGATTATAATATAAGAGTGGTTCACCTTAAAACTATATGCCAACTTTTTTTTAATCAAAGCTCTCAATGTACTATAAGGGAAGCACTTTCAAAGATTCCATGCACATCATCTGACTAATAAACTTTCTAAGAAAATAAGATTCAGTATTTACACCTACATTAAGAGTTGCACATACAAAAAAGAGACTCACCTGAGCCTATATTGCTCACCTGATTATTCATATGCACTTTATGTTCAATGTTCAATAAAGTCTAGATTTTAAGAAATTTTATTACATTCATTTTTACAAAGACGTTCAGTTGTAACCTTTTAAAGTAGGGTTAGGGGTTATGGTGGTAAACACCACTTTCAACAATATTTCAGCTATATTTTACTGGTGGAGGAAACTGGAGAAAACTACCGACCTGCTGCAAGTCACTGACAAACTTTATCACTTAATGTTGTATCGAGTACAGCTCACCGAAGTGGGATTCAAACTCATAACGTTAGTGGTGGTGCATAGGTAGTTATAAATCCAACTACCATACGATCATGACCTCTTATCCCATCAGTAAAAATCTACTTACAGAAAATAAAGAATTAAGACCCCATATCACATCTTTTAATCTTCTAGTAGGTGCCCAACCTGTAATAATAATAAAGACATGGTAAATATTAGATCAACAAGTAGTCAGACTACCAGTAAAACAATGTCTGGTAACATGAAAGGTCCCACTAGTGAGGCAGGAGTTTGCTGCAAGATTTTAGTGGGGTTTGTGTTGCTCAATCTTTAGTTTTCTGTGTAATGTTTTGTCAATCATTGTTTGTCCTTTTTCCTTTTTCATTTGGCCATTGTAATGTCTGTCCTTCTATTTACAGCTTATGATTGCCCCTTTGGTGCACCTGTAAACCTATCCATGTCCATTTAAATAAATCTTAACAAGAGAGGAAGTGGGCGTTAGTATATATGAAAAAAATATATCTGAAAGTCGGAAAGAGAAATTGAGTGAGTGAATGTTGTTCAACTCCAAGTGAGCAAATCTTCAACTATATCATGGTAAGAACAAGTTACATTTGATGAAATGATGATGATGTCTGCTTTGTACTAGACCAGCATCCTTAGTTGGATTTTCATAGTGCTAGCTCACTGAAACAACAGTCTGTGTGTAGTCATGTCGTCTTACTCTAACAATCCTGATTCTGAGATAATCAGTCTTTGCTCTTACTGCTTGATTTGCGGAGAAGCAGAAAATATCAATTTTATAGTCTGGTTTGACTCGATCAGGGCTCAAACTCTCTGATCTACTGCTAACCAATACACCATCGGTGTGTATGAAAGTCAGATATAAATGTGTTGTTCTTTAATTTTTATATTTACCCATGTTTCATACAGCATTTTTCTGTACACATCCTTTTGTGTTAAATGTAATACTGTGAAATCACTTTTATTTTTGGGGTACCAATTTTCATGATTTTCGTGAGAAGGCTGATCCAAAAAATTAAGAATCCAACGAACAATGAATCTTGGGAAGCAGTTTGACATCTGTCTATTGTATTGAAGATTTCTCGAAGATTTGCTATCCAATGAAACTTAATCATGTTGAAAATATATAAACCACGAATTTTGTGTACAAACACAGAATCCACAGACTTGTAATTTTTAACCAAACCACGAAAATTGATACCAATGAAGGAAAATGCTATCACAGTATAACGGTTTCTCACCTAAACTATCGTATGAACTTTGACGTAATAAACTAAGACAGACTTCTCCATCCTCGTCAATGTTAGGATGCCAAATTCTAGTTTGACACGTCACAACCGGAGGCTGTAAAATTATAAGTGTTTATCATTATATTATTTACTTATATACAGGCACATAATATTATATTATTCACAAATATATATGAATGGGATTGAGCAACAGACTATGCCTATACAAGCTCTCTCCTTTTTACATGTATAAGGCATACATTCAGTAATAAGTGTTTGGGTATATAAAAATTATATCAATATAAGATAATTATGTTCCTTCAATACAAGCACATGTATTAAAATAAATTAAATAGCTTTTGCTATCAGTAATCATTTTTGTTTCATAGTTTGTCCTTTATAGATAGACGACGAGATTCCCAGACAAATTGTATTCAGCAGTTAAACTCAGAATTCAGGAGTGCTTAGCCTAAAATTTCATAATTAAATAAACTTATAAATTTTGAGTCCCCCTATATATACCATTTACTCAATACAATATTATGTGATAAAGTTTGTCAGTGACTTGTGTCAGGTTCATGGTTTCTGCGGGTACTCCAGATAACAATAACATTGACACGAATCCCGAAACTCATTCTTTTCCTGTATTTCGATAAAAATAATTAATTATAATACTTATACATTGTAAACATTGGCTTTATAAATAGATATATATTTTGCATAAAGCGAATTAAGTATTATATTATCATATCATGCATTAGATAATAATAAGCTTGTTTATAGTATAAACTAATCACTGATGTCAATTTTTTCATTTGAAACATTGTTCTCAGTTAGCAATAAATTTTAATTAATGAAGTATAGTTCTTCAACTATAAAGAAATGTCATGATATTGTATGCTCCCAGACTGTTTGCAAATAATAGACACGAACGTCTTAAATTTAGGCTCCAGAAGTATAAAGATATCCTTTTTTCTTCTTTTTATTTCTGTAATAGAAAAATATGCTAAAATAATGTGTACAAACATGTTTGTATGGTTACTGAAAATATTATGTCAAACTTTCATTGCTTTTGATCAAAATAAAATTATATGACCAAAAAAAAAAAGTATATTCAAATTAAAAAAAAAAAAATTTAGGCTCCAGAAATGTGGAATGTGCACTAAATCATACATCTACATTTCTTTTACTGCAATATTGTAGAAAGTGCCATCCAACAAGCATAATCTAAATACAGTGAAACCTGTCTAAACCGAACCTTCTTGGGACCAACGATTGTGCTTTGAACAAACAGGCGTTTGGTTTACACAGATTAAAATAACAAAGATTTCCTACATTGGGTGAGGCTGTCATGGTCTTGATCGTATGGTAGTTGGATTCTTAACTACCTGTGCAATCAGTGCCTATCCCCACTAATGTTGCGAGTTCGCATCTTGCTCGGGCGAGGTGTACTAGATACAACATTATGTGATACAGTTTGTCTGTGACTTGCGACAGATCTGTGGTTTTCTTCAAGTACTCCGGTTTCCTCAACCAATTAAACTGACCGCCACGATATAACGGAAATATTGTTGAAAGTAGCGTTAAACACCATAACCCTAACCCTACATTGGGACTTTAATTAAAGTTTGGTTTATACAGCATTCTATTTTATTCAGGGTTTGACTTAGACAGGTTTCACTGTAGTAAGACCTATATAACATACCAGTATATTGTATTCGTCTGGTATATTTAATGTAAATTTAAACCTTCCTCCATGCCAGAACCCCTCGTCTGGTGTAATAATTAATGTAAATTTATGTAATGTGTTTGGATCTTCAAAATTCACTTTACAAGTCTTTGGCAAATTCTCTTCCATTTCTTGAACTTCTGAAATAAGAAAGTGAAAACTGGATGTCAATTTAATATATCGTGCAATACACATACAAGTAATAGATACATAACTTTGATAATAAAAGAACCGCATCTGTGGCGTAATGGTTAGCATGCTCTCCTCGAGTGTGGTAGATCGTGGGTTCGAGCCCCGGTCGGGTCAAACCAAAGACTATAAAATTAATATTTGCTGCTTCTCCACTAAGCACACAGCACAAAGGAGAAAGAACAAAGACTGGTTGGCTCGGAATCAGAATAATGTGTCACAGTGGAGCGACATGTCTACCTGCGGACTGTTGTTTCAGTGAGCTAGCACTAAAAAAATCCAGAATGGACAATCAAGAGACACTGACAACAACAAGACACAAAACGAAGACAAACAAAACAAAAAACACAAAGCAGAAATTAAAACTAAAAAGATGAGCAACAGGGACTTCACCAAAAAACAGGCGTGAACCCAGATGCTTGCGAAACGGTAAGCAGTGATTTACCTTTATGAATGGAGTTTCTCACGCAAAAAAAGTAGTGTCTTGGCAAAACTAGAGGCCACTTTTACATTACAATAGCTCGATCAGCAAGGGGTATTTTCGTACAATTCTTACAGAAACATTTATGATATGACTAGTGGCACTAATATTCTGGTACTTGCCCTCCGTTTTTCATACGTTGTATATATTTATTCAAAGATTTAAAAGGCCCCTTTATATGACAATATTCATATGGTAGTTGAATTAACATTTACCTATACAACCAAATCGGTGGTGTAATTGTTATCATGCTCATCTTGCATTGAGTGAGGTAGATCGTGGGCTTGAGCTCCAGTCCATCTTGCATTGAGTGAGGTAGATCGTGAGCTTAAGCTCCAGTCCATCTTGCATTGAGTGAGGTAGATCGTGGGCTTGAGCTCCAGTCCATCTTGCATTGAGTGAGGTAGATCGTGGGCTTGAGCTCCAGTCCATCTTGCATTGAGTGAGGTAGATTGTGGGCTTGAGCTCCAGTCCATCTTGCATTGAGTGAGGTAGATCGTGGGCTTGAGCTCCAGTCCATCTTGCATTGAGTGAGGTAGATCGTGGGCTTGAGCTCCAGTCCATCTTGCATTGAGTGAGGTAGATCGTGGGCTTGAGCTCCAGTCCATCTTGCATTGAGTGAGGTAGATCGTGGGCTTGAGCTCCAGTCCATCTTGCATTGAGTGAGGTAGATCGTGGGCTTGAGCTCCAGTCCATCTTGCATTGAGAGAGGTAGATTGTGGGCTTGAGCTCCAGTCCATCTTGCATTGAGTGAGGTAGATCGTGGGCTTGAGCTCCAGTCCATCTTGCATTGAGTGAGGTAGATCGTGGGCTTGAGCTCCAGTCCATCTTGCATTGGGTGAGGTAGATCGTGGGCTTGAGCTCCAGTCCATCTTGCATTGAGTGAGGTAGATCGTGGGCTTGAGCTCCAGTCCATCTTGCATTGAGTGAGGTAGATCGTGGGCTTGAGCTCCAGTCCATCTTGCATTGAGTGAGGTAGATCGTGGGCTTGAGCTCCAGTCCATCTTGCATTGAGTGAGGTAGATCGTGGGCTTGAGCTCCAGTCCATCTTGCATTGAGTGAGGTAGATCGTGGGCTTGAGCTCCAGTCCATCTTGCATTGAGTGAGGTAGATCGTGGGCTTGAGCTCCAGTCCATTTTGCATTGAGTGAGGTAGATCGTGGGCTTGAGCTCCAGTCGGCGCAAACTGAAGTCTATAAAATTGGTATTTGCCTCCCAAACCTTCCCCTCTAAAAGTTCAAAGGTTGTTCCCTTAGCACTATTTACTGATGCTTATATAATTACAAGTTATCAATATACACATCTAGCATTCCTAGTACATTTTGTATGTGTAAATGAACTGGAAAAATTTACCTTTAACTAACAGTTTATCTCGTATAGATATTCTTTTATTTTCTTCATTTTCTTTTTTGCCCGTAGTACTCTGTTGTTTCAATTTCTTTGATAATGTAATCATAGCTAGGACACTTCTGTAATTTAAAAAAATTTAAAAACAAATAATATATTATACAACCTAATGGACTAATTCAGAAAATCAACTTTTCTGCTGGATCTAACTGTTTTAATTTGTAGGTAAATTCTTGTTTTTTTACTGGCACTTTTGAGGTATGCATGTATAATAATAGTGTCCAAAAAAAAATTGTGATCGCATATTTTATATAAGGAGCCAGTTTCATGCTTGGCTGAGTTTTTTTTATTTTTGTATACAAAATGAATCAATTATAAATTCTTTTATTTAAGGGGCTGTCGTGGCCGTGATCGCATGCTATTTGGATCTACAACTACCTGTGCAATCAGTGCCTATCACCACTAAAGTTCGAACCCTGTTCATGGCGCGGTGTACATGTACTCAATACAACATTATGTGATAAAGTTTGTCAATGACTTGCGACAAGTCTGTGGTTTTTCCCAGGTAGTTTCGTTTCCTCCACCAAAAAAATGACTGCCACGATATATATATGAAATATTGTTGAAAGTGATGTTAAACACCATAACCCTTAACTACCACCCACCCCCCCCCTCTACAATCAGGGACTTGTCATAATTATTTTATCTTTATCAAACCATGGTCTTTCAAGCTATAAAATTCTAAATTTAACAGGAATTCATTTATGCATAATTAATTCTTTTTTAAACAGACAGGAGATAGGAAGCTCTGAAAATAAACATAGCAGAATTGGACGTAAACAAAATACCCCAAGGAATAATCAGGTTCTCTTTAGGAGTGTAAATATAACTCGTAGGTAAACACTCTCTTTAGGAGTGTAAATATAACTCGTAGGTAAACACTAAAGGATTTAGCTGCTAAATTTAACAACAGGAAGGTACAACAGTCTTCGAAATTAGACTTTCGAATTTACTGGCCAGAAAACTTCAAAATTAGAATATTTATATAGATTCTATTGAAAAAAATTAGCAAAAGTCACTGGTTCGAATCAATTTTCACTGGCCATGGGCCACCGGACCACTTCTAAAGTCGATGACTGGTACAATGTTACATCTAGAAGTGTTTGTACTTACGTAGGAATTTATGTTTCGATATGTTCGAGAGTTATAAAGAATGAATGACATGCAAGAAAACTACAATCTTGACAAGAGAATTAGGTTTAGTGTGTAAAAATTGAATGTGACTTCAAAATTACAGGTGGTCTACTATATTTAGTGATAAGAACAAATTTATGTTGTGTACATAGAAATCCATGTTTAAGGAAAGTCTGACTAATATTTCCGACCTGAATATCTAACTCTTGGTCATCTTTGAATGTGTGTGCCATGTGTTAAGTCATGTTCTAGGTGTACAAAATGTGCATGTAAGCTGGTTGCTGTGGATGGTAATTAATATGAATACAGACAAATATATTTCGGTTGTAGATGACAGTTTCTTTTGAATATTTGTAATGTCACCATTTTGCAAACTCAAATTCTGTACACGTACAATATGTATATAAAGTATCTAGCATAATACACATATTTCAGTCTTCAGATGGCGTGTTTCTAACTTCAAAATAGTTTTAAAAAACTTTTAGATTTCTTGAAAATTCAAGTGACGAATTGGGTACGGGAAATACTCTTCACTTTCGAAAAGTAATCATCAATAATTTATTGATTTTTGCTACGGTACACAGTGATTATCTATAAATTTACACAAGGAAATCTAGGCACCAAAAAAATCGCCAGTCAAGAAAATAAATCGCAAATTGCGACATTGGCGACCGACAGCGCGATCCCTGACTTTGGTGCTATTATTCTACCTAAAAAATGACTGTTGGGATTTTAGAATATTGGTATGAATCTCTTCCTCAAAATTTTTATAGTCACAAGTCCAATATTATTTTTTGGAGCATTCATCCATGGTTATAGATTTAAAGCCAAAGGCCCACTTGTGACTTGAATTGACCATCTTATTTTACATCATAAAAATTACAATTAAAATGCTTTACATGTATTAACATTAAAAAATATATATATATACAGACAAACATGTATTAAGAGGTCACCATTTAGACAAAGAAAAAGTGGCCTTATAAGACAGGTTACTTCTAAAAAGAAGTTCAATTCATATTAATTTTTTTATGACAGATGACAGCTTAATAGTAAATACGCTCTCTTCGGGAGCGTTAATGGTAGATGTATGAATAAGATACGTACTAATGCACTTCAAAATGTTCAACAACATGGCTGCCAACCGGAAATAAATTAAAAGACAAATTACAAGATGTACACATGCAAAATTGATAAAAAAAAATCGTACAAAAATAAATTTCAATACTCATTGCACTTGATTTTCTTTTTCCAGGCATGTGAAATTTCATTGCTTGCTTTATGGACTCTTGTCATTTATTTATTTAAATAATCCGCAACTAGCGTATGATTGGTCACGTGACCTAAATTATCTCCAATATAAACAATACGTGAGTAGCAAATAAAGTGATCGATGCAACGAGAACAAAGAAGAAATACAGAACAATATACTTCTAGTTGATTTTTTTTTTCAAATAAAAATGAAACAATGAAATGGAAAATCCCGAACTCAAAGTGAATAACACCGAATCTTTAATCATTTGCCACTGCACATTCTCATTCATTGTGATCATCTGCTGCAAGAAATCCAAAGTTTTCAGCTGTAGAGTTTAATATATATAGGTAGTGTTATTTTTAAGCTTAAAAATACATTAACTAGCATAAGTACATGGTATGTCATTGAAAGATCTGTGTGATGTAAAAAGTCCCCAGACTACCTTTACAACTGGTAATATAATAAGCTGGAGAGGATATTTTGTAAACAGGAAGAAAAATTACTGTTCTTCGGGAGCTAGTCCGAGATTCCTCTGCCGTCCGACAGCTTTTTGCTCGACTTGCTAGAGCCGTGGGACGTCAGAGCGCTCTCCATAAAGAAGACAGCGGATTTGCCGCTCCAACTCCGGGTCAGCACATTTTCACGTTTCGTGGCTATCAGATTTTATTTTCTATCCGAAAACCTTATATAAATCGCTTCACCAATCATTTTTCTATTCATTCATAACCATTTTACCCTCAGAAAGTGGTGTTACACTCGATTACTGTACGATTTTTCCTTAGACCCTCTCATTTCGCCATTTCACTTTCGAACCTACAAACGCGATACTAACTGAATGATGACAGCAACGCATTGCATGACGGGAGCTACTTAATGCAGCGTGCCAAATTATTTGCATACATGTTTCAGCGATGTTCATCCGGGAAACCACGATCATATATGCAAATCATCTCCCATGATACATTGCGGTAATCGTAGTTTTCTCGAAATGAGAGGGTCTAAGTGAAAATCGTGCAGTAATCGAGTGCAACACCACTTTCTGAGGGTAAGATGGTAATGAATGAATAGAAAAATGATTGGTGAAGTGATTTATATAAGGGTTTCGGATAGAAAATAAAATCCTATAGTCACGAAACATGGAAATGTGCCGACCCGGAGTTGGAGCGGCAAATCCGCTGTTTTCCTTATGGAGAGCGCTTTGACGTCCCACAGCTCCAGCAAGTTGAACAAAAAGCCGTCGGACGGCAGAGGAATCTTGGACTATTCGGGAGCGTTTCAGGTTGCACCTGCCTCATATCAGTCATCGACTTTAGCAGTGGTCCGGTGGCCCACGGCCAGTGAAAATTGATTTGGACCACTGACTTTTGCCAAATTTTTTCAATAGAATTTATATAAATATTCTAATTTTGAAGTTTTTGGGCCAGTAAATTCGAAAGTCTAATTTCGAAGACTGTCATATTAGTGGTAGAAGTATGAACATACTAATCATGCACTTCAAAAATGTTCAACAACATGGCTGCCAACCGGAAATAAATTAAAAGATAAATCATGTGACCTAAATTATGGCTGCCAACCAGAAATAAATTAAAAGATAAATCACGTGACCTAATTATATAAACAATACGTGAGTAGCAAATAAAGTGATCGATGCAACGAGAAAAAAGAAGAAATACAGAATAATATACTTCTAGTTGATTTTTTTTTCAAATAAAAATGAAACAATGAAACAGAAAATTCCGAACTCAAAGCAAATAACACCGAATCTTTAATCATTTGCCACTGCGCATTCTCACTCATTGTGATAGTCTGCTGCAAGAAATCCAAAGTTTTCAGCTGTAGAGTTTTAGGTAGTGTTATTTTTAAGCTTGATATTTTGTAAACAGGAAGAAAAATTACTTTTCTTCGGGAGTGTTTCAGGTTGCACCTGCCTCATATTATTATTAATAGAGATGACCACATGGGCTGCAGACAGGTTTCACTGTATACACAAAATTTATAAAATCAAGTCAATTCAAAATTATTTTTTAAATACGTATATATTTATTATTCACTAAAATTGGAAATGAATCACGAATAGTTACAAAAAAGGTAAATCATGAAATATTCATCCTCACAGCCCACATAAAATGACAACAGGTGTATTTATCAATTTCCATGTAAATAGTTCTACAAAGGTTAAGTCACAGAATGAGGATTCATAATTTGTATTTAGATAACTTAAATCGTACGTGTTATTCTTTTCTTTGTTATGGCATACTTCGTGTTAAAAAAATCTGTCCAAGTTCATTTGAACCGGAAGTTTACACTTTCCGTGATCAACCCCATACAACATTAAAAATAAGATATCTATCATTATGCTATGCGATTTTTAATTGTTATAGTATGATTAAATGTGATACATTATTGCTTATGTAACATATTTAGCTGGTATCATTGTTCTAATTTCTTCGTCTTTCACTTTTTTTTAATGATACAAGGAATGTGATAATTTGAAAGATGGAATGGCCCTGGCAATATAATTTCCCACCTTTCTTCACGTAATATTTGTATTTAGATCGCTTTGTAAGATGTATGATTAATGTCATGTGTTAAGCATAAGATGAATAATCTCAGCAATTACAGGGCACAAATGTCCAACAATGCGCACCATTGGCATTGGTAGCAAGGCTTTTTTAATATTAATTCTTGTTGCATTTAAATCTCCCTGATTTTAGATTCTCAGAACACTTTAGTTTTTATCTGTATCTCATTTCATTCATTTTTTATAATTATTTGATGATTTGGTTTTTGACCCCCTTAAAATACTATGGAAAAATCTAAAACAAATTTGGTTCCTTCAAGTAAAAAAATCATATCTAGCCAATAAAATTGATTATTTGTTGTTGTTTTTTTAATTACTTGTACCTCAGTGATGATTGTACATTAATAATAAATTTAAAAAAATGCATTTAATCTATAATAAACAAGGAAATAATATAAAATGTGTAAGGCTGTCAAGGAAGACTTGTGTCGCCTGCATGGCAAAAATAGACTGTTTATCATATTTGTCATTTTTCCAGTAAAAAAATCTGAATTTATTATAAAACGAAATAGCTAGTGCACATCTATGCTTCCTCATAAAGGTACTTTGTAACTTTGGTTAGTCTAATTCTTATGAATGGTTTAGGAGGAATAACAGATTTGACCCCCCCCTTTTTTTTAATTAATAAAAAAAATTGTAATGGGTTTGGCAATTACTACCATATATAAATGAGTGAGTATGGTTATATAATTTACAATTACAGTAGTTCTAAGACAAATTGATACCATATATGATTATCTATTCTATAGTGTTCAGATAAACAGGAAGTTAGTATAACAAGGGAGATAAATAGTAACACCTCAGGAAAACGACAATCAATATAGTGGAATGAAACGTTTTTGGACATACATCAAACATAAACGCACGGATAATAAAGGAATAGCACCAATGCGAAACAACGGACTTCTCCATTCAGAACCATCTGAACAAGCAACTATACTGAACAACCAGTTCCAATCAGATTTCTCAGAAAAATGCAATTATACGAAACAGGAATTCCAAAATAAATACCATATGGGAGGAAGCTATCAAACTGCTCCAGAAATCAACATAACATGCGCAGGAGTACTTAAACTATTACAGAAGTTAAATCCCAACAAAGCAGCAGGACCAGACAACATCCGGCCAAAAATTCTAAAAGAACTGGCACCAGAAATAGCACCAATCCTGACCATAATATTTAGGAAATCACTGGAAACAGAAGAAGTACCACCAGACTGGCGATCAGCTAATGTCAGCCCTGTCTACAAAAAAGGTGACCGTCATAAGGCTGAGAATTATAGACCAATCTCACTCACATGCATCTGCTGCAAACTAATGGAACACATAATCACTAGCCATATAATGAACCACGCAGACAAAAATAACATCCTGTATCCATTACAACACGGCTTCTGGAGCAAAAGATCTTGTGAAACTCAACATATTGAATTCATTGATGAAGTTACCACCAATATGTCAGCAGGTAAACAAACCGATGTACTCATTATGGACTTCTCAAAAGCATTTGATAAAGTCAGTTATGGTCTCCTTGTTAATAAGCTTAAGCTTATGGTCCAGCACAGAGAAGCCAGATACGTTTGTATCAAACATGGGAATAGATCCAGTGTAGACACCATGCTAGACACACTAAAATGTAAAACCCTACAACGTAGAAGGAAGGAAGACTCAACATGCTCTACAAAATACAAAGCAAAGAAGTAGCAATTAGTACGGAGAACAGACTAATACCACCAAGTCGATTTACCAGGAACATGCACAACCTCGTGTTCCAAATACCAAATTCCAACAGTGACTACAGAAAGTTCTCATTCTTCCCGAACACTATCAGGGATTGGAACTCACTTCAACCAGACATTGTATCTGCCGGATCACATACCACTTTCAAGGCGAAAGTGGCTGCCATGAAAGACTAGATGTAAACAAGTGTAAATAGTTTTTAACTGTATATGCTACTGCCAGCTGGCAGTATTTTATCAATTAAAACTGCACACACTTTCGACATGGCATAGCAATCAACAAGTTGATGGTGGCCATTATGAGGCAAAAGGCAGAAGCAAATACGAAAAATTATCATCACCAGAAACTAAATAAATATTAAAATGATAGTAAATTATGTCTGTTTTTCAATAAATGATTGTTGTTATATCTTAGAACAATCACTTTTGCACAATGTTTGCAACTGTCAATGAGGTACCCTTCTAAAAAGCTTGTTTACGATGTAATTTTATGGTTCAAACCAAAACCATACCGCCAATATCTCAAAGATATAGAATTCTCTGGAAGGTACTACTAAATTTGTATTTTCTCTTTTCATTGGACGGTAATTTATATTCATCCAATGAAATTTACCATTATAAAACTGCGTTAGAAAATCAGTCATCGTTGTCTAAATTTGGAACCGAATTCGGAACATGCGCATTAAGACGGACAAGAGTTATCTCTCTTTTGTCCCTTGCTACCATTGACATTACTAATATTACTTTATTAGGGAAAATAATTAGTTTCCTAATCCTATTCCTAGTCAGAACAATACCTTTTGCCAGGTTATTTGACTGCTGCTATAATGTCAAGTCTTAATTATTAATTCAAGCAAAATATAAAACTTATATACTATAGTTGATTTGTTTTGGATGTATGGATCTCTCGGAGCATTCTCGCAGTGAAGACTGAGATGTGATGAGAAATCCATTTGGAGCAAAGCAAATCAATGATCGTTATGCTAATGTTTATCAAGTATTTGGTGAGATGACGTCAGTGATGTCATTATAGCGTCACATCAAAAGATAGGGTTTGCACCTTGTGACGGTTGATTTTGCTTTCTCGTTGATCAAAACGACAAAAGCAAAGTGAAAGTCGCCCAATATCAATTATATACTTCTGTCTACCTTGACTATTGGAGTCTTCCATACCTGTGAATTTTTATATGCAGCACCCCCTCTCGCCCAGACATGTGATCCATCAACTCGCGAGAGCTAGTACATGGATGGAAATACTCGCCAAAATCATTTTACATTCAAATTTGGCGAGTGTTTCCTACACTGTATGTCAATTTGCCCAAAGTCCAACTATATATAGCTTGGGAATGAAAATATAGCACAAACGAAAGTTGACAATCAAAAAAATATAGCACAAACGAAAATTGACAATCAAAAACTGAAGGAAGTAAATTAAAGACTGTAATTTTTCTCTGATTTCAGGATCCAACCTAATTCAGATACGAGGAAGAAAACTGAAGGAAGTAAATTAAAGACTAATTTTTCTCTGTTTTCAGGATCCAACCTAATTCAGATACGAGGAAGAAACAACTAGAAGGGTGGTGTTCATTGATCCTTAACTATCACAAACATATAAAATCATACAGTATAGATGTCACAGAAATACTCCAGTCTCCATTATGTCATAATAAAGATATAGATCGTATCCTCTTATCAGTCATTCCCAATGTCTGTCGGACATGTGGCAATGTCCAGTAAAAATTGGTTTGGTCCAGTAAAGGGTTATTCATTACTGGACCAAATGACTAGTAGGAATCTGAGCACCTCTGTGGAGTATGTAAATGTCCTGTAAACTTGATGCTGGGTCCAGTAATTCACACTCCTTTAATGGACCAAATGTTCATTCAACTTCAATTTAGCTTGAGAAATGCTGTTTTATTTTGTGATATTACTAAGAAAGGATATGGATGTAATGAACATGAGACTATCATGACATGCATGTAATTTACATATTTTTAGTATTTTTCATTTACCGGTATTTTATTCAGTATACGATTCATAAAAAAATGGTTAACTATAATAAAAAGATAGCTATCTGATTTAGTGGGCATGATAATTTCGTGCAAAAACCTTCATCAGGTAGGCTTGAAAAGTCAAAAGATCGGAAAGCCAAATAATTTTTAAAATTCTTTGAAAACATACCTATTACACATTTCTTATTACATAAACACAATTTTCATCTCCTTAACATTTTTTAAGGAAAGCTATCAATAGATGGATTATACACAGTGTTAGATGAACTTTGTAAAAGAGGTAAATTTTATTGTAATGTTTGTTGGCCTTTGGGTTAGATGTAGTATTTTTATGATTACTGTGTACCTAGACTGACTAAAAAAACCATAACAATCGGTCATTTCTCTAAACTCATTACATCATGAAGAATAAATATATTTTATATAAAGTTCAAGATTAGGACTCTGCATTGTTTACCGTCGTGGTCGTGATTGTATGGTATACTACAGTTGTAGTTGGATTTCAAACTACTTATGCAATCAGTACCTAACACCACTAACGTTGTAAATTCAAACTCCGTTCATGGCGAGGTGTTCTCGATACAACATTATGTGATAAAAGTTTGTCAGTGACTTGCAACAGGTCAGTGGTTTCTCCGGGTACTCTGCTTTCCTCCACCAATAAAGCTGATCACGAGGATATAAATGAAATATTGTCGAAAGTGGCATTGAACACCATAACCATTACATCTTATTTTCCAGGTCATGTAGAATGGAAAGATTTAAAGACAAAGAAACAATGTTTATTAATGTGGAGGACACCAGAAGAGTGGGGAAATTTAATATATTCATGGGTATATAATATTAATTTCTTATCCAGGGGGTCATCATGAGAGTGATCATATGGTAGTTGGAATTACAACTACATGTGCAATCATTGCCTATCACCACTAAAGCTGTGAGTTTGAACCCTGTTCATGGCGAGGTTTACTCGATGCAACATTATGTGATAAAGTTTGTCAGTGACTTATGACAGGTCGGTTTCCTCCACCCATAAAACTAACCGCCACGATATAACTGAAATATTGTTGAAAGTGGCATTAAACACTATAAGCCTAAACCATTATCCATATTTAGAGCATGTAGACAGTCAATATGTACAATGTTCAATTTTGAGTCAGAATCCAGATTAATATTAGAATGAAACATTTTTGATACAGATGATTTTGTATAATGAGATTTGTTTACATGGTAATCACAGAACCATTGATAAGAAAGGGTAGATAACTCATCAACAAGTATTTTATCTTGTTTTAGATGCAATGCATAGGAAATAAATCAAAATAGTTTCTATCCACCAAAATAAAATAAAAACTTATAGATGGAGTCAAAGTTTAAAACAGACCGCAAAAATTAAATTAACAGAATATTATGTAAAATAAATGTTTAATGTCAAGAAAAGTCATCCAATCATGTACATGTCCAGAGGTTTAGATACCTCATAGTACCCACATACATTACGACTTAACATCTCTTGCTGGTGTATTGCGTTGCTCAACAACTCATTTGTTTCTTCCTATTACACAAATAAAAAAAAAATTGGCTGCAAGATTTTCAATTCCCAGGAAAAATATCGTCAGAAAATAATTGTCTTCTTTTTAGTTCAAAACCACGGAAATTAACAGTTATACAGTAATCTTGTAGAATAAAGATAAAGAGTAGATGACAAAAGGGAGATAACTCTACAATAAATGGATGAATGTTTAATGTCAAGTGAATAGTTTTTCAGCTATTTTCATGAGAAGAACAAGTTTACAAACACTAGGCAGGTAAAATGGTAGCTCTGAGATGGGCCTATGGGTGAACAATTATTTTGTTACAGGAAGGAAAGGATAATATGAGACAGGCACAACCTGTTTGAAGGGCGAAGTCCTATAATTTTAAGAGGGAGACGTGAGAAGGGAATGTAATTTTTTTTTTCAAGTACTTTTTAAAGTTTTTTTTTAATTATTTGGCTGGAGTTATCTCTCTTTGACTTATGGCTGTTCCGTTCATTTTACCTTCACCGCTCTTCTGCCAAGAATTTCGTAGAAAGAGATTTTTAGTTCACCTGGACCAAAGGTCCATGTGAACTATTGCCATCACTTGGCGTCCGTCGTCTGTCGTCTGTCGTCTGTAAACTTTTCACATTTCAAGCTTCTTCTCCGAAACCACTTGGCCGATTGGAACCGAACTTAGCAGGAATGTTCCTTGGATGGTCCTCTACAAAGTTACTGTTTTTCGTTCCAGTCGGATATTCAATATGGCTGCCAGGGCCAATAATATGCTCTGATTGGCTGAAATTTCAAAGATCTTCTTCTCCGAAACTAATGAACTGACTGAACCCAAACTGTAAAGGAATGATCATTGGAATGTCCTTTACCAAGTTACTGTTTTTTATGCCGATCGGAAATCCAAGATGGCCGCCATCGCAAGACATAGATTAACATTGGACCCTATGGGAAAATGTTCAAATGCCTTCTTCTCAGAAACTACAAATATGATTAAAGCCAAACTGTACATGAATGTTCATTGGATGGTCCTCTACAATCTTAAGGTTTTTTGTTCCGATATGAAATTCAAAATGGCGGCTACGGCAGGACTTAGTTTAACATTGGACCCTATGGGAAAAATGTTTCAAAATGCTTCTTCTCTGAAACCACTTGGACAGTTGAAACCAAACTGCCCAGGAATGATCATTGGAAGGTCCTCTACAAATTTTCTGTTTTTTATGCCGGTCGGAAATCCAAGATGGCCACCACCGCAGGACATAGATTAACATTGGACCCTATGGGAAAATGTTCAAATGCCTTCTTCTCAGAAACTACAAATATTATTAAAGCCAAACTGTACATGAATGTTCATTGGATGGTCCTCTACAATCTTAAGGTTTTTTGTTCCGATATGAAATTCAAAATGGCGGCTACGGCAGGACTTAGTTTAACATTGGACCCTATGGGAAAAATGTTTCAAAACGCTTCTTCTCTGAAACCACTTGGATAATTGAAACCAAACTGCCTAGGAATGATCATTGGAAGGTCCTCTAGAAATTTTATGTTTTTTATGCCAATCGGAAATCCAAGATGGCCGCCACCACAATACATAGATTAACATTGGACCCTATGGGAAAATGTTCAAATGCCTTCTTCTCAGAAACTACAAATATGATTAAAGCCAAACTGTACATGAATGTTCATTAGATGGTCCTCTACAATCTTAAGGTTTTTTGTTCTGGTATGAAATTCAAAATGGCGGCTATGGCAGGACTTAGTTTAACATTGGACCCTATGGGAAAAATGTTTCAAAATGCTTCTTCTCTGAAACCACTTGGACAGTTGAAACTAAACTGCCCAGGAATGATCATTGGAAGGTCCTCTACAAAGTTTCTGTTTTTTATGCCGGTCGGAAATCCAAGATGGCCGCCACCGCAGGACATAGATTAACATTGGACCCTATGGGAAAATATTCAAATGCCTTCTACTCAGAAACTACAAATATGATTAAAGCCAAACTGTACATGAATGTTCATTAGATGGTCCTCTACAAACTTTACGTTTTTTGTTCTGGTATGAAATTCAAAATGGCGGCTACGGCAGGACTTAGTTTAACATTGGACCCTATGGGAAAAATGTTTCAAAACGCTTCTTCTCTGAAACCACTTGGATAATTGAAACCAAACTGCCTAGGAATGATCATTGGAAGGTCCTCTAGAAATTTTATGTTTTTTATGCCAATCGGAAATCCAAGATGGCCGCCACCACAATACATAGATTAACATTGGACCCTATGGGAAAATGTTCAAATGCCTTCTTCTCAGAAACTACAAATATGATTAAAGCCAAACTGTACATAATGTTCATTAGATGGTCCTCTACAATCTTAAGGTTTTTTGTTCTGGTATGAAATTCAAAATGGCGGCTATGGCAGGACTTAGTTTAACATTGGACCCTATGGGAAAAATGTTTCAAAATGCTTCTTCTCTGAAACCACTTGGACAGTTGAAACTAAACTGCCCAGGAATGATCATTGGAAGGTCCTCTACAAAGTTTCTGTTTTTTATGCCGGTCGGAAATCCAAGATGGCCGCCACCGCAGGACATAGATTAACATTGGACCCTATGGGAAAATATTCAAATGCCTTCTACTCAGAAACTACAAATATGATTAAAGCCAAACTGTACATGAATGTTCATTAGATGGTCCTCTACAAACTTTACGTTTTTTGTTCTGGTATGAAATTCAAAATGGCGGCTACGGCAGGACTTAGTTTAACATTGGACCCTATGGGAAAAATGTTTCAAAACGCTTCTTCTCTGAAACCACTTGGATAATTGAAACCAAACTGCCCAGGAATGATCATTGGAAGGTCCTCTACAAAGTTTCTGTTTTTTTATGCCGATCGGAAATTCAAGATGGCCGCCACTGCAGGACATAGATTAACATTGGACCCTATGAGAAAATGTTCAAATGCCTTCTTCTCAGAAACTACAAATATGATTAAAGCCAAACTGTACATGAATGTTCATTGGATGATTCTCTACAAACAATACGTTTTTTGTTCCGATATGAAATTCAAAATGTCGGCTACGGCAGGACTTAGTTTAACATTGGACCCTATGGGGAAAATGTTTCAAAATGCTTCTTCTCTGAAACCACTTGGACAGTTGAAACCAAACTGCCCAGGAATGATCATTGGAAGGTCCTCTACAAAGTTTCTGTTTTTTATGCCGGTCGGAAATCCAAGATGGCCACCACCGCAGGACATAGATTAACATTGGACCCTATGGGAAAATGTTCAAATGCCTTCTTCTCAGAAACTACAAATATGATTAAAGCCAAACTGTACATGAATGTTCATTGGATGGTCCTCTACAAACTTTGCGTTTTTTGTTCCGATATAAAATTCAAAATGGCGGCTACGGCAGGACTTAGTTTAACATTGGACCCTATGGGAAAAATGTTTCAAAACGCTTCTTCTCTGAAACCACTTGGATAATTGAAACCAAACTGCCCAGGAATGATCATTGGAAGGTCCTCTACAAGGTGTGTGTTTTTTATGCCGATCGGAAATCCAAGCTGGCCACCACCGCAGGACATAGATTAACATTGGACCCTATGGGAAAATGTTCAAATGCCTTCTTCTCAGAAATACAAATATGATTAAAGCCAAACTGTACAAGAATGTTCATTGGATGGTCCTCTACAAACTTTACGTTTTTTGTTCCGATATGAAATTCAAAATGGCGGCTACGGCAGGACTTAGTTTAACATTGGACCCTATGGGGGAAATGTTTGCAAACGCTTCTTCTCTGAAACCACTAGAACAGTTGAAACCAAACTGCCCAGGAATGATCATTGGAAGGTCCTCTACAAATTTTATGTTTTTTATGCCGATCGGAAATCCAAGATGGCCGCCACCACAATACATAGATTAACATTGGACCCTATGGGAAAATGTTCAAATGCCTTCTTCTCAGAAACTACAAATATTATTAAAGCCAAACTGTACATGAATGTTCATTGGATGGTCCTCTACAAACGTTAGGTTTTTTGTTCCGATATGAAATTCAAAATGGCGGCTACGGCAGGACTTAGTTTAACATTGGACCCTATGGGAAAAATGTTTCAAAACGCTTCTTCTCTGAAACCACTTGGACAATTGAATCCAAACTGCCCAGGAATGATCATTGGAAGGTCCTCTACAAAGTTTCTGTTTTTTTATGCCGATCGAAAATTCAAGATGGCCACCACCGCAGGACATAGATTAACATTGGACCCTATGGGAAAATGTTCAAATGCCTTCTTCTCAGAAACTACAAATATGATTAAAGCCAAACTGTCCATATGTGTGTACATTGGATGGTCCTCTACAAACTTTACGTTTTTTGTTCCGATATGAAATTCAAAATGGCGGCTACGGCAGGACTTAGTTTAACATTGGACCCTATGGGAAAAATGTTTCAAAATGCTTCTTCTCTGAAACCACTTGGACAGTTGAAACCAAACTGCCCAGGAATGATCATTGGAAGGTCCTGTTTTTTATGCCGATCGGAAATCCAAGATGGCTGCCACCACAGGTCATAGTATTAACACAGAACCATATGGGGAAAATACAGAAATATATTCTTCTCTGAAGCTATTGCACTGATTGAACCTAAACTGTGCATCAATCATTGGAAGGTCCTTTACAAACTTTGTGTTTTTTATGTTGATCGTAATTCCAAGATGACGCAGGACATAGTTTTTACATAGGACCAATTGGTTTTTTTTATTACCAGGTGAACGATACAGGCTCTTGAGAGCCTCTGGTTTAATTAGAATTTTATTTCAATTTTATTTCGTTTTTGCATAGAGTAAATAATTAAAGAAATGGGAATTTTTCATTGAAATATATATTTTTTGCATTTCTAAATATCAATTGATCTATTTTTAAAACTTCCGGTGAAAAGATATTTGGCTATGAATAGATAAGGAGGGAAAATTGTACAGCCTATAGTTAAAAGGACTTCTTCCTTTATAAAAGAATAGAAAAAATATGAACATTTTTGCCTTAAATGGCTACCAACAACCACTCTTAACAAACCATTGCAAGTTATCTTTTACGTGCAAGGAGCATGGCTTTTCCTTACATGAGGCACGTATTTAGTCCTATCCCTAGGGCCATTTGTGTATTTGATTCATCCTGCATAACTAGTGAGTGCCCCTTTCAGAGGGGGTGTACTTCGCAGTGTAGAAACAAGACCCTGTTTCTGTATCTCAGATTATAATCATAAAAAATATTATAATAAAGTTGGACAAAATCATAAGAAAAAACCACACACATGAAAAATTTTGTTTCAGTTTTATCAAAGCACAAGGGACACAATGTTCTAATGGGACTTGATTTCCCTAATAACTTTATGGTTTGGGATGACTGATTGTATATTCTTAGCTAGAAGGCAATGTTATTAATAGACTTATTTATGAGGAACTAATTTTCACTTACAAAACATGTATTACATACCGTATTTAGGGTTGTATAATGCGCAAGATTTTGCCCAGATTCTTTAATTTGTAGGAGGGGTGCGCATTATAAACAGGAACAATGTGTTTCACTCTTTCCCAGACCGGGAAATCACATGTCTGCCAATAAAACCCAACACATTTAATATTTTGCAACTTTATTGAAGATGAAAGGAGATAAATGGTTCTTAAATTCTCCCAGCAAATGAAACATGCTCAAAGGACTGAAAAATATATACGATTGATATTTAATTCTTACATTTCCACAGCGATTTTTTTAAAAGTCCATGCGCATTATAGACACGAATTAGTTTTTTTCTGGAGATTTTCAAGGCCAATGTGCATTATACAACCCTAAATACAGGTAATTATTAATTTTTGATGTTTTAAGTGTGAATATCCAGGTATTACCTAATCGTTAATTTCTGACATTTTAAGTGTGAATATCCAGGTATTACCTAATCATTAATTTTTGCCTTTTTACGTGTGAATTTCCAGGTATTACCTAATCATTAATTTCTAATATTTTAAGTGTGAATTTCCAGGTATTACCTAATTATTAATTTCTAATATTTTAAGTGTGAATTTCCAGGTATTACCTAATCATTAATTTCTAATATTTTTTAAGTGTGAATTTCCAGGTATTACCTAATCATTAATTTCTAATATTTTAAGTGTGAATTTCCAGGTATTACCTAATCGTTAATTTCTGACATTTTAAGTGTGAATATCCAGGTATTACCTAATCGTTAATTTCTGACATTTTAAGTGTGAATATCCAGGTATTACCTAATCATTAATTTTTGCCTTTTTACGTGTGAATTTCCAGGTATTACCTAATCATTAATTTCTAATATTTTAAGTGTGAATTTCCAGGTATTACCTAATTATTAATTTCTAATATTTTAAGTGTGAATTTCCAGGTATTACCTAATCATTAATTTCTAATATTTTTTAAGTGTGAATTTCCAGGTATTACCTAATCATTAATTTCTAATATTTTAAGTGTGAATTTCCAGGTATTACCTAATCGTTAATTTCTGACATTTTACGTGTGAATTTCCAGGTATTACCTAATCATTAATTTCTAATATTTTAAGTGTGAATTTCCAGGTATTACCTAATTATTAATTTCTAATATTTTAAGTGTGAATTTCCAGGTATTACCTAATCATTAATTTCTAATATTTTTTAAGTGTGAATTTCCAGGTATTACCTAATCATTAATTTCTAATATTTTAAGTGTGAATTTCCAGGTATTACCTAATCGTTAATTTCTGACATTTTACGTGTGAATTTCCAGGTATTACCTAATCATTAATTTCTAATATTTTAAGTGTGAATTTCCAGGTATTACCTAATTATTAATTTCTAATATTTTAAGTGTGAATTTCCAGGTATTACCTAATCATTAATTTCTAATATTTTTTAAGTGTGAATTTCCAGGTATTACCTAATCATTAATTTCTAATATTTTAAGTGTGAATTTCCAGGTATTACCTAATCATTAATTTCTGACATTTTAAGTGTGAATTTCCAGGTATTACCTAATCGTTAATTTCTGACATTTTAAGTGTGAATTTCCAGGTATTACCTAATTATTAATTTTTTATGTTTTAAGTGTGAATTTCCAGGTATTACCTAATCGTTAATTTCTGACATTTTAAGTGTGAATTTCCAGGTATTACCTAATCGTTAATTTCTGACATTTTAAGTGTGAATTTCCAGGTATTACCTAATCATTCATTTCTAATATTTTAAGTGTGAATTTCCAGGTATTAACTAATTGTTATTTTCTGATATTTTAAGTGTGAATTTCCAGGTATTACCTAATCATTAATTTCTGACATTTTAAGTGTGAATTTCCAGGTATTACCTAATCGTTAATTTCTGATATTTTAAATGTGAATTTCCAGGTATTACCTAATCATTAATTTCTAATATTTTAAGTGAATTTCCAGGTATTACCTAATCGTTAATTTCTGACATTTTAAGTGTGAATTTCCAGGTATTACCTAATCATTAATTTCTAATATTTTTTAAGTGTGAATTTCCAGGTATTACCTAATCATTAATTTCTAATATTTTAAGCGTGAATTTCCAGGTATTACCTAATCGTTAATTTCTGACATTTTAAGTGTGAATTTCCAGGTATTACCTAATCGTTAATTTCTGACATTTTAAGTGTGAATTTCCAGGTATTACCTAATCGTTAATTTCTGACTTTTTCAGTGTGAATTTCCAGGTATTACCTAATCGTTAATTTCTGACATTTTAAGTGTGAATTTCCAGGTATTACCTAATCGTTAATTTCTGACATTTTAAGTGTGAATTTCCAGGTATTACCTAATCATTCATTTCTAATATTTTAAGTGTGAATTTCCAGGTATTAACTAATTGTTATTTTCTGATATTTTAAGTGTGAATTTCCAGGTATTACCTAATCATTAATTTCTGACATTTTAAGTGTGAATTTCCAGGTATTACCTAATTGTTAATTTCTGATATTTTAAGTGTGAATTTCCAGGTATTACCTAATCATTAATTTCTAATATTTTAAGTGAATTTCCAGGTATTACCTAATCGTTAATTTCTGACATTTTAAGTGTGAATTTCCAGGTATTACCTAATCATTAATTTCTAATATTTTTTAAGTGTGAATTTCCAGGTATTACCTAATCATTAATTTCTAATATTTTAAGTGTGAATTTCCAGGTATTACCTAATCGTTAATTTCTGACATTTTAAGTGTGAATTTCCAGGTATTACCTAATCGTTAATTTCTGACATTTTAAGTGTGAATTTCCAGGTATTACCTAATCGTTAATTTCTGACTTTTTCAGTGTGAATTTCCAGGTATTACCTAATCGTTAATTTCTGACATTTTAAGTGTGAATTTCCAGGTATTACCTAATCATTAATTTATGATATTTTTAGGTATCATCTAAAGCACTGTACAACACTGTATGTACATTATATGAATTAACAAATGGAGACGACTCTGAGGGAACAGGTATGTTTTAATTACAATGTAACCATAGAAACATTATTGTGTGGTCTTCTTGTAGAGCAGAGTGACATATGGGAATTTACGGAGGGAGTCATCCGTTGCTGCACTCGTTTCTCAATAATAACCTTAGTTCCAATGGACTGATAATTTTTAACTTTAGAACAATGGTCCTGGCAGAATGTTATATTTGGAATTGATAATGGAGATTCAGGCATGAACGTTTTTCCGAAAAAGTGTCAAAAAGAGATAAAAAATGTATGTCTTGTAAGCTGCTTTTGGATGATTACTTCTGTGTAAGTGAATCGGTGATTCTGAATCTTTAACATAATAATCCCTGGCATAATGGTGAGTCTAAGGATAAATAAGGTAGATTGGGGCCACATGGATTTAGAAATAGGGGTAAAAAGGGTTTTCCAAACAGATTTGAACTAAATCGTATGATAACAGAGATAAAAAGGGTCGCTGACACAACTGAACAGAAAACCATTTTGACAACAGATATTTAGAATTATTTTAATAAATATCTTCCTAAAAAGTAATCTCAAAGTAAACTGCTTTTTTTTTGCTTACAGAATTTCATGGACTAGAAAAGTGGCTACTGCTACGTGCCATTAAAACTTTAGAGCAGCAAGGAAAAGCCGAACTTATGATGTTTGATGACGGAGAAGGAGTCAAATTCTTTTAGTGCAATCTGTGATATAGACTATATATATATATACTGTTTTATATGATAATTTGTATAGAATTGTGTTGTACTATAAAAAAAATTATAAAAGAAAGTTAAAACAGTGATGGTCAATAATTCCTCCAATATCACCAAAATGGGTGAGTGAATGAGTGTTGTTTAACGCCAATTGAACAATTTTTCAGCCATATCATGGCGAGAACAAGTTAATTATCAATGAGATGATAATGAGATACAAGACCAACACGCTGAATTGGATTTTAATAGTGCTAGCTCACTGAAACAACAGTCCGAGGATAGATATGTCGCTCCACATGCACACATTATTCTGATTCCGAGGCAACCCGTATTTGCTCTTTCTCCTTAATGCTGCGTGCTCAGTGGAGAAGCAACAAATTCACCAAAATTGAACAACCACCACTAGCATCAAACCATTAAACACAACAAAGACCAATACACATGGCATTGTAAATCCAGGGCCTGGCTTGATAATGTAGGCATACAAATTGTGGCATGGTTAAACTGGTTAATGGGATCCCAACCCTTTGAAGATACAACATTATGCGATCAAGTTTGTCAGTGAACTGTAAATAAGGTTGTCTTTTACCCTGCAAAATAAAGTGTTCACTTTCAAGCAGAGAAAACCGCATTGGTGGTGTAATGGTTAACATGCTCACCTCAAGTGCAGTAGATCATGGGTTCAAGTCAAACTAAAGACTATTAAATTGGTATTAGATGCTTCTCCACTAAGTATGCCAAATTAAGGAGAAAGAGCAAAAACTGGATGGCTCGGAATCAAGATAATGTGTCCGAGTGAGGCGACATGTCTATTCGCGAACTGTTGTTTCAGTGAGCTAGCACTATAATAATCCAGCTAAGCATGTAAACATCTAATACAAAGCAGACCTCATCATCATTTCATTGAAATTAACTTGTTCTATCCATGATATAGATGACAAATTGCTGAGTAGGTGTTAAACAACAATCACTCACTAACTCAATCAGAGTAAGCCTGATAGCTTCTGTGTTATAATAAATAGAATGGGTATACAGTACACTCAAGGACCTATTGTGATAGATGTTTGACATGTCAGACAACAGGTCGGATGGAGACAGGTGCAATAAAAAGGGTCATAAAACTAAAGAGTTGAGCCAACAGGTGTAGTTAACAAGATTAAATATTTAATTGCCTTTAGTTGCTACCTGTGACAGGATATGACCTGATTAGGTTAATTTTGAATAAAATTTCTTTTTCATGTAGGGTGGTTTGGATAAAATGAGACATGGGTCAAGGGTCATCAATATTTATTAGAATCAAACTATTCTTGTTTGTGGAAGCATGTAGAAAATAATTTATTTCTGTCGAATTTTATGAAAATCAGTAGTCCTTCACTAAATATATTTTACAATTTGTTCTATTTTCGTGGTTTTTTCCAACTCTAAGCTCATCTCTTGAATATTCATTTTTTACTTGGAATCTATCTATTTTTAGACTTTATTTAGCGGTCTTTTCTCACTGAATCTACACTACTCCATTGTGGAAAAATTTGCTGACATTTAGAAGTATGATCGTGTTTTTTTTGTTTTATATGTGTGTTGTTTGCGTTTTCAATATTTTCAACCTTCAGCTGAATTGTGTTTTTTCGTGCACATAATTTTACAAGTGTGTGAAATATGATTTAAAATTTTGATGTGTGTTTGTTCCGTTCACATCCCATCTCTTGAATATTCATTATTTACCTGGAATCTATCTATTTTTAGATTTAATCTTGCGGTGTTATTATATCGGTTGGGTAAATCAATAAGTTTCAGCCGATTTAAGTTTAAAAATTGCAAACCTTCACATCAAACAACATTAAAAAGTTTTGTATTTTTAAGATAAAATCTGCTGAAATTTAGTTGCGAACCGAAAAAATGTACATATAAATTTAGGTCACATTTAACACTCTTCAGTCTCTTGTAAAATTATGTGAACGAAAATACACGATTCATCTGTAGGTTTAAATGTTTGACGCAAATGACACCTGTAAAACAAAAAAACGATCATACTTCTGAAAGTTATCAAATTTTGCCACAATGGAAGTAACAACAAAATACGGATCACTAACTGACTAAGGAAGCTGTCTAGAGTGACAAAAATAATACAAAATACGGAAAAAAATCGAAGTCTGTGAAACAGACAAATCCGGGAATCAACAACCAAAATTGAAACAAGTTTTCCCTGAAAGATCCCGACACAGATCACTCGAGTACTTTGCAGAAAAGCTTCAGCAACCAGAATTCCAGGCAAAGATCACTGGCATCAAACAGCAGTAACAACGTTTACAGAAAACAGCCCTTTTCAGGACTACACAAGAAAAACAGCCCTTTTCAGGGCTACACAAATATTTCAAAAAGTAACAAAAGTTGTTGTCAATTCTCAAATTAATGTTAGCTTTTCCCCAGCCCCCATCTGACTGTCTCTTTCTCTTTTAAATTTGAAATAATATTTGACATACCAAAAAAAAAATTGTTTGAATAAATCATTTTGTCTGACTATGGTCCTTTATTTTGCAATTATATGTGTACATGAATGTGTAAAAAAAAAAACATATTTATTAAACTTCTATAGGACTAGTTTTGAAGTGATAAATTAAGTGGATTATATGATTTTTAACCATATTAGTTTTTCTGTGCAATCAATTTTGATAAATCATTCTTTACTATTTAAAGTAAATACACATTCATTGCTTTAATTTTTAATAATCATCTTTATTCATTCATTCTTCATTATTAGAAAAAATACAAATTATTTTACACATTTAGTAGCTTTACCTGTAAAAAAACATCTGTAACTTGTTTTAAGATGGCTTGATTAATTTGAAACTAATAATTCTTTTAATGTAAATGATCAAAGTAAGGTGATAAAAATGTAAAAATTCAAGTAGTATATTGATGTTAAAATTGTCTTTTATCAGTATTTATAAATATTGAATTACATTTTTTTTTCAGTAAAAAGAAAACAAATGAGAATAACTAATTTTATTTTCTTCATCTTTTTTCACAAACATGGCCATGAATACTTGAAAAAAAAACATAATTATTTTTTTTATTTGTCTAAAATTATTGAATTGAAATTGTAATGTGTGATTAAATAAATACAAGAACAGGTACATGTAAGTCATAGCTTTATCACCTTCAGGTACAATTTTACGACCCCCAATTTAGCCACAATCAGATATTCACACAACATGTGTGCAATCAAAAAACACCTGTAGACTCCAAGTCAGACATGACAGGCAGTCCGTCTCTGAAGGTGATCCACCACAATATGTCGAGTGTACTGTATATATGTAATGAATTTAAGCGTTAATGAAAATGAAAAACAAAAAAAATACTCCATTGTCAGATTAGTTGCAAAATCCTATTAGGAAAACACTAGAAACAGAGGCAATATTGATACCAGTAACATGACTATGCATGACTGCTTTCTCTCTCTCTCTCCTGGCTGGTTATAAAAAGTGCCTATGTTAAATCCTCTCTTGCTGAAATAATTGGTCATGTAAAGGCCTATTTACTCGATCTGTTCTTTCCATAGCTGATAGCATATGCCTCATTAGTCTGTTTAGATGGTATGTCATTTCACGTCTGAGCTAATTAATATTTCCCTCCAAATTGTGTTTTTATATAGTATAACCTTATTGACCTTTTTCATGATTGGTTTATTTGCTCTGTCTTAACAGAGAGAATAGGGAAAGTTCTAAACGCTCTTGTCTTCAGTCTGACTTCTTATCTGTCATATGTTTTCCCAATTCACACGGTGTGTTTTAACAGCCATGGAAAAACAGATCGTGTAAATAGGTCTTAATTGTCGGTAAAATGCCAACCTTCACATATAGCATGGGCCGTCGTGGTCGTGATCGTATAATAGTTGGATTTACAACTACCATTATGCAATCAATGTCTATCACCACTAATGTTGTGAGTTTAAATCCCACTCATGCGAGGTGTACTCGATACAACATTATGTGATAAAGTTTATCAGCGTCTTGTGACAGGTCGGTGGTTTTCTCTGAGTACTCCGGTTTCCTCCACCAATAAAACTGACCACCATGATATAACTGAAATATTGTTGAAAGTGGCGTTAAATACCGTAGACCTAAAAACTAAAAACCACATATAAATGCATGACCAGAATTGTAAAGAATGTCGAGTCATAATCTTGAACTACCTGTGCAATCACAGCCTATCACCACTAACGTTGTGAGTTCGAATTTCAATCAGACGAGGTGTACTCGATACAGCATTGTGTGATAAAACCGTCGGTGACGTTCTGCAGGTCTTGTGGTTTTCTACGGGTACTCCGGTTTCCTTCACAAATAAAGCTGACCGCCATGATATAACTGAAATATTGTTGAAAGTGGTGTTAAACACCATAACCCTAGTCCTACATTTTATGTGTTATACAGTAATTGTTGACCTTAAGCTTTCTCTCCCATTTTACCTCCTTTGTCAATATTCATGTGCAGATATTAAATCATTGAAAACCAGCTAGTATCGCCTGTAAGAATATTTTGAAGGTACCAAATGGGTAATCAGAAGCCGTAAATCAAAGGACAGACAATAAAAGGGACAAACAATGATCTACAAAACACTACACAGAAAACTCGAACCCCCACTAAAACTGGGGGTGAACTGAGGAGCACCGTAAGGGTAAGCAGTTCCTGCTAAACTAGTGGTACCCGTCGTGTTACTCTTGCTACAAACTTAGTTAAAATGTAAAACCTTTCATTAGCTTTTGTCTTCCGGTCAGTTTGATTTGGCTTTATACAATTGAAATAACACCCGCCATTATACTACGGAACAAGCAGTTATTACAGGTATAGAAATAACACCTGCCATTATACTACGGAACAAGCAGTTATTACAGGTATAGAAATAACACCTGCCATTATACTACGGAACAAGCAGTTATTACAGGTATAGAAATAACACCCGCCATTATACTACGGAACAAGCAGTTATTACAGGTATAGAAATAACACCCGCCATTATACTACGGAACAAGCAGTTATTACAGGTATAGAAATAACACCTACCATTATACTACGGAACAAGCAGTTATTACAGGTATAGAAATAACACCTGCCATTATACTACGGAACAAGCAGTTATTACAGGTATAGATATAACACCCGCCATTATACTACGGAACAAGCAGTTATTACAGGTATAGAAATAACACCTGCCATTATACTACGGAACAAGCAGTTATTACAGGTATAGAAATAACACCTGCCATTATACTACGGAACAAGCAGTTATTACAGGTATAGAAATAACACCTGCCATTATACTACGGAACAAGCAGTTATTACAGGTATAGAAATAACACCCGCCATTATGCTACGGAACAAGCAGTTATTACAGGTATAGAAATAACACCCGCCATTATACTACGGAACAAGCAGTTATTACAGGTATAGAAATAACACCCGCCATTATACTACGGAACAAGCAGTTATTACAGGTATAGAAATAACACCTGCCATTATACTACGGAACAAGCAGTTATTACAGGTATAGAAATAACACCCGCCATTATACTACGTAACAAGCAGTTATTACAGGTATAGAAATAACACCTGCCATTATACTACGGAACAAGCAGTTATTACAGGTATAGAAATAACACCTGCCATTATACTACGGAACAAGCAGTTATTACAGGTATAGAAATAACACCTGCCATTATACTACGGAATAAGCAGTTATTACAGGTATAGAAATAACACCTGCCATTATACTACGGAACAAGCAGTTATTACAGGTATAGAAATAACACCCGCCATTATACTACGGAACAAGCAGTTATTACAGGTATAGAAATAACACCTGCCATTATACTACGGAACAAGCAGTTATTACAGGTATAGAAATAACACCTGCCATTATACTACGGAACAAGCAGTTATTACAGGTATAGAAATAACGTGTTTGATGACCTTGTAGAGAATTGCCAGTTGTTAATCCGTATACTAGTACTGGGGAACTGGGTAAACACGTACAGACACATCCGATATTTATCTGAATTATGTTCATTTGTGAAGCTGAAGTCAGTGTTTTCATTTTTATAGCCAGTGCTTAGAAGAGTTTGAAGATACCAAAGGGGTATTCGAAGGAAGCCAAAAGAACAAACGGCGATTTACATAACATTACACATAAAACTAAAGATCGAGTAACAGGAATCCCACTAAAAATCGGGGATGCTCTCAGGTGCTACGGCAGGGTAAGCAGTTCCTGTTCCACTAGTGGCACCTGTCGTGTTAATCTAGTTGCAAACCCGGTGACAAGTCATGAATGAGAAAAGGACCGGGAAGTACTACTTTTTATTGGCTGGCAATTGTAGCCTTACACTCTGTACTCTATTCTCCATAATATCACGGTTTAAAGTTGTCAGATGCTTGTAGAGATGAGTGCCACATCATCTGTATGTGGTTTGGTTAGGTTGGTTTATGGTGATTAACGCCACTTTCAACAATAGTTCAGTTATATCGTGGCTGTCAGTTTTATTGGTGGAGGAAACAGGAATACCCGAAAAAACTACCGACCTGCTGCAAGTCACTGACAAATTTTATCACATAATGTTGTATCGAGTACACCTCGCCAGGAACCGGGTTAGAACTCACAACTTGTAGTGGCGATAGGCTCTGATTGTACAAGTACATTTAGTTGTAAATCCAACTACCATACGACCACAACCACGATGGCCCCTCATCTGTATGTGCCTTACAATGTATAATGCCTATATACAAAGTATGTACACTGTTTAACAGTTGACTAAGTACAGTCAAACCTGCATTAAAGGGTACCTCTATATAACGGACTGCTGTATGTAAAGGGCAGTCTCATTTTTTTTCTAATTAATGAATAGTGCTTATAATTTTATCCTGTATATAAAGGGCAACTGTTCATAAAGGTCACGTTTTCAGGTTCCCGTGAATGGCCTTTATATACTGGGTTGACAGTATATCATTTATTAACGGTAAAAGATATAGGTCAGGGGCGGATCCAGGCCCCCCCCCCCCCCCTAAAATTGGAAAAAATAAGATTTTTTGGCGTAAAATCGTGATTTTTCACACCAAATACCCCAAAAATGTTCGCGCCTCCCTCCGCAATTGTAAAAAAGATGAGTTTTTGGCGTAAAATAGTAATTTTTCACACGAAATACCCCTAAGATGTTCGCACCTTCCTCCGCTCGGCGCAATTTTTTTAAGTGCGCCCCCCCCCCCCCCCCCCCTAACTTGAAATCCTGGATCCGCCTCTGTAGGTATGTTGAGATTCGACCACATCAAACTCACTATTCTCTCATTAAAGCTTCTGTGGTTATATTTTCTCTTTTAATGAATTCTTCTGCATGGTGACTTAATTGGTAAACTATAATAATCCTTGGTTTTCCAATTAACACATGCTAAAGCAAATTTCGATATAGGCTCGTATACCGTGTAGTTAGTTATACCACAGCATCTTCCTATGCTTCATTGAAGCTGTACATGTATTTATTAAAACATCTTCAATACAGTTCATCCCCGGCTTTTAGTGAGGTTCGTGTTGCTCGATCTTCAGTTTTATGTGTATGTTTTGTAGATCGTTGTCTGTCCTTCGATTAAAAGATTGTGATTGCACCTTTGGTATCTCCAAAGTATTCTTCCTTGTATATTATAAATAAATAAATAAATCTAAGTAAATTTTACATAATTATTTTTCTAAATAAACTAAAAATAGTTGAAAATACCCCCCCTCAATGACAAAATCAAAATAAAACGTCTATGGCTAAGGCTATGGGGCCATCAGAGATTCACAGGCCCCTCCTTTCCGGACCGATGTACACATGTACCGGCTGAACCCCCCTCTCATAGGCCATGCCGACACGGTATAATGAGCCCTGCTAAATATCACGAGTTTAACTTAATATAGAATACGGAAATCAATTGAGCATGACTGATAAAAAAACAAGTACAGGTAGGTTCACATTACAAATTAATGTAAATACACGTTAAAGAATACCGAAGGGTCAATCAAAAACGAACAATCCAGAGCAACTGACAACATACGGGGTACACAAGACAATGACAAACACAACACAATATGTGTTGGATATCACTATACACAAACAAGCATAAATAGGGTTACACTAATGTCCTGAAAATTGACCTGAAATGTCCTGAAAATGTCCTGAAAAGTACATAAAGGCTTATATCTTTTTTATTATCCAATGGATTGAGTTCAAATTTGAAAATCTTAAATACATTAGCATATATGTAACAATTATTTTAAAAAAAATTAAAAAAAGATAATTTTAGGTGGAAATAATTTGACCTGAAAATTGTCATGAAATGTCCTGAAAATGTCCTGAAAAGTACATAAAGGCCTATATCTTTTTTATTATCCAATGGATTAAGTTCACCTTTGAAAATCTTAAATACATTAGCATATATGTAACGAATATTTAAAAAAAATAAAAAAATAAATAATTTTAGGTGGAAATAATTTGACCTGAAAATTGTCATGAAATGTCCTGAAAAGTACATAATGGCCTATATCTTTTTTATTATCCAATGGATTGAGTTCAAATTTGAAAATGTTAAATACACTAGCATATATTCAACGAATATTTAAAAAAAAATAAACAAAAATATTTTTAGGTGGAAATAATTTGACCTGAAAATTGTCATGAAATGTCATGAAAATGTCATGAAAAGTACATAAAGGCCTATATATTTTGAAAAGTACATAAAGGCCTATATATTTTTTATTATCCAATGGATTGAGTTCAAATTTGAAAATGTTAAATACATTAGCATATGTTTAACGAATATTTAAAAATTTAAAAAAAAAGTAATTTTAGGTGGAAATAATTTGACCTGAAAATTGTCATGAAATGTCCTGAAAATGTCCTGAAAAGTACATTAAGGCCTATATCATTTTTTTTTATTAACCAACGGTTTGAGTTCATATTTGAAAATGTTAAATACATTAGCATATGTTTAACAAATATTTAAAAAAAAATAAAAAAAAAAAATTTTAGGTGGAAATAATTTGACCTGAAAATTGTCATGAAATGTCCTGAAAATGTCCTTAAAAGTACATTAAGGCCTATATCATTTTTTTTTTTTTTATTAACCAATGGATTGAGTTCAAATTTGAAAATGTTAAATACATTAGCATATATTTAAAGAATATTTAAAAAAAATATATAAAAAAAAATTATTTGACCTGAAAATTTCATGACCTAAAATTCTTTTTTTCGATTCTTTTTTTAAATATTCGTTAAATATATGCTAATGTATTTAACATTTTCAAATTTGAACTCAATCCATTGGATAATAAAAAAAAAAGATATAGGCCTTTATGTACTTTTCAGGACATTTCATAACCCTAACCTGAAGGTCAAATTATTTCCACCTAAAAAAAAATTTTTTTTTTTTTTTTAAATATTCGTTAAATATATACAACACCAAAAACAGGGAAAACAAACTGTGATTCACTGATGATGAAGATAAAGTACATATTATATCACCAGTGCCTCGTGAAAGTCCTTTCCGACTTCCAGTGAAAAAACGTAAGGTAGGTACGTAACAGACACACACAAAAAAACAACAGTACACCTTGGGTTGCAGGCTTAAACTGTGAATACAAGCTCATGTTGGAGAACAATTCATGGTTATGTTCTGAAATCATCAATACATGTATGAAAATTATCGCCAAACAGTTTCCGCATACCCCTATATCAGGGTTTCAACCTACAGGACTTGTACCATATTTTGATGAGCATACACAGTGTTGGACAGAGCACTTTGGGAGATTTCAGCTACAATCCACCGTCGGTACAAATACACCACACAGGAGGGCCATTTCTCCCCATTTCCACAATCTACATCATCAAACACTGAGGTTGTCAAAGTATATACAAGGAAAATTGAATCTATTTGTTATTGTGGTAAACCTGATGTGTTCCAGAATATGGTTGGATGTGAGGCAAAACGAGGTAGAGTTAAATACAGTAAATGGGTACACCAGAGTTGTTCAGGAGTTTCAGGGGATTGGTTTTGTGATGAACATCGTGACTGTTGATTCTGCTACATGTATTGATATTTCAGTTGTATCATTTTTAAATGAATGACATGTTGATGTTTAGAATTTTTAATTTTCTGTTTTATGTATTTTTACTGAACGTTTTACTGAACGTTTTTACATGTGAAATTAAGTAAAAAAGTTTTTATTATGTTTTCACATGTTTTATATGTTTGTACATTGATTTTTTATGACTTATAAATGTATTATGTTTATTTATTAATGTAATTGTAACCATTCATTAAAAATAAAAACTGCCCAGCCCACCTGTCACTGTGTCTAGCCATGCCAGTCTAATTAAGGTAAAATGAAATTTGAAAAAAGAGACCAATAAACCAATAAACAAACACGTGAATATGTGTTGACAGTAATTACTAGCCAATTTAAGAGGGGTATGGTTTTAAAATCCTTCATAAGTCCATTTTTTCTTTCCATCATTTTTTGGCCTTTCTATTCTTATGTTCTGTTCATTTTTATGTTCTCTAGCTATCTTTTAAGTTGTATTTTTATTGGGATATATTTTTCCAAACTTCTTTAGGTAAGTCTGTTTCCTTTCTCAGGTCAATTTTTTTTTATATATTTTTTTTAATATTCTTTAAATATATGCTAAGGTATAAAACATTTTCAAATTTGCACTCAATTCATTGGAAAATAAAAAAGATATAAGCCTTAATGTACTTTTCAGGACAATTTTCAGGTCAAATTATTTCCACCTAAAAAAAACCAAAAAAAAACATTTTTTAAAATATTCTTAAATAAATTAAGCTAATGTATTTAACGTTTTCAAAGTTGAACTCAATCCATTGGTTAATAATAATAATAAAAAAAAAAGATATAGGCCTTAATGTACTTTTCATGACAATTTTCAGGTCAAATTATATCCACCTAAAATTATTTTTTTTTAATTTCTATTTTATTATTCGTTAAATATATGCTAATGTATTTAACATTTTCAAATTTGAACTCAATCCATTGGTTAATAAAAAAAAAAAAATGTACTTTTCAGGACATTTTCAGGACATTTCATGACAATTTTCAGGTCAAATTATTTCCACCTAAAATTATCTTTTTTTTTAATTTTTTTTAAATATTCGTTACATATATGCTGATGTATTTAAGATTTTCAAATTTGAACTCAATCCATTGGATAATAAAAAGATATAGGCCTTTATGTACTTTTCAGGACATTTTCAGGACATTTCATGACAATTTTCAGGTCAAGTTATTTCCACTTAAAAAATGTTTTTTTAGTTTTATTTTTCAATATTCGTTAAATATATGCTAATGTATTTAAGATTTTCAAATTTGAACTCAATCCATTGGAAAATAAAAAAGATATAAGCCTTTATGTACTTTTCAGGACATTTTCAGGACATTAGTGTAACCCGCATAAATAACGCAAATAAGACATGCGCCCTCCTACAAATGAATCCTAGACATCTCGGGACCTGGACATCTCGGTACTCGGTCCTGGACATTTCGGCACTGACCTGGACAGTTCGGGACTTTGATGAGACAATATTCCTTACTGACCACAATTGTTTGGTACTTATTAATTGTCAATATTTTTGTACTAGTAGTTCTTTAATATATATGAACCAAAAGTGTTTTTGATCATTCCAGTGTTAGTCGATTTGAAAAGCTCTGTATAGCTTGTGTTTTATGTATGTTGTGATATGTATCGACTCTAAATAAAACTTTATTATTTTATTATTATATTATATATTCATTATAGTATATATCGACCCCGGAGATCGTTGTTTTAGTATACATTGATTTTTTTTTATATTTTCATTATTTTGACCTTTGCTTCAGATTATCTGATATCCCCGATGTATGAAAGTTCGTCACCAGGGTTAACGATTCTTCTATAATTTCTATTATCATAAACATTTGATTATATTTTGGTTTATTAAAAAAAATTCTTCATACTTTGTAGTGGCGTTACCAATTATGCTATGTGTGTTCGTGTGAGTAACTGAGGAAATTGTCAGTGCTTTCATTATACGACATTTCTTGATTTTCTGTTTATAGTTTGGGGGGTTAAATAATATACAAAAGCAATAAAATTAGATAAAAAGGTCTTACCAGTGTTGCATAGTCTGTGCTGCCACTGTGAACACTGGTCACATTGCAAAGCCTCCTGTCTGAGACGGACATTGCTGCCACAATCTATGCATGGATACTCGTTCATTTTGCAGTTTGAATCTCAAATTAGGGTAACCCTCCATTACATATCGGCTTGGCAAATATTTCTCAAATAAAATTCAGCTTGTATCGTCTTTTGAAGTCAAACAAAAGATTAAAGCATTGATCTATGATTAAAGAAAATAAATTTGGTAATTAAAGCTATCTAATTAAAACAGTTATGTAATCAAAACAGAAATGAAAATAATCATCCCGTTAAGTTTATCCACAGTATCTTGACATTTTATCTGACGAAATATAGAAAAATCTGTATATTATAAAAATAAAGACACAAGTACAAATGAAACAAGTTTTATTTAGGCTATGTGGCCATAACTTCCGGTTAAAAAATAGGACGACACCAACAACAGAAAAGATGAGCAACAAAGACCCCACCAAAAAACCGGGGGTGAACTCAGGTGCTCTCGCAGGGTAAGCAGTTCCTGCTTCTTATAAGACACCCGCCATGTTACTCATGTATACATAGCACAAACAACTTACCTTAATAATAACCAGAAGTATAAGTTTTAATGCATGAATAAATTAAAGAAGACCATTATTGGGAGTGAAGTCATTGGGTACCCACCCCCTTTCTTTTTTTTTTATTCTGATGGACATTCCTATTCACTGAACTTTCATGGATATTCATATTCATTGGCTATCAAACCAAATTTACAACCAACAGAAAGGTTTTGAAATGTTAACATTATTGTTTTTGTCATGGTTCAAGCATCAATAAAAACAAAAGTAGAAGTTCATATTAAAGCTTTCAAGTCTAAGAATAACAGTTCAACTATTACTCAGCATAGTGTGGGCACCTAAATTCGGCATTCAGACTCGGCACTCTGACAGGAGAACAATAAACAAGATGTGTCCAATGGCTACATATATCACATTAACCCCATTTTGTAATGGCAAGTCCTTCAATGTTTCTAAGTTCCTTAATTAGATTGTCATTCGTGCTTCGTGACATATACAGCACAGATCACTTTCTGGGACATTGTCATTCTGTGAGTCATCACTACTTATATCTTCAGAGTCCAACAGACTAATGGGGCCTCCTTTCTTATTCTGAATGCTGCGAGAGGTACTTCCAATTGGCCTTTAATTTTTCTTTGATTCATTCATATCATATGTTCTTCCTTTTTCACTGTAGTAGTTTTACCTTTGTAGATTTGATTTTCACTGTTTTTAGTTCAACTTTGTCCACTTTACTGAGTTTTGCACTTTTTACTGTTTGACATTGTGTTGTGTTCGTTTTTAAACTCTTGGCTTTTGAAGCCTTCATTATTCGCTGATTTTTGTGTGTCAACAGATTTCCAGCAAGAAAGGGAGGATTAAACTTTCCCTTTGTTTTGTCTTTAATACTCCAGACAATAGAACGATCAGAAAAAAGGCTACTGGCATTCATTTCTGTTCCAATTACTTGATGGCTGTTTTCTGTTGTTTTAGTGAAGCTCATGTCTTATTTATGTTATTTGTGTTTGTTTGTGTATAGTGGTGCCCATCATATATTGTGTTGTGTGTTTGTTTTGTTTATCTTCGTCTTGAGTACTCTATTGCATTGCCAGTTTCTCTGGATTGTCCATTTTTGATTGGCCCTTCCGTATTCTCTAACGTTTATTTAGGCGCGTCAAATATTGAATACTAGTATTAAGCAGCACATAATGCCATTGGAAGACATAATATATAGAGAAACAAAAAACATTCATCTAATTTATTTTGTTTTTAGGCTTTAGGCAATGACTCAAAACACAGACAGGATCATGATTCGACGAGCAACACACGAAGATTATAATGAGCTAATATCTATCATCTCCGGTGACGAGTATGACGTAGATTATCTAGCGGACTATTTTCCTACGTTATTTGGAAATCCATGTTTCCATGGATATGTCTACATCGTAAAAGGTCAAATTGTATGTATGAACTTTGAAGTGTCAATTTGAATGTATGAACTTTAAAAGGTCAAATTGTATGCTTGAACTTTGAGAGGTCAAATTGTTTCTATAAACTTTGAAGAGTCAAATTGTTTGTGTGAACTTTGAAAGGTCAAATTTTATGGTTGAACCTTGACCTAGGTCAAATGGTGTCTTCAAAGTTCGATATGTATGCCTATCTAATAAGTAAAATGGCATTAGCAATCATTATGAAGATATACATGTCTTTGGTTGGAAGATATAATTAACCTAATGCACTGGTTGCTATGGTGCTTTTAAATGTAATTTTGATAAGTATAGATTAATTTCTCTCAAAGGGTAATGCATACTGTGCTCGTTTAAAAAAAATTCCCAGTGATGTAAGTGCATTGCATGGACAAAGAGTAACCGCATCGGTCTAGTACAAAGAGGAACTCATCATCATCTCATTTAAAATTAACTTGTTCTCGCCATGATATAACTGAAAAGAATTACTAAGTTGGCATTAAACAACAATCATTCACTGAAAACAAAGTCAACGAGCCAAATCTAGGTAAAGATTAAAAAATATGTAATTTAACATAACAATTCATAAAACAGCAAAAGGAACCATTGATCTCCTGATTCTATGAAGAGTTTGAAGATACCAAAGGGTAATCAGAATCCGTATATCGAAGAAGAACAGACAACACAATGGTCAAAAGAAAAAGTACAAAAGGACAAACAACGATCTACAAAACATGCACATAAAACTAAAGATCGAGTAACACGAATCCCACTAATAACCGGGGATGAACTCGGGTGCTCCGAAAGAGTAAGCAGTTTCTGCTCCACTAGTGGCACCCGTCCCGTCGTGTTAATCTAGTTACAAATGTTTTTGTATTGTTTTCTAATCCCATTATAAACTATTTTCCTCAGATAAGATTAACATAGTAATAAAAACGTAGAAATATAGATTCTCCATCAGTTGCCATGGGCTACGATATTTCTCCACTCAAGAGAGTTAGATTAAAAAATTTAACCACAAGCCGTCAGGCGAGTGGTTAAAATTTTTAATTTATCTCTCGAGAGTGGAGAAATATCGTAACCCACATGGGAAACTGAAGGAGAATTTGTTTCTCCCATTATTTAACACGAACTTTATTTCAAAATCCTTCAAAATTACCGATTTGACAACATGCGGGGAAAGGTACGAGACATTTTAATCCTCTAGAGGATTACAGATTGTTCCACCACTGGTTCAGTGGGGTTAAAACGCCGTAATAATGGGAGAAATCTAATTTAGTGCGCACGTTTCTGGAATAACCTTCATCAGGTATGCTCAAAGTGAAAAGATTGGAAACTGGAGCATAAGGTTATGGTGTTTAATGCCACTTTCAACAATATTTCAACAATATAGTACCGGTTAGTTTTGTTGGTGGAGGAAACCGGAGTACCCGGAGAAAACCACCGACCTGCCTCAAGTTACTGACAAATTTTCTCACATAATGTTGTATCGAGTACACCTCGTAATGAGCGGGATTCGAACTCACAACTTTAGTGGTGATAGGCACTGATTGCATAGGTAGTTGTAATTCCAACTACCATACGATCACTACCACGGCGCCCCTAAACCAGAGAAAGAACGATTCATTTTAACAAAGATCTATTTAGTGTATGGCAGCAGTTGTATTCAATACAACAAGCACACCGTATTTTCTAAGAAATGGCATTGAAAACATTAATAATTAAACAATTCAATCTCTACCGAAGTTATCGTTCCCTAACTCCCCATGGCCAAACTCCCTTGGCAAAATCGATACCCCTAACACACAAATACATGACCGCTTAAATTCCTGGATTGGTACAGGCACTTCAATAAAAAGTGGCATTAAAATAATTTAATGGGCGCAACCCACACACACACACACTTCTTAAGTGCAACATCCAATAATTAAATAGCATAAACAGTTTATTGTATATATTTAAGGTTGCTTTTACTGCAATGTTTATAGTGGATGAAGGTTCAACGGGTGTCATGAGAGGTGCTCGTGTTAGAAAGGAGTTTAGAGAAAGGGGAATTCTTCCAAAACTGCAGGCAACTATCCTGAAAAATCATCCAAAGATCAGAAATATTGTATCGGTAACTGCCCAAATGGACAAAGTTCATCGATTGATAAACAGGAAAGCTGTTAAATTGATAAATTTACGGGTATGTTATTTAATATTGTCTTAGAACACGTGTATACAATATAAGGAATGGTTGTAATGACGGGTGCTACCAGTGGAGCAGGAACTGCTTACCCTTCCGGAGCACCTGAGTTCACAACATGGTTTTTAGTGCCTGTGGGGTTCGTGTTACTCGATCTTTAGCTTTATGTGTATGCTTTGTAGATCAACATTTGTCCTTTTTCTTTTGCCTATTGTGTTGTCTGTTCTTTTTTGATTTACGGATTCTGGTTGCCCCTTTGGTACATGTATCTTCAAACTCTTCTAAAAAGAGTTGCCGGCATCAATTCGAGTTTTGACGTGAAAAATACAAGACCTTTGAAGATGCATTTCATTATCTAATGGAATGTCCATTACACCAAAACGAAAGAGATTACCTTTTTAGAAACTCACAAAAATAAAGTGGCGTTAAACACCAAAAATCAAAATCAAGTCAATCTATATATTACATTTAAGTAATATTTCTAAATATGAAGAATTAAAATGGAAAACAAAAAATGCAATAATAGTCATGATTAACCTCCGACATAACATTCAACTTATTGAAGGCGGTCAACATTTGGTAGGAAGTACCACATTGTCAGAGAACAGTTCCAAAATCTAATAGAAAACTCGTGGAAATAGAGGCAAACATCGATACCTCTAACATAGATAACATGACAGGTCTGTCTGGTTACTTTCCTGGCTTGGCATAGAGGCTGTAATATAAGGTGGTGGGGTTAAACAATAGTTTTATGGGCCCAAGCCTACCGTCTTAGTGGTGTGATAATATCATCAAAATTGGATGCTTTGTTTCAAATTTTGACATTATGTAATTATTTTTTTTTCGTTTTACAGAAATTAGATTTTTATGAGGGACACAATGATAAATTTCATGATGTTGCTATGAAAATCACAGATCGACCAGAAGTCAAAATATTGAATAAGCATGCGCTAACGGAAATGATACGAAAGCGAAGATACTATCCGAAGATCTTCCAAGATGGCCGACTGGTAATAGATACTGTCCCATACAGCATAATAGAATCTAATGTTCCGTTAATGTTGTCTGTGAGAACAAGCGCGGTTGTTTCATTTCCAAGCAGTCAACATGATACCCTGCTAACATTCGGAAATTATTTCCACATTCAGACTGGTGGGATAATGTGTTATTTGGATATTTATGGAAACCCAGGAGAGACACTAGCATCACACGTTTCACTCCATGTAAAAACCTTTCTAGAACTGGTGACTGATATATTTACGATTGGAGTATTTTATAATGGTGATTTCTCCAGTATAATTAATCAAGAGATGATTGGCTTAGGATTAGAAAAGACTGAACAGATTAATTATAAGGAAGTAGCCATCATTGAACAAATCGTGCTTGCTGTTAGTAAGCTATGAAAACCGGGTTAAGTCAGGGAAATGATTTAACAAATCGTGATGCGATAGTTTGAGCATATTTTTATATCCAATATTATTGAAGAACATTGATATAATGCCACAATTAATTCAGAAAAGTATTTTATTTGTAGAAAATTGCTTTTCATTATTTTTTAAGCTTTGTATCAGATATTTATTTTTGTTTAATTTCGATTGTTTATACTAGGATGTTCCCTTTGTACTCTGTGTCGTGCGTCAAAATAGTATATGTAAATATTGCCATAAAATAAGCAAGGGGGTTCGGAGCTTAGTGTTATGGTGTTTAACGCCACTTTCAACAATATTTCAGTTATATCGTGGTGTTCAGTTTTATTGGTGGAGGAAACCGGAGTACCCGGAGAAAACCACAGACCTGCCGCAAGTCCTGGACAAACGTTAGTACTTAAAATTGTATCGAGTACACCTCGCCATGAGCAGGATTCGAACAAACAACTTTAGTGGTGATAGACACTGATTGCACAGGTAGTTGTAAATCCAACTACAATGCGATCACGACCACGACAGCCCTTATATAGCAAAGCAAAATAGTACTTTGTTGGTTTAATATCTACATTACAATAAATACACGGGTGGCTCAATGAGTTAGGTAGTTGTAGGGGGCCCGGGTGGCTCAATGAGTTAGGTAGTTGTATAGGGCCCGGGTGGTTCAATGAGTTACCGTATTTAGGGTTGTATAATGCGCATTGGTGCATAATGCGCACCCCCTCTTGGCCTTGAAAATCTCCAGAAAAAATCTAGTTCGTGTCTATAATGCGCATGGACTTTTAAAAAAATCGCCGTCGGAAATGTAAGAATTAAATATCAATCGTATATATTTTTCAGTCCTTTGAACATGTTTCATTTGCTGGGAGAATTTAAGAACCATTTATCTCTTTTCATCTTCAATAAAGTTGCAAAATATTAAATGTGTTGGGTTTTATTGGCGGACATGTGATTTCCCGGTCTGGGAAAGAGTGAAACACATTGTTCCTGTTTATAATGCGCACCCCTGCTACAAATTCAAGAATATGGGCAAAATCCTGCGCATTATACAACCCTAAATACGGTAGGTAGTTGGATTACCTGACAACTCATACAAGCCTATCACAAATACGGCGTGGGTTCGCGCCCGACTTTGTAAATTACCAGTTGCTTGCCCATGGTCGGTGGTTCTCTCCGGGTACTCCGGCTTCTTCCACAACTAAAACTGGTCGCCATGATATAGCTGAAATATTGCTGAAAGTGGCGTTAAACACCAAAAATCAATCAATCTGTTCTTTAACTTTTGACCTATTTCAGTGTTGAATGGATTTACTTATAAATTTGCGAGGCAGCGCGATCATGCTTGAGAGTTGTGGACATGCACCATTTTCGAAAATATTGAAATAAAAGATGAAAATCCTGCAATTTCTGAACATTCAAAACTTATTCTAATGGGAAAATGTATGATTTTTATACAATCTTTTCTCAACAAAATGTGTTTCTCAAGAATAAAGATAGAATATTAGACCAAACCTTTATTTTCTGTTTTCTCTATCACATACATGTAGATGATATTCTGTTACTGAATTATTCTCTATTCGGTGATCATGTGCATATCATTTACCCAAATGAGCTTGAAATAAAGTTTACTACTGACACTCAAAATTGCTGTTTCTTACATTGACCTTTACCTTGAAATCGACAACAAAGAAAGATTAAAACAAAATTCTAAGACAAACGTGACAAACACTTTTCCAATTGCCATTGATCATGACCAGTAGCACATCCCAACGGTATCGGCATATGAAGTTTATATTTCACAACTCGTACATTATTATAAGGCCTGTGCCCAGTAAAGTGATTTTTGGACAGAGTTTCGGCACTGACATGGTTAATTATTTGTTTGAAATGTACATTTGCTAAATAAGGTAATTTATCAAAATTAAGACCAGGCCAGTCTCCCTCGGGAATACACACCCTCTGAGTCAAATGATAGAGTGCAAAATAATTGGAAAATCTGTCGGAGCAATAACAACGTAGATATCTAATTTAGTGCGCACTACGCGTTTCTGAAATAACCTTCATCATGTACGCTTAATATCGAAATATTGGAAAGCCAAAAATTGCTTTAAGTGTTTGGGAACAATAAATGAGAAAGTTTTGATAGTAATTGCATTATTTACGAACTGTAAATTTCAATAATAAAGCCAAAAGGACCTAAACAGAATAGCAAAAATCGGCTAAGGTTACCGATGTGATTTTGAGCGTACCTTATGGTTAGTACAGAAACACGTCAATGACGTCATGGACACTAGATGTGATGTCTACGTTTTTATTACATATTTGTACTTACAAATTTATAAGAATCAAGATGGCCGACGCCTCGCCTTTAGTCTTCTAAATGAGATTGGATGTGTGCGTCCGTGTGTGTCTTAATGTTTTTTTCATATTTTAATACAAGATTTGTTTCCAGGATGGTATAAAATACTTGTTGACACCGGGAGGTTGACATCATGGTGGGATTCGCTTAATCATATGTTGTAAGTGGTTCCTATATAATGTAGTCCAAATATGAAAAATTATTAACACAAAAAAAAGCTATGTTCTTCTAGGGTTGGGGTTAAGGTTATGGTGCTTAACGCCACTTTCAACAATATTTCAGTTATATCGTGGTGGTCAGTTTTATTGCAAGATGAAACTGAAGTGCCTAGAGAAAACCACAGATCTGTGGCAAGTAACTGACAAACTTAATCACATAATGTTGTATCGAATACACCTGGCCATGAACGAGGCTCGATCCAACAACTTGAGTGGTGATAGACAGGTCACACTGATTGCACAGGTAGTTGTAAATCCCACTACCATACGATCACTATCACGACTGTCCCTCTGTTCTAAGTGGTTACTATATAATTTATTCCAAATATGTGAAGATTATTGACAAAAATGCTATGCTCTACATGAAAATAACTAGAGAGTGAATGCCATATAAACATAGATATCTAACTTAGCGTGTACGTTGCGCTTCTGAAACAAATCTTCATCAGGTACGTATACGCTGTTTAGTCAAAAGATTTGAAAGTCAAATACTTAGGTGTTTATTACTAATTCTAACATGACCTCCTTCTTTCGCTTTGTTAACAAACGAGCGAGTTATCCATTCGGTATAATCTTATTAGCACATGCGCCGGTGAATGTGACTGACTTTCCCATTGGCATCATAAATTGTGTACGACATTTTCTGCAAACGTAAATATAAATTGCCGTCTTCCAATCAAAGTATACTACCGTATTTGTACTCTTAGACATATCAGAATCGAAATAAATCATGGAAGCCAGAATGTGTTTTGAGTTTTAGCATGGATAAGTGGATATTAGTAAATTGTATCACTCGCCTCTGGCTCGGGATAAAATACTAATATCCGCCAACCCATGTTAAAACTCAAAACACATTTTGGCTTCCATGATTTATTTCTTAAGTATACATGTACATGTATTTTCGCATTGTAAACGATAAAACAAAACATGTATGGTATACAGGGTTTTCGATATTTCGATATAAGTGTACCAGTACTTCACTATTTACAGGTGGTGCTTTTTGTTAAATTTGAACATTTTTCATGAATATATTATGCAACAGTCTTTGGAATTAGGAGGTACAGATTACCAGTTTATGTGGGTAAAAATACCTGGTACCGCCCATTACTGATAGGCCTGGGTATATCACTCAATATTCCTTCTCCAAAACCCGAATATATGAATTCATTTTAAACATAGCGTATCATTTTATCAGTCTAACAACGTGTGGTTATTAATTTTTTAATGTGCTAAAATGTCTTCGTTCAAATATAGATTTGAATCTCGTTACCTAAAACAGAAACGGTGGATATCACAATTTAATTGAAGCATATAAATATTAAATAATTATTACAGAAAGCTGTTACAGTAACTATTTAAGTATTTTCTAAGGTCTATAGTGATCTGATCAAACTCTAGACTAAAGCCATTGTAAGGATGAAGGATTTTATCATCCTGGTGTGTGTGGCTGTCTTAATGAATGAAGGACGTGGCGAAGACTTTGCTGAAGAATGTGCTTGTAAGTAAAATGAAAGGAACAAATGTATGGGAGACTTATGGTGTTTAACACCACTTTCAACAATATTTCAGTTATATCGTGGCGGTCAGTTTTATTGGTGGTGGAAACCGGAGTACCCGGAGAAAATGACATACCTGTCGCAAGTCACTCATAATTATTATCACATAAAGTTGTATCGAGTACATCTCGCCATTATCGGGATTCGAACTCACAACTTCAAAGGTGGTAGGCACCGATTGCATATGTAGTTGCAAATCCAACAACCATACCAGGGGGCGTAATCGGTGCGCCCCCCCCCCCCCCTAAAATTGGAAAAAAATATCATTTTTTTGCGTAAAATCGTGATTTTTCACACGAAATACCCCAAACATTTTCGCGCCTCCCTCCGCTCGGCGCAAAATTTTTAAGTGCTCCTCCCCCCTAACTTGCAATCCTCGATCCGCCCCTGCATACGATGACGACCACGACGGTACCACAAATGTATGACAGTCACCACTTGATCTCAGATAACTATGGATATGTTCCGTTTGTCTTAGGAAAACTCTCTTTCTAGTTAACATGAGTAGCTCGACACTTGCCACTAGTGGATCAGTTTGTAGTCAGTTAATATTACGGTCCGTGTTGTTTATTTTGTCCAATTAAATGTCTTCACGTGTTTAGTATCGTGTTGTATTGTCCACTCTGATATTCAAGTAACAATTATGTTCGGTTTGTCTTTACTCCCGTTGGTTTTGTAAGAGATTTATGTTGTAACAATTACATTTGTATTTGTATGTATTTCCGTATACTGTTGTTCAACACGATTTCCGTATCAGAAGATTCTAGTGTCGCTTAACAGTAACATAATCAATTAGGAAAGGTTTCAAGATATCAAAGGGGTAAAAGATGTAAGTCGAAGAAGGACAGACAATGTAATGCCCAGGTAAAAGATGTAAGTCGAAAGACAGACAATGTAATGCCCAGGTAAAAGATGTAAGTCAAAAAAGGACAGACAATGTAATGCCCAGGTAAAAGATGTAAGTCGAAGAAGGACAGACAATGTAATGCCCAGGTAAAAGATGAAAGTCGAAGAAGGACAGACAATGTAATGCCCAGGTAAAAGATGTAAGTCGAAGGACAGACAATGTAATGCCCAGGTAAAATATGCAAGTCAAAAAAGGACAGACATTGTAATGCCAAGGTAAAAGATGTAAGTCGAAGAAGGACAGACAATGTAATGCCCAGGTAAAAGATGTAAGTCGAAGAAGGACAGACAATGTAATGCCCAGGTAAAAGATGTAAGTAGAAGAAGGACAGACAATGTAACGCCCAGGTAAAAGATGTAAGTCGAAGGAGAGACAATGTAATGGCCAGGTAAAAGATGAAAGTAGAAGAAGGACAGACAATGTAATGCCCAGTTAAAAGATGTAAGTCGAAGAAAAACAGAAAATGTAATGCCCAGGTAAAAGATGTAAGTCGAAGAAGGACAGACAATGTAATGCCCAGGTAAAAGATGTAAGTAGAAGAAGAACAGAAAATGTAATGCCCAGGTAAAAGATGTAAGTCTAAGAAGGACAGACATTGTAATGCTCAGGTAAAACATGTAAGTCAAAGAAGGACAAACAATGTAATGCCCAGGTAAAGGATGTAAGTCAAAGAAGGACAGACAATGTAATGCCCAGGTAAAAGATGTAAGTCAAAGAAGGACAGACAATGTAATGGACAGGTAAAAGATGAAAGTAGAAGAAGGACAGACAATGTAATGCCCAGGTAAAAGATGTAAGTCGAAGAAGGACAGACAATGTAATGCCCAGGTAAAAGATGAAAGTAGAAGAAGGACAGACAATGTAATGCCCAGTTAAAAGATGTAAGTCGAAGAAGAACAGATAATGTAATGCCCAGGTAAAAGATGTAAGTCGAAGAAGGACAGACAATGTAATGCCCAGGTAAAAAGATGTAAGTCGAAGAAGGACAGTCAATGTAATGCCCAGGTAAAAGATGCAAGTAGAAGGACAGACAATGTAACGCCCAGGTAAAAGATGTAAGTCGAAGAAGGACAGACAAAGTAATGGCCAGGTAACAGATGAAAGTAGAAGAAGGACAGACAATGTAATGCCCAGTTAAAAGATGTAAGTCGAAGAAGAACAGAAAATGTAATGCCCAGGTAAAAGATGTAAGTCGAAGAAGGACAGACAATGTAATGCCCAGGTAAAAGATGCAAGTCGAAGAAGAACAGAAAATGTAATGCCCAGGTAAAAGATGTAAGTCTAAGAAGGACAGACAATGTAATGCTCAGGTAAAACATGTAAGTCAAAGAAGGACAGACAATGTAATGCCCAGGTAAAAGATGTAAGTCAAAAAAGGACAGACAATGTAATGGACAGGTAAAAGATGAAAGTAGAAGAAGGACAGACAATGTAATGCCCAGGTAAAAGATGTAAGTCGAAGAAGGACAGACAATGTAATGCCCAGGTAAAAGATGTAAGTCGAAGAAGGACAGACAATGTAATGGCCAGGTAAAAGATGAAAGTAGAAGAAGGACAGACAATGTAATGCCCAGTTAAAAGATATAAGTCGAAGAAGAACAGATAATGTAATGCCCAGGTAAAAGATGTAAGTCGAAGAAGGACAGACAATGTAATGCCCAGGTAAAAGATGTAAGTCGAAGAAGAACAGAAAATGTAATGCCCAGGTAAAAGATGTAAGTCTAAGAAGAACAGACAATGTAATGCACAGGTAAAACATGTAAGTCAAAGAAGGACAAACAATGTAATGCACAGGTAAAAGATGTAAGTCAAAGAAGGACAGACAATATAATGCCCAGGTAAAAGATGTAAGTCAAAGAAGGACAGACAATGTAATGCCCATGTAAAAGATGTAAGTAGAAGAAGGACAGACAATGTAATGCCCAGGTAAAAGATGTAAGTCGAAGAAGGACAGACAATGTAATGCCCAGGTAAAAGATGTAAATCGAAGAAGGACAGACAATGTAATGCCCAGGTAAAAGATGTAAGTCGAAGAAGGACAGACAATGTAATGCCCAGGTAAGAGATGTAAGTCGAAGAAGGACAATGTAATGCCCAGGTAAAAGATGTAAGTCGAAGAAGAACAGACAATGTAATGCCCAGGGAAAAGATGTAAGTCAAAGAAGGACAGACAATGTAATGCCCAGGTAAAAGATGTAAGTCGAAGAAGGACAGACAATGTAATGCTCAGGTAAAACATGTAAGTCAAAGAAGGACAAACAATGTAATGCCCAGGTAAAAGATGTAAGTCAAAGAAGGACAGACAATGTAATGCCCAGGTAAAAGATGTAAGTCAAAAAAGGACAGACAATGTAATGGACAGGTAAAAGATGTAAGTCGAAGAAGGACAGACAATGTAATGCCCAGGTAAGAGATGTAAGTCGAAGAAGGACAATGTAATGCCCAGGTAAAAGATGTAAATCGAAGAAGAACAGACAATGTAATGCCCAGGGAAAAGATGTAAGTCAAAGAAGGACAGACAATGTAATGCCCAGGTAAAAGATGTAAGTCGAAGAAGGACAGACAATGTAATGCTCAGGTAAAACATGTAAGTCAAAGAAGGACAAACAATGTAATGCCCAGGTAAAAGATGTAAGTCAAAGAAGGACAGACAATGTAATGCCCAGGTAAAAGATGTAAGTCAAAAAAGGACAGACAATGTAATGGACAGGTAAAAGATGAAAGTAGAAGGACAGACAATGTAATGCCCAGGTAAAAGATGTAAGTGGAAGAAGGACAGACAATGTAATGCCCAGGTAAAAGATGTAAGTCGAAGAAGAACAGAAAATGTAATGCCCAGGTAAAAGATGTAAGTCGAAGAAGGACAGACAATGTAATGCCCCGGTAAAAGATGTAAGTCGAAGAAGGACAGACAATGTAATACCCAGGTAAAAGATGTAAGTCGAAGAAGGACAGACAATGTAATGCCCAGGTAAAAGATGTAAATCGAAGAAGGACAGACAATGTAATGCCCAGGTAAAAGATGTAAGTCAAAGAAGGACAGACAATGTAATGCCCAGGTAAAAGATGTAAGTCAAAAAAGGACAGACAATGTAATGGACAGGTAAAAGATGAAAGTAGAAGGACAGACAATGTAACGCCCAGGTAAAAGATGTAAGTGGAAGAAGGACAGACAATGTAATGCCCAGGTAAAAGATGTAAGTCGAAGAAGAACAGAAAATGTAATGCCCAGGTAAAAGATGTAAGTCGAAGAAGGACAGACAATGTAATGCCCCGGTAAAGGATGTAAGTCGAAAAAGGACAGACAATGTAATACCCAGGTAAAAGATGTAAATCGAAGAAGGACAGACAATGTAATGCCCAGGTAAAAGATGTAAGTCAAAGAAGGACAGACAATATAATGCTCAGGTAAAAGATGTAAGTCAAAGAAGGACAAACAATGTAATGCCCTGTTAAAAGATTTAAGTAGAAGAAGAACAGATAATGTAATGAACAGGTAAAAGATGTAAGTCGAAGAAGGACAGACAATGTAATGCCCATGTAAAAGATGTAAGTCGAAGAAGGACAGACAATGTAATGCCCCGGTAAAAGATGTAAATCGAAGAAGGACAGACAATGTAATGCCCAGGTAAAAGATGTAAGTCGAAGAAGGACAGGCAATGTAACGCCCAGGTAAAAGATGTAAGTCGAAGAAGGACAGACAATGTAATGGACAGGTAAAAGATGAAAGTAGAAGAAGGACAGACAATGTAATGCCCAGGTAAAAGATGTAAGTCGAAGAAGGACAGACAATGTAATGCCCCGGTAAAAGATGTAAGTCGAAGAAGGACAGACAATGTAATGGCCAGGTAAAAGATGAAAGTAGAAGAAGGACAGACAATGTAATGCCCAGTTAAAAGATGTAAGTCGAAGAAGAACAGAAAATGTAATGCCCAGTTAAAAGATGTAAATCTAAGAAGGACAGCCAATGTAATGCCCAGGTAAAAGATGTAAGTCGAAGAAGGACAGACACTGTAATGCCCAGGTAAAAGATATAAGTAAAAGAAGGACAGACAATGTAATGCCCAGGTAAAAGATTAAGTCGAAGAAGGACAGACAATGTAATGCCCAGGTAAAAGATGTAAGTCGAAGAAGGACAATGTAATGCCCAGGTAAAAGATGTCAGTCGAAGAAGAACAGACAATGTAATGCCCAGGTAAAAGATGTAAATCAAAGAAGGACAGACAATGTAATGCCCAGGTAAAAGATGAAAGTAGAAGAAGGACAATGTAATGCCCAGGTAAAAGATGTAAGTCGAAGAAGGACAGACAATGTAACGCCCAGGTAAAAGATGTAAGTCGAAGAAGGACAGACAATGTAATGGACAGGTAAAAGATGAAAGTAGAAGAAGGACAGACAATGTAATGCCCAGGTAAAAGATGTAAGTCGAAGAAGGACAGACAATGTAATGCCCCGGTAAAAGATGTAAGTCGAAGAAGGACAGACAATGTAATGGCCAGGTAAAAGATGAAAGTAGAAGAAGGACAGACAATGTAATGCCCAGTTAAAAGATGTAAGTCGAAGAAGAACAGAAAATGTAATGCCCAGTTAAAAGATGTAAGTCGAAGAAGGACAGCCAATGTAATGCCCAGGTAAAAGATGTAAGTCGAAGAAGGACAGACACTGTAATGCCCAGGTAAAAGATATAAGTAAAAGAAGGACAGACAATGTAATGCCCAGGTAAAAGATTAAGTCGAAGAAGGACAGACAATGTAATGCCCAGGTAAAAGATGTAAGTCGAAGAAGGACAATGTAATGCCCAGGTAAAAGATGTCAGTCGAAGAAGAACAGACAATGTAATGCCCAGGTAAAAGATGCAAATCAAAGAAGGACAGACAATGTAATGCCCAGGTAAAAGATGAAAGTAGAAGAAGGACAGACAATGTAATGCCCAGGTAAAAGATGTAAGTCGAAGAAGGACAGACAATGTAATGGCCAGGTAAAAGATGAAAGTAGAAGAAGGACAGACAATGTAATGCCCAGTTAAAAGATGTAAGTCGAAGAAGAACAGAAAATGTAATGCCCAGGTAAAAGATGTAAGTCGAAGAAGAACAGACAATGTAATGCCCAGGTAAAAGATGTAAGTCGAAGAAGAACAGAAAATGTAATGCCCAGGTAAAAGATGTAAGTCTAAGAAGGACAGACAATGTAATGCTCAGGTAAAAGATGTAAGTCAAAGAAGGACAAACAATGTAATGCCCAGGTAAAAGATGTAAGTCAAAGAAGGACAGACAATGTAATGCCCAGGTAAAAGATGTACGTCAAAGAAGGACAGACAATGTATTGCCCAGGTAAAAGATGTAAGTCGAAGAAGGACAGAAAATGTAATGTCCAGGTAAACGATGTAAGTCGAAGAAGGACAGAAAATGTAATACCCAGGTAAAAGATGTAAATCGAAGAAGAACAGACAATGTAATGCCCAGGTAAAAGATGTAAGTCGAAGAAGGACAATGTAATGCCCAGGTAAAAGATGTAAGTAGAAGAAGGACAGACAATGTAACGCCCAGGTAAAAGATGTAAGTCGAAGAAGGACAATGTAATGCCCAGGTAAAAGATGTAAGTAGAAGAAGGACAGACAATGTAACGCCCAGGTAAAAGATGTAAGTCGAAGAAGGACAATGTAATGCCCAGGTAAAAGATGTAAGTCGAAGAAGGACAGACAATGTAATGCCCAGGTAAAAGATGTAAGTCGAAGAAGGACAGACAATGTAATGCCCCGGTAAAAGATGTAAGTCGAAGAAGGACAGACAATGTAATGGCCAGGTAAAAGATGAAAGTAGAAGAAGGACAGACAATGTAATGCCCAGTTAAAAGATGTAAGTCGAAGAAGAACAGAAAATGTAATGCCCAGTTAAAAGATGTAAGTCGAAGAAGGACAGACAATGTAATGCCCAGGTAAAAGATGTAAGTCGAAGAAGGACAGACACTGTAATGCCCAGGTAAAAGATATAAGTAAAAGAAGGAAAGACAATGTAATGCCCAGGTAAAAGATTAAGTCGAAGAAGGACAGACAATGTAATGCCCAGGTAAAAGATGTAAGTCGAAGAAGGACAATGTAATGCCCAGGTAAAAGATGTCAGTCGAAGAAGAACAGACAATGTAATGCCCAGGTAAAAGATGTAAATCAAAGAAGGACAGACAATGTAATGCCCAGGTAAAAGATGTAAGTCAAACAAGGACAGACAATGTAATGGCCAGGTAAAAGATGAAAGTAGAAGAAGGACAGACAATGTAATGCCCAGTTAAAAGATGTAAGTCGAAGAAGAACAGAAAATGTAATGCCCAGGTAAAAGATGTAAGTCAAAGAAGAACAGACAATGTAATGCCCAGGTAAAAGATGTAAGTCGAAGAAGAACAGAAAATGTAATGCCCAGGTAAAAGATGTAAGTCTAAGAAGGACAGACAATGTAATGCTCAGGTAAAAGATGTAAGTCAAAGAAGGACAGACAATGTAATGCCCAGGTAAAAGATGTAAGTCAAAGAAGGACAGACAATGTAATGCCCAGGTAAAAGATGTAAGTCAAAGAAGGACAGACAATGTAATGCCCAGGAAAAAGATGTAAGTCGAAGAAGGACAGACAATGTAATGTCCAGGTAAACGATGTAAGTCGAAGAAGGACAGACAATGTTATACCCAGGTAAAAGATGTAAATCGAAGAAGGACAGACAATGTAATGCCCGGGTAAAAGATGTAAGTTGAAGAAGGACAGACAATGTAATGCCCAGGTAAAAGATGTAAATCGAAGAAGGACAGACAATGTAATGCCCAGGTAAAAGATGTAAGTCGAAGAAGGACAGACAATGTAATGTCCAGGTAAAAGATGTAAGTAGAAGAAGGACAGACAATGTAATGCCCAGGTAAAAGATGTAAGTCTAAGAAGGACAGACAATGCAATGCCCAGGTAAAAGATGTAAGTCGAAGAAGGACAGACAATGTAATGCCCAGGTAAAAGATGTAAGTCGAAGAAGGACAGACAATGTAATGCCCAGGTAAAAGATGTAAGTCGAAGAAGGACAATGTAATGCCCAGGTAAAAGATGTAAGTCGAAGAAGAACAGACAATGTAATACCCAGGTAAAAGATGTAAATCGAAGAAGGACAGACAATGTAATGCCCAGGTAAAAGATGTAAATCGAAGAAGGACAGACAATGTAATGCCCAGGTAAAAGATGTAAGTCGAAGAAGGACAGACAATGTAATGCCCAGGTAAAAGATGTAAGTCGAAGAAGGACAGACAATGTAATGCCCAGGTAAAAGATGTAAGTAGAAGAAGGACAGACAATGTAACGCCCAGGTAAAAGATGTAAGTCGAAGAAGGACAGACAATGTAATGGACAGGTAAAAGATGTAAGTAGAAGAAGGACAGACAATGTAATGCCAAGGTAAAAGATGTAAGTCGAAGAAGGACAGACAATGTAATGCCCAGGTAAAAGATGTAAGTCGAAGAAGGACAGACAATGTAATGCCCAGGTAAAAGATGTAAGTCAAACAAGGACAGACAATGTAATGGCCAGGTAAAAGATGAAAGTAGAAGAAGGACAGACAATGTAATACCCAGGTAAAAGATGTAAATCGAAGAAGGACAGACAATGTAATGCCCAGTTAAAAGATGTAAGTCGAAGAAGAACAGAAAATGTAATGCCCAGGTAAAAGATGTAAGTCAAAGAAGAACAGACAATGTAATGCCCAGGTAAAAGATGTAAGTCGAAGAAGAACAGAAAATGTAATGCCCAGGTAAAAGATGTAAGTCTAAGAAGGACAGACAATGTAATGCTCAGGTAAAAGATGTAAGTCAAAGAAGGACAAACAATGTAATGCCCAGGTAAAAGATGTAAGTCAAAGAAGGACAGACAATGTAATGCCCAGGTAAAAGATGTAAATCAAAGAAGGACAGACAATGTAATGGCCAGGTAAAAGATGAAAGAAGAAGAAGGACAGACAATGTAATGCCCAGGTAAAAGATGTAAGTAGAAGAAGGACAGACAATGTAATGCCCAGGTAAAAGATATAAGTAAAAGAAGGACAGACAATGTAATGCCCAGGTAAAAGCTGTAAGTCGAAGAAGGACAGACAATGTAATGCCCAGGTAAAAGCTGTAAGTCGAAGAAGGACAAACAATGTAATGCCCAGGTAAATGATATAAGTAAAAGAAGGACAGACAATGTAATGCCCAGGTAAAAGATGTAAATCAAAGAAGGACAGACAATGTAATGGCCAGGTAAAAGATGAAAGAAGAAGAAGGACAGACAATGTAATGCCCAGGTAAAAGATGTAAGTAGAAGAAGGACAGACAATGTAATGCCCAGGTAAAAGATATAAGTAAAAGAAGGACAGACAATGTAATGCCCAGGTAAAAGATGTAAGTCGAAGAAGGACAGACAATGTAATGCCCAGGTAAAAGATGTATGTCGAAGAAGGACAGACAATGTAATGCCCAGGTAAAAGATGTAAGTCGAAGAAGGACAGACAATGTAATGCCCAGGTAAAAGATGTAAGTCGAAGAAGGACAGACAATGTAATGCCCAGGTAAAACATATAAGTCAAAGAAGGACAAACAATGTAATGCCCAGGTAAAAGATGTAAATCAAAGAAGGACAGACAATGTAATGCCCAGGTAAAAGATGTAAATCAAAGAAGGACAGACAATGTAATGGACAGGTAAAAGATGAAAGTAGAAGAAGGACAGACAATGTAATGCCCAGGTAAAAGATGTAAGTCGAAGAAGGACAGACAATGTAATGGCCAGGTAAAAGATGAAAGTAGAAGAAGGACAGACAATGTAATGCCCAGTTAAAAGATGTAAGTCGAAGAAGAACAGAAAATGTAATGCCCAGGTAAAAGATGTAAGTCGAAGAAGAACAGACAATGTAATGCCCAGGTAAAAGATGTAAGTCGAAGAAGAACAGAAAATGTAATGCCCAGGTAAAAGATGTAAGTCTAAGAAGGACAGACAATGTAATGCCCAGGTAAAAGATGTAAGGCAAAGAAGGACAGACAATGTAATGCCCAGGTAAAAAATGTAAGTCAAAGAAGGACAGACAATGTAATGCCCAGGTAAAAGATGTAAGTCGAAGAAGGACAGACAATGTAATGTCCAGGTAAACGATGTAAGTCGAAGAAGGACAGACAATGTAATACCCAGGTAAAAGATGTAAATCGAAGAAGGACAGACAATGTAATGCCCGGGTAAAAGATGTAAGTCGAAGAAGGATAGACAATGTAATGCCCAGGTAAAAGATGTAAATCGAAGAAGGACAGACAATGTAATGCCCAGGTAAAAGATGTAAGTCGAAGAAGGACAGACAATGTAATGTCCAGGTAAAAGATGTAAGTCGAAGAAGGACAGACAATGTAATGCCCAGGTAAAAGATGTAAGTCGAAGAAGGACAGACAATGCAATGCCCAGGTAAAAGATGTAAGTCGAAGAAGGACAAACAATGTAATGCCCAGGTAAAAGATGTAAGTCGAAGAAGGACAGACAATGTAATGCCCAGGTAAAAGATGTAAATCGAAGAAGGACAGACAATGTAATGCCCAGGTAAAAGATATAAGTCAAAGAAGGACAGACAATGTAATGCCCAGGTAAAAGATGTAAGTCGAAGGACAGAAAATGTAATGCCCAGGTAAAAGATGTAAGTCGAAGAAGGACAATGTAATGCCCGGGTAAAAGATGTAAATCGAAGAAGGACAGACAATGTAATGCCCAGGTAAAAGATGTAAATCGAAGAAGGACAGACAATGTAATCCCCGGGTAAAAGATGTAAATCGAAGAAGGACAGACAATGTAATGCCCAGGTAAAAGATGTAAATCGAAGAAGGACAGACAATGTAATGCCCAGGTAAAAGATGTAAATCGAAGAAGGACAGACAATGTAATGCCCAGGTAAAAGATGTAAATCGAAGAAGGACAGACAATGTAATGCCCAGGTAAAAGATGTAAGTCGAAGAAGGACAGACAATGTAATGCCCAGGTAAAAGATGTAAATCGAAGAAGGACAGACAATGTGATACCCAGGTAAAAGATGTAAGTCGAAGAAGGACAGACAATGTAATGCCCAGGTAAAAGATGTAAATCGAAGAAGGACAGACAATGTAATGCCCAGGTAAAAGATGTAAGTCGAAGAAGGACAGACAATGTAATGCCCCGGTAAAAGATGTAAGTCGAAGAAGGACAGACAATGTAATGCCCAGGTAAAAGATGTAAGTAGAAGAAGGACAGACAATGTAATGCCCAGGTAAAAGATGTAAGTCAAAGAAGGACAGGCAATGTAATGCCCAGGTAAAAGATGTAAGTCGAAGACGGACAGACAATGTAATGCCCAGGTAAAAGATGTAAGTCAAAGAAGAACAGACAATGCAATGCCCAGGTAAAAGATGTAAGTCGAAGAAGGACAGACAATGTAATGCCAAGGTAAAAGATGTAAGTCGAAGAAGGACAGACAATGTAATGCCCAGGTAAAAGATGTAGGTCGAAGAAGGACAGACAATGTAATGCCCAGGTAAAAGATGTAAGTCGAAGAAGGACAGACAATGTAATGTCCAGGTAAAAGATGTAAGTCGAAGAAGGACAGACAATGTAATGCCCAGGTAAACGATGTAAGTCAAAGAAGGACAGGCAATGTAATGCCCAGGTAAAAGATGTAAGTCGAAGAAGGACAGACAATGTAATGCCCAGGTAAAAGATGTAAGTCAAAGTAGAACAGACAATGTAATGCCCAGGTAAAAGATGTAAATCGAAGAAGGGCAGACAATGTAATGCCCAGGTAAAAGATGTAAATCAAAGAAGGACAGACAATGTAATGCCCAGGTAAAGGATGTAAGTCGAAGAAGGACAGACAATGTAATGCCCAGGTAAAAGATGTAAGTCGAAGAAGGACAGACAATGTAATGCCCAGGTAAAAGATGTAAGTCGAAGAAGGACAGACAATGTAATGCCCAGGTAAAAGATGTCAATCGAAGAAGGACAGACAATGTAATGCCCAGGTCAAAGATGTAAGTCGAAGAAGGACAGACAATGTAATGCCCAGGTAAAAGATGTAAGTCGAAGAAGGACAGACAATGTAATGCCCAGTTAAAAGATGTAAGTCGAAGAAGAACAGACAATGTAATGCCCAGGTAAAAGATGTAAGTCGAAGAAGGACAGACAATGTAATGTCCAGGTAAAAGATGTAAGTCGAAGAAGGACAGACAATGTAATGCCCAGGTAAAAGATGTAAGTCAAAGAAGGACAGACAATGTAATGCCCAGGTAAAAGATGTAAGTCGAAGAAGGGCAGACAATGTAATGCCCAGGTAAAAGACGTAAGTCGAAGAAGGACAGACAATGTAATGCCCAGGTAAAAGATGCAAATCGAAGAAGGACAGACAATGTAATGCCCAGGTAAAAGATGTAAATCGAAGAAGGACAGACAATGTAATGCCCAGGTAAAAGATGTAAGTCGAAGAAGGACAGACAATGTAATGCCCAGTTAAAAGATGTAAGTCGAAGAAGAACAGAAAATGTAATGCCCAGGTAAAAGATGTAAGTCGAAGAAGAACAGACAATGTAATGCCCAGGTAAAAGATGTAAGTCGAAGAAGAACAGAAAATGTAATGCCCAGGTAAAAGATGTAAGTCTAAGAAGGACAGACAATGTAATGCCCAGGTAAAAGATGTAAGGCAAAGAAGGACAGACAATGTAATGCCCAGGTAAAAGATGTAAGTCGAAGAAGGACAGACAATGTAATGTCCAGGTAAACGATGTAAGTCGAAGAAGGACAGACAATGTAATACCCAGGTAAAAGATGTAAATCGAAGAAGGACAGACAATGTAATGCCCGGGTAAAAGATGTAAGTCGAAGAAGGATAGACAATGTAATGCCCAGGTAAAAGATGTAAATCGAAGAAGGACAGACAATGTAATGCCCAGGTAAAAGATGTAAGTCGAAGAAGGACAGACAATGTAATGTCCAGGTAAAAGATGTAAGTCGAAGAAGGACAGACAATGTAATGCCCAGGTAAAAGATGTAAGTCGAAGAAGGACAGACAATGCAATGCCCAGGTAAAAGATGTAAGTCGAAGAAGGACAAACAATGTAATGCCCAGGTAAAAGATGTAAGTCGAAGAAGGACAGACAATGTAATGCCCAGGTAAAAGATGTAAATCGAAGAAGGACAGACAATGTAATGCCCAGGTAAAAGATATAAGTCAAAGAAGGACAGACAATGTAATGCCCAGGTAAAAGATGTAAGTCGAAGGACAGAAAATGTAATGCCCAGGTAAAAGATGTAAGTCGAAGAAGGACAATGTAATGCCCGGGTAAAAGATGTAAATCGAAGAAGGACAGACAATGTAATGCCCAGGTAAAAGATGTAAATCGAAGAAGGACAGACAATGTAATCCCCGGGTAAAAGATGTAAATCGAAGAAGGACAGACAATGTAATGCCCAGGTAAAAGATGTAAATCGAAGAAGGACAGACAATGTAATGCCCAGGTAAAAGATGTAAATCGAAGAAGGACAGACAATGTAATGCCCAGGTAAAAGATGTAAATCGAAGAAGGACAGACAATGTAATGCCCAGGTAAAAGATGTAAGTCGAAGAAGGACAGACAATGTAATGCCCAGGTAAAAGATGTAAATCGAAGAAGGACAGACAATGTGATACCCAGGTAAAAGATGTAAGTCGAAGAAGGACAGACAATGTAATGCCCAGGTAAAAGATGTAAATCGAAGAAGGACAGACAATGTAATGCCCAGGTAAAAGATGTAAGTCGAAGAAGGACAGACAATGTAATGCCCCGGTAAAAGATGTAAGTCGAAGAAGGACAGACAATGTAATGCCCAGGTAAAAGATGTAAGTAGAAGAAGGACAGACAATGTAATGCCCAGGTAAAAGATGTAAGTCAAAGAAGGACAGGCAATGTAATGCCCAGGTAAAAGATGTAAGTCGAAGACGGACAGACAATGTAATGCCCAGGTAAAAGATGTAAGTCAAAGAAGAACAGACAATGCAATGCCCAGGTAAAAGATGTAAGTCGAAGAAGGACAGACAATGTAATGCCAAGGTAAAAGATGTAAGTCGCAGAAGGACAGACAATGTAATGCCCAGGTAAAAGATGTAGGTCGAAGAAGGACAGACAATGTAATGCCCAGGTAAAAGATGTAAGTCGAAGAAGGACAGACAATGTAATGTCCAGGTAAAAGATGTAAGTCGAAGAAGGACAGACAATGTAATGCCCAGGTAAACGATGTAAGTCAAAGAAGGACAGGCAATGTAATGCCCAGGTAAAAGATGTAAGTCGAAGAAGGACAGACAATGTAATGCCCAGGTAAAAGATGTAAGTCAAAGTAGAACAGACAATGTAATGCCCAGGTAAAAGATGTAAATCGAAGAAGGGCAGACAATGTAATGCCCAGGTAAAAGATGTAAATCAAAGAAGGACAGACAATGTAATGCCCAGGTAAAGGATGTAAGTCGAAGAAGGACAGACAATGTAATGCCCAGGTAAAAGATGTAAGTCGAAGAAGGACAGACAATGTAATGCCCAGGTAAAAGATGTAAGTCGAAGAAGGACAGACAATGTAATGCCCAGGTAAAAGATGTCAATCGAAGAAGGACAGACAATGTAATGCCCAGGTAAAAGATGTAGGTCGAAGAAGGACAGACAATGTAATGCCCAGGTAAAAGATGTAAGTCGAAGAAGGACAGACAATGTAATGTCCAGGTAAAAGATGTAAGTCGAAGAAGGACAGACAATGTAATGCCCAGGTAAACGATGTAAGTCAAAGAAGGACAGGCAATGTAATGCCCAGGTAAAAGATGTAAGTCGAAGAAGGACAGACAATGTAATGCCCAGGTAAAAGATGTAAGTCAAAGTAGAACAGACAATGTAATGCCCAGGTAAAAGATGTAAATCGAAGAAGGGCAGACAATGTAATGCCCAGGTAAAAGATGTAAATCAAAGAAGGACAGACAATGTAATGCCCAGGTAAAGGATGTAAGTCGAAGAAGGACAGACAATGTAATGCCCAGGTAAAAGATGTAAGTCGAAGAAGGACAGACAATGTAATGCCCAGGTAAAAGATGTAAGTCGAAGAAGGACAGACAATGTAATGCCCAGGTAAAAGATGTCAATCGAAGAAGGACAGACAATGTAATGCCCAGGTCAAAGATGTAAGTCGAAGAAGGACAGACAATGTAATGCCCAGGTAAAAGATGTAAGTCGAAGAAGGACAGACAATGTAATGCCCAGTTAAAAGATGTAAGTCGAAGAAGAACAGACAATGTAATGCCCAGGTAAAAGATGTAAGTCGAAGAAGGACAGACAATGTAATGTCCAGGTAAAAGATGTAAGTCGAAGAAGGACAGACAATGTAATGCCCAGGTAAAAGATGTAAGTCAAAGAAGGACAGACAATGTAATGCCCAGGTAAAAGATGTAAGTCGAAGAAGGGCAGACAATGTAATGCCCAGGTAAAAGACGTAAGTCGAAGAAGGACAGACAATGTAATGCCCAGGTAAAAGATGCAAATCGAAGAAGGACAGACAATGTAATGCCCAGGTAAAAGATGTAAATCGAAGAAGGACAGACAATGTAATGCCCAGGTAAAAGATGTAAGTCGAAGAAGGACAGACAATGTAATGCCCAGTTAAAAGATGTAAGTCGAAGAAGAACAGAAAATGTAATGCCCAGGTAAAAGATGTAAGTCGAAGAAGAACAGACAATGTAATGCCCAGGTAAAAGATGTAAGTCGAAGAAGAACAGAAAATGTAATGCCCAGGTAAAAGATGTAAGTCTAAGAAGGACAGACAATGTAATGCCCAGGTAAAAGATGTAAGGCAAAGAAGGACAGACAATGTAATGCCCAGGTAAAAGATGTAAGTCGAAGAAGGACAGACAATGTAATGTCCAGGTAAACGATGTAAGTCGAAGAAGGACAGACAATGTAATACCCAGGTAAAAGATGTAAATCGAAGAAGGACAGACAATGTAATGCCCGGGTAAAAGATGTAAGTCGAAGAAGGATAGACAATGTAATGCCCAGGTAAAAGATGTAAATCGAAGAAGGACAGACAATGTAATGCCCAGGTAAAAGATGTAAGTCGAAGAAGGACAGACAATGTAATGTCCAGGTAAAAGATGTAAGTCGAAGAAGGACAGACAATGTAATGCCCAGGTAAAAGATGTAAGTCGAAGAAGGACAGACAATGCAATGCCCAGGTAAAAGATGTAAGTCGAAGAAGGACAAACAATGTAATGCCCAGGTAAAAGATGTAAGTCGAAGAAGGACAGACAATGTAATGCCCAGGTAAAAGATGTAAATCGAAGAAGGACAGACAATGTAATGCCCAGGTAAAAGATATAAGTCAAAGAAGGACAGACAATGTAATGCCCAGGTAAAAGATGTAAGTCGAAGGACAGAAAATGTAATGCCCAGGTAAAAGATGTAAGTCGAAGAAGGACAATGTAATGCCCGGGTAAAAGATGTAAATCGAAGAAGGACAGACAATGTAATGCCCAGGTAAAAGATGTAAATCGAAGAAGGACAGACAATGTAATCCCCGGGTAAAAGATGTAAATCGAAGAAGGACAGACAATGTAATGCCCAGGTAAAAGATGTAAATCGAAGAAGGACAGACAATGTAATGCCCAGGTAAAAGATGTAAATCGAAGAAGGACAGACAATGTAATGCCCAGGTAAAAGATGTAAATCGAAGAAGGACAGACAATGTAATGCCCAGGTAAAAGATGTAAGTCGAAGAAGGACAGACAATGTAATGCCCAGGTAAAAGATGTAAATCGAAGAAGGACAGACAATGTGATACCCAGGTAAAAGATGTAAGTCGAAGAAGGACAGACAATGTAATGCCCAGGTAAAAGATGTAAATCGAAGAAGGACAGACAATGTAATGCCCAGGTAAAAGATGTAAGTCGAAGAAGGACAGACAATGTAATGCCCCGGTAAAAGATGTAAGTCGAAGAAGGACAGACAATGTAATGCCCAGGTAAAAGATGTAAGTAGAAGAAGGACAGACAATGTAATGCCCAGGTAAAAGATGTAAGTCAAAGAAGGACAGGCAATGTAATGCCCAGGTAAAAGATGTAAGTCGAAGACGGACAGACAATGTAATGCCCAGGTAAAAGATGTAAGTCAAAGAAGAACAGACAATGCAATGCCCAGGTAAAAGATGTAAGTCGAAGAAGGACAGACAATGTAATGCCAAGGTAAAAGATGTAAGTCGCAGAAGGACAGACAATGTAATGCCCAGGTAAAAGATGTAGGTCGAAGAAGGACAGACAATGTAATGCCCAGGTAAAAGATGTAAGTCGAAGAAGGACAGACAATGTAATGTCCAGGTAAAAGATGTAAGTCGAAGAAGGACAGACAATGTAATGCCCAGGTAAACGATGTAAGTCAAAGAAGGACAGGCAATGTAATGCCCAGGTAAAAGATGTAAGTCGAAGAAGGACAGACAATGTAATGCCCAGGTAAAAGATGTAAGTCAAAGTAGAACAGACAATGTAATGCCCAGGTAAAAGATGTAAATCGAAGAAGGGCAGACAATGTAATGCCCAGGTAAAAGATGTAAATCAAAGAAGGACAGACAATGTAATGCCCAGGTAAAGGATGTAAGTCGAAGAAGGACAGACAATGTAATGCCCAGGTAAAAGATGTAAGTCGAAGAAGGACAGACAATGTAATGCCCAGGTAAAAGATGTAAGTCGAAGAAGGACAGACAATGTAATGCCCAGGTAAAAGATGTCAATCGAAGAAGGACAGACAATGTAATGCCCAGGTCAAAGATGTAAGTCGAAGAAGGACAGACAATGTAATGCCCAGGTAAAAGATGTAAGTCGAAGAAGGACAGACAATGTAATGCCCAGTTAAAAGATGTAAGTCGAAGAAGAACAGACAATGTAATGCCCAGGTAAAAGATGTAAGTCGAAGAAGGACAGACAATGTAATGTCCAGGTAAAAGATGTAAGTCGAAGAAGGACAGACAATGTAATGCCCAGGTAAAAGATGTAAGTCAAAGAAGGACAGACAATGTAATGCCCAGGTAAAAGATGTAAGTCGAAGAAGGGCAGACAATGTAATGCCCAGGTAAAAGACGTAAGTCGAAGAAGGACAGACAATGTAATGCCCAGGTAAAAGATGCAAATCGAAGAAGGACAGACAATGTAATGCCCAGGTAAAAGATGTAAATCGAAGAAGGACAGACAATGTAATGCCCAGGTAAAAGATGTAAGTCGAAGAAGGACAGACAATGTAATGTCCAGGTAAAAGATGTAAGTCGAAGAAGGACAGACAATGTAATGCCCAGGTAAAAGATGTAAGTCAAAGAAGGACAGACAATGTAATGCCCAGGTAAAAGATGTAAGTCGAAGAAGGACAGACAATGTAATGCCCAGGTAAAAGACGTAAGTCGAAGAAGGACAGACAATGTAATGCCCAGGTAAAAGATGCAAATCGAAGAAGGACAGACAATGTAATGCCCAGGTAAAAGATGTAAATCGAAGAAGGACAGACAATGTAATGCCCAGGTAAAAGATGTAAGTCGAAGAAGGACAGACAATGTAATGCCCAATAGAAACAGGAAAAAGGGACAATGATCTACCAAACAATACGCAGAAAACAGAAGGTCAAGAAATACAAAACCGTCTAAAAACCGGAGGTAAACTCAGGTGATCAGGTGTTCCGGAAGAGTAGGCAGTTGCTGCTCCAATAGTGGAATCCGTCGTATTACTCTTGTGATATGTCATGAATGAGGAAAGGTGGTTGATGGTTTGATGGTTTATGGTGTTTAACGCAACTTTCAACAATAATTCAGTGATATCGTGGCGGTCAGTTTTATTGGAGGAGGAAACTGAATTGCCCAGAGAAAACCACCGACCCGGCGCAAGTCACTGACAAACTTTATCACATAAGGTTGTATCGAGTACACCAGCCCATGAACGGGGTTCGAACTCACAACTTTAGGGGTGATAAGCACTGATTAGATAGGTAGTTGTAAATCCAACTACCATACATTCACGACCACAACGGCCCCTGAATGAGGAAAGGAAATGACTAAGGACAAAGACGACGACAATCAATGTTAACAGATAATTACGGACAATAATCGATGGTAAGCTCAAGTTCTCCGGAAGGGAAATAATTTCTACTCCACATGAGACATACATAATATTTAACAGCACAAAATCGAAAACGACAAAAGCATGTTAAACTAAATTCTTAATCCGCAGTGGTGTTGTATTAGTTAGTGTGTTCGCCCCGAGTGTGGTAGATCGTGGGTTCGAGCCAATGCTCCTCCGCTATTTATGTATATAAGCACGCATCAGTTAGGAGTAAGAGCAGAGACTGGCTGGCTTGAAATCAGAATAATGTGTGCGAGTGGTGGGACATGTCTACTCGCAAGACTGTTTCAGTGAGCTAGCACTATAAGAATTCAACTAAGCATGTTGGTATACTAAGTAGTACAAAACAGACTTCATCATCATCATCATCTCATGGAAAACAGCTTGTTCCCGCAATGATATAGCTGAAATATTGCTCAAGTGGCGTTAAAAAACAATCGCTCATTCACTTAATCAAGAGACTTGCAATAAACTATTAATCAGTGTCGCCTAGGACGGTCACGCTACCACAACGATTTATAAAACTATTGCTTTATTTTTTTCAGATTCGTGCAAAAACGTAACATGCAATAATTATCCAGATGCAGTACCAAGGTAGGGTATATCATATTCAACTTCCGGGTCCCGATCAGGAGACAATTCAGAAACACTGGCAACATTGGGTGCACAACACACAGGACGATTGCAAACAAAACAAAAACACAACACAGAACACCAATACGATGAGCAACACGGACCCCATCAAAACAAAATGTCAGTCTAAAGAGCATTTTAATACATATCTGACTTTGAAAAGTGTATATTTTTTGTTTTTGAAATGATATCACGATTTGATATTTTATAACATAAGGTTAGCATATTTCGCTAATGTTTTTGCAACTTTTATGAAAGCGTATGAAATAATAATTTAATAAATATGGAAATAATACATATCATCAAAAGCTGTCACGTGTACATAACAAAAAATAATAAATATCCATCATTATTATAATATTACCCGTTTTTAGAACAATTTCAATGATGGTTTTGACATAAAAAATATTGTTGTATTCGTGGGACGAATTGACCTTCCTGCAAAACAGTATAATATTGTTCTGAGCGGTTGGGGCAGCGAACATTTCAAACAGTGAAATGGGTGCCTATTATGTTTTTATTTATCAGTCGGTTCGTGAAGTTGATGGAGATAATGAAAGTATATTGAATAAGACCATAGAAGTTTGAAGTACTAGACTGGAACCCGAACACATATTGTGTTGTGATTTTGTTTTGTTTTTCTTCGTCTTGTGTACCCTATGTTGCCATTTTCTCTGGATTGTCCATTTTGATGATCCCTTCGGTATTCTCTAACTTTTATTTTATACTAATTACAAGTATCACAATGCATCAAATGAAATTGGTTAGGGTTAGGTTTGTGGTTTTTATCACCACTTTCAACAATATTTCAGCTCTAACGTGGTGTTCAGTTTTATTGGTGGAGGAATCTAGAGTACCCGGAGAAAATTATCTACATTATCTACATGCCAACTCTCATACGACCAACATAATGTGTAAAACTAATATACAATTGTATTTTATTATTAGAGGTGTTGTATTATCGTATAAGGGCCACTCAGCCTGCGAATGTGCCTTTACTCTAGGTGACAAACCAGTTATGAGGCAATTATGTGAGTATATAATTACATATTCTTTTATCTTCACATTTTATTCTGTGTCATTGCATATATATTAGAACGATTACATTCTTTCGGGTAAAAACCAAAAATGATATGAAAATATCCCAACAGGAACATAACGTCATAGTGGAGCAGGAACTGCTTACTCTTCCGGAGCACCTGAGTTCACCCCCGGTCTTTATGTGGGTTAGTGTTACTCGATCTTTAGTTTTATATGTATGTTTTGTAGATCATTGTTTGTCCTTTTGTACTTTTTCTTTTGGCCATTGTGTTGTCTGTCCTTCTTCGATTTACGGATTCTGAATACCCCTTTGGTATCTTCAAACTCTTCTCATATCAATGTTGAAATAACATAAGAAAACAATGACGGAAGTGGTCAGCGTTATTTCAACGTTGACATGACGTTGTGTGTTTGCTGAGATTCCAGTGTCTATACTGGTTGGGGATATGTTTCCAAGATGATCTTGAGAATTCCTTTGCTGTCTTGTGGAATTAAGAGTGCACGATGGGTGCCATTAATATGACAGGAAAAGCTGCTAACCCATTTGTCGCACCTGGTTCCACTTCCGGTGATTGGAGGAGGTCATGTTGTCGATGTTGTTTTCTCCTCGTTGCCTTTGTCTTTTTACTGTAGGCCTAGCTGTTGTTATAGCCAAATAGTACTATTATTCTCAAATCGTCGGTCCCAAACCGATTTTTTAAAATTGATATTGACGTAAGGAAAATGACGAGTTTTGTATTGGGAACAGCTATTCGCGATATGCATAGCCAGCTGATAATGATAAGGGTCGAAGTACGTAGTATATTGGCATTTGTTTTATGTGTACACATGTGAGATATAAATTGTATACCGGGTACATATGTATGAAATTGCGGGCACATCATATAATAATACAATATTGTCAAAATGGGAAATAGGTATGTATCATGGCACAGTTTAATACATATACCAGCTTAACCCTGCCGCCTTCTTGTATCTTCCCCAAGCCAGAAACTGGATGTCCCATGCCATATGTCGTGGTCTTTTTTATTTGCATTCAATGATTTGGATTGATTGATTGATTTTTGGTGTTTAACGCCACTTTCAGCAATATTTCAGCTATATCATGGCGACGAGTTTTAGTGGTGGAAGAAGCCGGAGAACCCAGAGAGAACCACCGACCATGGGCAAGCAACTGGTAAACAATGATTTGGAGCGATAAGGGATTGTTAGTTATGTTGATATTGGTGGAATTGTAGATCATCACTGTTTAAAATATCTTTTAATAATGTGAACAAAAATGGTTGTCAAAATCGTGACTGAGATTTACAGATATCCATGGGCAATGTACATGTAGACCATTGAAAAGGTCCTGATGGGCCGACGTGGTCGTAAGGTAGTTACATTTACAACTATCTATGCAATCAGTGCCTATCACCACTAATGTTGTGATGTTCGAATCCCGTTCGGGCGAGGTGTACTCGATACAACATTATGTGATAAAGTTGGTCATTGACTTGTGGCAGGTCGGTGGTTTTCACCGAGTACTCCAATTACTTCACCAATAAAACTGACCGCTCCGATATAACCCTAACCCCTGAAAAGGACTTTAAACCAGATATCTGTAAAGACGAAAAGAGTTACATTTCATGTTTTTGTCAAATCTAATTCATTTTCAGGCGAAATCCCACACTTGTGTACCAAAGACAATCCAATAAAGCTATGTGATCCGTTGCCATGTGATCATGGGGCTTCATGCATGAAATATCCCATGGCAGAATGCAGGTAACATTAAATATGAAATTACCTCCCTTACTTCTTGTATTTAAGTTGGATTGATAATTGACCGCACTCGTAGCAGTCACGCTAACCATTACGCCACCGATGCAGTTCAGGTATGCATGAATAAAGACGTGATATAATAAATCAAAAGCGATACTAATTTGCACTAATCATGGCCGGTCTCAAATACGCGTTTGTGTTACCTCAATTTGGGAAAGTGCTCACTCTCAAATGAGAACGAAACGCCTCGGTGGTGTAATGGTTATCGTGCTTGCCTCGAGTGCAGTAGATCGTGGGTTCGAGATCCGTTGGTTCAAACTAAAGTTTTTATGCAATTGGTATTTGCTGATTCTCCGCTAGGCATGCTGTACAAAGTCAGAATAATGGAGCGACATGTCTACTGACTGAAAATCCAACAAAACGTGTTGGTCTAGTACAAAGCCAAATCATTATATATTTCATCGAAATATGAGTTGTTCTCGACATGGTGTAGAGTTATAGGTTAGGGTTACCGGTGTTTAACGCCACTTTCAACAACATTTCAGTTATATCGTGGCGGTTAGCCTTATTGGTGGAGAAAACCGGAATACCCGGAGAAAACCACCGACCTGCCGTGATTCATTGACAAACTTTATCACATAATGTTGTATCGAGTACACCTCGTGTGAGCCGTATTCGAACTCACAACGTTAGTGGTTATAGGCACTGGTTGCATTGCTAGTTATATATCCAACTACAATACGATAACGACCACGTGACCCTCGCCATGGTGTAGCTGAACAACAACCACTCACTAATCCAAATGAAAACACGTGTGACCTTAAAATCAGCGAATGATATTAGAACTGAGGACAGGGGACTCCTAACATGTTCTCTTTGTTACATGTTTATTTGCATAATTTGTATAATCGTCACAAACTGTATTGCTTAATGACAATAAAATTTTGAATTTGAATTTGAATTTGATAAAATATATTTACAACGTCATATCGTAATTGTAGTATTTAGGAAATTCTCTAAAGGTGCTGAAACCATGGAAACGCTTTAACCTATGAAAGCCATTTATTATCACATCTAATGTAGCACAATACAAGTTAAACTTGATTAAAATTAACTATTGGCTTTATACTTACAGGGATCAACTATGTGGAAAATGTAAAGCAGAATTTTTCTTACGAAAGACTGGAGTGTCCGAATCAGTGTGGCCGGAAGTCACAAATGAATGTAAGTAAAAGTAAAATGAGATTGTAAACAAGCAGGTTCCCAAAGTGAACCTCACTGGGTTGTTTAGATCATTGTAAAGCAGAAGTATATTCTATAAACTGTATGTAAGACTGCGTGAACACAAACTTTTAATAGACATAAGCAGAAATCTCAAAATACGAAGGGACCAAAGACTATGTGCGATTTGCACTGTCTTGGAAGATGAATTTCATTTTTTCTTTGAATGCAAGAGAAATACCAATAATCGAAACATTTTATACCAATACTTTCAATATATATATTCAAATTTTCTTGAATTAAACCATGAAGAGAAACTAACAAAAATACTTAACCCGTCAACACCCGAACAAATTAGGACTGTTCAATCTTTCATAAGACAGTCATTAGAAATGACTCATCACAGTCATAATTGCAGTTCATGTTATTGTATTTTGTTTATGTAGTCATGTATGCTTTATTTGTCTTGTCTGTACATGTATATTATGTAAATTGTAATGCTAAACAAGACAAGGTAACACTACGATTATTGAAGCTCCTTTTTTAAGGAGTGGATGTGGTCGAGTGATCTAGGGCGCTGGACGTAATGCTAAACGAATGGTGCTGCAGTGTTTCAATGGTGTGAGTTCAAATCCCGTCGAGGGAAGAACAAAAATTTGACAGCTCTAAAATCTAATTCTAACACTGTTTAGTTTAATTTCAGACGTATATATACAATGTATATATATATATTATGGTTTCGAGCCCCGATCGGATCAACCCGACTATAAAATTGGTATGCGTTGGTTTTCCGCTAAACACGCAGCATAAAGAAGAAAGCCTGGTTGGTTTGCAATCAGGATAATGTGTCTAAGTGGGGCGACATGTCCACCCACAGACTGTTGCAGTGAGCTACATGTAGCACTATAAAAATCCAACTAAGCATGTTGGTCTAGTACAAAGCGGACCTCACCATCATCTCATTGGAAAAATATATATAGGTATGTACGAGATAATACTTACAACATACACAACATTTAGTTTTTCCATTACAGGTGCAGACTGTGAAGAGAAAGATTTCTGTCCAGACGATTTGTGTAAAAACAAAGTGTGTAACAACTTTAAGAACGCTGAGTGCAGGTAATATATACAATGATGTACCATATATGCATTCTAGCATTAAATGCAGTTTTGTCAGGTTTTCCTCCCTCAATCATAGATGACCTTAGTCGATTCTGTCTCCTGTTTAGGTTTTCCTACCTCAATCATAGATGACCTTAGTCGATTCTGTTTCCTGTTTAGGTTTTCCTTCCTCAATCATAGATGACCTTAGCTGATTCTGTCTCCTGCTTTGGTTCTTCTCCCTCAATCATAGGTGACCGTAGCCGATTCTGTCTCCTGTTTTGGTTCTTCTCCCTCAATCATAGATTACCTTAGCCGATTCTGTCTCATGTTTTGGTTCTTCTCCCTCAATCATAGATTACCTTAGCCGAATCGGTTTTCCTCCCTCAATCATAGATGACCTTAGCCGATTATATCTCCTGTGTTGGTTCTTCTCCCTCAATCATAGATGACCTTAGCCGATTATGTCTCCTGTCTAGGTTTTCCTCCCTCAATCATAGATGACCATAGCCGATTCTGTCTCCTGTTTTGGTTTTCCTCCCTCAATCATAGCGAGGGGTTAGAGCCAAAAAGTCGTATCTGAAAATTTTGCTAATTTCATTTTTTTGCACTAAAATGTTGATAAGTTAGCATCTAGATGTGTCTGTAAATTTCAGGGCAAAAGGATAATGCATTAATTTTAAATTGGCCAGAACCCAAAAGTATTATCATATTATATACGTCTTCTTGAAACGCCAAACAACAGTAATATTGGATAATCTATAATTGCATGCCAGGTATATTTTTTTAATTAAAAGATACATTGCTGTAAAAATTTATGTGAAGATAATATACTTTGCATTTATGATATCATATTTTTTTATTTAGAAAATAGTGCCAAAACAGCTTATTTAAAGATAAGTCATTTTGGCACTGCAGAAAAGTAATCTAATAATCCAGTAAGTTTAGCCATCTTATCTCAATATCAGAAAACGCGTTGCATATGTTATTTATAAACAGTATTCTGTAGAGGCAGGAGAGAGTAAATAAAGTTGATGCATTCTAGAGCTGGTGTTACATTTACAAAAAGTGAATTAACAGGAAGAAATATAGTATCTGCAATGAAAAGTTGAGACAACAATGGATTAAAAGGTAAGAATTAGATATTCACTTGCTATACTTTGATATATTAATCAATTTACTATGTATTCACTTAATTTAATATATGTATTAAGTTTTCATAAATTTTCTTAGACGGATTGTACATGTTTGTGCTAAAAATCTTGAATTATTATTATCTCAAGTATGACGTTTGTACATACCCTTCGCTAAAATTATTGACATTTTGTTTAGAATGCATGGCCTTTTAATTGTTATTTATTTCCATATTTTCAGTAGAGGCTGGTTATGGTGAATGTGATGGAAACATCTACAGTACTAATTAATTACAGTTTTCGATTGGTAAGTTTCAGTTTTTATTTGTTCACAAGAACTCTATTTAACCAGATTGAAAAGATTATCACTTTTTAATGATCAAATTATTTGATAAGAAGATTTCCTCCTAAACCCCTCAATGGAATTAGATGTAAAAAAAATGTGGTTTACAACTTGAAAATATGCATGACGGACTATGGCTGCTGTCCAATATCTGAAAGGGGAGGCTATGCAACTTAGGTGTCAAAGTTTGTTGTCAGAGGTATAATTTGTAGTGAGTTTACTTGTTTGGCAATAGGATATGAGAGGTAATCCTATATTTGGCCAATTCTTTTAGCTAATCAAAATAATAAGCTTCATATTCATTTGTTTCAGGTAATAAAATGTCGGAATCTAGTTGGTCTTCAGACGAGGAATGGACGACAATTGCATCTATGGTACGTGATACCCAAGAGAATGGTTCTAATGCAGTCGAAGGGGATACAGAAGATGGTTCCTCAGTAACAAACAGGCAACAAGTAGGTAGTAATGATACACAAGGTACCAATGCCACACCTACGGTTGATGAACCAGGTAGCAATGACACACCTATAACTGATGAACAAGGTACCAATGACACACCTATGGCTGATGAACCAGGTACCATTGACACACCTATGGCTGATGAACCAGGTATCAATGACACACCTACCACTGATGAACCAGGTATCAATGACACACCTACCACTGATCAACCAGGTCACAATGACACACCTACGGTTGATGAACCAGGTACCAATAACACACCTACAACTGATGAACCAGGTACCAATGACGCATCTACGGCTGATAAACCAGTTGCCAATGACACACCTATGGCTGATAAACCGATTACCAATGACACACCTATGGCTGATATGAATGAAACCCCGGGTAATAAAAATTCACAAGACCAAATATTAATTCAGGACAATTCAGCTGTTCGTACCTATAAAGAAGATACTTCATCAACTGATTCCAATGGGTCGCCAAATGCCTTAAAGGTTACTGCAAGACAGAAAAAGAAGAAAAAATACAGAAAGAAACAGAATAAAACAACACCTGACACAACAAAACAGCTCAAACGCCACTCTGCTATTGAGTCTGACTTTAGTGGTAGTGATGATAATATAACATTAAAAGAGTTAAAAAATGATATAAAACGACAAAAAGATGAGAGTTATAGCGAAATAGAGTCTGTTTATGACAGCGGGGGCTCGTACAAACCTTGCAGAGATGATTATCATTCTAGTGACTCAACCTGCCATTGCAATGACAATTCAATTAAAACCGAATTTTATAAGAAACCTGCAGCCACATCAAAGTCGAAAAAAAGAAAGAGGAAAAGTGATAGTAAAAATCAGAAGCTTAATAGTGATAATTCACTACCTGAAAATGATAACTCAAGGATGAACCAAGTAGAGATCCAAAATGACAATTTAGGGCCAACGATTGACCAGACTGAGGACATACACATGGAAAAGGCAAAATAAATCAGTGTTCAGGAGGACACTTTCAACAATTATGTCACCACACACAATGAACAGAGACTTGATGATCTTCTCTTCATGAATGGATTAGTTAGAAAACGTGTTCCTGCAGATGAGAACTGTTTCTTCCAGTCAGCATTACCACACATTCATTCCCTGCTCACGGTTCAAGAATTATGAAGATCATTATGTGGTCACATAGTTTAAAAAGCAGAAAATTATGTTGGTATACCCAAGAAAACCTGGACTGTATCATGTTTAAGTACAATTTCGAAGATGAATTCAGAGTTCTCAAAGTAGGTGGTACAGCCAAACGAGGACGCACTGCCAAACCACAAGAACTGACAAGGAAATATACATCGAGACAGAAGATATCAGCAGCCAAAACGAAAGACCTTGTCAGCTTATGCAGAAGTGGTATCATCCCATCTGAATACCACGATTATTACAAATCATTGCCCTCAAGCAGTAAAGTAGATGACAAACTAGCTGACACCGATGCTGAAGAGGATTCTGATCAAGAATGAGACTAAGAAAATAACAGTGGTGACATAAATGACTGCTTTAATTAGATTGCATGATTAGTTTAGGGGTTCTTCTATATATTGTATTAGAACTGTAGACATTATATTCCTGCATTAGATATAGTGCATACAAATTTGACTGTTATATGATATATATTTTGTACTTTGATTTTATACTAATTTTCTTTTGAGATTTACAGACAGTATTGAATTATTTCAATAGGATTTAGCATAATTTTATCATAATGATATTTTGTAACCATTAAGGTATTCCTCGGATTTCAGTGTTCAAAATCATGTTACTACTGTCTAATTCAATTTTCAAGATATATGATTACAGTATTGATGTTTTAGCTTAAATAATTGATTTTAATTGCTTTTAAATTCATTGGAAATTATCCTGAAATATGTTGGTTTTCAAAAAATCAATGTTTACTTTAATAGAATGTTTTAACTGATGAATACTACAATTCGGTCATTATAAAAAGATTTTTCAAATTAATTTTTCATTTGCTGCCATAACGTATTTTTGCTTACTTTTATTTGGTTGATGAAAGAAACATTATTCATATTAATGTTAGGGAGCCAGAAAAGTGTATCCTAAGATGTTATCAAAATGCCTTGCACACACCTGTTTAATCTTTTAGATAAACAAATCAGCAGACAGTCTTATCAGCGGTTACTGTAGTATGGTATTAACATCTGGAAATTATCAATGTAAATAGTGCATGTCTACTTAGTGTATAGATAAAAAGTGTTATTAAATCAATATGCTGATTATTAGAAGTAAATTGCATATATAATCATAACATTTATTGTGTTATTTACTTATAAAATCATTTTGGTAACACTACATTATCAGGCGTAGTCATAAGATTATTTTTTGTAATTCCTCAAAAAGATGAAATATTAAGATACGACAGTATGGCACTAACCCCTCGATAGGTGACCTTAGCCGATTCTGTCTCCTGTTTTGGTTTTTCTCCCTCAATCATAGATGACCGTAGCCGATTCTGTCTCCTGTTTAGGTTTTCCTCCCTCAATCATAGATGACCGTAGCCGATTCTGTCTCCTGTTTAGGTTTTCCTCCCTCAATCATAGATGACCGTAGCCGATTCTGTCTCCTGTTTAGGTTTTCCTCCCTCAATCATAGATGACCGTAGCCGATTCTGTCTCCTGCTTTGGTTCTTCTCCCTCAATCATATATATATATATATATATATAGGTGACATTAGCCGATTCTGTCTCCTGTTTTGGTTCTTCTCCCTCAATCATAGGTGACCGTAGCCGATTCTGTCTCCTGTTTTGGTTCTTCTCCTTCAATCATAGGTGACCTTAGCCGATTCTGTCTCCTGTTTTGGTTCTTCTCCTTCAATCATAGGTGACCTTAGCTGATTCTGTCTCCTGTTTTGGTTCTTCTCCCTCAATCATAGATGACCGTAGCCGATTCTGTCTCCTGTTTTGGTTCTTCTCCCTCAATCATAGGTGACCGTAGCCGATTCTGTCTCCTGTTTTGGTTCTTCTCCTTCAATCATAGGTGACCTTAGCCGATTCTGTCTCCTGTTTTGGTTCTTCTCCTTCAATCATAGGTGACCTTAGCTGATTCTGTCTCCTGTTTTGGTTCTTCTCCCTCAATCATAGGTGACCGTAGCCGATTCTGTCTCCTGTTTTGGTTCTTCTCCTTCAATCATAGGTGACCTTAGCTGATTCTGTCTCCTGTTTTGGTTCTTCTCCCTCAATCATAGATGACCGTAGCCGATTCTGTCTCCTGTTTTGGTTCTTCTCCTTCAATCATAGGTGACCTTAGCCGATTCTGTCTCCTGTTTTGGTTCTTCTCCCTCATTCATAGGTGACCTTAGTCGATTCTGTCTCCTGTTTTGGTTCTTCTCCCTCAATCATAGGTGACCTTAGTCGATTCTGTCTCCTGTTTTGGTTCTTCTCCCTCAATCATAGGTGACCTTAGCCGATTCTGTCTCCTGTTTTGGTTCTTCTCCCTCAATCATAGGTGACCTTAGCCGATTCTGTCTCCTGTTTTGGTTCTTCTCCCTCAATCATAGGTGACCTTAGTCGATTCTGTCTCCTGTTTTGGTTCTTCTCCCTCAATCATATATATATATATATATATATAGGTGACATTAGCCGATTCTGTCTCCTGTTTTGGTTCTTCTCCCTCAATCATAGGTGACCTTAGTCGATTCTGTCTCCTGTTTTGGTTCTTCTCCCTCAATCATAGGTGACCTTAGTCGATTCTGTTTCCTGTTTAGGTTTTCCTTCCTCAATCATAGGTGACCGTAGCCGATTCTGTCTCCTGTTTTGGTTCTTCTCCCTCAATCATAGGTGACCTTAGCCGATGCTGTCTCCTGTTTTGGTTCTTCTCCCTCAATCATAGGTGACCGTAGCCGATTCTGTCTCCTGTTTTGGTTCTTCTCCCTCAATCATAGGTGACCTTAGCCGATTCTGTCTCGTTTTGGTTCTTTGTTTTTCTTGCTCACAAAGACTTTTAAATTATTTGGCTTTCAATTTTTTTTTATTATGAGCGTAACTTATTCCAGAAACGTGTCGTGCGTGCTAAATTCAATATCGACATTTGTGTGTCATCAACATTCTTACATACATGTATAGACTTTATTATGCAACATATTTATTGCTATAAAAAAATACCTTTTATGATTATAATAAGGGTTAACCTATTAAATACAATCATTATTTGAGAATGGACTAATTACCCTTCCGGAGCACCGAGTTCATCAGTGGGGTTTGTGTTACTAGATCTGTAGTTTTAAGTGTATGTTTTGTAGGTCATTGTTTGTCTTTTTCTTTGGCCATTGTGTTGTCTGCCCTTCAATTTACGGATTCTGATTAACCCTTTGGTATCTTCAAACTCTTCTTCATGAAGCAGTGAAGATATGAAACTAGTTGCAAAGAAAGCATCCCGATCTAAAAATTACAAATAAAACTTATAATAGATAGAAGAATTTGGAACATAATCACAACCAGTTCTAAACGGTGGTGTAATGGTTAAGCGTGCTTGCCTCGAAGTGTTGTAGATTGTAGATCGTAGGTTCGAACCCCGATCGGATCAAACCAAAGACTATAAAAGTGGTATTTGTTGCTTCTCCACTAAGCACACAGCATTAAGAAGAAAGAGCAAAGACGGGTTGGCTCAGAATTATGATAATATAATGTGCGACATGTCTATCTGCGGACTGGTTTCAATGAGCTAGCACTATAAAAATCTTGTGGACCTAATCATCATCTCATTGAAAATTAACTTGTTCTCTCCATGATCTAGCTGAAAAATTGCTGAGTTGGCATTAAATAACAATCACTCACTCCAATTCTAAACAATCAAATTCAGTATACTTTATTTGAGGAAGTTGCAATAGAAATATGATATATGCATCTGACTGACCCAAGTATAAGTTTCCCTTGTATATAGATCCGCTCAAGTTAAAAGAAATTACACCAATTTTTAAATTTAGAACTAGAATATATTTGTTCGGAATATATATGTCTATTGGTCTCTTTTTCACCCTTTTGCTGTGTAACAGGCTAGGCTTGGGGGGCTAGTTCACTGAAAAAAGTCCCCAGGGAGACATAACATATTATCCACAGCAAATTGAACTTTGCTAAGCAGAAAAGCAACAGATACCAATTTGCTTCGACGTGACAGAAATTGTCCAAAGAGCTTTAAAATTCCTTGTGAGCTGAATCACAGTGACAACTGTGGGTTAAAAAACAAGTTCAAGTCTAAAAAATTATGGGCGGCAGCAGTGGAGCAGGAACTGCTTATTCTTCTGAGCACATGAGTTCCATCTCCGCTAATTAATGGATTTGTGTTGCTCAATCTTTAGTTTTCTATGTAATGCTTTGTGTCGATTGTTGGTCCTTTTGCCCTTTTCAGTTTTGGCCATTGTGTTGTCCGTCTTTCTACGATTTACGGCCCTTGATTACCCCTTTGGCATCTTCAAACTTTTTCAATGTGTGTTTCCTACTTGAAGATCGAGCAGCCATTTTGTTTTGCTGTAATGCATAATGTGAGAGTTGAGCTATAGTACCTTTAGCACTATTATTTTAGTTTATTTATCATATTTTTGTTTCTGTGGTTATGATTATGGTGTTAAACACCACTTTCAACAATATTTCAGTTATATCGTGGCAGTTAGTATTATTGGTGGAGGAAACAAGAGTACCCAAAGAAAACCATTGACCTGACGCAAGTCATTGACAAACTTTATCACATAATGTATCGAGTACACCTCGCCATGAGTGGGATTCGAATTCAAAACTTTAGTGGTGATAGGCATAGATTGCAGATAGTTGTAAAAAATTTTGTTTCTTATTGTCATACAAATTATGATAGTGGTTTCATCCTTTATGCATTCTTAAAATTATATCATGATATTTAACCACAAACCTACATATACTAGTTAGAAATAAGACAATTCTTGAACAGCATAGTTACAATTTAACTGGTAGATTTTTATTTCAATTAATGTACACGAAATTTGTTTGACAGTCAAACATTTCGTATAAAAACTCCTTCCGGCCATTGTAAATCTGTTGAATTCCAGAACAAATGTACATGTCCAGAACCCATGTCATTGATTATCATATTTCAGCCCCAGTCTAGTAAAAAAATTGGTTTGGTGTAGTAAAAATTTAGCTTAATCCAATAGAAAAAAATCTTCCACAATATTGTTCGGGCTAGTTTGTCAAAATGTTTTTGGTAGACTGCATGCCATCATGGTTGTGTGACATCAAGCGTGACATTTTCCATGTTATCATGTGACATTTTCTAAATATAGTATTCAATCATTCGTCTTTCCTTCATCCTTTCTCTTCAATCTATGGTGTGGAAAAGATGGCATAAATTCCACATCGCAGGGGTATGGCTGTTCCTTGAAGTATGAGCTATCTAGGACATCTTCGGCTGAACCTCGCTTGTCCGGATCGTACATGAATAACAAATTAAGTAATCTTATTCCCGCGTCAGTCAACCATGGGAAAGTATGACGCACATTGTTATATGGCTGTTTCTTTAGATTTATATCGGCCATACCGGGCAAATCATTAAAACCAGGCCAGATGGCTTCACTCGGTGTTCCAAATAATTCTATAATAAGCTCAAGTTGATGTATCTCTGAACGTCCAGGTAATAGCGGTTTGTGGGCAAGCAACTCGCCAAAAATACAACCAGTTGACCACATGTCAAGCGTAGTTGTATGTTTCTTGGATCCGAGTAAGAGTTCAGGTGCCCTGTACCATAACGTGACTACCCGTGGAGTCATTGGTTCTACGGGGAATGCATACTTTCTGGCGAGCCCGAAATCGGCTATTTTGACACAACCTTTATCAGTCATTAGTAAATTCGATACTTTAAGATCTCTGTGGATTATAAAATTTTCATGTAGATATCGCAGACCTTTTAACAGCTGTATCATTATACATTTAACTTGAGCCTCTGTAAAGGGTGCAGACATATTGTCCAGTAACGAGGCCAAATCCTGTTCACAGTATTCCATTACTAAAAATATACTTTCTAGACTTCGCCCTACGACAACTTCTGTCATTTCAACGATATTGTCATGACGGAGATTCAACAGAATGTTTATTTCACGGAGGCCACTAATAGGGATACCACTTTTTTCCTTTTCCATCCTCATTTTCTTTAAGGCGACGATAGAATTAGATCTCCTATCTCGTGCTCTATAAACTATCCCATATGTTCCTTCCCCGACTCTGTTCAATTTCTCAAAATCGCTCACGCTGCGACATTTTCCATGGCGTGCATCGGATGGTATCGTCATCCATTCTCCAGATAATATAGACATAAATTTTGGCACATCGTCTGTCGATCCACTCTGAGAGCCGAAACTTGAGGAAGCCATTTCTGTCTTAATTAATTGATTTATGAATTATTCATCTATTGTTTCCATGGTTTTCTTTTCTTCAAACAAATATATTTCTGTGATGTCAGTGTCCTTTAATGAGCTATCAGTTCAGTTGTTGAATGCCTGTGAATTAAAAAAAGACATATTATTTAATTTTTTTTATAATTGGATGCAAGGCAAAAAAAAAATTCTTTTCTGTTAACCCAAACTACCCCAATTTTCAGTGCCTGTCCTGAAGTTTTTATTTTGCCATTTTTGGGAGAGCACTGTAAGTCAGATCCTTGTTCTGTATAGAGTGAGTGAGTGATTGTTGCTTAACTAATAACGCAAACTCCACAATTTCTTAGCTATAAAAATCATGGCGAGAACATGTTAATTTTCAATGAGATGATGATGAGCTCTGCTTTGTACTAGACCAACACACATTATTCGATTTTTATAGTGCTAGCTCACTGAAACAACAGTCCGTTGATAGACATGTCACCACACTCTGACACATTATCCTGATTCCGTTCCAACTAGTCTTTGCTCTTTCTCCTTACATTGTAACACTGTGTACTTTGCGGAGAAGCAAGAAATACCAAATTTATAGTCTTTGGTTCTACCCGACCAGGACTCGAACCCACAATCTACAGCACTGGAGGTGAGCACACTAACCTATAATTACATGTTGCTTTAAGAAGTTGCTCATTGACATACAGTACATGAAAATTCCCATTTCCCGGGGAGAGTAAAAAAAACACCTGCTTCGCGAGCCTCAACGGGAAAGTAGACATTTGAAAAGAAAAGTTTTTTTTTTATTTCACTTTTCCTAGGGTAAGTGACTTACAAAATAATTCTCCAGCCCCCGACATAACTACAATATTCTACTGCATCATTAAACCATTCAAAACTCAAGGTGTTACATGTGTGTTGATTTATTGATTGTGAAAAGCAGGGATAGAAATTGGGAAGTTCAAGCTGGTAGCCCAGACAAGATTTTTGATAAAAAATGTCTATATGTTTAACTAAATTATAGGTAAAAATTCAGTAGCCCAGACCAAAATCTAGGGGCGACTGGGCCCCTGTTAATTTCTGTCCCTGAAAAGTATGGTGAAGTTGTTTTGAAGAACCTGGCATATTATTAATTTCGTAATTTTTAATATATCCACTTTTTTTATCCATATTGACTGAATAGATGTTTTTTCTACACCAAGTTGTTTTGGACTAGATCTATTATAAGAAAATTCACCTTTTTTTTAAGTGACTATAAACAGGACTCACTAAAATCGTGTCATGCAAGATTTCTGATTTGATTAAATTACATTTTTTCCTCACTTCTGGGTTCAAATATGGTTTCCGTTTTTCTTTTTGGTTACATGGACAAGAATTTATAGTCATTACTCCTATAACACAGTTAAAATATAATAGCAATAAACACCTGACTATTCCTAACACTAAAAATCCGATGGAGGTTCGATTTAGACAATTTCACTGTACCTTGGGATTTCCAATGCAAGCCATATAATAAAATATGTACAACGTTTTGGAAAATTGATTTGTGACAGAGAATAGCGATCAGCCTGTGGTCAGATGTCAATATTCTTAAACCACTCAGTCAATCAGGGCCTATTAACGGCTACTTTGAGGCACAAGGGTTCTTTAGACTGTCAACGTGGATAATTTGTTCTTCTTTGGTTACGGAAAACCATCAACGTACTGATGTTTACTTTCCGGTGCATGCCTGGTAAAAAGGTTCCAAATTTATAAAAAATTTCAGAACATAGTAAATTACAGTTTGATATTGTTATGTATTTTTGAGTAAAAAATCCTAGGATATATATAGTTTGTTTTGCAAAACAAAATTATATTGTCCCTTAAAAAAAGATGTTGCAGACACTCTATTGGAGAGATTACATCTTCGCAAATTAGCATCGTGTTATCGGTTTTCGTGCTATTATCGATTTTCCGATATAGCGATTAACAGTGTTAACCCTTCATTCATATGACGATTGGAATTTTCAAAGAATGGCTAGTTAAATATTTCTTTGTACATAAGATTGTTTTTAAAGCCATTCTTGTATTTTAATATACTCTCGATTATCTGGCAACTTTTGTTGTCAGTAAAATGGCATCATCTGTTTTCGTGTGAAGTAAAAACAAGGTTGATATACGGGATGGAAACGAATATATAATCCGGAAATGGCTGGTTTTAAAATTTCATGGTTCTGGTCATCTACCAAATCATACTACATCTAAATAAAATAACAGAATGTTTGAAAATGACCACTTTCAAAATTGTGTTTACTTTAGATGTTTTTTTCAGTGCTGAAACCACAATGCACTGCAAAGTGACATGTATTTTATATAAGAAACAGGCACATTTCAGTCAGCTCTTTTGTTTACAAGTACAATCAGTGACCCCATGACAGTTACACGACAGGAAGAGCCGGTGTCTGAGAGGCAGACGACATAGTTTAATTTTATATAGCCCTTCTGAATTTTTTTCCAGCTACTTTATAAATGAAGTAAATTTTTAGCATTACAAAAAGTATGGTTCAGTAGGTAGTAGTTCGAGATTCCTCTGCCGTCTAACGGCTTTTATGGATTTTCTGTAGCCGTTGGACGTCAGAGCGCTATACATACGGAAAACAGCGGATTTGCTTCTCCAACTCTGGGTCAGCACATTTCCACGTTTCGTGGCTATCGGATTTTATTTTCTATCAGAAACCCTTATATAAATCGCTTCACCAATCATTTTTCTATCCATTCATAACCATCTTACCCTCAGAAAGTGGTGCTACACTCCATTACAGCACGATTTTGCCTCAGATCCTATGATTCCGCCATTTGTCTTCCATTTTTCAAACATTTGTCACGTGACTACGAGAAAACCACGATTACCGCAATGCATCATGGGAGATGATTTGCATATAAACAAACAAACAAATATTTGTATTGCCAATCATACACGCCTGTTAAGGCAGAACAATTAACATAAAATTTAATACAGTTGATTATATTGATTGGTAATGATTTTAACAGCAATAGTGAATTACAGATAACCATAAGAAAAAAAAATGATGTAGTACCTTGTCCAAAAAGGGGGGACGTAACACATGCTCTTTCCGAAGCCCGTTGGCAACACTCTGCCATTGAATCTTTTCTTTCCAACACATTCTGTATTATTTCCTTCTGCTCTGCTTTGATCTATAGATGGACTGTTTGTCCTGCAGAATACGCTTAAATGTATCGTCTTCCATGTGATTTGAATGTTGTTTACGTATGCAAATAATGCTCAAATAATTTGGTGCGCTGAATTAAGTAGCTCCCATCATGCAATGCGTTACTGTTATCATTCAGTTAGTATTGCTAGATCACGTTTGTAGATTCGAAAATGGAAGTCAAATGGCGGAATAATAGGATCTAAGGCAAAATCGTGCTGTATTGGAGTGTAACACCACTTTCTGAGTGTAAGATGGTTATGAATGAATAGAAAAATGATTGGTGAAGCAATTTATATAAGGGTTTCTGATAGAAAATAAAATCCGATAGCCACGAAACGTGGAAATGTGCCGACCCAGAGCTAGAGAGGCAAATCCGCTGTTATCCGTATATATAGCGCTCTGACGTCCAACGGCTACAGAAAATCCATAAAAGCCATTAGACGGCAGAGGAATCTCGGACTAAGTAGGTAGGTTCACTGTTTTTGGTACTTACGTCTTTAAAAACAAACATTAACATATTTTACAGATGTCACGCTGTAGTCTTGTTTATGTTTCATAAATAGAAACCGGAAGACACGTCAAAAATAATGCGTGCGCTGTGGAAATCAAAATAAAATGGATAAAACGAAAACAGATGACGCACGAAAACACATACCGTGACGATAAATAATGCAGGTCCAATCACAGGCGCTTGTGTAGAGTCAAAAATATCTCGCTATGTACCTAAAATACCACAAGGCCGGACTAACTCCTACTACCCCTGTCACTTCAATCGCTATTTCCTCTGTCAAAATGTCGATAGGACGCAAATCGCTTACAAATTTGCGTAGTGAAATGATTTTTCTTCAAGGAAAACCCGTTTTTTATATCTTCCTACCATCTACACCCCCATACTGACAGATAATCCTCAGATTTTGTTGACAATGGACACCTAAGTGGCAGCAAAGCGAAAGTAGGTCACGTGCGACATATTTCCGCCTTTCGGTCGTTCTCGGGTTTTATCATATATAATTACTAAACACTAGAAACATTACAAGGCGCCAAAATATGACTGACAAAATGAATGAAAACTTCAGTGCTTCTTGGTATGCAAATAATACTAAAAATAAGGCATAGGAAATAATTGTATTTGAAAAACATTATAATTATACAGTAACAATACTGATATATAATTACGTTTCCCGAACTTTTCTTTCTGAACTTCTCAGGTATGTTTCGTAAGGCAATGATAAAACCCGAGAACGATCGAAAGGCGGAAATATGTCGCACGTGACCTACTTTCGCTTTGCTGCCACTTAGGTGTCCATTGTCAACAAAATCTGAGGATTATCTGTCAGTATGGGGGTGTAGATGGTAGGAAGATATAAAAAACGGGTTTTCCTTGAAGAAAAATCATTTCACTACGCAAATTAGAAAGCGATTTGCGTCCTATCGACATTTTGACAGGGGAAATAGCGATTGAAGTGACAGGGGTAGTAGGAGTGAGTCCGGCCTTGTGGTATTTTAGGTACATAGCGAGCATATTTTTGACTCTACACAAGCGCCTGTGGTCCAATGGCATAATCTGAAGACATTGACAAGTGTCACAAGCGAATTTAAAACGAGTAAGGGAATGGTTTGTGTATAACAGAGACTGTAAATACAACAGATAGGTGTGATTAAGTTGTTGACCTTAAATTGCAATGTTAATAATACCGTTTAACTATCATAACATGCTTTCCATTCTTTCATCGGAAGTTGACAATGGATATCTAATTCCGAGATCGTATCGGACTTGTTCCGTACGAATTTGACTAATTGAGATGTCATAAATGAAATAGATATCAATGGTTACTATGTATGATTGCAACATAAATTTAAGCAATGTTATACCAATGTAAATATTGAAACTCCACTAAAATATTATGTTCAAATTCTAATGAACATTTAAATTCTCTTAGACGGACATTCTTGTCAAGAAAACTAAAGATGGAGCAACACGAACCCCACTAAAAATCGGGGGTGAAATCAGGTGTTTGGAAGGGAAAGAAGTTCCTGTCAGAAGAAAAGGAATGTGCACCCTTCCGGAGCACCCGAGATCACCCGATTTTTTTTTTTTTTTGTGTGTGTCCTTTTTCTTTTGGCAATTTTATTGTCTGTCATTCGATTTGATTACCCTGTTTGGTGTGTTCAAACCTTTCCAATCGGAGGTGTACTCGATACATCTTTGTGTGATAAAGGCAACGACTTTAAAAAATATTAAAATCTAACCTGACTAATTTTGTACTTTCAGGGTGAACCGGTGTTGTGAAATTTATTTCCTCCACGAGCAGATATATGACGTGACCAGCCAATGTGATTAGAATTGAGTAAAAGTGATAGCACACTTTGAAGACAGTCTTAGAAAGGAGACGATAATATTGCAAAATGTAGAATAAATTACTAACAAACCAGCTAGTCTAATATGTGTATGTCACGTGTCGTGTAGTACATGAGACGTAATCACAATTACTTCATGACGATGCAAGTTTTGTTTATTCAAGTTTTGTTTATTCGGTCAACTTTTGCTCTCTTTGTGTTTCTTCTTTTATGATAGCTGATACACATTGACGACTGTTGACAAAGGGGGGTAAAGGGTGAGGGTCATGCTTTATTTATTTTGCTTGTATTTATTTACATAAAATGGTGCCCAACTCGATTTCCTTATCAGATGATGTCGTTTAACAGTAACACCACGCTAGCCTTTCTGGAGCACATGATTTCTTCCTCCGGTTTTTAGTTGGGCATGTCTTACTTGATCTTTAGTTTTCTGTGAAGTGTTTTTGTTTGTCCTTTTGTCCCTTTTCATTTGGTCATTGTAGTCACGGTCTCTCCTTCGATTCACTGCTTCTGTTAACCACCTTTGTATCTTCCAACTTTTCTTGATTTGATTTGATTTGATTTGATTGTTGGTGTTTAACGCCACTTTCATCAGTATTTCAGTTATATCATGGCGACCAGTTTTAGTGGTGGAGGAAGCCGGAGTACCCGGAGAGAACCACCGACCCTGGGCAAGCAACTGGTAAACTTTATCACTTGCGGCTACGAGTCGAGTGCACCTTTTTGTAATTTACAAAGCTGGGCGCGAACCCACGCCGTATTGGTGATATGCTTGTATCAGCTGTTAGACCTAACTCATTGAGCCACCCGGGCACCCAACTTTTCTTGAATACTATATATCGGGACTGAACTACAATTAGTAGGTAACCATTTTTGATATTTGGCAATCTTGTTGGGACCATTTGGTGTACTTGCTCCCATAACATTTTAAATTATATAGCGTTCCAATCTTTTGTCTATGAGCGTACCTGATGAAGGTTATTCCAGCAATGTGATAAATACTTTCCGCTCTAATGAGAATTGCAGGGAAAGTTTGTTGAAAACAATATGGGTAATCAGAAACCGTATATCGAAGGACAGACAATACAATGACCACACGAAAAATGACAGAAAGGACAAACAATGATAAACAAAATACTACACAGAAAACTAAAGATCGAGCAACACGAACAGTGCTCCGGAGGTTTCTGCTCCACTAGTGAAACCCGTCGTGCTATTGTTAAACGACACGAACATGATCTGATATGGGAAATGTCGTGGACAGCAGTATACGTAAATAAATACAAATAACAAATGGGAGTAAATACGAACCGTACATCGGTTTTAAGCGGAAATTGCAGTGGACATCACAACACGGAATTAAACACGGTATGACGGGTGTTGTATTGTCTATGAGAATAGTAACATTTATACTGTTCTTCTGATTAACATTTTCGTTTGGTGGATGGTGTATTATTTATCCACATTGTATTATTTTTAATCAGGGGCGGATCCAGGATTTGGGATTAGGGGGGGGCGTAAGTAGGAGAGGGATCTGGGGACCTCTTAAGGTCCCCAGCGGGTCCAGGGCAGAGCCCTAGTAGGGGGTCCATGGGGACGAACCCCCCACCCCCGTAAGCTCTGGGGGTTTGAGGAATTACAGACATTTATTTGAACGACAATTTTGAACCAACCACACCATTTTTATCAGACCAAAAAAACTTTACTTTGAATCTTAATTTTGTCGGATAATTGTTAACAGTATGTTTTTGTCAGATTATAAGAACCTGAAGTAAAACTTTTTTTTTGAACAACCGTGACTTCGGACGCAGGGTGATGAAAAAACTTCGAATGATCCTTTGGACTAGGTGCATTAATTTCATAAATTAAGATAGGTCCCCAAATTTGGTACAAAACTCCCGTTTGAAATTTCCGATTATCTTTTACGGAATAAAACTAATTGCGAAGTTTGGTTTTTCTAATTAAAAATCATTACTTTTAGTATGATGCTAACCTATCACAAATTTAAGTGAGCGTAGGGCTAACTAATACCCACAGCCCCTCGTATTTCCTCCATTCAGTGGAAGGACCTAAAAAAACACGGTGCACAAGTACAATGTATGTCATGTCTATTGTACAAGTTTCTCTTCAAACCATTCAGTGCATTATTGAGGAACTGCAGATTACAGAATCTCCCTCCTACCCCTAACCTCCAATTCTAAAAATAAAACCGTGGTGAGCAAACTACATTGTATGTCAAATTTGTAGTCTAAGTTTCACTTCAATCCATTGAGTGGTTATTTAGTAGTTGCGGGTTGCAGAATCATCCTACTACCCCCTCCACCCGGCCTTCAATGAAAAATCTAAAAACCATTGTGCACAACTACAATGTATTTCAAGTACATTATATAGTTTAACGTCAATCAATTGCGTGGTTACCGTCAGGGGAGTTGCAGATTGCAGAAATCTTACAGACGGACGGACATCAAGTGTTTGAGCAACGGGCGTAAAAACCTCATTACACTAAAAGATCAAACAAAAAAAATGTATCAAAGTTCTCGAGAAATATGCTTACGGAAATCAGGTGTGAGATATGCATAAACCATTTTGTCGAGATTATTTTCACACTTTCATGTGCAGTTGTAGATATTAATTTATTACAAATAAATTGTAGTCAGAATTTTTTGTTAAAAATGTGTAAACAAATTGTACAGTCATCTATTGGTAGATATAAATAATATAAACGTACCCGGACAAAGGATTTGTTCACACTTTCTTGTGCAGATACCTCGGGCAGATGCAGAGATTGTTACAAATAAATTGCCGGCTAATTTTTTTTTTTTAATTAATATGTTACTTTTGTATTTTAATGTACAATATACCAACGCGTATTTTTACTGATCTTTACTTGAAAAGTAAAAGGCAACATTTTCGGGTATTTGTATACAAATCAAACTTATATTTTTTTTTCATATGAAATTGCAGAATTTCGAATTCAAGAACTATTTGAACCATTATTTAAAGAGAAGTGACCATTTTCTTGGGACACTCAAGTTTCTCCACACTATCACAATTTCATCATCTGATTCTCTCGTTATAGGTTTTCGTTGTATGTTTTATAAATGAGATCAATTGTTGAATTAATTATTCGAAGTATTGATTGAATTTACTTTTTAGTTTACCTTTGACTTTTCTCGTCTCGTCGAGCAATCAGAAATGTATCCAATCTTGCTTGTTTTCTTGGCCTAGAATTTTCGTCCATTTTATAATTTCTAAATAGCACGTGTACATGTAGTTGTAAAATTGACTGAAGAAATAATGTTTAATTAGCGTGAGAAAATAGTTGATGTCTGGTACCTCGGAACCAATCAGAATGGAATAATCTTTGAACTACTGACGGCGAATACATATATGAATCAGCGAACACATCCAACGTGTATTTACAATGTGTAAGAATATTTTACTACAGGTCACGAGTTAACCATTCATGAAAAAGTTATTTATTGAACTGCTTAATTAACGTTGCTTTGCGAATTTTAGGGGGGGGGGGGCGAATGCCCCGCACGCCCCCCTCTAAATCCGCCACTGTTAATGTTCCCTCTAATGTGCACTTTGGAATTGCTGACTTGGCATTATATGTTTTTCCGGATTGTGATATTTGCAGTGTTTTTTCCATGTGATGCTTTAGCAGTGTAGTTTATCAGTAACACGACAGGTGTCACTAGTGGAGCAGGAATTGCTAACCCTTCCGTAGCGTCCCCGTTTTAATGGGTTCGTTCGTATTCCTCAATCTGTACTAGTTTTCTGTGTAGCGTTTTGTAGATCATTGTTTGTCCTTTTGTCTATTTTCTTTTGGCCGTTGCATTGTCAGTTCTTCTTCGATTAATGAAATATTGTTGAAAGTGGCGTTCAACACCATAAACCAAACCAATCATCTTCTTCGATTTACGGATACTGATTTCCCTTTGATATCTTCACACTTTTCATGCACTGTTTTCTCTTATTAGTATTTCATAATTTGACTGGCGCAATCGTAACTACTCGGCCATTCTCGCTACCCTGCAAATATCCTCGTATGCATTAGGCGTATGAATCGCACTACTTTTCACATGTCAGTTACCTGAAAGTTTGATAAAGTTATATTTTAAACAATTTTCTATATTTCAATTAAAGTTTTAATTAGTTTTGCATGATTAGATTTTACTTAGTATGTCTTCCATGTTGGATTTTCGTGGACTATATTTTTGTGCGGCTTAACTTAACTTATCTTCCGGCAAACAATTTAAGAAGAATTTCTACTATGTACGTACGAGGTTATTTGCAGGGTAGCGAGAATGGCAGAGTAGTTACGATTGTTGACTGATGTTGTATCGTCCATGTATACCGATATTTGTGCTGTTCCCTATAATTGTTATTTTACTTTTCTCTCAACATATCTTTTCACATTGTGTATACATGTATGAACAAAATAACCTTCACAAAACTACTGGGTACTGGTAAAGGTTCCCAGGGCTCAAACCCACAGAGCTGCTCAGCACGTCCCGGGTTGCGAATAAGAGGGGATATTGTCAGGTTATAATACGGAAAACCTGACTGGGGCCCATAGTGGGTAATGTGCTTAGAGTGTGCCACGCTACCTGCACGCTAAAGACATCTTCTGTAGAGTTCGAAAAAAAGTAGGCAGATTGTAACTGCTGCAAAAGACTTGACCTTTACGCCCCTACACAACTGTCCGTACTTTTTGAGTGACATTCAAAAGTCGTTGGCCCTGTAGACCCATTAATTCCCTCATTTCTATATAGTTTTTATTCATTATTGAAATTGTCCTTGTCCTTAATATATTTGAAATACTGATCGCTGCACGCTAAGAAAAATCAATCACTCAATCAATCGAAAAACTAGGTTCAGATTGTGAATATGTCAACAACATTTACTAGTATCATGATAGTTAGTTTTATTGGGCACTAATGTATAAATAGATGTAAATCATGCAATCTATCATACAATCGAGGTCACTATAACCCATATTTCCCTTCATTTGAAAAACTCGTAAAACTAATAAAATGAAGAAAAAAAAAATACCACACTGTCGGAACATTTCCAATATCCAATTGAGAAATTGTAGAAAAAGGCATAATCGAAACCAACTAACACACAAAATACATGACTGCACACTTTGTTGGCTTGGTACGGTATCAGGACATCTCGGTACTGAACATATGCGACATCTCGGTACTCGACATTTTTTTTTTTTTTTTAATTTACATGTAGACGTTGTTTATACATATTTTTATGTGGTTTTTTTTTAATCATCTTTAATTAAATGGACATCAAAGAGGCAATTCATTAATATTTGTAAATAACTTTTGTTTTGATAACTAAGTCCCTTTATCAATAAATCACAGATAAACTTAACGGGATGATTATTTTCATTTCTGTTTTGATTACATAACTGTTTTAGTTAGATAGCTTTAATTACCAAATTTAATTTCTTTAATCATAGATCAATGCTTTAATCTTTTGTTTGACTTCAAAAGAAGATATAAGCTGAATTTTATTTGAGAAATATTTGCAAAGCCGATATATAATGGAGGGTTACCCTAATTTGAGATTCAAACTGCAAAATGAACGAGTATCCGTGTATAAATTGTGACAGCAATGTCCGTCCCAGACAGGAGGCTTTACAATGTGACCAGTGTTCACAGTGGCAGCACAGATTATGCAACACTGGTAAGACCTTTTTATCTAATTGTATCGCTTTTGTATATTATTTAACCCCCCAAATTATAAACAGAAAATCAAGAAATGTCGTATATTGCAAGCACTGTCAATTTCCTCAGTTACTCACACGAACACACATAGCATAATTGGTAACGCCACTACAAAGTATGAACAATTTTTGTGGGGAAAAGCAATAAATCAGACTGTTTTAATGAAATGAAAGTACCGGGGCTTTCTTAACAAACACGCTGAATTTCATAATTTGCATAATTACTTTTGTAAATAATAAACGGAGGTCAAAATAATGAAAATATAAATAAAAATCAATATGCAAAAACAACGATCTCCGGGATCGATCTACACTGGAATTATCAAAAACACATATCGATTCACTTTTGGGTCATATATTAAAGAACTACTGGTACAAAAATATTGACAATTAATAAGTACCAAACAATTGTGGTCAGTACCGAATATTGTCTCATCCAAGTCCCGAACTGTCCAGTACCGAGTACCGAGATGTCCAGGCCAGTACCGAAATGTCCAGTACCGAGTACCGAGATGTCCAGGTCAGTACCGAAATGTCCAGTACCGAGTACCGAAATGTCCAGGTACCGAGATGTCTAGGATTCCTTGGTACATACACGTTAATAAAAATAAAGTGGCGGAGTTGAACTAAATGAAACTATAAAGTTTATATCAACTTTCGGGTCCGTTCGCCCTAATACACGTATGTTCATTAAAATTCCCTTTAATTATCGGGGCGAACGGACCCACTTTTAGGGCGCACGAATTCAGGACGAATGTGTAGTTAGGGCGAACGGACCCGATACCAACAGCCCCCTACAATGAGAAAATAATTATAATGGTTTTTTTTTTAATAAATAAGAGTAAGTTTTTTTCCATTGGCTGTTAACAGCCTTAACTTTTATCAAATAAATATAGTGGTATCTTGATACATTTTCAGGTTCCTGTGATTTTACTACTGAAGTTCTAAGCTTGAAACTTTCCCATTTAAATGTTTTTACCATTTCCATGGTGACCAGCTATAAACTTACTGATCTGCAAATACTCGTCGAGGTTAAACTAGTTTTATCGGCCCAACATCTTAGTGAAATAATGCCGTCATCAAGTGCTTTCTATAGAATGATATATTACAAGAATTTGAAGATACCAATGTGGTTATCAGAATCCGTAAATCGAAGAAGGACAGACAATACAATGGCTAAAAAAAAGGACAAAAGGACAAACAACGATCTACATAAAACAAGATCGAGTAACACGAACCCTACAAAAAACCAGAGGTGAACTCAGGTGCTCCGGAAGGGTAGGCAGTTCCTGCTCCACTAGTGGGTGCCACGTCGTGTTAATCTATTTACCAGCTGTAAGTAACCATGGATATCAAAGTACATAAACTATGTTAATTTTAGTTTATTTATTATAACAAAACAGTAAATTGATTTACATGAAAATAAATTCTATTTAACATAAGCCAGTATAATACAAAATCTCAAAGCTATATGTCAGCTTACTGCTTGATTAGTTGACAGGAATTAATTCTTTGATTCGTGCTGTAGATAACAATGATTCGAAAAATGATGTCAATGAAAAATTAAAATCTGATATTTCCTTTTTATAAGTAGATAGTCTAGTTAAATATATAACTAGAGGCTCCCAGGAGCCTGTATAGCTCACCTGGGTATAATAACAACATCAGTCAATAAAACTTGATAACTTCGGTAAAAAAAATTAACAAATGTAGCCTTCGTCATTGCAGACAAAAAAATGTGGGCAGGGGTTCCCCCTTTAATGTAAGTTATCAAAATTGCTGTAAAAAAACATATATGTCAATGATTCTCAAAATTTAGCTTTTCCTACTTCACATTTTGTAATAGAGTTGCTTCCCTTTGATTATTTGAGTAACCAAAAGCAGTGAGTCGACAAAAATATGCATTTCAAGAGGAATAACTCTTCACAGCTGTCGCACATTTTTAACTGTGGGAAATTTTTTGTAGATCTTGACATGCTGAACATTTTTGCAGTTTAAACTTTCCCTCTATCTCTAATAGTTTTTGAGATATAAGATGATAGTATTAAAATTGAGAACATTTTGATGAAAAAAGGGCAATAACTCCAAAATGGATAATTGGATTTACTTCAAAATTGCAGGGTAGGAAGATCTTGACATGCTGTAAATTTTTGAAATTTAAACTTAACCTTTATCTCTTATAGTTTTTGAAATATAAGACGAAAAGTATTCATTTTTTTTTTATAAATTTGATGAAAAAAGGGCGAGAACTCCAAGATGGGTAATCAGATTAACTTCAAAATTGCAGGTAAAAAAAAAAATGGATAGAAGGGTCGAACCGCCAGACACATTTTTGGAAGAGAACCATCCAATGACTATTTCATCAAAATTTTGTTCTTATTGAGCAAATGGTTTCAGACAAAAATATTTTTATGGGAATTTCCCATAGGGTCCTATGTTAAATTAAGTTCGGCTGTGGCGGCCATCTTGGTCGGTGTTCTGAAATGCCGGACACAATTTTGGAAGAGGACCACTCAAGAATCATTTCAGCAAAGTTTGGTTGAGATTGGCTCAGTAGTTTCAGAGGAGAAGATTTTTTTAAATTTCATCCCCCCCTTTTTTCTAATTTGCATAATCGGTCAAAATCGGTAAAAGTTCAAAGTTCATAAAAAATCCCGTAATATATGTTAAAAAGCTCATCATTATGCTTATACAGTTCAAATTTGGGCACTTTCTGGCTTAAAATAGAGCAGTTTTGGCCATTTGAAGAAATTTCTATTTTTAGTAATGGCGGCCATCTTGAATACAGGACGGCGCTGACGGACACAATTTTGAAAGGGGACCACCTAAGATCATTTCAGCAAAGTTTGGTTGAGATTGGCTCAGTAGTTTCAGAGGAGAAGATTTTTTTTAAATTTCATCCCCCCTTTTTTCTAATTTGCATAATCGGTCAAAATCGGTAGAAGTTCAAAGTTCATAAAAAATCCTGTAATATATGTTAAAAAGCTCATCATTATGCTTATACAGTTCAAATTAGGGCACTTTCTGGCTTAAAATAGAGCAGTTTTGGCCATTTGAAGAAATTTCTATTTTTAGTAATGGCGGCCATCTTGGATACAGGACGGCGCTGACGGACACAATTTTTAAAGGGGACCACCTAAGGATCATTTCAGCAAAGTTTGGTTGAGATTGGCCTAATAGTTTCAGAGGAGAAGATTTTTTTTAAATTTCATCCCCCCTTTTTTCTAATTTGCATAATCGGTCAAAATCGGTAAAAGTTCAAAGTTCATAAAAAATCCCGTAATATATGCTAAAAAGCTCATCATTATGCTTATACACTTCAAATTTGGGCACTTTCTGGCTTAAAATAGAGCAGTTTTGGCCATTTGAAGAAATTTCTATTTTTAGTAATGGCGGCCATCTTGGATACAGGACGGCGCTGACGGACACAATTTTTAAAGGGGACCACCTAAGGATCATTTCAGCAAAGTTTGGTTGAGATTGGCCTAATAGTTTCAGAGGAGAAGATTTTTTTTAAATTTCATCCCCCCTTTTTTCTAATTTGCATAATCGGTCAAAATCGGTAAAAGTTCAAAGTTCATAAAAAATCCCGTAATATATGCTAAAAAGCTCATCATTATGCTTATACACTTCAAATTTGGGCACTTTCTGGCTTAAAATAGAGCAGTTTTGGCCATTTGAAAAAATTTCTATTTTTAGTAATGGCGGCCATCTTGGATACAGGACAGTGCTGACGGACACAATTTTGAAAGGGGACCACCTAAGGATCATTTCAGCAAAGTTTGGTTGAGATTAGCTCAGTAGTTTCAGAGAAGATTTTTTTTAAATTTCATCCCCTCTTTTTTCTAATTTGCATAATCGGTCAAAATGGGTAATGGGATTTACTTCAAAATTGCAGGGTAGGTAGATCTTGACATGCTGCACATTTTTGCAATAAACTTAACATCTATCTCTAAATAGTTTCTGAAATATAAGACGAAAAGTATTAAAATGAAAAAAAAAATATGATGAAAAAAGGGAAATAACTCCAAAATGAGCAATGGGATTTACTTCAAAATTGCAGGGTAGGTAGATCTTGATATGCCGCACATTTTTGCAATTTAAAGTTAACCTTTATCTCTTATAGTTTTTGATATATAAGACGAAAAGTATTAAAATTTTACAAATTTGATGAAAAAAGGGCAATAACTCCAAGATGGGTAATCAGATTTACTTCAAAATTGCAGGGTAGGTAGATCTTGATGTGCTGATCATTTTTACACCATGTCAGATTTTTGATATTATTAACAGTTTTTGAGTTATTACCAAAAACCTGCAATTTTACCATATGTTCTATTTTTAGTAACAGTGGCCATGTTGGTTGGTGCACGGCATCACCGGACACAATTTTGAAACTAGACGCCCTAGTAATGATTCAGACCAAGTTTGGTTTCCATTGGTCTAGTACTTTCAGAGGAGAAGATTTTTGAAAAAGTTTACGACGTACGACGGACGGACGACGGACTACGACGACGGACACCAAGTGATGGCAATAGCTCACATGACCCTTTGGGTCAGGTGAGCTAAAAAGGGGATCATTTTCATTTGCATTTATTGTCATATTTAGCAATTGTATAACTATATCATGACAACTAGGCAGTATGAGGAAGGATAGCCCGTCCCGACAGATATAAGGATCTGACCGATGAAACATTCGGCCCCTGGGTTAGGTAGTTGTCTGGGAACCTTAATTATAACCACATAGACAGCACGAGTTAAATTATAGTCATTAGAATATTAAAATAAGGTGTTTATATCTAAAAAGGAATGGTCGAATATGTTGGTTTTTTTTCAATGTCTTGGGTAAGGGTTAGGGTATTGGTGCTTAACGCCACTTTCAACAATATTTCAGCTATATCGTGGCGGTCAGTTTTATTGGTGAAGGAAAGCGGAGTATCAGGAGAAAACCACCCCCATGCGGCGCGTCACTGACAAACTTTATCATATACTGTTGTATCGAGAACACGTCACCTGAGCGGGATTCGAACTCACAACGTTAGTGGTGATAGGCACTGATTTCATAGGTAGTTGTAAATCCAACTACCATACAATGACGACCACGATGGCCCCTCGATGTCTTGATAATTAAAACAGAATGGGACCTGCCTGTGGCAATCATAATCACACCGGGAATATAACCACTGCTTCATATTTGATTTAGTTTGGCATTGTATAATTTAATATCACTACAAATTATGCAATAATCATGAAAATACACCAAAAAAAACCCCCAATGCCATAACTAAGACAAACAAACAAATGAACAAATAATAAAATAATACTCAAAAATTTAAAATGCTTAAAATTTGGAAGGCAAAAATAAAACTGGACTACATTTCAATATGGCATGTTTCAAATTATATTTACAAGAACAAGAACGATATGTTCCTTAACAATTAAAGTAATTAACACATGGGGACACACAAGTATTGCATCATAAATAGAACTCTTCAAACCATATTCTTTATAACAGAAATTAATTCGCTACATCTGACACAGGATTAAAAAATATTTGTATGAATAAGAATAATAAGAATAAAAATTTTGCATTGCCAATCAAGGTCCCACAAGGGGCCAACAATTTAATACAATGATTGAAATGATTGGAGACATACAAAGATACATGTAAACACACAACAACAACAAAACAACAAAAAAGCGATCAGATAATATTTTGCTGTATCACTGTTCCCTATGACTGGGCTTTAGTGTAAACCAACAGGTGTTTTACAGAAGAATATTTGGATATATTTTTGCTAAGCTAAAACTAATCAAATTTCAGAATTTGAGCAAAGGGACATAATTGACAGATTTTCGAAAAATTCAAGATATTTAGAACAGGTGGCCATCTTAAACTTGGGAGTACAATTTTATTTAAATCGAAACAACCATCAAAACATTTATCAATCAAGTTATCAACCTTCAGCTTATGTTGGTCAAAATATTTATTAGAGAATATTAATATGAAAAAAGTTAGAAGTAGATACAAACAACAAATGAATAATGCCGATATATAATTGTGAAAAAGGGGGGAATACAAAATCAAGGTGCTCTTGACATTAAATTATGTAGCTGCGGAACTGTAACCCTTTATGGTCCTCTCTTTTTTTCCTTTTTTTTTTGGTGTAGGAAACCGGAATATCAGGAGAAAACCTGAAAAAAAAAAAAAAAAAAAAAAAAAAAAAAAATGGACCATAAAGGGCTACGGTTCGGCAGCTATAAATTATGTATCATTGTACACTATTTAGAAATTAAAAGAAAGTTCACACAATGTTGACTAAATAACATAATAAGACATTAAAGCTTTGAACAACACCACATTATTTACATAGTTTACATATTGGAATTCAGATCATCCTAGATTAATATACAAACAATACACAAGCCAGTAATAATACAGTCAAACCTGCACATAAGGTCACCTCTATTAAGCAGTCACCTGTATTAAAAGGTCACTTTTTCTTGTCATGCCATAGAAAATTTCATATGAACTGAACCTCTTTTAAGAGGTCACCTGTCATATAAGGCCACTTTTTCTTTGTCCCAAAGCTGACCTCTTAATACAGGTACAATCTAATTAAAAAGGTGTCTGTTGTACCTTCCGTTTTTACATTTTGTCTTTTGCAATACAACATCATGTCAGGGTTCATATTTTCGACTGACCAATCAGCAATGGGTTTACTTTTAAAACCGTGTACACGCCAAGAGCTGTTGTCTGATTGGTTAATATATTCAACTGTCTTGCATATGGCTGGACGGTAAAAAATTATAGAAAGGTTACCAGGAAGAGTTTAAAGATACCAAAGAGGTAATCAGAATCTGTAAATCGATGAAGAACAGACAACAAAATGGCCAAAATATAAAGTACAAAAGAACAAACAATGATCTACAAAACATACCCATAAAACTAAAAGTCGAACAACATGAACCCGACAAAAACCGGGCCTAAGACATGATGTTGTTAGATTTTAATGTATCCCCAATGAAAATAAACCCCAAAAGGATACAACAAACATCTAATCTACATTAGTTTGGTTATTTTTGGCTTTGTGTAAGTAACAAAGAAATGCATGGCACATTGCCGACATTTTCTTGCCATGCTTTTTTCCTTACAGGATATCATAAAGACAAATTTGATAATAATAATTATTATGATTTGTGATTATTCAGAAATTGAAATAGTTTGATGAAGGGGAAAAAATGCTTTAGAAAAGACTCCTCTTTAGACTGATCAGTATTTCTTGCATGACTTATGTAGTACAGACACCACCTCTTTGTCGTTCATAGACGACAATACTTTATAAACATGTATGGAACATCTTGTTGTGGCAATCTTTTCCCTCTGAGATGATATGAGGTCAGAATTGAGTTATTAAATCATTAAAAAAAAATGTCATGATATGCATATATATATGGCAGTTGTATCTTTAAAACCCTGTCGTCACCTGGAAGAAAACAAAAACAATTATGTATAAAAACAATATACTGAGTAAAATCATTTGTTTATATGATACACGCCAATAACATTTTATACACCTTGGTTTGACCTTTCGTCAACATGACCTTTAGAAAATATGTTCGATTATCTTGGGCTTTTTCTTTTATTGCCTGTAACCGAAATCGCTGACAAGATTATTCCTGCACCATTTTTATTCTCTCATTTTACCTGGGTATATGGTTAAATTGATGAGTTAGATTAATAAAACATTTAAAATGGATAAATTCTAACCTAAGAACATATTTGATCCTTGATTTAACTGACTAAAAACACTAAAGTGGAACCCTCATACAACAAGCAAAATCAACAAATTAGAATCTGTCCAAAAGAACACAGCAAGATTTGTCCTGAACAAGCCGCACGACTACAAAAAACCTGACAGCACAACGAAAATGGTAAAAGATCTAAATTGGGAAAAATTAGAACAGAGACGAAAAAGATCAGACGTAACACTCATGTGTAAGGTAGTCCACCACCTCATCGCTGTGCCGGTTTACCATCACCCCACTATGGCAGAAATAACATCAACTCATCACAGCCATGCTTGGAAATTTCAGACAATAAGGACAAACATAAATGTATATAAATATTCATTCTTTCCACGAACGATCATCCTGTGGAACCAACTACCACCGCCTGTGATAGCCGTCCCGGACTTGGACGCATTCAAGGTGGCAGTCAAGGGAGTATTCTAAACTTCCATATACTTGTACAGTGTAAATATGTTGTTTCTTTTAAACTTTGAGGGTCTGCTGTGCGCGAGTGTAAATATAGTCCTTAGTGAGATGTCTGCTTGCGGATGTTACTAAGTAACCTGGTTGAAGTTGAAGTGTGTGCATTTGTAGTGAAATGTAGTTACTACTTGATCACACATAGAAAACTAAGAACACAAATGAAACATATATTCATATAACTTCTAATAGCACCTGAACAGACAAAACAATACAAATTAAACATAAAAGTAAAGTAAAGAAATAACCATACCGATATGACAACTTGACTGAGCAAAGTAAAAACGTATAATCCAGTACCAGATTGTAAGAACATACAAATTAAGGATCACTTAGGTTCACCCAGGGTTTGTTTTATTTTGGGGGGGGGGGTAATTTTCTTCATATTTCTAGTTTTCTGTGTGGCATTGTGTTTTTTGTTTTGTTAGTCTTTGTTCTGTGTTCAGTGATGGTTGTCACACGTGTTTCTGAACTGTCCATTATTGTTTGACACTTCGGTTTACTCTAACATTTCTTCATTTTAGAAAGGGGCCTGGGTGGCTCAATGAGTTAGGTAGTTGGATTTCCTAACAACTCATACAAGCCTATCACCAATACGGCGTGGGTTCGCGCCTGGCTTTGTAAATTACAAAAAGGGTGCATTCGACTCGCAGTCGCATGTGATAAAGTTTACCAGTTGCTTGCACATGGTCAGTGGTTCTCTCCGGCTTCCTCCACCACTAAAACTGGTCGCCATGATATAGCTGAAATATTGTTGAAAGTGGCGTTAAAACACAAAAAATCAATCAATCAATCTAACATTTCTTCATTTTAGAATTTTACCTGTCACGAGTTTCATACTTACAACTATTTTATATGTATTGTAAGAGAATATATTACAAGCCATAAAGTATTACTCACCCCTCCAGACTCACTCTGTCTTGTGCCTGATAAATGTGGTCTTTTGATCTACAAAGATGCCATTTTATTTATTAGATATACGATTTTTGTATTTCTGTTACTGACAAGAAGTCATGTGTAAAAACTATAGCATTACACTGATATATAAACAAAAAATAATAGAAATCATAAAATGGTAAAAAAATAAAATTGGAAGATACATCTGGGAATATCAAGATAATCAATATAAAGATATGTTGTAGTCAAATACTTCAGTCTGTTGAGCTTTTCAACAGTTGTAATAGGTAATTTGATAATAAATGTATTGAAGGCGCTTTCATATCGACTTCACATTGTTAATGCAATGATGGAATGAACACTAAGTGGAGTTATGCCCCTTTCCACCAGGAACTCACAAATTAGCCTCTTGTTACTTTAAGATTAGTTGGCCTTTAATCTTTCGATTTTGGGCGTATCTGATGAAGATTATAACAGAAGCGTGTCGTGTGCACTAAGTTTGATATTTACGTTTTTATTATGCTAACGGTTTAGTTTTGATAGCGCTTTCAAATCGACATCAAACGTTAATGCAATGATTCCATTGACACTTTGTTGCACACATGTATGCCTCTTGTCAAGCCCCGGGGATTCCCCAAAAAAGATAATTCTACAAATAGCCTCTGCTACTGTCTTACCACATGACTCACGTGTATTACCTGGTAGCTATTTCCTTGATCTAATTGTTGACTAATTTTGGCATACGTATCTTTACTATTTTCAGGATTCCATGATTGTCTGTTTGTTGGTTGTTGTTGACGGGGATCACTTATTTCACTGTATTGATCATCTAAATCATATCCAATATTTACCATCCCCTGCAAATTACAAAACAGGTTGATTGGTTTATGGTGTTTATCCCCTATTTCAACAATATTTCAGTCATATCGTGGCGGTCAGTTTTATTGGTGGAGGAAACCGGAGGACCCAGAGAAAACCACCGACCTGCAGCAAGTCATTGACAAACTTTATCATATAATGTTGTATGACGACTACACCTCGCCATGAAAATTACAATACAATATTGTGCATCACTTCACCAAGAGGAGAGGTTTGGGCCTTTAATTGAAGTGCCTGTACCAAGACAAGACATGAACACATACATATGCCAGGGGTGTTGATTTAGCCTCTGTTTCTATGATTTTCTGATTGGATTTTGGAACTGTTCTGATAGTGTGGTAATTTTTGGCTTTCATTTTAGGATGATGATTTGATTTAGATTTTTGGTGTTTAACGCCACTTTCAGCAATATTTCAGCTATATCATGGCGACCAGTTTTAGTGGTGGAAGAAGCCGGAGTACCCGGAGAGAATCACCGACAAGCAACTGGTTAACTTTATCACTTGCGGCTGCGAGTCGAGTGCACCCTTTTTGTAATTTACAAAGCCGGGAACGAACCCACGTCGTATTGGTGATAGGCTTGTATGAGTTGTTAAGTAATCCAACTACCTTTTTCATTTTAGGAACATAATCTAACTTAACCCTGTCACTTTTTATTTTTTTAAGAAAACTGTCTCTACAGAGCCAGGGGAGTGAGCGGTCATATACGGGTTTGTAAGGGTTCTGTCGGTGTTGTTATCTATTTTTCACATTTACCTTCACAGTTATCACATATATACATAAAAGCTAAACTATTGTTGTTTGTCGCTGTATATGAATGACAAATGAGTGTGTTTCTGTATTCAGACAGCCATCACAAAATTTAATGAAACTAAAAATAGAATGACCTGCTGGGAATAATAGATCACAGAATCACCTTATTAAAAGGACTACAAGGTCTGTCCTTGACACATACCGATTGATGACTTTTAATTCCTTCATTTCTACTATATGCTGGCCCTGGTCGACCTAAAACTTCAGACCTGGGTTCGTAGCTACTTTGTTCATATCTGAATAACAATAAACAAAGAAGATATATTTTGTTTGTCTGTCTCTCTGATAATATACTATAATTTAAATTCACTTTTAAATCATTATGATATATAAAATTAATTTCTATAGACTTTCTGACCTTTTAAAGACAAGTTAACTTTACTATGAAGATATATAAACTGAGAGAAAACCGAAGGGATAATTAATGAAAATCCAATGACACTCAGGTAACATTGGGCGCACATGTCATAGAATGAAGACAAAAAAAAAATCCCAACAACAAACCACACAGAAAACTAAAATAAAATGAGCATGCACATTTGTATTTATCATTGAAATTTAAAGTTCCTGAATAACGTATTTATTATATTAATTGATATTAAGGTTCACCCCATTCAGACATGATGTAACCTAACCCGATTTTGGTTATCCTGTTTTAGTGTTTACGCCCTTTTTGTTTTCTTGTTCCCAAATTAAAAACTTTTATATTATTTAGCTTTGAAGTCATTTGATAGTGTGTACGTGATGAAGAAATGTATGTAAGAAAAAAAACCATGCTGTGTCATCTAAATAAGACATTTATATTCTAATAGGTTATACATACAATCAAAAATAAAGTTTAATGTAGTGTTATATCAAACACAGTTTACAAAGTTAATTACATTTCAATTACAATGAAAGTGGCGTTGAAGACAATAAATCAAATTACAATGTGTTGGACACCATCACAAATAACGTAAATCAGACATGAGCCCTCCTACAAACAACTGGGGGTAATTTAGCGTTGAGTTCTATCACTAACTTTAAAAAAGATTAATCATACCATGTACACTATAATGTTAATAGATGTTCGTGAATAATAAACAAAATAAACTTACTCGTATATGTTTTCTTTACTTTTACGGCAACAACAAAGAATTAATATAAATATTAATATTAAAATGACTGCTCCCCCAGACCCGCCTGCTATAGCAACCGCCAACTCCCATTTCATTCTCTTTGTTTCACACTGTTCTCCTTCATATTTGTAATATTCTTCAGAGTGACATCTGAAAATATAAAACGCATTTTAGGTACGCCTAAAAGTAGCCTCGGAATGATACTCAAAGAACTCTGCAGACGCATTGAAAGTCCAAGAGAATTCTCGAGGCTACACGTTTTGTGAAACAGAATTTTCATAGTTCTAGCTCACTGTTCCTAATAACAGCCCACAGGTCAACATGTTGCTAAAATCTGACATATTATTCTGATTTCGAGTCAACCAGTCTTTGATCTTACTCCTTAGTGCTGCATGCTCAACAGAGAAGTAACACATACCACTTTAATACCGTAGTCTTTGGTTTCATCGACCGAGGTCAACACGATAACCATTACACCACCAATGCAATTCTATATTACAATAAGAATTAATTTAACAGATTAATAAATAATTTTAAAAAATGTATACAAAATACTTACATGCATTTTTTGCCAAATTGATTGTCACCTGTAATAATAGTTGTACATTCTCCAAGTCCAGAGCATTTTTCGTCAAAACATTGAGCTTCACAGTACACACCAGTACCATTGATCGGAATACATTTATATCCAATATAATTATCACATATATTGCTATTACATACATCACTGAACTGGCGTTCCACTGTAAATATAACAAATAACATCTTTATAAAACAAGTCATGATGCTTATAAGTTAGTTTTCCATATTGGGACATTCTGTCACTGCTATAATAAAAATGAAAATCTGTCTTGCATTTTGTATTTATTGATGCAACATTGGTTGCAATATATTGTGTTATCACTAAAGATATATTTTCAGACAAAAAACAAATACTTTAATTGGTTTTCATAAAATTTTATGAACCAAAAATTCAGAAATTTGCTAGAATTAAGGTGGAAATTTTTGTGACATTTTATAACACAGTTTCTGAAAGTAATACACTGGTCATATTATCTTCTAGGGTCAATGGTGAAGAATATTTACTTCTATTGGGCAATGCTGACAACGATCACATGATACGGTCATCTACATGTAACTATCAACACTAATCTGTGTGAGTTACATCCACGTTCATGACGACGTCCTATATATATGCAACTTTATGGGGGGTTCGTGTTGTTCAATCTTTAGTTTTCTGTGTAATATTTTGTAGACCATTGTTGGTCTCTTTGGACTTTTTTCCAAGAAAACAAGCAAATTTCACCTTGAAACAAATACATTAAATAAATGTTGAACTCACCATCGCTTTTAAAGTTTACAGGGTCTGATATGCTCATATTTTCGGTTTTGTTAATGGCGTCTATAATGTAATCGGCTACTGTTGTCGAATTCGTGTTAAGTGCTCCAATAACAGTTTCCGTTCGAGCAATCTTTTCACTTCTGAAAGATAAAGAATGATACACGATTACATACAATCATTGCTATTACCTTTGAGCATCCCCGTGGAGGGGGATAATGGTGATCATACTCCCCTCGAGTACTGGTAGATCATGGTTCCATTCTCGGTCAGATAAAATCCAGGACAATAATATCGGTATTTTCTGATTCACCGCCAAATGCGCAGCATTAAGAGACAAGAGTAGGTTCAGTCGGAATAACTTGTTTATTGGCACTAAATCGGGATAACAGGGGCGGATGCAGGGGGGGGGGGGGGTCACCAGGCACCCCCCCCCCCCTAAAATTGGAATAAATATGATTTTTTGGCGTAGAATCGTGATTTTTCACACGAAATACCCCAAAAATGTTCGCGCCTCCCTCCGCAATTGGAAAAAATATGATTTTGTGGCATATAATCGTGATTTTTTACACGAAATACCCCAAAAATTTTCGCGCCTCCCTCCACTCGGCGCAATTTTTCTTAGATGCGCCCCCCCCCCCTAACTTGAAAACCTGGATCCGCCCCTGGATAAGATATTCGAGTGGGGAGAAATGTCTTTATGGGTGGACTGTTGTGTTCGTGAGCTACTAAAATAAAATCTAACTTAGCGTGTTGGCCTAGAACAAAACAGACATCATTCTCATTTCAAAACTCTCACACGCTATTATATCGCTGACAACTTGCTCACTTGTCGTTTAACTTTAAACCCCGAACACAGATTGGAGTACATTAATTGCTAATAATTGTGGCCCTGCATTCCGCTATAGAAAAATGATAAATGTTCTAGGAAATAACATGCCGTTATAATTAAGATTGACATACTTATCATAGGCAGGTCTACAATTATACACTAGTTATGAATCAGACAAACAACGTATGATCGTAGATGTCACATTTAGTACACATGACGCGTTTCTGGAATAACCTTCATCAGGTACGCACATCATCAAGATTAAAAAGCTAAATAATTTAAAAGTCTTTTGGAGCAAGTAAATATAAGGACCTACACAGTACAGGGGCGGATCCAGGATTTTAAGTAAGGGGGGGGCGCACTTAAAAAAATTCGGCCGAGCGGAGGGAGGCGGGATAATTTTGGGGTATTTCGTGTGAAAAATCACGATTTTATGCCAAAAAATCATATTTTTTCCAATTTTAAGGGGGGCCCCGCCCCGCCCTAGATCCGCCCCTTCAGTATAGACACAATCGGCTAATCTTCCATAAACGCGTCGTGCGCACTAAATTTGATATCTACGTTTTCATTACTATCATTGGGTCGATACCTCTACTGTTAGTTCCCGAGTGGTATCATCCGCCCAGTAGTCAGTGCTTCGTCACTGACATGGTTTATTAGATTTATTTATTACCGAAATTTACAGTTCCAAAATAATGTAATTATTAATCAAACTAGGGTTCTCCTCCCTCAGGCATAGGTGAAATTAGCCTTGGATATCTCATCTATGATTTTTCTGCACGATTAACACAATATTATTTTACTATATCAAAACCTCGTCTTTATCCCAATTTGTAAGTCACATACACATAAACGTTATATTTTAAGACACTGCACTATTATTGTCTATTTCGTCTCTCCACACACCATCATTTTAAAGGCATACAGTTGCTCAGATTGATTTTTTTTGTTTTTATTAAAAGTTGCCAATATTCGATGTTTTATACTAATAAAATGTTCTGAACAAGAAGCCAGGTTTAAAAAATAGGTTATAATGTCGTAATTAGTGAAAAGAATTCGAATGTTTGTTGGTGAAATCGCCATTAACACACTTAATTATAAGTCGGCTGTCTTTTCCGAAGGTTACCGGACACTGATAACTGCTATAAATAACCAGAAAGCATGTTGCAGGTAAATATTGGTTAAAATTAATATAATTTAAGAAATATATCTATGAAAATGGATCCCGGGGTAATCAGTTAATATTATATAATGGTATTTAGTAAGAATGACACTTAAAATCGAAAATACGTGATGAAATCAATAAAAACAAACCCAAACTCTGCAAAGGGGCCCGATAAAGGGAAAATTGTAAACAAATTGTATTGCATACCGAGTTGTCTTGATTATATATTTTTAGAAAAAAACAGACATGAAGTTCATTATTTTAGTCTCTAATTTAAGAGATATCACCTAGCGTTTTCTCCTGAGAAAAAAAGATACAATGTATATAAAAAAAAATACGATGCAATTCTGTCAAAATACGATTCAGCCGAAAAAAAGATATATAAATTATGCTTACGTGTTGAAAAATGGAGTAGGTCGGTTTAACGTCTTTTTTTAATTTTTACACAAATCTTGCTGAATCCTCCTGTGTCGTTTTCGCGTAGAATCCGTCAATATTTTTATTTATAACATGTTCTTTTTTCAGCAAGCAATTTCGCATATGCGGAGACGCTTTACCGAATGAGGTCACTGTGTAGGTCATCAATGGTCATATGATCATATTCATGAATATATGAATATCATGCTGGTAAACATTGAATTCTTTACGGGAGATAAAAAATCAAACAGCGACATATTTCCTTCGTTCCAGGTTAAATACGTATGATATTATGAAAAATCTCAACTGCAATTAGTATAAAACATCGAATATTGGCAACTTTCAATATAAAAAATAATCAATCTGAGCGACTGTATGCCTTTAATGAAACATAATGCTTAATATTGATGTAATTTTCTCAAGTTGAAAAAAATATTTTAATGCCTTAGCTGACCGAAAAAAAATTAGATTTTGCATTGTAGCTGAAAAAAATATTTTTGCTGTCACCGGCTAGAAACAAAATTATTGCGCTGCTGAATATGAGTAGTCAATGTATTGTTTTTATGGAAAAATGTATTTCTGTTCCACATGATAGGAAAACAATTTTTTGCGTTCCTTCTCATGAAAAAAAAATATTTTGATTGAGGAAGGTTCTGAATTTTTTTTTACGAGCACAATGAAAATCCCAGCCCCCTCTCCCGATAAGAAAATGGTTGTTGCCTAATAAAGTCATTGGAACAAAACTTCAGCTGGTGCCAGTGGTGGAAGTATGCCTTTACTGGCCCACCCCCTTTTTATTTCCTTGAATTGCGTTTTATATCAAATACAGTGACAGTTGTTTATTTGTGTGTTTGCTGAAACTTGACTGCAAAAGGGGTTATAATGACTACATTCTTTACCAAGATGCTATTTGTAACTGGTCATCTTCAAATTTGTATGTCCCGCCATTCTCAACTTTGAAATTATCTCCCTTGTTATTCGAAGTTTTGAATGATTTCACACATGTAAACGATAACAGTTAAAATCTTTATATTGTTTCAGTAATTTTGTTATTTTCATTTATGCGTATTTACCAAAGTTCAATATTGAAAGATGTAGTTTAATATTTATTGAAATTATTACCTGATTCACTGCGGGACATTACCGCCATGGAGTCCGTTTCATAGAAAGTAGGCACGAAATTGATGAAAAAGTTGTCAAATCGTCGCAGATAGGGGATGCTTGTAGGTTAAAACATTACCGATGAGTAAATAAACATGCCATGAGTCGACAAAGGCGGTTAAAGCACACCCCTTGGCACCGGCAATCGTCAGTTAATCATTGTTTACATGATGGCGCAAAAAACGCATTTCATAACTTCTCTTATTTATTATAGATGATCAAACTTTTTCGAAGGTTTTCATATTTTTTTTATTTTTGAAACTTCAAGTGACTGTGGTAAGTCACTCTTCTTTGTTTACATTGGGATATTTGTTGTGTATTCATCTTAAATTTAGTGAATAAAAAAGGCCTACCTGTCTGGAAATTGGCTTATTCCTTCTCTGTATATATTATTCTCCCTGAAAACACACATCAATATTTATTTACAGCAGCTGACAACTCTCCATGGAGCATTTTCCACTAGCATTTTGCGATTTTCAGACGACATTTTTGAAAACTCGAATTAAAGCTACGGAAGTGTGTTTATTAGCGACATCTGCTGGTCATTTGAAATATTGACGATACGGTAAAACGCGAGAGTTCCGGGTAAAATTAAATTTTGCGCCAAAAAATTCCCGAACTTTTTACCCGGAACTCTCGCGTTTTACCGTATCGTCAATATTTCAAATGACCAGCAGATGTCGCTAATAATCACACTTCCGTAGCTTTAATTCGAGTTTTCAAAAATGTCGTCTGAAAATCGCAAAACGCGAGTGGAAAATGTTCCATGGAGAGTTGTCAGCTGCTGTAAATAAATATTGATGTGTGTTTTCAGGGAGAATAATATATACAGAGAAGGAATAAGCCAATTTCCAGACAGGTAGGCCTTTTTTATTCACTAAATTTAAGATGAATGCACAACAAGTACAGAAGAGTGACTTACCTTCTAACTTATATCATGTCAGAAACCCGGCATGGATAGAAACTACTGTTTGATTGTATTTATTGTATATATGTCATACAGTGATACATAGAAAGTTGCAAAATGTTGTTTATATGAAAAAAAGTCGATGTTAAAAAAAAAAAAAAAAAAAAAAGGGAGCAACATAGGGTCCTGTCCACAAGTACCTGTGGTTGATATAATGTTACATTAAAACACATCTTTTATTTGCCAATTAAGAACGTCTAAATATAGCCAGCAGTACAATTAACATTATATCAACTTGAGAAAATTACATCAATATTAAGCATTATGTTTCATTAAAATAATGGTGTGGACAGACGAAATAGACAGTATTAGTGCAGCATCTTAAAATATAACGTTTATATGTATGAGGCTTACAAATTGGGATGAAGGCGAGGTTTTGATATAGTGAAATAATATTGTGTTAATCGTGCAGAAAAATCATTTTAATCCATTGCCGTTTATATTTTGAATCAAATAATAAAATTATATACTGATAATTATACATCCCTTGATTGTCCCTTTTGATATTTTCTGTCAACAGGAAGTGAACTGGATTTACAACTAAGTTCCTAAAGCTCAACAGGTAACATGTGACAGGGGTACCAGAAAAAGTTATAATTCGGTCATTGACAGTTCATAGCAAAACTTTATCCAGTCATTGCTATTTGCATGGACAAATAAAACAATTGCAGGATAAAAGACAATAGCACAAAAAAGCTCAAATGATACTAGCATAGTACATGTAGGTAATACCCTTCTTTTGATTTAACCTAATTAATCGAAATCCAGTTAAACAAAGCAAATGCCAGCTATAGTTTAAGGGTTAGGGATAGAGTTATGGTGTTTAATGCTACTTTCAACAATCATTTAGTTAAATCGAAGTGCTCAGTTTCATTGGTGGAGGAAACCGGAGTACATAGAGAAAACCACCGACCTGTCGCAATACACTGACAAGTACAGATTGCAATGAGAGGAATTCGACCTCACAACGTTAGTGGTGATATGCATTGATTACATAGATAGCTGTAAATCCAACTACCATAAAACGGCCCCACATATTAAGAGACCATGTAGAATCGTAAATTCAAAACAGTACTGTATATTATAACAAGTAAATTAGACTAAATAGTCAAAATGATAGTGTTAACATTCGATTCGAGATTTTTTTTATTAACCAATCATGGGCCTTAGTGGGCATATATCATGCTTGTGATAGTATGTGGTAGTCTAAGTGGAAGATAATGAGTCCAGGTTTTTCAATGTTTGTTTATATCTGTATATTGTCCTTGGAGATCAATTATTAGAGGGGTTAGTATTCCATCCCAACATATTTGTGTGCCTGTCCCATTCTAGGATATTGACTTCCAACGTAATTTGCCGTGGTATTTTTGTTCAATTATTTGAGGTGAGAGGTGATTGTTTGTTTTGTTGATACTGATGGAATTCACTGTTTAATTTTTCTTTTAAAAGATATAATCAAACATAAGGATGTGCATAAAACAAATGAATGGCAGTCATGATTGGGGCACTACCATCTACTAAGCAGGATTGACCCTCCATTCTTTCATTGAGTAAAACATGGAACCAAAGATACATCATTACTTGTATCATGCTTTCTCTCTTTTCTATTGCCAACAGTCGTACACTATCTCATGATACCCAGAGAGGAGGTGGAGCTAGATGACGTCACATCATACAATATCTTCCATAACAAAATATACAAGATATCATCATAAAACTTACATACTCTCACTCAAACAGAAAAATTAAAAAACTTTGATTGACGTCGCAAGATACAAGTCCCTTATTGAACAAAGTTACTCATGCACCATCATATATTTTGATAGGCCAAACTCGTTCTGCCAACTCGTCACATGGCCTACCAAAATATCTGATGATACACTCGCCTTTTTGTTCAATAAATGTAACATATCTGCTAGTAAAAAATCTAGGAATAAGAAAATACAGTAAATAACAAAGAAAAATCACTCACAACAACTATTTTTGAATTCAATTTGTAAAGTTAATTTTACCTTTTCTTCCTTCCTGAACCATTACACCTTCAAAATAAAAATAAAGCTACATTATGAACGTAAACGTTATCTGATGTGTATATCTGTATTATCGGAAATAGACAGTTCAATATGTTAATATACATAGAATAAGAATAAGAATACTTTATTAAACCAATCATGGTGCCCATAGCTGAGCAGTATAATCAATACAGAATCATACATAACAAAATAAACCACATACATATACACATATAACATAATAATAATAACTTGATTAGATTTGATTAGTTTGATTAAATACACATAGTGAAACTAAGACAAAATGAAAATAAGCAAAATAAATATTCAAATTAACCATCACAATTGACTGCACAATAAAAACATGTAAATTTAAACATAGATGTTTTGTGTGTACCTGTAACCATATATTTTAATGGTTTGAAGTATCTTTCCCATTTAAGCTGGTTCAATATGCATGATAAATAATAAAATTATATAATTAGCTTGGAAGCTAAGCACTAACGCTCTTAGTGAACTGCAAAAGAGTATGACTATGAAAATAATGAATGAATAAATAGATAAATAATTTAGTAAACTTTATATTCATTATATGATATATTTTAAAGAAAATGACAACTTTGTAAGAAAAGTAAATCTTTATTTATATTTAAAAGAAAATAAAAAGTTGTAAGTAAGATAAAAATGTTATTATTATATTAATGTGCAGCATATAATTACTATAATCAAGGATTTATTCTTGCTATAATAATTCTTCAGATGTTTACTTAGTTTGAGAGCAAATGCGTCTAACTTTAATATTTGTTTTATTAAAGTTTTTGGTAATAGAAATCTTATTTATTTACAGCCAGAGTCTACTAGTAGCTTCAACTCGAGATATTTTATATGTACTCATATCACGCATGCAACTGCCATAAAATAAATAGCATAACAACGGCTGATATATTTGTATTTTGTATTGTTATCTAACACGTATTTTTAAATAGCATCGTCTTCAGCAATAAACCTACATTTTTCCTATTTCTATAAGAAGGCTACAAATATTTGTAGTACTAGTTCATTTTAAACTTATGTTTTTAGGGGGTGAGTGTTAGTGTTTAATTCCACTTTCAACAATATTTCAGTTATAACGTGGCGGTCAGTTTTATTAGTGTAGGAAACCGGAGTCCGAGTACGCGGAGAAAGCCATCGACCTCCCGAGAGTCACTGACAAACTTTATCACAAACTTAGTGATGGTAGGCACTTATTGCATGTAGACCCGATAGACTATCAACTCTTATCATTATGTCTGGAACCGCTCCGAAACAGAACGCCGTCAAATCTAAAATTGCACCACATAAGCAAAAATCCATCGTAAATTATTTTTTTTGCAGGAAGATGCCCCCCCCCCCCCCCCACCCACCCGCCCCCTGGCTAACGAGGCCCTGCACACCTAAGCAGAATGGTGAATCTGGCACTGACGACGGCCCTTGTTTTTTATTATCTTGGAATCATCATCTGCTCTATGCCATCGCATAAAACAAATCATATAAAAACCTGAAATATTCAACCTAACAGTAGTATAGAGTTAGATTTCCGTTGTCACTTGTTTGAGAGGATTATGTATTACGTTTCTTTTACGTCTTCATTTTCTAGGCCAATGTTTTTATGATGCATTGTAAATGATTGCATTATTATATGTCTATATATGTAATATTGTAAGTACTTACGGGTTGTATATCACTATTACATCACGCACTTCTTCAATGCCCTTCAATAAATCTATTATCTGTCGAGAATAAATAGAGATGTGATTAAAAAAATAATTAAATAAACGTTAGAGAATACCGAAGGGAAAATCAAGAATGGACAATCCAGAGAAACGGGCAAGATTGAATACACAAGACGAAGACAAACAAAACAAAAAAACACAACACAAGACGAACCGAACATCGATTTATGCAAAAATTGTAAATAGCATTTTTGTCTAATATTTTCAGGTAAATACTATTGAGTATATACAGTCAGTAAATGATCAATTTTACCCCGAGAACAATGACTGCATCCTGATGACAACCTCCTTTCAAACAGTAATGTAGATAATCAGAAGATAATATGCTTCGTTGGAAGTCATCTTTGACGTCGGATGGGGATTTCAAATGAAAATTACGTCTATGTATTGTATTTCAACCATCAAAATATATTATTCCACTCTATAATATTTATTCTACTTATATAGAAATTCGATTGGTCGAAACAATCCCACGTGACATTTATCAAAACATCGTATTTCCCTCTCAACAATATCGTATTTCCCTTATTCGAAATTCTCAAGATTTAACGCTTTGGTCATATAACGGTATTCCATGTTAGTAAAGATAACTCCAGAGATGTTCCGAAATAATAATTTTGTAGACAAAGATGGCCAAAAGATTTCATTTGACAGAATTCACCAAAAACGTTGGGCTGGTGGAATAAAACATTCATTTCCCTTGCATAAGAGAGATATGAAAATTTGTTCACCCTCGAAATAGTCATATTTCCCTCGGGCGTGACGTTGCCCTCTGGAAATATGACTTTTCTCGGGTGAACAAATCTGCATATCTCCCTTATGTAAGGGAAATAAATGTATAATATACCACTCTGGCTGTATTTCTTCATTGTACCCAGAACTGCTTATCACGACTTTCCATAGATCATTGATATAATGTGTTAGATACATTGACCACGGTGTTTTATTTCAATGACCTGACTATATTTATTCGATAACAAAAAACCCGAATATATTTCGTTAATCACTAACAAACTTTATCATACAAGTTTACACCGAGTACACCTCAATACCGGCATGAATGTAACTCACATACCTTAACATAGATAGGAAGTATGTGCAACCAGTAGAGCAGGAACGGCCTACCCTTCCGGAGAACCTGAATTCATCCTCCGTTTTAGTGGGATTTGTGTTGCTCAATCTTTAGTTCTATATGTCACCATTGTTTGTCTTTTTGCCCTTTTTTATTTTGTCATTGTATTGTCTCTCCTTCGCATTACGACATCTGATTCCTCCTATGGCATCTCCAAACTTTCATACTAATGTACATGTAGTTGTTTAATATTCCTGGTTTGTGATTGGACAATGCTGTAATTTTCAAGGTATCAATTCCACGATTGAAATAGCAAGAGAATTTTTTTGAATTTTAGCTGATTACCGCTTTCGTCATCTTGTCAATAATGTGGAAATACACATCTATACACATGATTACATTAGAATGGAGATAACAGTATTGTATTTGAAAATTTCACGGCATCAATTGTCGATTTAATGGTCGCAAATATCCGTTTAGTGGCTCCACTATCGCGTCGACAGTAAACTCAATTTGCCACCATCACATCTCCAATTGATGCCGTGAAATTTTCAAATACAATACAGTTATCTCCTAATTGCATTACAATCAAACTCCAAACGATGATTGTGATCAAAGATTCTCAGCAGGAAAAAAACGGTTTCCTCCATAAAAAGACCAACAACATTTTAATTTGATTACAGTAAGAAAAGCAATACCTAACCCCAAAACTATAACATAATAAGGCATAAGTTAGTATAAAGATTAAAAGAAGGACCATTATTAACAGCCACAGTATATATATATAGTGAGTGCACAATCAATACCAATAAAATACAACATCAAAATTCAGATAAAGAAAACAACACAAGTGAAATGCAAACAGAACAGTGAACAAACTCCCATAACAAAAGAAAGACAGACAAAACAACACCAATGAAATAAAGTACACAAATTACAACACTAACACCAACAACACAACATCCTAAACTAAAGCAAAGATAAACAAAACAACACAAGTCAATAAAACACAAAATTACGTCACAACTAAGAGTGAAACAAATTGATATCAATCTAGTTTAACCTTCAACATTGTAACTCGGTCATCGTTGCCTTTGTATTAAGTGGTTAATATTGTCAAAGAATATCTACTATATACTTACATAGCTTCGTAACAGCTCTGAATTTGCAAAACTGCCACACCTTGTTAATATTATATCTGTCTTAATCTTGAAAACACTGTTAGCACCTAGAATTAAGTTTCATATTTCTTTAGAAATGCCTGTACCAAGTCAGTGTCATTACGGTTTTCACAGTTTTCCGGTTGTTGACTGATTTTGTCTGTTTATATACTTATGAGTTTTGACTTTCCCTTTGTAAGATTGTTCGGAGTTCGGTAATTTTGTTATTACCCTTATTGTCCTGTATTTTTGTATGTAAAGATCAAGGTACATTAATTAAATTATTAGTAATTGCTAATGTAGTTATGAACTAGATAGTCTTATGAATAAAAACATAGATATCAAACTTACTGCGTACGACGTGTTTCTGGAATAACCATCATCGTGTACGCTCAAAATGGAAAGATTGGAAAGCTAAATACAAATGTAACTTAAAGCTTTGGAAGCAGTAAAACCAAAGGGGGCCTAAACAGGATAACCAAAAACTACTCTGGCAAAAGTCTTATCGAAAACAAAGTATCCATAAAAAACTATTTATGTACATGTAGTGACTATGTGTTTGTTGCTTAACGCCACGTGAGCAATATTTTAGGCATACCATAGCAAGAACAATTTTATATTTGATGAGATGGTGATAATACGCGCTTTACACTAGGCCAACACGAAGTACTAGTTCATTGAAAAAACGGGCCATAAGAAGAAATGTCACTTCACTCAAACACATTATCCGGACTACAATTAGACTTTGCTCTGACCTTTTAACGATGTTGTGCGCTTTGCGTTATATCCTTTGATTTGAGCCGACTGGACATCGAACCCACGATTGGTCACACCCGGTAAGAGCATCTGATTACAAATACACCATCGAGAAGGCTAAAATATAATTCGTTCTTTCGTAAATCTTATGTTGAGTCAACATTTTAAAAACAAACAAATCTTCTGCGTGTTAACCATTGGCGCTCTAATCTTCGATTTTAGGATTTCGAGATCTGGATAACCGTGTAGGAAAGATTTACAGAAAAACGCACCCTGGTGTGTTCAATATCATTAGTAAATACATTTCTTAAGTTGAAGCGAAATAGACTTAACAACATACCAATGACAGACACTATTTTGTCAGGAAGAGCTGTAGTTGGTTGTTGTGTTGTTGTTGTTGTTGTTGTTGTCGGTACAACAGAACTTGTTGTTACTACATCAGAGCCCTGTGAAAATGATGACGTTGGGAGTATATCTACTGTTGTTGAAGACATAATAATATTCTCTGTTGACGTTGCTATGGCGACAGATGTAGGAATAGATGATATTAGAGCACTAGTTGAAGCATTCATCATCACCGAACTACTTTTTGTGTTAGAATCCGTTAGTGAAACCTGCACTGACGTAATTTGACCTGTGATATCCAAAGAATTACTTGTCATTGCGGTATGTGATATTTGGCCGTGATTTGACGAAGTAGAGCCTTGCTCAGACGGGTAAATAGAAATATCGGTGCTAGCAGCTATCGTATTTGTCATTTCACCAACAAAACTTTGACTTACGTCAGAGGCGGATACTACAGTATGTGAAGAAAACATTCCAATAGTCTGTGATTTAGTTCCATCAAGAATGGCCGACATTGTTGCAGATTCGGAAGATGTAGGAGAAATATTAGTGCTTATGCCAATCGTCTCTGACATTTCATCAACTGAACTTTGATGTGGGATAATGGTGGATACTACGGTATGTGTAGAAGAAAACATTCCAGTATCCAGAGTTTGAGTGCTTATGCCAATCGTCTCTGACATTTCATCAACTGAACTTTGATGTGGGATAATGGTGGATACTACGGTATGTGTAGAAGAAAACATTCCAGTATCCAGAGTTTGAGTGCTTATGCCAATCGTCTCTGACATTTCATCAACTGAACTTTGATGTGGGATAATGGTGGATACTACGGTATGTGTAGAAGAAAACATTCCAGTATCCAGAGTTTGAGTTCCATTTATAATGGCCGCCACTGCTGTAGACACCAATGCTGTAGATGATTGGATGATGTCAGAATTCATCATTGATGTAGTTGATAAGAAAACTGACGATTTCTCTGATGAATTGCTATTTATAGCATATGACGTAGATATCTCGCTAAAATATGACGTCATTGACCCAGACATAGTAACAGTATTAGCACTAGATGGTGTAGAATCAATCGATGATAAAACATTAGATTCCGACGACACAATTTCTTCTGTTGCTGTAGATGTTACAGCAGAAAAATACGACGATTTATCTGTGGTATTGTACATACTCGTTTGTTCTGTTGACATAGACGACGATGTCTCCATCGTCATTTCTGAACCATTATTAGACATAGTTTGTGTTTCAATTGATGACGAAGGGGTAATAATCTCTGTTGTGCATGAAACTGGATTCAAATATGATATGCTCAAAACTGGAAAATAGATGGACAATTCTTTAGCATGTTTACAAGCATAATAATCTATTGACAAATCATGCAAAGAAAATACATTATAAATAAAGGATACCTCACAATTGCCACCAAAGCAATCAAAAGTGGATTCGTCACTTCGGATTGTTTACGTTCACCACCATATCCGTTACGGAATATGTGTGTCATAGATGATAACGAATGTGTGTGTCACAGATGATAACGAATGTGTGTTTCGTGTGTTGTTGTAGGCTGATCTTTAACAAGAGTAACACGACGGGTGCAACTAGTGGAACAAGAACTGTTTACGCTTCTGATCAACTTGAGTTCATCATTCGCTTTTTAATTGGGCTTGTTTTGCTCCATCCTTAGTTTCTTAAGTGGTGTTTGTCTACCAGCATTTGTCTCTTTGTCCTTTTTGGCTATTGTATTGTCTGTCCGTCTTCGGTTTTAGGCTTCTGATTACCTCCCTTTGGTATCTTCAAACTTTTCTGACCAGATGCCGCTTTCTGTGCTTACCTTAAGCTTGTACTCGAACCTTTAACTATGGTAAAGCCGTATCTAAATACCAAAAATTGATAAACAGTCGAAAACAAATCAAATGTACAGGCCAAAACAAACAAAATCCAAGACTGTCTGTCATGAACAAACTTGCATTGTATTTAAACATGTTTTTATCCTTAAGATTCCTTATTCTAACTTATATTGAATTGAATGGCCATGCACATCATATGGATATTGCTATATGTTATTTTTCCTTACATCTGTTTGTAAATATTGATAACTATCATATATACCTCATTAATAGTAATGAAAAGAATGTTTAAACAGTAATGGTCAACAATTCCACCAATATCACCAAAATTAACAATCACCTCTCCCCACAACGGATTGAGAAAAAACAACGATATATGTGGTTGGAAATCAATATTATACACTTATTGACTGGGTATGAGGGTAATAGCACTTTTATTGTCCCCAAGGTACCAACTATTTTCCGAGGCAACGCCGAGGAAAATAGTTGATACAGAGGGGACAATTAAAGTGCTATTACCCGAATTTCAAGTCTATAAGTGTTTTATTATACTGAACAACTTGCAATTCAAAATTCTATATTAGGTCCTTTTCTGATGGATTTCTAGTCTACTTTATTAATGCTTTTTAAAACAAATACATTTTCATGTGTGCATTTGAAGAACAAATTAAAAAAAAATTTAAACAAACAAAAAATGTGATTAAAGTGCTATTCACCGGCCGGTGAATAGTCATTTGTGCTATTCACCGGTGAATAGTACTTTTCAGACAAATGAATGAAACTATGGAAATAGTATTTTTATTGCAATAAAATTTACATAGAAAAAAGTATGTGAAGTATAATAACAATAGATACCGGTATATAACTGCAAACCAACTGACAAATATCAATATATTTGCCACAAATCTGTCATGTTCTATGGCTATTCTCTATTGCCAATCATTTCGAGTTATATAGATCTGGTCGATTGATGAAACAACCAAGGCTAGGTGTTATGGTGTTTAACGCCACTTTCAACAATATTTCAGCTATATCGTGGCGGTCAGATTTATTGGTGGAGGAAACAGATGTATCCGGAGAAAACCACCGACCTGTCGCAAGTCACTGACAAACTTTATCACATAATGTTGTATCGAGTACAACTCGCCATAAGCGGCGTTCGAACTCACAACTTTAGTGGTGATAGGAACTGATTGCACAGGCAATCGTAAATCCAACTGCCATACCATCACGACCACGACGGCCCCTTATAAAACAATCAAGAAACGTCTCAATAAGAGCACGTGAGCAACAAGGGGATACATTCAATAGAACATTGACCATCATTCGTGAACATTGGCATACAATTGAAAAAAACATCATAACTTTGAACTTTGAATACTAAAGCAACATTTTCATCTTTTATTTATTCAGAACAAGTAACGATAACTCTTATTGACGACGGAAGTACGCACAGCAGACGACAAAGGAGAGAAGCAGATACTTTCCCGCCAATATTACAATTTAATTTAACATCAAATACGAAACATATAGAACTATTTCTAAGAAGAAACAGCTTGAAAGCAGCGGTGCCATACTACACTCAAGAATATGATGAAATTGTAAAACACACACCGGCGAATGAAAAAGTAAGTAAATATATCTTTAAAATTTCATCAACGAAAAAAAACCCCATTATTCTTGATTGATTAGTAACGTCTAGTGAGTAGTAGTTCGGACATATCCATGAGATGAATATTGTAAGATTACATTGTTTGTTTGTTTACTTAATGGTGTTTAACGGCACTTCCAACAATATTTCAGCTATATCGTGGCAGTCAGTTTTATCGGTGGAGGAAACCGGAGTACCCATAGAAAACCACAGATCTGTCGCAAGTCACTGACAAACTTTATCACATAATATTGTACACCTCGCCCAGATCAAGATTCGAACCCACAACATCAGTGGTAATAAGCACTAATTGCATAGGTAGTTGTAAATCCATCTATCATACGATCATGACTACGACGGCCCCTTGTAAGATTGTAATATTGATTTGGTATGTGAAAATGTATCACTGGGATGGGTCTATGTACGCTAAAAAAAAGTTTGAAGATGCCAAAAGGGGTAACCAAAATGCCAAACGAAAAAGAACAAAAGGACAAATAATGATCCCCAAAACACTCCATAGAAAACTAATTATGTTCCACCCTTTCGGAGCACCAGGGTTCAACCCCCCTTTTGCCGTTTTTAGTGACCTTCGTGCTCCTTGATGTATAGTTTTCTATGTAGTGTTTTGTTGACGATTGTTTTTCTTTTCCTTTGGCCATTGTGTTGTGTTGCATGTCCTTCGATTTCTTTGATATCTACAGGTATTTTTTTTTACAGTAGTCAAGTTTTCGGAATTGATATGGTTTATTAGATATATTTATTTACAGTTCCAAAATAAGTAATTATTATCAAAACTAAGGACCCCCTTCAGCCATAGGTGACATAGGTGACATAGGTGACATTAGCAGATTTTACTGTTTAGAACCTTTGGTTTTATTGCTTTCTATTATTTTAAAATTATTTGGTTTTCCAATCATTCGACTTTGAGCATACCTGATCAAGGTTATTTCGGATACGCGTCATGACTTTGAGCATACCTGATCAAGGTTATTTCGGATACGCGTCATGACTTTGAGCATACCCGATCAAGGTTATTTCGGATACGCGTCATGACTTTGAGCATACCCGATCAAGGTTATTTCGGATACGCGTCATGACTTTGAGCATACCCGATCAAGGTTATTTCGGATACGCGTCATGACTTTGAGCATACCTGATCAAGGTTATTTGGGAAACGCGTCATGACTTTGAGCATACCCGATCAAGGTTATTTCGGAAACGCGTCATGCGCACGAAATTTGATATCTACGTTTTTATTACTCGTTTTCCTGTTGCAGAAAATAAATAATTTTTGATCGTTTAAAGGGATATTAAAGCTCATTTTGGTAATTTTTTGTATCTCATGAAAACTTGCAATTGGTTCAATAAATGATATTTATGAAACATGTAACCCGGTTTTTATGAATGAAACTTTGCAAAAGTGACATAATTCGTTGATAATTCTGTCATATCTTGCGGTTTTTCCATTAATTGAATTTTTGCCTCCAGGACAAAAATTCATTTCGACCCTTTTACGTGATATTTTAACGATATATTATATGGGCGTGCACAGTATTTTTGGATTGCTTTTACAATTAAATTGAAGAGACAACCTCCGTGACGAGTTTAAAAAATATATGTTAATACCAGCTTTAATATCACTTTAAAAAGATATTTGTTGTATTTCATGTCTTAAGGAATATAGCAATGATGTAAAAGGATATTTGTTTTATTTCATGTCTTAAGAATTATAGCAATGATGCATACAATGATTAAAAAATGGGTAACGTACGTTGAGAAGACACAGTATCAATTGCAAGTAATATATTTTTTGTGACATTGCAGAATTTTTGTATGAAAGGAGTCATTTTCCGTATCCGGGTTGTGATTATCAGTGTCTATTATATTTGTTTACGAAAATTTAAAGGGTAGATTAAATAACACAATAATTTACATAAATATGCAATGTATTTAAAAAGGCTACCTATAACAAAGGAACATAAATATAAATTTTACTAATGTAGAAATGTTCAACAATTTCAATTATTACATAGATTCCCATAAATTCTGAGATTGTGAATTAATGTAAAAACCGACATTTCACTCAGTGAATTAAAATCAAAAAATCAAAACGCTTATTTCGGAGTGACGTCATGGTACCAACGTCATCATAATCGAAAATATCATAGAGCTTCTGTCAATAAAACAAAAAACAAGTTCCTTAAGCGTTTTATTACCGCAAACTAACGTGTAAAAATATACGTAATAAATATCATAACTAGTCTTGCATTCCGAATGTCACAAAATAAATCATGCGTAACCGAAAAACGACGGCAATTGACTAATACGCTAACGCACATTCGTGAATTTCTTCTCCTTTTTCTGTGTCTCTTGAGTTCGCCCTCGGATTTAAGTTGTGATGTTCGTGTTGTACATTGTGTCCATTATGTGTCTTGACGTTCTAAGTTCTAAGTGTTGTGGTGTCCGATACGATTTCCGCATACCAGCGATCTTCGTTTCGTCTTTACCTCTAGTTGTTTGTTGGAGAGCTCATGTCATATTTAAGTCATTGTGTTTGTTTCTGCATAGGTTGTCCAACATGTTTTGACTTTGTGAGTAACATGGCGGGTATCTAAATTGTATTGCAATAAAAATACTATTTCCATAGTTTCATTCAATTTGTCTGAAAAGTACTATTCACCGGTGAATAGTCGAATAGCACAAATGACTATTCACCGGCCGGTGAATAGCACTTTAATCACATGTTTTTTTGTGTTTTAAAAAAAATTAATTTCTTCTTCAAATGCACACATGAAATTGTATTAGTTTTAAAAAGCATTAATAAAGTAGACTAGAAATCCATCAGAAAAGGACCTAATTTAGAATTTTGAATTGTACAGTTGTTCAGTATAATAAAACACTTATAGACTTGATATTCGGGTAATAGCACTTTAATTGTCGTTGCCTCGGAACATAATTGGTACCTTGGGGACAATAAAAGTGCTATTATCCTCATACCCAGTCAATAAGTGTATAATATATTGTAACCGGTTCTAACCTCGGATGGGGTTAAACCACTTAATGCTGTGATACCAAGAAGAGTTTGAAAATACCAAGGGGGTAATCAGAATCCGTATATCGAAGGAGAACAGACAAAAGAAAAAGTACAAAAGGACAAACACAGATCTACAAAGCATACACATAATACTAAAGATTGAGTAACACGAACCCCATTAAAACCCAAGGGGAACTCAGGTGCTCCGGAAGGGTAAGTAGTTCCTGCTCCACTAGTGGCACCCCTCTGGATAATTGGATCTTCAATGCCAAACGCTAAAACATCAGCAGATTAGCTTCAACTCAAAACGTCCACATACTATCACAGCATACAATACAGTACATTAATAACAGGGTCAATGAATGCTCGTAGTTAACTGACTACTAGCTAGGAAGGTATAATTTGTTGGTCACACGGACAGTACAACAGCAGGGTCAATGAATGCTCGTAGTTAACTGACTACTAGCTAGGAAGGTAGAATCTGTTGGTCACATGGACAGTACAATAGCATGGTCATTGAATGCTCGTAGTTACTGACTACTAGCTAGGAAGGTAGAATATGTTGGTCACACGGACAGTACAATAGCAGGGTCAATGAATGCTCGTAGTTACTGACTACTAGCTAGGAAGGTAGAATCTGTTGGTCACATGGACAGTACAACAGCAGGGTCAATGAATGCTCGTAGTTAACGGATTACTAGCTAGGAAGGTAGAATCTGTTGGTCACATGGACAGTACAACAGCAGGGTCAATGAATGCTCGTAATTAACGGACTACTAGCTATGAAGGTAGAATCTGTTGGTCACACGGACAGTACTATAACAGGGTCAATGAATGCTCGTAGTTACTGACTACTAGCTAGGAAGGTAGAATATGTTGGTCACATGGACAGTACAACAGCAGGGTCAATGAATGCTCGTAGATAACGGACTACTAGCTAGGAAGGTAGAATCTGTTGGTCACATGGACAGTACAACAGCAGGGTCAATGAATGCTCGTAGTTACCGGACTACTAGCTAGGAAGGTAGAATCTGTTGGTCACACGGACAGTACAATAGCATGGTCAATGAATGCTCGTAGTTACTGATTACTAGCTAGGAAGGTAGAATCTGTTGGTCACACGGACAGTACAATAGCATGGTCATTGAATGCTCGTAGTTACTGACTACTAGCTAAGAAGGTTGAATATGTTGGTCACATGGACAGTACAACAGCAGGGTCAATGAATGCTCGTAGTTAACGGATTACTAGCTAGGAAGGTAGAATCTGTTGGTCACATGGACAGTACAACAGCAGGGTCAATGAATGCTCGTAATTAACGGACTACTAGCTATGAAGGTAGAATCTGTTGGTCACACGGACAGTACTATAACAGGGTCAATGAATGCTCGTAGTTACTGACTACTAGCTAGGAAGGTAGAATATGTTGGTCACATGGACAGTACAACAGCAGGGTCAATGAATGCTCGTAGATAACGGACTACTAGCTAGGAAGGTAGAATCTGTTGGTCACATGGACAGTACAACAGCAGGGTCAATGAATGCTCGTAGTTACCGGACTACTAGCTAGGAAGGTAGAATCTGTTGGTCACACGGACAGTACAATAGCATGGTCAATGAATGCTCGTAGTTACTGATTACTAGCTAGGAAGGTAGAATCTGTTGGTCACACGGACAGTACAATAGCATGGTCATTGAATGCTCGTAGTTACTGACTACTAGCTAAGAAGGTTGAATATGTTGGTCACATGGACAGTACAATAGCAGGGTCAATGAATGCTCGTAATTAACGGACTACTAGCTAGGAAGGTAGAATCTGTTGGTCACATGGACAGTACAACAGCAGGGTCAATGAATGCTCATAGTTAACGGACTACTAGCTAGGAAGGTAGAATCTGTTGGTCACACGGACAGTACAATAGCATGGTCAATGAATGCTCGTAGTTACTGACTACTAGCTAAGAAGGTTGAATTTGTTGGTCACACGGACAGTACAACAGCAGGGTCAATGAATGCTCGTAGTTAACTGACTACTAAATAGGAAGGTAGAATATGTTGGTCACATGGACAGTACTATAGCAGGGTCAATGAATGCTCGTAGTTAACGGACTACTAGCTAGGAAGGTAGAATTTGTTGGTCACACGGACAGTACAACAGCAGGGTCAATGAATGCTCGTAGTTAACTGACTACTAGCTAGGAAGGTAGAATATGTTGGTCACATGGACAGTACTATAGCAGGGTCAATGAATGCTCCTAGTTAACTGACTACTAGCTAGGAAGGTTGAATATGTTGGTCACATGGACAGTACTATAGCAGGGTCAATGAATGCTCGTAGTTAACGGACTACTAGTTAGGAAGGTAGAATCTGTTGGTCACACGGACAGTACAATAGCATGGTCATTGAATGCTCGTAGTTACTGACTACTAGCTAAGAAGGTAGAATTTGTTGGTCACACGGACAGTACAACAGCAGGGTCAATGAATGCTCGTAGTTAACTGACTACTAAATAGGAAGGTAGAATATGTTGGTCACATGGACAGTACAATAGCAGGGTCAATGAATTGCTCGTAGTTACTGACTACTAGCTAGGAAGGTAGAATCTGTTGGTCACATGGACAGTACAACAGCAGGGTCAATGCATGCTCGTAGTTAACTGACTACTAAATAGGAAGGTAGAATATGTTGGTCACATGGACAGTACAATAGCAGGGTCAATGAATTGCTCGTAGTTAACTGACTACTAGCTAGGAAGGTAGAATCTGTTGGTTACCGACCGTTACTCTTTAGACAGTACAATAGCATGGTCAATGAATGCTCGTAGTTAACTGACTACTAGCTAGGAAGGTAGAATCTGTTGGATACCGACCGTTACTCTTTAGACAGTACAATAACAGGGTCAATGAATGCTCGTAGTTAACTGACTACTAGCTAGGAAGATAGAATATGGTAGCTGAAGACCATTAATCTTCAAGCAAAAAATCATAACTGCTATTTCTAACAGATATAATCTCAATTAACCATAAACATCAGAAGAAATGAATGGTCTTCCTGGGAAACCAGAATACATAAAAATTTAATTACTAGTATGAACTACTAGTTGTATCAGCAGACACTTTATATTTTAGCAAAATGCTATCTTGTCTCTAAAGAGTCAACTATAGTTGCTTAATTACGAAAAAGATTTTCCAATTATATTACAAGTCTAAATATGTCGGGTTTGAAAATTTTAGCTTTGTAAGAAGAGTTTCAAGATACCAAAGGGGAAATCAGAACCCGTAAATCGAAAAAGAACAGACAACACAATGACAAAAAGAAAAAGAACACAGGAACACACAGCGATCTACAAAACATACACATAAAACTAAAGATCGAGTAACTAAAATCCCACCAACAACGGAGGTGAACTCAGATGCCCCTGAATGGTAAGCAGTACCCTCTCCACTAGAGGCATACGGCGTAGTAATCTAGTCACAAACCCGGTGATAAGTCGTGAATGAGGAATGAACCGGGAAGTGTTTACGACAAGTAATTTGTTACACAGATATTCCATAAAACATGGATGGGAAATACCCTTTTTGATACGTTTTTCTGTTGTTGTCACGAGATTACGGTCCTTGAAGTCAAAAATAAAACATTACGTACAAAACGAACTGAGAAAAGAAAACGACATACGATGGGTCCCAAAGGAACGTCACAATCCAAAAAATGGAAAATTAACGATAGGGAAAGAAACATCGTCTGTTTTGTCGTAAACGCGTGTTTTAAATTTACAGGGAAAAGGGAATATCACTACTTATAGTAATACATGCATTTTGTGTATTCTTTTAATGTGAGAGTTGTACATGATGTAATTAATAAAAGTTTGAAGATACCAACGAGGGTTCAAAGAGGTCATATCATGACGAATGAAGGCTAATACAGTCGGCACAGAAAAAGTGGTAACAAGACAAACAATGACGCCCAAAATACTACAGAGAAAACTATAAATTGAGTAACAGGAAGCTCACAAAAAAACGGGTCACTCATTGTTTTACTTTTTAAGCAAATCTCGTGACAAGTCCAGAAAGAGGATAGAGAAAAAGATTACGTGATTGTGACTACATCTAACAGAAGATATCCATTATCATCTGTGAAACAGGCATGCATTCCGTAACGGTTGATCAAGAAAAAACATTCTAATTGATGGCTTCAACTTAACCATTAGGAACCATCGACACAGTAACTTCCTCGTTAGCAGCAACTTGCTATCAAAGATATCCTGGTAGAAACAACTAACCCTGGAAAATCGTATCAACCGAAATATATATAATCCTCATGCATGTGCTGCTGGAATGTTGCTACTAATAAACGGAAAGCCTAGGGGACGGACCATTTAACTTCCAGGGGGGGGGGGGGGGTTATGGGTTTTTTTTCTAAAAAAATATTCTGATTCCCAATTTTGCTGAAAAAAATATTCTGATTTTGGTGGAGGAAAAAAAAATCTGATTCAGAGTTTTTGTCATATAACCTAATGTTAAATTCTGGAAAAAAAATTAATATTCTAGATCTCGTGTTGTCGGAAAAAAAAATTCTGAACGAATCCCAATCATGGCGAGGTGTATTCGATACAACATTATGTGATAAAGTTTGTCAGTGACTTGTGACAAGTCGGTGGTTTTCTCCGGGTACCCTGATTTCTTGACCACTATAAACTGACCGTCACGATATAGCTGAAATATTGTTGACAGTGGAGATAAACACCATCACACTAACCCGTAAATTGTCACGTTTTTCTTCATCTTAAAGTTACATTAAGATTTTAAAGTCAGTCGTACAATTTTACAAGCAATTGATACTCTTAATTAACTGTTTACTCTGTACAAAATCAATAATAATTTTTTTCAAATAATCATAAAATCTAAATTCCATTTGTCGCATAAGAAGAACCAAAAAACCAGCAGTTAAACTACTACGTATATCTCGACATTTGGTCTCGATGTATAAAACCATTTATTTTACTAATACATGTATATTAATTGATAATAACAATTGAAATTGGTCAATTTGGATTACATACCATTAACGTAAAAATATCATGTGTAAAACCATTTATATTGCCAATATACTATATTATCAATCAAATTGAAATGGCTAAATTTGTATTCATTTTTTGTCATTGACGTAAAAAAAATCATGTGGATATTTTTTCTCAAACCAATAGTCATTAACGTACCGTAAATAAATGATGATTAAGATAAGGACAATCAATAAATGTATAAAATGTCACAATTCTCTGAAATACCTGTAAAATCACTTACCTGTACACAGAATAAAGAAACAAAAATCTGATCTCGACTGCACTGTCGCCATTTTAAATCTGAAATAGAATTTTTATGATTAATATGTTTAACTCTCTTTCAGTTTGATTATTTTATTAGGGTGTGCCATGTGATCTGAAAGGTTAGAGTGCCATCTGTAGTATATAGCTTTATATTGAACATGTACCGGAAAATATAAACAATTGAGAAACAAAAGGGGTTTTAAATCGATAATGAGTATATTTCCAAATAATGTTCAACCCACCATTTCTTTAGAAATGCCTGTACCAAGTCAGGGTCATTACGGTTTTCACAGTTTTCGGGTTGTTGACTGAAAATATACATATTGTCAGTGGTTGGTAGTTTTAATTACAAATATCTGCACCACAGCCTTTGGCTACTATTTAATTGATAATACATGTACATGTATGTTGTACAGTTAAAAGTCTGAGGCTTAATAAAGTATTGACTTGTTGGTTTTCTCCGGGTCCCTCCACCAATAAAACTGACCGCCACGATATAACTGAAATATTGTTGAAAGTGGCGTTAAACACCATCAAACAAACTTGACTTGAAAAAACAAGTGCGCTAGAAGACACGTGTACGTCAGTATTTCATTATCAGACAAAATATTGTTAAATTTACATGTATACATACATGTACGTCAACACAAAGATATATCAAATTAACACATTCTGTCAATATCTACATGTTCAAAAGGAAAAATCTATATCCTAGAAACATCTTGTATCTTGTTACATTTTCAACTTGTCTATGAAATATCAAATAGATTTTTGTTTCAAATCATAACTGTATGATTGCGTACATGTCATTGTCGATACTATCTCCCCCTAGAGTGATTGAGTGTTTGTTGTTTAGCGCCAACGAACAATGTTTCAATAAGATACAACAAACATCCAATTTTAATTAAATTTGGCGAGAACAAGTTACTTTTGATGACATGTTGATAATTGTGTCTGATAAGTGACATGTTGATAATTGTGTCTGATAAGTGACATGTTGATAATTGTGTCTGATAAGTGACATGTTGATAATTGTGTCTGATAAGTGACATGTTGATAATTGTGTCTGATAAGTGACATGTTGATAATTGTGTCTGATAAGTGACATGTTGATAATTGTGTCTGATAAGTGACATGTTGATAATTGTGTCTGATAAGTGACATGTTGATAATTGTGTCTGATAAGTGACATGTTGATAATTGTGTCTGATAAGTGACATGTTGATAATTGTGTCTGATAAGTGACATGTTGATAATTGTGTCTGATAAGTGACATGTTGATAATTGTGTCTGATAAGTGACATGTTGATAATTGTGTCTGATAAGTGACATGTTGATAATTGTGTCTGATAAGTGACATGTTGATAATTGTGTCTGATAAGTGACATGTTGATAATTGTGTCTGATAAGTGACATGTTGATAATTGTGTCTGATAAGTACTGATTCATTGATTCACGACGAGCTTGCTTTTCTTAGTGAAAGCTCCCTGAAACAACAATCTGTGCATATAGATATATCGATCCATTCGAACATATTATCCCGATTTAGTACCCTCTCTGAAACAATAGTCTGCGCACACAGCCGGGAGTAGCTATATCCAGCGCGGGGCCCAATTGGGAGCAATTGGTTCAATTTGCTTAAGGCTGGTCTTGTATCGCTCCACTCGAAGATATTAACCCGATTTAGTCCCAATCAAAGATTTTGTAGTCATATATTAATGCTGGGTGATTGGCTGAGAAACAACAAATACCAATGTTATATAGTCTTTAGTTTAATCTGACCGGTGATCGCCAGTCGTACGTTCTTTCACACCCTAAACGAGTACGTTTTCCATAACACCACCGATACAGCTACATGTACATCTCTCCCGCTACAATTTTCAATAACAGCTGATACTACAGTGTAGTTCTTTGGGGGGGGGGGGGGGGGGGGGGGGGGGTGTTACCAGTGAGATATCATTTCTTAACGAATATTACCCAGTCGTTTATATGCAAATTTTAATTTACTGGCCCAAATCAAATTCTTGAATTTATCTTTATATACTAGTAGTTCTGAATAATAAACTGAAAACCAGGGAGATAGCATTTGTTAACGAATATTACCAAGTCGTCTATATGAAAATTTGAATTTACTGGTCCAGATCAAATTTATATACTAGTAGTTCTAAATAAAAATCGAAAAACTTGCTGTTCCGAACAAAGTTGTACTGGTCTTCGGTCGGAGGACCGGTTGTGCTTATCACGAGGACTGAATTACAAACAGGGAAGTTATGGCGGGTGAATCATATATATTTTTACAAGAGGTGAATTGGGAGGACTTGTTCAGCTTCAAAAGATATATAGGATTGGGTGGTAAATTATTCACTTCATTATATCAATGGGTGGGAATTGTTAAGAAATGATGTATCAATGTCAATGAGTCATATTTCTACCAGCTCATATTTCTTTATTGTTAAGATTGTATAGATAGTTCTGTTGTAATTTACAATGATCAGGTTCAAATTTGATATATTGTATATTTTGTATTGTTATCTAAATAAACGTTAGAGAAAACCAAGGTGCAATCAACAATGGACAATCCAGAGAAAATGGCAATTTAATTTTAATTGTGATTTTGTAAACAAATAATTAACTCTCAGTTATTCCCTTTTTATTAATTTGGCCAGGCATCCAGGAAGCTAACTCGACTGACAAATAACTTAATTAAAACGTAAATTCGCAGAATATTTCCGATTAAGCACCCGCAAACACAGGGGCTAGGTGCGTCCGAAAAAAAAAAAAACTATATAGTTTATATAGTTTTTTTTTTCTTTTTTTTTCCGGACGCACCTAGCCCCTGTGCCCGCAAACGGTCACGTAAGGTAAAATGGGGTACGTCATTGCAGATGGTTTTTGAACAACACCCTCCGATCCATATATTCTGCCGGCATGAAAACCATACCAATTCAAATATTCGAAGTGTGGAATCCATATCCATTCAAATATAGAATAGAATAGAATATATTTGATTGCCTAATCATAGGGATCACATGAGGCATCATTAACAATACAAACATTCATGATTGATAAATGAGACATACACACAAAAGAAAAAGGACATAGTTTAAGGTTTTTATATTTCTAAAAATATAAATATAATTATTATTATTTAGTGGATCATGTTCTGGTTTGTCCCCTATATCTCAGATCCAGTGTGAAACTTTACATATGTTGCATATTCCCTAACAAGTAGTAAACCTGCTAAAAGCACCAAGGGACGGTGCTTCTGACACACCCTATCTGATAATTGCATTTTCTCACAATTATATAGTAAATAATTATATATAATATTAAATACTTATCACCCACTATATATAAATTAAAAAAATAGTTAATTATTATATCTATTATTATTATTGTTATCCATTCGGATATGTCACCTCGTGTTTAGAGCAGGAGAACTAGTTGGAGGAAATATGTCATCATGTTATTGCTCAATTAGAGTGCACCAAGCGACAGTGCAAAGGCATGTTAAAATGTTCTTATTACAGGACATGTAGAACATGATATTAGAAAATGTTTCTCATCATCTATCTCACCAGATGTGCAACGGAGGCATTGTCTGTCTTGTCGGAGAGCACCCTGATATCGCCCCCTCTCAATTTGTAATCTGTGTGATGAAATACGAAACCTAGTAAAATTTCTCCTCTGCTCAAAGGATTTCAATATACATAAATATTTTTCAAGTCCAAAGTATGTTTTGAATTTACTGTAGCTACATAGTTTACCTTCTGAATGTTTTAACATTTGTTTTCCCCAATTCTCTTTATAGACTTGATATATGACATCTTTATAAGAAGATTTGAATTTATGTTTGGACATATTAGATAATTCTTTTAGTTCTCTAATATTTTTAATAAGTAATGTTATTGAACCATACCAAGAGGGGATTTTGACTTCAAATACTTTTTTTGATTCTTCATATGCATCTTTTAACAAGGTAAAGTTAGAATCTAAGTTTTCTAATCTATACCAATAACGAATCATTGATTTGATAATATCAAAATGAAGTGGGAATCGACCTAACTCTGAAAGTGTTGCAAAATGTGTTGCTCGTTTATTAACCCCCAATATATATTTACTGAATTTAATATGTAATTTTTCTATTTCTAAGTTAAGGTAAATCTGGTTTAAGACTAAATCATTTGATTGAAGTCTTTTCTTAAATGGGTTAAAGTAACCCCATACTTCTGAACCATAAAGTAGAATAGGTTTAATGGTATGGTCAAAAACATGAATACTGTTTTTAACGTTTGGTCCAAATGAAATAAAGTCTCTGCGTAACTTATAATACCCTTTAAGGGCTTTACTATATAGTTCCTTTTGAGCAGGAGAGAATGATCCTGGTGCACAAAATTGAATTCCTAGGTATTTGTACTGAGAAACACATTCAATTTCATTACCATTAAATAAGAACTTCTGTTTAAAGTGTCTGCCTGCCTTGTTGAACACCAGAACCTTTGTTTTAGTGACATTTATATTAAGACACCAATCGTTACAGTATACATTCAGTTTATTTAATTTATTCTGGAGTACTTGTGATGTAGATGACAGTAAACTTACATCGTCGGCATAAAGTAGGCAATGGACAGATATTGTGTAGATATTTAGACCCATTTGCTATAATATGTCTTTACGTGTTGTGATGTCCGCTATGATTCCCGCATAAAAACGATATTCGATTCGTCTTTAGGTGTCTTTATGTTTCAAGAAAAAAGTTCCTTTCACTTTGGAGTATTGTGAAAACTACTGAATGGAATGGACTAACTAAAATTGATAATTGAAGTTAAATATATAGGGATTATTTTGAGGCCAAATTTGATGGACTTAGTTGTATTTTAATACCTCTATGGAGGATTTGATGCATGACCTATAAATACTGAATTTCTTGGAGATGACCGAGCTATTTTTAGAGTAGGTGTTTTCCGTAGCATGGCATTTCACTGCAAGACTTTAAACATGTCCTGATATTTTGACAGAACGTAGAGGAATTATGTACGTTTCAGAAAATATATGGTCATGGAAAGGTTAAACTTAAGATAAAATGGCCAGGTAGGCTAGAAAACACACACATTTAGGGAACGACCATTTAACTTGAAGGGGGGGGGGGGGGTTATGTTTTTTTTCTAAAAAAATATTCTGATTCCCAATGTTGCTGAAAAAAATATTCTGATTTTGGTGGAGGAAAAAATAAATAATCTGATTCAGAGTTTTTGTCATATAACCCAATGTTAAATTCTGGAAAAAAAATTCGCGCTTTGCGCGACAAAAAAAAAAAAATATTCTAACTCTTGTGTTGTCCGAAAAAAAAAATTCTGAACGAAACAAAAAACCATAACCCCCCCCCCTTCAAGTTAAATGCTCGGTCCCTTAGTAGAATACCTTAAAGAAAGTAATTAGTGGTTTCACACCTTAACCTCCAGTTGTTTGTAGGAGGGCTCATGTCTTATTTACGTTATATGTGATTTTTTTTGCGTATAGTGGTGTCCAACACATATTGACTATATGAGCAACATGGCAGATGTCTAACACAGGAGACAGGAAGTGCTTGCCCTTCGGGGGCGCCTGGGTTCACCTCCGGTTTTTTGTGGGGGGTCTTGTTGCTAATTGTTTTTGTTGTCTGTGTTGTGTGGTTTTTTTTTATCTTCGTCCTGTGTCTTGTGGACCACATATATTCAACACTAATCAATCCATTAATAATAATCATTCGAAAAAATTAATGTGTTATCAAGACAAAGGACGAGTATGTTCTGATATCAGGACGAGGCTGTTCATCTCACGTGACAGCTATGTACCATATTTGTGAAATGGAATTATGTTATTTGTCAGTCAAGTTAGCTTCCTGGATGCCCAAATTGATAAAATGTGACAAGAAAATAATTCTCCACACATTTATAACGGATTTCCAAATTATTTTGATATTGTATATACAATGTACATTTTTCATAATCCCCTAGTTCTAATAATAAAACCCTAAATGCTCGCTTACTCGCAAGGGTTATAACGAGATTTTTTGCGCTCGCTTACAGAGCTTCTGACGCCTGCATTTATCAATAATAAGACATAACCTTTCCGTTTGTCCATTATTATAACAAGTTTTTATCACCTACCAGTATTTTAGAATGTAATTCCCACAAAATAAAAATCCATGTTTACTTTCACTCTTTGAAAATTTTGAATTTCGTCATTTCCGGCCTCATTATTTGGATGTCGATACCATATTTGGCGATTTAGGCGTGAATGTTTACATCAGAAATACCATATTTAGAAAAGCTCCGCCTTCCGTAGTTTCCGGTTATGGAAAACGATCGATAAATTTGAACAAGGTGGTTGCTACCTTTGAAAAGCATATATTTCTCAGCCAAACCGATTTAACAAGGACTGGGATCATCAGTAATAGTTATAATGAAATGCTTGAAGCGTAAATAGTGAGTTTTTATGTTTCAACTGCAACTTTTTTTTTGCTCCATTGTGACGAATGGGACCGCGTTGTAGCTCTGCCGAGACACAAGTTTGTCACAGGAGCTACCTTATTGCAGCTAATAATCCCCTACCCATTTAGATTATTTTGAGTATGAAGTCAGAATAAATTCGTAAATCTGGTCAGATTTGTGTTCGATGAAACATCCAGCCGTAAAATAATCATCTAATAACAAGAATGAGCTCTTTTTCTTTTTAACATATCAAATAAAGCTCACAGGATAATTGAAATAGGGATGTCTATTATCGGCAAACCTCGGGTAAATTCGCTACTCTCGTTTCGGAACGGAATCGACCGAATGCTAAGAGTGATACTCTTTATGTAAGTGGAACAAAAACTTGTAGATTCTTAATATTAATGTACTTGAAAAATAGGAGTGATTTACTTCGCATAGAACGTTTCTCCTTCTACATTACTACACGTAGGAATCTGGTCAATGAAATGATTTAATTTGAAAATATTATCTCAACAAGGTGAACATTTATAAATACATATTCATCGACCGATTATTAAAAAAAATATGAACAAAAAACCTATTTCTTTTAAGGAACATAAAAATAATTTACCTGCGTCTCGTTGCCTTGTGCATTGATTTGTAAGCACAGTAGATCATGTTTTTTAAACTATTTTTTTCGTCTTTATATAATGCAGAAATTAACATGTGTAAACATTATTCATTACCTCAGGTGTACTTAATACACAAAAACATTAAAAACATTCTTGTGAAATTTACATCTATCAAAGGTGTGTCCCATTGTCATATTTTTTTGGAGAAAATGACAAATTAAGATAAACTTGTGTTGGGTGTTGTCCAGGAGATTTTTTACCTGTGTGAATATTTACCAGTTTTTATATTTTCATTTATTTTAAAGCTTGCATTTCCTACCTGAACAAGGCGCGGACAAAATATATCTTTTCATAATAAATTGATCGGCATAAAATACAAAAATAAGACTGAAAACCTTTTTTTTTTTACCAAAGACTTCCGTTCTCCCTCATCTATTACAAATATATACATTATTTTGTTTAAAAGCTATACAAAAAAACCCCACACACAATAAAAAACCATAATATATGTTCATGACATTTGGCCTATAGCCCAATACTCTGAGTTATAAAAACGTATTGCAAGTTCACAAATAATAAATTTACTTTAAGTGAAGTGGTGGTACCTACTGGAATCGATCGATGGGTTTAAATTAATTAATTAATTAAGAAAAGTTTGAAGATACCCAAGGGGTAAGCAGAAGCCGTAAATCGAAGAAGGACAGACAATACAATAGCCAAAAGACAAAGTACAAAAGGACAAACAACGATCTACAAAACATTACACAGAAAACTAAACATCAAACTACACGAACCCCGCTAAAAGGCGGGGTGAACTCGAGTTCTCCTGATGGGTAAGCAGTTCCTGCTCCACACGTAGCACCCGCCGTGCTGCTCTTGTTACAGATCCGGTGATAAGTCATGAATAAGGAAAGGACCGGATTGTGATTACTCTGTAACTGTTAACCGAGTCACCACTGAGCCCTGAAGAACTCGTTTACATGATGGAATTCACAACCCATGCTTTGTTGACAATATTTGGTAAGATTTTTGCAGCCGTTCTAATAGAACATTAGCCAATCGGAATGCTGCATTTGGTATTTATACAATGAGTGAGTGGGTGAATTTTGCTTAGCGTCAAGTAAGTAATATTAGTACAACAATATGCCTATATATCATATATTTAGTACTAAATAAAGGAAATTTGCATATATAATACTGAAAGAACATTACAACTGTATGTGTCTGCCGTGACTGATATCGATATCATCACCCCTTTATCATACCCCTTAAAATGGTATTGATCACGTTACTAAAGGTTCATAATACATAAAAGACTTTCTCATGTTTAAGTATATGATAAACATAATATGAAATGGCTCTTTCCGTATCACATCCCGTATCAACCCTCGACCAATATCATCCCTCGAGCTAAAGCTTTCGGGATGATATTGGCGTCTCGGGTTGTTACGGGATGTGATACGGAAAGAGCCATATAATATTCTCTATATATCATGTCGCGAGAACAAGTTACTTTTTGATAAGATTAGGATTATTTCTGCTCTTGGTTTGCTTTTTATAGTGCCAACTCCAAGATACAAAAATCGATGTCGCACCACTCGGACACATTATCTTGACTCCGAGTCAATCTTGATTCTGCGTACCTAGCGAAAAATCACTCAGACACCCAGGCCTCCAACTATGAAACGTGTTGACTTGAACCACTTTTCTCCATTAAAATTAATAACCGAGGGTATTATTGAACTATTTACAGATACAGGAAACACAGTCAGTATATTTGTCCGTCCATCCCATCGTCCGTTTCAAGCTTATGTTTTTCATGGAAAGGAATATCACCTGTAATTTCATCAAACGATAACTGTTAATTAACAGATAAACGATGACACTTGTCATGTCGCCAGAGTATCTGGAATCACTTAGCAATGCTTAAGTACATCGTGTGTACCTTCTCACTGGTTCGGTAACCAGTAATCGTTGATACCTAAAATCGAGGCGATATCTTATCGTGTGAATCCTATCATATAGAGCTTGACACGTACAGTCTGTATTGATTTATCGTGGTATTATATATAATTTATTTGTCAATTGTTGAATGATGCCTATATACCTATGAATATTGAATTTGTAACATATTACTGATAATTATGTGTAGTCAAATGTTTGTTTTACCCCTTTGACGTCAAGGGCGTGGTAAGAAACATGATTGTAGATTTATGGCCATACATACTCATACAAACGTTATATATTTATTCTACGACGTATTATGGTGATAAAGACTGGTCTAAATGTTTCATGTGAAGATTTAAATCACACGGAAAGAATGTTTTAAAATGTATGAATAAGTCTGAAGTACTTGTAACATAAGTCCACCATTTAAATTATTGGTCACTGTGCAAGAAGGTCGGTAGGTCTAAATACCGTCTGGGAAGAAATAGTGCGAAGTAAAATAATTATAAAAAATCTAGTGAGTGAGTGAGTGATTGTAGTTTAACGCTAACTCAGCCATTTTTTCAGCTATATCCTAGCGAGTAATTTTCAAAGAGATGACGATGAGGTCCGCTTTGTACTTGACCAACACGCCTAGGTGTATTTTTACAGTGCTAGCTCACTGAAACAACAGTCTGTGTATAGATAGACATGTCGCCCCACGAGGACACATTATTCTGATTCTAAAACCTTTGTTCTTATCTTTAATGCCTAAGAGAACGACCATTTAACTTGAAAGAGAGGGTTATGGTTTTTTTCTAAAAAAATATTCTGATTCCCAATGTTGCTGAAAAAAATATTCTGATTTTGGTGGAGGAAAAAACATAATCTGATTCAGAGTTTTTATCATATAACCTAATTCTGGAAAAAAATTAATATTCTAACTCTCGTGTTATCCGAAAAAAAAATTCTAAACGAAACAAAAAACCATACCCCCCTGCAAGCTAAATGGTCGGTCCCTAATTATTGCACGTTACCTTGTATTCTTCATGAAATATTATACTTTTCTACTATAAATTCAAAATTCTATTCGAATGAACTAGACACTGGATTAATGTTTCACTTACGGACCTCTCTACTTCAAGTTAAGATATTGACATTTTGGGTGGGGTGGGTTGTGGTATTTAACGCCACTTCCACCAATATTTAAGTTTGATCGTGGAGGTAAGTTTTATAGGTAGAGAAAACCGGAATACCCGGAGAATGTTGTATCGAGTACATTCCGCCATGAGCGGGATTCGAACTCACAACGTTAGTGGTGACAGGTACTGATTGCACAGGTAGTTGTAAATCTAACTACCATACGATCACGACCACGCCAGTTCCCTATTGACATTTTGCAATCAATTAAATTTAGAATTTGACAAACAAATAAACCAAAAATTACACAAATGAAATAAAATATTTGTAATGTAGAAATATTACCTGATGTGTTAGTTTCTACCTTATTTTTTCTCTCCAGGAAACCGTCTCAAGTAGAGTTATACACAGGAATCATTTTTCATTACTAAGATTCACCGCCTACATGACGTATGTAATTGAGGTGCTCATTATTTTATACTAATTATAGATTTTTTACTAAATCAATCAATAAAAATATACAATTGTCTAATCATGAAAACATTTAATTGGTCATCCAGGTTTTAGCAAATTGGTTTATAATTTCTTCAGTTTGATGTTTGGGTGGATTCGAAGCACGTCAGTCATAGTGGAATTGATACGGAGGAGGAGGATACTGGTGTTTAATGCCACTTTCAACAATATTTCTGTTATATCGTGGAGGAATTTATACATATGGTATATACTTATTTTATACATACAGTCCAACCTGTCCAAGGGAACATTGAAATATGGTCACATAAGACAGGTGGTCACTAAATACAAGTTTAATTAATATGAAATACACTGTGAAGGGAAATTAAAATTAAGGTCACATAAGACAGGTGGTCACTAAATACAGGTTTAATTAATATGAAATACACTGTGAAGGAGAATTAAAACCAAGGTCACATAAGACAGGTGGTCACTAAATACAGGTTTAATTAATATAAAATGCACTGCACTGTGAAGGGAAATTAAAATTAAGGTAACATAATACAAGTTGTTGCTTAATAGAGGTGGTCACTAAAGCAGGGTTGACTGTACTTGCCTTAATATATGAATATTGAGTAATATTTCCAGTAAAGATGTCACAAAAAATGTAAGGTAGAAACAAAATGAATCATTTATTAACTCTGATCGATTAATCAATTATTTCTAAGTTATCTTCATGTTAAATCATGATTAGTAAACACACGGGAAATGTTGTGTGTTGGTTGGTTTATGGTGCTTAACGCCACTTTCAACACTGAATATTTCAGTTATATCGTGGCGGTCAGTTTTATTGGTGGAAAATGATTTGTGTTGTAATCGTCAAACTGCATTCACGTAATATTTCAGAACAGACATGGTTGGTTGGTTGGTTTATGGTGTTTAACGCCACTTTCAACAATAGTTCAGTTATATCGTGGCGGTCAGTTTTATTGGTGGAGGGTAACAGGTTCTCTTACACGAGTCCCTATTGAAGATCTGGGATTTCTTCCACGAGTGTGAGAAATTCCGTCTTTTCACTGGTGGAGCGTAGCGGAACGAGTGGAAAGACGCTGAATTTCTCTCACGAGTGGAAGAAATCCCAGATCTTCAAAAAGGACGAGTGCAAGTACCTCTTTCTTCCGTTTCAACTTAAAAACAAAGCATGTCGATTCCATCCATTCATTCGCATGTCAATGTCATGTTTACTACACAACATATTACAACGCCACGTGCAATGCAGTAAATACACACTTATTTAAAACCGCATTAAATCTATTAGGGGAAATCAGTTAAAATTCAGGTAAAATTGATATTAGAAGCTTTTTTAGATCTACTAAGACGACAATTTATATTACTACAGCAGTCGTAGAAGCGGACTCCATTGATTATACTCGGCCGATTTGATTGGCTTGACAATGCCATGTAAGACAAGGTCACGCACAGCTGTCTGACCCCTCCCCCCCCCCCAAATCCCTATCTCTCTAAAAGTTAAATGAACGGTCCCATAGAAAACAGGTTGGCCTCTGATCAGACGAAAATTGTTACTTATCTTTTTTTTATCATTATTATTTAAACGAATTTAAATTTAATATTTTGAAATTCTATTCCAGATTCGATTTTCCTATTTAAATACATACAATGATTATTTTTTTTTTTTTTTTTTTTTTTTCCCTGATCACAAACATGTATGGATGTTTATTTGACAATAAAATTATTATTATATTTAAAAAAAAAAAAAAAAAAAAAAATATACATAAATTATTGAGTCCAATATGGAGCGTAATTTCACTAAGTATTGTGTATTTGGTAACTAGTACTACTAGATATTATAATCCATTGTAACAGATGTACAGACTGTTGTTACTTAATCATCAATATGCTAATTAATAGGTTGTTATTTTGTAAATACAAGCCTTTGTTAATAAATATAATTCAAAGATGTAAATCATTATTTTATAGCGATAATTTTTTTTTTTCATGTGGACTATTGCCCGGGTCTAGATCACGATGACATAGGTCAATAATGTATTCTGTTTTTCTGTGTTAGGTATTATATAATTGTTCTAATATTTGCTCAACGTCGGTTAATAAGATATTTTTATATTCACTTTAACTTGAAAAGAGGATTTTGCTCAACGTCACTTATTTAGATATTGTTTTTAATGTTTACATTCATTTTAACTTTAAGAGGGTATACATTTGGTAAAGTTTCTTTCAGGGGTTAGGGTTATGGAATTTAACGCCACTTTCAACAATATTTCGTGACGGTCAGTTTTATTGGTGGAGGAAACCGGATTGGCCGGAGAAAACCACCGACCTGTCGCAAGTAACTGACAAACTTTATCACATAATGTTGTATCGTGTACACCTCGCCATGATGAACGGGTTCGAACTCACAACTTTAGTGGTGATAGGTACTGATTGCATTTACATTTAAATACATTTGCGCCAAATGTTTTTTTTTCATCAAAGGAGTTTTAATTAAATATTTTTGACTTAAATTGTTTTTGTGTTTTTTGTTTGACTTCATCAATAAGACGTTACACATCAACTACAACATATACTTAAGTGTTGGACATCAATAGGTAATTACTATTATTTATTGCAGGTGATGAATAGTCACACAAATGCGCAATATCAAGTTTATCGCGAGGCAAAACTGTTTTCACACTTTTGAGACTATCGCGTGCCTTAAATATTTTATAAAATATTTTATCTATAAATGTTTATTTTGAGATCAGAATTAAAAGCTAAAACACACACACACACAAAAGAAAACAACAACAACAACAAAAAAACAAAAACAAATAAATAACAAACACACAAAATCAATTAATGAATTAATCATATAATACATGTACATAAGACAAACACTACGCTTAGGGATTGCAGAACAACACAAACATTAAAAAAAATATGAAGAAGAAATTTTAAGTCAATTTGAAATTCTTATTTTCGTTCTTTTTTGTCGAGTTAGCTTCAATTAAGACATCTTTCGGGTTCTTGAGTTGTACCGCTATCACGACCTATGATATTATAACCTTAAGATATATAGTAGGAAGGGAACCTCTCTAGTGGTATTCCAACCTCCAGCCTCGGTAAATACTCATTATTGTGTAAATTACTAAATTCGATGGTTCAAAAATTCAGGACATATATACATTGGGTTATGATGTTTAACACGACTTTCAACAAAATTTCAGTTATAACATGTTGGTCAGTTTTATTGGTGGAGAAAAGCGGAGTACCCGGAGAAAAACACAGACTTGACGCAAGTCACTGACACATAAAAATTATTACATAAAAGTAATGAAAGTTGTCTTCCACAACATCTCCACATTCAATTCGGTGATACTGATAATTGTGAAAAGAAATTCACTTCACTTCAGCGAAATCACCCGATGTTGGCCGAGGATCCGGACTAATTAGGGAGGAATGTCCGATGAAACTCCAAGCCATGACTATGTGTCTAGAAAACCTTAGAGGTGGGAATCGAGGAACAAACTCTCGTCACTGGTCAGGTATTGGGCATGGAGTTAGAAGTCTATGACATTATTAACTCGTCCATACAAACACAAGTCGGCAACCCTCGGGTGAATCCGCCACTGAACGGCATTGGCCGAGTTGTAACGAGTAATACGGGTCCCTCAAATATATTGGCCGTTTCAGTTTTATAAACAGTATGCATTTTACTAAATTGCTTTAGATGTAAGGGAACACCCAAGTTACTTACTTTGATGCTCTATATAGATGCATCTATATATAGCATCAAAGTAAGTAACACAGCTTTTATTGCATCTTCGACAACCCACAGCTGAGTGGGGAGTAGTTGGAGCGCGATCAGTTGTGGGTTACCGACGATGATTTTATCGCTGCTCATCATCTTCAATGACGACTCTAGCTAATACGCTTAAATGCTTAAATTAACCCATAAGCTACAGGTGAACGATAGTTGTACATTCTATCCATACTTAAGCTGTGCTATTGCTCTGTGAAAGGCAGGGGAATGTGAGAAATTACAAATGCACAATGTACTGTCATCGGCATACCAGACACACTTGAGAATAACAAGAACATTCATTTGAAACTCTAGTAAAAAACAATAATTGAGAAACGAGTCAAATCATCTCAAGGCACTTCCTGATACCATTGAAAATGTAATAGATCTGAGTCGGTCATTGTTCGCCATCTTTGTCTCTTTATAATCATGTTTTATTTAATGTCATGATATTTTTATGAGTTGTGTAATAAAAAACAAATACGTGACTTGGTAATATTTAAATCACAATAAACAGCATGATATAGCTAACGCACAAAATCGTTAAATGTTAAAATCTGGAATTTAATAGCAAAGTCAACAAGTATACGACATTGTGCACGCATGAAAACTGGAAACCCGAGGGGAATTCATGAATGGTATCTCTTCCTCGTTCAAAATAACTTTGTAAACATATGGACCAAAGAACACAAAAGAAATAAAAATCACAATATCATTAAATATTTACATTGAACAAAAAACCCACTTCCTATTAGATTAAATGTTTAAAAAAAATAAAGGGGAATAAAAATCAACTATTCTGTTTTAATTCTCTTGAAAATGTGCATCTATTAAAAAAAAAGTAGGAAGAAATCTGTTTTTAATAGATAAACAAATTTCCTCAAAGAATTAATCTACGAAACTTAATTCTATAAGACAAAAATAAGGGACCGACCATTTAACTTGCAGGGGGGGGGGGGGGGGGGGGGGGGGATGGGGTATGGTTTTTAGTATCGTTCAGAATTTTTTTTTCGGACAATACGAGAGTTAGAATATTATTTTTTCCAGAATTTAACATTAGGTTATATGACAAAAACTCTGAATCAGATAATTTTTTTTCCTCCACCGAAATCAGAATATTTGTTTCAGCAACATTGGGAATCAGAATTTTTTTTTTTAGAAAAAGCGAGAATGGCCGAGTAGTTACGATTGATCCCAGACCAATATATACCATTTTATCATCTTTGTTTGTGTTCATCTTACCCTTTCTTGCTGAATACTAGTATATGGCAAAAACTGACCACTTTGTGTTAAACACCAATCAATATGTCAATCAATTATTGTTTTCCTTATACAAACATTGCGATTGTGATATGAATATAAACATATGCAGGGGCCGTCGTGGTCGTGATGATATTGTAGTTGGATTTACTTCTAACCATCACCACTAATGTTGTGAGTTCGAATCCCGCTCAGGCTAAGTATACTCGATGTAATAAAGTTCGGCAGTGACTTACAGCAGGACGGTGGTTTTCTCCGGGTACTCAGATTTCCTCCACCAGTAAAACTGACTGCCACGATATAACTGAAATATTGTTGAAAGGGGTATTACACACTAAAACCAAACAAACTATGTGACAGATGCATACAAGTAAACACGAGTTATCTGTCCTTGTTCACTGAAGGTACATGGAAAGTCAATCTAATTAAAATTAATTTGAACCAAAAAATTGGGGGATGCACTGACATCTTACAATATCTCGCGTGGGGTAAGATCACGTGGAGTAAGATAGCCTTCTACATTCATCTTTGACGGTCGAATTATTGTAAGACAGTTGAATATGTTGATCAATCGGACAACTGCTCATAGAGTCTGTTCGGATTCAATACCTCAAGATTTTGGAGTGGAGTTTGAAGATAACAAAGGGGTAATCAGAATCTGTAAATCGTAGAGGGGCAGACAACGCAATGGACAAAGGGGGGACAACCAACGATCTACAAAATACTACACAGAAAACTACAGATCGAGCAACACTAAAACCCGGGAGTAAACTCAGTTGCTCCGGAAGAGGTTAACAAACATTAATAAATAAAGAAGAGACATATACATCTAATTTGAATAATTAGATTGTTTTAAACATGACTCTTAATCCTTTTTTTTATTCGTTTTTCAATTCATGTGCGTGTGTGGTGTGTGGTGGGGGGGAGTTGGCGGTGTATATATATATATATATATATGATTTGATTTATTGTGTTCAACGCCACCTTCAACAATATTTCGGCTATCACATGGCGACCAGTTTTAGTGATGGAAGAAGCCGGAGTACCCGGAGAGAACCACCGACCATGGGCAAGCAACTGGTGAACTTTATCACTTGCGGCTGCGAGTCGAGTGCACCCTTTTTGTAATTTACAAATTGGTGATAGGCGTGTATGAGTTGTTAGGTAATCCAACTACCTAACTCATTGAGCCACCCGGGCCCTTTATATATACATGTATATAACAATATGCATCAGCAAAATAGTGTGTTATCTTACACATTTATATTCACACTAAACGAAAGGGTCCAGATATAAGCGGGACTGCTATTTAATGGCCCCTTATGTACATAACCACAAATATTAATTACTGATTTATTCATGTTCTTTTTTTATTATTTTATATTTTTAATTAATCTAAAAATAATATGCTAACTTGATCGTATATGCAAATGTGACCTAATATAAATAATAAATAATTGTTGTGTTGTTTACATTTCATTTTGAGGTTTTGCTATGGCTTGTTTTCAAAACCTGTCGCCAAATTGCAGAGAAAAAATATATTGCCCTGAAAAAGAAGAAGGAGGCAATAAAAATTATTCTGACCCTGAAGTTTTCAACGAGAATTTTTTTGGGTAAAAATTTGGAGAAAAAAATACAGATTTGTCACGCCTAAAAAAGAAATATTCTTATTTTTATTTCGTGTGAAAAAATATCTGAAAAGAAAAATATACAACTTCCCATCAATCTTAAATGGTCGGTCCCTTAATGAGAAAAAAAATCTTACTTTTTTCTATATGGTTGTGTACGTGTATTCCAATTTATACAGGTAAAACTTAATAAATAAAAATTTAATCAACATCTACTTACCAAAAACACACGTACACCAAAACAAACATCTATTGTTCTTAACAAATAGGAATGTGTATTTGTTGTTTTATCAAAAGTTGTGTAATATAAGTTATAGAAAACACGATACGGAATATCTAACGTTATCCTGTTGATCGCGGTGGACACGCCCTTTATTCGTGATACTAACAACATATACGCTTCTTTCAAATATGGCATGATAAGAAATCTATAAAAACTAACAGTAAAACATGGAAATCTATTTTAATTAAACACAAATAAACATTTAAATCCAATACAAATTCTACCCTTATCAGCGTACACCTGTTACTAGACAGAATCCGGATATCGACGTTTGACGTGTACGTTAAATATGTGTATTCGATTCAATTCGTCATGTAAAACATAATTTATCTTGTGACAGATGCACAACACTAATCACGAGTTATCTGTCCTTGTTCATTGAAGGAACATGGAAAGTGTGTTGTAGTAAAAAAAAATTGGATTATGGTGTTTAACGCCAGTTTCAACAATATTTCAGTTATATCGTGGTGGTCAATTTTATTGGTGGAGTAAACCGGAGTACCCGGAATAAACCACCGACCTGTCACAAGTCACTGACAAACTTTATCACAAAATGTTGCATCGGGTATATCTCGCCATGAACGGGGTTCGAACTCACAACTTTAGTGGTCCTAGGCACTGATTGCATAGATAGTTGCAAAATCCAACTACCAGCATACGATCACAACCACGAAATTTTGGGATGCACTAACATCTTACTACTATCCCGTTTGGGGTCATTTCATATAACCTTTCATTCACCTTTTCATTCACATTCACATATGCAAGACAGTTAAATATATTGACCAATCTTCCACTAGCTCTTAGCGTGTACTCGGATTAGATACCTAAAGATTTAGTAGACCTATCGCTGATTGATCGGTTGAAAATATGAACCCTGACGTGACCCCCATAATGGATATCGTTAGATGTTTGTGTATCACCAAAGAAAAGAAAAACAAATACAGCACACATTTAATTTTGATTAGACTGAATGGATGGAAAGTAGTCTTATAATATAAGATTCCGTATGTTTCCAAACTTTTAACGTTTTTATTGGATTTTTTAAAAGCTTTATTATTGTGTAAAATACGGACGCCGAGTTACTATGACATTCAATCAGACGAGCTAAAAAGTATAAAAAGTGTATTAGCGAGAGACGACCGCGCTTGTCTGTAGATGAGCGCTATTCTTAATGTTATATAACCGTTAAACTCTTCGCGCGTGTTATTCACTCATCGATGCGGGATGCTAAGAAGAATTATCAAGTATTCGTATACATTTTAGGGTGGATCGCCTCCAAAACTGCGAATTCTCGGTAAAATTACTCATCTAAATGCTTATAAATGGTTTGTCATGCGTAAAAACATATTCCAAGATAATCCGTATAAAGTCCAGCATTGTAAGTAATTTTATAGTGAACTTTAAAATATGTCAAAAACAGTTTGCTCGACTATGTTACATCTTCTTCACTCGCCACAACTCGGCCGATTCCGCTCCTCCCGATCTGCAGCGGATTCACCCGAAGTTTACCGATTGATATCTTATGATTTTTTTTTTATTTCTATAATACGTATTGCTGTCAAGTATATGTATTGACCAGTTTATACATATGTTTGTAGTACATTATTGAATCGTTTTCAACATTCGTCATTAAATGTCAGTTTGTTCACGAAAATTATAAAAATGTAATAAGGGATCGTCATGTTCGTATGGTAGTTGGATTTACAACTACATTTGTACTGAGTTATAATTCTGCAATCAGTGCGGCAGGTCTGTGGTTTTCTCCGGGTACTCCGGTTTCATCCACCAATGGTTTTTAGTATCGTTCAGAATTTTTTTTTCGGACAATACGAGAGTTAGAATATTATTTTTTTCAGAATTTAACATTAGGTTATATGACAAAAACTCTGAATCAGATAATTTTTTTTCCTCCACCGAAATCAGAATATTTGTTTCAGCAACATTGGGAATCAGAATATTTTTTTTTAGAAAAAGCGAGAATGGCCGAGTAGTTACGATTGATCCCAGACCAATATATACCATTTTATCATCTTTGTTTGTGTTCATCTTACCCTTTCTTGCTGAATACTAGTATATGGCAAAAACTGACCACTTTGTGTTAAACACCAATCAATATGTCAATCAATTATTGTTTTCCTTATACAAACATTGCGATTGTGATATGAATATAAACATATGCAGGGGCCGTCGTGGTCGTGATGATATTGTAGTTGGATTTACTACTAACCATCACCACTAATGTTGTGAGTTCGAATCCCGCTCAGGCTAAGTATACTCGATGTAATAAAGTTCGGCAGTGACTTACAGCAGGACGGTGGTTTTCTCCGGGTACTCAGATTTCCTCCACCAGTAAAACTGACTGCCACGATATAACTGAAATATTGTTGAAAGGGGTATTACACACTAAAACCAAACAAACTATGTGACAGATGCATACAAGTAAACACGAGTTATCTGTCCTTGTTCACTGAAGGTACATGGAAAGTCAATCTAATTAAAATTAATTTGAACCAAAAAATTGGGGGATGCACTGACATCTTACAATATCTCGCGTGGGGTAAGATCACGTGGAGTAAGATAGCCTTCTACATTCATCTTTGACGGTCGAATTATTGTAAGACAGTTGAATATGTTGATCAATCGGACAACTGCTCATAGAGTCTGTTCGGATTCAATACCTCAAGATTTTGGAGTGGAGTTTGAAGATAACAAAGGGGTAATCAGAATCTGTAAATCGTAGAGGGGCAGACAACGCAATGGACAAAGGGGGGACAACCAACGATCTACAAAATACTACACAGAAAACTACAGATCGAGCAACACTAAAACCCGGGAGTAAACTCAGTTGCTCCGGAAGAGGTTCACAAACATTAATAAATAAAGAGGAGACATATACATCTAATTTGAATAATTAGATTGTTTTAAACATGAATCTTGATCCTTTTTTTTATTCGTTTTTCAATTCATGTGTGTGTGTGGAGGGGGGGGGGGAGTTGGCGGTGTATATATATATATATATATGATTTGATTTATTGTGTTCAACGCCACTTTCAACAATATTTCGGCTATCACATGGCGACCAGTTTTAGTGATGGAAGAAGCCGGAGAGAACCACCGACCATGGGCAAGCAACTGGTGAACTTTATATCACTTGCGGCTGCGAGTCGAGTGCACCCTTTTTGTAATTTATAAATTGGTGATAGGCGTGTATGAGTTGTTAGGTAATCCAACTACCTAACTCATTGAGCCACCCGGGCCCTTTATATATACATGTATATAACAATATGCATCAGCAAAATAGTGTGTTATCTTACACATTTATATTCACACTAAACGAAAGGGTCCAGATATAAGCGGGACTGCTATTTGATGGCCCCTTATGTACATAACCACAAATATTAATTACTGATTTATTCATGTTTTTTTTATTATTTTATATTTTTAATTAATCTAAAAATAATATGCTAACTTGATCGTATATGCAAATGTGACCTAATATAAATAATAAATAATTGTGTTGTTTACATTTCATTTTGAGGTTTTGCTATGGCTTGTTTTCAAAACCTGTCGCCAAATTGCAGAGAAAAAATATATTGCCCTGAAAAAGAAGAAGGAGGCAATAAAAATTATTCTGACCCTGAAGTTTTCAACGAGAATTTTTTTGGGTAAAAATTTGGAGAAAAAAATACAGATTTGTCACGCCTAAAAAAGAAATATTCTTATTTTTATTTCGTGTGAAAAAATATCTGAAAAGAAAAATATACAACTTCCCATCAATCTTAAATGGTCGGTCCCTTAATGAGAAAAAAAATCTTACTTTTTTCTATATGGTTGTGTACGTGTATTCCAATTTATACAGGTAAAACTTAATAAATAAAAATTTAATCAACATCTACTTACCAAAAACACACGTACACCAAAACAAACATCTATTGTTCTTAACAAATAGGAATGTGTATTTGTTGTTTTATCAAAAGTTGTGTAATATAAGTTATAGAAAACACGATACGGAATATCTAACGTTATCCTGTTGATCGCGGTGGACACGCCCTTTATTCGTGATACTAACAACATATACGCTTCTTTCAAATATGGCATGATAAGAAATCTATAAAAACTAACAGTAAAACATGGAAATCTATTTTAATTAAACACAAATAAACATCTAAATCCAATAGAAATTCTACCCTTATCAGCGTACATCTGTTACTAGACAGAATCCGGATATGGACGTTTGACGTGTACGTTAAATATGTGTATTCGATTCAATTCGTCATGTAAAACATAATTTATCTTGTGACAGATGCACAACACCTAATCACGAGTTATCTGTCCTTGTTCATTGAAGGAACATGGAAAGTGTGTTGTAGTAAAAAAAAATTGGATTATGGTGTTTAACGCCAGTTTCAACAATATTTCAGTTATATCGTGGTGGTCAATTTTATTGGTGGAGTAAACCGGAGTACCCGGAATAAACCACCGACCTGTCACAAGTCACTGACAAACTTTATCACAAAATGTTGCATCGGGTATATCTCGCCATGAACGGGGTTCGAACTCACAACTTTAGTGGTCCTAGGCACTGATTGCATAGATAGTTGTAAAATCCAACTACCCGCATACGATCACGACTACGAAATTTTGGGATGCACTAACATCTTACTACTATCCCGTTTGGGGTCATTTCATATAACCCTTCATTCACATTCACATATGCAAGACAGTTAAATATATTGACCAATCTTCCACTAGCTCTTAGCGTGTACTCGGATTAGATACCTAAAGATTTAGTAGACCTATCGCTGATTGATCGGTTGAAAATATGAACCCTGACGTGACCCCATAATGGATATCGTTAGATGTTTGTGTATCACCAAAGAAAAGAAAAACAAATACAGCACACATTTAATTTTGATTAGACTGAATAGATGGAAAGTAGTCTTATAATATAAGATTCCGTATGTTTCCAAACTTTTAACGTTTTTATTGGATTTTTTAAAAGCTTTATTATTGTGTAAAATACGGACGCCGAGTTACTATGACATTCAATCAGACGAGCTAAAAAGTATAAAAAGTGTATTAGCGAGAGACGACCGCGCTTGTCTGTAGATGAGCGCTATTCTTAATGTTATATAACCGTTAAACTCTTCGCGCGTGTTATTCACTCATCGATGCGGGATGCTAAGAAGAATTATCAAGTATTCGTACACATTTTAGGGTGGATCGCCTCCAAAATTACTCATCTAAATGCTTATAAATGGTTTGTCATGCGTAAAAACATATTCCAAGATAATCCGTATAAAGTCCAGCATTGTAAGTAATTTTATAGTGAACTTTAAAATATGTCAAAAACGGTTTGCTCGACTATGTTACATCTTCTTCACTCGCCACAACTCGGCCGATTCCGCTCCTCCCGATCTGCAGCGGATTCACCCGGAGTTTACCGATTGATATCTTATGATTTTTTTTTTTTTCTATATAATGCGTATTGCTGTCAAGTATATGTATTGACCAGTTTATACATATGTTTGTAGTACATTATTGAATCGTTTTCAACATTCGTCATTAAATGTCAGTTTGTTCACGAAAATTATAAAAATGTAATAAGGGATCGTCATGTTCGTATGGTAGTTGGATTTACAACTACATTTGTACTGAGTTATAATTCTGCAATCAGTGCGGCAGGTCTGTGGTTTTCTCCGGGTACTCCGGTTTCATCCACCAATAAAACTGACCGCCACGATATAACTGAGATATTGTTGACAGTGGCGTTAACACTATAACCCTAACCTCAAACCCCTAAAAATGTAATAATTGCATTGCGACTGGCTATCAACATATTACTATATATTTGTAAATCCAAGAAATATTTATCCTATTTATTGTAGATTATCAGATAATGAAGAATTAATGTTTGTTTGGAAAATTTGACTTGATTAGAGACAAGATTATATAACTATTCTTTTAAGTCACCACAGCAGCATAGATACATGTAGGAGAGATCGGGGGATGTTGACCTTTATTTTTTCATGGATAATTAAATAAAAAATATATGTGAACGTATAGTAGTTCTGCCTTATATTTGTTCCTTTGGATAATTTGCTATAAATAACTCCATATTAATACTTCTTTTCAGGAACAAATATTCCATACTGTTTATTCCGTTATGAATATATTATATTTGTTCCATTCGGAACAAGTGCTACGGAAGGTAGAATTTCTACCAGGTAAACAAATGGAATTCAATTAATTTGCACAAAAATTTAGGATTAATATTGATATAGTTTAAAATCTTACCCGCTTTCTAGTGTAGATGTCCTGCTAAGAGTGAATTCCCAATAGAGATAAGACTGTCTTTTATAACACTCCCGTCTCACGTCACCCTGAAATCAAACATGTCAATACCAAGGGTGTGGTCTTGTACCTGATTTTATAATATTTATGCGGAAGATGTTTTCCCTCACCTTTATCATATACGTCCTTGCCTTTATTTATGTCTAGTTTGTGATAATTTTATTTATATTAAGATAAGTTTGTTATGCAGAGTATTGTATTGTGAAATTTGAAACTGTAAATCATAAAATGTCGCGATAACGTCAAGGAATAGCTTAATTAACCAATACACAAAAGGTTTATCCTTATTAGAAAATAAAATAACTGAAATCAATGAAAAATACATTTTTTTTTTATCTGTTCTGACCGTGTCTAGCAACTTTAAGGAAACAATTTTCAGAGGAAAATAACTGGAAAAAAAACCCCTCCAGGAAGCATGTTTTGTACAAAAGAGATAAAAGGTAAGACTTCCTGAGGAGAGTATGTTAATTATATTTAAAAACAAGTGTTTACCGTCATCTGAATTTGTCTTAAAGAATGTTAGTATTTTTAAAAGCATTATAAAGACTAAGTGCATGTACACAGTAACTTTCCCGTTTCACGGCATTTTTTAATTTATTGCAATATTATAAACATGCCAACCTCTCCCCTAGAACAAACAATTTCGAACAAATCTTGTAGATAATACGAGAAAACACATTTCACACCTTTTTATCAATACCCACTGATTCACAAATGACCATGAAACGTTAAGGAAACGACCATTCAACTTTTAGCGTGGAAAAGGTGGGGGGGGGGGGGGGGGGGGGGGGTTGTTATGTTTATGTGTATGTTTATGGTGTTGACGCCAATTTGAACAACATTTCAGCTATATCGCGACGGTCAGTTATATTGGTGGAGGAAACCAGAGTACCAGGAGAAAACCATGCACCGACATGCCGTAAATCACTGACAAACTTTATCACATAATGAGGGAGGTGTTTTCTTCTTTACAAAAATCTGTCACCCAAATTTTATCGAAAAAAATAACTGACCTGTAAGAAACAAAAATAAAGAGAATATTATGACCCTGAAATTTTCGTCAAGAACTATTTATTAATATATGAAGAATAAATATCGATTTCTCATGTCCCAAAAAATAATTTGTTTTCGAATGATAGAATGTTATGGCTCGGGGAAAATAGGCCCCCCCTCCCTCGGCTCCCGCTTAAAGGTTAAATGGTCGGTTAAAATACATGAATCCCAGTATTTATTTTTAAAACAATTAACTAGTTAAACTCCGCCACTCTTTTTACTGAAGTACCTGTACCGAGCCAGAAGTTTGGGTGGTCATGTATATATACAATGTACAAATATGTTCTTACATAATATATATTTAGATTCTGTTTGTACGATTTCCTGATTAGATTTTGGAACTGTTCTGACAGTGTGGTATTTTTTTTTTTTCATTTTAATTACAATCTAAAAGTTCGGAGAGAGAAAAGGTTAAAGGTTAAATGGAATGAAATAGCATAAGACTGATATTATCTCATTATTTATTAACAATAAAAATAATAAATGCTATCCCAGAAGCGGATCCAGGATTTTTTAAAGCTAGAGGCTCACCTGGTTATGCATGCACTATTTGTGTTCTCGTGTCTGATACAAGGTTTGGTTTATGGTGTTTAACGCCACATTTAACAATATTTCAGTTATGTTGTGGCTGTCAGTTTTATTGGTGGAGGAAACCGGAGTAGTCAGTACCCGGAGAAAACCATCGCAAGTCACTGACAAAATTTATCACATAATGTTGTATCGAGTACACCTCGCCATTCATGACAGGTGTTCGAACTCACAACTGTAATGCTGATAGGCACTGATTGCACAGGTAGTTGTAAATCCAACTACCATACGATCACGACCACGATGACCCCTTGTTTCTGATACAAGAATTCCCCATCGCCTCCATACCGTTGCAGAGAACTTTACATTTGAACTTTATAGTTTTTTATGAGAAGAATTTTTTTAATGGACCTACAAAGAAACAAGAACTGACATTGGTGGCCATGTTTCTTGGCGAATCAAGACAAAACGATGGATTACATTGTATATAGTATATACATATCAAATACAATTTAGAGTAAACTAAGTGACAGGTTTGGTTCATATTGACATAGTTATTTCAGAGAAAACAAATAATGAAATGTGAAAAGTAAACGGCGGAGGTGTGGCCAAACAATAGCATAATAAGTTCAACCTCATTTTGGTCAGTTGAGCTAAAACAAACTGGAAAAGAGAGGGAATTCCATGCTGTTTTTTCGTCATTTGTTTTCCATTTTCCTAATAATTTTGAAAATATTTTAAAAAAAAAAGAAGAAAAAAATGGGTTCAAACACCGTGACTCCCTGGATCCGCCACTGAAAAAAATCTGAAGAAATGAAACGAGCTGTGCTCAAAGTGAATGATAACTCCAAAAGATCCTACACCTCCCCTTAGCCAGTATTACACTAGAAATCGCAGTACTACCTCAAATTTTAACAGCATGCATTATAAAAGCAGTCTGAAAATCTGAAAATTCTGGGTCCGTTTCAAGTTTTTCAGGCGGGCAATATTCCTCCCAGAATTTAATATCAAACCCATTATCTCTGTAAGACTTTCGTAGTTCGTCTTTATCAATGGTTAAACACAGGAATTTGACATCGCCAACCCTATAGAAAGACTGGTTTAAAACGCCCAACACGACCAAATTACACCCGGAACTTAATAATGTGCCAATGTTATGAACCGATTTGTTGTATTCTTCCAATGTGCTACATGCTGCTTCTAAACATAGACATGACGTAATAGTATCCGGAAGTGGAATATCATCGGCGTTAAGTGGCGGTGATTTTGTGACGTCAACAGGAAGAACGGCCTGTATCTTCCGTATAATCTCTGCCGATCGTTCTTCTTTCGTCTGTCTATACCAAAGATAAAAATATGTTATAGCAAACAAATATCAAAGATTTTAAGGACCACAAATTTTGGCATTCGTATCATGATATATATTATTAAGTCTTCATTATAAACCATCGATCCAATCATGGATCGAGGACCAATTAGTATTTGTTTGCTTGATGGTGTTTAACGCCACTTTCAACAATATTTCAGTTATATCGTGGCGGTCAGTTTTATTGATGGGGGAAACCGGAGTACCCGGAGAAAACCGCCGACCTGTCGCAAGTCACTGACAAACTTTATCACATTTACCCATGTAAATAATGTTGTACACATCGCCCTGATCGAGATTCGAACTCACAACATCAGTGGTGATAGGCACTGATTGCATACTGTAAAATTACCATACGATCACGACACGGCCACGACGACCCCTACCAATCAGTAAGCCACATGATCATTAACATGTATATTATATACCACAGACCGACACATAAGAACAAAACTTTTTTTATAAGTTCTAAAATTGATTTTTTTTTCAGTGAAAGCTGAAATTTGTCAAAGTTGTAAAAACATCATCATGGAAACCAAATCAATTCTCCTTGTATCTATGTAAATGACAAGGCCCATCACTGATATAATTTGCCATGAATTTGCCACAGATCGGTGTGTGTTTTCTCAAGGTACATGTGTACTAAGTTTCCTCCACCAACAAAATAGACTTCACGATATAACTGACATATTGTTCGAGGTGGCGGAGTTAAACACACACGGAACATCATTACAGCGGGAGTGAGGACACACACACTGCAGGTATTCAACAGTATAACAATCAATTACTTACTTTAGTTCACTATTTTCCATTTTTAAAACAGAATCACATAATCCCAGTCCATTTTGACGGTTACCGTCTATCCAGTCTTTTAGAATAGTCCTATTACATTCAGCGTAGTCAGTTAAGTATATTTCATCAAAGTGTTGACTGGGGCTTATTATGGAATGAATTGATGGACCGGTCCCTATGTCTAGTAGAGTTTTACCGTCCAATAGACCTGATAACAAAATAAAAAAAGTTCGTACCGACCATTTAACATTTAAATCACATTTATATTACATGAAAAATCCGTATCTTTTCTTCGTAACAAATTATTGTATTGAAAAATGCATGGTCAGATTATTCATTTTTGGATATTTAAGATCAAGATATTAATTTGATATAATATTTTCAGACCGAAATTTAAAAAAAAACACCTAACCACAACTCTCCCCAACCACCTCATAAAAGTTAAATGGTCGTTCCCCAAGTACATAATTTATGTTATATAATGCAACCATGACTTCATCGAGTGAGTGAGTTGTATATCGAGGCCAAGAACTAGCTACATTCCAATGCGATGATGACGATGTCCGCTTTGTAATAGACCAACATGCTTAAAGATATATTTTTATAGTGCTAGTTCGCTGAAGCAATAATCAGCGGGTAGACATGTCGCTCCACTTGGAAACATTTTCCTGATTCCGAGCCAATCAGTGTAAATTTGTTCTTACTCCTTATTGCTCCATGCTTAACGGAGACGCAACAAATACCCCCGTTATACCAGTCTTTATTAAATTTATAGTCTTTAGTTTGACCCGATCAATATTCCGTTTACAATGCTAACAAGTACAGCAACGCCATTTTGTCAAGCATTCATGGAATTGCATGGGCATGAAAACAGGTGGACATAGATACCGTGACAAGGGAGGATGGAAACGGATGGATACGGTGACAAGGGAAGATGGATTACGGTAACCGAAGCACAGTAAAGCACATATCTACATTGATTAAAGTTTATCCAAAATCATAGAATTTATCAACCGGGTGGTTTTCCGATGAAAATTGTCTTGATGCAAATGTATATCCGTTTTGTCAAGATAATCTGACAATGAAAACCGAAAAAAAAACTTCCCGTAAAATACACATAGTTTATCCGAACTTGATTCTGAACTTTTTACAAGTTTAAAAAAAATACTTACCAGTATGGAACACGCGATGAAACGATTTCAGAATAAAACTTAGAAAATCGCCATCATCACAGGTTGAATAATATGTGTCTAAATACCATTCAGCGTCAAAATCGTTCTGATAATCTCTACTGGTCGGAAGATTTGTAATCTCATTCATTCCACGTTCTACCATTATAAGGGAGACAACTGTTAGAAGATTGTGAAAGTCGGATGCAGTGAAGGAGAAATATGTGACAATAGAAAATACGTTAGCATCATGTCATATGATAACTTGGACTTATGCAAATGTGGATGAAATTTGTATACCGGTATTATTCTTCTTAGCTGACTACAGTACCTCCAGCTGTAAAAATCTACTTTTCCAATTAAAGAAAATATTGTTGAAGTACGAGTTCACAATGAAAGAACTGTCCGGACAGATAATTAACGTTACATTCCCGGAAAAGAAGTAATAAAAATGTCAACTATGGGGGAATAGAGGAGTCTTGTCATGATTTCCCCAGTATTAAGTTGAAATCGTCAATGCCGAATTTCCGAGAAAATAGTCGACCCATGTAACCGATTCTCCGTAAAAATAAAAACTACATTTCAAAGACTAGTATACATGTCCTAGTATATCCAAAGATAACATTTCATCCTAAAATTATCTAATATTAGAATAATTGTTTTTAATTGAGGGTTGTTGAAGGTAAACGTTTTAACTGATTTTAACAACTTTTGGTATAAAATATTTATATATAAAAAAAAAGGGGGGGGGGAGGTGATCATTATTTTACTCAAAGTCAAGTGATTTAAAAGTAAGACCTTTCAATTGTTCTTTGAATAATTGTCCTTTTGCTTAAAATGATTTGTTATAAGGATAATATAAATACTACCACACATACATGTAGAAACATATAAGTATACGACGTCTGTACTAGTGGGGTGTCAATAAACTTTACATGCTAATTTTTTAAATTGCCACAAAAATACAATTTCAATGCAGCAAAAAAGTGGGGTGCATCAACATAATATATCAAATTGACAAAGTATGACTTATTGATTCATGTTAGAAACTTTATTCAGTAAAACTGTAAGTACAAATGTATCAAATTTCCACTTTAAAACAAAAGAATTAATGTTCAATACATTTAAAACAAAGTAGTTCCAAAATGCTAGCGACGATTTCAGTCTTTCAAAATTGTTGAACCACTATATTTATTCATGCACGGTTACCGATCACCTTTTATTTGTTATGATAATAAATTTTATCATAAAAATTGGCATGGAAAAGTAAAAGGAATTCCTTCTCTGTAAGTTTTTAGTTTTATATGAATATATAATGCATAAATAAATAAATAAATAAATAAATAAATAAATAAATAAATAAATAAATAAATAAATAAATAAATAAATAAATAAATAATAAATAAGCTTTATTTAGAGTCGGCATGGTTAAAACAACATAAAACATAAGCTCTGTTGAGCTTTTAACCGACATGACCCTCTCTGAAAATTTTAGGGATATGTTTTTTTTGGGGGGTAGTGGTGATATAAATTTATCATATCGGCAATTACAGGGGAAAAGTTTTTTTGATAGTAGCGATATGAATCTTCATATATCGGTTGATCACAGACTAACCCCGCCAACTCTGCTACTATGTGATATAATTCAACATAAAAATTTAATTTTAATAGTTATGTACAATTCTGTCAATAAATATGTAGAAATGTTTCTTTATTTCGGACAGGAAGAGGACACATCTGTATGTTGTCAAGGCTGACTATCATCCTCCACCCTAAAGGAAAATATTGTAATACTGATAAAAAATCTAAAATATTTATTTATTTATTTATTTATTTATTTATTTATTTGTATTTTAGAAAAAAAAATCCCACAAGATGACAAGTGCAATACAAGCAGCAAAAGAAGAACTTATTTGTCACATTTGCAAAAATAATTTGAACGACCCGAAAACACTGCATTGTCTTCATTCCTTCTGTAAAAACTGCATCAATGGTTTCATAGTAGAATCTGTAAAAACTATTAAAAATCCGAAAGGTTTCGAATGTCCCACTTGCAGACGACAAACTACCATTCCACAATTTATCGGAAAGTCACCAGGGAATGGGCAGACGAACTACATACAAACGATGCGCTGGTGAACATTCTGAAACTTCTGACGTTAAGCGATGACGAGACATCAAAGCAATGCCCATTTCACATGAGCAAAGACGTTGAATTCTTTTGTGAACAACATCAAACATTAGCATGTTCTCTGTGCGCGAATATTACCCATAAGTCTTGTGAATGTGTGCTCCCACTTTCGGAGGCAGTGAGCAAACGTAGAACTAACAGTGGCAAAATGATATCCGGTCTTGCTGAACAAATTACAATGACTGAGAAAATAATCAACAATAGACACGAACAACTAGAAATGATTGAAAAAACCGAACTGGATATAAAAACTCAGTTAGGAGACATGAGACAGCGATTCATGGACTTTTTTGGTCAAATGGAAAGCAGAATTTTAGACAAAACGGCACAAGCAAGAATAAAGGAAGGTGGCGCTTTACAAACGGAAATTGACATTTAGATTTTAGATTAAACGTATTTTATTGTTAACTATATAACATTTGGATCGGACACAAGTTATTCCAACTTACAAAGGTCCTCTCCACATATTTACATACAATTATATATTCCATGCACCAGCAAGTAATAATGTATAAATATAACAATTACATTTTATAACAACATTGAGAAAAAAAGAATAAAAAGATTTTTGAAATTATATAATATATTGAGTTATAACAGTACAGAATTGTCATATCAACAATGGAGAAAATGTTCACAAAAGAAAATAGTTAAATTCAATATATGAAGTGTGATCAATGTGGGGTAAAACGTTTCGTTTGTTTGATGTACAACTGCACTGATTTGAATATTTGTGCATTTTGTTCCTCAGATAAGCTATCATCGCCAAATAGTAAAGTTTCAATAAGTAAACTGTCAAGAAATTGCAGATTATTTGTCAACTGTTCACGAGCTTCAACATATAAACAACACTCTAGAAAAAAGTGAATCGCATCCTCTATTACCCATCCACAGACACAACCTGGGTCATTAATTAAATTTACCCTAAAAAGGTCGGCATTCAAGTTACTAGATCTATGTCTTAGTCTAGTGTGTAGGACATTTAACACTCTACAACCATATGAATAGTATCTAGATGGTTTCAATAAATTAACATCATTTATTAGTGACTTTTTAAAACTACTAACTGTCGGGGCACTTCTTATCTCTGGTGTCAAATTGTTCCAAAGTTTGATCGAAGAAGGAAAAAATGAGTTGCGATACAATTGTAACCTAGTAAATGGGTTACTATAATCTGTTTGATTACGCAAATTGTAAGCATTTTCGTTTCGCTCAAAGGGTAATAAACAGTCGCATAAATACGAAGGTGCATTGTTATTTCGAATTTTGTAAAACATATTTAATTTTCTTCTTCTTCGACGAGAGTGAAGTGGTTCCCATCCAGTTTCGAAATAAAGCGATTCCAAACTAGAAAATTTGGGTAATCCAGTTATAATTCTGGCAGCTTCATGCTGAATTTGTTCAATTTTATTATATTCTTGCTGAGTACACCCATCCCATAATTCACAAGCATATTCTAAAAGGGGCAAAATATATGTAAAATAAATTGCTTCCAGGTTGTGTCTGCTTAAAGAAAATTTAAATTTTCGTAACATTGATAGTTGACTAGACGTGCTTTTTAGTATATTTTCAATATGACAATGCCATTTACAATTGTGGGAAAAGGTGACACCTAAATGTTTGTGGTTTTCTACAAATTTTACATTCTCATTATTGAAGACAATACAAGGCTTATTGGCTGCTTGGTTAGTAGAAAATATAATACATTCTGTTTTCTTTGGGTTAAAGTCAACGAGCCATTCTTTTGACCAGTTATAAATTTTAGATAAGTCTGAATTAACTATAACTTCAATTTCATTTATATTATTAGAAGAATATAATAATGATGTATCATCAGCAAACAGCCTTGAGAAGCTTTGAGTGTTGTCTGCAATATCATTAATATACAACAGAAATAACAAGGGTCCTAAGACAGACCCTTGAGGAACACCACCTTTTAAATTCCCCTTTTCAGACAGACAATTCCGTATGATAACTCTCTGATACCTATTACTTATATAGTTCTCGAGCCAACGTAAAAGGTTTCCAGTAATTCCGTAACCTTCGATTTTTTTAATAAGGCCTTTATGCCAGACACGGTCAAATGCCTTGGATATGTCACAAAACACTGAACAAATTATTTCATGATTTTCCAAAGCCAAACAAATATTATGGTAAATTTCTATTAATTGATGCACTGTGGAATGTTTATGCATAAAACCTGACTGATATTTATAAATTAAGGAATTGTCTATCAGAAAATTATAAATATATTTAAAAATCACACGTTCAAACACTTTACCAACACAACTTAACAAGGAAATTGGTCTATAATTTGTAGGATCGGATTTGATACCCTTTTTAAACAAAGCAATAATTATAGCAGATTTCCACATATGTGGGAATCTACCAGTTTGTAGAGAACAGTTAAAAATAATCTCAAGGGGCTTACAGACAGTAGATGCTGTATGTTTTAACATATTATGACTAATTTTGTCATTACCAACTGCTTTTCCTAATTTTAAATTCAGAAGAACATCCTTGATTTCATCAATTGCTATATTGAACACATCAAGCTTACGTCCTGTACGATTATCAAAAACTGGTGTAGGTAGATCAGAATCAATAATTTCAGAGATTGAACAAAAGAACGTGTTTAGAAGATTAGCTTTATCTTCGTCATTTACAACAAACTCACCAGTAACCTCGTTCTGCAAAGGTGGTACAGGTGACGAGGTTGATTTACCCATTAATTTTTTAACAAGACTCCAATATGACTTAGGGTTTGACTTCCCTTCGTTGTCTAACATATCATTTACATTTATGAAGAACTGTTCTCTAGCATACTTAACCATATTGTTCACTTTATTTCTTTGTGCCCGATATTTACCCAGAAGAGAAACTGAATACTTACGCTTAAGTTGTTTATGGAGACGGTCCCGGAGACGCATGGATTTTCGTATTGATGAATTAAACCAAGGTTTATCATTAGGCCTGATAGTTACAGTTTTGACAGGAATGTATTTTTTTGCAAGTTCAATATATTTATTAGAAAATTTAGAACTCATTTCATCAATGTCATTTAGTGATGATAAATGGCTATTCCAGTCAAATTGGTCTATTTCAGAATTAAGACCATCATAATTTCCATGTTTATACAGCCATACATCTCTTTTATAATTAGTCTGAAGGTCATAGGGGATTGGGAAAAAGGCAATTGTGGCATCATGGTCACTTTTAATTCTATCTACTTGTATAACATCAGAAAACGTAGTTTCTAGTTCATCAGAGAAGAGTATAGGGTCCAATAAGGCACCTAATCTTGTAGGTTCACGAATACAATTTATGAGATTAAAAATATTTATAATTTGGTTTAAGCGATGGTCATTTTCTATCAATAAATTTACATTTAAATCACCAGTTATAATAATACGAGGAGATGACTCGAATGCCCTTTCAATTGAAATGTGAAAGTTTTCCCAGAAGTTATTTACTGCACCAGGGGATCTATAAACAGCACATACAAGAATTTTAAATCTAGGGAAGATTACTTCTAACCAAATTAACTCTCCCCCATTAAATTCTAAATCATTGCGTCTTAATACGTGCAAGTAATCTGCAGTGTAAACCAAGACTCCCCCACCAAAGCAGTTTCTGTCGTTCCTAAATGGCTCATGATATCCTGGTAGTTTAATATCCGTTGTCAGAATATTTTCATCTAAATGACTTTCAGTAACACAAATTATTGATGAGTCATTACTTATGGTTTGTAAATGATCAAGTTTATGCCTAATACTTCTAGAATTCCAATGAAAAACACTGACTTCACCTACCTTAGTTTCTGGTCCAGGATTTTCAGCTACATCATTGCCCAAAAGCAAAAGTTGTAAAAGTAACAAGGTAAATGATATGTTTTGATAAAAGCATCCAAATAAGTAGTTATTGATGAAACTTTGACAATTTATTAGAGACAGTCGATGTATGACTAAAAGTAAAACTAATAGGACGTAGGATGACAATTTTAAGGAAACCAATATGTTTTTGACAACGACAGATCTAGTTCTGAGATAAAATGAACCTATCGCAATTCTGTAAGCGACAATGTCATTACCCATTATCAAACAAAAAAATCAAATAAAAATTATAGCGATAGGTTAAACACAAACAAAAGGCATGTACATCAATGAAAGTGATCATAGAAAAAATCATAAGTATGAAACACAAAAATAAAAAAACATTAGTACAATAAAAAAAAAAAAGCAAAACATATGATTCTATATACAAAGCACTTCCCTTTGCACATATCGGCATGATATATTTCCCATCTGGGAGTCCTAAATATAAATTTGTTGAACCAATAAAAAATATCACAAATAATATATTTATAAAATACCTAAACATATAGAACCCACAACGTGTTGTTACTAAATCATTTCGTTAAAAAAGTTGATTTTAAATAACTAACCTTAATAATAACAAATAAAATAATATCATTTTTATTTCTGCAAATAAATTCAAATTAATAAGTCGAGTACACCCAAACATTGACCTTTATAGACGTGTGTATACTATATTCACTTAATTCACGCTTTATGAATTGTGGGAGCTATTTTCAGAATAGGACACGTGTTGACTATTTTAGTTTACTATAACAAAAGGATTAATGTTTAGTAACCACACGTTAAAAACAAATAGTCAATAAGTATTGTGATATTATTATATTTCTACGATATCAAAGTATATGTACAAGATGTCATAATATGGAACGTAAACAAAACCACGTGGATTTTACATTTCGTCTCCTTCAGTGTTTGGTTGAACCGACGGATCTACAACAGGTTCAGGCAACTCAGTGTCGGCGGAGGACGGATTTTCTGGATATTTATCAAGCATGAAATAAATGTCATCAATACATGTGATTAAATCGGTGGATCTACTATTCACACCGATAGCGAAAATTCGACCATCATGCGACCAACAGGCTTGGATTCTGCGTTTAACACGAAGATAATTGAGTTCGTCCATGATTTTCCGTCTTCTTGGAGTAAGATTTTCTGTAATAAATACATTATCTTTGTGGTTTTTTAAGTTACGTTTAGCACTGAACACTAAGTTTCTTTGACGGTAAGTAGAAAATCTAGCAATTACTTGGATTTTACCTCCACGGACTTTGCCTATTGGGTGTGTTCTCCCGATTTCATTTATTGTAATTGGTACTTTCAATACATCATTACAGATATCTAATATAATTTGATCTGTATTCATTTTATACAAGTTTCTTATGTCTCCACACGGAATATTGTGAAACCGAAGGCTAGTGCGGCGGGAGTATTGCTCCTGGTCTTCTAATCTTATGTCTAGGTCAGATAAGTTGTTTTGGAGATCGGTAATATTTCCTTTAAGATCAGTAACTGTTTGTTGTAGTGTTTTTATATGTTCGTCTTGCTTGTTTACGGTGTGTTCGTGTTGAGTTAGTTTTACTACATGTTTGTCAATTGTAGTGCTTTGTTGTTTTATAAGTTCTGCTTGTTTAATGACAGATTCTTGTAATGGTTTGACAACGTCATTCACAAGATTAACATACTTTTCCTCAAGTTTTTGACAAACGGATTCGCATATCTTTGGAACAAGTTTGTTAATAAAAGAATCATCTTTTAAAACACTACAAACAAGTTCTTGGATGTTAAAGGTGATTCCGGGCTTTTTAGCAAGAATTTGCTCAACCTTGGTGTCGTCAATACCAGATTTATCTAAATCGTCGGCTGAATAGCTTAATTTTCTAGGTTTAGTCTGACGGGACACTTGTTTTTGATGACCAGGGAGGTCATCAGGACTACATGGGTCCTTGCGTTTAGTTGAATCGGAAGTTTCACCTATGTTTACATTTTTTATTTTGCTGGTCGCCATTTTTTTTTTATTCAATTATGCCCATAGTAGTGTCCACAAGAGGATAAATAAAAGTTATTTTAACAAAGTATGTACACGAAAAGTTGACTCGAGCACACCTAAACCATATTTAGTATCTTTGAAGACTGATTCATTCTAAATTATTCATTTACACCACTAGGACTCCCGACGGAAGAAGCTCACAAAATTTACCCGTCCATTACTGCTGGCGCATGAATCTAGAAGACTGGGAAATTGACATTGGTCACGGATTACTGAATGAAATTGAGGACTCCATGAAAGCGATTCAAGAGGCTCTTGAGTATGCTGATGTGATCAAATTCATGACGAAGTACAATGACCATGTCAAACGTTATTCCGAAAGGCAAGAGAGACTGAAAGAAATGGCTGAAAGTCTAAGAGACATTAGAATAGCTTTCCATGCAAATCGCGAGGTGGAACACCATTTATTTCAAATTAAGAGTGTAGGAAAGCTTAACATTGATCGAACACGTAGTAAGATAGCAGCACTAGGACAAAGTGGCGGGGATTTGTTAGGAAACCAGGATTTCATGTATGATTTTATAAATATCCCAAAGACGGCCAGATCGACTGTTGATATCGCTTTCGTGAAACCCAACACACACAGACCAAGTACGTTCAACACAGGAACATTGCCTTCATTCAGGTCCATCAGTGAGAATGACGAAAAGTCGTCAAAGTCTTCTCGAATGTCAAATATCGATGGAATGTCGTTTCGCGGTCCACCTCAAATTGAATACGTACAGGAACAACCTGCCGTAAGTTCATCATACAAAAGTGCAAAGACTATCAAAGCATCACTAACCACAGAACTTGACGTCACAGTGGCGTTCCAAAAAGAATGCTCAATAGAAGGCGCTGCTTTTCTAAAGTCAGGATACATTGTTCTAGCAGATTCCGCTAACAGTTCTTTAAAGCTGCTAGATTCCAAATATCAATTTTTAACGATGACAAAATTTTCATCCTCTCCGGGAGATATTACGGCAGTTGGAGAATTCGACATAGTAGTCTGTCTACCCGACACTATGCGACTAAAACATCAGAAAATTGAGAACAATCGGATATATTCCGGGGAGGTTTTATCGGTAAGCGATAAATGTTATTCTGTTTCTTTTAACAAAGGCACACTTGCGACATGCTCCAGTAAAAACGTTCACATATTTCAGCGAGATTACAACACTTGGATTAAAACAACAACCATTCCAGTTCGTTCCGAAAGTCTCATGTACGTTGCGGTAGATCCGTCGGGCGAAAAAGTCGTCGTTACGCGTAACGGACATCCGAATACGTCAATTATTTGTATGACCATTCGAGGAACAAAGATTTGGAATTTTTCTCATGACAGTGTAAAATTGCCTAGAGGTATCAGTTTCTATGGCAATAAGATCCTGGTGGCGGCATGGGATCAACATAAAATTCTTCAGATTAATGCTGATGGTCGTCTTGAAGGGGTGATCGTTAACCAAGGTATTCAATGGCCATGGAAAATTAGTGTTAACCATCGTGGAGACAAAATGATAGTCACACAATGCTACTATCGATTGGCCGTAAAGGAGAAAAACTGTGTTAAAATATTTAAACTTAGCAAATCTGAGAAACAAAACCTTCAAACAGCAAGAACGGAACAATAGTAAATAGTAACTTTCTTTATAGATTGTGTTTTGATAAAAAAATATGTTTGGAAAAAAGATGTTTGAAAAAAAAAATGATTAGGAAAAAATAATGTTTTGAGAAAAGATAATGTTTTGAAAAATTAATGTTTTGAAAAAAAATATATTTGGAAAAAATGATATTTTGAAAAGAAAATAGTGTTTGGGAAAAATAATGTTTGAAAAAAAGATATAATGTTTGGAAGTAGTTTACTCTATAATTGGAAGTGGTTTATCATGTGATTGAATAAACGTTAGAGAAATCCGAAGGGGAAAATCAAAAATGGACAACCCAGCAACATTGGGCACACAATGCAAGATACAGGATGAAGACAAACAAAAAACACAACACAACACAGAAAAAGCAACACGGACCCCACCAAAACACTGGGCGTGCACCACACGGACCACACCAAAACACTGGGCATGCACCACACGGACACCACCAAAACACTGGGCGTGCACCACACGGACCCCACCAAAACACTGGGTGCGCACCACACGGACCCCACCAAAACACTGGGCGTGCACCACACGGACCCCACCAAAACACTGGGCATGCACCACACGGACCACACCAAAACACTGGGCGTGCACCACACGGACCACACCAAAACACTGGGCATGCACCACACGGACCCCACCAAAACACTGGGCGTGCACCACACGGACCACACCAAAACACTGGACATGCACCACACGGACCCCACCAAAACACTGGGCATGCACCACACGGACCCCACCAAAACACTGGGCATGCACCACACGGACCCCACCAAAACACTGGGCGTGCACCACACGGACCCCACCAAAACACTGGGCATGCACCACACGGCCCTAGGTGCTCGCGAAGGGTAAGCAGCCTCTTATAAGACAACCGTCATGTTACTCATATAGTCAAGACGTGTTTGAGACCACTATATATGTTAATATATAAACACAAATATCATAAATAAAACATGGGCCCTCCTACAAACAAATTGGACTAAAAACTATAACCGAACATCTTTTTTATGAAATGATAGTGGACAATACAACAGGGAACAATATACATGTACATGCAAGTGTTTCGCCCCTGTATTTAGTAGGTTTCACATTGTTCATGTCGTCCATTTCAACGTCTTCATGTTTTTAGTTTCGGGTTCCAATGTCGTCTACGATTTCCACGTAAAAACGATGTTCCATTCGTCTTGACTCTCATTTGTTATGTAGGGGGTTCACGTTTTATTTATGTTTTTTGTGTGTATTTATTTACGTGTACTGGTGTCCAATACGATTTCCATATCAGATGATGTTCGTGTCATTTAACAGTAACAATAACGGATGACACTAGAGTCGCCTACCCTTCCGGGGCACACGAGTTCTTCCCAGGTTTTAAGATGTGGCTCGAGTTGCTTAATCTTTATTTTTGTGTGTGTAATGTATTGACGACCATTGTTTGTCTTTGTGTCGTTTTCTCTCCGCTATTTATATTGTATGTCCTTCAATTCACGGTTTCTTATTATCCTTTTGGGTTAGAGTTATGGTGTTTAACTAGTTCAGTTATATCAGCGGTCAGCTTTATTGGTGGAGGAAACCAGAGTACCCGGAAACAGTGTTACTGACTTAATTTTAATACCAATAAATTATTATCTTATGTATTCGGGTGTCATATTTCATATGTAACCGTAGCCAATTATGGCTATCCTATTTATGTCATTGTTCCAAATATGCACTGTACTTTAAAATCAATTGGTCTTCCAATCTTTTTACTGTGGGATATGATTTGGTGTTTAACGTCACAGTTTAGTCTCTTATTAGTTTTCTTGCTCACAACTAAAATTAAATTATTTGCCTTTCCAATCTTTTGACCAAACGTACCTGATGAAAGTTATTTCACAAACTCGGGGTGCGTTCGATTAGTTATCTACGCTTGCACAGCCAACATACGACCGACTTTTTTCTTCGGTACAATACAAATTATTTTACATTTTCAATTGCAACTATGAATTTTCTTCCAAATGGAATCTTTGGGAAATAAATAATATTTTAACAACCCTCGGCATTCATCATCCTGTTGCTTCATATGGAATTCAAAATTTACAAATTAGTTCACTTCGCTTGAGTATGTTTGATGAAAAACCTGCTTGGATTACTGATACATATAAGGTGGGATGCAACCCATCTAAAGTTCCTACCATTTGTAGGGAACGATTTATTTCTAATCGGGAGCAGGGAATTTTAATGCAACTACGATTAGCTGCCCAACTGATACTTCTAGTTATCGTTGAATGTAGAGATAAAGATGGCGAAACAACAAGAAAGACTGGATGAGCGAGTGATTATTGTTTAACACCAACTCAACAATTGTTCAGCTATATCATGGCGAGAACAAGTTAATTTTCATTGATATGATAATGATGTCCGTTTTGTAACTATAGACCAACATCTAAGTTGGATTTTGTATAGTGCTAGCTATATATAGCTCACTGAAACAATAGTTCGCGGTTAGACATGTCGCCCAACTCGGATACATTATCCCGATTCTGAGCCAACCAGTCTTTGCTCTTTCTTCTTAATGCTGTGTGCTTAGCAGAGAAGCAACACGTACGTATACCAATGTTAGTCTTTGGTTTGATCCGATCGGGGCTCGAACCTACAATCTACAATCTACAACACTAGAGGAAAGCAGAAAGACGAGTTAACGTTGATCTACCAATATAACTTTACCAATTTCTTACTCCATGGTCATTGCTGGTTATGATATATACAAGAATTCTACCCATGAAACCAACTCAGAGATCCTTGCAAGTCGCCTAGATGAGTCCTGGACTCGCCATTGTCAGCTGGGGCTCATCAAATTAAAGTTTTCAAATGTTCAATTCTCACAATGGTGGGACTCATCAAATTGTTCAGAAATGTCTTCTAGACTCGTCAAATTAAACTGCTACAAGTATCCATGCAACTTTCAAATACAAAAATGTATTATCTTTAGTATCACTGGACGTCTCTATTTTACAGATATTGAAAATTACGAATTTAGGAAATTCCAATCAAGAAAATGGTTTATGGTGTTTATAACGCCACTTTCAACAATATTTCAGTTGTATGTGACGATCAGTTTTATTGGTGGAGGAAACCGAACTACCCGAAGAAAACCACTGGCCTTCAGCAAGTCACTGACAAATTTTATCACATAATGTTGTATCTAGTACACCTGGTCTGAACGATATTTAAGATTTGAACTCGCCTTAGCAGTGATAGCATAGATAGTCATAAATTCAACTACCATACGATCAAGACCACAACGGACACTAGATTACTACAAGTATCCCTACAACTTTCAAATATTATCTTTAGCATCACTGCAGGTATCTATTTTACAGATTATGAGGAAATTCCAATCAAGAAGATTGTTTTAGAGTCTGATCACCGGGTTTAACAGACGGGTGCCACTAGTGGAGCAGGAACTGCCCACCCTTCCGAAGCACCTGTCTTCACCTTCGGTTTTAGTGGGGTTCCTGTTACTCGATCTTTAGTTTTATGTGTAATGTTTTGTAGATCTTGTGTCCTTTTGCCCTTTTTCTTTTGGCCATTGTGTTGTCTGTCCTTCCTTCGATTTACGGATTCTGATTACCTTTGGTATCTACAAACTCTTCTCAGTAGTGATAGGCACTGATTGCTTAAACAGATATAAAACTAACTTCCCTACGATTGTGTCCAGGACAGACTAACTATGAAAAATGAACTAGCAATATATTGCCCACCCTAGAGCAGATGACAAAAGAAATGTGCAAATGTCCACTATAGTGTTACTACTATAAAACAAAACAAAGGTTCTCCTCCCCAGGAACCGCATCGTTGCTCGCCTCGAGTGTGATAGATCGTGGGTTCGAGCTCAGATCAGGTCACACCACAAAGACTATAAAATTGGAATTTATTACTTCTCAGCTAAGTGGGCAGCATTAAGAAGAAAGAGCAAAGACTGGTTGGCTAGGAATCAGGATAATATGTCAGAGTGGGGCGACATGTCTATTGGCGGACTGTTGTCTCAGTGAGCTAGCACTATAAAAAATCCAACTTAGTGTGTTGATCTAGTACAAAGTGGGTCGACCTCATCATCATCTCATTAAAAATTAACTTTTTCTCGCCATGATATAGCTGAAAAATTGCTGAGTTGGCATTAAACAATTATCACTCACTCACTAAAAAGTTGTAAATAAGCTCAAATTTTCGTTTTTATGGGAAATAAAACTTAAAATAACAAACTCATAAATTGTATTGTTTTGGAAGACAAACAAATATATTATAGTATAATAATTCCAAATATACACAAAAGATAAATATAATATTAACTTTTGTAACATTAAATAAAATAAAATTTCACATTATATGGATTCTCAAATATTGCAACATTTGATTCTTAAATAAATATTTCTATACTAAAAAAAACAAAACACAATTACATAAACTCAAAAATGTTTATCTTTATCAGAAAAAAACATCCTTTTTATTTATCAAACATCCAATCATTTTTTCCCTTTCATATACTAAGTAAACAATTCCCTATCATATAATTTGACAACTTTGAAAAATAATATAAATCAAACCTGTCTTATGTGACTTTCCAAAGGAACAGTGAAATATGGTCATATAAGACAGGTGGTTGCTTAATACAGGTTTAATTGAAATGAAATGCTCTGTCAAGGGAAATAAAATTTAAGGTCACAGAATACAAGTTATTGTTTAATAGAGGTGGTCATGAAGAAGAGTTTGAAGATACCAAATGGCTAATCAGAATCAGTATATCGAAGAACAGACAACACAATGACCAAAAAGAAAAGTTTGACTGCATGTTACAGAAAAAAGTTGTATGACTGCATAATTTTACTATTGGGGAAAAAATATGAGACTTTAAAACAAGTTTAACCCAGACAACTTTCATCGAAGTGCCTGTATCAAACTAGAAAAATAAACAGTTGTGTATAGGGTATTGATTTTGGCCATTTTCAATGGTTTTTCAATTGGATTTTGAAACTGTTCCAAAGGTGTGGAAATTTTGGTTTTTTAATTTTATTGCACATGACAATGTGTTACTATTACAAATATCTGTGTTTCTGTTTCTAAGAATAGATTGGATTGAGCTTTAGGTCTCTTGTGACACTTTTAACAAGTCAGTTTTATTGGTAGACAAAATCAATGTTGTACTGGAAAAACCACAGATCTGCAACAAGTCACAGACAAAATAAATGCCACACCAAATTTTGAAACTGAACTCATAACTTTAGTGACACACTAATGTGACACAGTCAGAAACTCATTTTGTGACAGTAAATTAACAGTAAAATAACAGATAGGTAAAAAAAAATATATATTTAAATACAGTTATGTGTAGAGAATCCATTATAATTCATTTCTATACAATCTTACACAGGAAATTTTTGGCAAGCAGAATTTGAAATGTTCATTTGATAAAAGAATTGTATTAAACTGAAGAAATTTTTTTTTCATAATTCAATTAAAAATTTGGTCCGTTTGATTGGGAACTAACTAGATGATAAAAATTTAAAAAAAAATTATAATTATATTCTTTTTTTTTGGCATAAGGATAATTAAACACATGTACAGATGATCTAAAAAAAAAAAGTGTAGGGTGAAAAAATCTAATATTTATAAGAAGAGAAATGTTTAATTTTATAAATTGTATCACTCATTCATCACACACATAAGCTATCTCCTTAAACTTATCCTTTAACTAACCTAATGTTAATAAGAAGAAAAAATAAATTAGCCCTAAGATTTTACAGGCTAGTACATGATATCCTTTACATAACTCAGTGAGGTAATGTTCTTTAATTTCCTCAATGTTCCTGACTCTTCTCATCTTTTAAAGATTTCTTTGTTCATTATTAAATTATTATTGATATCGTTATTCCTCTTAACCAAGTAAAGTACGGGAGTTAATAAGATGGCATTTCCCACTAAAAGTCTATGGGAAGCTCCTTTCAGTTATCCCTTTTAACCAAGAAAAAGTACGGAGGATAATAAGATGATATTTCCCCCCTAAAAGTCTATGTGAAGTTCCTTTCAGTTATCCCTCTTACCCAAGTAAAGTACAGGAGATAATAAGATGATATTTCCCCCCTAAAAGTCTATGGGAAACTCCTTTCAGTTATCCCTCTTACCCAAGTAAAGTACAGGAGATAATAAGATGATATTTCCCCCCTAAAAGTCTATGGGAAACTCCTTTCAGTTATCCCTCTTACCCAAGTAAAGTACAGGAGATAATAAGATGATATTTCCCCCCTAAAAGTCTATGTGAAACTCCTTTCAGTTATCCCTCTTACCCAAGTAAAGTACAGGAGATAATAAGATGATATTTCCCCCCTAAAAGTCTATGTGAAGCTCCTTTCAGTTATCCCTCTTACCCAAGTAAAGTACAGGAGATAATAAGATGATATTTCCCCTTAAAAGTCTATGGGAAACTCCTTTATTATCTCCCTTACCTCAAATGATGAAGGGAGTTAATTCATTAAAACATCTCATTACAACACGACCAAAATGTTAATATTCTTTTAATTAATGTTGAGTCACTTGAATCAAAATCATGTTACTAAATTAAAAAAAAATATGTTATCACCTAATGGTTAAGACAAATTATGGTAACATATAGCTATAAAATAAATGAACATGAATGTTGGCAATTAAACATCATCGACCAATCAAAACATTTAAAAATTGTCAAAAGTCTACATCTTTAAAAAAACAAAACTAACTAAAACAGAAAATTCATTCCAACATTTTTCTGCAATCAGATCTATACATTTAAATTAAACCAATTGGAATGGTCTAATCACAACATGAAATGTTAAGAAGTTATCTCCCTTGAAAAAGTAATAAAATTATCTCCCTTAACAAGGTATAAAATTATATTAAAGTGAATATATAGCTTGTTTTTGATTACAATTAGTGTAAAGCACAATAAAAGTGCAAATATCTATTTTTTTAAAACTTTTATATAATAATTACCTGATTTTAAACATACAATTACAACTTTACAGGTGTGACCACCATCAACTATAACAGTTGAAATACAAATGATTGGTTTATGGTGCTTAACGCCACTTTCAACAATATTTCAGTTATATTGTGGTGGGAAATACAAATGAAAAATCTGAACTGAGTCAGGTATTTAAGGTGGTACTATACACTTCAGGTAAAATTTGATCTGCTCGTTTAATTTTCTTATTTTTTTGGCAGTGTGTTTGAATATATCCACTGCAATAAATATCAAAATTTTAACTAAGTCCAACCAACAGACTCAGAGCTATAAATTCACTAGCCACAAAGCAGCTTTTCTCTCTGTGATTTTGATCACCGAGATGCTTGAAATCTGCATACAAACATCATATGATCAAAACATTCAACTGATTTTAAAGAGTTATCTCCCTGTAGTGTTAGGTACCACCTTAAATACAAATGTAATACAATTAGTACAAAGCAGTATATAAAATAATGTACCTGCATTCAAAAATAATCTGCCCTATATAAAAATAAGAGGTTAAAAGAAATAGTTCATATACAACAAAAATCTCAACAAGAAAATTCTTTCACACAGTTCACTTTAATTAGCACCAAAATGTTTAAGGAAGTTATCTCCCCTTAAAATGAAATTAAAAAAAATATATACTTAATATAAATAATTTCTTTTTAACATATAATGTTGAAGGCATACAACTAAATTATTAAAGCATTCCACATTAAAATCCATAACTATAAATAGAACATAGCGTTTATATTTAATTAAAAAAACATATGCTGAAAATTGTGTCATTGTAGGGCATAATCGTTTACATTTAATTAAAAAATATATGCTGAAAAGTGTGTCATGTAGAGCATAATTTTAGAAAATTGCTATCACATCGTTGAAAGACATATTTTTGAAACTTTAATGTAAATTAATGACATGTTGTTTCTTTTTATATAAAATTGTGTTTATATCTTTGATTCAATTACACAATATCTGACTGTTGCATGAAAACCATTACAACATAGATGACTGTGAAACATCAAGATTTCTAAGTGAAAGATATTTAACCCACTGAAATAAAAACTGGTATTTCATCCAGTGAAATAAAAACTGGTATTTCATCCAGTAAAATAAAAACTGGCATTTCATCCAGTGAAATAAAAACTGGTATTTCATCCAGTGAAATAAAAACATGTATTTAACCCACTGAAATAAAAACTGGTATTTCATCCAGTGAAATAAAAACTGGTATTTCATCCAGTGAAATAAAAACTGGTATTTCATCCAGTGAAATAAAAACTGGTATTTCACCCAGTGAAATAAAAACTGGTATTTCACCCAGTGAAATAAAAACGTGTATTTCATTCAGTCAAATAAAAACTTGTATTTCATACAGTGAAATAAAAACTGGTATTTCACCTAGTGAAATAAAAACTGGTATTTCACCCAGTGAAATAGAAATGTATATTTCATCCACTGAAATAAAAGTGTGTATTTCACTGTGTGGTGTCACAGCACTAATGTCGACACAATGAATAATAACACGAGCTTCCAAAAATTAAAAAAAACAAAACTAAAAAGCTATTTTTTTTAAACGTCTTAGCATTGCAAACAAAAGTGTAAAATCTATGTAATAAACAGTATTACTACACTTGCATTCCGAATATAAAAAATAAATCACTCGATACTGAAAAAATTAGTACCATATTTAGGGTTGTATAATGCACAGGATTTTGCCCAGATTCATTAATTTGTAGGAGGAGTGCGCATTATAAACAGGAACAATGTGTTTCACTCTTTCCCAGAACGGGAAATCACATGTCCGCCAATAAAACCCAACACATTTAATATTTTGCAACTTTATTGAAGATGAAAAGAAATAAATGGTTCTTAAATTCTCCCAGCAAATGAAACATGCTCAAAGGACTGAAAAATATATACGATTGATATTTAATTCTTACATTTGCAACGGCGATTTTTTTAAAAGTCCAAGAGCATTATAGACACAAACTAGTTTTTTTCTGAAGATTTTCAAGGCCAAGAGGGGGTGCACATTATACAACCCTAAATACGGTAATTCACAAATGCACGAGTGTGAATTACAGTCATTTTTTTGGTAATGAGTGATTTATCTTTGACATTCTCAATACAAGAGTAGTAATACTATAAATATGAAAAATATATCAAAAAATAAAAAGATGCACTTTCAATGTGAAACCACATGAGAAGTGAAGCATTTAATATTAAAAATAATTCTTCTTAGAGGTCATAGGTCATAAGATAAAATCCAGTGTAAGCAACAATTACAAATTGTCTTGTCATTTCATTTGTCAGACAGAAATTATGAGAAAAGATTAAAATACGAAAATTAAAATTGACATATCAAAACAAAACTATAGCTATGAGAAAATTTTTTTTTGGCTCAATGTCAGCTAAAGTAATACAGTGTTAAGCACAAAAAACATCTTTGGCTTGGTTCAGCAGTGTTAAGCACAAAAAACGTCTTTGGCTTGGTTCAGCAGTGTTAAGCACAAAATACGTCTTTGGCTTGGTTCAGCAGTGTTAACCACAAAAAACGTCTTTGGCTTGGTTCAGCAATGTTAAGCACAAAAAAAAAACATCTTTGGCTTGGTTCAACAGTTGTAAGCACAAACAAACGTCTTTGCTTTGGTTCAAAGTCTACTAGTACTAAAGCATTTCAGTGGTATTAAGAAAATAAATTCCTTTAGAATCTAGCTATCAGTCATGACACATAAAAAATAACATACTACAATCACTTTAAAACTGTGACCTAGAAAATATCTGACGTCACGAAACACAAAGTTGGTAAAAATACAAAAAAAAAACCATTCGATAAAATCGAAGGTCTAATGCTGATACAGCATTCAAAGGCATATTTCACACAGTGAAATTCAAACTTGTAATATCACATATCACTTGTTCCCACAAGAAAATATTTTATGAAATACTGTGTCCAGCATGTCTTCTAACTGTCGATATAGTTCAAAAATCAAAAACAACTATATCACCTTTTTTTTAACTTTTAATCTCTGAATTTTGCATTTTACCATTTGTTCAAATTATTTTGTCTGTTTTAATGTACACAAATGTACTTATTTCTCTCTATTTTATAATCAACAATAAATAACAAGAGGCTCGCCTGGTTTTTCATACACAGTTTGATCAAGACGAGATTTTCAAAAAAAAATTTGCAGCAGAATGTTGACAAGGAAAAACTGAACAAGTATATTCTAAAAGCAATTTTGGACACAGTATTGATTTGTTGGACACAGTAAATTGCTGGACCCACTATTTTCAGGGCATTTGTCTCATTTGTCTTTTTTAAGCATCATCGCCTTTAGCCCCTTTAATATTGGAAACCATAAGAAGTAACTAGGTCAAATCTAATTGAAAGACATAGGCAGGGAATGGTATAAAGAATACAATTGAAAATAATTAAATTCAATGAAAATCTGCATCAAACCTCGCCACCACTGATCTAAGATCAGTCAATCTGGATTGTCAGTTCCAGTCCCTAATGATTCACATATTATTGTAATGATTCACATACTATTGTAATGATTCACATTTTATTGTAATGATTCACATTTTATTGTTATGATTGACATATTATTGCAATGATTCACATATTATTGTAATTATTCACATATTATTGTTATCAGAAGGTAATTTATTTGCATTGCCATGGTGTTTTTTTTTTTTTTAAAGATTTATATTATAATTATATAAAAATACAATAATTTGATGGCTAAATTAGTACAATCATGCATTGAGAACAACACAAAGGTTAATTGCTGATGATGTTTAAAATCTAGAATGAAAACTGACCGTAAAATACCAGTATACTGTGTTACGATGGAATATACTTTGAGTGACTGCTGATTAAGTGACAAGACCCCATATTTCAGTTAATATATAGCATGTAAAGCCAGTCGAATGGTTTTAAACTGGCCACTTACAGCAGGTGACCTCTAATTCAAGGTGATCTCTACAACAAGTTAGACTGTACTCGCACGATTTGACAAACTGAAAAATCTCCTTGTGACAGAAACAAATGTGTTAAATAACAAAGTCACCCATTGTGCTATATTTTTATTTATTTTTTATATTAATGTTAATTAATGCTTTTATTTATAACATTTATAAGCACAAGCAGGCAGATAATTAACAATTTTCTCTTTTGTTTAACAAAAACAAATTTGCATATGTTTTCACACAATAATGTTGTCCTCATTTTTGACCTACGTGAACGGTAAATTCACATGACAAACATTTCACATATCTGAACTAGAATTTTTTTTTAATTAATTCATTTGACATGAAAATATAGTGTTCAATAAAAATTGCACAAAATATATTGCCACTTTAACATCTGAAAAGACATAAAATATCATATAAAAAAACACCGATACTCTGAATTTCTGTAATTTTATAGGAATTTTCCACATTAGATATATTGTGTATCCACATCAATAAATGACTTTTCCACAATGTAAACCAGAGCAGCATTCCATATAAATCTAAGCAGGATTTGCCCCATAAAGAAAAAAAAAATTTTTTTAACAAAAGATATAAAGAGATAATTTATGAATGTCTGTTTAAACTCATATGGAATATACCTAAATATATCTATATATATATTTATCTTTTCGATAATAAAATAAAATGATTTAAGATTGAAAGAGAGACAAAAATTAAACAATTTTGTGAACATTTTGAGACATAATTGCTATCTTCTTGAATCACACAAAAAATGTCAACAGAATAACAATTTTTTCTTTATATGTTGTTTTCAAGTTGTATCCATTTCATTCACAGTTCCAAGAATTTCATTTCCACAACATCATAAATCAACAGCAAATTCATAAATATCAACACAATTTTGCTTTTTTGTGACCATGCAAGTCCATCCTAAACAATTTAAAAATTGATATATTTTTCTTTGAACTTCAAAATCCTATTACTATAGAATTTTGTCTAATCACTGATTTACAGAAACATTTTCAATCTAGTATTTAATGTCATGTGATTCATCTAAAATCATGTGACATAATTGACAGGAAGTAGATAGTACACAGTTATCTCCCCTTTCTCTTACACCTGGAATTACAATGAAACCTGTCTTAAGCAAATATGCTTGGAATCAACCTTCTTGTTCTGAATAGACAGGTGTTCAGATTAGACATGTGCTTAGATTAGACATGTGTTCAGAATAGAGAGGTGTTCAGTAAAGATGGGTGTCCAGAATAGACAGGTGTTCAGATAAGACAGGTTAAATTTACAACTATTTCACATATTGGTGACTAATCTGATATTTAATTTGAACAGGGATTCAGATTATTACTGGTTTACTTTAGACAAGTTTCAATGTAAATTGCTATGTTCAATTTGTCAATTCGCAGTCTGCTTTTAAACCTATTCCAGTAAATTAAAGGAATGGATTCTACAAAATTCATTCAAGTCAATCACAGACTGGATATCAAAAACTGGTTTCAGAAAAATCAAGTACTGGATTTGAAATCTGGTTCCATTAACTCAATGATCTCAAAAACTGTTTCCAGTAAATCAAGGAATTCAAAAACTGGTTCCAGCACATCAAGGATTGCAAAAAACTGGTACCAGTAAAGAAAGGATCTCCAAATCTGGTTCCAGCAAATCCGAGATCGCAAAAAAACTGGTTAGAAAATCAAGGAATTCCAAAACTGGTTCCAGTAAATAATGGAATCCCAAACCTTGTTCCAGTATATCAAGGATCTACAAAAATGATTCCATAGACCAATTATTTCCTAATTTAAATTGATGACCTGGGGATGGCCAACCAAAATCATACATCACTCTCAAAGAAATGTTTTTTTCTTGTTGTTCCTGATTGTATATTTGAAGACATCAATTCAAGTTTTAATGCATTCAGCTCTCTTTCTTTTTTCTGCAAAAAAATTATATATGTTCATGAAAATTTACTATATTTCAAAAACTAGTGCATTTTGGAAGATACATTTATATCTACCATAGCATATATTTTTATAACTTGAACTAGGGGCCGTCGTGGTAGTGATAAAATGGCAGATGGATTTACAACTACCTGTGCAATCAGTGCCTATAGCCACTATTGTTGTGAGTTCGAATCCCGCTCATGGCGAGGTGTACTCGATACAATAAATGTGATTATGTTTGTCAGTGATTTGCAGCAGGTCGGTAGTTTTCTTCTGGTACACAGGTTTCCTCCACCACTATATAGCTGATATTTTGTTGAAAGTGGCATTTTACACCATAACCCTAACCATATACCTTGTATTAACAACATATACAATAACAAAAAGGAGACTTTTCAGCATGTCATGGCAAGTTTGTATGATGACAATTATGCCTGCTTTGTAATAGACCAACATTAATTGTACTGGTTTTTTTCATAGTACTATCTCACTGATACAAAAGTCTGCAGGTAGTTATTAGGACACATAATTCTGCCCAGGAGGCAATTTGTCTTTATTCTTCCTCTTTACACTCCACTCACACACATTATCCTCATTCTGAGGTAACATTCTTTTCTCTTACTGCTTAAAGCTGTGTGTTTTGCAGAATAGCAGTACATACCAATTTATAGCTTTGGTTTGAGACGACCTCACAATCTTCCACCCATGAGGAGAGCAAGATAACATCAAGGTGAAAAAAATATCTTGGGTACAGGCGAAAAAATGATCTAACATTTTCCATGTGACTCTACTCAAACACATTATACAGAATCTTTACTCTTACTTATTTAGAGTGCAGGTTTAGTGCAGAAGCAGCAAATATCAATTTTATAGTCTTTGGTTTGACCACAGACCTGATTTTACGAGGACAACAAAAAAGCGGAAATCAGCAATCGGAAGTATTGAATATACTATAAAAAAAGGAATCGTAACGGTAAAATCCGGAATAAAAAAAAGCGGACGAAAATCAGGTCTGTGATCAGACCAGGGCTAAATCCCACGATCTACCACAATTGAGGAGAGCATTCTCACCATTACACTACCAATGATGTGCCAACTTGCTTAGGGGCCGTCATGGCCATGATCGTATGGTAGTTGGATTTACAACTACATATGCAATCAGTGCCTATCACCACTAAAGTTGTGAGTTTGAATCTCGATCAGGGTGAGGTGTACAACATTATGTGATAAAAGTTTGTCAGTGACTTGCAACAGGTCGGTGTTTTTCTCCGGGTACTCTGGTTTCCTCCACCAATAAAACTGACAGAAACAATATAACTGAAATATTGTTGAAAGTGGCATTAAACACAATAAAACCAACCAACCAACTAGCTTAATTATCTCTCTTACCTGTAGTTCTCTATGTAACCATTGTGTGTTGTCATGTAATTCTTGTCTGACTTCAAATAAAATTGTCTCTTTAAGCTGAAAGAAAAAATATTTTGAACTGACGATTTTTAAATGTATCATCATTTATGGGGTAATAATTTTTGTGTATTTCATGCTTCACTAAACCCACGAATATTAAAATGGAATGAAATACAACATTTCCATTGATTTTGTACTGACAGTGTTTGACAACACAAATTCAAGCATAAACCATGTAAATTGGTATCCAGGAATAAAGGTACATTCACAGAACCAAACAAAAGTACATTCACAGTACCCAAATAAAGGTACATTCACAGTACCCAAATAAAAGAAAATATCTTATTTCAAACATAAGAGTACACATTTGATATTCAATTTTGGGGCCAATTCTTTGAAAATTTAGCTCTATGAATTATAATTGGGAAAACAAAAAATATATAGTGAGTGGGTGAATGAGCAATTTTTCAGCTATATCATGGCGAAAACAAATTATATTCGATGTCAGAGATGGTGATGATATCTGCTTTTACACTAGCCCAACACGCTTAGTCAGATTTTTATAGAGCTAGATCACTGAACCCACAATCTGCTGGTAGACATGTTGCCCCACTAGTACACATCCTGATTCCAAGTCCACCGGTCTGTGCTCTTTCTCCTCAATGCTGCATGAAGAGTCTTTGATTTGATGTTCCACCCTCCTCACTGAATTTAGTACTGCTTTGACAACTATTTTACCTATTTTGTTCCAGTATTGTTATAAATACTGTTATAGTGAAAGCCGGAACCTTTGAACCGTAATGAAAGCGGGAGGTTTGGCGCTTTAAAATCTGATTCAACCCACCATTTCTTTAGAAATCCCTGTACCAAGTCAGGGTCATTACGGTTTTCACAGTTTTCCGGTTGTTGACTGATTTTGTCTGTTTATATACTTATGAGTTTTGTCTTTCCCTTTGGAAGATTGTTCGGAGTTCGTTAATTTTGTTATTACCCTTATTACCCTTATTGACCTGACCTCCAGCACACGATCTACCACACTAAGAGTGAGCATGCTTCTACCACACTAAGAGTGAGCATGCTAACTATTAGAACAATGTGGTATATGTACCAACCTCTGCTAAACTGTTATTAAAGCTATTACATGTACAAACCTCTGCTAAACTGTTATTAAAGCTATTACATGTACCAACCTCTGCTAAACTGTTATTAAAGCTATTACATGTACCAACTTCTGCTAAACTGTTATTAAAGCTATTACATGTACCAACCTCTGCTAAACTGTTATTAAAGCTATTACATGTACAAACCTCTGCTAAACTGTTATTAAAGCTATTACATGTACCAACCTCTGCTAAACTGTTATTAAAGCTATTACATGTACCAACCTCTGCTAAACTGTTATTAAAGCTATTACATGTACCAACCTCTGCTAAACTGTTATTAAAGCTATTACATGTACCAACCTCTGCTAAACTGTTATTAAAGCTATTACATGTACCAACCTCTGCTAAACTTTTATTAAAGCTATTACATGTACCAACCTCTGCTAAACTGTTATTAAAGCTATTACATGTACCAACCTCTGCTAAACTGTTATTAAAGCTATTACATGTACCAACCTCTGCTAAACTGTTATTAAAGCTATTACATGTAACAACCTCTGCTAAACTGTTATTAAAGCTATTACATGTACCAACCTCTGCTAAACTGTTATTAAAGCTATTACATGTACCAACCTCTGCTAAACTGTTATTAAAGCTATTACATGTACCAACCTCTGCTAAACTGTTATTAAAGCTATTACATGTACCAACCTCTGCTAAACTGTTATTAAAGCTATTACATGTACCAACCTCTGCTAAACTGTTATTAAAGCTATTACATGTACCAACCTCTGCTAAACTGTTATTAAAGCTATTACATGTACCAACCTCTGCTAAACTGTTATTAAAGCTATTACATGTACCAACCTCTGCTAAACTGTTATTAAAGCTATGTTCTGAACCCACTTCTGAAGCACTCTTCTGACTGTTAGGAAAATCTTTTGATCTACCTGGCCACCAGGTGTCACTTGGTGCTGTTTCTTCTTCTTCCAGTTCATTGGCCACTTGTTGCTGGTAAACCTGTTCCCGTAGCAACTCTGTCATCTGTCATAAAAATATGTTTACATTACCAAATTTTATCATTAAGTTATAAAGGATATGGATGTTTCATTAAACATGTCTTAATTATTTATACAGTCAAACCTGTCTGATGTGACCTTCAAAGGGAGCATTGAAATAGGGTGGGCGAAAAACACAGGTTTAATAATATGAAATGCACTGTGAAGGAAAATTAAAATTAAGGTCACATAATACAATTTATTGCTTAATAGAGGTGTTCACTAAAGCAGGTTTGTATCACCAATACGGCATGAGTTCGCGCCCAGCTTTTTAAATTACAAAAAAGGGTGTACTCGACTCGCAGCCACAAGTGATAAAGTTTACTAGTTGCTTGCTCATGGTCAGTGGTTCTCTCCGGCTTCTTCCACCAATAAAACTGGTCGCCATGATATAGCTGAAATATTGCTGAAAGTGGCGTTAAACACAATAAATCAAATCAAATCATTAAAGAAGGTTTGACTGTATTAAAATTTTCACGACTGCAAAGTTTTTCGATCATATTTTGGCATGGGTGCGCGTCGTCATCTTTTTCCATCTGCAGACACAATGTTGCTTCTCAATAATTAAATTTCTGTTCGACTGATCCTGCTGAAATTTTAAACACAATGACCATATGCACTGAATAAAGGCTAGGGTTAATTTTGGGGAATCAAGTCATACAAAACCCAAAGTTGTCAAACATTGTTGACTGGAGGCAGTCAAATTAAGAATTTACAAAGAGGTAGCCCTTTATTTTAACTACAGTAGTCTCCTTCTTATAAGGCCAGCCTTTCTGCAATAAAAAAAAAGTGGCCTTATAAGGATGGTCTCTCTCTAGGGGGACAAATTAGTACAGTAGACTCCACTTAATTGCAAAGCGGTTAATTGCAAAATTCATATTATTGCAAAAAAAGCTTAAACACCGATCCATTTACCATTCATTTAACGTTAAAACACGCGGTTAATTGCAAAGCGGTTAATGGCAAAATTCGCTTTATTGCAAAGACAATTTTTGCCAAAAATGTATAAAAGTGTCGGTTATTTGCAAAACTACTCTAGAACTGATAAAAAAAGAAGGAGAAAAAAAATCCAATACACCTTTGAACTAATTGATTGATTTTGTTCATGCAGATCGATGTTGAAACGGCGTGTGGTGATAACCTGATCAGACATTTGGAGACGCTATTGAATATTTTAATAAAAATCCATTTACATGTTTATTTGTGTTTAATCCTTTTCCTGAACTTCAATAAAGCTCTAATAAAGAACGTTTTGTGTTATCAGTAACCTCAATCAGTGTTGATCATCCGCCATTTTGATTCAATAATTAAGTGTGTGACCTTACAGGTAAAAGCCCTGGTGTCTATTTTTAGATTTGTAACAATCAGCCACGCAGCAATTCAAAACACATAATTAGTGATCAAAGAAATTAATATGAATGCTGATCAGTGATTAAAAACTTCAAGAGAAGTTAAAATATGTTTACTTAGTTTGTTAATTAATTAATGTAAATTAGAACATCAAACAAAAAATCAAAGCAGATTAATTATTTTTTTTAAATTATTTAATAATGAAAAGTATTCAGATTTTGGGCTTGTGGTTTTTTTATTTTGCTATAAAGCATAGGGGAAAAATGAGTTCGTCATTCAGTAAGCAAAATGTCATCCTATGGTTATAAATATCCACCATCACGTGATATAAACAACTACACAAATCCTCAATACACAAAGCTCCCATTACACAGAAACGGAATGAAGTCAACAACAGAGATATCTATAGATAATAACCTACCAAGATGAAAAGTAAAACCCTACAGTTATAAATAACAATATGGATACTGCAGTAACTATCATTAATTTAGTAACAACTCATTTACAGTACACAAAACGTAACATTTATCGCGTGATCATGTGACACTCGATGTACACAAAAAGCTCCCCCAATCCACAGAAATGATGGAAATATTATTTACACCAGTAATAAACAACAAAGACTTTCATTAAATATTCTAATTTATTATTTACATTCATGCATTTACTTTATCAACATATCAGCAATATCAGCTCCAGGTAAACAAAATGTCAATGTCACGGCACCTGTAGTCTATACTTCCGGTCTGAATAGCATTTCGTTTTATCGCAAAGTCCGCTTAATTGCAAAATTTTCTCTGACAAATAGGCTTTGCAAATAAGCGGAATCTACTGTAGTATTTTATCCTGTCAGTGTATATGAAATCTGACCTTTTAAGAGGATGGTCCTTTGGTGGGAGTGGACTTATAAGAGGGGGATTACTGTAGTAGTAGTAGTAGTTAATTATGAGCAGCTATTGTTTCCATGGTTACATTGTTGTCATTCTGTAATAGTATCAGTGTGTGATCTTTCCTAGTTTAAAGTGAGTTTGTAGAGATTGTTTATCAGTTTCCGTGGTTATAGTGTTGTCATTCCGTAACAGTATCAGTGTGTGATCTTTCCTAGTTGAAAGTGAGTTTGTAGAGATTGTTTATCAGTTTCCGTGGTTACAGTGTTGTCATTCCGTAACAATATCAGTGTGTGATCTTTTCTAGTTTAAAGTGAGTTTGTAGAGATTGTTATCAGTTTCCATGGTTACATTGTTGTCATTCTGTAATAGTATCAGTGTGTGATCTTTCCTAGTTTAAAGTGAGTTTGTAGAGATTGTTTATCAGTTTCCATGGTTACATTGTTGTCATTCTGTAATAGTATCAGTGTGTGATCTTTTCTAGTTTAAAGTGAGTTTGTAGAGATTGTTTATCAGTTTCCATGGTTACATTGTTGTCATTCCGTAACAGTATCAGTGTGTGATCTTTTCTAGTTTAAAGTGAGTTTGTAGAGATTGTGTATCAGTTTCCATGATTATATTGTTGTCATTCTGTAATAGTATCAGTGTGTGATCTTTCCTAGTTTAAAGCGAGTTTGTAGAGATTGCTTATCAGTTTCCATGGTTACAGTGTTGTCATTCCGTAACAGTATCAGTGTGTGATCTTTCCTAGTTGAAAGTGAGTTTGTAGAGATTGTTTATCAGTTTCCATGGTTACATTGTTGTCATTCTGTAATAGTATCAGTGTGTGATCTTTTCTAGTTTAAAGTGAGTTTGTAGAGATTGTTTATCAGTTTCCATGGTTACATTGTTGTCATTCCGTAACAGTATCAGTGTGTGATCTTTTCTAGTTTAAAGTGAGTTTGTAGAGATTGTTTATCAGTTTCCATGGTTACATTGTTGTCATTCTGTAATAGTATCAGTGTGATCTTTTCTAGTTGAAAGTGAATTTGTAGAGATTGTTTATCAGTTTCCGTGGTTACAGTGTTGTCATTCCGTAACAATATCAGTGTGTGATCTTTTCTAGTTTAAAGTGAGTTTGTAGAGATTGTTTATCAGTTTCCATGGTTACATTGTTGTCATTCTGTAATAGTATCAGTGTGTGATCTTTTCTAGTTTAAAGTGAGTTTGTAGAGATTGTTTATCAGTTTCCATGGTTACATTGTTGTCATTCTGTAATAGTATCAGTGTGTGATCTTTTCTAGTTTAAAGTGAGTTTGTAGAGATTGTTTATCAGTTTCCATGGTTACATTGTTGTCATTCCGTAACAGTATCAGTGTTTGATCTTTTCTAGTTTAAAGTGAGTTTGTAGAGATTGTTTATCAGTTTCCATGGTTACATTGTTGTCATTCTGTAATAGTATCAGTGTGTGATCTTTTCTAGTTTAAAAGTGAGTTTGTAGAGATTGTTTATCAGTTTCCATGGTTACATTGTTGTCATTTCGTAACAGTATCAGTGTGTGATCTTTCCTAGTTGAAAGTGAGTTTGTAGAGATTGTTTATCAGTTTCCGTGGTTACAGTGTTGTCATTCCGTAACAATATCAGTGTGTGATCTTTCCTAGTTTAAAGCGAGTTTGTAGAGATTGCTTATCAGTTTCCGTGGTTACAGTGTTGTCATTCCGTAACAGTATCAGTGTGTGATCTTTCCTAGTTGAAAGTGAGTTTGTAGAGATTGTTTATCAGTTTCCATGGTTACATTGTTGTCATTCTGTAATAGTATCAGTGTGTGATCTTTTCTAGTTTAAAGTGAGTTTGTAGAGATTGTTTATCAGTTTCCATGGTTACATTGTTGTCATTTCGTAACAGTATCAGTGTGTGATCTTTTCTAGTTTAAAGTGAGTTTGTAGAGATTGTGTATCAGTTTCCATGATTATATTGTTGTCATTCTGTAATAGTATCAGTGTGTGATCTTTCCTAGTTTAAAGCGAGTTTGTAGAGATTGCTTATCAGTTTCCATGGTTACAGTGTTGTCATTCCGTAACAGTATCAGTGTGTGATCTTTCCTAGTTGAAAGTGAGTTTGTAGAGATTGTTTATCAGTTTCCATGGTTACATTGTTGTCATTCTGTAATAGTATCAGTGTGTGATCTTTTCTAGTTTAAAGTGAGTTTGTAGAGATTGTGTATCAGTTTCCATGATTATATTGTTGTCATTCTGTAATAGTATCAGTGTGTGATCTTTCCTAGTTTAAAGCGAGTTTGTAGAGATTGCTTATCAGTTTCCGTGGTTACAGTGTTGTCATTCCGTAACAGTATCAGTGTGTGATCTTTCCTAGTTGAAAGTGAGTTTGTAGAGATTGTTTATCAGTTTCCATGGTTACATTGTTGTCATTCTGTAATAGTATCAGTGTGTGATCTTTTCTAGTTTAAAGTGAGTTTGTAGAGATTGTTTATCAGTTTCCATGGTTACATTGTTGTCATTTCGTAACAGTATCAGTGTGTGATCTTTTCTAGTTTAAAGTGAGTTTGTAGAGATTGTGTATCAGTTTCCATGATTATATTGTTGTCATTCTGTAATAGTATCAGTGTGTGATCTTTCCTAGTTTAAAGCGAGTTTGTAGAGATTGCTTATCAGTTTCCATGGTTACAGTGTTGTCATTCCGTAACAGTATCAGTGTGTGATCTTTCCTAGTTGAAAGTGAGTTTGTAGAGATTGTTTATCAGTTTCCATGGTTACATTGTTGTCATTCTGTAATAGTATCAGTGTGTGATCTTTTCTAGTTTAAAGTGAGTTTGTAGAGATTGTTTATCAGTTTCCATGGTTACATTGTTGTCATTCTGTAATAGTATCAGTGTGTGATCTTTTCTAGTTGAAAGTGAGTTTGTAGAGATTGTTTATCAGTTTCCGTGGTTACAGTGTTGTCATTCCGTAACAATATCAGTGTGTGATCTTTTCTAGTTTAAAGTGAGTTTGTAGAGATTGTTTATCAGTTTCCATGGTTACATTGTTGTCATTCTGTAATAGTATCAGTGTGTGATCTTTTCTAGTTTAAAGTGAGTTTGTAGAGATTGTTTATCAGTTTCCATGGTTACATTGTTGTCATTCCGTAACAGTATCAGTGTGTGATCTTTCCTAGTTTAAAGTGAGTTTGTAGAGATTGTTTATCAGTTTCCATGGTTACATTGTTGTCATTCTGTAATAGTATCAGTGTGTGATCTTTTCTAGTTTAAAGTGAGTTTGTAGAGATTGTTTATCAGTTTCCATGGTTACATTGTTGTCATTCCGTAACAGTATCAGTGTTTGATCTTTTCTAGCTTAAAGTGAGTTTGTAGAGATTGTTTATCAGTTTCCATGGTTACATTGTTGTCATTCTGTAATAGTATCAGTGTGTGATCTTTTCTAGTTTAAAAGTGAGTTTGTAGAGATTGTTTATCAGTTTCCATGGTTACATTGTTGTCATTCTGTAATAGTATCAGTGTGTGATCTTTCCTAGTTTAAAGTGAGTTTGTAGAGATTGTTTATCAGTTTCCATGGTTACATTGTTGTCATTCTGTAATAGTATCAGTGTGTGATCTTTTCTAGTTTAAAGTGAGTTTGTAGAGATTGTTTATCAGTTTCCATGGTTACATTGTTGTCATTCCGTAACAGTATCAGTGTGTGATCTTTTCTAGTTTAAAGTGAGTTTGTAGAGATTGTGTATCAGTTTCCATGATTATATTGTTGTCATTCTGTAATAGTATCAGTGTGTGATCTTTCCTAGTTGAAAGTGAGTTTGTAGAGATTGCTTATCAGTTTCCATGGTTACAGTGTTGTCATTCCGTAACAGTATCAGTGTGTGATCTTTCCTAGTTGAAAGTGAGTTTGTAGAGATTGTTTATCAGTTTCCATGGTTACATTGTTGTCATTCTGTAATAGTATCAGTGTGTGATCTTTTCTAGTTTAAAGTGAGTTTGTAGAGATTGTTTATCAGTTTCCATGGTTACATTGTTGTCATTTCGTAACAGTATCAGTGTGTGATCTTTTCTAGTTTAAAGTGAGTTTGTAGAGATTGTTTATCAGTTTCCATGGTTACATTGTTGTCATTCTGTAATAGTATCAGTGTGTGATCTTTTCTAGTTGAAAGTGAGTTTGTAGAGATTGTTTATCAGTTTCCGTGGTTACAGTGTTGTCATTCCGTAACAATATCAGTGTGTGATCTTTTCTAGTTTAAAGTGAGTTTGTAGAGATTGTTTATCAGTTTCCATGGTTACATTGTTGTCATTCTGTAATAGTATCAGTGTGTGATCTTTTCTAGTTTAAAGTGAGTTTGTAGAGATTGTTTATCAGTTTCCATGGTTACATTGTTGTCATTCTGTAATAGTATCAGTGTGTGATCTTTTCTAGTTTAAAGTGAGTTTGTAGAGATTGTTTATCAGTTTCCATGGTTACATTGTTGTCATTCCGTAACAGTATCAGTGTTTGATCTTTTCTAGTTTAAAGTGAGTTTGTAGAGATTGTTTATCAGTTTCCATGGTTACATTGTTGTCATTCTGTAATAGTATCAGTGTGTGATCTTTTCTAGTTTAAAAGTGAGTTTGTAGAGATTGTTTATCAGTTTCCATGGTTACATTGTTGTCATTTCGTAACAGTATCAGTGTGTGATCTTTTCTAGTTTAAAGTGAGTTTGTAGAGATTGTGTATCAGTTTCCATGATTATATTGTTGTCATTCTGTAATAGTATCAGTGTGTGATCTTTCCTAGTTTAAAGCGAGTTTGTAGAGATTGCTGATCAGTTTCCGTGGTTACAGTGTTGTCATTCCGTAACAGTATCAGTGTGTGATCTTTCCTAGTTGAAAGTGAGTTTGTAGAGATTGTTTATCAGTTTCCATGGTTACATTGTTGTCATTCTGTAATAGTATCAGTGTGTGATCTTTTCTAGTTTAAAGTGAGTTTGTAGAGATTGTTTATCAGTTTCCATGGTTACATTGTTGTCATTTCGTAACAGTATCAGTGTGTGATCTTTTCTAGTTTAAAGTGAGTTTGTAGAGATTGTGTATCAGTTTCCATGATTATATTGTTGTCATTCTGTAATAGTATCAGTGTGTGATCTTTCCTAGTTTAAAGCGAGTTTGTAGAGATTGTTTATCAGTTTCCATGGTTACAGTGTTGTCATTCCGTAACAGTATCAGTGTGTGATCTTTCCTAGTTGAAAGTGAGTTTGTAGAGATTGTTTATCAGTTTCCATGGTTACATTGTTGTCATTCTGTAATAGTATCAGTGTGTGATCTTTTCTAGTTTAAAGTGAGTTTGTAGAGATTGTTTATCAGTTTCCATGGTTACATTGTTGTCATTCTGTAATAGTATCAGTGTGTGATCTTTTCTAGTTGAAAGTGAGTTTGTAGAGATTGTTTATCAGTTTCCGTGGTTACAGTGTTGTCATTCCGTAACAATATCAGTGTGTGATCTTTTCTAGTTTAAAAGTGAGTTTGTAGAGATTGTTTATCAGTTTCCATGGTTACATTGTTGTCATTCTGTAATAGTATCAGTGTGTGATCTTTTCTAGTTTAAAGTGAGTTTGTAGAGATTGTTTATCAGTTTCCATGGTTACATTGTTGTCATTCCGTAACAGTATCAGTGTGTGATCTTTTCTAGCTTAAAGTGAGTTTGTAGAGATTGTTTATCAGTTTCCATGGTTACATTGTTGTCATTCTGTAATAGTATCAGTGTGTGATCTTTCCTAGTTTAAAGTGAGTTTGTAGAGATTGTTTATCAGTTTCCATGGTTACATTGTTGTCATTCTGTAATAGTATCAGTGTGTGATCTTTTCTAGTTTAAAGTGAGTTTGTAGAGATTGTTTATCAGTTTCCATGGTTACATTGTTGTCATTCCGTAACAGTATCAGTGTTTGATCTTTTCTAGCTTAAAGTGAGTTTGTAGAGATTGTTTATCAGTTTCCATGGTTACATTGTTGTCATTCTGTAATAGTATCAGTGTGTGATCTTTTCTAGTTTAAAAGTGAGTTTGTAGAGATTGTTTATCAGTTTCCATGGTTACATTGTTGTCATTCTGTAATAGTATCAGTGTGTGATCTTTCCTAGTTTAAAGTGAGTTTGTAGAGATTGCTTATCAGTTTCCATGGTTACATTGTTGTCATTCTGTAATAGTATCAGTGTGTGATCTTTCCTAGTTTAAAGTGAGTTTGTAGAGATTGTTTATCAGTTTCCATGGTTACATTGTTGTCATTCTGTAATAGTATCAGTGTGTGATCTTTTCTAGTTTAAAGTGAGTTTGTAGAGATTGTTTATCAGTTTCCATGGTTACATTGTTGTCATTCTGTAATAGTATCAGTGTGTGATCTTTTCTAGTTTAAAGTGAGTTTGTAGAGATTGTTTATCAGTTTCCATGGTTACATTGTTGTCATTCTGTAATAGTATCAGTGTGTGATCTTTTCTATTTTAAAGTGAGTTTGTAGAGATTGTTTATCAGTTTCCATGGTTACATTGTTGTCATTCCGTAACAGTATCAGTGTGTGATCTTTTCTAGTTTAAAGTGAGTTTGTAGAGATTGTTTATCAGTTTCCATGGTTACATTGTTGTCATTACGTAACAGTATCAGTGTTTGATCTTTTCTAGTTTAAAGTGAGTTTGTAGAGATTGTTTATCAGTTTCCATGGTTACATTGTTGTCATTCTGTAATAGTATCAGTGTGTGATCTTTTCTAGTTTAAAAGTGAGTTTGTAGAGATTGTTTATCAGTTTCCATGGTTACATTGTTGTCATTTCGTAACAGTATCAGTGTGTGATCTTTTCTAGTTTAAAGTGAGTTTGTAGAGATTGTGTATCAGTTTTCATGATTATATTGTTGTCATTCTGTAATAGTATCAGTGTGTGATCTTTCCTAGTTTAAAGCGAGTTTGTAGAGATTGCTTATCAGTTTCCGTGGTTACAGTGTTGTCATTCCGTAACAGTATCAGTGTGTGATCTTTCCTAGTTGAAAGTGAGTTTGTAGAGATTGTTTATCAGTTTCCATGGTTACATTGTTGTCATTCTGTAATAGTATCAGTGTGTGATCTTTTCTAGTTTAAAGTGAGTTTGTAGAGATTGTTTATCAGTTTCCATGGTTACATTGTTGTCATTCCGTAACAGTATCAGTGTGTGATCTTTTCTAGTTTAAAGTGAGTTTGTAGAGATTGTTTATCAGTTTCCATGGTTACATTGTTGTCATTCTGTAATAGTATCAGTGTGTGATCTTTTCTAGTTGAAAGTGAGTTTGTAGAGATTGTTTATCAGTTTCCGTGGTTACAGTGTTGTCATTCCGTAACAATATCAGTGTGTGATCTTTTCTAGTTTAAAGTGAGTTTGTAGAGATTGTTTATCAGTTTCCATGGTTACATTGTTGTCATTCTGTAATAGTATCAGTGTGTGATCTTTTCTAGTTTAAAGTGAGTTTGTAGAGATTGTTTATCAGTTTCCATGGTTACATTGTTGTCATTCTGTAATAGTATCGGTGTGTGATCTTTTCTAGTTTAAAGTGAGTTTGTAGAGATTGTTTATCAGTTTCCATGGTTACATTGTTGTCATTCCGTAACAGTATCAGTGTGTGATCTTTTCTAGCTTAAAGTGAGTTTGTAGAGATTGTTTATCAGTTTCCATGGTTACATTGTTGTCATTCTGTAATAGTATTAGTGTGTGATCTTTTCTAGTTTAAAGTGAGTTTGTAGAGATTGTTTATCAGTTTCCATGGTTACATTGTTGTCATTCTGTAACAGTATCAGTGTTTGATCTTTTCTAGTTTAAGGTGAGTTTGTAGAGATTGTTTATCAGTTTCCATGGTTACATTGTTGTCATTCTGTAATAGTATCAGTGTGTGATCTTTTCTAGTTTAAAAGTGAGTTTGTAGAGATTGTTTATCAGTTTCCATGGTTACATTGTTGTCATTCTGTAATAGTATCAGTGTGTGATCTTTTCTAGTTTAAAGTGAGTTTGTAGAGATTGCTTATCAGTTTCCATGGTTACATTGTTGTCATTCTGTAATAGTATCAGTGTGTGATCTTTTCTAGTTTAAAGCGAGTTTGTAGAGATTGTTTATCAGTTTCCGTGGTTACAGTGTTGTCATTCCGTAACAGTATCAGTGTGTGATCTTTCCTAGTTGAAAGTGAGTTTGTAGAGATTGTTTATCAGTTTCCATGGTTACATTGTTGTCATTCTGTAATAGTATCAGTGTGTGATCTTTTCTAGTTTAAAGTGAGTTTGTAGAGATTGCTTATCAGTTTCCATGGTTACATTGTTGTCATTCTGTAATAGTATCAGTGTGTGATCTTTCCTAGTTTAAAGTGAGTTTGTAGAGATTGCTTATCAGTTTCCATGGTTACATTGTTGTCATTCTGTAATAGTATCAGTGTGTGATCTTTTCTAGTTTAAAGTGAGTTTGTAGAGATTGTTTATCAGTTTCCATGGTTACATTGTTGTCATTCTGTAATAGTATCAGTGTGTGATATTTTCTAGTTTAAAAGTGAGTTTGTAGAGATTGTTTATCAGTTTCCATGGTTACATTGTTGTCATTCTGTAATAGTATCAGTGTGTGATCTTTCCTAGTTTAAAGTGAGTTTGTAGAGATTGCTTATCAGTTTCCATGGTTACATTGTTGTCATTCTGTAATAGTATCAGTGTGTGATCTTTCCTAGTTTAAAGTGAGTTTGTAGAGATTGTTTATCAGTTTCCATGGTTACATTGTTGTCATTCTGTAATAGTATCAGTGTGTGATCTTTCCTAGTTTAAAGTGAGTTTGTAGAGATTGTTTATCAGTTTCCATGGTTACATTGTTGTCATTCTGTAATAGTATCAGTGTGTGATCTTTTCTAGTTTAAAGTGAGTTTGTAGAGATTGTTTATCAGTTTCCATGGTTACATTGTTGTCATTCCGTAACAGTATCAGTGTTTGATCTTTTCTAGCTTAAAGTGAGTTTGTAGAGATTGTTTATCAGTTTCCATGGTTACATTGTTGTCATTCTGTAATAGTATCAGTGTGTGATCTTTTCTAGTTTAAAAGTGAGTTTGTAGAGATTGTTTATCAGTTTCCATGGTTACATTGTTGTCATTCTGTAATAGTATCAGTGTGTGATCTTTCCTAGTTTAAAGTGAGTTTGTAGAGATTGCTTATCAGTTTCCATGGTTACATTGTTGTCATTCTGTAATAGTATCAGTGTGTGATCTTTCCTAGTTTAAAGTGAGTTTGTAGAGATTGTTTATCAGTTTCCATGGTTACATTGTTGTCATTCTGTAATAGTATCAGTGTGTGATCTTTTCTAGTTTAAAGTGAGTTTGTAGAGATTGTTTATCAGTTTCCATGGTTACATTGTTGTCATTCTGTAATAGTATCAGTGTGTGATCTTTTCTAGTTTAAAGTGAGTTTGTAGAGATTGTTTATCAGTTTCCATGGTTACATTGTTGTCATTCTGTAATAGTATCAGTGTGTGATCTTTTCTATTTTAAAGTGAGTTTGTAGAGATTGTTTATCAGTTTCCATGGTTACATTGTTGTCATTCCGTAACAGTATCAGTGTGTGATCTTTTCTAGTTTAAAGTGAGTTTGTAGAGATTGTTTATCAGTTTCCATGGTTACATTGTTGTCATTCCGTAACAGTATCAGTGTGTGATCTTTCCTAGTTGAAAGTGAGTTTGTAGAGATTGTTTATCAGTTTCCATGGTTACATTGTTGTCATTCTGTAATAGTATCAGTGTGTGATCTTTTCTAGTTTAAAGTGAGTTTGTAGAGATTGTTTATCAGTTTCCATGGTTACATTGTTGTCATTCCGTAACAGTATCAGTGTGTGATCTTTTCTAGTTTAAAGTGAGTTTGTAGAGATTGTTTATCAGTTTCCATGGTTACATTGTTGTCATTCTGTAATAGTATCAGTGTGTGATCTTTTCTAGTTGAAAGTGAGTTTGTAGAGATTGTTTATCAGTTTCCGTGGTTACAGTGTTGTCATTCCGTAACAATATCAGTGTGTGATCTTTTCTAGTTTAAAGTGAGTTTGTAGAGATTGTTTATCAGTTTCCATGGTTACATTGTTGTCATTCTGTAATAGTATCAGTGTGTGATCTTTTCTAGTTTAAAGTGAGTTTGTAGAGATTGTTTATCAGTTTCCATGGTTACATTGTTGTCATTCTGTAATAGTATCGGTGTGTGATCTTTTCTAGTTTAAAGTGAGTTTGTAGAGATTGTTTATCAGTTTCCATGGTTACAGTGTTGTCATTCCGTAACAGTATCAGTGTGTGATCTTTTCTAGCTTAAAGTGAGTTTGTAGAGATTGTTTATCAGTTTCCATGGTTACATTGTTGTCATTCTGTAATAGTATTAGTGTGTGATCTTTTCTAGTTTAAAGTGAGTTTGTAGAGATTGTTTATCAGTTTCCATGGTTACATTGTTGTCATTCTGTAACAGTATCAGTGTTTGATCTTTTCTAGTTTAAAGTGAGTTTGTAGAGATTGTTTATCAGTTTCCATGGTTACATTGTTGTCATTCTGTAATAGTATCAGTGTGTGATCTTTTCTAGTTTAAAAGTGAGTTTGTAGAGATTGTTTATCAGTTTCCATGGTTACATTGTTGTCATTCTGTAATAGTATCAGTGTGTGATCTTTTCTAGTTTAAAGTGAGTTTGTAGAGATTGCTTATCAGTTTCCATGGTTACATTGTTGTCATTCTGTAATAGTATCAGTGTGTGATCTTTTCTAGTTTAAAGTGAGTTTGTAGAGATTGCTTATCAGTTTCCATGGTTACATTGTTGTCATTCTGTAATAGTATCAGTGTGTGATCTTTCCTAGTTTAAAGCGAGTTTGTAGAGATTGTTTATCAGTTTCCGTGGTTACAGTGTTGTCATTCCGTAACAGTATCAGTGTGTGATCTTTCCTAGTTGAAAGTGAGTTTGTAGAGATTGCTTATCAGTTTCCATGGTTACATTGTTGTCATTCTGTAATAGTATCAGTGTGTGATCTTTCCTAGTTTAAAGTGAGTTTGTAGAGATTGCTTATCAGTTTCCATGGTTACATTGTTGTCATTCTGTAATAGTATCAGTGTGTGATCTTTTCTAGTTTAAAGTGAGTTTGTAGAGATTGTTTATCAGTTTCCATGGTTACATTGTTGTCATTCTGTAATAGTATCAGTGTGTGATATTTTCTAGTTTAAAAGTGAGTTTGTAGAGATTGTTTATCAGTTTCCATGGTTACATTGTTGTCATTCTGTAATAGTATCAGTGTGTGATCTTTCCTAGTTTAAAGTGAGTTTGTAGAGATTGCTTATCAGTTTCCATGGTTACATTGTTGTCATTCTGTAATAGTATCAGTGTGTGATCTTTCCTAGTTTAAAGTGAGTTTGTAGAGATTGCTTATCAGTTTCCATGGTTACATTGTTGTCATTCTGTAATAGTATCAGTGTGTGATCTTTTCTAGTTTAAAGTGAGTTTGTAGAGATTGCTTATCAGTTTCCATGGTTACATTGTTGTCATTCTGTAATAGTATCAGTGTGTGATCTTTCCTAGTTTAAAGTGAGTTTGTAGAGATTGCTTATCAGTTTCCATGGTTACATTGTTGTCATTCTGTAATAGTATCAGTGTGTGATCTTTTCTAGTTTAAAGTGAGTTTGTAGAGATTGTTTATCAGTTTCCATGGTTACATTGTTGTCATTCTGTAATAGTATCAGTGTGTGATCTTTTCTAGTTTAAAAGTGAGTTTGTAGAGATTGTTTATCAGTTTCCATGGTTACATTGTTGTCATTCTGTAATAGTATCAGTGTGTGATCTTTCCTAGTTTAAAGTGAGTTTGTAGAGATTGCTTATCAGTTTCCATGGTTACATTGTTGTCATTCTGTAATAGTATCAGTGTGTGATCTTTCCTAGTTTAAAGTGAGTTTGTAGAGATTGCTTAACAGTTTCCATGGTTACATTGTTGTCATTCTGTAATAGTATCAGTGTGTGATCTTTCCTAGTTTAAAGTGAGTTTGTAGAGATTGTTTATCAGTTTCCATGGTTACATTGTTGTCATTCTGTAATAGTATCAGTGTGTGATCTTTCTTAGCTGTAAGTGATTTTGTTCTTATCTCTTTGTGTTATAAATCTTAAGGTACTGGTTAGTAAGAGGTTTGGGTTGTAGAGATTGTCAACCATAACTGCGATATCAGCCGCCCAACTGTGTAATACATGTAGTTTCAATATTACCTTCCTGACAATGTCGAGGGCCAATAGAGGATTATAATTGTCATTGCCCATATTTATTCCACCAAGTCTGTTCGCCAACATTTGTTCCATAAGTAGTATCTCTTTCCGCACCTCTGCCCAAAGTAAGTGTAATTCCTGAACATCATCCCTACAGAAGCATAGACAAATTATGAAATATTTCAAAGAAACATAAAATCTGTTTTTCAATATATTGACAAAAAATCTATTTTAAATAAAATGAAGCCATTGTAAAATGGAATTTGCTTTGATTGATGTTTTTTGTCACTCAGCAACATTTCCAAAGGGGATACCTCTATAGCAACATCCCCAATCAACAATGATCATATTATTTTGGGAATTGGTCATTAAGTTGATTTAAAGATTTACTTAACAGATTTTTGCTGCTTAAATCTCAGATCAAAATCTTACTAAATAATGATAATTAAACTAAGATCAATCTCCCTCAGACATATGTAACCCTAGACGATTTTGACTATCGTGCTTAGGCTATTTACTTATCTTGCTCCCAAAGCCTTTGAAATTATTTGCCATATTTGGTTTTCCAATCTTTTGACTGAGCATGCCTGATGAAGGTTTTGGCAGAAAAGTGATGTAAGCACTAAATGAGATATTCCAGCCACGATATAACTGAAATATTGTTGAAAGTGACGTTAAACACCATAAACCCTAACCCCACCCCCATCTACATTTTTTCTTCTCACCTGTCACCATACGAGAGATCATCTCTGACTAGCTGCATCTTGACCAGGAAGTGAGATTCCATCGTGTTTAATTCTGCTTTATATCTCTGTAGTGTGTGTTGTACTAATTTAGTTTCTTCTTCAAGTTGCTGCAAAAAAAACCAACATTATTCAGAAATAAATATGCAGTAGGGCCGTCGTGGTCATGATCATGTAGTAGTTGGATTTACAAATACCTATGCAATCAGTGCCTATCACCACAAACGTGAGTTCGAATCCCGGTCATTTTGAGTCGTACTCGATACAACATTATGTGATAAAGTTTGTCAGTGACTTGCGGCAGGTCAGTGGTTTTCTCTGGATTCCTGCACCAATAAAACTGACCGCCACGATAAAACTGAAATATTGTTGAAAGTGGCGTTAAACACCATAGCCCATAACACTCTTCTTCTTCAAGCTATTGCAAAAAAAAGTATATATATCACATTTGAACGAGTGATTGTTGTATAAAGCTAAGTAAGTAATATTTCATTTATATCATATACAGTTAGTACACAATATAAATGGTCTTTAACAGATTCTACCTTTCCTTAACTACAAGTATTTCATAGATCTTGCTATTGTACTGGCCATGTTTATGTTGTCATATCATATACAGTTAGTACACAATATAAATGGTCTTTAACAGATTCTACCTTTCCTTAACTACAAGTATTTCATAGATCTTGCTATTGTACTGGCCATGTTTATGTTGTCATATCATATACAGTTAGTACACAATATAAATGGTCTTTAACAGATTCTACCTTTCCTTAACTACAAGTATTTCATAGATCTTGCTATTGTACTGGCCATGTTTATGTTGTCATTCTTTTTTGTGAGTGTGTGGCATATTTGAATGGAAGCAAATCTTTGCAGATTTTTGATTGTTTGTTTTTTATCTGCATTGCAATTGTAGATCCAATTATCAAGAAGGGGAGGGGGCTGGGACCCCATTTTAACCCCACCACCTTCTTTGTGCCTGTCTTAAGCCAGACTGATTCACCTGTTGTTTTTTCAGTTGTGTCCATTTCTTTATATTGAACTTTGGTGAAAATCTAGTTACAAATCTTTGGCCTGTAGAATCAGTCTGAAAACATCAAAAAGTATTAAAATTTAATTCAATTTAAAGCATTAATTTAATTTTTTATTAAAAGTAAAGGTCAGCAATCAGCAGATAATAAAATTGAATATCTAATTTTTTTTTCTTTGGAATAAACTATTGTAAGTTGGAATGAGTGAGTGAGTGATTTTTTGTTTAACCTCAACTCAGCAATTTTTCAGCTACTTCTTGTCGAGAACAAGTTAATTCTCACTGGCATGATGATGAGGTCCTCTTTGTACTAGACCAACACGTTTAGTTGGATTTTTATAGTGCAGGCTCACTGAAACAACAGCCTGGTGGTAGACATGTCGCCCAAATCAGACACATTACCCTGATTCCGAGCCCATCAGATTTTGCTCTTTCTCCTTAATGCTGTGTGCTTAGCGGAGAAGCAACAAATACCAATTTAATAGGCTTTGGTTTGACCCAATAAAGGCTCAAATCCACGATCTACTGCACTCAAGGTGAGCATGCTAACCATTATACCACCAATGCTGTTCTCATACTAAGGGGGAAACGATTCACCGTATGTACCGAAATCACGATTATTTTGGGGACGGTTCGGTTCACGATACGTGGAGGCCGCTTACGATACAAACGATATGATGCTCATTTTTTGAAAAAAAGTAGTGTTGAACTTCCGTTTTCTTCTTTTGGTGATCATTTAATTAATATTTTGAGAAAAGAGAATGGATTAATTTACACTTTTAAAATTAATTAATCAAATATCAAATATCTATAATTTCCGCTAGTATGTAAGCGACCTCATATAAAAAAAACATGGCAGCACCCATGTTAACCAGCATGGACTTCAAGGAATAGTTACAGTTTCCTATAAAACGTATCGTGATACGTATCGTAATAGATATCAAATATCGCGATACGTATCGCTTGTGGAAAAAGTGTATCGTTACACCCCTATCTCATACCAAGAAAACAATCTTTATGTTTCTGTTACATAACAAACTGTTATCATTTTTTTAGACCAGCACTTTGAACCTAGTACCGGTAGCATAGGTTTCGTGGCATGGAATATGATGAAACTAAGTGGCTTTAAAACAAATAATAAATAATATTATACACGTACCTTGAAAGACACTGGTTGATTGACAAGTTTCATCAATTTATAATACTCCAAACTATTATTACACCAACTGGACACACTATCTGTTTTCGATACCAGCGATGCCGTGGACAAATTCAGACTGTATTCACTTTCTGAATTATAATGATCCATATCAGAGTATGTCCGATTCGGCATGGGCGTAAAGTCACTAAATACTGAAAGACTTGTAGGAGATGAGCTATGAGGGTGAACCTGATTGGAAAACAATGTTTGTTTCGATGAAGGCTCTGCAGTTTTAGGATTGTTTTGCCGGTAGCCATATGGAGTCGAGGACCGTTGTGGTTGGTCCATGGGTACACTTCCGTCAGAAGCAGTCCTTGTTAGTGGATAATCAGAAGTTTTCTTAGTCTGATACACACCATAATCACTGTTGGTTGAAAGTTTATCCAATTCTACACTCATACTTCGTGGTCCTATTTCTTTGTATAAATGGGACACAACTCTAGGTTTGCCCATCTTTTTGTTTGGGTTTGTGTTGATCCAATTCCTCGGCAATTCTATGGTTAGAATAACAGATTTATCACTTTCGGAACAGGTACCAGAATCCTCCCCGTCTCGTTCATGCAAATGATAAGATATCGTTGGAGCGTGTAAATATTCACTAAAATCGTCAGTTCCGACGGCCACATCAATTCTCGATCCACTATAATTGTTATCCATGAAACCTTCAGATCCAGAAATATCCAATGAAATGCTCTGATTTCCATCAGGGGAGGTAATACTCATCTTTGATGTGTTTGACTTGGTGGGCAGGATAGTAATACTACTTTTAAATGTCTGATCACTTTCTGTACTGCTTCCTAGACTACACACCTAAAAGTCAAGATGTAGAAAATAATTAGTTGTTATTTACAAATACTGTATACCCTGTAATCAAAGGACAAATTAATTACATAATTATAAATCCCTTCCAGTGACGAGGTGACTTCAATAAACTTTTAAGTGATAAAGTTAGTTAGTTAGGTGAGTCGGGCTTTTGCATGACATAGATCTACAATGTACATATTATCTTGTTACCTTGTCGTCGAGATCTATTATAGGCTCAGCCTCTATGATCCATCTCAATATAAAATATATAAGAAAAAAATACTGTGAACAAATGCCTGGTAATTTTTTGTATAAGTCTGCTGCTAGAATACAAAAAGTGGATTATACTATATGCAGGGCTGTTTATCTTAATAGATAAATGTATAAAATATTTAAACAATGACACTTAATTAGATAGCTGAATGTTTATTTTTTAGATCCACAAGTTTTGATGTCTCACACATCTACCTCAGGAAAACTATATTGTAAAACTTATTCCATGCAGCAATATTTTCTATTTATAAAGGGGTTGTGGTCGTATGGAAGTTGGATTTACAACTATCTATGTAATCAGTGCCTATCACCACTAACGTTGAGGGTTCGAATCCCACTCAGGCAAGGTGTGCTCAATACAACATTAAAGTTTGTCAGTGACTTCAGCAGGTTGGTGGTTTTCTCTTGATACAGTGGTTTTATACACCAATAAAACTGAATGCCACAATATATCTGAATGCCACAATAAAACTGAATGCCACAATATATCTGAATGCCACAATAAAACTGAATGCCACAATAAAACTGAATGCCACAATATATCTGAATGCCACAATAAAACTGAATGCCACAATATATCTGAATGCCACAATAAAACTGGATGCCACAATAAAACTGAATGCCACAATAAAACTGAATGCCACAATATATCTGAATGCCACAATAAAACTGAATGCCACAATAAAACTGAATGCCACAATATATCTGAATGCCACAATATATCTGAATGCCACAATAAAACTGAATGCCACAGTAAAACTGAATGCCACAATATATCTGAATGCCACAATAAAACTGAATGCCACAATATATCTGAATGCCACAATAAAACTGAATGCCACAATAAAACTGAATGCCACAATATATCTGAATGCCACAATAAAACTGAATGTCACAATATATCTGAATGCCACAATATATCTGAAATATTGTTGAAAGTGACGTGAAACAACATAACCCTAACCCAAATTTATGATCAGGATTTTGGAGTTTCAATTTATTTCTTACCTTCTGTATAACTGGTGGTTCTGGCATTTCAGCTTCAGCAAAGCCACTACTGTCTGATTGTACACTCTCTATCTTACCAATGGACCCAAGATCTGAAAATATATATTTTATTTATAATAAAAAAATGTCTCCTTAATATTATCTCCACTGAGTAAAATACACCAGCCTCAATTCCTTACTATTCGTTTATCTAGACAGCAAGTGGACTTAGTTCTTTGTTACCTCCTATATATTTCATGTAAAAGCAGTCCTCACGTCATCATGAGCACTGGTCCTCCAGCCCAAGACCAGAACAATTTTCTTCAAACCAGTAAATTTTTCACTTTTTATTTAGAAATATATAAATATAAATTCTAGACTTTAATTCTGGACCATGAAATCCATTTTTATCATTTCGAGGACTGTAAAAGTGTGATTTTTTAAAAAATTTATAGAGGTCATTTCTTGACCAATTCTGCTGATATTTTCGCTCACAAATGCAAAAATGCTTTAAAGTTTTTCTTTATAATCTTTGTATAATTTTGTGGTTTAAGACTTAAAAAAAAAATCATGATTTAAACACAATTCTTAACTTAAAACGTGACAAACTACTTTATAATTAAAATATTTTTGAACTTCAATAATTAAAGATTGTATCTAATTCGAGAAAAGTTGAAAAGAAGGAATCAAACAATTATATGAAACATATTATTTCAGAACATTTTGCATTGTGAGCGAAAATTTCAACAAAATTGGTCAAGAAATGATTTCTGAATAAATTTTTGAAAAAAGGTGGTTTTATATGAAATACATAGTGAAAAATCAGATGTGACGACCAATTATGTCCACTTACTGTAAGCAAAGCCATCAGATATCCCCAAGATTTTACTTTTATTTCAATGGGAAATTTTAATTAATTTTTTTTTAATATACAATAAACCTGTGATATGTAACTTGAAGAAAATCAAAATAGAGATCTATTTTTAGTGTCAACCAGAACCTGAGGTGAATTTAATAACTAAACATGTATTGAACTTTTGTTGATAGAAATCATTTAATTTGTATTGAAGTTTATGTAGAATCCAGAGGAATATACTTGGCTTCTACAGAAATCAAATTATTTGTATAGAAGTCTACGTAGAATCCAGAGGATTATGCTTGGCTTCTACAGAAATCAAATTATTTGTATTGAAGTCTACGTAGAATCCAGAGGATTATATGCTTGGTTTCACCTCTAAACTTTCTCTTTAATACCAACTGTTAATCTTTGATTGGTCATTTACATAATGTGATGTCACTCCGGATAAGAGTAGACAAGTTTTCTATTTAAGAAGCCAGGTTACAATAGCTTAGCAGAAAAGGTAAAACTTGTCCCTAATCAAACTGGGTCCTAGAACAACCTGGTCCTAAGACAAGTCAGATTGTCTTGCCATTAAGGACAACCCAGTCCTTTAATTTCAAGACATGTCGACTTCTTCATAATTTTCAATTATTAAATATGATAATTAGGTAATAAAATTATAAAATATATTTTGTATAGGAGCATATTCAAATAAAATTTTCGAAAATGGTATATATTGCCCTATGCAGTTGTGAAAGTGCACACTTTCGGTAAACACAAATAAAAATTTGATTTGATTTAATTAATTAGATTTATAATTTGCCTTTTCTTTTGATATATTCTAATAAATAAGATGTTATATTGTAACACAGTATATAAGCCCTAAATAAAACAAACTTAAATGATTGAATATGAAAATTAAGACAACAAAAAATAAGACAAAACACAAATAAGAGTGCCGAGGACAAAAATAATTTTAAAAGTTATACACAAAATAAAAAGTTAACAAATAAAATAAAGAATTTGCAAACAAAAATATATATTATTTACACCTATCCATGATTCTAATTACCGTAAATAGCTAGCCTATAATGGAGCAGCTTAGTCTAAAGTTGAAGGGTAAGTTATCCAACATATGGTTGGTTGCCTTGTCTTAAGTCGGTCAAGTTGTCTTAGAAGCTAGTTGTCTTAGGGCTGATCATGAGTATCATGTATTCATATTGACAAGCAGAAATTAACAGGAAAATTTGTTCTAATAAGTCCTTACCAAGATTTTGGGGCGATACATGCCTTCTATTCTACATTATTAATGCTCTTGAGAAAAAAAAAACTTACCCAGAAAATTCAAAATTGTAATCCAACTATCACTTATTAACTGTCCATTAAATTCGAACGCAATACTTGAATTAATAAAATTACATTCCATCAGTTAAAAAAAAAGGTATGTTTATACTGTTTGAGTTAAACATGTCGTCACATATAAAACCAAAAGCCAAAAAGACAACATGCTGTCATAAAATAATTACTGATCAGGTGTGACTTAAGTTTATCAACAAAGGTAAAAACACAAATGTTATTTTTTTATGGTCATGGGTGAGTGGTCTCATTCAATGGTTGATTGGTCAAATGTTTTGACAAGAACCCAAGCTCAATTTGACTATAACAACACCTCCATATGTGGTTCAGATCTTCAATGACATTGAGTTATGTAATACATTGATCACTGACATCTCCATAAGAATTGTAAAAAACTGACAAAAGGCATCATTGGCCAGTGATCTTCTAAATTATTGAGATTCAAGCATAATTCTTTGATATGTCAGAGAAATGTATGGGAACAAACAATTTAACTTTCTGTTGCCAAATTTTATAGAAAACAAATATCTGACCTGCAGAGAGATTTAAATATTTGTTATATGGCCCTGGAGTTTTCAACAAGAAATTTTTGAAAAATTTGGAAAAAATATGGATTGGATTTTTCACATAAAAAAGTCACTCCAATTTTTTTTAATAGCATGAATTTTTTTTCAGGGTCTGGGGGAAAAGCATTGCTCTCCCACCTCCCCCTTTATTATAGTTGTGTATCAAACAGTATAAAATAGGTAAGAGGTTATGATAAGGTCACATGACATATTATACCCTAATTCTCATTTGAACCACCAACTTCAGTCCTCACAATAAGCACCGGTCCTCTGGGCCAAGACCAGTAAATTAAAATTTTCATTTCGAGGGCTCAACTTGATGTTTTTTAATTTAGATCTTATATTTATTCTCGATTCTAGAGTGAGATCACTATTATTAACATTTCTAATATGAAGAAATTATTAGGAGGTGAAGCATTTAGCAAAATTCTCTGGATTCAACATAGACTTCAATGTATATTAATTTATTTGATATCTACCAGCAAAAGTTAAAGGGGCATTAGCTACGATTTTGACCAAAAAAATTATGTTTTGGAAATTAGTAAATAGCTTTAAAATGATGAAATAAAGGTAAATATTTCACATTAAACAGCTTATCGAACCACTTTTCGCCTTTTGAGAACGAAAATTACCATCGATTAGTTATTTCCTTGCAAGCAAATAATTTGACCTTGCTTTTTCCGTATGCAACTGACCTTACTAGTGACAGGTAAAAACGAATAATTTGTATTTTGTCGCTTATTAACTGCAAACTTGCATGGTTCTTTGTCCGTAATTAACACAGACTAAAAGCAGATTCACAAAAAATAAGAAATAAGTGCATTGTTGTACTGATTTAATGACGATTCGACAAACTCCGTAAACAATATCGATATTTAATAAGATGGCGTCCATCTCTTGATCGATCTCAAAATACGAGCAGTTGCACGATTTTTCCCCGATGCGTGTACATTTCATAATATTTATAAGTTACAGAAACACATTTTATTAAGGCATCAATCATATCTGATAGTTTTTACGGGTAACAAAAATTTACGATTTGGCAGATAATGCCCCATTAAATATTGTTATTAAATCAAATCTGGTCCTTACAAATTTACACTAAATCAGATCTCTAGTTTAATTTTCTGCCATCTATGTTTATTTTATTTTAGAAAAATAAAATTCAAATTGTCCTTTGAAATCATTGTGAAATCCAAAGGATTTATGCTGACTTAAACTTCACCGCCTTCAATTATTAAATGCCTGGATGTTCCAAAAAGAGAATAGTTATGGAGAGTGATCAATTATATCTACATAAAAGACAATATATAGGTACATACATGTAGGTAAATCTTATGATTAGTTAACATGTTACTAATATCCCTCAGGTCATCTGTCCATAATCCACCTGTATCATATTACTTAGTTGTCCTGAAATTATCACCTGAACTTACCTGAACAGTTGGATAATGTGTGAATAACAAAGAAATTAATTTAACATGGGGAGTAAACCAGTCACTGGCAAAACAAAATGTACACCTCACCCTGGGTAGAAACATGTATAAGTGTCTAGCTGTTATAGAGGTCTACATAGTTGAATATTACACTCCCGAAGTTCGGGAGCGTTAATGGTAGAAGTATGAATATGTACTACTATGGCACTTCAAAATCTTCAACAATATGGCTGCCAAACCGGAAATAAATTAAAAGAAAAATCACGTAACCTAAACCAGAACTCTAGTCGAAATAAAAATGAAAAAATGTTCAGTAACGGATACGAAAACTGTCCGGAGTTAGATGGTGTTATTTTTAAGCTTGATATTTTGTAAACAGGAAGAAAAATTACTGTTCTTCGGGAGCATTTCAGGTTGCACCTGCCTCATATTATGTGGGACCGGATATTGGGGAGAGGGGGTAGAGCTATGGTGTTTAATGCCACTTTCTATAATATTTCAGTTATATTAGTGGAGGAATCAGGAGTGCCCGGAGAAAACCACCAACCTACCACAAGTTACTGACAAACTTTATCACATAATGTTGCATCGAGTACACCTCACCATGAGCGGGATTCCAACTCACAACTTTAGTGGTGATAGGCACTGATTGCACAGGTAGTAAATCCAACTACCATATGATCACAACCACGACTTCTTTGTTAATTTAACCTCTATAAACCAAACACCTGTCTTTATCAAACACGAAAGTTGGTTCCTAGAAAATCCGGTTTAGACTGGTTTCATTGTATATATTATAAATATATTTTCTATGTTGTCTCACCTGGTTTCTCCATCTTCTCTGTCTGTGTCTCCAAAGGAATCTAAAATTTAAATAATAATTTATAGTAGGAGGGGTTAAATTTAGAGAGATAAAAATCTTGAGCCCTGCATCAATTTTGTAATTAGATATTCCCCAATACTAATCATATAATTATAATTTTTTAATTAGTTGTACTGGTTACAACAACATGACTGAAATATTTCAGACAAATAACAAAGTGATATTTCAATCATTCAAATTAAAATTCAATCTATTAGATTCTAATGAAAATTAGATCTCGATTTTCTCCCCCTTTTTTTCTGATATGTCATGCAAGAAGGAGGGGGCAATTCAATATCTAATGTTAATTACATTGATTAAAAATTAAACAAGGGATTATGAATCAAGACATTATCTATGTGAAGCCATCTTAAGAAATATCAAGAAGATATGGTTCACTAACTAGAGGCCCATGAGACTGTTTTACTCATCTGGTAATTCGAGTGGTGTTTTTGTCTTTTTGTCCATTGTTTTTTCTGTTGTTTGAACTACGACCTCTGATTACCACTATGGTTCTCTTTAGACTTTTCCTACTGTAAAGGAGTTTTTTTTGCCTATCGGTAGCATTTATATAATTTTGTTCCCTCAGAACTTAAAACCACCGGACCTTCATTGGACCAATAATGAATTTCAATCTTCATATAAATATAGGAACGATATAACTGAAATATTGTTGAAAGTGGCATCAAACACCATAAACCTAACTCTCTATATATCTCTATTCTCAATGGTACAGAGAAATGCTGCCTGACATGATAATTACAATTGCATTTCAATTCTTGAATAATTTTTTTTCTCAAGAGAAGAGTTTGAAGATACCAAATGGGTAATAAGGGTCCGTAAGAACAGAAAACACAATGGCCAAAAGAAAAAGTAGAAAAGGACGAACAAAGATCTACAAAACATTACACAGAAAACTTAAGATATAGTAACATGAACCCCACCAAAAACCAGGGTTGAACGCAGGTGCTCCGAAAGGGTAAGCGGTTCCTGCTCCACATGTGGCACCCGTCATGTTACTTTTTTTTTGTTTTTTTGTTACTTTTGTTACAAACCCAAAAATTAATTTGCAACTGATTTTAATAATTGGATCACAAGAACGTTTTTTTGTTAAATTATTAAATTGTTCTTTCCTTAGGGTGAGAATTTGCTGTATGAAATTATAAAAAAATCATTGTCTTCATTTGTGGCCAAAACATTTGATGCGTTGCACAAGTTTTTCTAATAATGAATTTTGGTTTCCTCATTGTATAGCTAGCCTCTGCATTAAACTTTGGGTTCAAAGGGGCTTGGACCCATCAAACACTGTCGTTATATATATACATGTTACTATGGTAACAATGTAATGTTGATGCCACTTACCATCAAATTTAAGAAATCGTCATCCTTCACAATAAAAAATTTATGACAATCAGCCATTTTTCCTATTTCAATTGACAATCAACCAAAATGGGAGAATCTCAAAATTTAATTTCTATTAAATTTTTTTTTTCAAGAAACATAAAATAAAACTAGTTAAAAAAACACATTTTTAGAATTTAGAACTGAATTACAAATATTTGCCAAACTGGCTGTTGAATTATAAGCAAATAAACTTTCATAAGTATGCAACCTTCAAAAAGTGTTTTGAGATTATCCCCTATATTAGAGTATGAAAAAAAAAAAAGGAAGACTGATGTTGAAAAATCACAAGTGTTTCCTTTGTAACTATGACACACTGTACATGTATACTCAAGGTTAACAATACATCTCATTACATTGTTGAACTAACTAGGGTTGTTGGTATTTATTACCACTTTCAGAAATTTTTCAGCTGGGCGTGTATCAGGGCGTGAACCAATGTTGGTAGAGTTAGGCTTGTATTACCAATGTCAGTGGAGGTTAGACTTGTGGTGGTGGAGTTAGGCTTGTGGTCAAGAATTTTAGTCACTGTGCATTCCAGGCCTCCTTAAATCATGCTAACAATAAACAAAAAAAAACATCCCTTTCTAAGAAATGGTAAAAAAGGACGTGCAACAATTTCGCTTGTATTACCAATGTTAGTGGAATTATACTTGTGGTGGTGGAGTTAGGCTTGTAGTCATAAGGCTACAATCTTAGCAACTTGGCCATCCAGACACCCTTAAATCATGCTAAGGAAGAAAAAACACATCCCTTTCTAAGAACTGGTAAAAAATCATCAAAACAAAATGAGTGTGCCTATTATATCGGGCCAAACAAAGTGAAATTATTTTTTTATTAATTTGGCCTTTTTTTTATAGAATGAGGACCAACACAGAAACTATTCCTGCCAAGGTAATTTCAAATTGGCTGTATAGTTTCAGAGAAGATTTAAATGGGTTTTTTTTTTTTGGTTTAAATATGCCTTATGGATAGAGTAACGAACACACTCACAGTACAGGGTATACTAAATTATCAAATTCTCTGACAATATTATCAATACAAGGGTCTGGATATGGACCACAATATGTTCACAGCATGTTAGTATAAGGATAATAAAATGATGGACCCTGATTCAGAAATGTTTTAGTGTCACGACACAAACCCTCATCAGTGATGATCCATCATGCCCTTTGCTGAGCAGTAAATCAGGGATTATTCTCAACAGAAAATAAAATAACTGAAAATCAATAAAAAATAACTGAAAACATCTGCACCCCTTATTAAAAGGTCTATTTTTTACCTGATTCTGCAACTTTCGGGACAAATAATCAGAGGAAAATAGCTGAAATCAGTTAAATAACTGAAAAGAAATCAGCCCTGAGTAAATAAAGAAGTTATGGTAAATAGACAAAATTATACTTACAATTTTATCTACATTCCTACTAATCTCGTAATTATTGTTCACCACATCAGCTTCTATTTTATTTCCCGGTACTTTAACGGACATTTCCACTCCGTAACGTCTCTGGAATTTCGTCCATCCTGAAGCCGCCTTAAGTTCCGGCACATTTTCTGGCTGTATGAGACACACATTGTTGGAATTTTTCCTCTGAATATGTTCCGTTGACCTGTTATTTCTCCGACTATCAACTTGGTCCATACTGTCATGTACAATATAAGCTCTGTCATCTGAATTTCTATCGATAATATATCCTTCAGAATATAGTTCTACATCGTCATCAAAAGATTCAGTTCCCTTCAATGTTGACGATTTAGTTCCTAACTTAACAAAATCGTTTGGCGTCAACGTATTATCAAGACTTCCTGTTCCACTTAAAATATCAACATCGTCACCTACGTTATAACTGTCTGAACTCATCATCCGATTCACTTGAGATCTTCGTTGTCTGGCAGAATCTGTCGCAAATTCTGCTAAGTATTCCTCGTCGATGCTTTTCTGAGAATCTTCTGTGTTCCAGATTCCAGAATCAGCAAATGGTTCTTGCTTGGCCGATCTATGACGGCCGCCTGGAGAATCGCTGCTATCGTATGAATCTGTAGACGTCTCCATTGACGTCATGCTTCTATGATAATTATCAAAACTTGACGTCCTTGCGGTACCAAAACTAGTGCCAAACGAATGATAATTAGTGCTACTAGATTTACGTGAATCAAATACTTCATCTTGTTCTGGAACATTTGTAAGGCACGAATAATTTCGAGATTTAGTTGCTTGAAATCGCTTGCGTTTTTCTGAAGCATCCAAAGATTGTGACTTCACCAATTTACTCTGTTTGAAACTTTGATCAGTTTGATTAGATTTTCTATGGCGTTCATAGAATCCTTGTTTTGCAAGATATTCTCTATTTTTGGGATTTTGTAAAATACTGGGATGTTCTTCCGATTTATCGACGAGATTGTTTAAACTTTTAGCACTGGAGAGTAGGTTAAGGAACTTCATGCCATGCATAACTGATGTAAGCATGTTACCATAATTAGGGTTACCTGGAATAACAAACAAAACCAAAACTAAAAAACTAAAATAATAGCAAACTAAAAATAGATCAAGCATAAACATAATATAATAGGGAATAAAGCTAGCACAAACTTAAATTAAAGGTTGTTTTGACGAAAAAATATAGGGGTTAGGGTTATGGTGTTTAATACCACTTTCAAAAATATTTCTGTTATATCGTCGCGGTCAGTTTTATTGGTGGAGGAAACTGGAGTACCCAGAGAATACCACATACCTGTCGCAAGTCCCTGACAATCACATAATGTTGTATAGAGTACACCTCACCATGAGTGGGATTCAATCTCCCAAATTTATTGGTGATAGGCACTGAATGCACAGGTAGTTGTAAATCCAGGTATCATATGATCACGACCACGACAGTCCCTATTTCTCCTCCAGTTCTGATGCAATATTCAAATTCAAAAAGGCCAATAACTCCTTCAAAAGTGGACTAATCAAAACGAGTGTTACATTTCTCCCATATAGAAATAAGCAAGCAAGCAAAAGTGTTAAGGAATTCCCTTTTATATGGTACTATAGGAGGAGTTGCATGTACAAACATCTGTGACGGACAGACAGACGACGAATGGACAGGACAAAAACAATATGGAAATAATTTTATTTTGAATACAAAACTTTCAAGCTAAGTTCGGTGAAATTATATATCAATATGGCAGGGTCTAACATTTCACAATTTTGCTTGGTTGGTTGGTTGGAGAAAGCTATAAATATGAAGTATACACAACAATCATCGGTAACTGGTTTATTGTATTATTTTTCTAAAACACAAAGTTAACATTATGAAAAGTTTTAAGATACAGTACCAAAACGGAAACCAGAAGCCATCAATCAAAAAGAACAGGCGACACACTGGCGAAAAGAAAAGGACAATGGGACAAACAAGATGAACTGTGAGCTAATGCTCACTTATGATACCCCCGCTCTTCGACAAACAGGAAGTAGGAATCTGACGGGTCAAAAAACGCTTCCCATGATATGGGGTACCTATATGAAGCTTGTGACCAAACACCAGATCTCTGCCATCAATAGTTGCTGAGAAAAATGTGACGAAAAATGTGCATATAATGTTCAATGTGTATAAAAACCAACTAAGTCGACAAACAGGAAGTAGGAATCTGATGGGTCCAAAAATGCTTCCCACGATATGGGGTACCTATATGAAGCTTGTGACCAAATATCAGATTTCTGCCATCAACAGTTACTGAGAAAAATATCTTGGATGGACGGAAGGATGGAAGGACGGAAGGACGGAAGGACGGATGATGGACGGACAGACTGACAGAGGTAAAACAGTATACCCCCTCTCCCTTTGGGGAGCGGGGGTATAACAATGATCTACAAAACACTACACAGGAAACTAATGCTTGAGCAACACGACCCCCATAAAAATAATGGCTTTGAACTCAGGTGCTCAGTAAGAGATAATAGTTCTAGTGTTATAAACCTACTGATAAGTCATGAATGTAGAAAAAGAACCATATATATATTATATCTATATTATACAATGCCTAATTTAGATCTCTACTTGACTACCATCTCAAAAACAGCACATGAACAAGTTAGCCACATTACATCACGGGAGTGGTTCATATGCTTGATATCCGTGAGAAGGTATTAATAGTTCATTTGTTCAGCACTGGCCATGACTGCACATTGGTTAACACAAAGATTAATATTGAAGTATAAAGCATAAGCAACAAAAATTATATGTAACAAATATATACTAATGGTAAAAAAAGAAAAACAACATAATAATTTTTCATGCAAAAACTTAATTTAATGTAGGTCTACATATTTATGACATAAATTTGCTAAGCATGCACTACAAATGAACAGAACTAAACAAAGGTAATTAACTTTTGATAGGATTATATATAATCTGTCACCAAGTTTTGTGTGACCATAACTTATGACATCATAGCAAGTTAATAAAGTTTTGTGTGACCATGACCTATGACATCATAGCAAGTTAATAAAGTTTTATGTGACCATGACCCATGACATAATACCAAGTTGCTGACAAAGTTTTGCGTGACCATGACCTATGACCTCATACCAAGTTGTTGAAAAAGATTTGTGTGACATGACATCATACCAAGTTGTTGACAAAGTACTGTGACCATGACCTATGACCTCATATCAAGTTGCTGACAAAGTATTGTGTGACCATGACCTGTATCAGTAAAGTGAGTGATTGTTGTTTCACGCAATGTGAGCAATTTTTCAGTCATACATAAATAGCAAGAACAAGATATATTTAGTTGGATTTGTATAGTCCTAGCTCACTGAAACAACAGTGTGCAGGTGGACATGACACTACACTCTGACACATTATTCTGATTCTGAACCAACCAGTCTTTGCTCTAACTCCTTAATGCTGTGTGCTTACCAATTTTATAGTCTTTGGTCTGACCTGACAGGGTAAAAACACACTATACAATTTTATAGTCTTTGGTCTGACCTGACAGGGTAAAAAACACATGATCTACCGAACTCTGGGAGAACATGTTAACCATCACACAATCGATGCAGTTCATGAAGAAGAAAGGAATAAGATAACAATACACCAACATAAATCGTAAATCAATAACTATGTGGTTTAAAAACCAAGCTTTTCATTGGTTTGAACAGATGAACAATATCACTCCAAACTAGGTTTTCTTATCATTCCTTATCAATGTTCTACAGAACTTGTTATCTATGAAAACATGTTCAGTTTACGTGGTATGTCATAACGAGGCTCTCATTACATGATATTTAATATCTAATATCAGTAACAAAAACAAAATACAATGACTTTTAATAAAAGTGAGCTACATATGTAAATAACAAGGTAGATATAATTAATCTTAATACATCTTGTATATATATATAGAATATTGGCAGTTTTGAAGATCGAGACAGACATTATCCCTAGAATCACAGCGAGTCCGATAGAACAAGGTCTGATATTATTGATAATGTTTGTCGAGACCTTCAAAACTAGCATAATTGTTTTTTTTCCGCATTGTTATAACATGTTTGATGTCACACTGACCAATGATTTTGAGTATTAGAGACAGTTCGCTGATACCGAAAATATCATTCGGCGAGATCAAAGGAAAAATGTCAAAATTAGCGATAACAATTTATACATAACATTTTCTGCAAACAAAATATAAATACCGGTATATATATTGTGAGATCCAAAAATCGTCAGTAAAAAAAAAAGATTAACAGCAAAAATAACTAAATCGTACCGGTATGTTATCATGACATGAGCAGTATATAGGTTATATTCATGACGAGGGCAAGTTTGCAAAATGGGTGGCACAGGGATGGACCATCCACAGACATCTTTTTCATCAACAACAGACTTCACGCATGCGTAGTAAAAGGTCACCTAAGGTCATAAGAATAGGGGAGTATATTGTCGTTCAGACAGGAATTTATGTTTGAGATGTGTTTTCATGAAAATAAAAGAGAATAGAAAGACTTTTTAAAACTCGATAATTATTGTTAATTTATGTTTTTAATGTACTCCTTGTAAAAAATATCTGGACAAAAAAATCACCAAAATCAATGACATTATACCTTTAAAACAAACAATACAATCTTTAGACTTTATACCTTTAAAACAAACAATATAATCTTTAGACTTAAAAAAGCATTTTTAGCACATAGACATAATAAATCTGGCAACCATTAACAAATATTTCAACAAACCTATATCTCTACATAAAAGTTCAACAAATTTCTACAAGCATTTGAATAAAATCTGAAAGTTCAGCAAATTTTTAACAAGCATCTTAATGATATTTGAAAATTCAAGAAATATTCACAAACAAAAATTCAACAAATTTCTACAAGAATTTTAATAAAATCTTTAAGCTAAACTAATATCTACAAGCATTTTAACAATACCTATAAATTCAACAAATTATCTGAAAATTCAACAAAAATCTACAAGCATTTTAATCACATCTTAAAAATTCAAGAAATATTTACAAACATTAAAATAACATTTTAAAATTCAATCTAATTCAAAATAGATCTCCTCACTTGTTTTCTTGGACGCGTCATGAGAGATCTTACAACATCACATTAGAGTTCACATCAGAGGTCAAAATTTGCATAATAGTTACACTTGACCAATGAAAAAATGGGACGTCATGGTCATATGGATTTGGATTTACAACTACCTATGCAATCAGCACCTATCACCACTTGAGTTGTGAGTTTGAATCCCACTCATGGTGAGGTGTGCTTGATACAACATTATGTGATAAAGGTTGCCAGTTACTTGCAGACGGTCTGTGGTTTTCTCTGGGTACTCCAGTTTCCTCCACCAATAAAACTGACCGCCACCCTATAACTGAAATATTGCTGAAAGTGGCATTAAACACCATAACCCTAACCAATGAAAAGTTGCTTCTTTGCCATGACAAAGAAGATGAAGGAAGCATGTAAGGTGATCTAATTTTAATAAAATTGTCTGAGAATTCAACAAATTTTTCTACAAGCAATTAAAAAAAATTTTGAAAGTTCAACAATTTTAACAGACATCTTAATAATATCTAAAAATACAACAAATGTCCTCAAACATTGTAATAATAAGTACCGGTAGATCAATCTGAGATCATTATTTGTCATAATTCGTCTTCGGCAGAAAAATCTGACATTTTAAGCACAGCTATAAATGTACAAATTAGAAGTAACATCACCAAAATAGGCTTCAAATGCTTGGAAGCTTAGATTGCGACCGAGTGAGCGAGTGATTGTTGTTTAACACCAAATCAACTATTTTTCAGCTATATCATGGCGAGAACAAGTTAATTTTCAATGAGATAATGATGAGGTCCGCTTTGTTCTAGACCAACACACTGAGTTGGATATTTTTAGTGCTAGCTCACTGAAACAACAGTCCGCAGGTAGACATGTCGCTCCACTCAGACACATTATTCTGATTCCGAGCCAACCTGTCTTTGCTCTTTCTCCTTAATGTTGTATTCTTAGAGGAGAAGCAACAAATACCAATTTTATAGTCTTTGGTTTGACCCGACCGGAGCTCTAACCCACGATCTACCCACTGGAGAGGAGCATGCTAACCATTACACCACCGATGCGTTTAAAAATTGTGACCGAACATAAATAATATTTAATGTTGTAAATTAAATTATTGCACCGGTAGTTATTTTTGCAAGGGTTATATTTTCGCTATCTTCGCGAGGACATTAAATTGGTGAAAATAAAAACAAGTGGAAATACCCTCATTTATAACGTTGATTTTCTATCGTGAAATTAAAAACTAGCGAATACCTTTGACCTTCATATCAGCTAATTTTAATTCCCGCTAAATTTACTACCTATTCAGTATAAAAAATTGCCTTTGAATAATTAAGAATATTTCAAGCTTAAATTCCAAACAACCATATTAAATTTTTTCTGTTGTAAATTTTGCAAAATTTCCTTTGACCGTGTGAAATATTCTTTTTTTTCTCCTCATAGTATCACACGTAGAAAATTAATTATGGTAATTCCTATACTCACATGAGCATGCTAGATCAAATCCACCACCCATTTTATCTTTGAAATTCTCGACCGTACGAACTGAATTCAATTGGTACTGTATGATTAGAATCTTAAATAAAGTTCCTTGTGACAAATATAATTCACATTTTAGTTTATGTCTTCCTGTAGGCCAAAAGAAAAAAAATCCCATGTTACGAGACAAAGATTTGTTTTGGTGTGATAATCAATCATTAGTCCCTGTCATTTACCATTAGAAATAATTCTCACACTGGTGGAACAGAAAGAAATGTTAAATTTATATGTCTAAACCCCTGTAGATGTTTACAATAAAGAGGATCTCAAAAGTCGGTTCTACTGAACTGGTTATAAACATGTACATAAGGTCACTGACCTATTTATACATTGGGAAATGATGCTACTGACCTATAAACATGTGCATAAGGTCACTGACCTATTTATGCACTGGGAAATGAGGTCACTGACCTATTTATATACTGGGAAATAATGTTACTGACCTATTTATACATTGGGAAATAATGTTACTGACCTATTTATACATTGGGAAATAATGTTACTGACCTATTTATACATTGGGAAATAATGTTACTGACCTATTTATACATTGGGAAATAATGTTACTGACCTATTTATACATTGGGAAATAATGTTACTGACCTATTTATACATTGGGAAATAATGTTACTGACCTATTTATACATTGGGAAATAATGTTACTGACCTATTTATACATTGGAAAATTATGTTACTGACCTATTTATACATTGGGAAATAATGTTACTGACCTATTTATACATTGGGAAATTATGTTACTGACCTATTTATACATTGGGAAATTATGTTACTGACCTATTTATACATTGGGAAATTATGTTACTGACCTATTTATACATTGGGAAATTATGTTACTGACCTATTTATACATTGGGAAATTATGTTACTGACCTATTTATACAATGGGAAATTCAGCCACTGATCTAATTATTGTGGAAAATGAGGTCACTGATCTAGTTATGAACAAGGAAATTCAGTCACCGACCTAGCTAAAAGCTGAAAAAATAAGTCCCTAACCTAGTTATAAACTGGCAAATGAGGTCACTGGCTTAGCTATGATCAGGGAAAAGAAGTCACTGACCTAGTTGAAAACAGGGAAATTCAGTCACCGACCTATTTTCATAAAATTGGAAATAAATAAATTAACCTAGTAATAAGCTGATATATATAATGTCTTTAGCTTTACATGATTTTAAATCTACGTCTACATTGTTTTAATTAAAATTATTCCTACAAATTTATGAGGTACCAATAATATGGTTTGGATTGGTTTTATGGTGTTTAATGACATTTTCAACAATATTTCAGCTATATCGTTGTGGTCAGTTTTATTGGTGGAGGATGCAGGAGTAGCTGAGAGAACCACCGGCCTGTCGCAAGTCACTGATAAATGTTATCACATAATGTTGTATAGAGTACACCTCACCTGGAACACGGTTCAAACTCACAACATCAGTGGTGAGAGGCACTCATTCAACAGGTAGTTGTAAATCCAACTACAAAACGATCAAGACCACGACAGCCCCTCAAAAATATGGTAAACAATTGAATATTTGACGTTTTTCAAAAAATAAATATAGGAACATTTATTCTTTAAGAATTATGACATTTTTTGCAGGAAATCCATGTTACATTGTCTAATACAGCTTTTGGCCTGTCTGATGTTAGAAATGGTAAATTCAAGTTCTATATTTTTAAATAAAAATTTTCTGCTTGGCCTTGCATGTATATATCTATCTTTTGATGAATTGACAAACAGTCGCGACGTTAATTACGACATTTCATTCATTAAAGACATAACGATACAACAATTTTGACAAATTAATCCATCTATTTCCTGTTCTTAATTAATCTGTAATTGGTCAAATTAACATTTGAAAAATGACGCGCAATTCTAAAAAAAAATATATTTTCTATTGCTACAGTGCAGTAGTCCCTTCTAATAAGGCCAGATTTAAGATGCATTGAGATAGTAAAATACTACTACATCCCCCCCCCCCCCCCCCTCTCTCTCTCTCTCTCTCTCTCTCTCTCTCAAGAGAAGACACTCCTCTTATAATGACACTTGTTCATTACAGAAAAAGAGGGAGACAAAAGTACTAAATTTCCCTCCCCCTCAAGAGAGGACACTCCTCTTATAATGCCATTTTTTTAATACAGAAGGGGCATCATTATAAGAGGGGGACAAAAGTAATAAATTCCCTTCCCCCTCCAGAGAGGACACTCCTATTATAATGCCATTTTTTCAATACAGAAGGGACATCATTATAAGAGGGAGACAAAAGTACTAAATTCCCCTTCCCCTCAAGAGAGGACACTCCTCTTATAATGCCATTTTTTCAATACAGAGGGGGCATCATTATAAGAGGGAGATTAAAGTACTAAATTCCCCTCCCCCTCCAGAGAGGACACTCCTCTTATAATGTCATTTTTTCAATACAGAAGGGGCATCATTATAAGAGGGAGATTAAAGTATTAAATCTCTCTTAAAAGAGGCCACCCCTCTTATGAGGACACTTTTTTATCGTAGAAGGGTGACCTTATAAGAAAATATATAGAAAATGTCATGCAAAAATACATGTCTAAAAATAAAATAGGTCGATCAATCACCTTATTTATAAATTAACACCAGTCAAAACAATAAACACAGAGTGCTGATGAAACACAATTAGTATGCTATATATGTACAAGGGGGTCAATTTCTAGTTGTCATTTTTTTATGTTTTATTGGCATTTAAAACCTGCACAAAAAATATTTTTAAAAATTGATGAGGTTGGACTGTATTATTCATATATAGACATTTATTGTTTTTGTGAATATTGATAGAACATTTGAAATCAACATTTTTTCAGTCATTGGTCCAATAAAGGGAGATAATTGCATTAGTTAAATTTTATTGAGGTAGTCTGGAAATTTCCATTTTCAATGAACTCTTAATACATTTAAGTACTCTAAAAAAAAAGCTGTCTAATTCATTCCAAAATTTGTAATAAACGTTAGCCATTTTATCTTATTTTCTTTCTTTCAAATGATGTGTATACACATGCATTTTAGCATTAATATTGCTATACCCATGACTACAACTGCCTTACCTATCCTACTTGGAAAGTTGATATCTAAGGAATAGATATATATACAAGATCTAAAGAACACATTGAAATACATATTATAAACTACAAGCTATCCTCAGAGGAAAGTCTGCATCTAAAATGTAGAGTAGGTGACGGCGTATCTGCCGATGATAAACTCCTAAAGGAATCAAATTGCAGCGTGTGTAATCCACCGCTAATTTGCAAAGTATCAGGTCTTTGGGCCGAAAGTCTGTTATTATTTGAATTTCGGAACTCTTCACTGTTATTAGAATATCGTAACTGTTCTTTATAGCTAGTGGTACAGGGACTCTCTGTATCTGTTTCAATTAAACCCATCTCTCTAGATGTACCAGTTTTTCTTCTCCCTTTCTTTGATTGGATAAACTGTGCCTCGTTTGTTTTTGAACCACTAGGTAAATCTTTATCCAATTGTTCCATGCTTTCAGTAATCTGGTCAATTTTCGTCAATAAAAAACTAATAAAATAGTTCGGCATTTCAATCGTGGATTCCTTACACTGTTGTAGTTCTGCAATTCTCTTAATATTGATAAAGTGTACCGGAACAGAGTATAAAAGTAACTTCAATACTTGGAATGTGAGGTAAAGAAAGGGAGATAACTTACCCTGGCCTGCCATCATGGCATCTAAATTAGCTTGCTGCATGTCAAGATTATCAGTCCCTTCCTGCTGCTGATCTGAGATCGCCTGTAGAAACTGTGTAAGTTCAGGATTGTCACTTAGCACTTCTGTGATTGATACACCATCAGCGGTGCCTGATTTGTCTACAATAAATCTCTCAGGAATTCTTTCGATTGGATTGTCAGCTTCTTCGGTATTGACAAAACCAAGACTTTTTAAGATTTCTTCTGGATCGTCAGTGCGTCCTTGTAATAGCATATCAACACTGAAAGATTAAGAAATGGTTGGTTTAGTCGGTTTATGGTGCTTAATGCCACTTTCAACAATATTTCATTTATATCGTGGTGGTCAGTTTTATTGATGGAGGAAACTGGAGTACCAGGAGAAAACTGCAAGTCACTGACAAACTTTATCACATAATGTTGCATCAAGTACACTCCGCCTGAGCGGGATTTAAATTCACAATGTTAGTGGTGATAGGCACTTATTGCATAGGTAGTTATAAATTCAACTACCACATGATCACGTTCACCAAATTAAGAAATAAAAATGTCTTTTATAAATATTGATTTATAGATAAAAACAAATTGATAAATTAGTGATATATAATATCATGATTGGCTAATAAAATTATCAGTGGAGAGGTCAGAGGCAAACATCGATTTAACATCATGACAATGTAAAAAAACAAATGGAAGAATGTGTTCACAGGAACAAATGCTCCTGCTATCATATTACAGTAAACAGGTATTTGTCTGAAAATCCATGGACATCACTCAAGATGTCTTATAAAATTATCAGTGGAGAGATCAGAGGTAACCTTCCAATCATGATAATGCAAAAAAAAACATGGAAGAATAGGTCCATAGAAAACATATGCCCCTGCTTCCAGCTACAGTAAACAGGTATTCGTCTGCAAATCCATGGACATCACTCAAGAATGGAAAATGTGGAAAGGTCCAAAATCAAACTTGGTCTTCTTTTATGGTCTTATTTGCTTAAGGGGGACTTAAGTTATTGAGTGGAGGGCATAAAAAAAGGGGGGACATAAGTTATTAAGTGGGGGCATAAAAAATGGGGAACTTAAGATATTGAGCGGGGACATAAAAAAGGGAACTTAAGTTATTGAGCGGAGGCATACAAAAAGTGGGATGATGCTACTGAGTGTAAGTCCTAAGAAACAGAGCTGTTAATGATAAAACTGAATAGTCATCTCCTCAGAAGAACGAAAACAAAACATGCACTCCACCCCATTTTTTAAGTCTGACCCAGTCCAGGAGAACAAATCCCATTGTCTTCTCTTGTTGTCATCATGTTAAGGAGCTGAGGATCAAGCACCAAACTTTTTCTTGAAAAAAAACCCACCCCCTCCTCTCCCAGGACATGGATGAACCTTTACCAGAGGAGAGATTTTCAGTAGCGGTGGATGGTTATATTCTTTATTTCTAACCTCTTATTCTAAGCACATAAAATGAATGGATGGACAAACTAAATACTACATGAATTCATAAAGCAAGGGCACAAAATTGTTTTTCGCTTGAAAAAAATACTGATATACAATGGAACTAGTGCAATCTGACACCTGAGTTTTCTGACATCCTGTGACATCTGACAAAAATTGATGGTCCCAAAGTATTTCTGTTAACTAAAATAAAAACCTGAATATTCCAACATCTTGTACAATCCGACAAAAATTGATGGTCCCAGAGTATTTCTGTTAACTAAAATAAAACCTGAGTATTTCAACATCCTGTGACATCTGACAAAAATTTATAGCCCCAGGGTATTTCTGTTAACTAAAATAAACCCAGAGTATTCCAACATCCTGTAACATCCGACAAAAATTAATGGTCTCTGTATTTCTGTTAACTAAAATAAAACCTGAGCATTCGGAGATCCTGTACAATCTGACAAAAATGAATGGTCCCAGAGTATTTCTGTTAGCTAAAATAAAACCTGAGTATTCCGAGATCCTGTACTGTACAATCCAACACATTTCCCTGGTCCTGTGGTGTGTCGGTTTAGACAGGGTCACACTGTACTTACTAGTCACATGTTATTAAGATAACAAACCCTTTTGAAGTTTAAATTTAGTCACAATAAATTACCTTTAGGTTGCAGTGTTAATGTGTAAATTATGTATGCAGTTATCAGTCAAGTCTCATGTCGACAGATATTTACATTTGTATTCTAAAAATAGTCCAATGACATGTGGCTGTATTTTTTTATACTATGTAATGTTACAATGATGTATGTGGCCCTGTAAAGGTGCAATATCTATAAATATAGATCTTAAAAAATAATATTTAGAAATAGCTATCCGTGGTGTTTCAACAAAGGGCAATAACTCTGGAAAAGATGGAAAAGAAAAAAATAATAGTTAAACATCTGACTTGAATGCTTTTCCTTCAGTTTTATTAAATTGAACCAGGTTTTTATCTTTTATTTTCATTTTTATAATAAAATACTGCAGGCAGTTGCTGCTAATTAGCAAATTAATATCGGTTCTATGTTTGTGTTTTACCTTCCCTTTTTATGGTTTATTTATAGAAACAGCAGCCATGTTGGATGTTTGGCAGGATCATCGGATACAAAGTTTACAACCTGAGAAGAAATATAGAATCTAACACTGGCAAAAGTGCAAGACAGGGAAATCTCCAACACCCGAGGGTGTCAGAGATTTCCCTGTCTTGCACTTTTTACCGGTGTTTGATTTTATTTCTCACTTTTATCAGCTGTTTTTAGTTTCGTGCTTGCTTATGTACTTTTAGCAAACGATCAGTTATTTCCCCTTCATGTCAATCAAAAAAGTAGTTCCGTATTTTTGTGTATTGCATGAAGGTTATTATATAATAATATGGCTGATTGTTAGTTGTTAGGATTTGCGTGTTTATAAAAGATTGAAAACTTATATACAGTGAATTGTTTATTTTAAAAAGGAAAAGCATGGAGAATTGGGGGGGGCAGTTGACATAAACTGTACAGCATGCATTTGTCGGTAAAACGCACATGATGTTTTTGTCTTGCACTAGTGCACATCGCTAAAAATAGGAACTGGTCTGTCTCATGAGAAATATTCATCCCAACTTTGATTCAAATTGGCTTTAGAGGAGAAGATTTTTTAATAAGTTTACGATGAACATCAGACTGATGACAGAGGAGGCTCAATGATAGACACCAAGTGATGGCAAAAACTCACTATACTCTTTTGGTCAGATGACCAAAAACACTACTAGTTTGTTGTCACCCTGTCACATACAATCTTTAAGTTAGTAGGTTGATAGACAAATAACTTTTTTTATTTCAAATATCTGATGAATAAAAGGGCCATCGTGGTCGTGATCGTATAGTAGTTGGATTTACAGCTACCTGCAGAATCAGTGCCTATCACCACTAACGTTGTGAGTTCGAATCCAGTTCATGGCGAAGTGAACTCAATTCAACATTATGTGATAAAGTTTGTCAGTGACTTGCAACATATCGGTGGTTTTCTCCGGGTTTCCTCCATCAATAAAACTGACTGCCACAATATAACTGAAATATTGTTGAAAGTGGCGTTAAACACTATAAACCAACCTGATGATTAACAATTCTTTGAATCCCTGATATAATTTTATGGTAGGGGCAGTTTTGTTGGGTCATGCAGTTTTGTTACAGCAATCCAAAATGTTTTACACAGGATGCGAAAAAAGGAAACCGCTCAGATATAAACATGCAAGTTCATACTTAAAATCACTTTTGACCTGTGAAAAGAGGGAGCACATGGAGAGGGTACTCAATAAGGAACAGTGAAAATGATCAAGATACAAAGAGTCTATAAATAACTCACCTGGTTTACAATTGTCTTGAAAAGATATAATTTCTATAAATACAATTCAAATTATTAACAAGCAGCTCCGTGGGTGGACCTCTGGACCAAGACCAGTAAAACTTTGTTCAGACAGGTGAATTTTAAAGTTTTATTTAGAACTATATAAAAATAAATTGAAGAATTTGATTCGGACCAGTAAATTCAAATTTCATTTCAAGGAATGCAAATGGGAAAATTATCAGTATAGAGATATTCAACATAATATCTTGCAAAAAAAAAAGATTTTCTTTTTTTACATTAATTTTGAAGAAAATCAACACAAGATATCCGGGTAAGTATAAAAACACTATTTTGCAAATTAATTTAAAAATGTATACAATTATAAATAAAATAGTGCTACCTACAGTTATATTTAATTTGACCTTAATTATACCGAAATTTCCTCTTGAAATGCATTTAATAATAATATTTACATTCTATTTTAAAAAAGTGTGTTGAAATACGTGCCAACCTGATTAATTCAAAATTTAGAACTGAGCATGTTGTATTCAGTTTAAGCTTGGATTTTATTTCAAATCGTAAAAAATAAATGAAAAAGACAAGGTTGTGTAGTTGTACACGGTCGTGTCATTTGTGTAACTCAGAACAAGGTCTAACCAGTGTAGTTTGTCAACATCTATATGATAAAATAGTGTAATACATTTTCAAATAAGCCTAAATATTCTACATTGGTATTCTAAAAATTAAAAACATGGCATGTATATAATAAATGTACTATTACATTGCATATACATTTGTATATATAAAGTTTGTCAGAGACTTGCGGCATATCAGTGGTTTTCTCTGGGTACTCCATTCTTCTCCACCAACTAGAAAATTGAATGCCCCCGTCTCAACCTTATCCACCTCAACCCCCCCCCCCCCCCCCCCACCCCAATATACTACCTTAACTTTTGGTTTGGTTCTGAGGAATGTGTAGGGCTATAATGTAAAGAAAACGTCTTGAAGAGCCAAAATGGATTTTCAATATAACTTAATTTGAAGGAATGGTATATTATTCATCGGGTATGATGTAGAAAACTTATGTATAGACTTTAAAAGGTGTTTGTGTCTGTAAGACACATACAATGCCCCCGCAGTTATAATTGCTGTCTACAAAATATAAAAGGTCTAGCTCAAAAACTGTAGGAGGAGTTAGCCGGACAAACCATATATCCTATAGGGACTTAGCAAAATCTGTCCAAGTTCATGCATCCATAATTTTGTAAAAAATTGTTGAAAGTCAAAATCCATAAAATATGCACACCTTCAGTGTAAGTACTAACTGTCTACAAAATATAAAAGTTCTAGATCAAAAACTGTAGGAGGAGTTAGCCAGACAAACTATGAATACTAAGTGTGACGAATGGACGGACAGGGGTAAAACAATATGCCCCCCGACCAATAGTCACAGGGGCATAATAAAACTGACCACCGCGATATAACTGAAATATTGTTGAAAGTGGCATTAAACACCATAACCCCTAACCCTATATATATAAGGGAGTGGATGTGGTCGAGGGCGCTGGACGTAAGGCTAAGCGAATGGTGCTGCAGTGTATCAATGGTGAGTTCAAATCCCGTCGAGGGAAGAACAAAAATTTGACAGCTCTAAAATCTAATTCTAACACTGTTTGGTTTAATTTTCAGACGTATATATATATATATATGTTAGTGGCAATAAGTGAAATCAGGCATTAAGCTTAAATCCTAGGCAATAAGCTAATGCCTAAAATTTCAGGCATTAAGCTTATTTCCTGAAATGAATTGATGAATTTTTCACCTATTGCCGAACTCAATTTTAGGCAATAGGTGAAATTCAGTTTTATGAATTCTGACAAGTGCATGCTCAATTTTTTAAATTATTCTGTATTTCAATCTGTTTTATAAGTTGAATAAAATTAGATATTGTCTAAAAATGTATTGTTTTGCCTAAAAATGAAAAAAAGGTTGATGACAGAATTATTTTATCATAGAATAATTTCAAGATATTTTTTCCTAAAATAAAATTCACACTTCAGTGGCTTGGATGGTTTCAACTGGACACATCTAAATTTGAATTGTTAAATTTTGATTTTCAAAATATTTAATTAACATGAAGATAAAGTGTATTTAATTCCCTTTATTAAATTTATATATTTCTAAAAACCTGTTTGATTTCTACACCTGTACATGATATGCCTTTAAGGTGAATTAATACTCACGGGTGTGTTTAGATCAATTTTATTGGTTAACAAAAATCCCTTTGTCTATTTGGCTTAATAAACCATTAGAAAAGTGTTCAGTAACTCATACATGAAATTTTTTGATGTAAAACTTGATGTGAAGAAAAATTGCTATGTTTGTTTAAAAAGAAGAGATGTTGATAATGTCAGAGAGACAAAATCCCTTCTCCTAAGAACAACACCAAATGCATCATCCAGAGGTCATCTCAATGTCTTCAACACAGTGGATACCCACAACATGCATTGACCTCTGAATTGCCCCGACAACACATCACAGTGCACAAATCAGTAAAACACTGTAAGGCAAACAATAATGCAAATAGCTACCTTCCCTGTTTTTCTTAGCTTGGGGACAAGAATAACACATATATTTTGTTTGGCCTAAGCCAAAATACTACAATAATAAGATGACTAACAAACCTCAAAAAGAGAAGTAATTTGGACTCTTTATATTTTCTATTCTTTTGGTACGAGTTTCTCTATTTGTTTTTCAGGTGAACGACAAAGGAAATGCAGTTACTGGTACACGATATGGACGACTTAATGTTTGGAGCTAATGAGATGAGTATCTGCAAACAGGATTTGATTTTACAAGAGGAACTTAACTGTGAAACATCTATCAGTGTTCGCGAAGCTGCATCTCAGCAGTCCTTATCGGGTGGTCAGGGATTTTTTAAATGTTCGTGTAAATCAAAATTCTCAAGTAATAGATGCAAGTGTAAGAAAAATGGAGTACTGTGCAATAGTCGGTGCCATAGCTCTGGATCATGTGATAACAAATGAATTTTAATATATGACTTTAAATATTTCAATAAAACTTTATTTTTTAATATTTTATTCTATTTAGCATTTTAAGTGAATGATGTCATTTTAGAAATGATTTTTATTTCAGGTATTTGACATTTTAAATATCTCGTTTTAATATAAAATTGTTAATGTTTTACTGACTTATAATATTAATAAATGTATTATATCTATGTGTTTTATGTTTTAGGCATTAAGCCTAATGCCTGGACATATATTTCAGGCATTAAGCTTAAATGCCCAGGCAATAGCTTATTGCCTAGGATTTAAGCTTAATGCCTGATTTCACTTATTGCCGCTAACATATATATATATATATATATATATATATATATATATATATAAATTGCGAGTAAAAAAATAGTCAATGGAATGAAATTAGTATATATGTGATGAGTGTCAAAACAATATATAAACAATATATAATTGGCAATTGAATGTATACATTACATGTTAATTCCGTTTTAAAAAATAAACAAATTACAAAAAAAAAAAAATAGTCAGAAGTCCCCTGTCCTCAGTTCTAGTGACTTTATAAAGGAACCTCTGGTTTGTCTACTAGTTTTGGTACAAATGGGATTAACAAGATATACATTTCATCATAATATAAAATATTATAACAATCTGGGATTTCTATAGGAAATTCAGTGATAAAATTTTCTTAAGTTTTAGTTAATTTCACAATGTAAAATGAAACGTTTTTTAATCGTGTCTTTTTTTCAAAATAAAAATCGATTAAAAGTTCTACATACCATATTGATCAGGAAGATAGATATTGCACATTGGACACATTTTTAATCCTATTTTACTGATAGCAAATATTAATTTTGAATTTATCAGTAAGACTTCCTAGTAATTGTCATATTTAATATCTGCAGGGCGATAGTGGTGGTCGTGCACATGGACCATGTGCATTCTGTCAACATTGTGTCCATTTAATTACTGTACCAGTATTTGGATATGAATCAGAATTGTTATAAAACAAAGCATATTTGAAATCTTATCATTTGTTAGGTGGTGTGTGGTGTTTTTAATCTTTAAAAACAAGTCGTGTAGATAAAATCTTTGTTTGTGTTAGATAATAGACGTAGTAGTGACCGTGACATTTTAGATTTGGACCAACATAACGATTTTGAAGAGCTCAGATAAATATACCTTGTATTTCTATAAATAAACAATACACATGTTGTATAGTTATAAAATATTAAATTAGTCAAGTTTAACTAGTACAGGTAATAAAACAAATTAGTTTCATTATATTTTTTTTTAATGAGAGTAGATCTATGGAAAAGGGGGGGGGGGGGGGGTTTAGCTACAAAATGGATGACATCTATCACATAGAAATTAAATTTCACAAATCATAGTTGAAGACAAAATATTATCTGTCCATTTAAAGAAATTTTTTATCACAACAGGGGCTGTCGTGATCGTATGATAGTTTGATTTACAACTACCTATGCAATCAGTGCCTATCACCACTAAGGTTGTGAGCTCAATCCCAATCAATACAACATGTGATAAAATTTGTCAGTGACTTGTGGCAGGTCGGTGGTTTTCTCCAGGTAATCCACCAATAAAACTGACAGCCATGATATAACTGAAATATTGTTGAAAGTGGTGTTAAATACCATAACCCTGACACCCCTCTTACCATTTGTAGTTGAAGGCAAAATATTATTTGTCCATTAAAAGAATTTTATTTTTATCACAACTCACAGTAACTATGTTTATTATGTCATGACAAATAAGAAGTTTGAATTGCATTTATAAATCAAATGAAATCTTGCCCCACCTTCATTTATTTAATTCTTAGGGTTAGGGGTTAGGGTTATGGTGTTTAGTATGATTTTTAAATGCACTCCCCCCTCCCAAATCCTCTCATTTCTGTATATTTCTATGATATTGTTGAGCTCATTTTGTCCTGAATATGCATGAAATACTTGCTCCTTGACGTAATGCAACCAACAATCAATCAATCAAACCATTATTCTACTAACAAAAGCTATTTAATAGGGAACTAACCTGATATCACTTGAATTACTTGTCGCTGTGTTCTGTGAAAAATCAGAACCAAAACTATGTTGATCTAGGTTTCCTAGCAACCATTTTAATCGTTTGTCTACAGGAACTTCTAACTGAGATGTTTCCACTCTGAAACAATAAAAAATAATGCTATGTAGAAAATATTGTTAAAGAAACATATGACTCGTTAGTTAGTAAATCCAACCAAAACAGAAAGTTTGGTGGCATAATGGTTAGTGTACTTGCCGTGAATACGGTAGAAGGCATGTTTGATCCATGGCCTGTTCAAATTAAAGAGGACATCGTGGTCGTGATCGACATTTTTTTTCTCGTATGGCAGTTGAATTTACAAATACCTATACAATCAGTGTGCATCACCACTAAAGTTGTGAGTTCGAATAGGGTTCATGGCATGGTGTACTCGATACAACATTATGTGATAAAGTTTGTCAGTGACTTGTGACAGGTCTGTGGTTTTCTCCAGGTTCTTCGGTTTCCTCCACCAATAAAACTGACCACCGCGATATAGCTGAAATATTGTTGAAAGTGGTGATGACACACCATAAATCTAACCCACAAATCAAAGACTGTAAAACGTGTATTAGCTGCTTCTCCACTAAGTATATAGCATTAAGACCGTTGTTTCAGTCAGCTGACACTAGAAACATCCAGACAAGGGAACTGATTGTTCTTGCCATGATATAGCTGAATTGTTGCTGCTCACATGGTGAGTGAATGATTGTTGTTTAACACGAAGTGAGCAATACTTCAGCTATCATGGCGACAACAAGCTATATTTTGATGAAATGATGATGATGATGACCGGTTTGTTCTAGACCAACATGCTTACTGGTGGTTGGATTTTTATAGTGATCGCTGACTGAAACAACAGTCAGTGGACATACATGTTGCTCCACTTGGACAGATTTTCCTGATTTGGAGCCAACCAGTCGTTGCCCTTATTTTTTTTAATTGCTTTGACTGATATTCAGTATCAATCCCCCCTTTTTCTTTATCTCTGCATAGCGACAAAGAATAAGGGGGGAGCAGGTGAACAGATCTAATTTTAATTCAATTGACACTGAATATGATAATGAAAACGGCTGAGTTATTTGTTAGCAACAGAACAATGATTTTCAGAAAATTTCACACAAAAAATGAAAGGAAAAATACAACCATACCTAATACCAGGGTATTTAACTCACAACTGTTCGTCTTAAAAACCATTTTACAAGAGCAAATATAAAGTCACAATATAAATGTCTCACAAAAAAAAATCCAATTACATTTGATCAAACAGAGAGAAAACTGTAGCCATAAAAAATGTTGTTTAGCTATTAAAATCCAATGCAGCACATGACATCAAATATATCTTACATACATACATACATACATACAGAGCCTATTAAAAGAAACACAACTGGTATATCACATAATAACCCTGTACAAATATTAAATACTGTTTCCAGGTGCCCTGTGATTAACTTGTTCTGTGATCTCAAATTATCATAATTGGGATTTAATTATCACTCTTACATCTGAAAGGACTCTCCTATTATTAGTCTAATGAATGGAATGCACTAATACCCCTGACCATACATCTATGAATAGAAGCATAAGTCAACTAATCCTTACTTATCTTGGAGAAACTCCTTATTAAATCCATTTATTTACGTCACAACAGTGCAAATGGAAGATTAGTATGATTTAAGTAGATTTATGCTTTTAACATGTTCACTTGAATTACATATATAGGAAGTCTAAATATAAACACTGCAACTTATAGGTTTCCTTTTTAAATTTTATATATTTTACTTCCTTATTTTGAAAGATACTGAAACTGATGGCTTTATTTGTTTAATTTTTATTTATTTTCATTCCTGGTTTTTGAGAGATTTCTTTTTTTTTAATTTTCATTTATTTTACAACCTGATTTTGAAAGATACTGAGGGGCTGTCATGGCCGTGATCGCATATGGTATGGTAGTTGGATTTACAACCACCTATGCAATCAATGCCTATCACTACTGATGTTGTGAGTTTGAATCTCGATCATGGCAAGGTGTACATCATTATGTGATCAAGTTTGTCAGTGACTTGCGACAGGTCGGTGGTTTTCTTCTGTCCTCCGGTTTCCTCCACCAATAAAACTGACCGCCACAATATGACTGAAATATTGTTGAAATAGGCGTTAAACACCAACAAACAAAAAAACATATATATTTTACTTCCTGCTTTTGAGAACCTATCGTATTAACTCTATACTCTAAACAACAAAACACATACTGTTTATGTAGACAGCCTGCTGTAGTCAATGGATGTCAAATGTACTATAACATTATACAAACAATAATAATACAGATACGTACATTAGTTTAAACATATTTTATTATTTAATTCAATATAACATTACAATATTCAGCTATATACATTACATAATAAGAAGTAATTAATAGGATTGGGAAACAAGTTACAAGAACTTATATTAATCCCTATCCGTAAAAATACGTACATTGATAACAAATATTTAAATATTTAATATATCAATAACTAAGTTTTCCCTTCAGTGACAGTCGAGGCACAGCCAGGAATGACCAGACATCTTTACAATCATTAGTGGTGATAGGGTTAGGATTATGGTGTTTAATGCCACTTTCAACAATATTTCATTTATATGGTGGTGGTCAGTTTTATTGATGGAGGAAACAAGAGAACTCAGAGAAAACCACTGATATGTCGCAAGTCACTGAAAAACTTTATCACATAACATTATATTAAGTACACCTCGCCATGGGCGGTTTTTGAACTCACAACCTTAGTCGTTATAGGCACCGATTACACAGGTAGTTGTAAATCCAACTACCATACGATCATAACCACAATGGTATTTGATATATGATGTACAGATTCATGAAGTCTGAATACATAGGTTTCTCTGGGTACTCCGGTTTCCTTCACAAATAAACCTGACCGTCATGATATAACTGAAAATATGTTGAAAGTGGGGTTAAGCATCATTATTCCTTATGGCTTATCCATCCTTAAGTTCTCTTACATTTCAAATTGGAGGTGTGAGTGATTGATTGCTCTTTAACACCAAGTGGGCAATTTTTCATCTATATTTGGTACTAGAACAATATGCTGAACTGGATGTTTATAGTGTTATCTTGTTGAAACAGCAATACACAGGTAGATATGTCACTCCACTTGGACATATCATCCTGATTCGGAGCAAACAAATGCAGTTTTAATTAAATGATTTTCTCATTTGGTATGCTTGATTTGTCATCTCATAGAGGAAATACAATGTCTGCAGCATTAAGATGCTGTACCATTTTTTTTTTTAATATTTAATACAGTTAAGCCTGTATTAAGAGGTCACCTTTGGGACAAAGAAAAAGTGGCCTTATAAGACAGATGTCCTCTTAAAAGAGGTTCATTTCATATGAAATTTTCTGTGACAGGACAAGAAAAAGGTGACCTTTCAATACAGGTGACCACATGGGAAGGTTTGACTGTATTATGGCCTATTTCCACCATTCCATTTGGACATATTATCCTAATTTGGAGCAATGAGTTTTAATTTAATGATTTTCTCGTATGTCATCTCATAGAGGAAATACAATGCCTTCAGCATTAAGGTGCTGTGCCAATTTAAAAAAAAAATAATATTATGGTCCATTTCCACCATTCTACTAAATGTGAATTTTTTACTCAAGGTACATGTAGGTTATCCATGGTTAATTGGTTTGGTTAGGGTTTTGGTGTTTAATGCCACTTTCAACAATATGTTAGCTACATAGTGGCGGTCAGTTTGGAGGAAACCGGAGGGCCCAGAGAAAACCTTCGACCTGCTGCAAGTCACTGACAAACTTTATCACATAATATTGTATCGAGTACACCTCGCCTGACTGGGATTCAAACTCACAACTTCAGTCGTGATTGGTACTATTTGCATAGGTAATTGTAATCCAACTACCCTACGATCACGACTGCCCCAATGGTAATGGGTGCAACAAATACTGAAATACTGGGTTAAAAATATATAACAGTACTCAGTAGCTATTGTTAAATTGTAATTAAATCCATGTCAAATTGCTGCTTTTACAAAACAAAGCAGACATGACATCATGCCCTTGTCATCTTATTACAACGATTCTCCCCATTTTTGACCCATTGTATTATGTAAGTCTATAAGGACTTCCCAGAATGCACTATTGTTTATGTAAGCTGAAATTGAAATCTATTTGAACAAAACAACTTGCAAAATTTATCTTATCAGTAAAACAAATATTTTTTTTTAAATTAAGCCCTCCCCCCCCCAAAAAAAAAAAATCTTTAAAAAACTTTTAAAATGCATAATAGACAGTACACTTACTAGTATATGATATATCCTAATGTAGATGTGTTGTATACAATACATGTGAAACAGTTGATAAATATTACCAGTGTTGACACATAAGATAGATCATAACAAACATGACAGGACGGAGAATGTGATAAACCTGTAAATAATACTACAATACATGGTAGACGATACTTCTCAAAAAGGTGCATCGACAGAATAAAACTATGTTTAACATGTAATACATCAAAATTATCTTTCATTAAGAACACGTCTATAAATTTTGTCATTTTCTTGTATTTTACTACAATACAATTATACAATGTGGACGATACTTCTTAAGGGAGCATCAACAGAATAAAACAATGTTTAACGTGTAATACATCAAAATTATCTTTCATTAAGAACACGTCTATAAATTTTTTTTTGTCATTTTCTTGTATTTTACTACAATATAACGTGGATGATACTTCTTAAGGGAGCATCAACAGAATAAAACTATGTTTAACATGTAAAACATCAAAATTACCTGTCTACAAATTTTGCCATTTTGTTGTATTTTCAAGAAAACATAATAACATATCAATATCATTCAGGAAAGGGAATGACAAATTAATCTGTAGGGGAGGGGTATGTTTTTTTTTTTTTTTTTTTTAAATTAATGAGAATTTTGGTAGAAATAAAAAAAAAAACACTTTAATTTCCATGTCCAAATTTTTTGTTTGTTTAATTGTTGCAAGTGAAAAACAATGTTCTGGATTGGGAGAAAAAAAAACCCCAAAAAAACAAAAACATTTCCATAGAATCCTCTATTGTAGCATGGAGCATTAAGGAGAAAGAGTAAAGACTGGTTGGCTCGGGAATCAGGATAATGTGTCCGAGTGGGGCGACCTGTCTATCTACGGACTGTTGTTTCAGTGAGATAGCACTATAAAAATCCAACTCAGCTTGTTGGTCTAGTACAAAGCGGACCTTATCATCATCTCATTGAAAATTAACTTGTTCTCACCATGTTATAGCTGAAAAATTGATGAGTTGGCATTAAATAACAATCACTCACTCACTCTTACTATACAATATAGACTTCCAAATAACACACACACTTTTAACTTATACATCACATTGGTTCACATCAAGTTATTATTTGACAATGAATAGTAGACATCAACATTATAACGAGGCAAGAAAAATGGACCAATCACAATAGAGAACAAAAATACCATCTGTCATATCTCTGGACTATTATAATTTGTCAATGAACTTGTACTCTCAGAAATGTACCTAACTGGACTACGTAACATATTTACAGCATTCTATACGACTGAATCACAATAAACCCTTAACAATAAAAGTTGCATATAATTTACTGAACTGCAGTCATAAATTCATTATACCATTTAGATATAAATTTGTTTTATATCTATTTATATAAAATTAATGACAACTTATGCTTGTCATAAACACTTGTATCTTATATATATGTACAAATGTATAAATATGTCACTGAACCATAAATTATTTCAAAAATTGTAATTTTTCTCATATTTTTATTATATTTATAAATATTTATCAAAAGTTACTAAACCTTGTCCACGATTTATTTTTAAGTGGTTGACAAACAGCTGGATGTCTATACTTTAAGAAATCACTTATAAATGTCAGACGTTAGTAATAAATATCTGTTTAAGTATTATCAACTCCCTTATTTATAAAAATAATATTCATACATGATATCACATATTAACCAGAGGCTCTCAAGAGCCTGTATCGTTCACCTGGTAATAAAAAAAAACAATTGGTCCTATGTAAAAACTATGTCCTGCAGTGGTAGTCATCTTGGAATTACGATCAACATAAAAAACACAAAGTTTGTAAAGGACCTTCCAATGATTGATGCACAGTTTAGGTTCATTCAGTGCAATAGCTTCAGAGAAGAATATATTTCTGTATTTTCCCCATATGGTTCTGTGTTAATACTATGACCTGTGGTGGCAGCCATCTTGGATTTCCGATCGGCATAAAAAACACACACCTTGTAGAGGACCTTCCAATGATCATTCCTGGGCAGTTTGGTTTCAACTGTCCAAGTGGTTTCAGAGAAGAAGCATTTTGAAACATTTTTCCCATAGGGTCCAATGTTAAACTAAGTCCTGCCGTAGCCGCCATTTTGAATTTCATATCAGAATAAAAAACGTATATTTTGTAGAGGACCATTCAATGAACATTCATGTACAGTTTGGCTTTAATCATATTTGTAGTTTCTGAGAAGAAGGCATTTGAACATTTTCCCATAGGGTCCAATGTTAATCTATGTCCTGCGGTGGTGGCCATCTTGGATTTCCGATCGGCATAAAAAACACACACCTTGTAGAGGACCTTCCAGTGATCATTCCTGGGCAGTTTGGTTTCAATTATCCAAGTGGTTTCAGAGAAGAAGCGTTTTGAAACATTTTTCCCATAGGGTCCAATGTTAAACTAAGTCCTGCCGTAGCCGCCATTTTGAATTTCATATCGGAACAAAAAACGTAAAGTTTGTAGAGGACCATCCAATGTACACACATATGGACAGTTTGGCTTTAATCATATTTGTAGTTTCTGAGAAGAAGGCATTTGAACATTTTCCCATAGGGTCCAATGTTAATCTATGTCCTGCGGTGGTGGCCATCTTGAATTTTCGATCGGCATAAAAAAACAGAAACTTTGTAGAGGACCTTCCAATGATCATTCCTGGGCAGTTTGGATTCAATTGTCCAAGTGGTTTCAGAGAAGAAGCGTTTTGAAACATTTTTCCCATAGGGTCCAATGTTAAACTAAGTCCTGCCGTAGCCGCCATTTTGAATTTCATATCAGAACAAAAAACCTAAAGTTTGTAGAGGACCATCCAATGAACATTCATGTACAGTTTGGCTTTAATAATATTTGTAGTTTCTGAGAAGAAGGCATTTGAACATTTTCCCATAGGGTCCAATGTTAATCTATGTATTGCGGTGGTGGCCATCTTGGATTTCCGATCGGCATAAAAAACATAAAATTTGTAGAGGACCTTCCAATGATCATTCCTGGGCAGTTTGGTTTCAACTGTTCTAGTGGTTTCAGAGAAGAAGCGTTTTGAAACATTTCCCCCATAGGGTCCAATGTTAAACTAAGTCCTGCCGTAGCTGCCATTTTGAATTTCATATCGGAACATAAAACGTAAAGTTTGTAGAGGACCATCCAATGAACATTCATGTACAGTTTGGCTTTAATCATATTTGTAGTTTCTGAGAAGAAGGCATTTGAACATTTTCCCATATGGTCCAATGTTAATCTATGTCCTGCGGTGGTGGCCATCTTGAATTTTCGATCGGCATAAAAAAACAGAAACTTTGTAGAGGACCTTCCAATGATCATTCCTGGGCAGTTTGGATTCAATTGTCCAAGTGGTTTCAGAGAAGAAGCGTTTTGAAACATTTTTCCCATAGGGTCCAATGTTAAACTAAGTCCTGCCGTAGCCGCCATTTTGAATTTCATATCAGAACAAAAAACCTAACGTTTGTAGAGGACCATCCAATGAACATTCATGTACAGTTTGGCTTTAATAATATTTGTAGTTTCTGCGAAGAAGGCATTTGAACATTTTCCCATAGGGTCCAATGTTAATCTATGTATTGCGGTGGTGGCCATCTTGGATTTCCGATCGGCATAAAAAACATAAAATTTGTAGAGGACCTTCCAATGATCATTCCTGGGCAGTTTGGTTTCAACTGTTCTAGTGGTTTCAGAGAAGAAGCGTTTTGAAACATTTCCCCCATAGGGTCCAATGTTAAACTAAGTCCTGCCGTAGCCCCCATTTTGAATTTCATATCGGAACATAAAACGTAAAGTTTGTAGAGGACCATCCAATGAACATTCATGTACAGTTTGGCTTTAATCATATTTGTAGTTTCTGAGAAGAAGGCATTTGAACATTTTCCCATATGGTCCAATGTTAATCTATGTCCTGCGGTGGTGGCCTTCTTGGATTTCCGATCGGCATAAAAAACACACACCTTGTAGAGGACCTTCCAATGATCATTCCTGGGCAGTTTGGTTTCAATTATCCAAGTGGTTTCAGAGAAGAAGCGTTTTGAAACATTTTCCCCATAGGGTCCAATGTTAAACTAAGTCCTGCCGTAGCCGCCATTTTGAATTTTATATCGGAACAAAAAATGTAAAGTTTGTAGAGGACCATCCAATGAACATTCATGTACAGTTTGGCTTTAATCATATTTGTAGTTTCTGAGAAGAAGGCATTTGAACATTTTCCCATAGGGTCCAATGTTAATCTATGTCCTGCGGTGGCGGCCATCTTGAATTTCCGATCGGCATAAAAAAACAGAAACTTTGTAGAGGACCTTCCAATGATCATTCCTGGGCAGTTTGGTTTCAATTATCCAAGTGGTTTCAGAGAAGAAGCGTTTTGAAACATTTTTCCCATGGGGTCCAATGTTAAACTAAGTCCTGCCGTAGCCGCCATTTTGAATTTCTTATCGGAACAAAAAACGTAAAGTTTGTAGAGGACCATCCAATGAACATTCATGTACAGTTTGGCTTTAATAATATTTGTAGTTTCTGAGAAGAAGGCATTTGAACATTTTCCCATAGGGTCCAATGTTAATCTATGTATTGCGGTGGCGGCCATCTTGGATTTCCGATCGGCATAAAAAACATAAAATTTGTAGAGGACCTTCCAATGATCATTCCTAGGCAGTTTGGTTTCAATTAACCAAGTGGTTTCAGAGAAGAAGCGTTTTGAAACATTTTTCCCATAGGGTCCAATGTTAAACTAAGTCCTGCCGTAGCCGCCATTTTGAATTTCATACCAGAACAAAAAACGTAAAGTTTGTAGAGGACCATCTAATGAACATTCATGTACAGTTTGGCTTTAATCATATTTGTAGTTTCTGAGTAGAAGGCATTTGAATATTTTCCCATAGGGTCCAATGTTAATCTATGTCCTGCGGTGGCGGCCATCTTGGATTTCCGACCGTCATAAAAAACAGAAAATTTGTAGAGGACCTTCCAATGATCATTCCTGGGCAGTTTGGTTTCAATTATCCAAGTGGTTTCAGAGAAAAAGCATTTTGAAACATTTTTCCCATAGGGTCCAATGTTAAACTAAGTCCTGCCGTAGCCGCCATTTTGAATTTCATATCGGAACAAAAAACCTTAAGATTGTAGAGGACCATCCAATGAACATTCATGTACAGTTTGGCTTTAATCATATTTGTAGTTTCTGAGAAGAAGGCATTTGAACATTTTCCCATAGGGTCCAATGTTAATCTATGTCCTGCGGTGGCGGCCATCTTGAATTTCCGATTGGCATAAAAAAACAGAAACTTTGTAGAGGACCTTCCAATGATCATTCCTGGGCAGTTTGGTTTCAATTATCCAAGTGGTTTCAGAGAAGAAGCGTTTTGAAACATTTTTCCCATAGGGTCCAATGTTAAACTAAGTCCTGCCGTAGCCGCCATTTTGAATTTCTTATCGGAACAAAAAACGTAAAGTTTGTAGAGGACCATCCAATGAACATTCATGTACAGTTTGGCTTTAATCATATTTGTAGTTTCTGAGAAGAAGGCATTTGAACATTTTCCCATAGGGTCCAATGTTAATCTATGTATTGCGGTGGCGGCCATCTTGGATTTCCGATCGGCATAAAAACATCTTGGATTTCCGATCGGCATAAAAAACACACACCTTGTAGAGGACCTTCCAATGATCATTCCTAGGCAGTTTGGTTTCAATTAACCAAGTGGTTTCAGAGAAGAAGCGTTTTGAAACATTTTCCCATAGGGTCCAATGTTAATCTATGTATTGCGGTGGCGGCCATCTTGGATTTCCGATCGGCATAAAAAACATAAAATTTGTAGAGGACCTTCCAATGATCATTCCTGGGCAGTTTGGTTTCAACTGTTCTAGTGGTTTCAGAGAAGAAGCGTTTTGAAACATTTCCCCCATAGGGTCCAATGTTAAACTAAGTCCTGCGGTAGCCGCCATTTTGAATTTTATATCAGAACAAAAAACGTAAAGTTTGTAGAGGACCATCCAATGAACATTCATGTACAGGTTGGCTTTAATCATATTTGTAGTTTCTGAGAAGAAGGCATTTGAACATTTTCCCATAGGGTCCAATGTTAATCTATGTCCTGCGGTGGCGGCCATCTTGAATTTCCGATCGGCATAAAAAAACAGAAACTTTGTAGAGGACCTTCCAATGATCATTCCTGGGCAGTTTGGTTTCAATTATCCAAGTGGTTTCAGAGAAGAAGCGTTTTGAAACATTTTTCCCATAGGGTCCAATGTTAAACTAAGTCCTGCCGTAGCCGCCATTTTGAATTTCTTATCGGAACAAAAAACGTAAAGTTTGTAGAGGACCATCCAATGAACATTCATGTACAGTTTGGCTTTAATAATATTTGTAGTTTCTGAGAAGAAGGCATTTGAACATTTTCCCATAGGGTCCAATGTTAATCTATGTATTGCGGTGGCGGCCATCTTGGATTTCCGATCGGCATAAAAAACATAAAATTTGTAGAGGACCTTCCAATGATCATTCCTAGGCAGTTTGGTTTCAATTAACCAAGTGGTTTCAGAGAAGAAGCGTTTTGAAACATTTTTCCCATAGGGTCCAATGTTAAACTAAGTCCTGCCGTAGCCGCCATTTTGAATTTCTTATCGGAACAAAAAACGTAAAGTTTGTAGAGGACCATCCAATGAACATTCATGTACAGTTTGGCTTTAATAATATTTGTAGTTTCTGAGAAGAAGGCATTTGAACATTTTCCCATAGGGTCCAATGTTAATCTATGTATTGCGGTGGCGGCCATCTTGGATTTCCGATCGGCATAAAAAACATAAAATTTGTAGAGGACCTTCCAATGATCATTCCTAGGCAGTTTGGTTTCAATTAACCAAGTGGTTTCAGAGAAGAAGCGTTTTGAAACATTTTTCCCATAGGGTCCAATGTTAAACTAAGTCCTGCCGTAGCCGCCATTTTGAATTTCATACCAGAACAAAAAACGTAAAGTTTGTAGAGGACCATCTAATGAACATTCATGTACAGTTTGGCTTTAATCATATTTGTAGTTTCTGAGTAGAAGGCATTTGAATATTTTTCCATAGGGTCCAATGTTAATCTATGTCCTGCGGTGACGGCCATCTTGGATTTCCGACCGGCATAAAAAACAGAAAATTTGTAGAGGACCTTCCAATGATCATTCCTGGGCAGTTTGGTTTCAACTGTTCTAGTGGTTTCAGAGAAGAAGCGTTTTGAAACATTTCCCCCATAGGGTCCAATGTTAAACTAAGTCCTGCCGTAGCTGCCATTTTGAATTTCATATCGGAACATAAAACGTAAAGTTTGTAGAGGACCATCCAATGAACATTCATGTACAGTTTGGCTTTAATCATATTTGTAGTTTCTGAGAAGAAGGCATTTGAACATTTTCCCATATGGTCCAATGTTAATCTATGTCCTGCGGTGGTGGCCATCTTGAATTTTCGATCGGCATAAAAAAACAGAAACTTTGTAGAGGACCTTCCAATGATCATTCCTGGGCAGTTTGGATTCAATTGTCCAAGTGGTTTCAGAGAAGAAGCGTTTTGAAACATTTTTCCCATAGGGTCCAATGTTAAACTAAGTCCTGCCGTAGCCGCCATTTTGAATTTCATATCGGAACAAAAAACCTTAAGATTGTAGAGGACCATCCAATGAACATTCATGTACAGTTTGGCTTTAATCATATTTGTAGTTTCTGAGAAGAAGGCATTTGAACATTTTCCCATAGGGTCCAATGTTAATCTATGTATTGCGGTAGCGGCCATCTTGGATTTCCGATCGGCATAAAAAACATAAAATTTGTAGAGGACCTTCCAATGATCATTCCTAGGCAGTTTGGTTTCAATTATCCAAGTGGTTTCAGAGAAGAAGCGTTTTGAAACATTTTTCCCATAGGGTCCAATGTTAAACTAAGTCCTGCCGTAGCCGCCATTTTGAATTTCATACCAGAACAAAAAACGTAAAGTTTGTAGAGGACCATCTAATGAACATTCATGTACAGTTTGGCTTTAATCATATTTGTAGTTTCTGAGTAGAAGGCATTTGAATATTTTCCCATAGGGTCCAATGTTAATCTATGTCCTGCGGTGGCGGCCATCTTGGATTTCCGACCGGCATAAAAAACAGAAAATTTGTAGAGGACCTTCCAATGATCATTCCTGGGCAGTTTGGTTTCAACTGTCCAAGTGGTTTCAGAGAAGAAGCATTTTGAAACATTTTTCCCATAGGGTCCAATGTTAAACTAAGTCCTGCCGTAGCCGCCATTTTGAATTTCATATCGGAACAAAAAACCTTAAGATTGTAGAGGACCATCCAATGAACATTCATGTACAGTTTGGCTTTAATCATATTTGTAGTTTCTCAGAAGAAGGCATTTGAACATTTTCCCATAGGGTCCAATGTTAATCTATGTCCTGAGATGGCGGCCATCTTGGATTTCCGATCGGCATAAAAAACAGTAACTTGGTAAAGGACATTCCAATGATCATTCCTTTACAGTTTGGGTTCAGTCAGTTCATTAGTTTCAGAGAAGAAGATCTTTGAAATTTCAGCCAATCAGAGCATATTATTGGCCCTGGCAGCCATATTGAATATCCGACTGGAACGAAAAACAGTAACTTTGTAGAGGACCATCCAAGGAACATTCCTGCTAAGTTCGGTTCCAATCGGCCAAGTGGTTTCGGAGAAGAAGCTTGAAATGTAAAAAGTTTACAGACGACATACGACAGACGACGGACGCCAAGTGATGGCAATAGTTCACCTGGACCTTTGGTCCAGGTGAACTAATAAAAGGGGGTGGGGAGGGTGGGGCTGAAGTGGTCGTGATTGTTTGGTAGTTGGATTTACAACTGCCTGTGCAATCAGTACAATCAAATATGAAGCAGTGATTATATTCCTGGTGTGATTTTGATTGCCGCAGGCAGGTCCCATTCTGATGGGGCCATCATGCTCTTGATCATATATAGTAGTTGGATTTAAAACTACCTGTGCAATCAGTGGCTATCACTACTAAAGTTGTGAGTTCGAATCCCGTTCATGGCGAGATGTACTAGATACAACTTTATGTGATAAAGTTAGTCAGTGACTTGCACAGATTGGTGGTTTTCTCCGTTTTACTCCACCAATAGAACTAACCGCCATAACCTCCTTGAATCCATAATGAAAAAAATAATGTGAAACCTATAGGTGTTGTCTCCCTTAAGTCAACTGGGAAAGACAGCTCATTTGCAAATGTTTCAATTGAGGTTGTGACAAACCAGAGAGAGTGTGTCACCAAACTTACAATAAAAGGTCTGCCTATACCTACTGCATGTTTTTTTTAGCCTAAATATAATTTACTATGACAGTGTAAACAGATAAACAACTTTGCGTAGATACCGGTAAACAAATTGTCACAGTCTATTCCCTTTTCTGAATAAATGAAAAATAGTATGTAAGCCTTCTTGCTAGATAAATTTTACAAGCTTTTCTGACTAGATTACAACTTAATCATTTACTTGTGGATCAAATTTGACTACCAAGCAGGGATGATTCTGGTTAGAATATAAAATAACTGAAAATCAATGAAAAATAGTTGAAAGAAACCATGGCCATCACCTTTCAAATGGTCTATTTTTGACCTGTACTGCCTGTGTCCAGCAACTTTGGGCAATTTCCCTCCAGGGGAAAATAGCTGAAATCAGTTAAATAACCGACAAAAATCATCCCTGACCAAAGGGAGAAGTTGGAAGAACTTTCCTGATGTTCTAAAGTAAATTTAGGTTGTCAAATCTGTGTCTTATATCTTTGACTGTTATGTCTACATAGTATATCTATTATTAGAACTAGCATCTGTTCTCTTTATAATTACCTCTTTTGTCTACAGAGGCTATTAAATATACAAATTATTATAGCAAGCGAGTGACTGTTGTTTATTATAATTATTCTATCGTACCTTGCCACTTTCACACCATAAACAGTAAAACTTGTCTCAAGCGAACTCTGAGAAAACCCTAATCCTGTATAAACCCAACTTTAAATATTTCAAGTCTCAATGAATTTAATCTGTAAAAACTGAACACCTGTCTATTCTGAACAATTATGAGACTCAAGCGAACTCTGAGAAAATCCAAATCCGGTATAAACCCAACCTTAAATATTTAACGTCCTAATGAATTGAACCTGTAAAAATGGAACACCTGTCTATTCTGAACAATTATGAGATAAGCATGTCAGTGGTTTTCTCCGGGTACTCAGATTTCTTCCACCAATAAAACTGACCACCACGATAAAACGATTTAACACCATAATCCTAACACTATTCTGAACAAAAAAGCTAGTCCCAAGGATCTTCAGTTTAGACAGGTTTCATTGTATAATTATGTAGAATATTTTGTACTCTACTGACCTTTGTATTATATAATTTTGATACATGTACATTGTACACATGTATCAGTGTATGCCCTAAGGTGACAAGACATGTGGTATATATGTACATTGTACACACGTATATCAGTGTATGCCCTAAGGTGACAAGACATGTGGTATATATGTACATTGTACACACATATCAGTGTATGCCCTAAGGTGACAAGACATGTGGTATATGTACATTGTACACACATATCAGTGTATGCCCTAAGGTGACAAGACATGTGGTATATGTACATTGTACACACATATCAGTGTATGCCCTAAGGTGACAAGACATGTAGTATACAGTGTATTAGCTAGCGCTCGTCACTTTCGTCATTGACGATTGATTTTTTAAAGTGACGAGTATTTCCCGTACTCAATTCGTCACTTGAATTTTCAAAAAATCGTAAAAAAATGTTTGTAACAATCCATTTTTCTTCATTTGCTGATTAAAACTAATTAGTCACTGCAATGACAATTTTATTACATGTTACAAGCTAGTCAACGGATTATAGAATTTTTGTTTTGATTGCATAATCTTTGATCTCACCTGGACAAAGAATTCAATCAACGACAATAATTTTTTTATAGTTATGACATGTACTCAAAATGCCACAGTATATATTTAAAGTGGACATATTTTTGTAATCGTCACATAGGCACAATTTCACATAGGGAAAGTTGCAATCAAAATATATAATTAATAGTAATCATCATTCATTGCACGATTCGTCTCAATGTCTGCCATAACGAACTATTTTTGCCAAATTTATGAAAATGTCGATATCATGTTTTATCGTATCCATTAAGTATTTTGAAAGTGATTTTCTCGAAAAGTCATAACTTTGATTAAAGTATACACGTCCTTTGAAGAAAATAATAAAAAATAAAAATGACGCAATCAACAGGAGTTCGCAATCTACTGATGCTTTTTTCAATTCGTTGAAATGCACTGCACGAGGATGCATATAAGTTTTTTTATATATTGATCAGCATCCGGGTAACAATTGCGTTCTATTTATAGAACTATTTACCATCAGACACGTGTCGGCAATCAAAAAAAAACAAAAAAACAGTATTTTTATTTCAATTGTTGCAATTTGATTATGAGGTCTGAGAAATAATTATTTATTTTACAACTTGCTTCAGTTTTTGAAGTGCTATACTGATTTCCTACAAAGAATCTAAATAGAAGTTGGACCATTGCCATTGGTCAAACTGGCAGAATTTTTTTTCTGCCGAGGACTACACAAATATGAGTTATTACAATTGTTATGGTATTAGACCAAAGCACAGTAACATTTCAAAAAGGGTGGGGAGGGGGTATTTACAGTTTGTGTGGTATTAGACCAAAGCACAGTAATATTTCAAAGGGGGGGGGGGAGGTATTACAATTTGTGTGGTATTGAGATCAAAATAGTGGCAATGTTATGTTTTATCAGTTGGTTGTTAATTTGCAGAATATGTTCCCATCCTAGGAGGTTTTCAATCTCCATTACTAAACAATAAGGCAACGTAACTGATTATAAGATTAAGCTCATTATATTCTTGTTTATTCATAATTTAAAAAAAAATCTGCTCCGCAAAAGTGACTAATGGTCTCAAAATCCTAGCTAAATCCTTGAGTATATATGTCCTTGTTCAGTCACCTCACAAATAGTCTCTACATAATGTAGTTGCTATCTAATGTGAAATTAAGGGGGCTACAGTAGTCCCCTAATTAAAAGGACACGGGGTTTTAAAAATTTTCAAGTGTACCAGTACTTCACTATTTACAAGCGTTACTTTGCATTAAAATTTTAACAATTTTCATGAATATCTTATGCTATACTCTTTAAAATCAGGAGGTACCAAAGACCATTTTAAACAGGTAAAAGTACCTGGTACCCCTCCTTTGATTCATACAGCATTCCGGTATATTCAGGGTTCGGTTAAAACAGTATTTTGGGTGAACATGATAAATTGGTCATCTTTTTTTCAAATTAAATTTAAAAAATCTCGTTGAAAACTGTAGGGTCACATTACTTTTTTTTTCTTTTATTAACATATTTCAGGACTGTTTATTTTTTCTATAAACTTTGCCACCAGAAAATATTTTAACACAAAAAACATAGCCCCCTCCACCATAAAATTATATAGGTACTACGTAAATTTAGAAAACAAGTAGTGAAAACTGTATATAAAGGCCACTCACAGGAACCTGAAAATGTGGCCTTTATGAGCAGTTTGCCCTTTATATACATTTGTACAGGTTAACATTATATGCACTGTTCAATAATGGGAAAATAAGGGCAATAACAAAATTACCGAACTCTGAACAATCTTACAAAGGGAAAGTCAAAACTCATAAGTATATACACAGACAAAATCAGTCAACAACCGGAAAACTGTGAAAACCGTAATGACCCTGACTTGGTACAGGCATTTCTAAAGAAATGGTGGGTTGAATCAGATTTTATGAGACTGCCCCTTATAGACAGTGATTTGTTATATAGAAGTGCCCTTTAAGACAGGTTTGTCTGTACTTCTAAAGGGATGAGATAATATATAAACACTTAAAATCTTCATGCTGTCACAAGACAAAAGCAAAATCCAAACCCTAAAATAATACAATCAGATAAAATAATGTTCTTACCTTGCAGAGTTTTCAAAAGACTGTGCTGAAATATATAATAAAATATGATAAAATTAGCCGAGAATAGAAATGGAAAAATAATGATACAAATAGGCTATAGATCTTGTCCTAGAACACAGACACATATGTTAGTGGATGCAGTCATCTCTATTAAACAGCCACTTGTATTAAAAGGTCACCTTTTTCTTTTCCTGTCATAAAAAATTTCATCAGTCAAGTGGTCAACTGTCTTAAAAGACCACTTTTTCTTTGTCCCAAACGCGATCTCTCAATACAGGTTTGACCGTACAATAAATGACCATTATTGTACAACAGAAAGGAAGAAAGAACGAAATAAGATGTACACAATGTATACAAATTATAAATTAAATATTTTCTGACGACAATGGGTGTATATTCAGCCTGCAATATATCAATTTTTGAAAAAAATATGTTAACGCCTACCAGTAAATTAAATAATTGTTTGTTAGCCATTTCACTGACTCACAATTACATTAGTGGATAGGTATAGGTAGGATGAAAATTTATATTTGTCTCTTTTTTATAACCCACTGAAGAAAATCAGGGATGGGTTCAGACACATTACAAGGATGGTTCTGATTAGAACATAAAATAACTTAAAATCAACGAAAATAGCTGAACCCATCTACACCCCCTTTCAAAAGTCCCCTTTTTGAATTGTTCTGACCGTGTCCTGTAACTTTTGGAACATCTTTGTCAGAGGAAAATATGTTTGTTTGATAGTGTTTAATGCCACTTTCAACAATATTTCAGCTATATCATGGCGATCAATTTTATTGGTGGAGGAAACCGGAGAACCCAGAGAAAACCACTGACCTGACGGACCCACATTAAAGAGGTAGAATCAATGATTAATTGATATAATGCTTACCTTCAGAGCCTAAAGGAAAGGTTTCTTCTAAATCCCTCTGGTCCTCTGTTACTCCTTGTACATTTCTACTGAGATAGAAAACATAAACTTATAATGTTATACCTTTACTACCTTATCACTGTGATCTGCTCCCCCCCACCTCTTAGAAGATAGTGATTATAATCCCTGTCTGGCAAATTTTAGTGGGTAAGAAAGGGTTTGTTAAATTGGTGTGAAAACTATGCAATGGGTCTGGGGATCTACTTCCCCCTCCTTTTAGAAGATAGTGATTTTAATCCCTGCCTGGCAAATTTTAGTAGGTACGAAAGGGTCTGTTAAATTGGTGTGAAAACTATGCAATGGGTCCAGGAATCTGTTTCCCCCTCCTTTTAGAAGATAGTGATATGAATCCTTGTCTAACAAATTGGAGTTACGGGGACATGAAATTTAGGCGAGGGGTCTGGGAGACTGTTTGGGTCCATGGAAAAACAGGGTATTGAGCCAGGGGAACAAAACAATCTGGAAGTTCAGAAGAAATGCAGAAATACTGTTAGTATTCTGACAAATTTAATGATGCATAACATTTATGCTTTCCAAATTTTTGAGGGGAGGTGCACATGCCCAGCATGCCCGCTCTATATCAGCATCTGCCATTCACATTTAGTAGTTTTCTAGATAAAAATAGTTTTCACTGACACAAATTTATTAGGTATAATTTAGTTTCCTCAAATTCAAAGTATGGAGAAGTCACATGTTTGATTTTTCAAATGGCAAAAAAATATTTCAAGCTTAGCATTTCAAAACAGCTATTGAAGTAACAATAAGAAGGTCTCTCAACAGATATAAAGGTTAGGGTTGTGGTGTTTAATGCCACTTTCAACAATATTTCAGTTATATTGTGGCAGTCAGTTTTATTGGAGGAAACCAGAGCACCCGGAGAAAAACCACCAACCTGCTGCAAGTCACTGACAAATTTTATCACATAATATTGTATTGAGTACACCTCGTCATGAACATGGTTTGAACTCACAACTTTAGTGATGATAGGTACTGATTGCACAGGTAGTTGTAAATCCAACTACCATACGATCATGACCACGACGGTCCCTCAACAGATATAAAACTTAACCTTCACCTGTAAAGAATCTTTTTTTTACAGATTTCACAAATTGTTGTACATAAACAACACAAAACCACAAATATTGGTTAACCATAGCACATTTATTGTCTGCTATGATCTGGTTGTCAAATGTCATAAACATTGTCTGTGTGGATTGGTTGATTGATTGATTGCTTGGTGTTTAACGCCAACTTTAGCAATATTTCAGCTATATCGTTGCATAGATTGGTAAATGAACTATTGAAATGTCATCATGAAAGAATCGGTACACATTTGTTATTTCAGTTTAAATTAAAACATGCTGATGAAATGCAAGCAGTGGTATGCTATATAGCATACAATCTAAATATATAAATGGGGGGGGGGGGTTTCGTGCGATGGTCTGCTAGTAAAGACGATCAACCATCCATAATAAATATTATCATATCACCAATGTGTTATTACATTCCAAATAAAACTCCACTCCATATAGAGTGAGGGGTGATGACGGTCTTGTAGTAGAGTAGTCCCCCTTATATAAGACCCCTCCCACAACAGATCACCCATATTATCATGCCAGATTTCAGATAAATAAAAATTAAATTGTTTGATATACCTCAAGAGAGGCCAAACACCCTTATCATAAAATTGTGCAAACTTGAATCTTCATAACACAATTACGATTCAAGCAATTTACAATTGCAATTCCTTTAAGGAATATGTTCAACTATATGACATAACCTGGCGACCGTTTCACTAAAGGTCGCAAGTCTTAAACGTAGACGTAAGTGTACTAAGAGCTACGACTGTTTCACTAACAATTAGGATTTACGACTTACGTTTATGACTTACGACCTTTAGTGAAACGGTCGCCAGGTTATGTCATATAGTTGAACATATTCCTTAAAGGAATTGCAATTGTAAATTGCTTGAATCGTAATTGTGTTTACACTTAAAAAACAAACCTGTTAAAAAATTTCAAATATTCCTTCTAACTTAATTATTACAATAAAATTTAATGATTCCTCGATTTAAATTAAGATTATTTCATAGGACTATTTGAATATGTTGTTGGCGAATGAATATGTTGTAGACATCACAATACCATTCTAGGCTATCATGTATAACCAATGTTGTTCCAGGCCGATCAGCCAATCAGATTGCAGTATTTACATAAAATTAAATTATTATTTGTTAATTAACAAAAGTCTACTTTTTTTTTTGCTTTTTTTTTATAAAGTTTCCTGTTGTCTATGACAATCTTTAGACCCCAGAAATTGTACCCCATATATACACTGTGCCTTCAATTTGCATAAAGTGACATCTCTTTTATACAAAGAAACTTCATATACAAGTACATTTTGTATAATACAAATTTTACATTTACATAACTGATTTTGAGAATTACTATAAATTAATTTTTATTTGTTGAATACCAATTTTCGTGGTTTTCGTTGATACCGTCGATCCCCGTGCGCGTCAAACCACGAAATTAAGTGCATCACGAAAGATATTTGTAACAAGAGACGTAATGCATGTTATAAGAGAGTATCAAAACCACGAATTCAAATGTCAACGAACACCTCACTATCTGTTTATCCTCAAATATTGATACCAATGAAAATAAATGATACTACAGTATACCATTTTGTAATTGCTTCCATTGCAGAATGAACAATTTGTTTACCCCCATGCTTCAGACCCCATGAAATTGGGGGCCTTCACTTGTGCAAACTTAAATCTTTATATCAAAATGATGATCATGAGGTTTAGCATGATATTAAACCAGAAAGTGCTAATGAACTATACTTTCAAAAGATTATTTTTTTAATTTTCAAAATATTGAAATTTAATATCATTTTACAATTTCTTCTCTCTGTAGAAACATAATCTTATCTCTATAATTTCCACCTTAGTTACAGTGTAGAGCCGAACATATACAAAAAAGTACCAAAGTAAGGTTTTACAAAAGATAAATTTGAATTATCTCCCTTTTCCCATTACAAATAATAATCCTCTGGTTATTGGATAACATTTCAATTTCCTTTAAAAATAAATATACAGTCGAACTTTGCTAACTCTCACATGGTTGGCTCAAATACCATGGATTGCTCGTACCGTCTTTTTTAGTCCCGTGAATTTGCCGCTAATTCTCGAAAACAGCCGATCTATTCTGATGGTCCCGTAATAATAAATCAGTACAAATTACCTTTTCAAACTCGAACTCAAATTCATCGGAAGTGTCAAGCATTTAATTAGGCCTAATTACAATATCCAGATTTCGGTGTCTCTAACCTCCGATAACTCAAGCACATTTTGACATTCCCTTTGAGTTCGAGCCACCAAAGTTCTACTGTACAGTCAATCTTGTATTCAGCAGTTACATTTCATCATTTGGGATAAAGGAGAAATGACCCCATAATATAAGTGGAAAACGATTCACCGTATGTACCGAAATCGCGATTATTTTGGGGACGGTTCGGTTCACGATACGTGGAGGCCGCTTACGATACAAACGATATGATGCTCATTTTTTGAAAAAAAGTAGTGTTGAACTTCCGTTTTCTTCTTTTGGTGATCATTTAATTAATATTTTGAGAAAAGTGGATCGATTAATTTACGCTTTTAAAATTAATTAATCAAATATCAAATATTTATAATTTCCGCTAGTACGTAAGCGACCTCATATAAAAAAAAACATGGCAGCGCCCATGTCGACCAGCATGGACTTCAAGGAATAGTTAGTTTCCTATAAAACGTATCATGATACGTATCGTAATATATATATCAAATATCGCGATATGTATCGCTTGTGGAAAAAGTGTATCGTTACACCCCTACCATAAAACAACTTACAGGTTATTTAAGACGTGTTGATCCTGATTGTCAGTTCCAATCCATAATCATTCTCTTATTATGGTTAGGTTACCAGAAGGTAAATTAGTAGAAAAAATGGCAGCTGTTTTGTCACGCTGCACTGTTTTTGTAACAATGTACAAAAATGTATGGTTAATCATTCTAATCATTTAATAATTTGATAGCTTTATTTGATACAATCATGTAACCTCTCGAAGGTTAATTACTGATGATTTCTAAAGTCTACGATGAAAAGTCACAGCTAAATACTTGTACACTGATACAACAGGATAAAGTTTGAGGACTGCTAACATGTACAGTTGATTTGAGTTTAAATAGCATATATATATATCAGGATGAGGGTTTTAAACTAACCTTTAACACAAGATGACCCCTACGGCAAGTTTGACTGGACATCTTTGTACAGAATTAACTACTTACATTTGTCTATCTGCTGTTCCTTCATCAATTATTACAATTTCAACCTGGTTCTCTGTCCTGGTTGTTTCTTCCATTTTTTCTCTACTTTCTCCATTTTTCTGTCTATCAGTGTCTTTTTCTCCTTCCTGGTTATGTTTTCTGTTAGTTTTAACATTAAAATCTGTCTGAATTTCTTTTTTATCATGTACACCTAAAAGAAAAAGTATAAGTGACAATAGAATTGGAAACATGTATGAGTTATCTCCCTTCCCATATCAATTTAAGTACTGCATCTAATATATCAAGTGTTCTGATTGGATGATTTTGAAGCATAAGTACAAAACTCACTAAAAAAAATTGCTTACCATGAGGCCTGATCTAATGGTGGGACAAATTTTATATAAAAAGTGTATACCTTTATCATTATCAATAGTGGAGGGTTTAGATCCCATTAACCGGTTTAACACCACCACATTTTTGTGTCTGTCCCCAAGCCAGGACCTGGCTTTTCAACATTATATGTTGTGGTTGTTTTTTATTTAAGACGAGAGGCGATTGTTTGGTTTGTTGATATTGGTGGAATTGTTGACCATCACTGTTTAAACTTTGTTTTCATAACTTTTTTAAATTTCTATTTCAATTTATCATTGCTCAAATTATAACAGTGGGAATCATAAGACCTCTCCTCATTAAATATGTATAATGTTTTTATTTACTGAATGTAATTTGGTAAAAATAGTCCTTTGTTGTCTTTTGAAAAATAATTGTTATAACAAACTTGACCTGCATATTATCCATTTAAAGCTACTTTTAAAATCTTAAATTGATGCAAAAGCCAGCTGGATCTGAGATCACATACAAACAATAACAGGTGTAAACACATATTTATGTCTCACGATTCTAGTTTGTATGGTGATTTGGAGAAACTGACCGAATAAAGAAAACTTAACATATATATAATAAAGTCAGCAGACCATGAAAATGAGGTGAAGGTCAGGTGACAAATGTCTGTCTGACATATATTCACTATGATTAAAGTGTGGACCATGTATGGCGAGTCTAGGCTGCATGGAGAAACAGATCTAATCACTAAAACTTGACGTAAATACAACAAAGTCGGTAGACCATGAAAATGAGGTCAAGGTCAGGTGACACATGTCGAGATGATATGTACCCTCCGTGATCAATGTGTGGACCAAGTATGGTGAACCTAGGTTGTATGGTAATGGAGAAACTGAGATTATCACAAAAACTTGGCATTTTAAACTAGAGGCTCAGTGGGCTAAACTGACAGAGCCTGTGTCGCTCACCTTTCATTCTGCTTTTAGGAAACTTAATACACAACCTTCCATAAATGTAGATGCTTCCTACCAAGTTTCGGTTCATTTGGCTAGGCAGTTTCAGAGGAGAAGATTTTTTAGATATCGACCAATCAGAAACAAGAATTGCCTGGGCTGTGGTGGCCATGTTTGTTAACCGATCAGGCCGAAATGAGCAATCTTCATAGAGGACATTCCATAGATGATTCCTGCCATGTTTTGGTTAATTTGGCCATGCGATTTCAGAGGAGGAGATTTCTAAAAATTGGCCAATCAGAAACAAGAATTGCATGTGGAGGGCCATGTTTGGTAATGGATCATAACAAAATGTGCACTCTTTAGAGAGGACCTTCGATTCCATAGATGATTCCTACCAAGTTTCAGTTCATCTGGCTGATGGGTTTCAGAGGAGAAGATTAAAATGTGAAAAGACAACAAATGACGGACGCCAAGTGATGCCAAAAGCCCACATTGCCTTTGGCAAGGTGAGCTAAAAAGAATATTAAAATGTGAATACCTACATGTAATGTATAGTATAAGAGTCAATATTTGATTAAGTGCCCATTTTGGTACCTGGAAGCAAAATGTAATATAAAATTAATATTAGTAATTTTTTTTTACCAGGATTTTAATTGAAATGTCAAAAGTATACGGTTGTCAGATAGCAGTGAATGCGAAATTGTAATTTTTTTTTACAGAACATTCGGTCTGGTTAACCAAGATGATTCACCAGACCGAATCAACTTTTACCAGACCGAAAGAAAATCGTATTTTTTTTAATATTTCATTGTTGATGGCTGGCCTGTATAGTTTCCTTTACTTGTATAAAGTCCTTTTCATTGTTATTGATTTTAATTATGGTTGTTTTCTTATTTCATATACCCATGTCATATGAAACCAACAAGGAGAAGAATGGTATGGGAACAAAAATTTTCATAACAATATATATTCCGAATAGTTTTATTGTTAACATTCTCTCTCCGAGAGAAGCAAAAAGGTCTCTCCAATTATCTTCTTCATCCATAAAATCAACACAAAAGTCGTCATTGTCCTTGTCTGTGTCACATATAATATTCAGTGCATGAAGGTCACTTTCCTCACTGTCAATATCAAGCTTTTCCTGCAGTGGTTGCTTTCAAGCAAGGGCTACCAATTTTCCATTTATCTTTTTAGCAATGCAAATTAACTGTATATATATTTTTCTGAACATTGTTTGTTAAAACAAGTCTGCTTTGAAGTAAGCATTTTGTATAATTTATTTTTTTATATAAATAAAGCAAAGTATTTTTTTTAAATTCACAGGGAAATAAATGTTTAGTGGATATCTTTTCAACCATTTGTCTTAATCAGGAAAAAGCTTGTAATATTTGTTCATTTCAAAGGTTTCAATATTTCCCAAAATCCTAAATCAAGTCCTCTATCGTATTTTGCACAACAGACAAGTTTAAATTTGGCGCCAAATTGATATCCGATAATTTTTATGTGTCCGGTCCGGAGTGATTCTTTTTCTTATATTTCAAATATTGATATTTTCTTTCATTAAAGAGTTTCTGAGATTGCGACTTTTTTGTCAATATCTTTGAACTTCATCATAGCATGGAACAACGAAAAATGATGCAATAAAAGAGTTTTGATCTGGCGTTTCACTTTAGTTTTTATGAAATCCTATGCCGGAAACTGACAAATCAATTGTTATAGCTGAAATTGACGAAATCAAATGACAGAGCAATACCGGACAATCGGTCCTGAAATCCAAGGGTTTATATCGGACCGGCTGTCATTTTACCGGACTTGTCCGTCTGTTCGAAGATATTTCGTTTTCACTGAGATAGAATAAACATTTCTGACTAAAAATTTGACCAGGGTCACATTTAAAATATGCCTTTTCATTCCTAAAATTATCTGGATTTGTCTCCATTTTGTTACATGGTTCTAGCAGGAGAATAGTCTGGAGTGTGAGAGTCTCATAAAGAATTCACTTGGATCAAATTTGAATATAATTGAGAGATGATATTCAAGTTTTGATATTGAAGGACAAATGATTTGATTCCAGTAAGAATTTAATGCTTAAATTATAAATTAAAAGTTGGGGTGTCGGATGTAACTATATCTGTCCAACAAGAGAGGTTGACTAAATTGCAATTCGTTAAACTACAAGTGATGGTACAAAAACAGGCATGATCTTATCTAGGAAAAAAAGATAACTGTATTTTTTGACATTATTGCAATAATCTGTACATAACATACATAGTATTAAAACTCGGCGAAAGCACGGGAATGTTAATTTCTGTCCGCATGTTATTGTTACGAGCGACAATTGCATCATATTATTTGCCCTTCAGAAGTTTTTATACCGTTTACGACATCAAGCTTTTTATTTACTACATCATGGTTTTGCGGTAATTCGGGCACTTGACTGCCGAAAATCGGACTTAAATCTGTCATGGCGTCTGAAAGGACGGTATGTCTGCTGTCTGTCTCGGTAAGTTCTAAATGTTCGTGGCAAACTCAAGTTATGAGCGAACTGCATGAAAAGAGAAATCATTCAAAATAATTCAAGTTGTATTGTTTGTGTGACACTCCTTGACTGTTGAACAGAAGGCGATATTCATAGGTTTTTCAAACAAGTGTTGTTATGTAATGTCACTAAATAACAACAAATTTGGGTACATTTACATCGTGGACAGAAACATTCAGTTCTGACTCACTAAAGGACAGTAAATTACAGGTTTAGCAGAGGTTTATTGCTTATAACTTAAAGAAAGGTATTGAAATGGAATGTAAGTTCATCATTTGTCAGATAACATATTATTCTGTCTGCACAGGAGGTGTCTGTCTTTTGTTTGTCCCAGCAAAGTTCATGTCTGTTTTTTGTTTGTCCCAACACAGAGTATGTCTCTACTGTTCATCCAACACCAAAACATGATATTTTTTTTCTTTTTTGCAACTTGTAAACTTATTCCTATCATTTAGCAAATTGAAATTTCATTTCCAATATTTGAAATCTACCAATTGATCTATCCAGGAATATGAAACAAAATTTCGTTTTGTCACCTTGCCATAAAAAGTCTGTCCTTGTTCGTCCAACCATTTTACTGTTTTTCCTTATTATAAAAAATCTGTCCTATTGGTTTGACTTTTTAAGATATGGATAGGATTTTAGATGCTGAAACTCCACTTTACACCACAATTCTAACAAACATAAATCTTTGTCTTGCTTATTATTCATAAAATAGTCTGTCCCTGTTCGTCCCAAACCTAATGCTACCACAATAAAGTTTAGAGGAAAATTTTTATTTTGGTATCTTATATTTATATTTTCTTGGTTAAAAATGAAAAGATGAAGGTCTTAACTTGTCAGAAATCATGTTTTAAACACAAATGGATGATATCTAAAAATTGACAGGCATGTAACACATCCATGGGCACCATATCAAATAAGGACTCATAAACATGTAACACTATATCAGCATTACTGCCATTAGTTAATTTCTAAGGGAGATAATGGCAAGAGTTATATTTCTTTTAACAGTTTAAATGCAAGAGTTATCTCCCCTTTAACAGTTTACTACAATGAAGAAGATTTTTGTTAGAAATGAACAAATCAGACTAACAAGAGCGGCCTGTCGCGGCCATGTTTGTAAACGGATCGGGATGAAATGAGCAATCTTTATAGAGGACCTTCCATAAATGCTTCCAACCAAGTTTCGGTTCATTTGGCCAAGCGGTTTCGGAGGAGAAGATTTAAAAAACATCGGCCAATCAGAAACAAGAATTGCCTGTGGCGGCCATGTTTGTTAACGGATTGGGATGAAATGAGCAATTTTATAGAGGACCTTCCATAGATGCTTCCTACCAAGTTTCGGTTCATTTGGCCAACCGGTTTCAGAGGAGAAGATTTTTAAAAATCAGCCAATCAGAAACAAGAATTGCCTGTGGTGGCCATGTTTGTTAATGGATCAGGATGAAATGAGCAATCTTCATAGAGGACCTTCCATAAATGCCTCATACCAAGTTTCAGTTCATTTGGCTGAGGGGTTTCAGAGGAGAAGATTAAAATGTGAAAAGTTAACGGACGACAGACGACGGACGCCAAGTGATGGCAAAAGCTCACATTGCTAGGTAATCCAACTACCTAACACATTGAGCCACCCGGGCCCTCGAAATTAATATTAAAGTCAAATGATACATGTACATGTTATTGTTTAATAGAGGTGGTCACTAAAGCATGTTTGACTATATAAAGGGCACTCAAGAAAACCTGAGAATGTGCCCTTTATGAGCATTTGCCATTTATATACTAGTTAAAATTATATGCATTATTCATTAATGGGAAAAAAATAACCACATACATTTAATGTAATATTCTAGTTTAAATTGAAAGTTTTCATATTGGAATAATAGGGAAATATTGCAATATATTATACTTTACATTCATATTATCCCTATTTGTCTTTGTTAGCGAGCCGGTCAATATTTTAGTATATTGACCGGGCCCGGTCAATATAATGTTTTCTTCCGGATTTTGTCCGAACTCATTTTTGGTCTTAGATATACAATAACAAAAAACATACCGTCTTGACAGATTAGCTTCGCTTCGGTCCAAATAATATTTTGTGGGTGACATCCCGGTCCATAAACTGCCATATGGCCCTTAGTGCCATGAACTATTTGTTAAATAATATATTTGTGGTAGTTTATTAATTTTTAATTGATTTTTGGTGTTTAATGCCACTTTCAGCAATATTTCAGCTATATCATAGCAACCAGTTTTAGTTTTGGAAGAAGCCGGAGTACCCGGAGAGAACCACTGACCATGGGCAAGCAACTGGTAAACTTTATCACTTGCGCTGCGAGTCGAGTGCACCCTTTTTTGTAATTTACAAATCTGGGCACGAAACCACGCCGGATTGGTGATAGGCTTGTATGAGTTGTTAGGTAATCCAACTACCTAACTCACTGAGCCACCTTTGTGGTAGTTCATAGATTTGACAACATTATATTTTTACCATTGTATATACTAGTGAAGACTTCTGGTAGCACCATGTTATCTTACCATTGTATGTAGTGAAGACTTCTGGTAACACCATGTAATCTGTGTTTTCACGTTTGCCATTTTGTGTGGACCACTCCAATGATTGAGTTTTATTGTTCTCTAATGAATTATCTGTTGACATTTCAAGCCTTTCTTTTAAGTCTGAAGTCACTCTATGGTCATTACTGTCATTACTGTCATTATTGGAGTGATTAGAGTTATGTCCCTTACTGTCAACAGAACTAGAGTTATCTTTTCCTGACAGTTGACCCCCACATTCCTCCTCTTTCGTTTCATTTGCAGATCTCCTCTTCGTCTCCTTCATAGAGTTTCTACTGAATATATCTCGACAACTATTAACCTTTGACCTCACAAAATCTTTTCCTTTCACAAAAGCTTCTCTCACTTTATTTTTCGATGACCTTAGACTTTTTGACCTCACATGGGAATTACTAGGACTACATGTATCTTTGAAATATAACTTTTTAGGTGACCTTTGACTTTTTGACCTCAGAGGTGAATTACTAGGACTATCTTTGACACAGAAGTCATACTGACTATCCCATTCACTTAGAATTTCATCATCATTGAGCTCTTTTCTGTCATGTTCTAATTTTGGAAGACTTTGACAATTTTCGTTACGAGTCACACGACTACTAGGGCTATCGCTATTGGACGATTGCTGTTTATGCCAAATGCCGATGTCTCCTTGGTCCCACTGTATATCTTCAACTTGGACAGTCAGTTCTTGGTTGGTATTTTCTGTAAACAAAATAAAAAAAGAAGGAAATGTTAGAAAGTTTGAAGATATCAAAGAGGTAATCAATCAGAAGTCATAAATAAAAGCAGGACAGACAATACAATGAGGCTTCCTGTAGTTGGCATACTGGTGACCTTAGTTGATTTTGGGTATCCTGTAATCAAAACTAAAGTCAATCGCCCTCAGCCATAGATAAAAACCTTAGTTGATTTTGGGTATTGTTATCAAAACTAAAGTCAATCGCCCTCAGCCATAGATAAAAACCTTCGCTGATTTTGGGTATTCTGTTATCAAAACTAAAGTCAATCGCCCTCAGCCATAGGTAAAAACCTTCGCTGATTTTGGGTATTCTGTAATCAAAACTAAAGTCAATCGCCCTCAGCCATAGGTAAAAACCTTAGCTGATTTTGGGTATTCTGTAATCAAAACTAAAGTCAATCGCCCTCAGCCATAGGTAAAAACCTTCGCTGATTTTGGGTATTCTGTTATCAAAACTAAAGTCAATCGCCCTCAGCCATAGGTAAAAACCTTCGCTGATTTTGGGTATTCTGTTATCAAAACTAAAGTCAATCGCCCTCAGCCATAGATAAAAACCTTAGCTGATTTTGGGTATTCTGTTATCAAAACTAAAGTCAATCGCCCTCAGCCATAGATAAAAACCTTAGCTGATTTTGGGTATCCTGTAATCAAAACTAAAGTCAATCGCCCTCAGCCATAGGTAAAAACCTTTGCTGATTTTGGGTATCCTGTAATCAAAACTAAAGTCAATCGCCCTCAGCCATAGGTAAAAACCTTCGCTGATTTTGGGTATTCTGTTATCAAAACTAAAGTCAATCGCCCTCAGCCATAGGTAAAAACCTTCGCTGATTTTGGGTATTCTGTTATCAAAACTAAAGTCAATCGCCCTCAGCCATAGGTAAAAACCTTCGCTGATTTTGGGTATTCTGTTATCAAAACTAAAGTCAATCGCCCTCAGCCATAGGTAAAAACCTTCGCTGATTTTGGGTATTCTGTTATCAAAACTAAAGTCAATCGCCCTCAGCCATAGGTAAAAACCTTCGCTGATTTTGGGTATTCTGTAATCAAAACTAAAGTCAATCGCCCTCAGCCATAGGTAAAAACCTTAGCTGATTTTGGGTATTCTGTAATCAAAACTAAAGTCAATCGCCCTCAGCCATAGGTAAAAACCTTCGCTGATTTTGGGTATTCTGTTATCAAAACTAAAGTCAATCGCCCTCAGCCATAGGTAAAAACCTTCGCTGATTTTGGGTATTCTGTTATCAAAACTAAAGTCAATCGCCCTCAGCCATAGATAAAAACCTTAGCTGATTTTGGGTATTCTGTTATCAAAACTAAAGTCAATCGCCCTCAGCCATAGATAAAAACCTTAGCTGATTTTGGGTATCCTGTAATCAAAACTAAAGTCAATCGCCCTCAGCCATAGGTAAAAACCTTTGCTGATTTTGGGTATCCTGTAATCAAAACTAAAGTCAATCGCCCTCAGCCATAGGTAAAAACCTTCGCTGATTTTGGGTATTCTGTTATCAAAACTAAAGTCAATCGCCCTCAGCCATAGGTAAAAACCTTCGCTGATTTTGGGTATTCTGTTATCAAAACTAAAGTCAATCGCCCTCAGCCATAGGTAAAAACCTTCGCTGATTTTGGGTATTCTGTTATCAAAACTAAAGTCAATCGCCCTCAGCCATAGGTAAAAACCTTCGCTGATTTTGGGTATTCTGTTATCAAAACTAAAGTCAATCGCCCTCAGCCATAGATAAAAACCTTAGCTGATTTTGGGTATCCTGTTATCAAAACTAAAGTCAATCGCCCTCAGCTTTTACATAACTATAAGTGTAGTGGTTACGTCCCTTGTTGTGTCATTGACGACTTTGACACATAACCAACATGACGTCATATGAAGACTTCAGTTTGAAAGGTAAAGATTATACGTTATTTGGCTTCGTGTACACTTCAATTTTGATCAAATTTAACTAAAATAAGTTTTCAAGGTAAGCATTTTAATTATTGTTGTGCATTGTTGTAAATATGACATGTAGAATTTCACATTTTCAAGATGGCAGACCCTTCCAGCTGAACCCCTTACTATCATTGCTCGTAGATTCACACGCATGGAATGAAATATACAAATAACAAAAATAATATATCAGAAATTTTGAAAGTCTATATAATAAACAGTATAACTAAATCATACATTTTGAATATCAAAATAAGACCACTAGTGACCGAATACGCATTAAGGATTAAACTCGTGGGCGGAACAAGTTCCCCCACTCGTTTAATCCTTATGCGTACTTCGGGTCACTCATGGTTTTATTTTGATATTCAAAATCTACGATTAGTTATACTATATTTATTCACTTTATGCAGACAAATTTTAGAACTATCTATCTAATAAATCTCTCCAACTTTTTCATAAGGAAATTCATAATATTAATTTAAAATGTTGGTTGTTGGTCCTATTATTTTTAAAACATCAACAGCAATACCAAATCTGTTGGCATACTACATAAAGATAATCTTATAAGGAGTTAACATGAGGGAAAAAAATCATCAAATATGGTTGAAAAATAAATGCTCCACATACAAAGAAAAACAACCTTTTTGGCACCTTAGGGCCTCTTGTTTCTGCTGTGGATTTCTGAATGGTATAGAAACATAGAATTTTGACCATCCAACGAACACTCCTACCAAATTGGTTTCAATTGGTTCAGTTGTTTTCGAGAAGAAGATTGAAATGTAAAAGTATTACAGACGTTGACAGACACAAAGTGATGACAATAACTGTCATGACCCCTTGGGCCAGGTGAGCTAAAAAAAAATGGTACCTACAGGCATTATATAACAATTCAACACAAGCAGCATATCTTCATTTTATAGCTAAACATTTGGTATAAAAACATAGAATTCATCATTTTACTGGTTTAAATTGAAAAAAACATTTCCTTTACAAAATTATATAACAAATCATTGCACAAATTATAAGTACTGACCTATACCAGAAGGCACAAGTGTTTTAATCCACTTTTTGTAGACTCGTTTCATTTCAATTCCACTTTTTTTTTATTTCACCAATATATGGTATACAATCTTAGATGATGAGGTAGACTAGTTTCATTTCAACCCTGATTTTTTAATTCATCAATACAGACACATGTAGATGGTATGTTATTTAAAGGGTAGGAGGTTCATATTGACTTTTTTTACATCACAGTTTAACAAGTTTCTCTTTTCTTGATATGCGTCATTTATTCAACCAGTTTATGATTTTTTTAAATACAAATCTTTTGATGTTCGGAGACTTCAATTCAATTGAAATTTAATTTTCACTTAACGAAATTGAATATTTGAATTCATTCAGTATTAAACCTAATTCTTATTACATTTTGTCTTGCCTAAGATTTCTGTAATGTAATTTGACCAATTGTGACGAAATAAAACTAGAGGCCCACCTGTGACTGTTTTCCTCACCTGGTTATCAATGTTCAATTTATAATATACAGTGATCGTTTTAAACAGTGTTGATTTATCACGTTTGTGGTTTTGAGAAGAAAATTTATTATATAGGTAGCTGTGAATACAGAATTTTCCCGAGTTAAATAAAAACGATAATCTAGATTACTTTTTGATGACTTTTTTTTCTTTTTTGTTTAATGCACCTCCCCATGAACGGGATTCGAACTCACAACGTTAGTGGTGATAGGCACTGATTGCATAGGTAGTTGTAATTCCGACTACCATATGATCATGACCACAACCACGATGGCCTCCTATATCATTAGGTCTTATACTGAACAAATAAAGAGGTACAAATATTTAATACAAATAAAGGGCTAAAAAACATTTGCTTTTGACTTTAGTTGTGTAAAGTACAAATCTTTGTTCTGACATCATAGTGTTATTTTTACTTAGGAGTCATAAATTAGGACAATACATTTATATAATTGGGTTGCCCCAATGGTTAAATTTAAAAAACAGGATTGCAAATAAAAAAATTTAAACATCATTTACACAAATTTAAAAAGACTACAGGATAATAAACTGCTTACACATTCCTGATTTGATTCTAAAATTATATGTTTTTTTAAGATGTTTTTGATAGGAGTTATTTCCCTTTCGACGGTCAAAATGGTACCCGTTCTAACAAGAACAATAGAAAGGACAAAGAATCTGAGTATAAATTGATACATTATAGTCAATATTAAAATTTTCCACAGGTTTTCATTTAACTTTACATGAAAAGTCAACTTTTGTCCACATGAAAGGGAACTAACTCCTATAAAAATGTGTAAAAACATAAAATTTTAGAATCAAGTTGGAAATGTGCAAAATTGTCTATTCCACAAAAGAACTTGATGTAACATCGCACATATTAGATGTCTCTCGTCGGTTACAGTAACTAATGGTAAAAAATCCCCAGACAATCGAAGGTTAACGATGGGTTAACCTGACTGACATTTACCATCCACGACAAATGGCTTGACCAGTTATTATTGACTTTTAATGTCCTGTTCACTGAGGTACTGACTTGACCACAAAACACTTATAACATGCTTAATATTAGGTCAATCAACCGTAACGACTTAATCGGTCAGACATGTGCCTAACTGACATATAGGCACTCTGAATGTTGACCAAATACGGCTGACCGATAATCCGTGCGTACAATGATCTAATCTAGAATACTTGAGGCAAACTTTATAGTTAAGTCAATTAAGAATTGAATGCAATCTTTTATAGTTTTATTGGCAAGTAAAAGCATGGACTGATGTACATTTTGTATGAAGCATGGTAACTGGCATCTTCGCTAGCCAAGGGTTACGATTCGGGTCCCCCTTCTCTCCACCCTTGGCAGATCTAGAATATATTTTGAAATTCGCGTGCAATGCCACCTGGTGGTTGATTGAAGTTGCGCCCCTTAGATAGTCGTCATCGCCAGCCAATCAGAATCGTTTTGTTATACGTATGTTGGAGAGTTGAAAATGGCAGCGCCCAGTGAAGAAAAACTTATTTGTGATATATTTAATTTGGAAGCACTTACTGTCAACCAAGTGAAAAGTTTCAAAGCTTTGGAAGGCGGGAAAGATGTTTTCATTGGAACCAAAACGGGAAGTGGCATCTTTGCTTACATTTCGTCGATAACATGTGCTCCGTGTAAAACGTCTTCTGATTGGATACGTGTACTGGTAGCCGTAACCACTGAAATATTAAAGCGCAAATCCTCAAAATGTATTCTAGATCCGCCAAGGGTGGAGGGAAGGGGGACCCGAATCGTAACCCTTGGTTAGCGAAGATGGGTAACTGGATGACACTGAAAAACTTTATTACATAAAAGTTTTACCAATCGAGTACACCCCGACACGATTTGTGATCAAACTTGCTGAAAATGCTGATTGCATTAAGAAGAGGTAAAATAAATCGAACTACAATTTGATCATGGCTTTCATGTCCCTCGCTAATATTGAATTTACTTAGAATTGATTGTGGTTTAACGTCAAATGAGCCAGTCTTCATCAATATCATGGTGAGAACAAGTTACATCCAATGAAATGATGATGATGTCCGATAACTAACAAACACGCTTAGTTGGATTTTTATAGTGTTAGCTCTCTAAAACAACAGTATGTGGATAGATATGTCGTCCACTCAGACACATGCACCTGATTCAAAGCCAACCAGTCTTTGCTCTTACTAGTAAATGCTGCATGTTTAGCAGAGAAGCAGCAATAACCAATTTTATAGTCTTTTGTTTGACACAAACAGGCTGGAAACAAACCACCTACCACACTTGAGGGGAGCATGCTAACCATTACACTACTGATGCTGTTTAATTTAATCTGACACATGGTTAAAATAACTATCCATAAAAAAAATCCTGTAATTTACCTGTTATCATCATTTTAAATACAATGAGTAAGCATTTTAAAATTCAAAATAATAATCAAAAATAAAAATAATCATACCTTTTTAAGATCTAAATCTCCATTAAAAAGGTTCAGAAAATAATTGTATTACCTACAGACAAAATGATAAAACCTTTGACACAGAATATGTGACATTTAATGTTTGTTTTTTAGTCCAATTTTGTAATTTATTAATATTTTATTAGAAGTATGTAAATCTGATGATTTTTATATTTAAACTACAAGTATATTTATTTAATATGTGGGTTTTGTTTTGCCAATTTTGCAATTTATTAATATTTTATCAGAAATATATAAATCTTATAATGTTTACATTTAAACTACTAACAAGAAAATTTATGTAAAATTTTAACTTTTTATTAACTATTCAAAATTCAAAAAATATATTCAAATTATTATTTTTATTTACATAAAATTTACCTTTTTTTTAATTCAAAGATTAGATTAAAATCATAAAATAGTTTAAAATTTTAGTACATATACATGTATATTTGGACAAGTAGTTTCATATGTAAAAATGTTCACTTATATTCTTAATAATTTATTTTTAAATAAAAAAAACAAATTACTGTGTTAGTAAAATGCACTGGATGTGGGGTTATGGTATTTAACTCCACTTTCGACAATATTTCAGTTATATTGTGGTGGTAAAAATGCACTAGAAAACATGCTGAAATATATAATATGTTTGACTGACAGTTAGGGTAAGGGTTATTCCAGAAACGTGTTGTGTCATGCACAGTAAATTTGATATCTACGTTTTTATTACTTATTAAAGTTTGTGTTTTCTGGTTTACTCAACATACTGAGTGAGTTTCCAACTCAATAAAAACTCATCACTTGATAGAACTGAAATATTGTTGAAAGTAGCAATTAAACACAAATAAGGCTTTAGAATATTGTATCCTATCTACCCCAAAAAAATTTCCCCTTTGCAAAAAAACGGAACTTTTTTTATTCTAATTAAAAAATGCTTGTTATTATAGTGGGTGATAATAATTTCTGTATCGCCTATCGACTAGCAAAAATCCCCCCCCCCCCCCCCTGCCATCGCATGCAAAAAACGGATCCTTTTTAATTAAAAAAATATTTTTTATTAGTGTCGGCGAGTGTACTGGGTGATAAATATTTCTGCATCGCCTATCAACTAATAAAATTGAACAACATTACTATGTCCCCCGCTGTCAAATACATATTAATATTTTCACATCAAGTACTACAGTGTTACTATATTCTATCATATATTGCTTTCATGTCAAATCAGTCGAGTGTTTACAAGGCCATCTTGATGATTATCAACATGATCAAGAGCCATAACTCCTGTAAATATTCCAGATCATGATTTGTTTGATCTGACTTCAGATTATACTAAGTTAGAAGCTTACATATGAATTGAATTCAAATCCAACTGTGGATTAAACTGTAGAATGTATACAAGGTAATTTTACCCATTACCTTAAAGTTGTGGGTTCTAATCAAGGGATATAACTCCTTAACATTGTGAGTTCGAATCCTGCTGAGGGTGAGGTGTACCTTTTCTTGTTTGAGAGAATGAGTGATTGTTGTTTAATGGCAACTCAGCAATTTCTCGCCTATATCAAGGCGAGAACAAGTTAATTTTCAATGAAATGATGACGAGGTCCACTTTGTACTCGAGGTGAGCATGCCAACCATTACACCACCGATGTGGTTCCGATTGAAATAATATTAAGTAAAAGCTTATGTATGAATTTTACTTAAAAATGTTTATAAAAATGATATCAGTAGATTACAAGACTTTTCTTTATATTTTTCAGTTATTAAGGGGGCATAACTCCTACAAAAAGTACAAACATGACTCCTTTTCTAATCCCTAACCCTAACTCTAATCTCAATTGAGATAATATTAATTTAAAGGTTGTATTCAATTCAAATTCTAAAAAACAAAATATAATCTGTAGATCGTACATGGCCTTTACATTCATTTTCAGAATTAGTATGGGCAAAAAGGTTAAAACCGGATTTGTATCCTTACTTTAAGGAATAGGTAGATCCAAAGCTTTAATGTATTTTTTCTTCTTTATAAATCTAACAAAACTGAAATGCCTACAAATAGTACAGTGTTTACAATGCAAATAGAAGCATAGATACCTAGTATAACTATATCCCCCGTCCTGCATTGTGACAGAAGAAGGTTTATGGATTTTTGTCTTCAATTTCAGCAATTTTCCTGCTACAAAAAGTATATTGCATTGGACTAACAAACTTATTGGGAAAGGAAATCAACCGACAGTTATATTGAATCCCCTTTGGTTAGGGTTAGGATTATGGTGTTTAACACCACTCTTAAACAATATTTCAGTTAGATCGTGGTGGTCAGTTTTATAGATGGAGGTACCTGGAGAAAACCGCTCAACTGCTGCAAGTCACTGACAAACTTTATCACATAATGTTGTATCGAGTACTCCTCGCCATAAACGGGGTTCGAACTCACAACACTAATGGTGATAGGTAGTTGTAAATCCAACTATGATACAATCACGACCATGACAGCCTCTGGTTTATAGATATATTGAAGCTTGAAATTTACAGTTCCTAAATAATGTAAAACTAAGGTCAATCTCTCTCAGGCATATGTAATCTAAATACCCGGTAGACGATTTTAGCTATCCTGTTTAGGACCTTTTCTCCCAAAGACTTTTAAATTATTAGACTTTTTAAATTATTTAGCTTTCTAATCTTTTGATTTTGAGCGTGACCTGATGAAGGTCGTTCCAGAAACGTGTCATGCACACTAAATTAGATATCTACCTTTTTTATTAACGCCAGTCTTCGCGCTAAACCACTTGCACGAAGCCCGGAACAAGTAAAACTGGATTGGGACAAGTGAAAATTATGAAAGAATTTACCTGAATAAATATATTTTTTTTTATAAATTTGGTTTTCGGGCAAATAGGTGAAAAAAATTAAGGCAAAGACTGTTAACGTTTATTGATACCAAGGCTGTGGTGGGGACGAAAATTCAGAGTCTGTAAAATGGAAAACAAACAGTTATTTAACGTAGGCTTGAATAATAATAATACAATTAATTGTTCTGCAGGCTGAGTCTGTAAAACAGAAAACAAACAATTATTTAACGTTGTCCTGAATGACAATAATAAAATTAATTGTTCTTCTTCAGGCAGTAGTTTTTATCCTATGTTTAATCATTGAATCCATTAAATATCTGGTAAATGAAGAGCAATGTTATGACAGATTCATTTAAAGATATTAATAATTTAAGACATGGTCAAAGATTTGAAAGGGCATTTGACCTTTATTTTAAAGGTCATCACTTTTATTTTGGTCTGTGATTGGTTAACCAAGTATTATATTTTATAATAGTTCTTACAGGAAATTACGTAAAACCCTGCCATAAAACTCTTCATCTTAGAAAATATAGAATCTTATATTACTGTTCTATTTCTTCATTGTCATATCCGTTTAAACTACTTTAACCCTACCAGTTCTTATTAAAACGTGTATACCATGCCTGTCATGCCAGGAAAGTCAGCTGTCATGTTATGTGTCTTAGAGGTATCAATTTTGACTCTATTTCTATTTTTCTACCGATATTAGATTTTTGAACTATTCTGATAGTGTGGTATTTTTTGCTTTTCATTTTGATTCTGATTTCGCTCCAAATATAAACAAAATTAATATCGCTATGGTGTTACTGATGATTATCATCACCTTCAGCAATTTTTCAGCTATATATCGTGACTGAACTATCAGGCTTATTGGGGTACGACAGATCGGATATTGTCACCATACAAAATGACCGTAAAAACCCTTGCCTTGGGTAGGAGTCTAGTAACCTTAAAACATGCAGTGAGTTGGATATCAGGTGTTGAACTCGCGTCCATGGTGTCAGGCTTTGTGGTCAGAAGTAAAACACCATAACCAGGTATTGCAGCGGAATATATTATGTACAAGGCTTAAAAACAGACAGAAATAAATGATTATTTTTTTTATTCCGTTTGGAGCATTAATACCATGACAATGATGAATGAATATCATTCTACGTTTACTTCATATGAAATATTGATACAAAATGTCATTAAATTTTCAATGGTTCCTCGTGACAATAACAGAAGTAAAATGACAGTTTTAGCCACTCGAGATCTAAATATGGACAGGGAAGGTATGAAAACCTACATTGTATTGACTGAGATTATTAAACTCACACCATATTTTTGTGACAGTCCGCTAATTAAGAAAGGATATTATCTGTTTATATTCCTGATTCTGTTTTCATGAGTTGAGGGTTAGGTTTATGCCACTTTTAACAATATTTCAGTTATGTCGTGGCGGTCAGTTTTATTGGTGGAGAAATCAGAGTACCCGGAAAAAACCACAGACCTGCCGCAAGTCACAGACAAACTTTATCACATCATGCTATATTGAGTACATCTCACCTGAGAGGGATTCAAACTCAGGTTTATGAGTTTGAGGTTTTCCAATTGAGTTAGTTTGTGTAAATGTGGTTGAATTTATTTTTGACTAATATTGCTGTAATTTTTTTACTTTCAAAGTGCATTAATACCCCCAAAATAAATCACTGGTATGCAGTATCTCAATCAAGCAAATTTTACTGATTCATATCATCTTTTATTAAGTGATTAACGATATTTTTTAAAATGAGAGGGTGTTTCTCAGTCATCTCTCATCGAAGGGTGAAGCAGCCCTGAGATGAGAGATGACTGAGAAACGTCCTCTCGTTTTAAAAACATCTTTAATTATTTTATCGCTATGATAGTATGTTTATCATTTATCAAGGATTTGGTAATGTGACGTCATTATAACATCATATTAGAAAACAGTGATATTACTTCGTGCATCCTTGACAACGCTTCAATAGCGATAATTTGAATCATCTCAGCGCTAACGTGATACGAAACATATTGGTTTTAAACATCAAAGGGCAAATAAACAAAATAGCGATAATATCCTATAAAACAATATACCTCTTATAAGGATATTCCCATCAAATGTCATTCCTCTTGTATGACCAGATTTTAGATACACAGACATAGTAAATTGCTACTACATTGTCCCACTAAAGAAAGGTCACCTCTCTTATAAGGTCACTGTTTCATTGTAGAAGGGGTACTATAATTACAGGGGGACTACTGCATTACTAAATTGTACCTCTAAAGAAAGGTCACCTCTCTTATGAGGCCACTTTTTTATTGCAGAAAGGGAGGTCTATGATTAGAGGGGGACTATTGTAACACTAAATTGTCCCTCTAAAGAAAGGTAACTCCTCTTATGAGGCCACTTTTTTCATTACAGAAAGAGTGGTCTTACAAAATGGGAAAATACCATATGTACCTCTAAAGAAAGGTCACCCCTCTTATGAGGCCACTTTATCCGTTGCAGAAGGAGTGGCCTTACAAAATGGGGAAATACCATATGTACCTCTAAAGAAAGGTCACCCCTCAAGCTCTTATGAGGTCACTTTTTCATTGCAGATGGGAGTGGCCTTACAAAATGGGGAAATACCATATGTACCTCCAAAGAAAGGCCACCCCTCTTATGAGACCACTTTTTCATTGCAGAAGGGGTGGCCTTACAAAATGGGAAAATACCATACTGTAATATAAGTGTGAGTTGCAGGTACATTTTGTATTTTCAAAGAGAGATGATGGCTGCAGTGTATTGTGTAATATACAAAATGTACTTCATTGGCAAGCTAGCCAAGATACATGCATTGTAATAATTAATTCCTTTATTCTTCTTGTTTTAGTTAAAAGTTGGATTGGAAGCAAAGCTATTTTCTTAAGCAAAATGTTTTATGCAAATTGTATATATACATGTGTATTTGTACTACATTTTGTTTTGAAATCATATCTTCAAAGAAAGATAATATTCTTAATTGAATTGAATTTGCATACCAGTATATGATTTCTTTTAAAAACAATTATGTCAAAGAAGTTATACAAGTTTTACAATAATAAATATAAAAAATTTACAAAGGCAAAGAAGAATTTGGAGGCTCACAGAAGACTAAGAAAAAGGGTATCTATAGTAACCAGATACATAGTTAATTGTTACATTGTCAAATAATAATTATATAGTAACTGTACACAATAAAATTGAAAAGTTACCATTCTCTTGAAATGACACATGGTATGCTTCAATTTACATAAATCTAAAGTTGTGAGTTAGAATTCCGCTCGTGGCGAGGTGTATTCGATACAACATTATGTGATAAAGTTTGTCAGTGACTTCCGACAGGTCGGTGGTTTTCTAAAGTACTCCGTTTCCTCCAACAATAAAACTGAAATATTGTGGTATTAAACACCATAACACTAACCTTAAATCTCAGTAAAAAAAGTTAAGGTTTTCTTTCACAAATTAATTAGAATTATTTGCAAAATGACCAAAGAACATCAGGCATGAGTATATAATGGAACTCAATACAAAATTTTAACTAATATATCCATCAGTAAATTATCATTTATTTCTAACTCCAGATAATAGTTTCCTTGAAGTAGACAAATTCAAAGTGAAGATACATGTATGATACATGTATTTTAGTTGTTAGCTACATGTACATATACAAGTACAACTACTAAATAAACAATCAGATGAACTTACAATAAAATCTCCCGGTTTTTCATTTTTACTCTATATATATATACATTTAAACAAAGTATTGCAAAAATTTTCGACGGCACTACCGTCTTCGTCAGTTGCAAAACATAAATTGCAATATAAATATATAAGTATACATAATATATAAAACAATAAAATCTACCATCCTTTTCTTTACCTAACAAGATTTTACTATATAAATCTTATATATAAAATATTTAAATATAATGTTACCTGTTCAATTTTATAATATATACATGTATACCTGATTGAAATCTTGACTGAGGTATAACAATCCTTGTAAAATATATCCATAAACAAACTATACATATGTTTAATATCACATCGACCTGTTGCAAATAAATATCATAAAAATATGTTTTTCTCCCAAAAAAATGATTCAGGTGTTAAAACCTCATTTAGATGATATAGTACTTGTAGATTGAATATTTGCATGCTTGTACTGAATATTTGCATGCTTGTACGATATATAATTATCTATAATCAGTTTTACCATTATCTATGTCTATTTATAAATAGGCTCTCAAATAATCCTCATCCATCTTTTTACCATCATTATACCTCAAGAGAAATCTAAAACTCAGACATTGATTTCCTTTGTAAACTTTCCCCCTGATATTTTAATGAATTCTAAATGGGAAATATATATATAGTATATAGTGGATGTGGTCGAGTGGTCTAGGGCGCTGGACATAAGGCTAAGCGAATGGTGCTGCAGTGTATCAATGGTGTGGGTTCAAATCCTGTCGAGGGAAGAACAAAAATTTGACAGCTCTAAAATCTAATTCTAACACTGTTTGGTTTAATTTTCAGACGTATATATATATATATATATATATATACAGTGCTCTAGAATTTTTTTTTATTCCAACTTTCCAAAGGAAAGTAATGACTCAAAAATGACTTTCCCTCAGAAAAAGATGACTTTCTCTGACCAGAGGTTAAAAAATAGCAGTCTATATTTATGGATCAATAGATGGATGATTTATTGAAATCAATGACATATAATTATGTATTATGTTGGTACAAATGTTCTGGCTCTTTTTCCGTCATCATAAATTTTGTCTCTTGTCTTTTTGTCAATTTTGGCTTCTTTTTTTTTTGGTGGAACACTCTCTTTGGAATTCATGAAACCAAATTTTTCTAATGACATTTTTCATAGGAATTCAAATTTTCCCACTTCAAAATTTTTAAAATATAATTTTTGAACCGTTTCAGGACAGAGACAAAAACAAACTTGAGCTTCCATTCAATCTGCAAAATCCAGATGCAACTCTCACAATTAGCCATAAAATATTGCAATAATTGCAGAAATAACTCTCAGATACCATATAATAATACCAACAGTTGGCAACACATTTTTATTGAAGTCATTGTAAGTTTCCGTGAAGTTATTGTAAGTTTCCGAAGCCGTTTTTGCACTTTCCGTCAACGATCCCGAAATTAAGAATGACTTTCATCCATTCGGAACGAAATTGAGTTCAGAAAAAACAGCAGGACATCAGACAGTATTTCTATTGTCAAATCACTGATTAATAAGTATATTAATACCAATAAACAAAAAATATTTGGATGTTTTATTGATCTAAAGAAAGCTTTTGATTCAGTATGGAGACTGGGACTTTTATATAAGATATTACAAAACCAAAATATTGGTTCAACACTATACAACTTTATTAAAGATATGTATAAACATACTGAGGCTTCAGTTAAAATGGGGGAAGATTTATCCAATTTTGTGAATATAGAAAGGGGGGCAAGGGGATAGTTTGACCCCCAATTTATTTAATATTTATATAAATGATTTACCAGATATATTTGATGATAGCTGTCATCCAGTTACATTAGAAACACTGTCCTTAAATTGTCTCATGTTTGCAGATGACATTTTACTCCTATCTGAAAGTGCAGAGGGCCTACAGAAATCTTTAGATAAATTGAGTGAATTCTATGAATATAGTTGAAATAAACTAAAAGTAATTAAACAATAATGAACCAATCAACATAGTTGAAATTAAGGTCACTTGAGGATAAACAAAAATGAACCAATCATATAATTGAAATTAAGGTCACTTGAGGTTAAACAAAAATGAATCAATCCATATAGTTGAAATTCAGGTCACTTGAGGTTAAAAAACAATCAACCAATAATCAACATAGCTAAAATAAGGTCACTTGGTGTTAAACAACAATCAATCACTTAATATAGTTTAAATAAAGAGCATTTGAGGTTAAACAATAATAAACCAATCAATATAGCTGAAATATAGGTCAAACGAGGTCAATCAGGCAATCAATCAATGTGGGAAATTCGGTCACTCGAGGTTAAATAACAAACAATCAATCAATCATAATTATGGCATTGGACTTTTTTTTACATTTTAATATTAATTCTAAGATATTAAAACAATATTTTGGTTTGAATTGAAACATTATTTCTCTCTCAAATAACTGTTAGTTAAGTACATCATCATATTAATGGATGGGTAAAACATATGGATCCATCTACTTTTCACAAATATTGAAAGCAAAATCCCTAAATGAATTGACGGAGAGCGTAAATCAAGTGTAATAATTGCAAAATGTGTTGAAATCTCCTTTCTAAAGTTGAAAAGTGGAGTATTTTTGCATTTAGCAAAATATTTAAACATCAAAGGGCAAATAAACAAAATAGCGATAATATCCTATAAAACAATATACCTCTTATAAGGATATTCCCATCAAATGTCATTCCTCTTGTATGACCAGATTTTAGATACACAGACATAGTAAATTGCTACTACATTGTCCCACTAAAGAAAGGTCACCTCTCTTATAAGGTCACTGTTTCATTGTAGAAGGGGTACTATAATTACAGGGGGACTAAATTGTACCTCTAAAGAAAGGTCACCTCTCTTATGAGGCCACTTTTTTATTGCAGAAAGGGAGGTCTATGATTAGAGGGGGACTATTGTAACACTAAATTGTCCCTCTAAAGAAAGGTAACTCCTCTTATGAGGCCACTTTTTTCATTACAGAAAGAGTGGTCTTACAAAATGGGAAAATACCATATGTACCTCTAAAGAAAGGTCACCCCTCTTATGAGGCCACTTTATCCGTTGCAGAAGGAGTGGCCTTACAAAATGGGGAAATACCATATGTACCTCTAAAGAAAGGTCACCCCTCAAGCTCTTATGAGGTCACTTTTTCATTGCAGATGGGAGTGGCCTTACAAAATGGGGAAATACCATATGTACCTCCAAAGAAAGGCCACCCCTCTTATGAGACCACTTTTTCATTGCAGAAGGGGTGGCCTTACAAAATGGGAAAATACCATACTGTAATATAAGTGTGAGTTGCAGGTACATTTTGTATTTTCAAAGAGAGATGATGGCTGCAGTGTATTGTGTAATATACAAAATGTACTTCATTGGCAAGCTAGCCAAGATACATGCATTGTAATAATTAATTCCTTTATTCTTCTTGTTTTAGTTAAAAGTTGGATTGGAAGCAAAGCTATTTTCTTAAGCAAAATGTTTTATGCAAATTGTATATATACATGTGTATTTGTACTACATTTTGTTTTGAAATCATATCTTCAAAGAAAGATAATATTCTTAATTGAATTGAATTTGCATACCAGTATATGATTTCTTTTAAAAACAATTATGTCAAAGAAGTTATACAAGTTTTACAATAATAAATATAAAAAATTTACAAAGGCAAAGAAGAATTTGGAGGCTCACAGAAGACTAAGAAAAAGGGTATCTATAGTAACCAGATACATAGTTAATTGTTACATTGTCAAATAATAATTATATAGTAACTGTACACAATAAAATTGAAAAGTTACCATTCTCTTGAAATGACACATGGTATGCTTCAATTTACATAAATCTAAAGTTGTGAGTTAGAATTCCGCTCGTGGCGAGGTGTATTCGATACAACATTATGTGATAAAGTTTGTCAGTGACTTCCGACAGGTCGGTGGTTTTCTAAAGTACTCCGTTTCCTCCAACAATAAAACTGAAATATTGTGGTATTAAACACCATAACACTAACCTTAAATCTCAGTAAAAAAAGTTAAGGTTTTCTTTCACAAATTAATTAGAATTATTTGCAAAATGACCAAAGAACATCAGGCATGAGTATATAATGGAACTCAATACAAAATTTTAACTAATATATCCATCAGTAAATTATCATTTATTTCTAACTCCAGATAATAGTTTCCTTGAAGTAGACAAATTCAAAGTGAAGATACATGTATGATACATGTATTTTAGTTGTTAGCTACATGTACATATACAAGTACAACTACTAAATAAACAATCAGATGAACTTACAATAAAATCTCCCGGTTTTTCATTTTTACTCTATATATATATACATTTAAACAAAGTATTGCAAAAATTTTCGACGGCACTACCGTCTTCGTCAGTTGCAAAACATAAATTGCAATATAAATATATAAGTATACATAATATATAAAACAATAAAATCTACCATCCTTTTCTTTACCTAACAAGATTTTACTATATAAATCTTATATATAAAATATTTAAATATAATGTTACCTGTTCAATTTTATAATATATACATGTATACCTGATTGAAATCTTGACTGAGGTATAACAATCCTTGTAAAATATATCCATAAACAAACTATACATATGTTTAATATCACATCGACCTGTTGCAAATAAATATCATAAAAATATGTTTTTCTCCCAAAAAAATGATTCAGGTGTTAAAACCTCATTTAGATGATATAGTACTTGTAGATTGAATATTTGCATGCTTGTACTGAATATTTGCATGCTTGTACGATATATAATTATCTATAATCAGTTTTACCATTATCTATGTCTATTTATAAATAGGCTCTCAAATAATCCTCATCCATCTTTTTACCATCATTATACCTCAAGAGAAATCTAAAACTCAGACATTGATTTCCTTTGTAAACTTTCCCCCTGATATTTTAATGAATTCTAAATGGGAAATATATATATAGTATATAGTGGATGTGGTCGAGTGGTCTAGGGCGCTGGACATAAGGCTAAGCGAATGGTGCTGCAGTGTATCAATGGTGTGGGTTCAAATCCTGTCGAGGGAAGAACAAAAATTTGACAGCTCTAAAATCTAATTCTAACACTGTTTGGTTTAATTTTCAGACGTATATATATATATATATATATATATATACAGTGCTCTAGAATTTTTTTTTATTCCAACTTTCCAAAGGAAAGTAATGACTCAAAAATGACTTTCCCTCAGAAAAAGATGACTTTCTCTGACCAGAGGTTAAAAAATAGCAGTCTATATTTATGGATCAATAGATGGATGATTTATTGAAATCAATGACATATAATTATGTATTATGTTGGTACAAATGTTCTGGCTCTTTTTCTGTCATCATAAATTTTGTCTCTTGTCTTTTTGTCAATTTTGGCTTCTTTTTTTTTTGGTGGAACACTCTCTTTGGAATTCATGAAACCAAATTTTTCTAATGACATTTTTCATAGGAATTCAAATTTTCCCACTTCAAAATTTTTAAAATATAATTTTTGAACCGTTTCAGGACAGAGACAAAAACAAACTTGAGCTTCCATTCAATCTGCAAAATCCAGATGCAACTCTCACAATTAGCCATAAAATATTGCAATAATTGCAGAAATAACTCTCAGATACCATATAATAATACCAACAGTTGGCAACACATTTTTATTGAAGTCATTGTAAGTTTCCGTGAAGTTATTGTAAGTTTCCGAAGCCGTTTTTGCACTTTCCGTCAACGATCCCGAAATTAAGAATGACTTTCATCCATTCGGAACGAAATTGAGTTCAGAAAAAACAGCAGGACATCAGACAGTATTTCTATTGTCAAATCACTGATTAATAAGTATATTAATACCAATAAACAAAAAATATTTGGATGTTTTATTGATCTAAAGAAAGCTTTTGATTCAGTATGGAGACTGGGACTTTTATATAAGATATTACAAAACCAAAATATTGGTTCAACACTATACAACTTTATTAAAGATATGTATAAACATACTGAGGCTTCAGTTAAAATGGGGGAAGATTTATCCAATTTTGTGAATATAGAAAGGGGGGCAAGGGGATAGTTTGACCCCCAATTTATTTAATATTTATATAAATGATTTACCAGATATATTTGATGATAGCTGTCATCCAGTTACATTAGAAACACTGTCCTTAAATTGTCTCATGTTTGCAGATGACATTTTACTCCTATCTGAAAGTGCAGAGGGCCTACAGAAATCTTTAGATAAATTGAGTGAATTCTATGAATATAGTTGAAATAAACTAAAAGTAATTAAACAATAATGAACCAATCAACATAGTTGAAATTAAGGTCACTTGAGGATAAACAAAAATGAACCAATCATATAGTTGAAATTAAGGTCACTTGAGGTTAAACAAAAATGAATCAATCCATATAGTTGAAATTCAGGTCACTTGAGGTTAAAAAACAATCAACCAATAATCAACATAGCTAAAATAAGGTCACTTGGTGTTAAACAACAATCAATCACTTAATATAGTTTAAATAAAGAGCATTTGAGGTTAAACAATAATAAACCAATCAATATAGCTGAAATATAGGTCAAACGAGGTCAATCAGGCAATCAATCAATGTGGGAAATTCGGTCACTCGAGGTTAAATAACAAACAATCAATCAATCATAATTATGGCATTGGACTTTTTTTTACATTTTAATATTAATTCTAAGATATTAAAACAATATTTTGGTTTGAATTGAAACATTATTTCTCTCTCAAATAACTGTTAGTTAAGTACATCATCATATTAATGGATGGGTAAAACATATGGATCCATCTACTTTTCACAAATATTGAAAGCAAAATCCCTAAATGAATTGACGGAGAGCGTAAATCAAGTGTAATAATTGCAAAATGTGTTGAAATCTCCTTTCTAAAGTTGAAAAGTGGAGTATTTTTGCATTTAGCAAAATATTTCAAACTGCCCCCCCCCCCCCCCCCCCCCCCCCCCCCACACACACACGGTCCTAGATATCAAACTCACCTTTTTCATACATTATGCCCTCCCTTATAATAGATTATTCCAACATGATACATGCATTGTTTACACAATTGAACTAAATGTATTCTATATTACATAGGTACATGCATAACTACATACATGTATGTTATATTTACTGGTAGCTACGTGTATACCAATATGTTGATAATTTATGTATATTAATGTATACATATAAAATATTATCGTACATGTATATCTATGATTTGTAAACATATGTTGTTTGAATTGAAAATAAAAGAAATATATTTTATATATAAAATTTGTGAGTCTTTTGTAAAAGATGTGTGCGAGATATGCCCCTATTGATACACTGAAGAAAGGCCTAAGCTGAAATAGGCATGAGAACCTAAAAAAAATATTTGTATTATATATAAGGTCCCAAGCCAGGATCTAGATTTCCAATGCCATATGCCTTGGTTTCTTTTTTATGTGTTCAGTGAGTTAAGATGAGAGGTGATTGTTCGTTTTGTTGATATTGGTGGAATTGTTGACCATCACTGTTTAAACTTTCTTTTGTTTTGTTGATATTGGTATAATTGTTGACCATCACTGTTTAAACTTTCTTTTGTTTTGTTGATATTGGTGGAATTGTTGACCATCACTGTTTAAACTTTCTTTTGTTTTGTTGATATTGGTGGAATTGTTGACCATCACTGTTTAAACTTTCTTTTGTTTTGTTGATATTGGTGTAATTGTTGACCATCACTGTTTAAACTTTCTTTTGTTTTATTGATATTGGTAGAATTGTTGACCATCACTGTTTAAACTTTCTTTTGTTTTGTTGATATTGGTGTAATTGTTGACCATCACTGTTTAAACTTTCTTTTGTTTTGTTGATATTGGTGTAATTGTTGACCATCACTGTTTAAACTTTCTTTTGTTTTGTTGATATTGGTGTAATTGTTGACCATCACTGTTTAAACTTTCTTTTGTTTTGTTGATATTGGTGTAATTGTTGACCATCACTGTTTACACTTTCTTTGTTTTGTTGATATTGGTGTAATTGTTGACCATCACTGTTTAAACTTTCTTTTGTTTTGTTGATATTGGTGTAATTGTTGACCATCACTGTTTACACTTTCTTTTCATAAATAGGAGATAATTAACAGAAGGACTCTGACAGTAATATAGGTGAAATAAAAACAGTACAGTCAAACCTGTGTTAAGAGGTCACTTTTGAGACAAAGAAAAAATGGCCTTATAAGACAGGTGACCTCTTAAAAAAGGTTCAATTCATCTGAAATTTTCTATGACAGGAAAAGAAAAAGTGACCTTTTAATACAGGTGACAGCTTAATACAGGTGATCACATGGGCAGGTTTTACTGTAGGAGGTAATTATCAGAAGGAAGGTTAAGCAAGGTATGGTTAATTTCAATCACAGTTTGTAACAGAGTCACTTCCAGGTTAAAATTAGGGTACATACATGTAACCTGGCATACATCAGCTGACAATAACATACTGTACATTGTAGGTGAAATAAAAATAATATAACATTGAAGTAACTTTGTTTGTTTGATGGTAATTGGTATTTAATGCTATTTCAACAATATTTCAGTTATATCATGGCAGTCAATTTTATTGGTGGAGGAAACATGAGGACCCAGAGAAAACCACCGACCTGCCGCAAGTCACTGACAAACTTTATCACATAATGTTTTACACCTCACCCTGATCGAGATTCAACTCACAACATCAGTGGTGATAGGCACCAATTGCATAGGTAGTTGTAAATCCAACTACCATACGATCACGGCTACGACGGCCCCTACATTGAAGTAAGTGAATTCGGAACTTTCACAAGTATCAATAAACATTTAAACACGCTGATAGACATATGACCACTTAGTTATCCAAATAAAATGTTCTCCTTTAAATATTGAATTTAAATCCATAAAAAATTCTTTTGAATGGTAAACAATTCAATATAATTTAACTATAGAAACGTACATTAGTATAATAAATAAGAAGAAATGTCAGTTAATTAGAAATCAGCTGACAATCACTTTTAGCTCCCCACAGTGTCTGTGACTGTTTTTGAAGTGCTGCTCAATTATATATTAATTAGTATTAAATGTGTTTGAATAATTACAGTAATAGGTTATGTATTGTATTGTAATTATAATATTATAATATGTTTGAGAGGGCCGTCATGGTCGTGATCGTTAGATTTACAACTACTTGTGCAATAAGTGCTTAACACCACTAACGTTGTGAGTTTGAATCCTGTTCATAGTGAGGTGTACTCGATGCAACATTATGTGATAAAGTTTGTCAGTGTCTTGCTGCAGTTCTGTGGTTTTCTCTGGGTACTCCAGTTTCCTCCACCAATAAAACTGACTGCAACAATATAAATGAAATATTGTCGCAGGTCACTGAAAACTTTATATCACATAATCTTGTATCGAGTACACCTCGTCATGAGAGGGATTCGAATTCACAACCTTAGTGGTGATAGGAACTGATTGCACAAGTAGTTGTAAATCCAACTACCATACGATCAGATCATGACAGCACCTTGACATCATTAAGAGAGAACGGAATGATTGATGAAATGGTTGACAGGACCAACAATAAATCATTCCTACAAACTTCTCAGAAATAAATGAAAAACAATAAGCACCACCCCATAAGAATATAATAGAAAAATCATAGAAACAGAGGCAAGAACGACATCCATAACACCAGGGCTGACCTTAAACCAAATTGACCAATTGCTCCCAATTGACTCCCACGTTGGAGTAATCTATTATCGGCTGTTCAAGTTCACACAACAACACACTGCAGGTTTAACAGAGAACAATTGGACCCCACACCTCCTTAGGCCGGCCCTGCCTAACACAAATATACAAAACCTCACTCTTATGGCATCTTTAAAAGTGAAAAGTTAGTGAGTTACCTGTTATATCATATAACAGATACCAGGTTACACTGCATTTTGCCAAGTGAGCTAACAAAACAGATTTTATACTTATATAGTGGTTGTGCTTAATGGTGTTTAACGCCACTTTCAACAATATTTCAGTCATATTGCGGCGGTCAGTTTTATTGGTGGAGGAAACCGGAGGACCAGAATAAAACCACCAACCTGCCACAAGTCAATGACAAACTTTATCAGATAATGTTGTACACCTCACCCTGAGTGGGAGTCGAACCCACATCAGTGGTGATAGACACTGATTGCATAGGTAATTGTAAATCCAACTACCATACGATCATGGCCACGATGGGCCCTATATACTTATGCAACCTTTGTATTTATTATTATTAAGTACTAATATTAAACTGTAAATTCATAATTAAATAATGCTTGCATTTAATTTACTAATGCAAATCCAAGACCATTAACGAAAATGAGGTTTAATTATCGTGATTGTTGTCGTTATTGATAATAAAATAAGAAATACGGAAATGAAAATTCCGACTATCCTTAAAATAAATGTTAATTTTACTACAAAATGTATGTTAGATTTACTTTAAAAAAGTGTAAATAAGTCAAATTTACTGTAAAATGTTTACTTTAAAATGTAAGTTAAATTTACTTTTAACTGCAAATAAGTCAAATCCACTGTAAAATATTTACTTTAAAATATGAGTTAAATTTACTTTAAAAAAGGTAAGTTAAATTTACCATAACATCCTTTTGTTAATCTTTCCGCTTTTTGAGCATAAAATGAAGTTCATGTGTACAAATGCAAGGCTTATATAATGAGGCCTTTCAATAAGGGGCAGTACCATTTACTTTTACCCATTTAAAAGGGTAATTGGTACCTCCTAAATTCAAAGAGTGCTACATAATTAATATATTCATGAAAAATGTTCAAATTTTATGAAGAAGTACCAACACTACATAGTGAAGTACTGTTAAAATACAACCATTATAACTCTATTTCTTACTAAATGTGATTTTTTATTTTTTTATTTTTTGTATTGTCCTATCCAATGAAAAAATTATTATGCGAATCAATTGTATACTGTGATTTTTTATTGATTATACTGCTCATTGTGGGCGTCTTGATTGACAATATAGCATTTGGTTTTTTTTGTTAGACTGAAAATAAGTGAAAGCCCTGTATAATACAATCTAATCTGGTTCTCTTGCTTTTATAGCATCAATAAAAACTTATCAAATGAATTTGTGAATTTACAGAAGGTGTTAAAGTAATCTCCTGATCATGAGCTAGGATCAATCCTGTCAACCTTCTGCACTGAAGACAATTGCTGTACAAATAATTAACTAGGATGTCCACGGCCACTGGGTCAAATAGTTGAGGTATTTAAATCTAGGATAACTGAATGGTAACTTAATTTCTTAACTTTAGGAGAAGGCCAAAAAAAAACATAAAAAATAAATAACTAGAAATATACAGAATTACACACATACATACATGCAGGGTCAAATTTCTTCCCCTCCCCCCCCCCAAAAAAAAACTCCCTCCCTTATCTCACAACATATTATACAATGAATCTTACCTTTGTCACAATTAGTGCCTTCAGCCATAATTGACTTGATCAATCTAACACTAATTTTCATTTCCAATAACATTTAAAACAATTACTGTTTAATTAATCTCCATGGCAACGGATACAAATGGCAAATGGTTTGTAATAAGAAATAGCTCATCATTTTACTAAGGAATGCTAAAACAATTACATCTTGTATTGAGCAAAACTATATAAAATGATTTTATTATTTTCACGATAATTAGATTGTCATCAATTTGGCTAAACACACGCACCAGGTCACAGAGTAAGCAAGTGTAGATGAGAAAAGTGAGAAAAAAAATTATTTCATCTATCAGTACGAATAAAACAGTTATAATGATGGTTGATTGGTTTATGGTGTGTAATGCCACTTTCAACAATATTTCAGTGATATCGTGGTTGGTCAGTTTTATTGGTGGAGGAAACCGGAGTACCCGGAGAAAACCACTGACCTGTCGCAAGTCACTGACAAACTTTATCACATAATGTTGTATCAAGTACACCTTGCCATGAACAGGGTTCGAACTCATAACTTTAGTGGTGATAGGCACTGATTGCACAGGTAGTTGTAAATCCAACTACCATACAATCATGACCACGACGGCCCCCCAGTTATAATGATGTGCAATTCTAAATAGACAATATACGTAGGTTGTCTGGAATTATATCATTTATTTGTACGAGTTTTAGAAAGAAGAATAAGAGAACCAGAAATCTAGCAGGGAGCTTTCTTTCCTGTTATGAGGCAAGTACACATGAATTTTATATTTCCCGACAATTTATGTATATTTTATTTATGCTGCAATGTCATGTATGCAATAAATTGTAAATTTAAACACAAAAATGAAAAAAAACACTGGACCTTTACATTGAATTTCTTATATTGTAGACAAATAGTTAGGTCAGTGATTAAATCATGAGGACTAGAAACACATACATGATACACATGTACTTCTAAAAATTATTTCTGAAAACTTTTACACACTCTGGGGACTGGACCAAAGCTATGCATGGAATGCACTTCCGTTTTCGATACAGCAAGCTTTTCCTCATAATGCGTTTAAAGCAAAAGTCAAAAATCTCATTTTAAATGATGATGCACCATAATGGACGGATGTCCATTTAACTTCCGGGGGGGGGGGGGGGGTTATGGTTTTTTTCTAAAAAAATATTCTGATTTTGGTGGAGGAAAAAAAAATAATCTGATTCAGAATTATTGTCATATAACCTAATGTTAAATTCTGGAAAAAAAATTCACGCTTTGCACGACAAAAAAAATAACTATTCAAACTCTTGTGTTGTCCGAAAAAAATATTCTGAATGAAACAACTAGAGGCTCCCAGGAGCCTGTATAGCTCACCTGGGTATAATAACAACATTAGTCAATAAAACTTGATAACTTCGGTAAAAAAAATTAACAAATGTAGCCTTCGTCATTGCAGACCCCTTCTACACAAAAAAATGTGGGCAGGGGTTCGTTCCCCCTTTAATGTAAGTTATCAAAATTGCTGTAAAAACCAGAGGCTCCCAGGAGCCTGTAATTGCTCACCTGGATCAAAGCTGCTTTTAATAACAACGCAACTGCACTGTGGTGGCCATCTTGGCGGGAGAGCGCAACTGCCAGACACCATTTTGGAAGAGGACCATCCAATGACTATTCCATCTAAGTTTGGTTTAATTGAGCTACTGGTTCCAGACAAGATGGTTTTTATGTGAATTTCCCATAGGGTCCTATGTTAAACTAAGTACAGCTGTGCAGCCATCTTGGTCAGAGGGCGGGACCACCAGACACAAATTTGGTTCAGCGGTTTCGGAGGAGAAGATTTAAATGTGATCTAATATCAAAATATGTCTAATTTGCATAATCGGTATAAATCGGCTGAAAGAAAAATTTCAAAAAAAAACCCCGAACATATGCTAAACTACTCCTTGCCATGTAGCTGCAGTTCAAATTTGAGCTCATTTTGACTTATACTAAAGCAGCAATGGACAATTGCAGAAATTTCTATTTTTAGTAACAGCAGCCATCTTGAATGGAGGGCGGGGCTGTCGGACACAAATTTGAAAGAGAACCACCCAGGGACCATCCCTGCAAGGTTTGGTTTAATTTGGTTCAGCGGTTTCAGAGGAGAAGATTTAAATGTGATCTTTTATCAAAATATGCCTAATTTGCATAATCGGTATATATCGGCTGAAAGAAAAATTTCACAGAAAAACCGGAATATATGCTAAACTACTTCTTGCCATGTAGCTGCAGTTAAAATTTCAGCTCATTTTGACTTACACTAAAGCAGCAATGGACAATTAAAATTTCATCCCCCCTTTTTTCTATTTTTAGCTTGGCGGCCATCTTGGTTAAAAGTCGGGATCACCGGACACAATTTTGGAAGGGGGCCATCCAAGATTCATTTCAGCAAAGTTTGGTTGAGATTGGCTCAGTAGTTTCCGAGGAGAAGATTTTTTCTAAATTTCATCCCCCCTTTTTTCTAATTTGCATAATCGGTCAAAATCGGCAAAAGTTCAAAGTTCATAAAAAATCCTGTAATACATGTTAAAAAGCTCATCATTATGCTTATACAGTTCAAATTTGGGCACATTCTGGCTTAAAATAGAGCAGTTTTGGCCATTTGAAGAAATTTCAATTTTTAGTAACAGTGGCCATCTTGAATGGAGGGCGGGGCTGTCGGACACAATTTTGAAAGGGACCTACCCAGGGACCATCCCTGCCAGGTTTGGTTTAATTTGGTTCAGCGGTTTCAGAGGAGAAGATTTAAATGTGATCTTTTATAAAAATATGCCTAATTTGCATAATCGGTATATATCAGCTGAAAGAAAAATTTCACAGAAAAACCGGAATATATGCTAAACTACTTCTTGCCATGTAGCTGCAGTTAAAATTTCAGCTCATTTTGACTGACACTAAAGCAGCAATGGACAATTAAAATTTCATCCCCCCTTTTTTCTATTTTGACCTTGGCGGCCATCTTGGTTGGAAATCGGGATCAACGAACACATTTTTGGAAGGGGGCCATCCAAGAATCATTTCAGCAAAGTTTGGTTGAGATTGGCTCAGTAGTTTCAGAGGAGAAGATTTTTTTTAATTTCATCCCCCCTTTTTTCTAATTTGCATAATCGGTCAAAATCGGTAAAAGTTCAAAGTTCATAAAAATTCCCGTAATATATATTAAAAAGCTCATCATTATGCTTACACAGTTCAAATTTGGGCACTTTCTGGCTTAAAATAGAGCAGTTTTGGCCATTTGAAGAAATTTCTATTTTTAGTAATGGCAGCCATCTTGGATACAGGACGGCGCTGACGGACACAATTTTGAAAGGGGACCACCTAAGGATCATTTCAGCAAAGTTTGGTTGAGATTGGCTCAGTAGTTTCAGAGGAGAAGATTTTTTTTAAATTTCATCCCCCCTTTTTTCTAATTTGCATAATCGGTCAAAATCGGTAAAAGTTCAAAGTTCATAAAAAATCCTGTAATATATGTTAAAAAGCTCATCATTATGCTTATACAGTTCAAATTTGGGCACTTTCTGGCTTAAAATAGAGCAGTTTTTGCCATTTGAAGAAATTTCTATTTTTAGTAATGGCGGCCATCTTGGATACAGGACAGCGCTGACGGACACAATTTTGAAAGGGGACCACCTAAGGATCATTTCAGCAAAGTTTGGTTGAGATTGGCTCAGTAGTTTCAAAGGAGAAGATTTTTTTTTAATTTCATCCCCCCTTTTTTCTAATTTGCATAATCGGTCAAAATCGGTAAAAGTTCAAAGTTCATAAAAAATCCCGTAATATATGTTAAAAAGTTCATCATTATGCTTATACAGTTCAAATTTGGGCACTTTCTGGCTTAAAATAGAGCAGTTTTGGCCATTTGAAGAAATTTCTATTTTTAGTAATGGCGGCCATCTTGGATACAGGACGGCGCTGACGGACACAATTTTGAAAGGGGACCACCTAAGGATCATTTCAGCAAAGTTTGGTTGAGATTGGCTCAACAGTTTCAGAGGAGAAGATTTTTTTTTAATTTCATCCCCCCTTTTTTCTAATTTGTATAATCGGTCAAAATCGGTAATGGGATTTACTTCAAAATTGCAGGGTAGGTAGATCTTGATATGCTGCACATTTTTGCAATAAACTTAACATCTATCTCTAAATAGTTTTTGAAATATAAGACGAAAAGTATTAAAATGAAAAAAAAAATTGATGAAAAAAGGGCAATAACTCCAAGATGGGTAATCAAATTTACTTCAAAATTGCAGGGTAGGTAGATCTTGACATGCTGATCATGTTTGCAGTTTCAACTTACCATCTGTCTCTTATAGTTTTTGAAATAAAGGACGAAAAGTATTAAAATTTTGAAAATTTGATGAAAAAAGGGAAATAACTCCAAAATAAGTAATGGGATTTACTTCAAAATTGCAGGGTAGGTAGATCTTGATATGCCGCACATTTTTGCAATTTAAAGTTAACCTTTATCTCTTATAGTTTTTAAAATATAAGACGAAAAGTATTAAAATTTTACAAATTTGATGAAAAAAGGACAATAACTCCAAGATGGGTAATCAGATTTACTTCAAAATTGCAGGGTAGGTAGATCTTGATGTGCTGATCATTTTTACCCCATGTCAGATTTTTGATATTACTAACGGTTTTTGAGTTATTACCAAAAACCTGCAATTTTACCATATGTTCTATTTTTAGTAACAGCTGCCATGTTGGTTGGTGCACGGCATCACCGGACACAATTTTGAAACTAGACACCCTAGTAATGATTCAGACCAAGTTTGGTTTCCATTGGTCTAGTACTTTCAGAGGAGAAGATTTTTGAAAAAGTTTACGACGTACGACGACGACAGACGCCAAGTGATGGGAATAGCTCACATGACCCTTTGGGTCATGTGAGCTAAAAAACCATAACCCCTCCCCCCCCTGCAAGTTAAATGGTCAGTTCTTAAGTTACCTCTATCTTTTTATATACATTGTACTACAATGTTTTGCTTCTTATGTATAACTTTTATATAGACTGTATGTTACAATGTATATTTTAATATGTTGATGAGGGTCTCAGGGAAGATTAGTTATTAACTAACTGTAACTCTCTATAAATAAAGAATTTATTATCATTATTTCAAAATGATTACTATAAACTACGTGCTTTTCTGCATTTGTCGATAAAATAATTTACAAAATAGGACATGAATTGATCTCAGAATAATTTTATTTGAAAATTTTGACTAATATGGGTTATAACAATATTTCAGTTATATTGTACTGTGGTGATCAATTTTACTGGTGGAGGAAACCGGAGAAAACCGTTGACCTGCCGCAAGTCACTAACAAACTTTATCACATAATGTTGTATCGAGTACACCTCGTTTGATCAGGATTCGAGAAATTTTGACAAATAAAAAAGGCACAACCTGTACATAAAAAATAATACTATTTTCTCTGAGTTGTGAGAATTTCAAAGGATCTAATTTATTACCTTTTTATTGTTCTTCTCTTTAACCTTCACCATATATTCTGAAAAATAAAATCAAGAACACTGCAATGTTGATTATTACATGTATTTACATTATTTTGCAAAATTATGTTGAGCATAATGATGACTGTATTTGTAAGACTACTTCACTTGATTATTGCATATTTTTGATATCCTTGTATCTGGTATAGAAATATCATACTCAAGTTGACATCAAAATGGCACAAAGACATACCAGTATTCATGCTAACCCACTTGCCAGAAGCCTGGGACAAGTAAAACTGGATTCGGACAAGTCAAAAGTCAAAGTATTTGCTTGAATAGATAGAAACAAATTCTAAATTTGGCCTTCGGGCAAGTAGGTGAAAAAAATTAAGGCAAAGATTGATATACAATATAACACTTCTACTACCTGTAAAGAGTATCTACCCATAGACTATTTAAAATCTGACTTTTTATAGAACATATCAGATACATTCACAATTAAATATAAATTGTAAAAAGTGTTTGTAAAATCTTGCCCCCGCCCCTCTTCTAAGGCCACCTATTCTCTAACTCTAACTCTTCAATTCCCCCTCTCTCTCCCCCTCCCAATCCTCCCTATATTTTTCTTGTAAATGCCCTTTGTAAATTTGGATAAAAAATAATGTAGGAGTTGACTCAAAGATAAAACCACATTGATGTCTGATGTAAACATTTGAGCAGCCTTGTCCCTAGCTGCAATAATATAGCTCCTGTGACATACAACTACCTTGTCCCATGAAAAGGATTTTTCCATTGAATGACATCATTGTGTATTTGATCAAAAACTCTGTATACAATGTATGTGTACACCGAGAGCCCTGTAACAGTGAAATGTGTAGCTAGGGTACACACCAAATCCTGAATATAACGAAATCCTGTATAAACCAAACTTTATATAAAGTCTCAAAGTAGAAAATCTAAATTTGAAGTTAATTTAACCTGTATAAACCAAATACCTGTCTATTCCAAACAGAAAAGATGGTTCAAAGGAGGTTTAATTTCAACAGAATTCACTGTAATACTATATGTAGCTTATATAGTACATAAAACCTGTATATACAATATGTACAAATAAAAACATCAAAGTGTGAACTATAAAGCCAAAATAAGTGTCGTGAGATGTGGTCACTTGAACACCAATAAATGTCAGAAGCACACGCTTAATAGATAAAAGTGGCAATACATTATGTAACTAAACTAGAATATGAATATTCATATATGGTAAATATGTATACATACAAATGTACATGTACAATTGACTGGGAGATGAAAAACAGAAAAAAACCTGCTCCTTATTTTTTTTTGTATCTAGATCCGAGTTTCTTATGTTAAATCTCTCACCCATCCACATTGTAGCTATCATTCAATGAAAATCTACAAACCCAGCACCACTTAACTACACGCTATTTCAATTCTTCAATAGATGAAGTTGTGATTGTTGTGTAAATGCCGATTCAGCAATTTTTCAGCTATTTTATGGCGAGAACAAGTTAATTTTCAATGAAATGATGATGAGGTCCATTTTGTACTAAACCAACACGCTTAGTTGAATTTTTATAGTGCTAGCTCACTGAAACAACAGTCCACAGATAGACATGTTACTCCACTCGGACACATTATCCTGATTCTGAGCCAACCAGTCTATGGTCTTCTTACTCCTTAATGCTGTGTGCTTAGAAGAGCACCAACAATTTCATAGTCTTTGGTTTGACCCGATCAAACCAACCTTATATCAGTCTTCACGGTTAACTTTTTGACACACAAGCCCGAAATCATTATTTTTGACATTTTTCTTTACATACAATTGGCTTGTAATACCAGATCTTGAACATGTTCAAGAAATTTCACAAGTCAGAGAGTTATTTTACTATTACTGGCCTGGGCCGTCGGGCTTGTGGCTAAATTCGAAGACTGATATATGCAAAAATTGAAAAGCATGCTAACCAGCACACAATTGATGCGTTTTTGTTTTTTAGGTCAGTTGACAGTTAATAAAACATTACATATATATACATGTACAAATAAATTAGTATGGCATAGTATAGTGGGGTCGTCGTGGTCATGATCGTATGGTAGTTGGATTTACAACTATCTATGCAATCAGTGCCTATCACCACAAATGTTGCGAATGCGAATCTCGATTAGGGCGAGGTGTACAACATTATGTGATAAAGTTTGTCAGTGACTTGCGACAGGCCGGTGGTTTTCTCCCGGTACGCCTGTTTCCACCACCAATAATACTGACTGCCACGATATAACTGAAATATTGTTGGAAATGGCATTAAACACCATAAAACCAAACCAACCAAACAAAGTATGACAGTGATTAAAAATTGAATCAGACATACATGACAAGCTTACAGACGATGACAGACCACAATGACAGACACAAAATGATGACAATAGATCACATGATCACCTAGAGGTCAGATGAGATTAAAATCTAGTGACCATTATCTATAATCTATAGGTAACCTGGCTTACACTTAATTAATTACTCAATTATTGTAGATAAAATTCCATTTAAAAATTGTTTGTTTGTTCAATGTTTGATGGTGTTTAACGCCACTTTCAACAATATTTTAGTTATATCATGGCAGTCAGTTTTATTGGTGGATGAAACTGGGGGACCCAGAGAAAACCTGTCACAAGTCACTGACAAACTTTAACACATAATGTTGTACACCTCCCCCTGATAGAGATTCGAACTCACAACATCAGTGGTGATAGGCACTGATTGCATACATGTAGGTAGTTGTAAATCCAACTACAGTGCCATACGATCACAGCCTTTTAAAAATTGGAGATAACACAGGAGCTAGTATATTACATTGTACATTGTATACATGTATATCATATCAATTATTAGCCCATACTTTCTTTGTCTTGTGTTATTGAATATTTTTCATATACTAGTACCACATATGTTGTAATTGAAGGAAATGCTTTTGAGCTGATACTCATTCAATCTAATCTGGCTTAGACTGCCTAAATTAATAATAATTGGTAATCATGACACTCAACAAAGAAAGTATGGGCTAAATTGATTATACAATACCTGGTCATTGGTACATGAAAAAGAATGCATCTCGGCATTCTTTTTCATATACTATGACCAGGTATTGAATAACCTATACATATTTAATACTTAACAATTATTCTTCAAGATATATTTACACCTATCCTTTTAAATGTCTAAGTACATCCATGTAATACAGGGTACGAATGACTTACCGTTGAAAAGCTGGGGTCAAACGAATATAGTGTCTGTACACCTTGAAAATTTCATTTCAAATAAAATCCAATAAAAAAAAGCTTACAATACAAATTCAATGTTTAAGAGTAATAAATAAAAATCCTTTGACATAAATATAATATTGAAAATGAGGTTTCAGCCACCATTACAGGGCGTTACGAATATTTACTTATTTGATTACCACTTAAAACTTGTCTACCCACACGTGGACAATGTAAACAAAAATCTTTACTTTCAAACATTTGATTCTTAAGAACCAGAGAGACTCCAATTTTTATTGTTTAAGATAACAGTTTAGGACAGGTTTGATATATAACAACATTATTTACATGTACCGGTATTCAAATTCTGCAAATTACATGTAAGTCAGGGATATAAATTACAAAGGAAGATTAAGGAAATTTAATAAACAATCCAGCAATTTGGAAAAAAAGACCCATCGATAAGAAAAAAAACCCACCTACAGTACTTTCTAAAAGACCCAGCAATTAGAAAAAAAAGACCCTCACTTTCTAAAAGATCCAGCGATTAGAAAAAAAAAACCCCCTACTTTCTAAAAGACAGTGATTAGAAGAAAAAGACCCCTACTTTCTAAAAGACACGGCGATTAGAAAAAAAAGACCCCTACTTTCTAAAATACACAGCGATTAGAAAAAAAAGACCCCTACTTTCTAAAAGATCCAGCGATTAGAAAAAAAAGACCCCCTACTTTCTAAAAGATCCAGCGATTAGAAAAAAAAAGACCCCTACTTTCTAAAAGATCTAGCGATTAGAAAAAAAGACCCCTACTTTCTAAAAGACAGTGATTAGAAAAAAAGACCCCTACTTTCTAAAAGACACAGCGATTAGAAAAAAAAGACCCCAACTTTCATGTCTCATTTGAAATTATTTATAGTCATGAAGTCATGAACTTTAATTTTTGTTTGTTTAATTATATGTCTTATGTTAAATACATTTTTGTGCATGTTTATTTTGTTCTTTTCTGTTTATAACTAGACCTGTGTAAAAATAATTTTTTTTTTAATGAAATACAACCAAATGGGCACCCTTAACCAAATGAGCATTGTCGTGGACAGAAATCACATGGCGACGGACCACCATCATGTAATACCATAAATTTAAGAAGATTTAATTGTACTTTACTATATAGATTGTATAATGTTTTATATGTTATTATATTATTGTACCCTATTCTGTATTGATGTATTTTGCAGTTGAGAGAAAAAAATAAAAATAAAAAAAATAATAAAAAAATTTAAGTCATATCAACAGCAAAAGGAAGATTAGTGCTATACAATTCAAGAGCAAAATGATTAAAAAAAATACCTATACATGTCCTTTCACTGTGTTTCTTTTAAAAATTGTTAATTTAAACCATCAACATTGTTAAATAAAATGTCACCTGTTAATGTGTAAAATTTTATAATATCATGTTTATAAGTAATAAATTATAACTGGAAGGGATAATGAGCCCAATTTAAGGCTATTCAATATCACAAATATTTTTAAAAATAATACCCATACCCGTTCTTTCACTGTCTTTTAAAAATTGCTTAATCATCAACTTAATCAAAGTTAAATTGAAAGTCATGTTAATGCATAAAATTTTCTATTCTGTTTATAACTAGACCTGTGTAAAAATAACTGTTTTAAATGAAATACATGTATGACACAATGGGCGTCGTCATGGACAGAAATCACATTTTGACAGACCACCATTATGAAACACCATAAATTTAAGTAATGTCAATTGCAATGGGAAGATTACGCCTATTCCAGAACTTAAATCTTTTTTTTAATTTAAGTAATGTCAATTGCAATGGGAAGATTACGGCTATTCCAGAACTTAAATCTTTTTTTTAATTTAAGTAATGTCAATTGCAATGGGAAGAATCTTTTTTTTAAGGTACCCATACATGTTACTTCACTGTCTCTTTTGAGAATTGTTTAACCATTAACTTCGTTAATTAAATAAAGTATGCAGTTTTATTCTGTCTATATCTACTCGAAATGTGTAAAAAATACTTTTAAACATGAAATAAATACAAACAAACGGGGGTGTCGTGGACAGAATTTCCATTTAGCTAAAACACCAGTTACTACATCACCTGATATTTAATATTCTTACCCTATACTTTAATATAAAAAAAGTGATTATCAAAATTATTATAATGGTCTTCTGTGGGCGTTTTATACAAATTTCAACAATATTTCAATTATCAGATTAATCGTGACTCAATTTTATTGGTGGACGAAACCAGAGAATTCAAAGAAAACCACAGACCTGACGCAAGTCACTGACAAATTTTATCACGTTATTTTAAGATGTAATGACTACACCACTGCACAGGGGCCGTAGTGGTCATGATCGTATGGTAGTTGGATTTACAACTAACTATGCAATCAGTGCCAATCACCACTAACGTTGTGAGTTCGAACCCCTCTCAGGCGAGGTGTACTCGATACAATGTTATGTGATAAAGTTTGTCAATGACTTGTGGCAGGTTGGTGGTTTATTCCGGGTACTAGGGTTTTCTCAATCAATAAAACTGACGGCCGCAATATAACTGTAATATTGTTTAACAGTTAAATAGGCGTTAAACACCATAAACCAAACCTAAACCATCACTGCACAGGGAAGATTTTATACTCACAATTACTTTAGTGGTAATAGGCACTGATTGCAGTAGATATAAATCTACTTGATCACCACATCTGCCAAATGACACTCTATATATGCACCAGATGATATCGGGTCAACAAAGTTGCATAAATGAAGCGATTATCCACAAAAATGTAGTGCCGCTCCGTTTCAAGCCACTTCACACTCATTTTGGGATATAGGTTGTGTTTAATATTTTGAAGACCCACTTGTGACTGAAATCTAGTTCATCAATAAAACTGGTCAGTGTTCATTTACATTAATGTATATATAAGTCTAAAATTGGGTTATGGGGTTTAACGCCACTTTCAACAATATTTCAGTTATATCGTGGCAGTCAGTTTTATTGGTGAAGGAAATGAGAGTCCCCAGAGATAATCACTGTCATGTTGCAAGTCATGTGATCACATAATCTGGTATCGATCCCCTCCCCCCTCCCCACCATGAGCAGGATTTGAACTCACAACATTAGCAGTGATAGGCACTAATTGCATATAGGTACACATTTAGTTGTAAATCCAACTACCATACGATCACGATCAAGACAGCCCCCTCTAAAATTGGATAGTCTCTCACATTTATTTACATCCATATAATTTTATACTAACTATAGAAAGACCATTAAGGCCTTTTATATAAGATGTAAAAATACAGTACACCTACAGATATATATATATATATATATAATAGTACATTGTATACTAAGAAAGCTACACTTAAAGTCCTATAAAACGTGATACATGTAGGCAATTCAATACAATATATACATGTATGTTGTCTCTTATTTACAATAATAAAAAGGTGGCTAGATTCTCATAATTCACATCCTAAATTTAATATAAAGATATAAAAATATAATATTTCAATTGAATATTAAAATATGACTGGTTTATGAGAAACTGTGCAAAAGTTATTGAAATCTGAAGTATTTATATATATAATTACTACAAAGTGACCTCCGCCCTAAATATCCATTAAAACATAAAATTAGTTCAAAAGGATGTTTATTATGAAATTTTTCTAAATAAAGTTGTTCTATATATAGATACATGTATGATTACATCTTGATGAGAGAGGGGCCATCATGGTCTTGATTGTATGGTAGTTAGATTTACAACTACCTGTGCAATCAATACCCATCACCACTAAAGTTGAGAGTTTGAATCCAGCTCATGGCTAGGTGTACTCGATACAACGTTATGGGATAAAATTTCTCAGCGACTTCCCTCAAATTGGTGTTTTTTTCCGGGTACTCCGGTTTTCTCCGCCAATAAAACTGACCACCACGATATAACTGAAATATTGTTGAAAGTGGTGTTAAACACAATAGGCCTAACCCCTAACCCTTTGATGAGAGAATGAGGTCAAGTAAAATCCCCAATATTTCATAAATAAAACATTATTTAGCTAAAAAAATTACTTCAAACTCTCAAATATACCGGTAATATTTTTTGTCTTCTCAAAATCTCAAAAATACATGTACCATTGTTACCAGAACACCTAGCCCAAGATGTAAATCACATCCAGGATACCTATGAAAGGAAGAGGTGAAGTTTCATCAATATATTTCAGTGGTTCCAAATTCCAATATAATTCGCTCTATTTTAAGAAATGGTACACAATCTTTTTATATAACGAGAAACGAATTACTTATACATACGTACATGTACAATGTAAGTATCCGTAGCCGATTTTGTTTTGGCTACCCTGTTAAGTCCCTTTTCATTTACTTAGCTTGCTCCCAAAAACTTTTAAATTATTTGGCTTTCCAACCATTTGATCATTAGCGTACAATGTACCTGGTGAAAGTTATTTTAGTAACTCATCATTCACACTAAATTAGATATCTACATTCTTATTATGCAATCTAAAATCTAAAATCTAAAATTTAAAATCTAAATTCTAAAATCTAAATTCTAAAATCTAAATTTCTAAAATCTAAATTCTAAAATCTAAAATCTAAAATCTAAAATCTAGAATCTAAAATCTAAAATCTAAAATCTAAAATCTAAAATCTAAAATCTAAAATCATAGCATGGAAAATTAATTCTACGTACAACAACAAATGTATCAGTATTAAAAGAGACAAAAGAAGATTATCAAAGTACATTCAAACAGTAACATTGTACAGTTAAACCTGCCCATGTGGTCACCTCTATTAAGCAGTCACCTGTATTAAAACGTCACATTTTCTTGTACTGTCAATTCAGTCTTCGAAATTAGACTTTCGAATGTACTGGCCAGAAAACTTCAAAATTAGAATATTTATATAGATTCTATTGAAAAATTTTGGCAAGTCACTGGTCCGAATCAATTTTCACTGGCCGTGGGCCACCGCACCACTGCTAAAGTCAATGACTGTGTCATAGAAAATTTCATATGAATTAAACCTCTTTTCAGAGGTCACCTGTCTTATAAGGTCACTTTTTTCTTTCTCTAAAAGCCTGAAAAGGTGACCTCTTAATACAGTTTTGACTGTATATCTAAATTCACAGCATGAAAAACTAATTCTACATCAGAAGAGACAAATGAAGATTATCAAAGTATTATTACAGGTGGCGTTTTATATACAAATCATTAATTTACGATAAACCATATGATGCCGAGGCCATCATGATCCTTAACAAATATTGAAATAGTTGGTTTGTTGTTTCTTGACCTACAAAGTGGGTAAGCAGATAGGGTTGCAATTCATATTTTTTAATTCAATAAAATGACATATTTTTGTAGTAAAACAATGCTTAATAAAAGTTTAAAAAAAATAATTTGAAATACCTAAATAATTTTTGGGGTAGGGATGATTTTGATGGATCTGTCTAATAACCAAAAAAGAAAACTTCAACATATTCTTTTATAAATGAGCTAATTATCAAAATCTTTCTTCACACTTTAACATTTTTACCCTAATATTTCCATAAAACAATGAAAGCTCTGTCCAGAACATGAAAAGGAATAAGTACACCAACACCGGATTATTTCCATTTATATACATGTATGTGCTTCAATCATGCCAATGTTGTTTACCAAAAATAGTGGACCTGTAGACTGATGAACAAATATTCAGACATAGCAATAACTCAATTTGTTCAAGTATCCTCCTTCATCACAATAATAATCATTTGTTTTTCGTAGAAAAAAATTGGTTACTTGTGGTTCTCATGAAATTTGTCAAGTTTTTTTTTGCAATAAATTTATAGAAATTTGAGACAAATTAAGACTTTTTTTTACAAGGTAATTAGTTATCAAGAATAAATTTAGGATACAAAATAATGATACTGGATTTACATAATTCATTTTTCGGTTCCATAGAACAATCTCTTCCAGTATTTTTTACTTATATGAAGAAAAATGTATAAGTCATTGAACAGTCAGCAACTTTAGCATTGACCTATTGACCCTGGCCAGCACAAATCTGATTGGGCCAGTGAGCTTTATAAATGTTTCATTGTAATTGTTCTTATAATTTCCTATTTCTTAAATACAGGCCAGTAACTTCTGAAGTCTAAATTCATAGACTGAATGTACATGACATTTTTCTAGAAATTTTTTAAAGACCAATTAGCGTAAGAACATACAAAAGTACCAGAAATCAACTGGTTCTGACTTGTGTACATGTTAAACTAAACTAACACAAAATATATATCAAGAGAGATAACTCTTACTAATATTATGTAAACAAAATGTAAAATTTTGTTTATGTTAGTGATGTGATACACATTTTGTATATTTTAGAAGTATTTTCATGATTCTTGTATGAACCAAAACTGGCATTTATTAACTCTACAAATATTTCAACAATATTTCTATTATATCGTGGCGGTCAGTTTTATTGGTGGAGGAAACCGGAGTACCTGAGAAAACCACTGACCTGTCTCAAGTCTCTGACAAACTTTATCACATAATTTTGTATCAAGTACCTTTCTAAAATATAAGATACAATTTACTTTCCTATTCCAAACTAGCATATATACTACTCTAGCCATAAGCCTATGGTGGCCACATTGAATATCGAGACTGAAACAAAATGAGGGATGAGTATCATGCAGCCACATATCATTCCTCCAAAGTTTCTGTGCAAAAGGTTGTGTGGTTCATTGACATAATTAAAGATCTTGTTCATTTTTCAAATCGGATGACATTTTATTCTGAACATTGGCAGCAATAGAGTATTGATTGATCAATCCTGCAGGTTACAACAGAAATATGGAAAAGTTGTTTTCATAGAAATTTTTCATACAGGACTCTCACTACTTTCAAAGTCATTTTTTCTAGTGATATACCTTTCAGAGAACTGAGAGACACAGGGAGAACTGGGAGAAAACAGAGAGAAGTGGGAAGACTTCTAGGAGATTCTACAGTTAAATCAAAACTTTGTTTCACTGCTATGCTGAAGTGACCTGTCCAAGTTTAAAAGAAGTTAGCTTGATTTTGATGTTTATTGTTGGACATAATTTCCTAAAGTGCATCAAATTAAAATCACAAATAGTATATGTAATACTTAGCTCTTGCATGAATTGATTGTGAATTTTTATATGTAGAACCCCCCCCCCCCCCCATCCTCCCTTTTTCTTGAAAATTAAAATTCTTTGACCTAGAACCACAAAAAAATATAACAATCATTTTTTTTAATTTCTTCAACAAAAGAAAGACATGTCATTTTTATAATTTTGCATAATAGGTGATGAGAAAAAATAATAATGGAAAGTAGCTACGCTCAACATTTCCCATAGCGCCGTACAAGATTGCGTCCCCTTCATACAGTACAGCTCAAGGCATAGTCTGATAAATACCTGGCATACCTCATACCTGGCAACCAATGCCAGGTATTTATTGCTTTGTGATTTAATTAACAGTACCCATCTCCACAGTATCACCTGTGGTTCCAATATACAACAGGAAATGACTAATTACCTGTACAGGTAAAACCATCACTCTCAGGTGACTTACCCTTGTATTTAAAGTTATATGTAGAATATTTTCATTGAGAATAAGATTGGAAAATTATGCACAAATAAAAAAAAGTTAGGGCTTATATATGTATAAATCAATTACATTTAAATGAATAAAGCATTTGAAACAAATTTCATATAATGAATTTTCAAAATACCATGAAGCTTTCATATTTTTCAATGATTTTGTAGGTGTACTTATACACAATGCAAAAATACCACTAATGTATTTACAGGTGTTGCTATTAGGCAAATGTTATAAGTTTGTCTTTTGTACATTTTTGGAACATATGAAAAATGTATGTATAAATATATTTGTTTCTTTGCAACTCATGGGGTTCATACATTTACCCAAGAATACCCCTGAATACCGTTAGAATACCCAAGAATATCCTTTGAATGCCCAAGAATACCACAAAATACAAATAATATAAAGATCTTGAAAGATTTTGGATTTTTATTTTTTCTTATTCTGTTGACGGAGATATTTCACAGAAGGCAATGCTGATTAAATTATTATATGTACTTCTTAACTATTGACCATTAGTTCTATTTTCATTTATATTTTTTATTATAATTTTTGTTATTAAATAGTATTTACTTTAAGGTATTTTTTTCTTAATTTTGGAGACTTTATTAATGTTGATTTCATACATGTAAATGTGGTGAATTCCACATGCTGATTATAGCTGATTAAATTTTATTAATAATTTTTGTATGAAAAAAAAAAGAATAACAAAGGCATGACTCCATTTCATTTCTCCTTGTTATATTTCATGCTTATTCAACAAAATATAGATTGAAATAAAGAAATATACCCGGTTTGTATTTTTGAGGGTTTTATAGGAAAGGACGTTTTTTGAGTAAAATGGTTTCACTTTCAATGTTGTCTGAATATCTATGCTTATCAAAATACAAGCCAATCTTTATGTCCTCGTATTTTTCGTCATTTTTTTTATCCTGAAATTGTTATAATTTTTTTTTGTTTTCTCTAAAATTTTGAATTACACACTATGTTTGTCTAATAATATACTTTTGTTGTTTTAATATTTTGAGAAATAATTAATTATATTGATCACCGAGATTGGTCTTGATTAATTCCACGAGCTTCCCTATACCAAGCCATGCAATAATTATTTGTTGTTTTTGTGCGCAATTTTCTATTTTGAACATGTAACAGCTGTTACTGCATGTAACAGCTGTTAATGGCACAATTTCCTGACATAATGTCAGGAAATTGTGCCATTAATTTTCATCGTTATCATTTTAATAAGATTTTGGTAGTTTTTCGTTGTTTCGGGGAAATAAAAAATGATATCTGTTTCTCGGTCTTTCAGGGATATTCACAGGTCCTCTGAAGGTATTCTTGGGTAATATCAGAGTTTGTGAAATGTGTCAGTCCTGTCAGACATGACCAGCAAAATTTGGGCAGATTTTGCTAAGGACTGACACAAGATTGGTATTTTGCAATAGAAAATTAATGAGGACTGACATTTTTTTCACTATGACCACCAAACCCATATGTAATTCGCGAACTCTGGTAATATGGGGGTGTTCTTGGGTATTCTGTGGTATTCTTGGGTAAATTTATGGATCGCAACTCATGTATTTAAAATAAACACACATTTTGATAGATTTTTTTGTAGTTTTCACATTGTTTACTGAATTTGTCACTTGTATTATTTATTTTGTTGGAATAATTATTGGGAAAATAGTTTTTGGTGTTTTTAGTTTTACCAATACTGTCATCAACAGCATCGAGTTCGTCATGTGTCTTGTTTTAATGGTCACCTTTAAGACTGGAGAACAAAACTGTAATCAATCTGCACTATGTAGTTATAAATGTATAAATTATGAAGCAAAAGAAAAATTATTAGCAAAATTCAGTTTAATTCAGTTTCATTTACCAGCACAAAGATAAAAGTATATAATTTTGATGATTTAATTAAAAAAAATCAAGAAATGAAGATTTAAATATATTTATTACAATGAAAATAATTTGTAAGTTTTGAGACAATTTGTTTGATGTCCTTTGTTTAGAAACCACACTCTTAATTGTCAAACATTTCAATATTTTTGTGCTCAAGAATTTAAGCTTTTATTAAGTTAAATTTGAATAAAATTTTACTAGAAAATTGTCTAAAATTATTACACAAAAAGAACACTAAGAACTGATTTCATATAATATGTTTAATGATTAATCAAAATCAATTCCTAGGTAAAGAATATTTGGTCATAAATTAATAAACCATATAAAATTAATTTTTAATTGTACTTTGAATTTCTTTACAAAACAGCCTTTTTAAAGGCTACCAAAATATTTCAAAAAGAATCTTATGCTGGTGTATCTAGAATTAGAAAACAATAAATAAAAGATTATCCCAATCCCCTTCATTCTTAATTTCTCATTTATTTAAATTTTGATTTTTTTACATTAAATATATCTTTTAAAAACACCTCTTTCAAAGCTAATTATTTCAGGTATTTTTTTTTTTATTCCTATATATCTATGAAAATCTGTAATTACATAGCCTATTTGTCATAGAACATTATCACATAACTACACAATTATCAATATATTTTGATTTTTCAAATGTATCCAGTAAGGTTTGAATTTTGACTGCAAAACTATATTTTATGTAAGTTAAAATATAACTAAATTATTTTTTAAACTGCGACATGTGTAAATACATAATTTAAATTTCTGAGCCTCTCATATTTTGTTATCTTTTTTTAAATGCAAATATTTTTTCTGCATAAATTGATGCAAATGAAAAGAACATCTACAAAATTACAACTTTACGCATACTATGCACTGACTGTTTTAAATTTTCAGTTCAATGTCTCTAACAATTTCATGACAAAAAACAATAATAATAATTATTCTTTACTACAAATAATTCAAATTTTACAAATATTTTTCTATTTATTCTGATATCTTTTTTTCAAAAAGAAATATTTCAATTAAATTTCTCAATTGTATTTAATACATGCTAGTGTGTTATCAAACACTAATTAATAATCATTTCCTGTACATGTATTTTCTACCTGCCCAGGTGAACAGGTAAATTTTACCTGTGGCTTCACCAGAAAATATCTTAATTGATGATTAATATATTAGATAATCACAGAGGTCTAGTTTTATGACTTCATGTCAGGTATTGGAGGCATACCTGGCATTTATCAGACTATGCCTTGAGCTGTACTGTATATCCCATCATATTTGTTTGCTATTGCACGAATAAAAAGTTTGTTCTTAAGAAAGTCACCATCAAAGTGCATAATTAATCAAATGGAATTCAATACACACAATATCGCCATTTTCTAACGTGACATGTGGCAAAAATACTTGGGCGACATAGAGCGACTATTCAAAATTGCAAGGCGACTTCCACTTCACTTTTCACCAACAAAAAAACAGTCAACCTTACCAAGGGGACTTCTTTGCCCGAATCACCCTGTAACGTGAGTCCTGTCATATTTCAGACAACTATAAAATAAATTTAATATTCAATCTTGAATGGTTGGACCATATGGCACAAAAACTTGTTTTTTACATTACATGGAAAGTTGATTTTCCTCTGTTGATAGAAACTAGTGCCTGTGCCATGACCGCCCATGAGGATGGGTACAGGGTATCATGTAAAACAGTCAATTAGCTATTTTTTTGCTTAAAATAATCCTAACGATACAATTTGATGCCAACAGTAGCTCTCATGAACTGATTGGACAAATGAAAACAAAAAATATGTGTCCATATTACGCAAATGGTAGTAAAAAACTAAAAGGGTTTTTTTGATGGTCACAGGCGTGTCCACCCACTATTTTTGGTTCCTCTTAATAAACTAGTGGCATAGTGTTGATATTCCATGGGAGTAACAAAGATAGAACCATAGCAAACATATGGATTCAGGGTCAAATGAATCCTCTGCTTTTATTTTAAATAAAAGAAATTCAACGAGTTGAATGGACGGAAATATGGCCATGCATGAATCGATGGCGGTCCACATAATAAACTTTACATAAAAATAAGACCGAAGATTGAGTGCAAGGATAAAGAATATAACAAAAATTATATTATTTTCCCCATTTTTAATGTCATTTAACCTGTCGACCTGACCTGGCAGTGTCGTGACTGTCATTCTGTAGGAGTTCCATTAATGATTTATAAATAATTTTTGGGGTCAAAATATGATGCATAGGTTTTTTTAAATCAGTTCTACGAGTTGTTTTAATCACCTTTAAAATGCTTTGGAACCAAATACAATTCTAAGTAACTAACTAAAGTTTGCAGAACTTTTTTAATCCACGTTTCTCACCTGTTGTTGTAAATTGAACTTCTAATAAATTGGTGATCAATCAAAGTAACCGGATATACGACTGGTTTCTCTTTCATTTTACTTGCTAGTCGACCTGGTTCCCCATTATATCGAATGATACGAAAATAGAAAATAGTTGTTTTACAGTCGGGAAGCCACACACAGATTCCGTACCTCCAACAATGCAAAGTCAAATCCCGAAATCAAAGGACGTAACTCTATTTTTTTTAAACATGACGCTTTACAAGTGAGCGGCCATGCATTGTTTACGTCGACACCCCATCATGCATGTGTTTTTACTGAATATCTTCATAAATAAAACTGAAAGAAGTATTCATTTTTATTGAATCCATTTTTTAAATTAAATTGTAACGTGACTGATGCGTGAATACGTGTATTTATGATATCGTTTGCTTGAAATCAACGTTGGAACTCGGGATACCGCTGCTGATGAAATGTTGTAAAAAAAAAATGGCGCTAAAAATAGACTCTTTAACTAAGTCAGTAAGTGGAACAATTGCATCCCATTGGCTGTTTATTAATAAATTTGGTAAAAAATAGCTAGAATCACGTATTAGAGTATGGATTATTTGCATATTTCCCCATCATTCGTCACTAGAATTCCATATTTGGATGTAAACAAGAAGCACTATATTTCGAGATTCTAACCAAATATTTCTGGGTTTTTTCATAGATTGATCGATCTATTAGGATGAAAATGTGACTGTTTCTGTTTAAACACGAAAGAACCACTTGACCAATCATAGTCACACATATATAGAGTCATTTTATTCCATTTTTAACAACAAATCTTTCATTTTCGTTGACTCGTTCCATGGCATTTATCATGGACATGTCAAAATATTGACATAATTAATAAATACATTTTAGAAATAACAAGGTCTGCATTATAATGTATGATCTTGTCATGCAGAGAATGGTGAAAGATTATGTTAAATTCACTCTAGATTAACATGGCATAGCATAAGGCTACATATTTAGTTCATGTCAAGCATTTACACCCCCCCTTTTTTTTTTTTCATTTTCAGTCTGTTTTCCTGAAATACTTATCAGTATTGATGTGTTTACATGCTACTTTTCAGTGCCAATGGTATTGACAACCTCCAGTTTTAGTTAGTTTTAGATCATTGTAGGTAGATATATATATAGACTGGACATGGGATGTTTATTTTTTTTTAACAAGAGTCTGAAGATACCAAAGGGGCAAAGTTACAGATTCTATTAAATAAAATGGATGTTTATTTTCTGTTAGTTTCAGATTCTATGAGTATAAATGCAAAGTTTCCTGTGATGTTTATTGGTTGAATATTTGAATAAATAAAAATAAGAATATATGATAAGTCTTATATTTATATTCATACAGGTTTGAAAATCAATATATATATATATATATATATGTTTTTTTTCTTCTAAAATATCCATGAAGTAAAAAAAATGGACCAGCATTCCAATTATTTTTAAAGTACATCATCAAACAAATGCCATGAGTTTTCAAGACACCTTGTGTCATAAATTATAATAAAGTCATTCAGAAAAGAACTTTTTGATTGTGTAATTTGTGTAATTTGTGAAACTTCATCTGAAAGTCAAAAGGTTTATTTCAATTTCAATTGTCTTAAACATTTCAAGAATGAATTAAATTTCTGTAAAGAATTTGGCTCAGAAGATAAATTATATTGTGGTACATATTGTTATAACAGTTGTAACACATTTTCTAGGTCAGAAAGTGGAGCTGAAACAAGATCTCAAACTTTTCAATTTCTTATAGATATATTGAACCAGAACCAAGTTGTTGAACAAGTTTCTACAGACATTTAGACCTGTATACACTCCCAACATGTTGTTGAATTTGTTATTCATGCTTTTTTTTTTAGATGAAAAGGTACTTATGTTGCCTGTTGTTTATGAGAAATATAATTATCTTTTATCTATGAATATTAATGCCGAAATTTATAAATTTTCTTTTACAGAAAATAATTTTTCAAAATGTGTCCACTTATTAACTTTTTTCCAGTCATTGGAACAAATAAAATAATTTTTTTAACTTCAATTTTAAACATTATTAACCAATACTTGGTTATTTTGCCAACAGAAAACATGTTCATTCTATTCTAGTCATTTAATTTACTTTGTGAAATTTGGAATTCTGGTTTGTCCTTTCATGTGAATGCAAGTATTCTGTATGTGTCTTAAAATTATGTGAATGGTAGTCATTCAATATGCTCTTTTATGTGAATGCTAGTTATTCTGTATGTGTCTTTTATGTGAATGCTAGTCATTTTGTGTCTGTCTTTTATGTGAATGCTATAGTCATTCTGTTTGTGAATGTCATGGTGGACAAATTATTGCAATCTAAGTATCCATATTTGTAAATGCTGGTAATTTTGTGAATGTCCTGGAGAAAGAATTATTGCAAACTAAGTACCCATATTTGTAAATGCTGGTCATTTTGTGAATGTCCTGAAGAAAGAATTATTGCAACCCAAGTACTCATGTTTGTAAATGCTGGTCATTTTGTGAATGTCAAGGGGAAAGAATTGTTACAACTTGACCACCCATATATGTTATAAAAGCTAGTTTGTAGTTGTGTCAAACACATGAATATTCCAAATACATTGATATTTACATTGTGAGATAAACATGAAACTTGGTAGCTTTCATTCAGATAATAAAATTTCCTAATTTCAAGAAAAATATTTGCTTACACTGATTTTTTTTTAATTTGCCTTGATATAATAGGAAGGGTTAAGATATCTGAATACAATTTTTTATGCCCCTTTTTGTCTCAAGGTTTCAATATATTTTTTTAGATTTTAAACAAATTATTAATTTTTTTACATGTTTTTTTTTTTATAATATTTTCATATTATTTCAATTCGCTTAATTTTTGTTTACATGCTTTTATTTTTTCCACACATTTATTTCTTTCTATTTATCTTGTACCTGTTGTATTGAAATCAAATTAAATTGAAATTATTAATTGTTGTACATTCCCTGTGCAAGTCTAGTATCATTGATGATTTTTTTTTTAATTTAAAGTGATAATAAATAGCAATTCCCCAGTCTAAATTACAAAATGCACAATGTCTAAAACAATATTGCAATACAATTAATTCAATTAAACTGAAAAATACGGTATTAATACAAGAAAATTAAAAAAAGACATATAGACACCCCTTTCCCAAATGAAATATACTCTTTCGGATGTACGCTTAGGTGTCGTTTATTGTTGATGTTAAGAAACACCACCGATGTGTTCCGAAAGACAATGAATTTCGATGTTTGGCAAATGGTCGATCCGATCAAGGTGGGTGTAGGGCTAAGTGGAACAATGGCATCCCACAAGACATTGACACTAGTTGTCGGTATGACAATGATCCTAGATGATTTCCTCAGGCAATGTATGTTACAGAAAGCCATCATATTGTTTTAATTAAATTTTCTCTTTTAAATAGAACCACCTTGACATTTGTTTTGAAATTGAGTCCACTTCAAGTAGCAAAATTCGATGTTTGTACACAATATAAATAAAAACTGAAGTGATACAATAAATTTCTATTTATCCATAGACATCTTCCGTATATTTTAATTGATTTCAAGCATAAATATTTATTGTAAACCGACGTATTTTAAGCGAAGGGTTGAACGTCATTTTTCATCAAAAATGAAGCGAAAGTCACGTGACTGGGACTTGACTTTGGAGCTCTCCTGTCACGCTGGCTGTCCTACTGTACTCGCTTTCACTGATTGGTACATGCACGTCAATAAAAAGTGGCCAAGTGTGCTCAACCCTTATAATATGTTTACGTCCTTGTTTTTGTACTCGTGTATTAAGATAGTCTTTAATCATAAGCTCACAGCATATTACATTAACTAATTACAACGAATCAGACACAATTAGCGCATGTTACTTATTATTTTCTCCCTCGTTTCACTCGGACTCCAAAAATATTTTTTTCCTCAACTAAAATAATGTAAAATAAATAAAACTAAACACAGTGTAGGGTTGTGCGTTCGGAACAAGATCGCACAGCATTTAATATATATCGACATAAGAAATTAATTCATAAGCTGTCACTTCTACCCCTCAAAAAATTCTAAATGTGACGAGTAGTTGAAATTCGATTGGTATTACTCTGGACTGAGGGGACGGTACATGCGTACGAATTTTTGTCGTATTACATTTGTAACCAACGTCGCATTAATCAAGGACCCTAACATTTTCTTTATATACCAACTGCCAAAGTCGTCCGTGCGGAAAGGAATTCAATACTATAGTACAGCCTTGGCTAATTTGCATAATATCTACACGTATAACGTTTTTGTAAAACATCATACTGTGAAGAAATTTTACTCGGGGCATACCTGCCAACTCACCCGATATCAGCGGGTCACACCAGGGAACTGCATCACAGGTACTTGTTTCATTCAGGAAGAGGAGGGGGCATATATTTTTTGAATGAAACAAGTGCCTGTGAATTACATCCTTGACCCGATGGAAGTGTTGTCACCCGTCGGGTGCTTAAAAAACCCGGGTTTGCAAAATCAGTCCCACCCGTACCCCTCGTGTTCATCCGCGTTTCTTTCATAAACAATTCACATTAGCAAGGACTTGTGATGTCTCGCTCATCCGCTAATCACACATAAACTTGTGAACAGTTCACTACCAGCTGAAGAAAAATGAATTTCACGTTATTTATTTATTAAACTGTCAATTAATCTGACTTGCAAATGTCTAACTGAAACCAACCGCATTGATAAGTGGTGTAATGGTCGTGCTCGCCTCGAGTGCGGTAGATCGTGGGTTCGAGACCCGATCGTGTCAAATAAAAGACTATAAAATTGGTATTTGTTGTTTCTCCGCTAAACACACAGCATTAAAGAGAACGAGCAAAGACTGGTTGACTCGGAATCAGGATAATGTGTCTGAGTGGGGCGAAATGTCAATCCGCGGACTGTCAATTCAACTAAGCGTGTTGGTCTAGTACAAAGCGGACCTCGTCATCATTTCATTAAAAATTAACATGTCCTCGCCATGATATATAGCTGAAAATTTGCTGAGTTGGCGTTAAGCAACAATCACTCTCACTCACTCTAATTGAAACCCATGTGGGTGGTTGTTTCTTGTCTGTATTTGTTACTTTATTGTAGGGCACACTGATGACAGCAGGGGCGGATCCAGGATTTCAAGTTAGGGGGTGCACTTAAAAAATTGCGCCGAGCGGAGGGAGGCGCGAACATTTTTTGGGGTATTTCGTGAGAAAAATCACGATTTTACGCCAAAAAATCATATTTTTTCCGATTGCGGAGGGAGGCGCGAAAATGTTTGGGGTATTTCGTGTGAAAAATCACTATTTTACGCCAAAAAATCATATTTTTTCCAATTGCGGAGGGAGGCGCGAAAATATTTGGGGTATTTCGTGTGAAAAATCACGATTTTACGCCAAAAAAACATATTTTTTCCAATTTTAGGGGGGGTGCCCCCTCTGGATCCGCCCCTGGACAGTATTATAAGATTGATTTATCCGTATTAATGGAAGCCACTCAGCAAATCATGCTAAGCACACGTTGAAGTGGTTATTGATAAGAGGCTAAGAGTACTGCCCATCTGTAGATTGGGACTTTTTCGCACTCATTTTGAATTATGAGGTGCAGTAGGCCTACTCGTCGAGTTTGCACTCACTTTTTAGATACATCGTAAAGGACTCCCTTTACAATGTAGTCGAAACAATGTGGATAGCATATTTGAGTGGCACTTGACAACTTAATAACGTATCTTAAGTGAAAATTTAATATTATTACTAACTGAGAGTCTGAGAAAAAAACATTACAATAATGGGGATGGATGCTTTCCCCGTGTCTCTCTTGTAGTAGAAGATGAAATTCATTTTCTACTCTGCTGCAGCAAATTTAGAGAGGAGCGACAACAGCTGTTCAAAACAATATCTCAATCGTGTAACAATTTTCTACAATTAAATCCTCGAGAAAAATTTTACTGGTTAATGACCTGTGAAGATGTATCAGTTTTGAAAGAGTTGTGTCACTTTATTTATAAATACTGCAGATAATTTAAATAACTGAATAACACTGCTTCAATTTTATTAACAAAATCTACATATTAATGTCTAAAATATATTATTGTTTGTCTGCACTAGACACGAGGAGGAATGCTCATTGCTAATCTTAGTAGATGCAATACATTTCCTGAAGCACTGTCCCTTGGTGTCTGTTGCAGATAAACGATACATCTATTTATTCCCATTTTAGTTTATTACTTGAACTGCTTGCTTTCCTGGATCAGACACGGGGAGAATCGAAATGCGATTCTTAAGCACCGTCCCCTGGTGTCTCCTCCAGCTAAGTAATCACAGTCCTTTCATCAAACACATGATGTTTTACTACTTGAACCGCTTGCTTTGCTGGATCAGACACGGGGAGAATCAAAACACAATTCTTAAGCATCGTCCCCTGGTGTCTCCTCCAGCTAAGTAATCGCATACATGTAGTCCATTCTTCAACCATATGATACACTGCAACTATACATTACTCATTGCCTCTCCTCGGGTCGTGCTGCCGAACACGGCCTATTTATTTATTTATTTATATATTTTTTGTAACATATCATTTAAATAGTTAAGAATTGTCTTGTTTAAAAACATATATCTCCATTCTGTATTGTTGTAACTGTTGATATAATTATGAATGTATATTTGTTATTGCCCCTTGAGGGAACCTAATTGGAATAAAAATATTGTATTGTATTGTATTGTATTGTAGTGTAGATTTTATCAAAATTATTTAAAATGTTTTTAATGTGAATTCAATTCTTTCGGGAACTTTTATTTAATTCAATAATAATATGTTCTCATTGTCAAATTAGTTATTTGAAGTCAAATTAGGGAGATTAAGTTTTAATTACTCAGTTTTAATTAATTTTGCATCTTTTGTTATACTTTGCACTTAATCCGGAACGTCTCAAAATGTCATTTCACGAGTGACAACAAATCGTTGTTCATTCTTTATTTTCTCTTAAACCATAATACATACAGGTATAGAGATATGAAAATATGTACACTATTTACAATATATACAGACAGGTCATAACAAGAGGTTAATGACAAGTGATATACATTTTCTTTTGAGATAGACAGTTTCTTCAAGATGGCACCGGGACTAGACGGTATAGTTTTTGCTCTGACAACATCTTTAATTTTCACCCGTCTTCTTGTATTTCCATCACAACCAGTTATCAGAAACAGTAACTATAGAACCGAAGACCTAGGTTTCTATTCAGGAAGTACCACAATTGCAAGCTCATCATATTTTGATTTTGTTATTGATGTGTTGCACTCGAGAGGAGTCCCCGAGAATACCCGCCATTTTCAAACACGTAAAGTTTCCAGAACATATAAAAACAACGTTAACCAGTATCAGTCATCACTTATAAGACTTTTAATACTATCAGGAGATATAGCTCTAAACCCAGGACCGGTGAAATATCCATGCGGAAAATGTTCCAAACCGGTAAGAAAAAATCAGAAAGGAATTCAGTGCGAGGGGACAGTTTGTGAACAATGGCACCATATAATATGTATAAACTTACCTGTTGTGGAATATGAACGGCTTTCAAGTACATCGGAAAGCTGGTATTGTAAACTATGTACACTTCCAAATTTTTCAGACTCGTATTTTGATATTGATAAAAATGAAATGATGAAAACAAATGAGAGTTACTCCCCTTTGTACATACCGCCTTCACGGGAAGTGGAAAATGTGAACGGCATATTTTATGACCTCATTGATATTAGAAAGAAATACACCAAAAACTTTCTTATTTGTCACCTAAACATCAATAGCATGAGGTATAAGTTTGATGAGATAAAAGGACTACTATTTGATAAAGTTGTAGACTGTCTTATTCAAGTTATTGTGTCAGAAACAAAAATAGATTCAACGTTTAAAGATTCTCTGTTTGAAGTTGATGGTTACAAGCTCCAGAGGAGGGACCGTACAGATAGTGGTGGTGGAATAGCAACCTTCATGAGGAATGACATACCAGCAAAACGAAGATTCGATATCGAATGTAAGACACTAGAAAACATTGTTTATGAAGTAGCATTAGATAAAGTAAAGTGGTTAATTTTTGCATTATATAGGCCACCATCTATGCCAAACAATTTATTTACCAAACACATGAGTACATTATTGGATAAAGGTATCAAACACTATGAAAATTTAATTGTTATAGGAGATTTAAATTATGACTTGTTATGTACTGAAAAATCACAAACACTTGATGATTTGTGTGATATTTTTGATCTGACAAATATTATCAAGGAGCCAACTTGTTTCAAGAAAGACTGTAATCCATCATTAGTAGATGTTATACTTACCAACAAAAGTAAATCTTGTTTTAAGTCACTGAATTTTAACACTGGTGTAAGTGACTGTCATCATTTAATTGGTACATTTATCAAAGGTAATATACCAATTTGTGAAAACATAAAGCAACCTTATAGAAGTTTTAAAAATTTTGATGTTAATGCATATGTTAATGATTTGGATAAGATTTGTCTTTTAAATGAATCTTGTGATAATGTTACAGATATAGATATAGAGTATGATCACTTTGAATGTGAGGTCTCGAAGGTCATTGACAAACATGTTCCAGTCAAACACCGCTACCCCAGAAAAAACTCAGTCCCATATATGAACAGAGAATTAAGAAAAGCAATTTACAACAAACAAATGCTAAGAAATAAATTTGAAAAATACCATACAGACAAAACATGGGAGGCATACAGAAAACAATGCAACCTTGTTACAAAGCTGAAAAAAAGATCCGTCAGAACATATTTTTTAGAGAGGTGTATAGGAGGTCACAAGGCAAATAACTTCTGGCATACAGTCAAACCATTTTTGTCAAAAAAATCGACAGGTGGTCAGCAAGAAATTGTTTTAATGGAAAATGATGTAATCTTAAATGATAAAAAAGATTTATGTGATACTTTTAATTCTTTTTTTATAAATGTTGCAAATGATATTGGTAAAGGAATTATCTTTGATGAAAACAACCACCCTAGCATTGACTGTATCAGAAAAAACGCTCCAAAGAACAAGATTGATTTCGATTTCAAACCAACAAACACAGACACTATAACTAAACTGGTCAACAAAATAAATATCAAGAAAGCTACTGGTGTTGACCAAATATCATGTAAACTTCTCAAAGCTGGTTCACCTGTACTCAATAAACATCTCACCACACTTTTAAACAACACAATAAAACACAGTCAATTTCCAAACAGACTAAAAGAAGCACAAGTTGTACCTCTGCACAAAAAAAATGATCCTTTAGACAAAAAAAACTATCGTCCTGTCAGTATTCTGCCAACAATTTCAAAAATCTATGAGATGGTGCTGTCAGATCAGTTAGTTGAATTTTTTAATAATATTTTTCATGATTTTTTATGTGCTTTCAGAAAGGAACATGGATGTCAGACCACACTACTGAGACTCCTTGAAGATTGGAAATCAGCTCTTGACAAGAATTGTTATGTGGCAGCTATTTTGATGGATCTTTCGAAAGCTTTTGATTGTCTGCCACACGACATTCTTCTCAGTAAATTGGCTGCTTATGGACTGTCATCCCAATCAGTAAAATTACTAGAAAATTATTTGACAGGCCGTAAGCAACAAATCAAACTTCAAGGGGTGGTCAGTGGTTGGCAAATTTTACAGAAAGGTGTTCCCCAAGGCTCCATAATGGGGCCCTTGCTTTTTAACATTTGTATAAACAATATATTTTACTTCATTGAACATGGAACATTGTACAACTATGCTGATGACAACACCCTATCATATGCAGATCAAGATTATAATACCTTAATTAATGTTTTAGAAAAAGAAAGCTCTATTTTAATTGAATGGTTTAATTTTAATTGTATGCAAGCCAACCCAGATAAATTTCAAGCTATTGCTGTTGGGAAGAAAACTTATGCAAAAGAACCTGTTTTTAATATTGAGTCTGCTAATATATCATGTGATGAAGTTGTAAAATTGTTGGGTATTGATATAGACTATCAGCTAAATTTTGATAAACATATAAAAAATATCTGTCGTAAAGCTTCACAACAATTAAGTGTACTAAAGCGTATTGGTTGTTTTTTATCTAAACTTAATAAGCTAACAATTTTTCATTCTTTTATATTGTCTAATTTCAATTTTTGTCCTTTGGCTTGGCATTTTTGTTCAAAAGCAAACACTATAAAACTGGAGAAAATACAGGAAAGAGCTTTATGTTTTATCTATGAGGATTACAATAGCACATATGAAGAACTTTTACATATAGCGAAAGTACCATCTCTACAAATAAGGAGAATGCGCACTATGGCATTAGAATGTTTTAAAATATTGTATAAACTGTCTCCACCATGCTTAAATGATTTAGTTGTTTTAAAAAATAGTAAATATAGTTTTAGATATTCTAATATTGTAGAGATACCTAGAGTAAAGACTACTACCTATGGTAAGAATTCTTTTAAACATACAGCTGCTGTTTTATGGAATGACCTACCTGATGATTTTAGAAAAATTGCCAATTTTAACCAATTTAAAAACATTTTATTATCTTGGAATGGAAATGAATGCAAATATAATGCATGTAAACAATTTTAATATCATCAAGGTCTTTTCAATGTTTATATTATTTATATTTATTTTATTTATTTTTTAGCAGTATAACATGCTTTTAGCTCGTAACACCAGCTTTATTTTATTTTTTTTAGCTTTTATTACTGTGCTTGATTAACTTTTTTACTTTTGTATATGCTTACCTTGTCTGTGCTATATGTGTGCTTTAACTTATTTGCTGTATTTTGCTACTATGAGTGCTTTTATCTAAATTATTAATTTGTGTGCATGCTTTTGTTGTTTTTAACTGTTATTTATTCTTGTATTGTGTATGTCGGTCAAAAGCCCACTAGGGCTTGTGTTGTATTGTTATTTAAATATGCCGACTATAAATAAAACTTATCTTATCTTATCTTATCTTATCTTGCTCGCAAGCGCTTGTGGCCGGGAATTATCCGCCTTTTTACTCTATGATTGCATATTTATTTTCAATATTTTTTATTTATGCATCTCCTTTTCCTTTATTATCGTGTTCGTGTCAATATCCATACTACCTTATGATAACAGCAGCTTACATGTACTTACATCTGCAGATCCTCTACATACTCTTATTATTCATGAGCACCTGTGTAATATGTGTTCCTTTCGTCGTAGTCAGTCATGTACGCCTTTCCTCGTTCATGACTTATCACGTGATTAGCAGTACACGTGTCACTAGTTGAGTAGAAACTGCTTACTATTCATGAGCACCATTCTCTATCCAGAGTTGTCGTTCCTGCTATGCTAGACTCTAGCATAGCAGGAACGACAACTGAATAGAGAATGTCATGAGCACATGAGTTTACATCCGGGTTTAGTGGGGTTCGCATTTCCCAATCTGTGGGTTTCTGTGTAGTGTTTTGTGGACTATTCTATTTATAGTCTTCTTTTGTCCCTTTTCATTTTGCATGACCATGTAGTGTATTGTCTGTCCAACTACGATTTTTGGCTTCTGATTACCACCATCATATTTAGGAATTAGATGTTTAACTTTGTTGTATCTTTTTTTTCTTTTGCGATGCACTAACATCTAAACAACATTCCGTTACAACCTTTCAGTCATCTTTCACCATCCAATCATGTGTAAGACATTAAAATATACTGACCAATCAGACAACAGCTCTTGGTGTGTTCTCAGTTTTGATACCTTTATATAGAGTTGGTAGGTTCAGTTTAAATTATGAAATCTGACGTAACGCCATACGGTATCTTCAATTCTAATTAGATTGTCCCTTTGGTATCTTCAAGCTTTTTAAATTCGAACTGGATTCCTTTATTTGTCATTAAACATTAATTGTTAAGATTATTGGAACGATCATTTGATTTAAATATGACGATTCTAGTTTCTTGAATGGATTATCTTATACGAGAGATGACAACAAAGTCAACATAATGAAGTAGGATATTTATAGTCCATGTAACTATAACATGTATTATGCAGGGGCGGATCCAGGGGGGGGGGGGGGGGGGGGAGGGCGCACCCGGCGCCCCCCTAAAATTGGAAAACATATGATTTTTGGCGTAAAATCGTGATTTTTCACACGAAATACCCCAAAAAGTTTCGTGCCTCCCTCCACTAGGCGCAATTTTTTTAAGTGCGCACCCCCTAACTTGAAATCCTGGATCAGCCCCTGTTATGTATACCATTACTGAAAGCAATCTCAATTGCTTAATCAGAATTCGGACCTGAATTATCGAGTCATGTACTAAGCTTTTACCTAATCTCAACGAGATTAGGATTCCGAAGACATTTTCTGTCTGTATCTAGGATGTAGATACAGACAGAAAATTTCTTCGGAAGCCTAATCTCGATTAACGAGATTAGCCTTTTCCGACCATAGAACAGGACAGGAAAACCTTACACAATGGGAACTTGATCATTGGTGTAATGGTTAGCGTACTGGTCTCGAGTGTGATGCCTTAGATCCTGTGTTCGAGCATCGGTCGGGTCAAAACAAAGATAATGAAATTGGTATATATGTCTTTTTTTCACTAATCACACTGTATTAAGTAGTAAGAGCAAATACTGGTTGTCTCCGAATCAAGATAATGTATCTGAGTGGAGCGACTATATCTCACCGTGGATTACTATGAGAGCTAGCACTATTCAAATCCAACTAAATATGATAGTCTATGACAAAGCAGACATATCATCATCCTCTCATCGAATATAACTTGTTCTCTCCATGATATAGCTGGGGGAAATGCTCCTTTGTCGTTATATAACAATCACTCACTAGGCCTGACTTGTAAAGTCATATTTAGTACTAGGACTATACTGACCATAAAACAAGAGAGTCAAACCATACACTAGAAGATTGGAATCCCATTAACAGGTCAAGTTCAACCCCGGCACATGTGTGTGCCTGTTCCAAACCAGAACCCGGATTTCGAAAGCTATATGTCCTGATCTTTTTCGTGTTCAATGGTTAGAGGTGAAAGATGGTTGTTCGTTTTGTTGGAATTGGTGGAATTGTTGGCTATCACTGGATAAACATTCTTTTCATAATAATATATAACACTATGGCTATACCGAACATAAAACAAGTGAGGGAAGTCAGGGGCGGATCCATGGGGGGGTGACGCACCCGGCGCCCCCCCCTAAAATTGAAAAAAAAAAAAATTGTTGGCGTAAAATCGTGATTTTTCACACGAAATACCCCAAAAATGTTCGCGCTTCCCTCCGTTCGCCGCAATTGTTTTAAGTGTGTGCCCCCCTAACTTGAAATCCTGGATCTGCCCCTGGAAGTCATATCCTACATAACGTCAAAATGTTTACAATAAGCATTCGCATAGAAGAAAAAAATTAAATATTTTTAATAAAAAACAATTTAATAAATACTAGTAATGAGATTTAAGCTATAATTCATCATGTTTTGGTCCAGTGAATTCATCATGTGATATTTTTCCATCTTTGTCTTTATCTTCAACTTCAAACAGATCATGGAGTATCTTGTGTTGTTGTTGTGATGCTAAGTCTACTGGTATCCCTTGCTGAGCGGCCTGGTGAGACAGGTACATTATAAGCTAAAAATGGAATGAAATCAGTTAAAATGATAAAATTCCTCTTTTTAAATATTTCATAATGAACAGTGTTTACTCAGTAGCGTAGGAATATATGCATGTCCTAGTTTGAATGACATAATGGACATTTAAAAAAAGGAGCATTAAATGTACTATATACCCGAAGCGAGCAGGTGTATGATTTTTAAACATTCGGAGTTTTTTGCCTTGTAGATAATTAGTATATATATATATATTTGGTGGACACGTGTAAGTTGCTGTTAATGTAAGATTGTATGAATATGGACACGAACAAGTTAAAATAAGGAAAAAGAGGTAAAATAATAAAGAAATCAAGAATTTTTTATTGAAAATAAATATGTAAACAAAAAGTTTAAAAAAAGGGGGGATATTTCCTTGCCACGGGCGCCTGTGCTCTGGCTAATGAAGATGTACTCTTACAGTACAAACGACGTGGGTCTTACCTCATCTCTCGTTAAGAAGTTGTCACTGTCGATGTCGATCATCTTGAACACATTTGGTGGTTTAGGTCCATCGTGAATTTGAAGAAGTTCTATTTCAAAAACTAAGTTAGCGTTTGGTGGGATTACTTCACCTGGATAAGCATATAAATAATCAGGTTAAAATAATAAGCTTGATAAACAATGTATCTATCTAAGATTTTACATGATCAAAATAAACTATCAAAATAAAAAAATAAAACAGAGAACTATGAAATATAACCGAAGACACGTCTACTTTTTTCTTCTGTTTTTGTTTGTTTGTTTGTTTTTGTATATTGTTGGGGTTTTTTTTGTTTTTTTTTTGTATTTATTAATTTTTATTTCTTATTTATTTATTTTTATTTTTTATGGGTTTTTTCTTTATTATTTAAATCTGTTTCATTGTTTTTATTTCGTTTTATTTTCACATTAAGTACAGACACCAACTAAAGCTCTAATATAGAACACAAACATCACACTGTAGTATACGATATCAACGATATTTCGAAAACTCAGAAGGTCTATGTGTATGTTTATGGTGTTTAACGCCGTTTTCAGCAATATTTCTGTTATATCGTGGTGGTCAGTTTTATTGGTGGAGGAAACGGTCAAAACTCAAAAGAGTGTGATCTTAACATTTATAGAGGACAGTTCAGCAATAATATTTCCTCCAATTATTCCAAATTAACTTTATGATCGATAATTAAAAGGATACAAATCTGATTCATTTTGAATTTTTGAAAATATCTTAATATCTATATTAATTATTAAAACAATGAAAGGGGGGTCGTCGTCCCACGGTGGTCGTGATTGTATGGTAGTTGGATTTGGGTATTCCGGTTTCCTCCACCAATAAAACTGACCGCCACGATATAACTGAAATATTGCTGAAAGTGGCGTTAAACACCATAGCCCTAACAATAACCCCAAAACAATGAAAAACTAGTTTGTGTTTTTCACCTATGTGAAATACATTGTAGTATATCATACCTGATCCCTTTTCTCCGTAAGCTAATTTAGATGGAACAGATAAACGCCTTTTTTCTTGGGCACACATATCGAGTAAACCGGTCTCCCATCCTTTTATAACTGCACCAATTCCTAACTGAAACTGAAAGGGTACAGCTCCCACTCTCTCATAACTAAAATTATAAATAAATGTACATTTAATTAATCAAATTCTATATAGATAAACATGTAAAGTTAAGTACTATTTCAATGATAATAATTAAAATTAGATGATTGTTGAATCCTTTTTGACTATGCACTCGCAAATACAAAACAAAACAAACAACGACACACACAAAACTAACCTTGATTTCAATGGTAGAAAAAAATCAGGTCTATTTTGCAAAAAATAAATATATGTGGTTTCTAGTTTTTGTTAAAAGATGTAAATTTGAGTTTTGCTATAGAGCAACAAATAAACTCAGTACGTGAGTACGAGCAGAAGAAAGCTAAATGTGGGGATGTGATATGATTCAGGCCATAATGTTTAAATACAAGCCCTAATACTGAATTTATATTTTCATTTACATGTTTAGATCAAAAATATAATTATTTTTGTCATCTCTGTATTCCTTGGATGAGTAAACATTCTCTCTGATCAGGGACTGTTAAATATTTTCTAACTTTCTCTCAAGTCTTAAGAGATGGTCAATTATAACGTCAACAAACGAAAAATGATTTATTTCATTATTACATGCGTTCACATTCTTTTGTAAATTCAGATCCATAGAAAGGTCAACATAATTTTGTATATATCTATATATAGCTGTATCGCTTTCTTTCAACTACAAATTAGCCTCTGGCTATGCTCATTTATGCAATACGATGTATGAAAAAAAAATGATGTTCTTTCTGTCAATAGTGGTAACATAAAAGGTAGAGGAAATGTATTCATATGTTTATATATATGTTAAAATACAGGACATTTAGTACTAATGTATTATGATTAATTTTAATGTATATACTGCACTAAAATAAGGTGATTTCAGGAGATTATATTTGACGGCTTGTCTTCTTGGTACGTGCTTCATTCAATGATTTGGGTGTGAAATCCTTGCTTCATTTAAAACAATGAAATTTCTATTCCATCAAAATGTAATTATTCATACTATTATGAATTATTTACTTTTTTTTCAGACAAGTTGTCCTATTTGCCGTTTTATGTACGATGCATGTCAGTAAAGTACATTGCAATACCTTATAAGGCAAAGCAATTCCTGACAAGCTATGGGACACAGTAAATAACCAAAAATGTTTCTTCTGTCTTTCTATTTTTTCTTCGTTTTTTTGTCACCAAGCTTTCCTTTTTAATAGCTGTTGACGATTTTATATTGATATTGCTTATACATGTATTTTATTACCATGCACGAAAGTATTTCTTCTAATATAAACAAATCCAAAGATTTTCGGTGTTTAACGTATGCTATAGTCTATGACATGTGTATGGGCTATGGGTGTTTAACACCACTTGCAATGCTATTTCATATGCAAATGTATATACAAAAAATTCTCAGTTTTATTTGTGGAGGAAACAATATTTCAGTTATGTCGTGGTGGTCAGTTTTATTGGAGTAAACCAGAGGACCCGGAGAAAACCAGAGGACCCGGAGAAAACCACCGACCAGTCGCAAGTCGCCGACAAATATTACTACAAACAATGTACATAATGTTGTACACCTCGCGCCCTTATCGAGATTCGAACTCACAACATCAGTGGTGATAGGCACTGATTGCAGAGGTTGTTGTAAATCCAACTACCATACGATCACGGCCACGACAGCCCCAGAACCCAAATGGAAGACGCGTCCATAAGATGACAAATGTGTATCTTTCGTAGAAGATATGTTATATGAAATATAGTCGATTCATTGCAGTATGAATAAATATTTGTAATTTCCGTACCAAAACCGTTTTACGTTTAATACTTTCACTTTTCAGCAGACTCCTTTCGTTACGGAGAGTTTTTCGCTGATGTTTCAGACACAGGCGCTCGTGGCACGGACTCACCACCCTCCTTTTTTCTAACTTTCTGTTTACAAATTTATTTTCAATAAAATTTCTTTATATTTTAAAGAAATTTTATTGAAAATAAATTTGTAAACAGAAAGTTAGAAAAAAGGGGAGTTATATAAAGAAATTTTATTGAAAATAAATTTGTAAACAGAAAGTTAGAAAAAAGGGGAGTGGTGAGTCCATGCCACGAGCGCCTGTGGTTTCAGATAGCAACAATAACCACGTGACACAGTATAGCACATGGTTTGGTTTGGTTTGTAGTCTATGGGTGTAAATCGTCACTTTCAGTGATTTTTTTTTTAGATATGTGACTACCAGACTGAATATCAAGATGAGAGAGTTTGTGATCCCATTAACTGGTTTAACCACGCCACGTGTGTGTGCCTGTCCCAAGCCAGGGCCTGGATTTTCAACGTCGTATATCGTGGTCTTATTCATGTTCAGTAATTTGAGGTGAAAAGTGATTGTTCATTTTGTCCACATTGGTGGAATTGTTGTCCATCAATGTTTTAGTTTTATTTTCAGAATTAATGTCGAATGAAAACCAGGATCGAAAGATATAGCGCACTGACTGATGAAAATCCCGGCCATATGTAGATGTCTGCCAATATTAACACTTGAAGTAGGTTTCGATGCTCGAGCTTACATCAGTGGTGTTAGGTTTGTGGACATAAGTCGATGACCTTTAACCACTCAACCACACAGGTACCCCGCACCTTAAACTCCCCATAATGCATGGTCGTAAATACAGAAGCTTATAAGTCTCTCTGGTAATTGTAATAAAGCATCCTTGTTTAATTTTTCTTCAATCGCAGCAATCAAAATTTTGAAAAGTTGTATCAATTTCAATAGAGCTACATACCTTGAATCGAATTTAGTCCCATTTTCGAAGAATCCTTGGTAATGTAAAACCAACATGTCGTGTTTTTTCGCTTTTCGTGGACAGTCCGCGGGTGGAGCTTGAATAGTGTCAATTTTCAAACCTGAATCTCCTAATGCATCTTGTGCTAAAATTGTGCTAATTAGTGCTAAACCTAGACAAACCACAACACGGAAAATCATTTTCATTAAATAATGTTGTTCGTAACGGCCTTGTGTCCGATTCTAAATTTTAAACATTCGAATCTTCCAATTTAACTCAAATTTTCAAACCGCCTTAGGAAGTTCCTTATCTATACGTGGCGTCTATCGAGGCTGTTTACGTTTCTGATAGCTGTAGTGGGAGAAAGTTTGATCGGTCGGAAGACATGATAAATGATTGACAGGACAGGTAGATCACATATGATAATTCTCACCTTAAACGGTAAAATATGAAAGATAAGATAATTCACACAATGATACGTAATCTTGTACTACACGTGCGTCCTTAGGAGGCGATATTAGTAGATTTTTGTTTATTGATGCCAAATTTCAATTACCTCTAATAGATATTTTGCAAAATAACTGGAAGTCAATTGAAATTAGAAGATATTTTAATGATAATTTATTGTTAAATGGTCAGGTTTCCGTGGCGATTGTCTCCCGTTTTTATTAAAAATTTGAAACAATTCAAAATAATTTTGTAGAAATATTTTTTCTCTGAAAATTTAATTAAAGAAAAATTTTTAGACAATAAATATAGGATTTCGATATTTCTGATATATATTTTTTTGTTTGTAAAAATAAATCTTATTCCATTTAAAATAAAATGAACAGAACTTTTTAAAAACTTTTCCGCCCACTTCTTGATTAATTTTAAAGAGCGTATTTAGATACATGATTCATGAATGCACATCCTTACTGTTCATAAATCGAGTGAGTGAGTGAATGTTGTTTAATCCCAACCAGCAATTTTTCAGCTATATCATGGCGAGAACAAGTTAATTTTCAATGAGATAATGATGACGTTTTGATTGTTCTAGACCAACACGCTGAGTTGGATTTTTATAGTGCTAGCTCACTGAAACAACAGTCCGCGGATAGACATGTCGCTCCACTCGGACGCGTTATTCTGATTCCGAGCCAACCAGTCTTTGCTCTTACTCCTTAATGCTGCGTGCTCAGCGGAGAAGCAACAAATACCAATTTTATAGTCTTTGGTTTGACACGTTCGGGCCTCGAACCCACGATCTACTCGCGCACTCGAGGCGAGCACGCTAACCATTACACCACACGTAATGAAAACCTCTTTTGTAAATGTATATCGAATAAGAGTGGGTGCATTGTAGACGTTACAGCATGCTAATTTTTCGTCCATATTCAACACTCCATATATTTCGATATTCCCCAGCCAGTTGTCCCATTCCCTTTCATTTCTGTATCATTTTTCAATCACGGATTGTTCTCCTCTTGACTATGATCGAATATGCATTTAAAATTATGTGGCCGTTGGACGTCAGCTTCAATCAATCAATCAATCAATCAATCAATCAATCAATCAATCAATCAATCGATCCATCCATCCATCCATCCATCCATCCATCCATCCATCCATCCATCAATCAATCATTATATAACGTTTCGGCCTCGCTTTCCCTTGTGATACGATCGTCGGAGTCCTCATTCTTAGTTACTGGTTCTCACTCTCCGTTATCTGTGTCCCGCCCCTCAATCTCCTTACCACCAGCCATGTTCACATATCAGCTGCTAGCATAATTAACATTACAGAGCATACTATGCTACAAGAAGCTGACCGTAAATTTTAAGTGAACCGCATCGATGGTGTAATGGTTAGCGTGCTCGCCTCGAGTGCGGTAGATCGTGGGTTCCAGCCCCAGTCAGGTCAAACCAAAGACTTTAAAATTGGTATTAAGTGATTGTGTTTAAGAAATTTGAATTTTCGCGGGCGTTTTTCTTTTAACAAATGCGTAAGAATTTATTAAATTTTAGCATAGAATGTAAACATAAGCACTTCTGTTTGAAATAGCGTTGGACAACTTTTTTTATTTATTAAGAATTTAATATGTTCGAAAACAGAGGTAAATAGAGGTAGGAACCGCAGAACTATTTTACTCGTTGACCGGATGTAACAGATGACGCATTTTTTGGTGTTGTACGGCTTGGCAGAATTTATGAAGTGAGATAGTGTTCCTCAAAGTGGTTTCCTTAATATATTTCTCATTAAGAACGCCCATGCATATGTCATGTGTTTTCTTTAATCTTTCCATCTTCATCTGACAATTCGAAGCTACATTTAAGGTCGAATATTCCCACAAAATGTACAGACAGGCCCAAGCATGAACACTCCACAATCGATTCACACAGTGACATACACCACAACGACCAAGTAGTTTCTTGTCCTGTGTTGTATTGTGTCTTTTTATTATTTTTTTTGTCTTGTGCCCAATGTTGCCAGTGTCTCTTGATTGCCCCATCGGTTTTCACTAACATTTATGATCTACAAACAAAAAGAGGAATTACCTGAAAGTAAAGTTATATATTATGTTTGATCTGGCGTAGTGATTAAGATTCACCAGCCAATGTTCTTTCCCTGTTGGCATTGGAGTTGCCTTTCCTCAGGTCGAAATTAAAGTTCCACTTTTTGTATTTTGTTAGTTGTTTCTTTCTCTGCAAGTATTTTTTCATACTCTTCTTGAGGACGCAATCACAAAAGCATGTTTGAATCTAATATAGGACATCTTGACTCGAAGACAACTCTGACAGTCTACAAAAAGATGGATCTCTTGAACTTGATGGTCGTAATACTTGTTTGCGACGGATGGCAAGTGATGACAAAAGCTTGCATTGCCTTTGTGACAAAAAATCATAATCATAGAGTTAACTTTCAACTTTTTGTAACAATACTTGTACACTTTTCGTCCGTCGTATCCAAGTATTGCAGTCATAAAGTTAAAGAGATCCAAAAAGACAATTAGGACCATCTATGGAGACAACACAGGTTGTTAATGAATCATTTGTAAGACTAATATAACCTTTGAACCTGAATATGAATAAAATGTATCGTATAAAATCAAAATACATGAATGCTAGGATAAGAGATAAAAGTATATACAGGATCACATTAACCGATTTAATCCTGCAACATATTTTGTGTCTGTCCTAAGCCAGGAATTGGATTTATAACAACATATGTATTTTTGCTTTTTTTGTGATCAGTTTATTTGACATTAGAGGTCATCGTTTGTTTTGTTGATATTGGTAGAATTCTTGACCATCACTGTTTAAATTGTCTTTTCTTAATAAGGGAACAAAACAGATACTACTAGGTTTAAAATGTAAAAAAAAATGTGCTCAACCTTTTAATATCGATGATTTCTCTTGCCATCTCTGCTTTATGAATAAGACATGTTTCTATGTAATATCTAAGTATTGTCTGTCTATTATAGGTAAAAGTTTATCAAAGATGGATACAGATTGATTTCATATGAAGAGAAATTTATCAAACTTGGCATGAATAGAAAAAAAGATTCACAGCTTCAATCTACAAAGCCAAAGGTAAAAGGCACATTTTACGGTATTCATGAGATATCTCATGTTGAATGATACCGGTATTTAACAATGAGACACATTTAATGTACATGCATACCTGTGATATCACACAATGACACATTTTTAATGATAGTTATGAGATATTTCACACCGAGAGCCACAGTTGATACAATATTAATGTGATATCTTACAGTGAAGGACATACTTGATGAAACATGACTGATATATATAGAATCAATACTATATTCTTTGTATAAGTACATTGTACATGTATATCATAAGATTTTTTTGTCTTTCCGCCAGAGCTCCAGATAAGCTGCATATTTGCATTTTTTACGCTATGAAAACGAGTAAAAACGCATGTATTATCAGATCAGAGTGTACATTTACGCATACATATTGCTGTGTAAGCAAACTTTCCAAATTCGGAGCGTACTTGTACGCTGTTGACGATAATACATCGTGTACATAAACAATACATTTTTGACTTTGAGAAATTCCCCGTAATTACTTCTCTTTATACTTTTCGAAAGAGAACGTGTATACATCCGAGGGGTACCGAATGTTTGCCTTTCTAAGCATCGATGTCAAAAGAGATCTGATTGGATGTTTATGATAAATCATCCAATCGCGGTCAATATTACAAATAAATGCGGTTTAGTTAAGAACTAAAACGAAAGTGAATTTGGGAACACGTTGTTCGTTGAAAATGAGCAAGAACATGAATAAGGGCGCTACGGAAAATTATATACTTTTTTAAAAGTTCCTGACAGTTTCATCTGTGTCTAGTGACAGTATAGTTAAAGGAATCATTGATGACATTATCAACACGGCTGTGAAAACTGCCGAAGTCGACGAGCAAAAAACAAAATATTTACAACATTTTATTAATAAACATGACACAATCGTGTCAAATTAAACAGAGATATACATTTCACTTGCATCCTGTGTTTATTGAATAACACTTGTGTCCAACATAATTTTAAAAGTGTACATGTAAGTAATCTTTTCTGAAGTAGAGAGTATAACAGTGCAAAGGAAATATGCAAATACGCATCATTTTCGAAAGTAGGGGGTAATTACCCTTTGGACTTGAAAATTATCTGGAGCTCTGCTTTCCACTAACATTCTTGAAAATAAATGAAGTAGGCAGGTAGGTCAAACTCTTTATTATTATTTATTTAAAATTTTCACCTAGGTTATACAGGACAAGAATCTATGCTTGTCCAAAAATTACAATAAAAACTTTTGTGTAGGCCATGAAAATTAGGGACGGTAGTGTATTAACGAAAGCACATGTAAAACTTATGTACATTATAAAAAAGAAATATAGTACGATTTTAATGATTTTCACAATATTATATAAAATCTCTTAAATATTAAAGCAGTATCACTAATACTGCATACATGTGTATCTACTATAGATAAAATAGGTCTCACGATAAATTTTTTTCTCTTGGACTTGTGTGATAATTTGTTATTTAGTGAACTCTTTTTGTCACTAATTTTTATTTGTTATCTTAAAATATATCTGGTAATTTAATTTTTTCATCAATTCATGTGAATACTGCAATGATATATTAAATATGGCCTGATGTGACATTATGAAATTAGAGCAGTCTGTGCTCAAAACATTTTGACAAACTAGCCAGAACAGCATTTTAGAAGAAATTTTTCTATTTGACTAAGCAAATCTTATGCAATTTTTACTAGACTGGGACATAGGGCTAGTGGTTTTTGATGCAGACTGTTAGAATATTCAGAGATTCTTTTAAAGGATAAAATTTTGACGAGTTTCAATGAAAAAGTCAGGAATCTTGCTACTGCATTCTTTGTTGTTTTTGTTGTAAAGAATGATTGAGTCCCAAACAAAAATGATGTGTTCAGGCCAGGACTCACATAGACGAGTTGCAAATATCTGTCTCTGCATATTGACTTTTGATGAAGTTTAATGTATGTCCTGGATGGACATGGCATAAAATCCAGAAATACATAATCCTTTGTTTCTAGGTGTCAAGCAATCTATATAATCCTTGACTATGTATACCAGTATAACATGTAATAATTAGTGAGACTCTCTACTCACAGGAATTAATAATTTTTATTTGTATTTTCTAGTAGATTCAGTTATGAAGATTTAAAATAAACATTTTTGATTTAAGTAAGGATTGATCTCAATTTTTTTTTTGGTTCATGAAGAAATAAACTCAAAAATGTGGTACACACTGTAACACGCACACTGTGTAACCCGCAAAGCGGGTTACGCAAGGGTGTGTACCACATTTTTGAGTTTATTTCGAATGAACCGAACAAAAAATTGTGATCAATCCTTATAAATTAATTCCTAATTAATTTTTTTCTTGTCCTAAAAATATTTTGTCGGATAATAATTGCTTAAAAAGAATTAAAATAAAAAAAATTCCAAATTGAGACCTCAACATGTGACTTCCGGTTTAAAATTTTGTCTATGGAAAATAACATAAATTTTTTATCCAATCAAAATCTCTTAATTAAACACATCAAATTAATTTATTCACCTTTATTTAATTATTTTTTAGATTGGAAAGCCAAAGACAGTAGCAGTTAAATCTAGGATAAAAGGTGGTCCAACTAAAAGGTATCAGACCTTCATAGAAACAGTCATTGTTGGTAATCCACAGCTGATCAAGCTCCGATACTATCCACTCATCATACTGACAGAGAAATCAACATAGTCATGTGATAATTTATCTCGCCTCTGATTGCCTCTGCTGAATTTGTAATGGAGAACTTATTATTTGCACTTATATTATATTCTACTGAACCAGAAAATTATTTTACATATTATATTCTACTGAACCAGAAAATTATTTTACACTACTTTGATACCTTTTATGGATAGTACGTAAAAAAACATGGTTTTATATTAAATTGACCCATGGGCAGTGCCGGATTTAAATAAAGAGAGGCCCTAGACTATTCCACTTGTGAGGCCCCTCCCAATTCCAAGAGAGGCCCTAGACTATTCCACTTATGAGGCCCCTCCCAATTCCAAGAGAGGCCCTAGACTATTCCACTTATGAGGCCCCTCCCAATTCCCCACCTTCACGACTGGAGGGAGATGGAAGCGTGTTTAATCAATTTCAATAAAGGCAAAGATGATGAGGGGTGTTTAAAATTCTGCAATATTCTGAAATGGAGTGCAACTGTGTAAGGAAAATTACTGAAGGGTTGTTTAGAAAGTACAGTACGTTATGACAGCATAAGTGTGAAAGTTCAATAACAGTGTTAAAAATATTATACACCTTGGTCGGAGGCCCCTTAAATTTTGAGGCCCTAGGCTTCAGCCTATTGAGCTTATTGGTAAATCCGGCACTGCCCATGGGTGATGAGAGGAGAATATCGGAGCTTGGTTAGCTGTGGATAACTGATGATGTGGAAACAATAACATTGTATATAGCTATCTAACATGTTCCATCCTTTCCCATAGTCCCAATTTTACTTAAGACCTACAGATTTTCAATTCATTTTCATTGTCACCAAATATGCCTAAAAATTCTCAGAAAATGTTTTTTTTTTGGCAGTTATACAACTTTATCAAGATTTTCTCCACTAACATAAAAAACTAATTACAAAAGTTTAGCTTAAAAAAATGCCATGGTGGTGTATGGTTTGAATTTTAGGCTTGAGTGCTGTAGATCTTGGAATCGATCCTGTGTCAGGTCAAACAAAAGACTATGAAGCTTCACATTTGATGATTCTCTGCTAAGCACACAGTATGCTTAGTTTGGAGTCAGAATAATGGGGTTGATTTTCCTGAATTTACGACTTCCCTCTGTTATGTCCTGCTTTTCAAGTGTAGATTTTACCAATTTTCATTCCTTAATTCTCATATTTCTACAATTTTTATACTCCTGCTCGACGAGAGTCTGGGATATATAGGGATCCTCATGTCCGTCCTTCACACTTTTGGTTTCCGGATAATAATTAAAGTACCGCTAAGCCAAATCTTTTCAAACTTTCACACATTGCTGTGTACCATAAAATACAGGTTAAGTTTGATTACGGTGTATTTCACATTTACCGTTCATGAGTTATGGCCCATTTTCTCTTAGAAAATAGGGACTTTTTAGGTTTCTGAATGATATTTAAATTACCGCTCAACCAAATCTTTTCAAACTTTAACACAATGCTGTATACCATAAAATACAGGTTAAGTTTGATTATGGTGTATTTCACATTTACCGTTCATAAGTAATTGTTACACCAGTTCACTTTTCTCAGCATTCCTTCATTACAAGTGTGTTTCCATCATATGTCTTATAATCAGTGTTTTGATGTAAATAGTGAAGGAAAAAAGAAAATGATTACAGGTAATCTGATTTAAATTGATTTGGCAAGCAATAAAAAGTTTACTACATTGTCAATTACAAGAATTTGTAAATTTTTGATGGCCATGAAATGAATAAGTTGTAAGATAAATCACAACATGTTTCATTCCTTTCATTGCCTCATTCAAAATTTGGAATGCAGGGGTATTTGTGATCACCAGATCAACTTTCTCTAGTTTTATTGGAGTTTGGAATTGTTCTAACAGTGTTGTATTTTTCTGTTTTTCATTTGATTAATAGTTTCTTAAGGTGATACATTAACACTACCTGCATCCAGGGCTCACCACACATAGTAAAAACAGGGCGACTTGACTTCTCTCTCTCTTGACTTAAGGGCGAAAGTGAGGGAAAATCTGGGAGACTTCCGAAAATCGATCCAAATTTTAACGTTTCTTTCCCCGTTACCACATGTTCCCCTACCTTTCACAAAAACGAACAATGATCTTAAAAGGATGCAATTAACGAGTTTAGAATAAAATATTGAACATCAAACCCTGTATGGGTCACATTTCAGGAACATGGGAGCTCCTTTTATGTGAATATTGAAGAAAAAGTATGATTATTGGTGAAAAAAATATGGACTTGAAAAGATTGATAGGGCGAATGAAACTTCGCTTTTTGACAGAAATTGGGCGACTTCATTGAAACCAAGGCGAAGAAGTCGCCCACTTCGCCCTGGTTTGGTGAGCCCTGTCTGCATCACACTACAGGTGTACATACTAATATAATTTTAAATTATTGGAAACTTTGACTGAATATGGAAATGTTGCAATAAGTAAAAAGAGTTTGAAGATACCAAAGGGGTAATCAGAATTCGTATATCGTCGAAGAACAGACAACGCAATGACCAAAATAACAAACAGTGATCTACAAAACATACATATAAAACTAAAGATCGAGGAACACAAACCCCACTAAAAAACCGATGTGAACTCGGGTGCTCTGGAAGGGTAAGCAGTTCCTGCTCCAATTTCCAGCCTATCAAAATAATTGTATTATATTGTAATAGATCATGTGGTTTATTAATTGATTCATTTCAGGCTGAAAAATTCCTTAAAGGACAAAGCCAAAGCTAAGCCAGCACCTATTGTTGAAGCAGGATATTCTCTATACTCCGCTGCTTCAGAGAACTCAGTTACTGGTGACCTTGATACATGTAGTGAGGTCTTAGCTCGGTTGAAGGAAAGGAGAAAAGGTAGATAGAGTCATTATTCTCCGTAACTTGGTCATTTTTCCTTTGAAATCACTGAGTGATATTGTCAATATCAAGGAACTCATTGTGACAGTCTTTGTCTTAATTTTTTTCATCTACTTGCCCGAAAGCCAAATTTAGAAAAAAAATTGATTTATTCAAACAAATTCTTTCATAATTTTCACTTGTCAGAATCCAGTTGTACTTGTCCTGGGCTTCGGGCAAGTGTATTGGCGCAAAGACTTGTGATAATGAAAATTATTGCTCAGTGTGGTAGTATGACGTTACAAATAAAAAAAAATAACGTCAGTTTTGAAGTTCTTGACTTGCATTATCACTAGTATTGCTACTTGTCTTCTTGGACTCACTGTGATACTAGCAATGATGTCTATTTAATATTCTTGAATAAAGTTTTTTGTCTTCTTGTAACTAACCATTATCTATGAACCGCCAAAAAAAAGTTCTAATAGAAATTATGCAATGTTGGGGACTGGGGTATAGAAATACAGAACTTTTCTGCTTGTCCACCGGCAAGTTGTCGGAGGAAAGTTACTTGTCTGTAAAAAAGATCCTGATTGTCCCTTTTGTTTTTAGTAATCTTTTACCTTGAATGAGAGTGTTTTGATTTTGTCAAGTTATAGTAGCTTTTAGTTGAAGGATTAGATACATTAAGGAAACAAGATAGATCTTCAACAGATGGGCTGCCGTGGTCGTGATAATGATCAAGGGCGGATCCAGAGGGGGGTGCACCCGGCACGTGCCCCCCCTAAAATTGGAAAAAATATGATTTTTTTGTGTAAAATCACGATTTTTCACACGAAATACCCCCAAAAAATTTTGTGCCTCCCTCCGCTCGGCGCAATTTTTTTAAGTATGCCCTCCCCTAACTGAAAATCCTGGATCCGCCCCTGATGATCGTATGGTAGTTAGATTTATAACTACAGTTTAACCTGCTCATGTGGTCACCTGTATTAAAAGGTTACATTTTTCTTGTCCTGTCATAGAAAATTTAACCTCTTTTAAAAGGTCACCTGTATTATAAGACCACTTTTTTCTGTGTCCCAAAGGTCACCTCTTAATACAGGTTTGACTGTACTTATGCAATCAGTGCCTATCACTACTAAAGTTGTAAGTTTGAATCCCGATCATGGCGAGGCGTACTCGAAACAACTTTATGTGATAAAGGTTGTCAGTGACTTGCTACAAATCAGTGGTTTTATCTGGGTACTCCGGTCTCCTCCACCAATAATACTGACCGTCCTCTTATATTTGGAGCAATATACAATGTATCTCTTCTGTACTACCTGAATTTAAAATGTTGGAGTATTTAGCTGGAGCACTATTTCTGTGAATGAATTTATTTGAGAAAAACGAATTTCAAGCATTTATTTTTAGATTATACTTTAGTTGCAGGAAATCACATTCAACAATGTATTGATAGATTAGCTTCATCTGACGACAGCCAACAAACAGATTCTCATTCAAATAGACTAACAATTGTAATACCCACGGCTTTTGATCAGGGTCTGTTTGATTTGTAATCAGTTGCTTTGTTGGATGTGTTTGATTTGTTATTAGTTTTGCAGTTAGAACAAATTATGAATTTGTATGGCTTTATATATATTCACTCTGGGAAAGCAATGCTGTTTTAATGCTTTTGGTTAATGCTACTTTGAATTTAGATGATAATGGATATTCCAATATGTATATGTAAGGGTAAAAAGGGAGTTCAAAAAGGACTATTCCATTAAAGTCAATGTAGGGGTAAGAAAGAGTTCAAAAAGGGCTATTCCATTTTAGTATGTGCCTGGGTAAGAAGGGAGTTAAAAAGAGCTATTCCATTATAGTCTGTGTATGGGTAAGAAAGGAGTTAAAAAGGGCTATTCCATTATAGTATGTACCTGGGTAAGAAGGGAGTTAAAAAGGGCTATTCCATTATAGTCTGTGTCTGGGTAAGAAGGGAGTTGAAAAGGAATATTCCATTATATTCTGTGTTTTGGTAAGAAGGGAGTTAAAAAGGGCTATTCCATTATATTCGGTGTCTGAGTAAGAAGGGAGTTCAAAAAGGGCTATTCCATTATATTCAGTGTCTGAGTAAGAAGGGAGTTCAAAAAGGGCTATTCCATTATATTCAGTGTCTGAGTAAGAAGGGAGTTCAAAAAGGGCTATTCCATTATAGTCGGTGTCTGGGTAAGGAGGGAGTTCAAAAAGGGCTATTCCATTATATTCAGTGTCTGAGTAAGAAGGGAGTTCAAAAAGGGCTATTCCATTATAGTCGGTTTCTGGGTAAGGAGGGAGTTCAAAAAGGGCTATTCTAGTAAAGTCTGTCTAGGGAGTTAAAATGGAGTTCTAAAATGACGACACCATTAATGTCTATTAGGGTAAGAAGGGAGTTTAAAAAGAGCTATACCACTGAAGTCTGTGTTGGGGTAAGAAGGGATTTCAAAAAGGGTTATTCCAATGAAGTCTGTGTTGTGGTAAGAAGGGAGTTCATAAAGGGCTATTCCAGTAAAGTCTTTTAGGGTAAAAAGGGAGTTCAAAAAGGACAGTTCCATTAAAGTCTACGTAGGGATAAGAAGGGAGTTCATAAAGGTTATCCCATGAAATTCTATTTTTGGGTAAAAAGGGAATTCAAACCAATGACCAACATTCATTATCAAATTACAGTGAATCCTGTCTAAACCAAACCTCCTAGGGTCCAGCTTTTGTTCGGAATAGACCGGTGATTGGTTTATATGTTAAATAAACAAAGATTTCCTTCATTGGGGACTTTGTTAAAGTTTGGTTTATACAGTATATCTATTTTGTTCCGGGTTCAGTCCGACAGGTTTCATTGTACACAATATTAACATAACTGTAAGCAGTGATTAAAAAAAATCTATTTCTATTCCCAGGACAGACTTCTTTATGGATTTGCTCTAATGAACTTGCATAAAGTGCAGTCACAAAATTTTCTCATGGTGTACTGAAGTTAAATTTCTAGATTTTATGGTTTTATTGAAGAACTGTCAATTTCTCTCTTAAATTAATTATTGTTTTATTTTAGTCTTTAATAGTTGATTTAAATCACAAACTTAAAGATAAAATGGTCATAAAATGGTTTATTTAATTTCAGCCCCAAGGATATAAATTGTTCATAATGTCTATTTTTAGAACATCTGCATATAAAGGGATTAACTAAATGTATTTTAAACATTGTTTGTTTGATGGTATTACATATGTTAACACTAACTTTAGCAGTATTTCAGTCATATCGTGGCATGCACAAATTTTATTATTAACTTAGATGTAGACGTAGATGACATATAGTTATTTATTATACCTCAGTATATACTTTCTTAAAGCTTTTTTAAAGAAATAAAAATGCTATTGTTTCACATTTTTTACACTGAGACTATTGACCGGTCCATAGTTTTCAAGACTATTGACTGCCGCTGAACTATTTACTGGCAATTTAAACAACTTTCGCGGAATTTTTAATTGGACGTCGCTTATTGGACAAACTACGGTAATTGTTATGCGTGATCCTCTGGCGTTATCGTCGCTATCGAGAAACCCAATTTTTTATAAGATTTCAAAAAATAAAAATTTTAAAGTTCAAAATTTCAAAATTTTCACAACAATTTAATATTTCAAAAAATTTCAAAATTTCAAAAATTTCAAAAAAATTCTAAATTTTCATAAAACTTGTAGTCACCATGTACATTTATGTTGAAGTCTACTTTCTCAAAAGAATCAAACACTTATGAATGACTGGGGAAATAGCATAACAATGTCCATGAGACAATATGCAGATTTATAATGCAAAATACTGGCAAAAGATGCGTGATTTTATTGGTCTTTATCATTTTGAGGTGATCATTCAACTATGAGTCTAATGTTTTTCGGTATAATAAAATACTTATAGACTGTGTATTCGGGAATAGCAAGTTTGTTGTCCCCTCGACCCTGACTATTGACCTCGGCTTCGCCTCAGTCAATAGTCAGTGTCTCAGGGACAACAAATTTGCTATTCCTTCATACCTAGTCAATAAGTATATATTATATAGATAATAGAGGGCAATATCAAAATTTACAACCAGTGCTGGTTCATGGGCAGTCCATTACTTGTGATATTGCCCTCAAAATAAGTATCTATTATATAAGCAGGGCATTCCACTTATTTTCAAGTAGGAGGTGATAATCTTAAAATAGAAGGGGGAAGGGGGGTTGCAAAATTGATCTTGACTGGAAACTGACTAGTTCCTGAAATAAATCACACGCTTAAGTCCATACGAGATGTGATCCTGCTAAACCAGTATGCAAAACAAAGCCGTATTACACTTTCACTTTGACATTTTCATTATTGAAAACAAAGAAGCTGGGGGAAAAATGCATTTGGACGGGTTATTTGCCCAGTGGCCTGCTGCTGTGGAATGCCATGTATAAGTATTCAATCATTGGACACAATGCATAATGTTAAATCAAATTTGTATACGATAGCAATGTAAATAATGTTTGTTTGACTAATAACACGTTTTTTGTACCATAATGTTGTGAGCTAGGTATACATTTTCATGACATTATATTAATGCAATATTTTAAGAAGAATATTTTTGTCGGCCTTACTCTGTACATTGTTAGTTTTCCCAAACCCTACCCATGGGTGTTGGAAATGGGTAGCTCAGTAGGTAGGGATTTTTTTTAAAATGTGTTAATATATGGAATTGAATATGTTATGACTATGGAACCTGGATATATCCAGAAGTAAAAAAAAAAGCAAAAAAAATTGAGTAGGAAGGCACCTTTCTTTCTGAGTGTTAGGTTGATTTTGATTGATTTTTTGTGTTTTAACGCCACTTTCAACAATATTTCAGCTATATCATGGCAACCAGTTTTAGTGGTGGAGGAAGCCGGAGAGAACCACCAACCATGGGCAAGCAACTGGTAAACTTTATCACTTGCAGCTGCGAGTCGAGTGCACCCTTTTTTGTAATTTACAAAGCCGGGCGTGAACCCACGCCGTATTGCTGATAGGCTTGTATGAGTTGTTAGATCCAACGACCTAACTCATTGAGCCACCCGGGCTGAGTGTTAGGTCTTGTTGGTGCACACTAACAATTTATTTATAATGGCCTGGCCCTTGTAGACCACATCTTAAGTGTTATAATATAGGGTAATAATGTTGAAGTACTGCATGAGTATGTATTTTGTTTATAGTAATTGCACAAGAATTAGACAATCTGTGTTCAGCTATTGGTAATATGCAGTTGGTTTGTACACTCACGATTTTAATAATAATATGTTACAAAAAATGAGTGTTGGAACAATACTTGATTTGTATCACATTTTTACTAGACATAACACAGTCACAGGCATGATATATTAACAACTGCATTCATATAGTTCAGTATTTTTTATAATTTACACATGTAATTCACACACACAAGGTGTTTACACAAGCTACACAATTTAATCATGTGATTGCAATGTTTGATGATTTCACAGAAATTAAATTACAAAGGTCATTAAAAAGGTCATTTACTGAAATCTCACACATTTTTGAAATTTAAAAATTTAATTGCAAGATTTAGTGATTTCACAGAAATTTAATTACAAAGGTCATTTTTAATGGTCATTTGCTAAATTCTCACACAGTTTTGAAATTTTAAAATTTAATTGCAAGATTTAGTGATTTTTATGAAAATTAAGTTATATAAGTAATGATAAACGGCCATTTACTAAATTCTCCCACCTTTTTGAAATTTTAGAATTTAAGCACAAGATTAAGTGATTTTTATGAAATTAATATAAGTAATAAAAGAGGTAATTTAAAAATTCTCACATATTTTAAAAGCTGACTTTTCCATCAGTTGATAATATCATATGTGGTGGATCTTTATGGTTTGTCATTGATATGTAATTGAAAATTTCATGCACGGAAAGTTTTGTTAGTATTTTAATATATATGTTGATTGTTTATATTCCAGAATCTATCCAATCTGATACCAATGCCCCGTTCAACCAGAGATTGTCCTCCTCAACCCCGGATCCAGAAAAAGCTTTATATCATGTGGACCACAGAAACAGTTTCCAGACAGTTCCAGAGAGGGACAATTCAGGTCCCGTTACCAAGGAAACAGTATCAAGTATCATGACTATCGGTAACCAGGCAATTGATATACCAGCTAGCTCTTCTGGAGTTCATTTACCATTTGGCTATTATGACATTGCAGCAAATACAGGAAGTGGGATACAATTTGGTAACCATGGAAATACAGATGGATTTTATAAATACACGGATGCTGATATTCATGGGTGGATGAGGCGTGACAGTGATATTCAAACATACCAATCTTATATACCAAGAGAATCAACAGGTTTTGTAACAGACGCCAAAACTCAAAACAATGAGAGTGGTTCTAAAGATGACTCAAAAGGGCACTCATCAAGTAGTTCTGGTGCCAAAGAAATTTCTCAACTGATCTCAAAGCAGGCTGGTGCACAGAGTACTAGTATCAACTCTAGTGGAACTGATTATGTTGTGTTACCATGGCCACAAGGGGGAGCAGGTGGTACAATTCTTCCACCTGGCACCCCTGTTTTTCAGTTACAGAATGGACTGTTCCAGATAAGACCATCAAATAGTCAAAGTCAAACAAATGTAAAGCAAGGTCAGAATGGACAAGACAAGCGTAAAACACCCACTCCCGTTCAGAATGACTTGGGGGGTAGTTATTTAGGAGTGGATGCTTTTCAGATCCCTGAAAGAGACCATGGACCTGATGTACATCTTGTCGAAAATAAGATCTCTAGTCTTGGAATTGCACAAGACACCCTGTCGACCATTACTGGGACAAATTCTCTCCATCAGACTATAACACCAGTTAGTCAGAGAACAAGCTCTGTAAATATTACACCAAGGACACAGTCGTCAGTAAACACTGAAAACTCGAGAAATGTGGACTGTAAAATTGAAAACCTAGAAAATAGATTTAAAGACGCGGAGGAAAATATAAAAGAGAAAGAAGAAAATCTAAATATAGATCAAAACAGAAAGACTGCTGAAATAAACAGTGGTCACATTAGACAGAAACATAATGTTAGTGCCCACAATTCACAGGGACAAAATTTAAGCGATCTCAGCAATAAGAATACAGAGAGCAATGTTCTTAATACACAGTGTTCTCATACATTTACCTCTCATGGACAAAACGTGAGTGGACAGAGTGGTGGTCAAGGTCAGATCTTTCTTATACAGACCTCTCAAGGAACGTTTGCAACAAGCAATAATTCTTCATCAGTACAGTTAGTGCCTGTTTCACTCTTGCCAAGTTCAAATTTTAATTCTTCAGTTACCATGACAACTAATCAACCAGATACTATGAGGACTGGTGGCCAAGATGCTTCACAAGGTCAAAATACTCACATGGAGACCATGAAACAAACAGAGCCAGTTGAGTCTTCTGCTGTTAGCAAAACTCATGTTAATATTCCAAATCCCTGGAGCAAGGTTAAAATGGATGCCGGTCTGAAAAAATTGAAATACCTTTTAGGAGAGTTAAAGGAATGTGGGAAAATTGGAAGTAAGTATACATGTACCATATATATAATATATATAAAAATTGCTGAGTTAGATTGCTGTCAAATTATAATATTAAGTATATATATATATCATCTACACAAGACACATGTCTTATATCTATCTCTAGATTTCCCTTAAGAGACAAGGTATGTAAAATAAAATAAATATATATTATTTTATAATATAGTATCAAATATTTCATGTAGATTTCTTTGTAAAATAAAAATGCAATATTTTCCGATATTTGTACTAGTCTTCCTTTATAAATATACCTAAAAAGCAGAGCATTTCCGAATGAGTTAAATATATTGCATCTTGACCGATATTGCATTCTATTCTTTCTGCTTTAAGTTTGGTACGCACTAGAGAGGTTCTGAGTAAAACAATATTTGCATGCAAGCAGACGAGAGATGAACAAGATGGCGGAATTATGTAAAATCATAAATGCATGTTGCAAAGAAATATGGTTAAATCTATATTTGTAATTTTCACAGACTGAAATATTTGGTACTATATTATAATAGGGTTATTGCACTAATATTGAGGAATATTGTCCTTCGCAGTATATCATATTGCACTCGCAAACTCATGCAATATGATATACTACTCGGGACAATATTCCTCAATATAAATGTAATAACCCTATAAAATAATCTGATTTATTTGGAACAATCTCTAAAAAAAAGACAACTGACTCATCATTGCTGCACACTTATGCTTTATTCAGGTCGACATGCTTCGTCTCCTACTGTGGTGTCATTGAGACAAATTACTTGATAAGATATACATTGCTGAAGATCTACAATGTACAGTCAAACCTGCTTTAGTGACCACCTCTATTAAGTTACAATACAGTCAAATCTGCTTTAGTGACCACCTCTATTAAGTTACAGTCAAATCTGCTTTAGTGATCACCTCTATTAAGTTACAGTCAAATCTGCTTTAGTGACCACCTCCATTAAGTTACAGTCAAACCTGCTTTAGTGACCACCTCTATTAAGTTACAGTCAAACCCGCTTTAGTGATCACCTCTATTAAGTTACAATACAGTCAAATCTGCTTTAGTGATCACCACCTCTATTAAGTTACAGTCAAATCTGCTTTAGTGACCACCTCCATTAAGTTACAGTCAAACCTGCTTTAGTGACCACCTCTATTAAGTTACAGTCAAACCCGCTTTAGTGACCACCTCTATTAAGTTACAGTCAAATCTGCTTTAGTGACCACCTCTATTAAGTTAGTCAAATCTGCTTTAGTGGCCACCTCTATTAAGTTACAGTCAAACCTGCTTTAGTGACTACCTATATTAAGTTACAATACAGTCAAATCTGCTTTAGTGACCACCTCTATTAAGTTACAGTCAAATCTGCTTTAGTGATCACCTCTATTAAGATACAATACAGTCAAATCTGCTTTAGTGACCACCTCTATTAAGTTACAGTCAAATCTGCTTTAGTGACCACCTCTATTAAGTTAGTCAAATCTGCTTTAGTGGCCATCTCTATTAAGTTACAGTCAAACCTGCTTTAGTGACCACCTCTATTAAGTTAGTCAAATCTGCTTTAGTGGCCATCTCTATTAAGTTAGTCAAACCTGCTTTAGTGACCACCTCTATTAAGTTACAGTCAAACCTGCTTTAGTGACTACCTCTATTAAGTTACAATACAGTCAAATCTGCTTTAGTGACCACCTCTATTAAGTTACAGTCAAATCTGCTTTAGTGACCACCTCTATTAAGTTACAGTCAAACCTGCTTTAGTGACCACCTCTATTAAGTTACAGTCAAACCTGCTTTAGTGACCACCTCTATTAAGTTACAATACAGTCAAATCTGCTTTAGTGACCACCTCTATTAAGTTACAGTCAAATCTGCTTTAGTGATCACCTCTATTAAGTTACAGTCAAACCCACTTTAGTGACCACCTCTATTAAGTTACAGTCAAATCTGCTTTAGTGACCACCTCTATTAAGTTAGTCAAATCTGCTTTAGTGGCCACCTCTATTAAGTTACAGTCAAACCTGCTTTAGTGACCACCTCTATTAAGTTAGTCAAATCTGCTTTAGTGACCACCTCTATTAAGTTACAGTCAAATCTGCTTTAGTGACCACCTCCATTAAGTTACAGTCAAACCTGCTTTAGTGACCACCTTTATTAAATTACAGTCAAATCTGCTTTAGTGACCACCTCTATTAAGTTACAGTCAAACCTGCTTTAGTGACCACCTCTATTAAGCAATAACTTGTATTATGTGACCTTAATTTTTATTTCCCTTTACAGAACATTTCATATCAATTAAACTTGTATTAAGTGACCACGCGTCTTATGCGACCACTATTCCCTTTGAAGGTCACATAAGACAGGTTTGACCGTATTTCTTAAGTAATTTGTTATTTTAGCACAAATCTATTGTGATGTCATCAATTTGTGTGGATCTCATGGTTTATTGTATGTTTTAACATGAAAAATACAGCAAAGTGAATACACGACATCATCTTAGAACTAGATTTTTAAAAAGTATCTGAAAACTGTTGTCACATGTACAGTATTTTCACAATATTTGTCATGATAAAAGTTTGAAAATACCAAAGGGGTAATAAGAAGCCATAATTTGAAGAAGGACAGACAATACAATGGCCAAAAGAAATAGGTCAAAAAAGACAAACAATAACTTACAATGTACTACACAGAAAGCAAGCCCCCACTAAAAATCAATGGTAAACTCTGGTGCACCAGAAGAGTTATGTTATTATCTAAAAAATGACAGTCACTGGAAAAACCTGAATTTCCTCATTCATTACTTATCACTGGGTTTGTAACTAGATTAACACGACGGGTGCCACTAGTGGAGCAGGAACTGCTTACCCATTCGGAGCACCTGAGTTCACCCCCGGTTTTTAGTGGGGTTCACGTTATTCCATCTTTAGTTTTACCATGTATGTTTTGTAGATCGCTGTTTGTCCTTTAATTTTTGTACTTTTCCTTTTGGCCATTGTGTTGTCTGTTCTTCAATTTCTACAGATTCTGTTTAATTACCCCTTTGGTATCTTCAAACTCTTCTTAAACATGTTCGTGTGTTTTCGTTTTCGTTATAGAAGATGTTGAAGTTACTCGTCTTGTTAAAGATGTTGAGAAGACAATAGAGGGTATTCCAACATTAAGTAGTAAATTTAACCTGATGGCAGAGATAGATTTATGTCTGCAACCACTCCGCAGTGAAAATTGTCAACTAAGAAGGTGAGTTGTCTCCCTTTTTAAGGGTAAGGATGATAGGTGAGTTGTCTCCCTTTTAATGGAAAGATGACAGGACTTCAGAAGATGAGTTGTCTCCCATTTTATGGGTAAAGATGATAGAAGGTGAGTTTTCTCCCTTTGTAAGGGTACAGATGATGGGTAAAAAGAAGTTGTAGAGATATATTTTAGATTACAACGATGCAAGACAAACCATTTCATCTCTTTTTTTTTAAGAAGGTGATTTGTTTCTCTATTAAATATAACCTTGAATATTGGATACACTCTCTTTAATTCATATGAAATATACATTGAAAAATGATGAAAGATATATGTTTATACAATGTACTTACAACCAGAATTAAGAATTTATTCATGGAAGCAATAGTTTATTGGATATTTTAACATGGGTAGCAACATTTTTTATAAAATTTGTTTCCTGATCGAGCTGTAGAAATAATATCTGTTCATGCATATTACATGTATTGCCTTGAAATGGCTTTGGTTTAGTTTGGTTTATGGTGTTTAATGCCACTTTCAACAATATTTCAGTTATATTGTGGCAGTCAATTTTAATGGTGGAGGAAACAGGAGTATCAGGAGAAAACCACCGACCTGTCACAAGGCACTGACAAACTTTATCACATAATGTTGTATTGAGTACACCTCGCCATGAACGGGCCTTGAAATGGAAGCGACTGTTGTTATCAAATGCAAAAAATTATTTATGGTCTACAAAACTGCATTTGTGGTTTAAAGGTTGGCATACTTGAAAACTTTAGCAATACTTTTGATGAGAAGTTCATCAGTATTTCGAACCTTATCTGTGGTCTAATGGTTCGCATGTTTGTCTCGTGTGAGGTAGATCGTGGGTTCAAGCCCCAATGGGGTCAAACTAAAGGCAATAAGGATATTTGCTGCTTCTAAGGCATTTAGAAGTAAGAGCAAGGACTGGTTGGCTCGTAGTCGGGATTATGTGTCAGAGTAGAGCGACACTGTTGTATCAGTGAGCTAGCACTATAAAGATACAATTAAGCATGATGGCCTATTACAAAGTGGACATTGCCCAATAAGGGTACACAATTATCTTAGGCCCAAAAAAAATATATGTGTGTTTACTGTCACATGTCAAAAAAATCTAGAGTCGGTAGGTCGGGATAATTTTTTTTTTTTTTTTTTTTCATTATCGGCAAAACTGGAAATAGTCGTTCCCGGTACCGGAATCCGATTCTGGTATTTCATTTTCGAAATTTCCGGTAAAATGACGAATTATGCCGTTTTTCTACCTTCTTTGCTCTCAATTTCGACAAAAAGCTAGCAGTTGAATAAATAAAACATTGCTGCTGGTTAAACAACAAAAATGGTTATCCGAATTCTGTGTAAAAATTCATAGGGTCGCTAGCAAAAATTAGGGTGGGTCGGGTTACCGTAAACACACACATTTTTTTTTTGGCCTTACTAGGAAAAAACACAGTATTTATGTAATGTAAATAATTTTCATCTTTTGACAGAAAATTAAGACTGACCAATCAACAGCTGAAAGAAAAGGAGACAGTAAAAGAAAAGGCAGCTTTAGACTTTGATGGTATTTATAGGGGGGGGGGGGGGGGGTATGGTGTTTAATGCCACTTTCAAAAATATTTCAGTTATATTGTGGCAATCAGTTTTATTGGTGGAGGAAATCGTAGTACCCGGAGAAAACCACTGAACATATAATTCACAAAACATTATGGAGGTTTAAATTTAGAAAGATGTCAATGTAAAATTAGTAATACCGTGAGTCGATTCATTGTATTAAAGTCGAAATATCGGAGTCATCCAAGATTTGTACATTCCTTTTTGATTCTAAAATTATACGTTTTTATTTACTGATAAATATTGTAAGTCTGCGAAACCAATATTGATTCCGCTCCCGTTTCTAATGTAAACATTTTCTGCTACAGGAAGCTTCCACCTACCAAATATCGTATTCGTCACTCACATTTCGTCCCAATTTTTAAATTTCAAGCCCTACACGCCTGATATGGGGAGTCGGGCGCAGACTTATGAAACATGTCAACATCAACAAAAAATGTAGGATATGTACATTTTTTCCATTCATTTGATTAGTTATTGTTCTTGTTATTTTGAAATTTTTACATCGTTGAAAAGAAGAATGACTTATCTTTCTTTTGATACCAAATTTACAGAGAGAACCAGTTTTTTTTCCCGCAATGTAGTCACCCTTGGAATCGTTAGGTATGCAGACAGACTTATAATATGGAACTGTTTTGTTTTATAGTACTCTAAGGAGTTCCCTTACTTTCTGTAAATCCAATTAAATATTGCGTAATATATATGAACAAAGGGGTTAAATAACAATTTTGAGTATCTTGTACTCAATGAAATTAAAATAATAGAGTATTTTGCTCAATATTCAAATACTCCCGTTATCTGGAGCACTGAGCTGTTAATACAGTACTTGTAAATCACTCATGCATATGTTTTTGTTAGGTGGGCTTTTCAGTAGTCCCCTCTTATAAGGCCATCCTTTCCACAATAAATTAGTGGCCTCTTTTGAGTGGGGCAATTTAATAGTATTATACACTTTCTGAAATCTGGCCTAATAAGTGGGATGACATTTGGTGGTAGTAACAATGTAAAAGATGAACTACTGTACAAGCTATATCAGGTAACAAGATAAACATTTTTTTTTTTTAATTTCAGTTTTGCATCTACAAGCTAGTAACACAGCTCTACAGAAACAGGTAGCTGGAGAGAAAGAAACAAAAGTTAAATTAGCCTTAGAGCTGAAAGATCTACATTCTCAGATACAACACATGAAGATTGAAAGAAACAAACTGTTAGCAGCTTTAAGTGAAAAGGTTAGAGCTTCTGTCTCTTAAAGTTATTGAGATAAAAGTATCCAATTGCCAAAATAGAAACTTTTTGTTAATCTTTTTGCATTATTTATGAGCTAATAGCGAAAATGAGCTATTCTTTTTATTGCTCAAATTCTAATTTTGACATGTTTGTTGTAATTTTTGTCTTTGAATTTATTGTTTAAAGGGCTTCAGGTAGTATTCCAATGGATTTCCTCTATTAGTTATGGTCTTGAGAGCTGCATCGGTGGTGTAACAATAGCATGCTCGCCTCGAGTGTAACAATAGCATGCTTGCCTCGAGTGTAACAATAGCATGCTCGCCTCGAGTGTAACAATAGCATGCTCGCCTCGAGTGTAGCAATAGCATGTTCGCCTCAAGTGTAACAATAGCATGCTTGCCTCGAGTGTAGCAATAGCATGTTCGCCTCAAGTGTTACAATAGCATGCTTGCCTCGAGTGTAGCAATAGCATGCTTGCCTCGAGTGTAACAATAGCATGCTCGTCTCGAGTGTAACAATAGCATGCTTGCCTCTAGTGTAACAATAGCATGCTTGCCTCGAGTGTAACAATAGCATGCTCGCCTCTAGTGTAACAATAGCATGCTCACCTCGAGTGTAACAATAGCATGCTTGCCTCGAGTGTAACAATAGCATGCTCGCCTCGAGTGTAACCATAGCATGTTCGCCTCGAGTGTGACAATAGCATGCTCGCCTCGAGTGTAACAATAGCATGCTCGCCTCCAGTGTAACAATAGCATGCTCGCCTCGAGTGTAACAATAGCATGCTCACCTCAAGTGTAACAATAGCATGCTCACCTCGAGTGTAACAATAGCATGCTCGCCTCGAGTGTAACAATAGCATGCTCGCCTCGAGTATAACAATAGCATGCTCACCTCTAGTGTAACAATAGCATGCTCACCTCGTGTGTAACAATAGCATGATCGCCTCGAGTAGCAATAGCATGCTCGCCTCTAGTGTAATAATAGCATGCTCGCCTCGAGTGTAACAATAGCATGCTCGTCTCGAGTGTAGCAATAGCATGCTCACCTCGAGTAAAACAATAGCATGCTCGCCTCGAGTGTAACAATAGCATGCTCACCTCGAGTGTAACAATAACATGCTCACCTCGAGTGTAACAATAGCATGCTCGCCTCGAGTGTAGCAATAGCATGTTCGCCTCTAGTGTTACAATAGCATGCTCGCCTCGAGTGTAACAATAGCATGCTCGCCTCGAGTATAGCAATAGCATGCTCGCCTCTAGTGTAATAATAGCATGCTCGCCTCGAGTGTAACAATAGCATGCTCGCTTCGAGTGTAACAATAGCATGCTCGCCTCGAGTGTAACAATAGCATGCTCGCCTCGAGTGTAACAATAGCATGTTCGCCTCGAGTGTAACAATAGCATGCTCGCCTCGAGTGTAACAATAGCATGTTCACCTCAAGTGTTACAATAGCATGCTCGCCTCGAGTGTAACAATAGCATGCTTGCCTTGAATGTAACAATAGCATGCTTGCCTCGAGTGTAACAATAGCATGCTCGCCTCAAGTGTAATAATAGCATGCTTGCCTCGAGTGTAACAATAGCATGCTCACTTCGAGTGTAACAATAGCATGTTCGCCTCGAGTGTAACAATAGCATGCTCGCCTCGAGTGTAACAATAGCATGCTCGCCTCTAGTGTAATAATAGCATGCTCGCCTCGAGTGTAACAATAGCATGCTCGCTTCGAGTGTAACAATAGCATGCTCGCCTTGAGTGTAACAATAGCATGCTCGCCTCGAGTGTAACAATAGCATGTTCGCCTCGAGTGTAACAATAGCATGCTCGCCTCGAGTGTAGCAATAGCATGTTCACCTCAAGTGTTACAATAGCATGCTCGCCTCGAGTGTAACAATAGCATGCTTGCCTCGAGTGTAGCAATAGCATGCTCGCCTCGAGTGTAATAATAGCATGCTTGCCTCGAGTGTAACAATAGCATGCTCCCCTCGTGTGTAACAATAGCATGCTCGCCTCGAGTGTAACAATAGCATGCTCGCCTCGAGTGTAGCAATAGCATGCTCGCCTCTAGTGTAATAATAGCATGCTCACCTCGAGTGTAACAATAGCATGCTCGCCTCGAGTGTAACAATAGCATGCTCGCCTCGAGTGTAACAATAGCATGCTTGCCTTGAGTGTAGCAATAGCATGCTCACCTCTAGTGTAATAATAGCATGCTCACCTCGAGTGTAACAATAGCATGCTCGCCTCGAGTGTAGCAATAGCATGTTCGCCTCATGTGTTACAATAGCATGCTCGCCTCGAGTGTAACAATAGCATGCTCGCCTTGAGTGTAACAATAGCATGCTTGCCTCGAGTGTAACAATAGCATGCTCGCCTCGAGTGTAACAATAGCATGCTCTCCTCGAGTGTAACAATAGCATGCTCACCTCGTGTGTAACAATAGCATGCTCGCCTCAAGTGTAACACTAGCATGCTTGCCTCGAGTGTTACAATAGCATGCTCACCTCGAGTGTAACAATAGCATGCTCGCCTCGAGTGTAACAATAGCATGCTCGCCTCGAGTGTAGCAATAGCATGTTCGCCTCAAGTGTAACAATAGCATGCTCGCCTCGAGTGTAGCAATAGCATGTTCGCCTCAAGTGTTACAATAGCATGCTTGCCTCGAGTGTAACAATAGCATGCTTGCCTCGAGTGTAACAATAGCATGCTCACCTCGAGTGTAACAATAGCATGCTCGCCTCGAGTGTAGCAATAGCATGTTCGCCTCAAGTGTTACAATAGCATGCTTGCCTCGAGTGTAACAATAGCATGCTTGCCTCGAGTGTAACAATAGCATGCTCACCTCTAGTGTAATAATAGCATGCTCGCCTCGAGTGTAACAATAGCATGCTCGCCTCGAGTGTTACAATAGCATGCTTGCCTCTAGTGTAACAATAGCATACTCGCCTCGAGTGCAGTAGATTGTGGTTTCGAACCCTGGTCAGGTTAAACCAAAGACTATAAAATGGATGTTTGTTGGTTCTTCGCTCAGTACGCAGCATTAAGGAGTAAGATCAAAGACTGGTTGGCTCGGAATCAATATAATGTGTCCCAGGGGAGTGACATGTCTACCTGTGGACTGTTTCAGTGAGCTAGCACTAAAAATCCAACTAAGTGTGTTGATTTAGTGGAAAACGGACATTATTATCATCTTGTTGAACTAATCTGTTCTCTGCATAATATAGCTGAAAAATCGCTCATTTGGCATTAAATAACAATCAATCACTCACTCATTAAGGTTTTTGATTTACGCCTAAGTACAGTAAAACTGGTGCAGGAGGAAGCCCATGTTGACTTACTGAGATCGTATCACGTTACACCTGGCACAGCCTGTTTTTTCTGTAATGGCTACTTATCAGTAATTTGTGCCGCATTCCTTTGAAGTGTGCCGATAGATAAAACTAGGGTCGACGTACTAGACCATATCAGAAATGTATTGGGTCAGTTCATCATTTGACATGCACTGACCAATGCGGAAGGATATGTACTGTGATGCAATCGTTCTAGGTCAATGTCGATCGTTGCTAATGAAAACAATGATGTCACGATGTTTCGGGAAGTAAATTGTAAAATGCGGTTGTTTACAATGAAATATTCAATTGAATTTGAAGAAAAAATAAATTAATATAATTCTCTGTTTCCATGGTAAATCCATATTAATTACACTACATCTTGGCAAGATTTCCAAGAGGAAATCGTCTGCTATACATAATTAACAATGGATCCATACAGTGCAATTGTTAACGACAAGTCACAACCATCTTACGGCGATGACTTCCTAAATGTATCGGATCTTCCAGCTTTTGATGTACAATATACATTGCCATCCATCAATTACTACAGTTTCAAATCCCGTATAAATCAAAATGCTCCTTCAACTCTCAGTCTCAACCAAACTCAAACAGCTTCAGATAAAGCTCCACAAATAATGTACCAGTTCCTGACATAGATTGCTTTAGAAAAACTCTCAGAAAGCTTGAAACTTATATATTTCTTATCATCCACCCAGTAGTCAGTGTTTCAGCACCAACTTTGTTTATTAGATATATATATTACAGTTTCTAAATAATGTAATTATTATTAAAGCTAAGTCTCTCCTCTCTCAGGAATATGTTACTTTAGCCGATTATCGTTGTCCTTTTGGTTTATTTGCTCCCAGAGACTTTTATATTTTTTTATTTCCCATCTTTTGACTTTGAATATACCTGATGAAGGTTATTCCAGAAACGTGTTATGTTCACTAAATTCGATATCACCTTTTTTTTTGTATAGGAAACGGATGAACTAAAAATAAAACAAGAATGTCTATCTGATACACAAAAGTTTCGTCACGAGATTGAACAACTTCGCCAACAGACGGAAGGAATTGAAGTGAAGCATGAGGCCTTAGAACAGGAGAATCATATCCTACAAATTACGTTACAACAAAGAGATGCAGAAATTGATAAAATGCAGGAAGTTATCAAGTAAGAGAATATTTTATTTTGCCTTTTGTGATTTTTCTTTTGTTTTAGCCTAATAGGTTCTTACATGAAGAGAACGGCATCGTTGGTGTACAGCGTGATCACCTCGAGTGTGGTAGATTGTGAGTTCGAGCCCCGATCAGATAAAACCAAAGACTATAAAATTGGTATTTGTCGGTTCTCCACTAAGCATGCAGCATTAAGGAGAAAGTGCAAAAACTGGTTGGCTCGGAATCAGGATAATGTGTCCGACATGTCTATCCGCGGAATGTTGTTTCAGTGAGCTAGTACCATAAAATCCAACAAAGTTGATCTATTACAAAACAGACCTGATCATCATCTCATTGATAAAATAACTTGTTCTCGCCATGATATAGCTGAAAAATTGCTAACAGGAATATCTTCCATGAAGGAGAAATTCTGTTTTTTGCGTAAGAGGAGCATAGCAGAATGAGGATAAAAGATGTAAAAATTCTCACACAAGTGGAAGATATCCTGTTCTTTAATTTTGGCCAGATGTAAAAACCTATTTCTGCTGTAAAATATGATTGTAAAACTCCAAAGGATTGAAGGCAAATCTTGCCATTTTTCTGGACGTTTATTATAGTTACAACTGTGACATCGAACAAATAGATATGTCTGATTGGAGATTTACCAATGGGAGAAAACTTCAAGTGATCCTGTCTCCCATGGAAAAGCTCCATCTATGAAAGAATTTTGTGATGTTGGTAATCATTGAATTATCTCCCTTGGGAAGATGAATTATAGATGATCACAACCGAATCTCACATTCCATTGATAAATAGAAACAGGGTTAAAAAGAATGGATCAAAGTGTAGATAAAATGAAAGGAAATCCTGTTTTAATACAGTCAAACCTGCCTTTAAAAGTCACTTCTATATAACAAATCACTGACTATATAGGACAGCCTCATTTTTCCTATTAATGAATAATGCGTATATTTTTAACCTGTATATAAAGGGCACATTTTCAGGTTCCTTTGGGTTCCCTTTATATATAGGTTTGACTGTATTTCTTCATATTGTCAGGGCAATTGGGGAGAAAAAATCCCCTTGTGGAGGTTGACTTTTCTTTCTCATTGGTCAAAAGCAAATTTCAAGTCAACTTGTAATTCTGAAGAGTCGCCCACATATTTTTGCCATGTGTCATTGATGAAATTGTTGATATCGTGTTTATTGAAATCTGTCGTATCCATTAAGTATTGAGAAAGTGATTTTCTTGAAAAGTAATCCATTTCGGTTTGAAGAAACTGTCATTTTGGTGAATAAGAAAAACCCAGAACAAATCTTTGTAAATGTTCTAGATAGAGCTGTTCCTTCAAAACATATGTTGTAAATTACAAAAAGGGTGCACTCGACTCACAGCCGCAAGTGATAAAGTTTACCAGTTGCTTGCAAAGGGTTGGTGGTTCTCTCCGAGTACTCCAAAAATCAAATCAAATCAATCAAAATCAAAATATATGTGGCACTAGATGAAAGTGGCACTAAGTTGATAAGGAACTTGGAAATCTGCATGGTTTATTCAGAGTACTCTTTGTTTCAATCTACTTCAAATTAGATGTTTTTGCATTACAGTCCAACCTGTATATAAAGGCCAGTCAAACCTGTATGTAAAGGCCACTAAATGGAATCTCAAAATGTGTCCTTTATGAGCAGTTGCCCTTTATATACAGGTTAAGATTACTAGTATATGCACTATTCATTAATGGGGAAAATGAGACTGCCCCTTATAGACAGTGATTTGTTATTTAGAGATGCCCTTTAAAGCAGGTTTGACTGTATTTTATCGATATTTCGTAATCTTAATTAATATCTATTGTTTTTTTAATTTCAGTGAAGTGAAGGAGTGTGTAGCTTTACTCATTCAAGAGTTGGAAGAGAGTAAAACAGGAGATAAGAGTTTTATATCAAACAACAGTTTTAGCATACAGAAATTACTTAGAGTGTTAGGAGAGGATAGCATTGCTAGGTAATATTAGGGGGAAAGCTTCATGCAGTACCTATTATCAAACTATCGGAATGGAATTATCATATTGGCAACCTTTTCAGTGATCATTGTTTTGATGCATTGTATTATCATGCATTGTTTAATGTGTCTTTATGGTGGTCGTTGTGGGCATGATCATATGGTAGTTGGATTTACAACTACCTATGCAATTAGAGCCTATCACCACTAACGTTGTGAGTTCGAATCTCGCTTAGGCGATGTGTACTCGATACAGCATTATGTGATAAAGTTTGTTAGTGACAGGTGGTAGTTTTCTCCAAGTACTACGGTTTCCTCCACTGATAAAACTGACTGCCACAATATAACTGAATTATTGTTGAAAGTGGCATTAAACACCATAACCCCCCTAATGTTTCTTTACCACATCATTGGTACAATTGTTAGCATACTCGCCTCAAGTGTGTAAAATCGTGATATTGAACCCTGGTCAGGTGAAACATCGTGATATTGAACCCTGGTCAGGTGAAGCATCGTGATATTGAACCCTGGTCAGGTGACATCGTGATATTGAACCCTGGTCAGGTGAAACATTGTGATATTGAACCCTGGTCAGGTGAAACATCGTGATATTGAACCCTGGTCAGGTGAAACATCGTGATATTGAACCCTGGTCAGGTGAAACCAAAAACTATAGAATTGGTATGTGTACCGATTAAGCACACAGCATTAAGAAGAAGAGCAAGGACTGGTTGGCTAGGAATCAGGATAATGTGTCCGAGTGGAGCAAAATGTCTATTTTCGGAATATACATTGTAGATGTTGTGCAAAGTGGACATCATCTCATCAAAATGCAACTATTTCTCGCCATGATATGGCTGAAAATTGCTCTTTTTCTGTTCAACAACAATCATCAGTTGTGGTTAAACAACAATCATTAACTTTCATAGTTTGAGCTTTCCTCCACAAAACTGTTTGGTAGTCTATGTATATATATATATATATAAAAGAAATTATTAAAAAAAAAGAACAAAACGGATTTTTCACAACATTCTTGTACTAACGTTTTCACTGCTGTTACAGATCTTCAGGTACAATGTTTATAAGTGTATATATATGACGTTAACAATATAAAGCGAGACTGATGTTACGTTTTCGCGGTAAAATATATTACCTATAAAATTAATTAACATCTTTAAAGTTGTTATAAGATTAATAAAAATCTTTAAAGTCATTGTAAGATTAACGAAAATCTTTAAAGTCATTTATCATTTAACGAAGGTTTAAGAATATTAATTAATAAAGTTTCTTTTCTTCTTCTTAAAAAATCATCCTCTGTATTAACTTTATACAGCGGGAATATTTTGAAATGTCCTCCAGAACAATCATGGAAATGTTCATTAGCTCTTATTATAGTAAGGTCCTGGTGCCTTGTTTGTTGTCTATGAACAGTCATTTGAGTCCGCAATTCATTTTTGGTTTCACCTACATAGAATTCTCCACAATTAGAGTAAATAATTGCGTATACAAGATTCTTAGTTTTGCATGATATATCTTGCATAACTGTAAAAGTCTGTCCATTCTGAAATGTAAACGAGGCTCCTTCTATTAAACTCGGACATGTCATACATCTCTTGTCGGTACATTTCTTAACAGATGGTGATGATTCATGAAAATCAAATTTTGATGATGACAAGAAGCCTTTCAAATTTTTCGGCTGCCTTTTGCTGTTTATAATCTTCTTTTTTTGCAATACATTTTTCATACGTTCGCTACTGTTTAAGTTAAATTCAATTTGTTTCATAAAATGGAAAATATTGTAATCCCTTGGATTATAAGTAGTTACAAACGGAATTATATTATTTTGATTTGAGGTTACATGTACTTGTTCCCGCAGTTCCGTATGTATCGGTCCTTTTTCCAACGCTTTCTGTATACCATGTTCAACTATTTCCTTCGGATATTGTTGATTTTTCAAATACAATCTAAGTTCTCGTAGTCGCGTATCTCTCAACTCCTCTGTGTTTGTGATCGTTATAATTCTTGAAGCCAAATTAAACGGAATGTTTATTTTAATATGTTTCGGGTGACTGGATCTGAAATTAAGATACATATGGGTGTCAGTATCTTTCGAGAAAATGTCCGTTATTATGTTGTTATTTGTTGATATACGAATTAAAACGTCTAAAAACGGCATTTCTATTTTGCTTCTGTTTATGGTGAAACGAATATGGTCATTTAAAGAATTAAGTTTGGTATGAAAAATTTCAACGGGAATGTCAGAGTTCCATATAATAAAACAATCGTCAAGAAAACACTTCCAGTTTTGTCGTACATACGATACAAATTCTTGTCCGTAGCTATTCAAAAGTTGTTCGTATAAAATATGTTCAAGGTATCCAAGAACAAGAGTAGCGTAAGTTGGCGCCATTTTAGTTCCCAATGCGGTTCCTCTTTTCTGTCGGTAAAACTTACCGTCAAAATAGAAAACATTTCTTTCAAGAATAATTTTCACGGTTTCAAGAATAAATTCTTTAGAAAAGCGATCTTGTACAATGTTTCGTTTATTTTCCAACCAAAATGTTATTGCAGAAATTCCCAAATCGTGCGGAATATTTGTATAAAGACTTACAACATCAAAACTGATGAGTTCAGAATTTGGATTTACAGTCGTCGGCAAATGATTTAAAAATTCTAGATCGTCCCTTATAAAACTAGGTACTTCACAACATAGTGGTTTAAGTATAATGTCTATAAAATGGCTTAATCATTGAGTGTCTGGAAATTAATCCAAACAGCGTTAGAATTAGATTTTAGAGCTGTAAAATTTTTTGTTCTTCCCTCGATGGGATTTGAACTCACACCATTGATACACTGCAGCACCATTCGCTTAGCCTTACGTCCAGCGCTCTCGACCACATCCATATATACGTCTAGAAATTAATCCAAACAGCGTTAGTATTAGATTTTAGAGCTGTCAAATTTTTTATCTTCCCTCGACAGGATTTGAACTCACACCATTGATACACTGCAGCACCATTCGCTTAGCATTACGTCCAGTGCCCTCGACCACATCCACTCCCTATATATATATATATATATAGCTTCAAGTGACAATAAACACCTGTAAACCTTAACATTATTTAGAAAGTGGTGAGCACAATTTTCTCCATGATTTTTAAGTATTTTATTATTTTTATTTGCAGCTTTTCACAAAAGAATCTACAAGCAAGGAATCCTGAAGAATCTTATTCTCAACATAAACAATACTATGTCAGTAAAGAGCCATCAACACCCAGATTAACTAAACAGGCTTTGGCATCCCACAATAAAAGCCAAACTAAAGGAAACACACGTTTCAATAGTGAAAATGATGAGGAACTTAAAAGCAGTAGATCTGACACAGAAGTTGAACTTAACGTTGAAAACTATGGTAAGGAAAGAAGGAAATCAACTCCAAGGAGAGGACAGAGTTTGTCACCTCCACACAAAAGAGCTCCATTAAGGGAAAGAAGTGCAGCATATGTAAACACTGTGTCTACAAGACAAAGAAATCATTTATCTCCAGATCACAGAATCTCACCGGATGATGAAGACAGTAATTACAAAAGTATAAATAGGTCATTGTCTCCTACATTCCAGAAAAATCCAAGAGTGGCGTTCGATTTTAGCAAAACATCGTACCGACATGATAGTGCAGATTTTCAAAGGGGTAGTGAAGTTACGTCAAATGTTCCGCAAAGCTGTAACCAATCTGAAGCCTCTCGTTATAGTGTGACCGATTATTTTAAGAAGTATCCCAAAAATCAACCTAGTGGAGTGGATTCCTCAAGGAATCGTTTTCACCAAAGATCTTATAGTCAACCAGATTATAATGCAAGACATTCAAACATTCATATGACTCCTAATAAATTGCAACAAAAACAGTCAGATTTATCACCTCATCGTGCAAATGATGGACAAACTAAAAGAAATCTGAATGCTTTCTCACCTCAAGATAATTTATATCATGGAACTTGTCTTGATAATTCCTTAAGTGCTATTACTGATGATAATATATCTAGTGTTTCAGAACGAACAGTTTCCACTGCCAGTACTGTAAATGACATGTCATTTAGACGAGGGATTGCAGCCCTTGATGCTAACATACTCAAACTTCAATTGGCTTTACAAAAAACTAAAAGCATGTTGTCGTAATACATTGTGTACTATAGATTTTATGTAATTTTGTAATTTTATATGTGCACACTGAACACAAACATCCTGGCCAGTCAGTCTGTCCATGTGTTTAAAACTTTGTCAATGGAAGGAACATTTGTTACTATAACTTGTCCACAATAAAAGAATGTGGTTGGTTGTGTAGATTGTGTTTTGTGATTCTTGTAATCTGAACAACTCTTAGGGACCGACCATTTAACTTTTAAGGGGGAGAGTGGGTGTCTCTGAGCCTGTATTTTTTTCAAACAAAGCAATTTTTTCATGTGAAATAATAAATTTTTCTTCTCCGCGTACTCCGGCTTCTTCCACCACTAAAACTGGTCGCCATGATATAGTTGAAATATTGCCGAAAGTGGCGTTAAACACAATCAATCAATTAATCAATAAATAAGAAAATGAAAAGCAAAATAAATATCCACTCTGGTAGAACAGTTCCAAATTCTAGTACCATATAGACAAAGGCAAAATTGATATTGTTGACACACATAATACATGACTGCTCACTTTCCTGGCTTGGCACAGGTTTTTGCCATAAACCAGAGACTCTCAGAAACATGTTATTGGTCACCTGGTTTTCATAAATTTCATAGAAAAATGTTAGCTGATCTGCCATCTTGGATCAAAGATCATTTCAGTTTCTGAGCAAAAGATTTTAAGGTGATTTTTTATCTCAATAAATGTAAAATCGGTACGAATCGGTTGAAACTAAAACTCAGAGAAAAACTTGAAATATATGTTAAACTACTTATTGCCATGTAGCTGATGTTAAAATTAGAGCTCATTTTGACTTGTAATCAAGCAACAATAGACAATTATAGAAATTTCTGTTTTTAGTAATGGCCACCATCTTGAATGGAGGGTGGGGCTGTCAGACACAATTTTAAAAAGGGACCACTCAAGGCCCTTCCCAGCCAAATTTGGTGTGAGTTGGTTCAGTGGTTTCAGAGGAGAAGATTTAAATCTGATCTTTTATCAAAATATTTCTAATTTGCATAAGGGTATAAATCAGGTGGATGAAAAATTTCACAAAAAAACCCAGAATATATGTTTAAAGTACTCATTTCTATGTTAAATTTGTACTCATTTTGATTTATAATAAAGCAACAATATATATTAAGTAACAACAGCCATCTTGAAGGGAGGTCTGGGCTGTCTGACACAATTTGTAAAGGGGGCCACATAAGGACCATCCCAGCCAAATTTGGTTTAAATTGGTTGAGCAGTTTTATAATATGCCTAATTTGCATAATTGGTATATATTGGCTGCAAAAAAAGAGTGTTCACTGTTTAAATATGAATAATTTTATGGATGAAATTTGTCAAGTTTGAGTTTATTGTTTTTGTATTTTTGTAAACAAGAATAGATGAGAATTGTTACCAAAGTGTGAGGGCATTAATTATACACATAACAAGAAATTGCTATAAAATATATATATTATTACATTGTATTAAAATTAGAAATATCATGTTATCAAATTTATTTTAAAGAGACTTGAATAGATGTCATATGTAAGAATCAGGGCCGTCGTGGTCATGATCGTATGGTTGTTGAATTTACAACTACCTTTGCAATCAGTGCCTATCAACACTAACGTTGTGAGTTCGAATTCCGCTTATGGTGAGGTGTACTCGATACGACATTATGTGATAATGTTTGTCAGCTACTTGCGACAGATCAGTGATTTTCTTCTGGTACTCTGGTTTCCTCCACCAATAAAACTGACTACCTCAACATAACTGAAATATTGTTGAAAGTGGCGTTAAACATCATAACCCAACCCATATGTATGGATCTATCTATGGGGTCGGTGCCACCATCATCTTTAATGGGTCTGTATAGTCGAATGGTGAAGGTAATTGACTTTTGACCACATGGCTAACACCTGATGTGAGGTGGCGTGCTGACACCCACTTCAAGTGTTATCGTTCCCAGACATCTACACTAAACCAGAGGTTTCACCAGTCAGTTCCTTATATCTACACAAAAATGTCTCTCATTTTCATGGAATAGCTGAATAACCATACAAACACACCTAAATATTGAAGAATATTATTCAAGATGATCAAATGTATTTGACATAAATAGAAGCCTGGTCTTTGTAGAATTCAATACTAAAGGGGGATCGGGTGGCTTAATGAGTTAGGTAGTAGGAAGTGTAAGTTATTACTAAGAGAAAATATAACTCATTACCAAGTGGAAGTGTGAGTTATTACCAAGAGAAAATGTAACTCATTACCAAGAGGAAAGGTGAGTTATTACCAAGATGAAATGTAACTCATTACCAAGAGGAAGTGTGAATTATTACCAAGAGGAAGTGTGAATTATTACCATGAGGAAGTGTGAGTTATTACCAAGAGAAAATGTAGCTCATTACCAAGAGGAAGTGTGAGTTATTACCAAGAGGAAGTGTAACTCATTACCAAGAGGAAGTGAGAGTTATTACAAAGAGGAAATGTGAGTTATTACCAAGAGAAAATGTAACTCATTACCAAGAGGAAATGTAACTCGTTACCAAGAGGAAGTGTGAGTTATTACCAAGAGGAAGTGTAACTCATTACCAAGAAGAATTGTTGAGTTATTACCAAGATAAAGTGTAACTCATTACCAAGAGGAAAGGTGAGTTATTACCAAGAGAAAATGTAACTCATTACCAAGAGGAAGTGTGAGTTATTACCAAGAGGAAGTGTGGGTTATTACCAAGAGAAAATGTAACTCATTACCAAGAGGAAAGGTGAGTTATTACCAGAGAAAATGTAACTCATTACCAAGAGGAAGTGTGAGTTATTACCAAGAGAAAATGTAACTCATTACCAAGAGGAAAGGTGAGTTATTACCTAGAGAAAATGTAACTCATTACCAAGAGGAAATATGAGTTATTACCAAGATAAAGTGTAACTCATTACCAAGAGGAAAGGTGAGTTATTACCAAGAGAAAATGTAACTCATTACCAAGAGGAAATGTGAGTTATTACCAAGAGAAAATATAACTCATTACCAAGAGGAATTGTGAGTTATTACCAAGAGGAAGTGTAACTCATTACCAAGAAGAAGTGTTGAGTTATTACCAAGATAAAGTGTAACTCATTACCAAGAGGAAAGGTGAGTTATTACCAAGAGAAAATGTAACTCATTACCAAGAGGAAATGTGAGTTATTACCAAGAGAAAATATAACTCATTACCAAGAGGAATTGTGAGTTATTACCAAGAGGAAGTGTAACTCATTACCAAGAAGAAGTGTTGAGTTATTACCAAGATAAAGTGTAACTCATTACCAAGAGGAAAGGTGAGTTATTACCAAGAGAAAATGTAACTCATTACCAAGAGGAAAGGTGAGTTATTACCAAGAGAAAGTGTGGGTTATTACCAAGAGAAAATGTAACTCGTTACCAAGAGGAAATGTGAGTTATTACCATAAAGTGTAACTCATTACCAAGAGGAAGTGTGAGTTACTACCAAGAGAAAATGTAACTCATTACCAAGAGGAAGTGTGAGTTATTACCAAGAGAAAATGTAACTCATTACCAAGAGGAAAGGTGAGTTATTACCAAGAGGAAGTGTGGGTTATTACCAAGAGAAAATGTAACTCGTTACCAAGAGGAAATGTGAGTTATACCATAAAGTGTAACTCATTACCAAGAGGAAGTGTGAGTTACTACCAAGAGAAAATGTAACTCATTACCAAGAGGAAGTGTGAGTTATTACCAAGAGAAAATGTAACTCATTACCAAGAGGAAAGGTGAGTTATTACCAAGATGAAAGGTAACTCATTACCAAGAGGAAGTGTGAGTTATTACCAAGGGGAAAAGTAACTCATTACCAAGAGGAAAGGTGAGTTATTACCAAGAGGAAATATGAGTTATTACCAAGATAAAGTGTAACTCATTACCAAGTGGAAAGGTGAGTTATTACCAAGAGAAAATGTAACTCATTACCAAGAGGAAGTGTGAGTTATTACCAAGAGAAAATATAACTCATTACCAAGAGGAAATGTGAGTTATTACCAAGATAAAGTGTAACTCATTACCAAGAGGAAAGGTGAGTTATTACCAAGAGAAAATGTAACTCATTACCAAGAGGAAGTGTGAGTTATTACCAAGAGAAAATATAACTCGTTACCAAGAGAAAGTGTGGGTTATTACCAAGAAAAAATGTAACTCATTACCAAGAGGAAATGTGAGTTATTACCAAGATAAAGTGTAACTCATTACCAAGAGGAAGTGTGAGTTATTACCAAGAGAAAATGTAACTCATTACCAAGAGGAAGTGTGAGTTATTACCAAGAGAAAATGTAACTCATTACCAAGAGGAAGTGTGAGTTAATACCAAGATGAAATGTAACTCATTACCAAGAAGAAGTATATAACTTCGTATTTTAGGTCTATTTTCCTGCAATTGCTAATGAAGCTTAAGAGAAAAAATTGCCTTGATTGAAATTTACTCTTGTGTATAATAATTGTTCACATCGATCTGGAAAAAAAACTAGTTCATTCTTGGACAATTTACGCCTCTTTTGAAATATTATAATGCAATTTCAATAATAATAATATAATATGATAAAATATGATATATGTGAATTTAGGTTTGAGTTTGTCTCCCTGTTTAAATTCATTTTGAAAATTGCTGTTGTCTGGACGGAAGACCTAAATATTTAAATTAAGTACTGTATTCCAAGAATATTTCAATTCAAGGACTTTCTTTGTTCCGTGTATTTCACTGATAACAATTTCTATTATTATACCTCACTAACTACTCATTGGCTTAAATTAAATCACATGACCTGAAACAATTTTAATGTTTTGTGAAAATTAACCCAAACGGGAAACAACCAGTTGTTTACCGGGTAAGAACCCTATTGTTCCCCGGTAAACAACCCGTTGCGTGTATTTAACATTTGTTAAAAATTTGTCAAAAGTTATTAAACACACATTTTGTTTAAATACATGTATTTATTTAAATGTCCAATCCTTGGTCTGTTGTTCGGTATAATAAAACAGTTATTGCCTTCAATGGATTGTAAACATCAGAATTGTTAACCCTCAAGGGGTTGTTTCCCTCGGGCTAAAGCCCTCGGGAAAACAACCCCCTTCAGGTTAACAATTCTGGATGTTTACATCCATTGAAGGCAATAATTGTTTAGTGTTATAACAAAGAAGTACACTTGTTGAAAACTTATCTAACCTAACATTTCTGTTTTATTATATCAACAGGACAATATTGTATAACGTCATCCATCTTTATTTTGTCTGTTTCATATAAACAATATAATGTCAAGAATATGTTTTTGGAGCCAATTTAATATGAATTTATACTAGTTGTATTTTTTCGGATGAAATAGTAGTCGCTTTATTTACGAATCTTAATTGCTAAATTAGACTCCTTTAGTTTTAATAATCAACTCTGTCTGTGAGATGTGCCAGGAAATTGATAATTATCGCCTAAAATGACAGAATGGACAAATAGATTAAGCCATTATCTTGACATTAGAACCTAATCATATATCATTATGTCTTGGGGGGAGAGGGTTCTAGTGATTAACACGAATTTACATGGCGGCGGTCAGTTTTGTTGGTGGAGAAAATGACCGACCTGCCGCAAGTCACTGACAAACTTTATCACATAATGTTGCATCGAGTATACCTCGCCATCAATGGGATTTGAACTCACGTTAGTGATGATAGGCACCGATTGCTTAGGCAGTTGTAAATATAACTATAATAAGATCAAGACCACGACAGCCTCTATTTTAATTGCAACACTCCATTTTTTATGCGCCAAAACGTTTAGCAACATGTACATTTATAAAAAGTTTAGCATCTTACCTTGATACCCATTTATTGCCAATGTATAAACAGAAAGTCATCAGATGATGGAATGCATAACAATGAACTGAGCTCAGTGCAGAGACAGTAAATATTATACTCGGCTACCAAACTCAATCCAGTGAAAATGCTTAATATCGGCCATCTTCTAATGCATCTTCTATATACCATCTGTCCAACTCGAGTCATCTTTTAAAATTCCCATGAATGTGCCATCTGCAAAAACTGTTTATGCCTACATATATAATGTATACTGAGCTTAAAACTACCTTAAACTTGGAATTTAAACGACCACTTTGGCGTGTTTTTGTACATCTGTTCAAGGGGTAAAGATTTACATCTGCTGTTTAACGCCAATTCAGCAATTTTTCAGCTTTATCATGGTGCTCCGGAAGGTTAAGCAGTTCCTACTCCACTAGTGGCACCAGTCGTGTTAATCTAGTTACAAACCCGGTAATAAGTCGTGGGTGAAGAAAGGACAGGGAAGTTTTTACAAGTGGAACATATCCGTGGTCATTTGTGACACAGATATTCCATAAATGTCAACCAGGTCATGGTGGCGACCGTAAAACTTTCGAAGTGATGACTTTACCAAAAGGTTTACCCTTGGTTCAGTAGCTTCCTTGTTAGCAGCAACCCTCTATCAAGGAAATCCTGATAGGAACCACAAGCTCTGGAATATATTTTAAAAGCTGATTTGCCATCACTGTCTTCTCCCCTGAAATACAAATTAACAAAGTCCAATCTTCTAAATAAAGAGAATATCATAAACAATTAATAGGGGATTAGGGTTATGGTGTTTAACGCCACTTTCAACAATATTTCAGCTATATCGTGGCGATCAAATTAATTGGTAAAGAAAACCGGAGTCATTGTTAGTGGTTAATGCATAAAAAAACCCACTATTACAGCTATATTTCTAAAAATTGAGTTACTCAAATCCAAGTGATAAAAATACGTTTTTTGATTGTTTAACTGAAAAGGAAACCACTCTTAATTAAAACTAAGAACGTTTAACTAACAACTTAATAAAAATAAAAATAAACGAAATGTCGAAAGAGCAACTTGATAGCATAGGAAGATAACAATTTTATTTAGAATTATTTTGTTTTATTTTTAAGAACATGGAGAAGTTCTCGTTGAGATTAGACTTCCGACGACATGTTCTGCTCTGTATCTCCAGCCTAGATACAGAGAAGAAATTGTCTTCGGAAGTCTAATCTTCAGGGATTAGGGTAATAACAAAATTACCGAACTCCGAACAGATACAAAAGGAAAGTCAAAACTCATAATCATATAAACAGACAAAATCAGTCAACAACCGGAAAACTGTGAAAACCGTAATGACCCTGATTTGGTACAGGCATTTCTAAAGAAATGGTGGGTTGAATCAGATTTTAAAGCACCAAACCTCCCGCTCTCAGCCCCGGGAGTGGTCAGTCCCGGGTGGCACTTTTATGGGGCAGCACTTTTACGTCTGCTGTACAAATCTGTCTAGGCTGTTAGTGTAATGAAATAAAATTGGTTTTAATGTCGGGGACACTACTTACACCGTGGCTTAACGGACCTTTTCGATTTCGAGAAACAAACAACATGTACATGTATATATAGTGACATTTACGAAGAAAGTATAAAAAAAAAAAACAATGCGAAACATTTGATATTTGTTCGTACTATCATTCGGCTACTTCATATAATAAAAGTATTTATGAGCAAACGATACAGAACGGTTTGTTCGACTGGCTATTACAATATATAAAATTTATTAAACTTATTGTTCATTGATGATATTTGTTAGCAGGGGATACATTTTTTTTGTATTACCATGTACTCATTCATATTCAACGAGCACTTAAGTCATATCCTTATCAAAAACGGATTCTGACTACCTTTGGTATCTTCAAATCCTTAATTATGCTATCAAAGAATTCATAAACTTTTTTTTGTGAAAACCAATTTAAAAAATGTTATTTTCTTAATTTATCATGCACTACGTCAGTATATAAAGGGGAAAATGTGTACATATAAAACTATCCCATTTCTAAAGAAGATCATCAATAATGAATAAATTGCATTCATAAAATAGGTAAGAAGAGTTTGAAGATGCCAAAGCGGTAATCAGAATACGTAAATCGAAGGACAGAGAGCACAATGTCCTAAAGAGAAAAAAGGGGGAGTATCATTTCATTAATTAATGGTTATTGTACGGGAATAGTTTTCTTGGTTCAAAACATCTGAATGTGCAAATATTTGAAAACTTCTTTTCTTCACATAAAAAATTATGAGAATAACAAAATATTTTGTTATCTTTATTCAGCAAATTTAAACTTCTGCATTGCTTAAATGAGCACTTATATGTAATATTATGAGTTTTTTTTTTCTTTTACTGAAATTTATTAATAAAGGACGAAGTCCTTCTAACGGTGAGCTCTCCGATTTTTCCTTCTATATTGATAGCCAAAAATCTGCTCACCGGAAGTTTAAAAAATAGATCAATTGATAATTTAGAAACACAAAAGAAATCTATTTCAATGAAAAATTCCCAATTCTTTGATTATTTACTCTATGCAAAATCGAAATAAACTTTTATTAAAATTCTAATAAAAAAATCTGTTTCTACGAAACTCCCGATGGAATAGACTGACTCAATCTAGCCGAGATACGAGCCAGGGGACAGAACTCGTCAGTTTACCGATGGAAGAGCGGCGTAGGTAAAATGAACGCCATAACAAATCGGTTACACAATTCATTCAAAATAAAAGATAATAGCCTCACCGGACGCAATTACGATCGAAATAAAAAGTATGTCCCATAATTGTTCCTTCAAAACATGAATTAAAAAAATGCTTTTAATATGAAACCGGCACGGCCTTGAATGCTCGCGCATCTGAAAATTATCTGGCAATTTCATCCTAAAGTGTCGAGATTTTTTGGGCCGAGATATATTGGGGACGACTTTTTTTAGGGCCGAATCTAGTCTCTTGAAACTTGAAACTTGAAACTTTTTATTTCACTAAAGGCCCCACATAGGGCATGATAGTACAAATAATTATAAACAATTAAACAACATGTAATGCATGAACATATATACAAATTATGAAACATATTTATGTTTGTTGGAAGGCAATATATAAATATAAGGCATATTTATGTAATTCAAATTGCAAGGCAATATTAACACTTGCAAGTATTACTTGAATACAGACATGACTATTTTAGCATATTTTGATAAACCAATGAGTACATATTTATCATCACTGTTCATTAACTCACTAAAACTAATTGTATTTGGAACATTATATAAATACTCAGGAATAAATTTTTTCCTTTCATCTTTGAAAAAAGTACAGTTAAACAGATAGTGAAATTCATCACCCAGTTCTTCCTTATTACATAAATCACAAATTCTTTCTGATCTGTCAATACTAAAAAATCTACCCATTTCTATTGGCAATTTATGACTACCACATCTAAATTTACACATGTTATACATTAAATTAGGCGGTAATATAGTAAAGTATTTTTCCAAACCAATTTCAGATTTATACATTCTATAATTAGTACATTTAGGTGCATTAAAGATTTGCAATTTCCAATACTCAACATAAGAATCATAAAAGTACTGCTTAACTTTCTTTGATAGGTTAAAATTTCTAGGAACAAATTGATCATTCCAATAATTTATAAAACCACATTTGTTCAATATATCTTTTACACAATTTAACCATTTAGAATGGTATACATCACAAAGATCTAATTGATACAAAATATCATACAGTGTTCTAGAAATTTTATCTTTTTTTCCATTTACAATAAGTGCCCAAAAACCAATCATCCTTGCATTTATATGAACAGACATAGGCACTCGACCTAGTTCACCATATACAATATAATTTGGTGTACATTTTTTTAACTTTCATAATATATTTACAAAATTCTAAATGCAATGTTTCAGAAATATCATTTTTTTCATAACCCCAAACTTCAGCACCATATAACAAGATTGGTGCAACCATTACATCAAATAATTGCAACAATATATCAATTGGTAAAGACAATTTTCTTGCTTTTCTTAACACATAGAACATGGCTTTTCTAGCTTGTTGTACAAGTCGGGCTTTGTTTCTACCAAAATTACCTTTTCTAGAAAAAATAGTACCAAGATATTGAAATTCATCTACAACTGTTAAACGTTCATTGTTATATATAAAATCTATATTTTCACTCTGTCTACTTTTGGAAAATATAACTACATTATTTTGGCTGTATTCACCTTCAATTTCCAAGTTTCACAGTACAAATACATTGCATTAAGAGCTGACTGCAATTCAGCTGCAGTTTCAGCAAATATAACTGTATCGTCAGCATACAGTAACAAGTACAATTTAAAATATACTTCAATATCGTCGTTGTCAAATAACAAATGTGAAATATTACAAACATCATTAAGACCATTGTAAGCATGTGACATGAATTCAGTTAAGTCATTTAAGAACACTGAAAACAACAGAGGGGATAGATTTTCCCCCTGCCTTACACCAGTATTTGATGGAAAAAAATCTGAACAATTGGAGCCATCTCTAACACAAGACTTTGCATTTTTATACATATTTTGTATTATAACTAACATATTACCATCGATACTAGTACGTAATAATTTTTGCCATAACAATATTCTATCAACAGAATCAAAGGCCTTACGGTAATCTATAAAAGCACAATATAATTTGTTCCGTCTAAACAGATACAGGTCAATAAGACATTTAAGATTAAATATGTGATCAATTGTACCATACCCTTTTCTGAAACCAGCCTGCTCTTCACACAGTAAACCTAAACTTTCTAAATAATTAAACAATCTGTTATTCAAAATACAGGTAAACAATTTGCCATAACAACTAAGTATAGTTATCCCTCTGTAATTATCAGCATTTGCTGGATCACCTTTGTTTTTAAATATAGGGCAAATATAGCCTTCAGACCAGGAATCTGGTACGATACCACTCTCAAAAATAATATTGAAAATTTTAACAAATACAGGCATTAGCTTATCAGCTGCATGTTTCAAAAATTCGTTAAGTATCATATCGCCACCACATGCTTTATTATTTTTCAAAGATTTAATAGCATCAGTAACTTCTTTCTCAGAGATCGTTTCATTTATAACAGTATTGTACTCACTAATATTATCAGGCAAAACAATATCGACATCATTCTGCATATTACTCAACTCTTTAAAATGATTAAAAAATACATTCAATGCAACTTTCTGGGTAACAGTTTTACTTTTATCACAACCTTTATTCAGTAAAGACCAATAAGCCTTAGGATCAGAGGTACGCAGACCTCTTAATTTGTTTACAAATGACTTTTGAAACTCATTAAATTGTTTTTGTATAGTCTTTTTGTACTCTTTACTTCTACATACCATATCACAATAATTTTCAGTACTACGTACTCTATAATAATACTTTTTAGACTTACGATATGCTTTTCTTTTCGCATAACAATCACTATTAAAATACCTTTTACTACCTGAATTATGTTTGTTTGAACACTTTTTTTGTGGATTTATGTACACAAACATACCCGCCTTATCTGCGGCAGACTTAATTATATTGTTACAATCATTTACAATCTTGTTAACAGTTACAATATTAGTATTTTGAGGATTAACAGCCCCAAGACTAATTAACAGTTCATCTATGCTGTTCTCATCTAGGCTGTCCTTGAATACTGGAATACGGTCACCGCACCATCTTGGTTTAACAACAGCTTCACCCTTACGGGTGATTACAATATGAGAGTCTTTCGATTCACCCACATGAGTCATTACAATATCAGAGCTATTTAGTTCATTATCAATGTCTGTATCTTCAGTCAAATTAGAATTATTCACAATATTAGTACATAAATGCAAACAAATAGGTTTATGAATGTCACTTAATATTGGATCAAATGTTAAAACGTTAAAATCAACGACTGACCTAAATAATGTTGGTGAAATAAGTGCATAATCAATCATAGAGTTAGAGTTATTACAAGTTGGTTGGCCAATACCACAATCAGTACCAACTCTACCATTTACAAAGAAGAGCTCTAAACTTCTACATAAATCTAATAACCTATTACCATACTTGTCAATTTTATGTTTATCCTGTGAACATCTTATAGTAGGGATATTACATTCTTCTAAAATATGTAAGCTATTCAACGGTAACTTATCATCATCTTGTAGATTGAGAACATCAAGAATATTATTATCAATAACAACATATTCACTCACATTACCAGTGTGTGCATTAAAATCACCAATTAAACAAGCCTGTAAATCATTATCAAGTAGTGTATTTTCAATGTCATTAAACATATCAATATTGCTATATATACTATTATCAGGTGGTATGTAAACCACTCCAAATAAGGTTTTTTGCAATAACAATCTTTCATCAATCGTAAACCAAAAAACACAATGACTAGAATTAGTAAAAGGGTCATTAACATGAACATATTTACAAAAGAAATCTCTCACAAAAACACAGATTCCACCCGACCTTGCTTTACAATTTTGCCGATTTACAGGTGGTAACAATTTATAACCATCTAATTCAACCTCATCATAATTATCAAGTTTTGTCTCAGTTAGACATATAATACCATAAAGAGAAATAAATTCTCTGAAATCAGGATTTCTTAACTTTGATACAAGCCCACATACATTTAGAGCTAAAACCTCCAATTTACAAAATGAATCATTTACATCTTTATTTTTTATAACTTTATTTGCTTTTTTAGACACATTTTCACACAACTGAATTCCACCATCACTATATTCCCCTCCATCGTCCCCCTACAGCTCGGCCAGACCCAACTTCTGATAATCTACATCCTGAAATTCTATTTTGAATAAATCATCTGGTGAACTAATCACTGCCTTAGTACCATTCTGCAAATAACAGATAATCTTTCCATCCCGCGTGGAGGCCGACTTGACCTCTTCACATTTACGCACCATTTGAAACAATTTAAATCGCAACTTGGTCAGATCTTCGTTAATAAAGACATTCTTGTAATCAGTGTTTTTCAGGTTTTTGCGTCCAGACAAAAATTTAATCTTCAAAGTTCTGTTCATAAACCTCACAATGATTTGGCGATTTTGTCCAGGGCGTTTTACTCCTAATCTATGAACGTCATTGAAGGAGGAAACGTCAATAACCACCCCCATTGAACTAGCAACTTGTATAATTTTGTCTACGAGGTTTTCCTCTGTGCCCTCACCCTCGGGGATCCCTGTAATTCTGACATTCAATCGAGCTGTCGTTCCTTTATTCGAGTTATCGTTCCTTACGAAATCTCAAAAGTTAACTTCCACGTAGAAACAAAAATTCTTGTCAGTATGTCAGAAGAGATTTAATAAATTAAAAAAATATCAATAAGTAAAACAAGTTAGCAAAATGACCTTTATTACACACGGGTTTCGGGTTTCAGTGGTATCGGACGTACGAGAGAGGGTACGAGACTTCAGGATCACCTTTGCGCTTTATGTTAAGAAGATCTTCATTAGTTGAGTGTGTTAGTGTGCTACCCGGAAACCGGTGTTTACAAAACGTAGAATTTTTTTTTCTTCGACAATATGTTCAGCCATGTTTGTTAAAAAATCCTAAGTACACATTTTATACCATAAAGAGCTCGCTTAAGCTCGCATAATATGAAATCGGCACGGCCATGAATGCTCGTTCATCTGAAAATTATCTGACAATTTCATCAAAAAGTTACGAGATTTTTTGGGCCGAGATATATTAGGGACGACTTTTTTTAGGGCCGAATCTAGTCTCATTCAATCGAGCTGTCGTTCCTTTATTCGAGTTATCGTTCCTTACGAAATCTCAAAAGTTAACTTCCGCGTAGAAACACAAATTCTTGTCAGTATGTCAGAAGAGATTTAATAAATTAAAAAATATCAATATAAGTAAAACAAGCTGGCAAAATGACTTTTATTACACACGGGTTCCGGGTTTCAGTGGTATCGGACGTACGAGAGAGGGTACGAGACTTCAGGATCACATTTACGCTTTATGTTAAGAAGATCTTCATTAGTTGAGTGTGTTAGTGTGTTACCCGGAAACCGGTGTTTACAAAACGTAGAATTTTTTTTTCTTCGACAATATGTTCAACCATGTTTGTTAAAAAATCCTAAGTACACATTCTATACCATAAAGAGCTCGCTTAAGCTCGCATATAAATAGATACCCCGCTAAATTACTCGTGTTTTGGGAGAAAATTATTCATTATTCATGCGCAGTTGTTGAATGTTGCAGACGACGGGTTTTCATATTTGTAAACAGAAAACGATCGACAATTGCACTTGGAATCTATCGCTAAAATTCATTGAGGTTCGCATATTTTGTTATCTTATGCCTGTAATTGGAAAGAATATGATCTCCTGGTTCTATGCATATGTAGAACACATTGAAATTAAAACAAAAACAGTCAATATAATACATTTTCCTTACCTTGATCTATGTCAAAATCCGTGATGTACCTTATTCATTGAAGAGTCCAAGGAATTCCGAATGCAAACTGGCACACATTTATGGTATGAATAAAGGAAAGGTTTTTATGTCGTGTGTATTATGTACAAATAGATATGTGAACGTAAATGAATGAATGCTCTTTCAATTTTAACAGTTGTCATTAAATAATTTACACTAGAAAGGTTATTATGATGTTCGAAATTGTGTCTGGACCTAGGTCACAGAGTGACTAGAACGGGGTCATGAAAATCTGTTCCAAGTTAAAACCCGTAACAATGCATTGAATAATATATGGGCTATGATTCAAAAGGAATATTGGTGTTTAATCTGAAATATGAACATGCAATCAGCTTCATCAATTTGGTCAAATTTATAAATTATTATCAAATACCACGGTCAATATCATCGAAATTGTTCGTAATTGCGTTAGTGGCGGTGAGGCTAACGTGTACGGATCATCGTATTATTCAAATTTTAGGACTTCGTCCTTCAAACAGGTTGCCTGTCTCATATTATTTAGATACGGATCTTTTTTAATATATTTTTGAATAATAAAAAAGTTGGTAATTTTTCATTCATTGCTATTCCGAAAACTTCATTTATCTTTCTGTAAAGTTATTTTTAATGTTTTATTTAATTTCAAGTACATTTCCGTCCTCTTCGAAGGCCGCGCCTTTTCATATTAAAAATTTTCAGTTTTTATTCGGTCATCCGTACAAAACAAACCCAGTAGTTGACCAATGATATCTACACTGTTTCTCGCGTGATTTATCAGTTGGAAGATATATTCCGAATGCACCACCTTAAACGGAATAATTATAGTATACTACACAATGAAAAATACGAAAAACCTCGAACGGAAATCTTCCGCAGATCGTATAACGTGTTTCCTTCCCCTATAAAAAAATCCCCTGATTTGAACAACAGCACCAGCATGCCGACCTTTGCAATTTACACAAATCTCACTAAAGAAAAAATTCCTCCTAATTTTGTACTTGATGCTTCAAAATTTATTGCAGAAAGATTGGGAAAGCCGGAGTCTGTAAGTGTTGTCAATCAATGGGAACAAAAAAAAAAAGAGTACATTAAATTTGCTGGGAAAAGGGAGATAATCTGATATGACATAAGAAAAAAGGGGGTTGATTTGATTTGATTTTTTGTGTTTAACGCCACTATCGGCAATATTTCAGCTATATCATGGCGACCAATTTTAGTGATGGAAGAAGCCGGGGTACCCCAGACTTTTTGAAATTTGTTTTCATTTTGCTGGACCTAGTCATAGGTCTAGCACCCAGGAATTTTCTGCTGGACAGGCCAAGCAATGTCATACCGTTATTATTATTTTAGTCTAGCAGAGGGCTTTCTGTATTTAACTTCATTAGTACTGGTAGAGGCCTAAAAATAGGATGACCAGTCACTATCCAGAATAAACCAAAAAGTTGAAACCATGCACCAAAAAGGAGTAGCCAAATCTAGCTAGGGATACCCTCAAACTTTGAAAAATTGTCCAGATTTAAAACATAATTTTTGAAATTTTTATTGAGATTACAATAACAATATTCTAAAAGTTATTAGACTCTCTCAATCTCCAGTTCAATTTCCCTATGCAGTCTCTCAATCATGTTCTTAGCTGGGGTGGCACTGGCCGTTTTACGTTTGCCCGGCTGAGCTCCGTTGTAATGCTTCAGGAACGACCACATTTTTATGATCGACACATTGCCATGTTGCCGGAACTATAAACAAAATTATAAATAGAAACGGATTCGGTGAAGGGAACGATACAAATCAGGGACGCGTGTCACTGGAAAAGATCATCTTACGCATCACAATATATTCAAATATATTTATTTTCATGACAGTTACCAATAATATTTACCAAAAACAGATAAAATATCACGTATTCAATCCGAGTTGACTGAACTTGTTCCGGTATTTACAATACGACCTGCGTTTCCGACTTCCGTTAAAAAAGTAAACACATCATTCAAAAATGTATGGCGGACATGGGGACCGGCATTACCGACGTTGTTGGCGGACCTCGTGATTTTCTGCCCCCTAGGTCCGATGAATTTCAAAAACTCTGGTACCCGAAGAGAACCACCGACCATGGGCAAGAAACTGGTAAACTTTATTACTTGCGGTTGCGAGTCGAGTACACCCTTTTTGTAATTTACAAAGCCAGGCTCACACCAACGCCATATTGGTGATAGACTTGTATGAGTTGTTAGGTAATCCAAGAAAAAAGGGGGAATTTGATAGCATCATTTTGTATTTCAGTATGTGACTACGAATACATCTGTACTTAGATACGATAACGTAACCCTCAGTCCGCTTTTGCTCCCAGCGAGGGTTACGAATCGGTCCCATTCAACGTATGGGAGGAGCGCCCGGAGTGATTCACACCGGGCGGTTTTTTGTCCTAATTCCGTTGTTAGTGGTTGGAAAAATTAACGGGGGTGAAAGATAAATATATTTAGGTAAACCTTGAGGTGTTAAGTAAACGCTGCATCAATCCATGGTAGACTTATATCCATCTGAAAATTTGAATGCATGAATTTGATGAAATCTTCTTTCTGTCCGACATTTTGTTTACAAATTGCTATTTCACATGCACTTGCCTCGTTTTGGAGATATCCTTATTTGGATCAATCGTAGTAAATCATCGTAGTAAAGTTTTTCATATTTGGCATTCAGATCCATATATGGATAGGCTCCGCCCATCACAAGAGTATACGTAAGGTGCCATGGCGGACAAGAAACAATTTTCGAATACTAAATCGATCGTGAAGGTAGAAACAGGTATTGTAACACTTATTTCGTATTGCCATTACTTAAAAATTGTAGGGAATAATAAGTTATGACCAGATATGCAAAAAGAAAGTTGAAATATTCACTTAACGAAAATTTTAATTTGCTCCCATACGTTGAATGTAGTTCTAATAATAAAACCCTAAATGCTCGCTTACTCGCAAGGGTTATAACGGCGTATCAACGGGATGCCATTACACGTAGAGATTAGCCGCCGAGATTTTTTGCGCTCGCTTACAGAGTTTCTGACGCCTGCATTTATCAATAATAAGACATAACCTTTCCTTTTGTCCATTATTATAACAAGTTTTTATCACCTACCAGTATTTTAGAATGTAATTCCCACAAAATAAAAATCCATATTTACTTTTACTCTGAACATTTTGAATTTCGTCATTTCCGGCCTCACTATTTGGATGTCGATACCATATTTGGCGATTAAGGCGTGAATGTTTACATCAGCCGTCGTAAGCATCGTAGTAAGAAATACCATATTTAGAAAAGCTCCGCCTTCCGTAGTTTCCGGTTATGACAAACGATCGATAAATTTGAACAAGGTTGTTGCTACCTTTGAAAAGCATATATTTCTCAGCCAAACCGATTTAACAAGGACTGGGATCATCAGTAATAGTTATAATGAAATGTTTGAAGTGTAAATAGTGAGTTTTTATGTTTCAACTGCAACTTTTTTGTTGCTCCATTGTGACGAATGGGACCGCGTTGTAGCTCTGCCGAGACACAAGTTTGTTACAGGAGCTACATTATTGCAGCTAGTTGAATGGGACTGATTCGTAACCCTAACTGGAGCACAAGTGGAATGAGGGTTACATTATCGTATCTAATCTGTACCAGATAGTGAGCTTGTTCCATTGTAATTGCAGTACAAAACAGTAAGAGTATTCTTGTACTACATAATCAGTTACCAGGGGCGGAACCACGGGGGGGGGGGGGGGGGAATATGATTTTTTGGCGATTTTTCACACGAAATACCCCAACAATTTTCGCGCCTCCCTCCTATCAGCGCAATATTTTTCAAATGTGCCCCCACCTAACTTGAAATCCTGGATCCGCCACTTGTACCAGATAATAAGTTTCTCCTCTTGTATTTCAGTATGTGACAGAGTACACTTGTACCAGATAATAAGTTTCTCCTCTTGTATTTCAGTATGTGACAGAGTACACTTGTACCAGATAATAAGTTTCTCCTCTTGTATTTCAGTATGTGACAGAGTACACCTGTACCAGATAATAAGTTTCTCCTCTTGTATTTCAGTATGTGACAGAATACACTTGTACCAGATAATGAGTTTCTCCTGTTGGTTTTCAGTATGTGACAGAGTACACTTGTACCAGATAATAAGTTTCTCCTCTTGTATTTCAGTATGTGACAGAGTACACTTGTACCAGATAATAAGTTTCTCCTCTTGTATTTCAGTATGTGACAGAGTACACCTGTACCAGATAATAAGTTTCTCCTCTTGTATTTCAGTATGTGACAAAGTACGCTTGTACCAGATAATAAGTTTCTCCTGTTGGTTTTCAGTATGTGACAGAGTACACATGTGCCAGATAATGAGTTTCTCCTCTTTTATTTCAGTATGTGACAGAGTACACTTGTACCAGATAATGAGTTTCTCCTGTTGGTTTTCAGTATGTGACAGAGTACACCTGTTCCAGATAATGAGTTTCTCCTCTTGTATTTCAGTATGTGACAGAGTACACTTGTACCAGATAATAAGTTTCTCCTGTTGGTTTTCAGTATGTGACAGAGTACACCTGTGCCAGATAATGAGTTTCTCTTCTTTTATTTCAGTATGTGACAGAGTACACTTGTACCAGATAATGAGTTTCTCCTGTTGGTTTTCAGTATGTGACAGAGTACACCTGTTCCAGATAATGAGTTTCTCCTCTTGTATTTCAGTATGTGACAGAGTACACTTGTACCAGATAATAAGTTTCTCCTGTTGGTTTTCAGTATGTGACAAGAGTACACCTGTACCAGATAATGAGTTTCTCCTCTTTTTTTTCAGTATGTGACAGAGTACACTTGTACCAGATACTGAGTTTTTCCTGTTGGTTTTCAGTATGTGACAGACTACACCTATGCCAGATAATGAGTTACTCCTCTTGTATTTCAGTATGTGACAGAGTACACCTGTACCATATAATGAGTTTCTCCTCTTGTATTTCAGTATGTGACAGTTAGAGTACATCTGTACCAGATAATGAGTTACTCCTCTTGTATTTCAGTATGTGACAGAGTACACCTGTACCAGATAATGAGTTTCTCCTCTTGTATTTCAGTATGTGACAGAGTACACCTGTACCAGATAATGAGTTTCTCCTCTTGTATTTCAGTATGTGACAGTTAGAGTACACCTGTACCAGATAATGAGTTTCTCCTCTTGTATTTCAGTATGTGACAGAGTACACCTGTACCAGATAATGAGTTACTCCTCTTGTATTTCAGTATGTGACAGTTAGAGTACACCTGTACCAGATAATGAGTTACTCCTCTTGTATTTCAGTATGTGACAGAGTACACCTGTACCAGATAATGAGTTTCTCCTCTTGTATTTCAGTATGTGACAGAGTACACCTGTACCAGATAATGAGTTACTCCTCTTGTATTTCAGTATTTGTCAGAGTACACCTGTACCAGATAATGAGTTTCTCCTCTTGTATTTCAGTATGTGACAGTTAGAGTACATCTGTACCAGATAATGAGTTACTCCTCTTGTATTTCAGTATGTGACAGAGTACACTTGTACCAGATAATGAGTTTCTCCTCTTGTATTTCAGTATGTGACAGAGTACACTTGTACCAGATAATGAGTTTCTCCTCTTGTATTTCAGTATGTGACAGTTAAGAGTACATCTGTACCAGATAATGAGCTACTCCTCTTGTATTTCAGTATGTGACAGAGTACACCTGTACCAGATAATGAGTTACTCCTCTTGTATTTCAGTATGTGACAGTTAGAGTACATCTGTACCAGATAATGAGTTACTCCTCTTGTATTTCAGTATGTGATGGAGTACACCTGTACCAGATAATGAGTTTCTCCTCTTGTATTTCAGTATGTGACGGAGTACACCTGTACCAGATAACGAGTTACTGCTCTTGTATTTCAGTATGTGACAGTTAAGAGTACATCTGTACCAGATAATGAGCTACTCCTCTTGTATTTCAGTATGTGACAGAGTACACCTGTACCAGACAATGAGCTTCTCTTGTATTTTAGTATGTGACAGTTACAGTACATCTGTACCAGATAATGAGTTTCTCCTCTTGTATTTCAGTATGTGACAGTTAGAGTACACCCAGATCAGATGATGAGTCATGGTGGGTCAACAGATTTGTGTGGTAGTGTAGAAGTATACAGTATTGGTGCATTAGGGGAAAAGAACAGTGAACATGCTGTTGAAGTAGCAGCATTCATTGAGAAAAACCTAGGCATTCCTAAAGACAGGTAAAGCATGTTGTTCCACTTGTCGTAAACACTTCCTGTTCCTCTCCTCATTCACGACTTATCACCGGGTTTGTAGCTAGATTAACATGACGGGTGCTACTAGTGGAGCAGGAACTGCCTACCCTTCCGTAGCACCTGAGTTCACCCTCGGTTTTTAGTGTGGTTCGTGCTACTCAATCTTTAGTTTTAAAGGAAAAGGCCATGGTCTTAACAAGTTAGCATGAAAATTTAAATGACAGTAAATAAAAGACATTTGTGCTAATGCATGTTAAAAAATAGTATACCGTAAGGTAGAATTTGATGATTGAAGTTGCCTGTAGCACCAGATAATGGGGACCGCCATTTTTCAAAACTCTTCAATGTGGAGGAGACAAAATGCATAATCCATTATCGGATTTATACTGCCTGTGACGTCGTACAATCGGTATGGTATAATATATCAGCATTGATCAGGTGCAATTTTATCATTAAAAATTATGTAAATCGTAAAATAACGTTGTATATTTATCTTTTGATATTTACAATATCATTATGGCTTCATGTCAAGCATTTTATTACACTAAAGCACGAAAAGGGAAAGTGTGAGAAGATTTTTGTTTTGTAATACCGGTCAGGACTATCCTTGTCAACACATCGGCCAGTGACCACGAAAAACACGGGAAAGTACGATAGCATTGGCGACAAAAAAGAAAAAAACATGTATATGCATAAAATAAGTTAAAACTGACAGTTATTTAACCTACGGACATTCACATAAAACATGAAATTATACGTAGATACACCCCCCAACTACAAATAAACTCATCTGTTTTATGAAAATGTAACATGGGATGGGAATATTAAGAAAAAAATTAGGACGATATACAATTGTAAACATAGTATTGCAGTTGATCTGATATTAAAACATAACCAAAAGGGCACGATGTTGGGAAGAGTCAGATAGATTATTTATTCAAATAATAGGAACGGACTGTGTGACGTCACATGAAGAGGTGTCATGGCCGCTTACACTACGACAGGAAATTCCAAATATTCATTTTTAATTGGGCATATCAATGTTAATAAAGGTGTTTTTTGTTTATTAATTAGTTACTTACAAATAAAAAGTTACAATGTATTGAATTATAACAATTGTTCAACTGACTGGTTTTTTCTTTTAAGTGTATGTTTTGTAGATCGATGTTTGTCCTTTTGTTCTTTTTCTTTTGGCCATTGTGTTGTCTGTTCTTCTTCGATATACAGATTCTGATTACCCCTTTGGTATCTTCAAACTCTTCTTGTTAATATTCTTGAGTTTAAGCAAATTTTATGATCCTTTTTTACTTCCATATACCTGAGTGAGTATATTTTATATTCAGTTTGATTTGTATGTAGATGTACTTAACATTTCTCACCCCTTGGATAAAGTAGTCCGTTAATTTAGGTGGAAAAAGATTTTTCAATCTTACACAGGCTCCTGGGTAAGACAAGCTACACTATAAGCATTTTCCCACATAATTGTTTTCAATTTCTGAAGTAAATTGTTGTCGATTTATTGATATACATCCATGTCATGGCAGTATTTGAAATGTATTTCATAGTAAAATATATAGGCCATATCCTTAAATGATACTGCAACAGTGATAAATACCTATTCAATAAAAAATTATTTGACCCACATTTCGCATCATCCGTAACTATTTTTCTTAGAATTTGGTCAAAGGGAGGTAATTTTGTATTTACTAAAAGTAAGCAAGCATTGACAGTGTAGAAAGGAATGAGCAAAAGAGTCAAACACTGTGAAAGATACAAAATCGTAAAATCTGAGACAACCTCGGGTAAGATTTAAATCGTGTCTCAGATTTTATTATTTTGCACATCTGCCGGTCGTACATGTCTACCACAAAACAATTAAATAAGAAATATAAATACACAGTGAATGTCATTAATTGCACCATGAGTAAATATATCAAAGTAATAAATAGAAGAATAGAACAAAAAAGTAAGAATGGCCCATATTTTGACCTAACAATTTTGTCAAGGGATAAAGAAATATCAAACACCTGTTCAATTGAATAACTTTGTAACATGAATGGATTCTTTTCCTTTGATCTTTTTATTGTTTATAGACTAGAATGTAATCAACAGCTAAGAACTATGAAATAATACACGCAGATAGGAGATATTGCACACTTAAATCTGGGCTGTAATTTTATTACTTTCAGAGAGCCGTGCAATAGTCAACGACCTAGATGTGATATTGCATGGCTTCATGTTACAAACCATTTATATTACGTTTTTTTTCTAGTTAAACGGTTAATTCTATCATGATGTCCTCCATTGGCTATATAAATAAATTCATGATAAAACTCCAGATATATTTTAATTCACACATGTGCATTGATGAACATCATTCCTTAGCATTCGATTGTTTAACCGTTTAACTCTGAAAACCGTGGTATAAATATTACTTGTATGTAGTGATGGTAGTAAGTGTAGATAAAAAAATGTAAATGTATATAGCAATGACATATTCTGTGTTTTTATATTACATAAACAACAATAAACAATCCAGAGACGTATGTAAATAAACGTTAGAGAAAATCGAAGGGACAATCAAAAATGGACAATCCAGAGAAACTGGCAACATAGGGTACACAAGACGAAGAAAAACTAATTCGATATGTGTTGGACACCACTATGCACAAACAAACCCAAATAACGTAAACAAGACATGAGCCCTCCTACAAACAACTGAAGGTAAAGATGAACCGAATATCGTTTTTATGCGGATATCGTACCAGACATCATTTGGCTCAAGACATAGCTCGAAGAAAAAGAAAACAAACCAGAACATAGAAAACATATCTTTAGCTGTCTCAAAACATATTTGTTGTTAGATATAAAACATCTGTTTTACCCATTTCTTCTTTATACATAAATTATAATGCATGGTATATTTACAAACAAATACAGTGAAACCAGTCTAACCCAATCCCTGACTAGAGAGTGGTAAAGAGGGGGTATGAGCACGTAATAATGTGAAATAAAACTGAATTTCACGATGAACGAAAAATAATTTTTATCCTTGTACGGAATATATTTGTCTGTGTGCACGAAACAGTGAAAAACGGACCTGAAACATGAAAACACGTTAAATAAAAAGGACAAACAGGTTGAACGAAAATAGGTCTTTACCCCTCCTCTGAATAATGCGGAATATGTATAAAAACCCCATTAAGAAATCTTGTACCAGGGTTTAATTGCTACTATGACTTAGACACCAGTGTACTATCTGATACAAGGTTCTAGTTAGTATTAATGTCTAAGACACCAGTGTACTGTCTGATACAAGGCTCTAGTTAGTATTAATGTCTAAGACACCAGTGTACTCTAATACAAGGCTCTAGTTTGTATTAATGTCTAAGACACCAGTGTACTGTCTGATACAAGGCTCTAGTTTGTATTAATGTCTAAGACACCATTGTACTGTCTGATACAAGGCTCTAGTTTGTATTTATGTCTAAGACACCAGTGTACTCTCTGATGCAAGGCTCTAGTTAGTATTAATGTCTAAGACACCAGTGTACTGTCTGATACAAGGCTCTAGTTTGTATTAATGTCTATGACACCAGTGTACTGTCTGATACAAGGCTCTAGTTTGTATTAATGTCTAAGACACCAGTGTACTCGGATACAAGGCTCTAGTTAGTTTTAATGTCTAAGACACCAGTGTACTCTCTGATACAAGGCTCTAGTTAGTATTAATGTCTAAGACACCATTATACTGTCGGATACAAGGCTCTAGTTTGTATTAATGTCTAAGACACCAGTGTACTGTCTGATACAAGGCTCTAGTTTGTATTTATGTCTAAGACACCAGTGTACTCTCTGATACAAGGCTCTAGTTAGTATTAATGTCTAAGACACCAGTGTACTGTCTGATACAAGGCTCTAGTTAGTATTAATGTCTAAGACACCAGTGTACTCTGGTAGAAGGCTCTAGTTTGTATTAATGTCTAAGACACCAGTGTACTGTCTGATACAAGGCTCTAGTTTGTACTATCACTAAGACACCAATGTACTGTCTGATACAAGGCTCTAGTTTGTATTAATGTCTAAGACACCAGTGTACTCTCTGATACAAGGCTCTAGTTTGTATTAATGTCTAAGACACCATTGTACTCTCTGATACAAGGCTCTAGTTTGTATTAATGTCTAAGACACCATTGTACTGCCGGATACAAGGCTCTAGTTTGTATTAATGTCTAAGACACCATTGTACTGTCTGATACAAGGCTCTAGTTTGTATTAATGTCTAAGACACCAGTGTACTCTCTGATACAAGGCTCTAGTTTGTATTAATGTCTAAGACACCATTGTACTCTCTGATACTAGGCTCTAGTTTGTATTAATGTCTAAGACACCATTGTACTGTCGGATACAAGGCTCTAGTTTGTATTAATGTCTAAGACACCATTGTACTGTCTGATACAAGGCTCTAGTTAGTATTAATGTCTAAGACACCAGTGTACTCTCTGATACAAGGCTCTAGTGTGTATTAATGTCTAAGACACCAGTGTACTCTGATGCAAGGCTCTAGTTAGTATTAATGTCTAAGACACCAGTGTACTCTGATACAAGGCTCTAGTTAGTATTAATGTCTAAGACACCAGTGTACTCTCTGATACAAGGCTCTAGTTAGTATTAATGTCTAAGACACCAGTGTACTGTCTGATACAAGGCTCTAGTTTGTATGAATGTCTTAAGACACCAGTGTACTGTCTGATACAAGGCTCTAGTTTGTATTAATGTCTAAGACACCAGTGTACTGTCTGATACAAGGTTCTAGTTTGTATTAATGTCTAAGACACCAGTATACTCTCTGATACAAGGCTCTATTTGTATTAATGTCTAAGACACCAGTGTACTGTCTGATACAAGGCTCTAGTTTGTATTAATGTCTAAGACACCAGTATACGCTCCGATAGAAGGCTCTAGTTTGTATTAATGTCTAAGACACCAGTGTACTCTCTGATACAAGGCTCTAGTTAGTATTAATGTCTAAGACACCAGTGTACTCTCTGATACAAGGCTCTAGTTAGTATTAATGTCTAAGACACCAGTGTACTGTCTGATACAAGGCTCTAGTTTGTATGAATGTCTTAAGACACCAGTGTACTGTCTGATACAAGGCTCTAGTTTGTATTAATGTCTAAGACACCAGTGTACTGTATGATACAAGGCTCTAGTTTGTATTAATGTCTAAGACACCAGTGTACTGTCTGATACAAGGTTCTAGTTTGTATTAATGTCTAAGACACCAGTATACTCTCTGATACAAGGCTCTGGTTTGTATTAATGTCTAAGACACCAGTGTACTGTCTGATACAAGGCTCTAGTTTGTATTAATGTCTAAGACACCAGTATACTCTCTGATACAAGGTTCTAGTTTGTATTAATATCTAAGACACCAGTATACGCTCTGATAGAAGGCTCTAGTTTGTATTAATGTCTAAGACACCAGTGTACTGTCTGATACAAGGTTCTAGTTTGTATTAATGTCTAAGACACCATTGTACTGTCGGATACAAGGCTCTAGTTTGTATTAATGTCTAAGACACCAGTGTACTGTCTGATACAAGGCTCTAGTTTGTATTAATGTCTAAGACACCATTGTACTGTCTGATACAAGGCTCTAGTTTGTATTAATGTCTAAGACACCAGTGTACTGTCTGATACAAGGCTCTAGTTTATATTAATGTCTAAGACACCATTGTACTGTCTGATACAAGGCTGTAGTTTGTATTAATGTCTAAGACACCATTGTACTGTCTGATACAAGGCTCTAGTTTGTACTATCACTAAGACACCAGTGTACTGTTTCGTACCAGGGCAGGGTTTAATTGGTACCGTGATTAAGACACCAGTGTACTTTCTGATACAAGGCTCTAGTTTGTATTAATGTCTAAGACACCAGTGTATTGTCTGATACAAGGCTATAGTTTGTACTATCACTAAGACACCAGTGCGCTGTTTTGTACCAGGGCAGGGTTTAATTGGTACCGTAATTAAGACACCAGTGTACTTTCTGATACAAGGCTCTATTGTTTGTATTTATGACTAAACGTATGACAAACCTCATCGGTGGAGTAGTATTCAGTGTGCTATCCACGAGTGCGGTGGATCGTGGGATCGAGCCCTGGTCGGGTCAAACCAAAGGCTATAAAATTGGTATTTGTTGCTTCTCCACCAAGCACGCAGCATTAACTAGATAGAGCAAAGACTGGATGGCTCGGAATCAGAATAATGTGTCCAAGTGGGGCAACCTGTCTACCAGCGGACTGTTTTTTCAGTGAGCTTGCACTATAAAAATCTAACTCAGCGTGGCGGTCTAGTGCAAAGCGGACCTCATTGTCATCTCATTGAAAATTAACTTGTTCTCGCCATGATATTGCTGAAAAATTGCTGAATTTGTGTCGAGCAACAATCACTCAGACGCTGAAAGTATGACACATAATTCATGTATTAGTTACTTATATAGACAGTGTTTTCCTACATACCTAAGTAACCTTTGTATGAATCAATCCATGTAATGTATGTAGCATGTAGCCATTGTAAAATGTTTATTATGATATTATTTATTTTTTCAGATTTTATGTGACCTTTGTTGACCTTGAAAGAAACAACATTGCATTAAACGGGAAAACATTTGTTTGCTAAAAATGGATTAATCTCTCAGAATAGTTCAAATTCTATACAGAAGTGATCCTTAAATAGGCTTGAATTTATGCAGTTTATATGTGTGTATCGTCAAACGTAATAAAGAAATTGGTATTTGATGTCCATAAATCTTTTAGTAATATTTGTGAAATGTGCTGAATATCAATAAAAATAATATTAAGCGATATTGTTATTTGATATTTACCGAAACCCAGAAAATGTGAATCTATGGAAGTGCACAGTGTGATACACAGTCCTCGCGATGGTCACCGGTCCTCCGGCCCAAGACCAGTAAAACTTTGTTTGGACCAGTAAATCTTTCAATTTTTATGTAGATATATATAATATAAAATAAATTCAAGAATTTGATTTGGAGCAGTAAATTCAAATTTTCATTTCGAGGACTGGATTACATATCCAAATAATGTGGGAAAACAGAACTTAACAGAGCTTTGATTATTTACAGTGTCCAGACTGTCCCTGTCTAAACCGAAACACTGAACAAAAAACGGAATCTTGTACAAACCGTACTTTAAATAAAGTCCAAATGTAAGAAATATTTGTCAATTTAGCCTGTATAAACCAGGTTGCTGTCTATATTGAACACAAATGCTGGTCTTAAGGAGGTTCATTTGGTTTAGTTTTATTGTGTTTAACGCCACTTTCAACAATATTTCAGTTATATCGTGGCAATTAAAGAGGTTCTATTTAGACAGATTTCACTGTACTATTCTAAACGGAAGCTGAATGTTGAATACTTATTGCAAGTGGAATGTGAAGATAAAGAAGGGGCTAGCTTCTTTCGTTTTTCTCTCGAGAAGTCTATGCATAAAGTCTGCTTCACAAGAATAAAGGAACAAGTCGGAGAGAAAAGGGGCACAACTGGTACTGATAGGAATGTCCACTATCCATTGAAAAACTTGTCCACTAAACAACAAATATGTTGTCAATTAAAAACTCGGGCATTGTGATGATGTCACTTTAAGGGACATTTTTTTTATTAGGATCAGATTGGTTTTATTAAAAGAAAAAAGATTCCTTCCTTAAAACAAGTTATTTATTTTTACCAACTCTGGGGATTCTTTTTTATGACATAAAGTTAAACTATTTGTTTCATCTGCCTTTGAGTTTATAGTTGTGTAATAGTTGTGTAAAGGTAAGAGAAGTAAAATATTTCATGGTATTGCATTTGATCAGAGTTCGCGAAATTTGTCACTCCTGTCAGACATGACCAGCAATATTCGGGCAGATTTTGCTATGGACTTGCACAAGATTGGAATTTTGCAATAGAAAATTAATGAGGACTGCCATTTTTGTTCACTAGGACCACCAAACCCATATGCAATTTCGCAAACCCTGTTTTATGTTGATTTAATTAGAACAGTTGGGATCTTGTTTTCCTATATTGTAATATATGGGACAATCCTTAGAAATCTATTTCTCAATTTCCAAGGTATATTGTGAAATCTTAATGTAAAAGAACTGAGCCGCAAGTGATACAGTTTACCAGATGATTGCCCGTGGTCGGTGGTTCTCTCCGGGTACTCCGACTTCTTCCACCACTAAAACTGGTCGCCATGATATAGCTGCAATATTGCTGATAGTGGCAATAAACACCAAAAATCAATCAAAAACTCGATCATAAAAGAACTGTATTTTCTGTCAAGGCTTGCAATTTTAATGTCGGGCGATAGAATTCAAAATTGCAAACAACACCATATAGCACGTACTAATTATAACTGCATGTACATAACTGGAAAGATATTCACCAAGTCTACTTTATTAAATGGGGGAGGGGGTTGTCAATGTGAAATCTAAATTACGTCTCATTGATTTACAAAGGATTTAAAAAAAAATATTGCATTTTCCAGAGAATTTTTCCAATTGGTTTACACAAAAAGGTTAAGTAAAGGGCGAAAACATAAACAAACGAAAAAACACCAAACACGAACGCTCCTTTAGTAAAACATATAATCAAAATAAGTCAATGAAGGATCGACACTTACTGCTTAGGAAGAGTGGGGAATATAGGTAATGGCTTGTGATATACACAATAATATGGCAAACATAATATCAGTGGTACTGAAAGTGCTTAAGGTTATGATTACGATTTCGAAGAGAAACAAAAAGACGCCTAACACCAACTAAAGGCTATCCAGAACCGGAATCGCTCACCTGGTTTTTCATGCACTGTCTGGGTTCAAGGTATTTATTGTCATCATGTACTTGTATGTTCCAATGAGAGTCCTGTGATATGTTAAAACCTCATTTTCATTTTTTATATTCATTAATGTATATATCCCATTGAAAAACACAATATTTAAATACTGACTCTCTCACTCAGAGCCTCACAATTCAATATAGACCTATATTATGATATAATACTATTCACTGCAACCTTTCTATAAACATAGAAACGTAAATATGCTGAATATGCTCTCCGATATCGCCAAAAACTCGCGTTAATCTGCTGCTCTGATGACGGAGGTCATAGGCTAACCAAACAGCCAGTCTCCAGGATATAGGCAAATCAAAACAGTTTGCAGGATATGGGCAACTAAACACTTAGTATGCTGGTTATAGGCCAATCACACAGTTAGTTTGCAGACTTTGAGCCAATCATCTAGACTGCAGGATATGAGCCAATCAAACACTTAGTCAGAGTTTGCAGACAATGAGCCAATCACATACCTAATATGATAGCTATCAACAGTTCAAACAGCTAATCGGCAGGATATGGGTCAACGAAGCAGCTATTATGTGGGATATATGCCATCAAACAGATAGTCTGAAGGCAATGGACCAATCAAACACTTAATCTGCAGTCAATTATCCTATCAAATAGCTACTATGCTGGCTATGAACCATTCAAACAGCTAATCTGCAGGATATTGGCCAATCAAACGTTTAGACTACAAGCTATCGGCCAATCACACAGCTAGTCTGCAGGCTATGAACCAAGCACACAGCTAGTTTGCAGGATATGTGCCAACCAAACACTTAGTCTGCAGGTTATGGGCCAACCAAACAGTTAGTCTGCAGGCTACGAACCAACATCACAGCTAGTTTGCAGGATATGTACCAATCAAACACTTAGTCTGCAGACTATAAACCAACCACACAGCTAGTTTGCAAGATTACCAACCAATCGCTTGTCTGCAGGCTATAGGCCAATCACCCAAAACTAGTTTGCAGATGTTGACCCAACCAAACAGCTAGTCTGCAGGCTATGAGCCAATCACACAGAGAGTTTGCAGAATATGAACCAACCAAACACTTAATCTGAAGGTTATGGGTCAATCACACATCTAGTTTGCAGATGTTGGCCCAATCAAACGGCTAATCTGCAGGCTATGAATCAATCAGGATATGTGCCAACCAAACACTTAGTCTGTAGGTTATGGTCCAATTACACAGTTAGTTTGTAGATTTGGTCCAATCAAACAGCTAGTCTGCATGCTATGACCCAACCACACAACTAGTTTACAGAATATGAACCAACCAAACACTTAGTCTGCAGGTTATGGGCCAACCAAGCACTTCGTCTGCAGGTTATGGATAAATCACACAGCTAGTGTGCATATTTTGGTCCAATCAAACACTTAGTCTGCATGCGATGGGACAGTTAAACACTTAGTCTGCATGCGATGGGACAGTTAAACACTTAGTCTGCATGCGATGGGACAGTTAAACACTTAATCTGCATGCGATGTGCCAATCACGCCGCTAGTTTAATTTTTTTTGTATCTATTTACGCATACTTGTATCCAAGACGATATCCATATCAGATGATGTTCGTGTCGTTTAACAGTAACACGACGGATGTCATTAGTGGAACATAAACTACTAACCCTTCCGGAGCACCTGAGTTCCTACCCGGTTTTTAATGAGGTTCGTGTGGCTTGATCTTTAGTTTTCTGTGTAGTGTTTTATAGATCGTTGTTGTCCTTTTGTCCTTCTTCTGTTGGCCATGGTCATTGTGTTGTTTGTCCTTCTTCTGTTGGCCATGGTCATTGTGTTGTTTGTCCTTCTTCTGTTGGCCATGGTCATTGTGTTGTTTGTCCTTCTTCTGTTGGCCATGGTCATTGTGTTGTTTGTCCTTCTTCTGTTGGCCATGGTCATTGTGTTGTTTGTCCTTCTTCTGTTGGCCATGGTCATTGTGTTGTTTGTCCTTCTTCTGTTGGCCATGGTCATTGTGTTGTTTGTCCTTCTTCTGTTGGCCATGATCATTGTGTTGTTTGTCCTTCTTCTGTTGGCCATGGTCATTGTGTTGTTTGTCCTTCTTCTGTTGGCCATGGTCATTGTGTTGTTTGTCCTTCTTCTGTTGGCCATAGTCATTGTGTTGTTTGTCCTTCTTCTGTTGGCCATGGTCATTGTGTTGTTTGTCCTCCTTTGATTTACGGATTTTGATTACCTCTTTGATATCTTCAAACTCTTCTTGATACTTACATGAATTAACATGAATTGCTGTCATACTGTCGCCGTGTGCAAAAATATATATAGTAATTGGATAGACATTGTATATATGCCACCAATGCTTATCAAACAAATGTTTCATTAAAGTTTCAAATCATGTCTACTCAACCAATGTTTTCCATAGCATTCCAACTTTCAATTGGTTTATTAATAATACGATAAAGAAATGTTATTATTCTACTGGCTTGATCTTTAGTTTTCTGTGTAGTGTTTTATAGATCGTTGTTGTCCTTTTGTCCTTTTTCTTTGTGTTGTTTGTCCTCCTTTGATTTACGGATTTTGATTACCTCTTTGGTATCTTCAAACTCTTCTTGATGCTTACATGAATTAACATGAATTTCGGTCATACTGTCGCCAAGTCCAAAAACATATATAGTAATTGGATAGACATTGTACCTATGCCACCAATGCTTATCAAGCAAAGGTTTCATTAAAGTTTCAAATCACGTCTAATCAACCAATATTTTCCATAGCATTCCAACTTTCAATTGGTTTATTAATAATACGATAAAGAAATTTTATTATTCTATTGTCATTTTAGGAATCTAGAATAACCATACTCATGCCACCAATTTCGATGTCTAGCAAACATTCCAATCCTTATAAAGTCCCAAATTACTGTTTCAATATTTTTTTAAAAATCTATCAGGAATGCCCTTCATTTCAATTTCAAATCAACAATAGGCAGTGCCAGATTTAGACAAAAAGAGGCCCCATTCGACAGTTTTGTGTCGCCACCATGACTTAGTTGACCGTTATGGAATATCTGTCACAAATGACCACGGATCTGTTCCACCTGTAAACATTCACCGGTCCTTTCTTCATTCATGACTTATCACCGGATGTGTAACTAGATTAACATGACGGGTGTCACTAGTGGAGCAGGACCATGCTACCCCTTCCGGAGCACCTGAGTTCACACACGGTTTTTAGTGGGGTTCATGCTACTCAATCTTTAGTTTTAAGTGTATGTTTTGTAGATCGTTGTTTGTCCTTTTGGGCATTGTGTTGTCTGTTCTTCGATATTCGGATTTGGCATCTTCAACCTCTTTCACCTGTGAGTCCCCTCCCAATCCCTCACTATCACGATTAGAGGACGATGGAAGAGTGTTTAAAACAATTTGAGCTTAGAGCCTACAGTGCATCGTGACATCACATTCCTCACATATGCTGTCACACCCCACTGTAATCCCTTACATTATGTAGTCATATGACAGTGTCAAAATTATTTTACACCTTAGTCGTATGACCCTCAGATTTTGGAGGTCATAGACTTCAGACTGCCAAGCCTATAGGTAAATCCGACACTGACAATAGCCATAGGACATCAAAAGATTTTTCGTTATTGTAGTGTTTCCTTTGTTAAGTAAGTTTTCTGCTTTTCCAAACTTGTATACAATTTTTCATTCCAACAATGATTTCCAGCCAAATTTTATCGAATTGTATAAAAACTAGCTTCTAATGATTATTCAAGATTTGGGTAACTGCCTCTGCACCATAGACGACAGTCGAATTTAATATAATCCTCATACCGAACCCAAGTAAATGCATTTTTATTCTACTATTGTGAAGGTAATGGTGTTTAACACCACTGAAATGTTTTCCAGGTGTAGCTAGATGGCTGACCCTCACACATACGTGGGCGACCAGCATTATTAAGAGAGTACTTAGTCACAATCTTTATCTTTATGAATAATATATTTAATCTCTAATATCTAAATAATAAGCAAATTCAATTACTTGTTAATGTAATTTAAAATTTCAGGTACTTTTAGGCGAGTTTTCTGTACAACAACACCCCCTCCCCCCACACTATTAACAGTTTACCCATTTCTAATGAAGTGAAGAATGTTATAGGTTATGGTTATGATGTTTAACGCCACTTTCAACAATATTTCAGCTATATCGTGGCAGTCACTTTTATTGGAGGAGGAAACTGGAGTACACGGTTAAAACCACCGACCTGTCGCAAGTCACCGACAAACTTTATCAAATAATGTTGTATCGAGAATATCCCACCCGAGTTGGATTCGAATGAACAACTTTAGTGGTGATAGGAACTGATTGCACAGGTAGTTGTAAATCTAATTACCATACGATCACGTCCAGGAGGACCCTCTAATAATTTGCTTTTTGGGTCACTTTCCTATCTAATGTCTTTTCAAACTTTTCTACCATTCTTTTTTATACCATGAAAACGTGATTTTAGTTTCTCCTCGGCTTTTATTAATGTAAAGAAAATAGGTTTTTCCCAATAATTACGAAATAAGAAGTCGGCTATTTGTCACTGCAGTGATTTAAATTCTATACATCTATCATAATGATTTTTTGTGAGTTGTTCTGCAAGGTTGATCGCATTGAATTTTTTAAAGCATATACACTATTTGTTGTGATATAAATATCTTAATATATTGTCAGGTAATAGTTGTACAAAACACCAAGACAGGTAATATGACATTGAAATGTCCTCTGTAGAAATGGCTTAATATTTGATACCAAAACATAAGGTAGGACTTCTCTAGTATAATTAACCTAAATCTAGTTTATTTTCTATCCATGATATTACAAATATTTAAAGGAGCTGGGATTTAATGTCATTCAATACTAACCTCTAGCAACACCTCAAATGGAAAGATTTTCAGACAGATTTCACGTAGGGAGAGGGGGTATAGTGGTTGAAGATGTTCATGGAGCAGCTCGATACAATCCGGTCTCTCCTTCTGCAAGAAATGTTGTATTATTTAAAGGTCCATTGTGGTCATAATATTTTATAAATATCCGCTATGGCAATATAACTATTTAAATTATATTGTTGATGTATATACTATGTTACAATGGGTCCATCTTTTCTAGATATCAATGATAACGTTCTGATCCATTGTACAGTAACAGAAACAGCGTTGTTATCCTTACAACTGAGGTAATAACCTTTGTCAGTATCAAGGACCGTGACTCTACGATTGATCGTGTACTATAAAGAAACAAGAAAATCAGTGATATATCGCACTGCTAACATTCTATCTTCAGTCAACTTGAACAACGGTGACCAGTTCCACTGTTAAATAACAGAAACACTGATATATATCGTGGTGCTAACATTTGATCTTCAGTCAATATCAACAACGGTTTCCAGTTCCACTGCTAAACAACAGAAACACTGATAAATATCGTGGTGCTAACAATTTATCTTCAGTCAATATCAACAACGGTTTCCAGTTCCACTGTTAAATAACAGAAACACTGTGATATATCGTGGTGCTAACATTTTATCTTCAGGCAATGTCAACAACGGTTTCCAGTTCCACTGTTAAACAACAGAAAGACGGTGATATATCGTGCTGCTAGCATTATATCTTCAGTCAACATCAACAACGGTGTCCAGATCCATTATTAAACAACAGAAACACTGAGATGGCGTGTTGTAAGGCTGTTTTCTGCATCACCGTTTTAAGGTACTAACTATAATAGTTTTACTCTGTAAGCTTAATTGATTGATTGATCATTTCTTTATTGATTGGTTGACATATCACATCATCAAGTCCAACAATCGCAAAATACTAATGAGAACGAACTTTACAAAACGCCTTGGAAATTAAACATCGACCGACACAAATTTAAAGAAAAAAAAATACAATACCAACATATATTACGATTGTCTTGAACTTCTATAAAAATACATTTTAATTAACATTTTTTTTTCTTTGAATAACACTCTATGGATGAAAATATGTTACTAATATAATACTCTTCTAATCGGGTTTATAATTTTAACAGGTTTCGATAGAATACAAAAAAAGTGTTTAGACTTTAAATAAGCAATACAGATGTGTACATTTTAAATGTATTTGGCAGAATAATTAATATACATATGTGTCAATCATTTTACCAAACTCTTGTGATATACCTAACAGTTAAAACTGACATTCAGGGGTTTTATAAAATAGTTGTTTAAACTAGAATCATACCCATAACGATTTTCTTATTTGATCATGATCATTTGTCTTCTATTCTAATTGACATTTCAGTCCCCTTATCGTGTAAGTAAAACTTACATAAAATATTTACAAGGGATCGTACATCAGACACTGCCTATGTATGTGTTCTACCATAATTATTAAAGGAAATCAGATTATGTTTTGTGAATTAAATTACTAAAAAAAAATTTACGTATATAAAACTAAGGTTCTCCTCTCTCAAGCATAGGTAGCATTTGTCGATGTTGGCTATCATGTGTAAGCCCTATGGGTTTCTTGCTCCGGACGATTTTTGATTTGATTTGATTTTTCATGTTTAACGCCACTTTCTGACTTTCAGCAATATTTCAGCTATATCATGGCGACCAGTTTTAGTGGTGGAGGAAGCTGGAGTATCCGGAGAGAACCACCGACCATGGACAAGCAACTTGTAAACTTTATCACTTGCGACTGCGAGTCGAATGCACCCTTTTTGTAATTTACAAAGCCGGGCGCGAACTCACATCGTATTGGTGATAGGCTTGTATGAGTTGTTAGGTAATGCAACTACCTAATTCATTGAGCCACCTGGGCCCAGGAAGACTTTTTAAAACATTTTAGCTTTCAAATGTTTGGACTTGATCGCATACTGATGCATGCTATTCCAGAAACGTGTCTTGTGCAATAAATTTGATACATGTATCTACATTTCTATTAATAAAGCGAGTATAAGATGCTATATACATATATATATGTCATGTCCTTTTAATTGAATTTTGCTTGGAAGATGTTTATCTTTAAAAAAAAATAGATGTTTGTCGGACCCTTATCATTTTTAGCTGGAGTTTAAGTAGATTGATTGAGAAAACAAATAATCATCTAATTTCAATTCGATTGTTTTAAAAGAAGTATTATTGTATTTAAGAATTGAATGCATTTTTTGGTAGTTTTATTGGCATGCAAAAGCGTGGACCGAAACACATTTTGTATGAAGCACGCTAAATGTGCCTCGGTCCACACTTTTACACGCCTATAAAACTACAAAAAAAATGCATTCATTTCTTATAATTACATTTAAATCACACCAAAATTTAATATAGTTGAATTTTTCGTTGTGAATTTTATTTGTTTTATTTGTATTATATTATTTATGATAATATGAAGCAGTCGGCCGCGATACTGGTATTACCAGTATTGTAATATTTACAATACTGGTATTACAAGTATTATAATATTTACAATACTGGAAATACCAGTATTGTAAATATTACAATACTGGTAATACCAGTATCGTAACACTGTACAATACTAGAAATATCAGTATTGTAATGCTACAATACCGAAAATCCAGTATCGTATATATACAATACTGGATATACCAGTATCGTGCATTTACAATACTGGAATACCAGAATCGTTGATCTATACACAATACCGGAAGCTCCAGTATTCTTCATCCAACAATACTGGTAATACTAGTATTGTAAAACACACGATACTGGAAGCTCCAGTATTCTTCATCCACCAATACTGGTAATACTAGTATTGTAAAGCACACAATACTGGAAACTCTAGTATTCTTCATCCAGCAATACTGGTAATACTAGTATTGTAAAACACACAATACTGGAAACTTTAGTATCCTGAATTTATTCTGAACAAAAACAAGACAATAACGAAATAAAATATACTAGTTAAAACATAAATAATTACATTTTTATCAAAATACTAGAAATGGGTTCCACATTCGTTAATTTAAAATTATGAATTCAACTTTCAGAAATATTACGCTACATGTCTTGTTTTATCATTGGTGAATTTATTCTCCCACCCTTTTCTCATTTCTCCCACCTCGCTTCACCTTTCTCCCTTCCCTCTTTTTCCTCTCCCCCTTCTTCTCCTTTCTTCCGCCCCTAGTCTCCTTTCTCCCGGTCTCCCTATACACTGTCCGTCCTCTCATAACAGACGCACAGACAGGACAAAAAAAAACCCAATATGCAGGTACATTCCGCAACTTCGTACCTAATCTTCCAGTATCTACAATACCGATATTACCAGTATTTTCCAGAAAGTAGTATATGGGGACAGTTCAGTTAGCATTTGTGGAGGATCCATGTAGAGGATCCAGAGGATCTGACCATTGCGCATGCTTGACCGGAAGTGACGTCACCGGAAGTCACGTGACTTTTTCCCTCCCTTTTCCCCCGTATTTTCCAGTACTTTTTTTTTCTCATACTTTTTATTTTTTCGTACTTTTTCCCGTACTCTTTTCCCCGTATTTTTTTCCCGTACTTTTTTCGTTTTATTTTTTTTTATTTTTCCCGTACTTTTTCTCCGTTCTTTTTCCCGTACTATTTTACCGTACTTTTTCAAAAGTCGCGACGTTTGAGATCCAACGTTTTAAAATATCAGTGAGTTGTTTTTCTAGTCCCCTGGACGGGTTGGGTGCGCGCATGCGCGGTCTGAAAGGATCAAAAATGAATTTATTTAACCTAAAAGAGGATTGAAATGTTTTATAGTACCAACCAATAATATCACTGGAAATTGAACCAATCAGAAGTCGCCATTTACGGCCGATTATCCAATCAGATTGTAAGAAGAGGGGTGTCTTCCTTTACGTCCGCGTCCTATAACCATAGGAAACTACTACCCTTTTGTTTTCATATATTAGGTGTTCTCTACGACTTCCGCGTCCTATAACCATAGGAAACTATCCCTTGGATTTCGCATGCGCAACCGGAAGTTGTGCAACACCTGTAGTAGTAGTAGTAAGCAATGTTGGTTGGGGTGTTCTCTACGACGTCCGCGTCCTATAACCATAGGAAACCCCGCGTCCTATATTTAGCATGGTTACTACACTAGCCCTGGTTATTTGCCCCTTTATTTTCGTATAGTGTGTATATAGGTTGTGTAGTACTCCAAGGGTGTCTCCGTTCTCACTGTGGTATTTCTAAGAGTCAATCAGTAAACATGACGTTCTCCGTCCAACTACTTAGTCGTGACGTTCTATTTATAAACTTTGTGTAAAACCGCATTCATCGATGACGTCACAGTAAACATGACGTCACAACGTTGCACGAGACGTTCTCTGCCAAATTACTTAGTCATGACGTCATATCATTGGAATGTGAGACAAAACATACTAACCTGACGTTGGTGAATGAACGACAAAATAACGTGACGTCATGCACGAATGTCCCTACCTTATTTCTACGTTTATTCCATTGGATGTCGATAAATTTGGGGCAGTTTTTTTATTATTGTTTTTCAACTTTTTGTCAGCTGAACATTTTTTTTTCAAATACGCATTACTGGTTTGAAATTTAACAAAAGATTTTTTTCGGGTACCGTAAATATTTCATCCGCCAAAGATGGCTACCTGTGACCGAAGGTCACTTGACCCCAACGTCACCCGAGGCATTTCCCCATAATGCATCACTATACGTCATAATAAATTATCCCGATAGGTAGCGCTACTATCTCGTGACTAGGTAACTTCATAACCAAGGCCTTTCGTAACTTATTTCGTAACATCTTCGTACCTTTTTCGTAACTTCGTATCATGTTCGTAATTTCGCAACTTTTTTGTAACTTCGTACCTTTTTCGTAACTTCGTACATTTTTCATAACTTCGTACATTTTTCATAACTTCGTACCCTTTTCGTACCTTTTTCGTAACTTCGTACCTTTTTCGTAATTTCGTACCTTTTTCGTAACTTTGGACCTTTTTTGGAGCTTAGTACCTTTTTCGTACCTTTTTCGTAACTTGTAGCCCTTTCATTTATCTATCGATTTATGGTACTTTCAAATCGATCTTCGTCATTGATAGTATAGAATTAACTGTTAAGAATAGACCCTCACCCAGAAACTTGTTTTTAGTTTCGCCTAACTTCGTAGTGGACCCTAACCCTTGTTGGTCTAGTGATCTTCCGGCTATGGGAACGAAAGTTCCCATATTAAATAATATGCATCCTATAAACATAGGAAACTGCCCCTTGCCCGCCATTTTATTTTCATAATTGCAATATTTATTTCAATAATTACATTTCTTACAAAAGTTTGCCACTTCCAACACCTCTCTTGGATGTCCGCGTCCTATTATCATTTTCTAGCCCTTTCACTGGTTATCTCCCCACCATTTTATTTTCATAATTACATTATTTATTTCAAAGATTGTAAGAATTGAACCAATCAGAAGAGGGGGTGACTTGTAATACGTCCGTGTCCGAACAATATATACGGTGACAGAATCGTCATTGGCATTTTGTCTTTTTGACAGACCATGACATATTCACCTGCGAGCATTTTATTTTCATTATTCGCGTCCTATAACCTTATAATTTTCTACGAACTTGCCCTTTTACTGGTTATCTGCCCCTTCCCCACCATTTTATTTTCATAATTACATTATTTATTTCAATAATTACATTTTTTACAAAGTTTGCCACCACCACCACCACCTCCACCACTTCCACCACTTCCACCACTTCCACCACTTCCACCACTTCCACCACTTCCACCACCACCACCACCACCACCACCACCACCACCCACCACCACCCCCCACCACCACCCACACCACCACCCCCACCACCACCACCACCTCCTCCTCCACCACCACCACCACCACCCATTTTCCCTATCTTTTCACTATTCAACTTACTTTTCCCTGTATTTTCTATCTCTTTTCACATTTCAACTTACTTTTTTTCCTTGTTTTCCATATCATTTCACTATTCAACTTATCTTTCTTTCATAATTTCCACAGCATTTCACTATTCAATTTACTTTACTTCCATATTTTCCATATTTTCCATATCATTTCACTATTTTCTTCCATATTTTCCATATTATTTCACAATTTTCTTCCGTATTTCCCAAATCTTTTTACTATTCGACTTGGGTTTCTTCCATATTTTCCATATCTTTTCACTATTCAACTTACTTCTCTTCCATATTTTCCATATCATTTCACTATTCAACCTACTTTTCTTCCATATTTTTCATATCTTCTCACAATTTTCTTCTATATTTTCCAAAACATTTCACTATTCAGCTTGGGTTTCTTCCATATTTTCTCTATCATTTCACAATTTTCTTCTGTATTTTCCAAATCTTATCACTATTCAACTTGGGTTTGTTCCTTATTTTTCATATCATTTCACAATTAAACTTGGGTTTCTTCCATATTTTTCATATCATTTCACAATTCAACTTGGGTTTCATCCATATTTTTCATATCTTTTCACTATTCAACTTACTTTTCTTCATTTCTTATTCACCCACTTACATAACTCACTCAATGTTATTCCCAGCATAATTAAGTTTTAAAATTCTCCTGTGATTCAAATTTATTTCAAAGAATTCCCATTGCTCTAAAATATATTGTGTTTTCCAGCTATTTGAAAAGAGTACTGGGCAATGTTTTCCAGTTATCAGAAACAAGCATTAACAGATATGATATCTCCTTTATGTACAAACTGCCATGATATAACTGTAATATTGTTGAATGTGGCATTAAACACCATCAACCTAATCTTGTATTTACATTTACAAAGACATATACCTACCTACCTAACTATCTACATTTTTATGAGAATTATAGATTTTATTCAATTTTGGCTAGTTATTTTCCTATCTTGATGAGTTTCAGATTTCCACAATCAAATTTATTTTACATAACAGCCTACCACAGTGTTCTATTTTTAGAGCAGTAAGAAAACTTACTTCCTGAACAGGGTTTTAGTATATATGTACCTGCCAAAGGCAAGCAAATATCTGTATATAAGTTTAAATATATCTATTTTCCTGCCAAGGGCAAGTAACTCTCTGTATATAAGTGTAACAATCGATTTCCAAATAGCCATTTCTTGATACGTATTATATAGTATTTCTCTTTCTGCATAGGTATATGTCCACATACAGAGTTGTAACTTATTCCTCCACATAAAGAGTTATGGCCTCTACTGCAGTGTTAAACCTCCACACACAGGGTTATTCCCCCCTACGACAGTGTTATCCCACATGAATAGTTATGTCCCCTACTGCAGTGTTAAATCTCCACACACAGGGTTATGTACCCCTACTGTAGTATTATCCTTGCACATACAGAGTTGTAACTTATTCCTCCACATAAAGAGTTATGTTCTCTACTGCTGTGTTAAACCTCCACATAAAGAGTTATTTCCCCTACTTTAATATTATCCTTGCACATACAGAGTTGTTACTTATTCCCCACATAAAGAGTTATGTCCCCCTATTACAGATTTACCCCTTCAGATACAGACTTATTCCCCCTTACTGTAGGGCATAATGTAAGCTTAAATAAATTACAGGCAGTATTAATTGTTTTGTAAAAAAAAAAAATACTTTTCCATATTTTTCATATCTTTTCACAATTTTCTTCTGTATTTTCCAAATCTTTTCACTATTCGACTTACCTTTCTTCCATATTTTCCATATTATTTCACAATTCAACTTTGGTTTCTTCTGTATTTTCCATATCTTTTCACTATTCAACTTGGCTTTCTTCCATATTTTCCATATCTTTTGACTATTCAACTTGGCTTTCTTCCATATTTTCCATATCATTTCACTATTCAACTGATTTTTCTTCCATACTTTCCAAATCTTATTACTATTCAACGTTCCTTTCTTCCATATGTTCCTTATCTTTTTTTTTCATTGTTTCTAATGATTCTTTAAAATCAGAATGTTTTTCTCTCCATGTTTGCTGATTTTCCAAGATTAATTCTGTTTTGCTAATTCTGGAAATATAAAAGAATGATTAAACTCCTAACTTCATACGCCATGACTATGGTATTGTGGTGTTTACTCTCAGAACAGTGAAATCTATATAAACATATTAAAACTCTGTAAAACGAATATAACTTGCAACGTTACTTGTTTTCCGCGTACATGACGTCATAAGAAATTTCATTTTACCGTACTTTTTCAAACTGCAACGTTTGAAATGCAACGTAGCTTGTTTTCCGCGTACGTGACGTCATTTTCCTCGTATCATTTTCCCATACTTTAAAAAAAAAAAAATCATTTTCGTCACAGAATCTATTTTTTTTACAAGTTTTATTATTTTCCTAAATTTTCATTTTCGGCCCAGAAGGTATTTTTACTATCCATACTACAGCATGTTATAGCTTCTCAAAGCAACCACATTAATACAATGTTGCTCAATGAGATGGTCTTAGCTCCTCTACAAAAGCTGGAGATTAAATATGAATTTTCTTACCAATCTACTACCAGGCTGAAATATATTGATAAATTTGACCAATTACTGATCATCCACCAATGAACGTCTACGGTTGATAACACTGTACGATCGTTGATACATTTCACCATTTTTATCTGATACTATGTAGTAAAACATTTCCCATCATTCATAAAAAAAGTCATCATTAACTAACTAGTGTCCAATTAAAATGTTTATAGTATTACATGCGTGGATCCTGTTTACGTGACACAGACAACAATAGGAGTGACTATATTACATAAAATACTTTACAGTATAGAGGTTCTCAAAACAAAAACAAAACGGATTATTGGTTTTCAAAATATAATAGGATTCTTCATCATTACTCTGTGAGTATTGCCGCTGCTGTTGCTCTGTGCTACCGGAAGTGATGTCATAACCGGAAGTGACGTCAGTCACGTTACCGCAAGTGACCCCATAACCGGAAGTGACGTCAGTCACGTGACCGAAAGTGACGTCACAGGAAATGACGTTATTTTCCCCGCGCTTTTTTCTTACTATAGTAGTAGTACAAAATGTCCCCATACACGGAAAACGAGAGGATACTAAACGAATAATCAGAAACCGTAAATCGAATGACAAACAACACAATGACCAAAAGATACCAAAGGAATAATCAAAGCAGAAACCGTAAATCGAACGATAAACAACAAGAAAAAAGCGCGGGAAAATTACGTTATTTCCTGTGACGTCACTTTCGGTCACATGACTGACGTGACTTCCGGTTATGGGGGTCACTTCCGTTCACGTGACTGACGTCACTTCCGGTTACGTGACTGATGTCACTTCCGGTTACGTGACTGACGTCACTTCCGGTTACCTGACTGACGTCACTTCCGGTTATGACATCACTTCCGGGAGCACAGAACAGCAGTTTACATTATGCCCTACAGTAAGGGGGAATAACTCTGTATCTGAATGGGTAAATCTGTAATAGGGGACATAACTCTTTATGTGGGGAATAAGTAACAACTCTGTATGTGCAAGGATAATATTAAAGTAGGAGAAATAACTCTTTATGTGGAGGTTTAACACAGCAGTAGAGAACATAACTCTTTATGTGGAGGAATAAGTTACAACTCTGTATGTGCAAGGATAATACTACAGTAGGGGTACATAACCCTGTGTGTGGAGGTTTAACACTGCAGTAGAGGACATAACTATTTATGTGGGGATAAAACTGCCGTAGGGGGGCATAACCCTGTGTGTGGAGGTTTAACACTGCAGTAGGGGCCATAACTCTTTATGTGGAGGAATAAGTTACAACTCTGTATGTGGACATATACCTATGCAGAAAGAGAAATACTATATAATACGTATCAAGAAATGGCTATTTGGAAATCGATTGTTACACTTATATACAGAGAGTTACTTGCCCTTGGAAGGAAAATAGATATATTTAAACTTATATACAGATATTTGCTTGCCTTTGGCAGATAAATATATACTAAAGCCCTGTTCAGGAAGTAAGTTTTCGTACTGCTCTAAAAATAGAGCACTGTGGTAGGCTGTTATGTAAAATAAATTTGATTGTGGAAATCTGAAACTCATCAAGATAGGAAAATAACTAGCCAAAATTGAATAAAATCTATAATTCTCATAAAGATGTAGATAGATAGGTAGGTAGGTATATGTCTTTGTAAATAAAAGATTAGGTTGATGTTTTTTAATGCCACATTCAACAATATTACAGTTATATAATGGCAGTTTGTACATAAAGGAGATATCATATCTGTTAATGCTTGTTTCTGATAACTGGAAAACATTGCCCAATACTCTTTTCAAATAGCTGGAGAACACAATATATTTTAGAGCAATGGGAATTCTTTGAAATAAATTTGAATCACAGGAGAATTTTAAAACTTAATTATGTTGCGAATAACATTGAGTGAGTTATGTAAGTGGGTGAGTAAGAAATGAAGAAAAGTAAGTTGAATAGTGAAAAGATTTGGAAAATACAAAAGAAAAGGAAGTTGAATAGTGAAAAGATTTGGAAAATACAAAAGAAAAGTAAGTTGAATAGTGAAAAGATCGGGAAAATATGGAAGAAATGTAAGTTGAATAGTGAAAAGATATGAAAAATATGGAAGAAACCCAAGTTGAATTGTGAAATGATATGAAAAATAAGGAACAAACCCAAGTTGAATAGTGATAAGATTTGGAAAATACAGAAGAAAATTGTGAAATGATAGAGAAAATATGGAAGAAACCCAAGCTGAATAGTGAAATGTTTTGGAAAATACAGAAGAAAATTGTGAAAAGATATGAAAAATATGGAAGAAAAGTAGGTTGAATAGTGAAATGATATGGAAAATATGGAAGAAAAGTAAGTTGAATAGTAAAATGATTTGGAAAATACATACGAAAATTGTGAAAAGATATGAAAAATATGGAAGAAAAGTAGGTTGAATAGTGAAATGATATGGAAAATATGGAAGAAATGTAAGTCGAATAGTAAAAAGATTTGGGAAATACGGAAGAAAATTGTGAAATAATATGGAAAATATGGAAGAAAATAGTGAAATGATATGGAAAATATGGAAAATATGGAAGAAAAGTAAATTGAATAGTGAAATGCTTTGGAAATTATGAAAGAAAGATATGTTGATTAGTGAAATGATATGGAAAACAAGGAAAAAAAGTAAGTTGAAATGTGAAAAGAGATGGAAAATACAGGGAAAAGTAAGTTGAATAGTGAAAAGATGGGTGGTGGTGGTGGTGGTGTTGGAGGAGGTGGTGGTGGTGGTGGTGGAAGAGGAGGTGGTGGTGGTGGTGGTGGAGGTGGTGGTGTTGTTAGTGGTGGTGGTGGCAAACTTTTGTAAGGAATGTAATTATTGAAATAAATAATGTAATTATGAAAATAAAATGGCGGGGAAGGGGCAGATAACCAGTGAAAGGGCTAGTTCGTAGAAAATAATAAGGTTATAGGACGCGGATAATGAAAATAAAATGGTGGGGAAGGGGCAGATAACCAGTAAAAGGGCAAGTTCGTAGAAAATCATAAGGTTATAGGACGCGGATAATGAAAATAAAATGCTCGCAGGTTAATACGGTCATGGTCTGTCAAAAAGACAAAATGCCAATGACGATTCTGTCACCGTATATATTGTTCGGACACGGACGTATTACAAGTCACCCCCTCTTCTGATTGGTTCAATTCTTACAATCTTTGAAATAAATAATGTAATTATGAAAATAAAATGGATAATAGGACGCGGACATCCAAGAGAGGTGGTGGTGGTGGAAAACTTTTGTAAGAAATGTAATTATTGAAATAAATAATGCAATTATGAAAATAAAATGGCGGGCAAGGGGCAGTTTCCTATGTTTATTGGATGCATATTATTTAATATGGGAGCTTTCGCTCCCATAGCCGGAGATCACTAGGCCAACAGGGGTAAGGGTCCACTACGAAGTTAGGCGAACCTAAAAACAAGTTTCTGGGTGAGGGTCTATTCTTAACAGTTAATTCTATACTATCAATGATGAAGATCGATTTGAAAGTACCATAGATCGATAGATAAATGAAAGGGCTACAAGTTACGAAAAAGGTACGAAAAAGGTACTAAGCTCCAAAAAAGGTCCGAAGTCACGAAAAAGGTACGAAATTACGAAAAAGGTACGAAATTACGAAAAAGGTACGAAGTTACGAAAAGGTACGAAGTTATGAAAAATGTACGAAGTTACGAAAAATGTAAGAAGTTACAAAAAAGTTACGAAATTACGAGATAGTAATGCTACCTATCGGGATAATTTATTATGACGTATAGTGATGCATTATGGGGAAATGCCTCGGGTGACGTTGGGGTCAAGTGACCTTCGGTCACAGGTAACCATCCTTGGCGAATGAAATATTTACGGTACTCGAAATTTTTTTTTTGTTAAATTTCAAACCAGTAACGCGTATTTGAAAAAAAAATGTTCAGCTGACAAAAAGTTAAAAAACAATAAAAAAAAAACTGCCCCAAATTTATCGACATCCAATGGAATAAACGTAGAAATAAGGTAGGGACAATTCGTGCATGACGTCACGTTATTTTGTCGTTCATTCACCAACGTCAGGTTAGTATGTTTTGTCTCACATTCCAATGATATGACGTCATGACTAAGTAATTTGGCAGAGAACGTCTCGTGCAACGTTGTGACGTCATGTTTACTGTGACGTCATCGATGAATGCGGTTTTACACAAAGTTTATAAATAGAACGTCACGACTAAGTAGTTGGACGGAGAAGTCATATTTACTGATTGACTCTTAGAAATACCACAGTGAGAACGGAGACACCCTTGGAGTACTACACAACCTATATACACACAATACGAAAATAAAAGGGGCAGATAACCAGGGCTAGTGTAGTAACCATGCTAAATATAGGACGCGGACGTCGTAGAGAACACTGAAACCAATATTGCTTACTACTACAGGTGTTGCACAACTTCCGGTTGCGCATGCGAAATCCAAGGGATAGTTTCCTATGGCTATATGACGCGGACGTAAAGGAAGACACCCCTCTTCTTACAATCTGATTGGATAATCGGCCGTCAATGGCGACTTCTGATTGGTTCAATTTCCAGTGATATTATTGGTTGGTACTATAAAACATTTCAATCCTCTTTTAGATTAAATAAATTCATTTTTGATTTCTTCAGATCGCGCATGCGCGCACCCAACCCTTCCAGGGGAAGCCCTACGGGTGACGTTTGAATGGATATTCCGCAAGGAACATGAACTGTGCTAGAAAAACAACTCACTGATATTTTAAAACGTTGGATTTCAAACGTCACGACTTTTGAAAAAGTACGGTAAAATAGTACGGGAAAAAGAACGGAAAAAAAGTACGGGAAAAATAAAAAAAAGCGAAAAAAAGTACGGGGAAAAAGTACGAAAAAAAAAATATGAGAAATAAAAAAGTACTGGAAAAAAGTACGGGATAAAACGTACGGAAAAATACGTGGGAAAGTAAGGAAAAATGTCACGTGACTTCCGGTGACGTCACTTCCGGTCAAGCATGCGCAATGGTCAGATCCTCTGGATCCTCCACATGGATCCTCCACAAATGCTAACTGAACTGTATCCATATACTACTTCAGAATCTTCCAGTATCTGCAATACTGGTATAACCAGTATTTTCTAGAATCTTCCAGTATCTGCAATACTGGTATAACCAGTATTTTCCAGAATCTTCCAGTATCTGCAATACTTGTATAACCAGTATTTCCCAGAATCTTCTGGTATCTGCAATACTCATATTTTGGCAATGACAAGTATCTTCTAGTATTGCAGATACTGGAAAATTCTGGAAGATACTGGGATACTAGTATTTACCAGTATCTGTACCAGTATTGCAGATACTGGAAGATTCTGGTAAAATACTGGGAATACCAGTATTGTGTACAATACTTGTAATACCAGTATCGCGGCCGGCTGCTTCATATTATCCGAGATTATTTGCTGTTGGAAATTACTACGCCATTGGTTGTTTACATCTGACATTGTCATGGAAGCACGTGCAAATTCGGGTTTGAGTTTTATTGGGATGTAAATCATCTCTTTTATAATCATGTGACAACTTCATAACCAATCATATTGTAACATTTCAATGAAAAACGGAAGTAATGTAATTATTCTAATATGACTATAATTTTCTGCTTTACAGAACTCAAGAACACACAGATTATGGAAGCTCTTAACAAGGTATGTACAGTGACGTAGAGTAAAATGAAGTACGCACAAAGTAATTGGCGCGGGGTGGAATGCTAATATAGCCATGGATGTCTACGGGTGCAACCGGGTCAAGGGATGTTTCTGGTGGGGTCAGGAGCCTGCAGCTCACACAATTAAGCGAACTGAAACATGGAAATTTGCAACAAATTCAAAAACATATAAAACAATCTTTCACTCCCCCCGTCCCCTTCTGATGGAATCATATCCTTTTAGTACTGTCCGTTAGTAACCAAACATGATTTTGCTAGTTTGAAAAAAAAGCTGAAATTCATTTCATGAAAGAAAACAGATTGGCAAAGCGAGTCTGCCACCTCGCGAAGCGAGGTGCCCTAACGGCCGGGGTTCTGGGGTCGTTCAAGGCCCCCAGAAGATCTGGGGTAAATGGTACAAAATCCTGCATTCTGGCAGTCTCCTGGCACTTAGGTTGAAAGCTAGAAAACACTATATTTATATCATGAATTTAAGGACAAGAGACATCCTTTACTGAAATTCACAGGAAGCTCACATTTAAAAAAAATAGCAATGTGACCAAAAAATAACTTTTGACTCCTCCTGTGCCTATTTTATCAGATATGATAAAATTACCCACCTGTTACAAATCCTTACAAAGTTAGAATATTTTGATCATCTTGGATTCGATTAAACTTTTACATCCAGTCTCTGTTCTTTATTCACTAAAGTAAATACCACTAAAATCTTCATGATAAAATTGTTTTTAAAGTTGTTCAAAACATAACTACAAAAATATATACCCGCGGCCGGCATAGTTTAGTTTTTATTGCAAAGTTCACAATAAGCATGGCCCCTTGTCTTAATCTTCCGTATACATCGGCCAATTAATTCTTCCCCAAATTTTTTTTCCCAACCATTCCCACTTCCAGACGTTCTTTAATCCTTTGGGTAATGTCTTGGTATTAAAATCACGGTCTACAACTACACGAGAAGACATTCCTACATGTCAAAATAAAATCAGACACGATTGCGGTCAGTACTGTAACAAAACTTGTCATTGGATGATATGAAATATTGGACCAATCAAATCACTTGGCTGTTTCTAAGTTCAAAAACGATCGTAACGGACACGAAAAAAATCCGTTTTTGGCAGATCTGAAAAAACGGAAATGACGACAAAAAATCGGATTTTGCCTATCTCAAAAGCGGAATTCCGCTTAAAAGCAAAAAAAAAAAAAAAACAACATGTCTGAGTAACACAATTTTGCACTAACAACTCCTACAGTTGGTTATCATATTGCGAAGATTATCGGCATTGTAAAGGAATTCTATCGCTTCTGTCTCAAGCAGTTGAATTATATATTATTGTATTGCATGAAATTTTCACTCGCGATTTGTGGAAGACACCTAAGATTTCTAAAGATGACTTTGATTATTAATGATAATTTATCACCCATTTATCAGTTTTCATGTAGCATACATTTACTATCATTTGACCATGTTAATTTTTACTTTGTTTATGTTTAGGATCATAGTGTATTAGGAATTGACGCTGACAAATTTTCAAAGACAGTACTGTTATTTTTATTCAAATACAAGACAGATATCTATCGCATATGATCGTCATAAAAAATCATGACATCATATGAAAATGTTCACTATAGGACGTAAACACGATTTTATCACAACATCCATGACATGTACGGTTCAATTTCGGATCAAATCTAGCAATAGTTTATATCAACAGTATGCAATGTCTTCTATTGTCCATCATATTGTAATAATTAACATGTTGGATTTCAAGAATTCATATGGCAGCTCATCACACTAGAATCCTTAGTTAGGACATGTCTTGTTGATTTGATGTCACACATCAGCCAATGAAGGAACGTGTTATATAATATTTGATTTCTTTTTATCAGCGTTTGACAAATATCTTTTACTTTTATCATTTTACTTCAGGCACTTGTTGTGGCTGTAGCAAAGGGGGATGCAAAATTGGTACAGAAGTGTCTTCAGAAAGGTGCTGATATTAACTGTGAAGGTGGTATTATTGTAAGTAGTATGGTATATATATGTATTGCATAAATTCTGAGATTTTTAACATAAAATATAATTACATGTATATGGAACAGAACATCAAGTGTATGTAAATTCATAGTAAACTGGTAAAAGTCAAGAACACCTCACAATGAGCCGGGTATAAAACTACCACATGCTCTTAACAAAATAACTTAATTAAAAGTGAAAGCATAAACAGTACATGCAATAACTGTCGACAGTAGGTATAGAAACCAAGGCAAATAGCAATGTTTAGTTGATTGCACAAGCTATCTTTTGGAACGGTATTTTACAAGCCCAAATAGAAGACAATATGGAAATGGGGTCAAACATTTAGAATAGTGGGAGCTATGTAAAGATTACAAAGGGAATAACGTCAAGAACAAATATCTTTCTGTAAAGTTTGTAACTGAAGTCCAAATATCTTGTAACAAGATGAACATATGATACACTGATATTATGTTTGCTTTCGAGATGATCCGGCCTTAAAACAATCCGGCCTTAAACAAATGCGGCCTGAGTTGATACGGCCTTGGTTAATGCGGCCTCAGTTAAGAATGATGTGTATCTATGGATATATACGATACATTAAACAAATGATAATTAATTGCAAGAGAACATCTAAGGAATTTCGCTTGTTGACAGCTTGGTACATCAACCTGAATTGTTTTTCTAATCATCAACTTCAATGGAAATGATTTCCGTCATTGACATTATTACCAAAAATTACTAATTAAAAAATTGTTAAAATAATTAATTTTTCCTCCCATCTTAGTACAAAATATTTATCTATATTTGGATCTTAAAAATAATGTTTTATAATAATAAAGCTTTCATTTCGAAAAAGGTCTAAAGAGAATCTGAAATTTTGTATATTTGAAAGGTATATATATATATGATTGTTTTTCCACGCAATTATCAAATTATATGTTTTTCTTAACTCATTCGACACAAAGGATCATGTGAGATATTGTTATCACTTAGCATCAGTAGTCGTCGTCATCTGTCGTCTGGTAAGCTGCAACGCTCTTTCCTGAAACAACTGGGTCCATTTTTAGGAATCATGCTTCATAGGAATGTTCAATGTATGGTTCGGTGGCATCTACAACATTTATGTGTTTTTCCGATCGGAAATTCACAACAGAAACACGAGGTCTGAAGGTTAAACAGGGGTGTTTTTTGCCGTATGTGCAGCATCTGTTATTCAATGGATATTTATGATTCTAATCTATCTGTTCATTTTAAAATTCACTTTTATGTAGCAGGGGTTTCAAAGTTTTTTTTATAATAGGAGGTACTTCTTAAATTCTAGAAGGTACCTAAAAAATTAGGTTGAGGGCCGTAAGGGGTCCAGGGGCGACGCTCATGAAATCTAGCATTTTGTGGACCAAAACATGTACTCCAGAGACTGCAAAACATTATTGAAAGAAAAATCCCATTAACTTTCTCTTTAGAGTTCAGAAGATTTCACCAAGAGTGAAGATCATGCATAATGGATCCCCCCCCCCCCCCCCAATTTCTTTATTGAATATTTCAGTTTACAGACCTCAGCCAATATTATTCATAGATAGTCCGCCATATCATAAAAAAACCCAAAAGGATCATAAAGAGCTACGGTTCCGCAGCTGGGATTGACCAAGCTATTGTTATCAAAGCTTAAACTTCTCAAAAATATTTTGTTGGCTTTGTCCTTTTCTTTTTCACAATACCTTTGCTTGTGTGTTTTTTTTAACTTAATTACCAGTAATTAAACTCATCAAAGACCACTGGCACGGATCAAGACATACAAGTGTCATAATTAATGAAACATATATACTTAATTTGCAATCATTATTAATAAAATTTATAATTTTAATAAATAGATCAGTACAAATATAATTAAACAAAAACAATATATATTGTTACTTTCACGACTTATGTGCCAAAAAAATCAAAAACAATATATATTGTTACTTTCACGACTTATGTGCAAAAAGAAAATGCTCGAACAAAAACGATTCGCGGGAAGACAAACAGTTAAATTATTTTGGAAAAAAAGTGGGGCCGGCGTTATTTTTTTTATAACGGAAGTTAAACAATATGGACGGACAGTACGCCCCAAAATGATTCAACCCAGGGTTTTAAATGGATAAAAAAAATCGCACAAAATATTGTGTAGTCATATATTCATAATACATAATGATCATACTTATATTACTGAAGATTACACTAGTTTGTGCTTGAACATAATTTGTAATCGGTAGTTTTTTATTTTGAAATGATGTCAGCTTTGTTCCGGTCCGAGTTTTACACAAGGATGAAAAGATATTGGGGCGAAAACATATCTATTTACCGCATGCGCAAACTGCTATTTACGATTCTAAGGTAAAGTTATTTTTAAAACAGGGAATATCCCGTCAACTTGGTCGTGACGCAGTTGTTCGATTTGAATGCGAGAATTCAGCAATTGACGTGATCATTAATTTTTTATGAAAAATATTCCACAGGGCTATCGTACTTGTGGTTTTGACCACCGCTAATTTTGGGAGGTTCAGTAATTTCTGCCGGTACTATACACGATCTCAGACGGGTAAAAGTACCGGGTACCGGCCCACTTTGAAACCTGAAACCCCATTGAATGTAGTACCCAGTAGATGTTGTAATGCTCTTAATCTTTCTATGAGGTCATGACATCAGAATTGATTAAATACCCAAAAAGTTCATACCTTGATAAGGTTTGTTTTTTGTTTCAGACTCATTTAGAAATGTCATGGTTGTGTTTTATCAAACAGATGTGGACTAACTCTTATAGTTTCCAAGATAAAAGTGGTCAAAGGGAGTCAAAAAGGGATAATTAAACACTCAAACTGATAGCTTTTTGTTCATTTGAAGTTCTTTCATTGAATTCCTGTTCACAACTACTTGTTTAAACATTTTCAGGATATAAAAGGGGTAAACATTGGACAATATTCTGATATCTCCAAAAAATAATGACAATTGCACATTTTACCTTACACTGTAAATATTTTTTTAGATAATCAGACTTTGATGATAGGTCTAAATTTGTAGAACTAAATAATGACAAAAGGTTATCACTGGGATTTGAGTATGCTGTTTTGGCATGTCCCAAATAAATTGTTTTCTTCCGGGTGAATCAGTGAACTTAAGGTAATGATACACACGGCTAACTCGAATAATACTGCGCCCTCTATTGGCACTATTGCAAAGCGTAATATAACGACTGGATTATTCGGGTTAACACATGGCATGCTTAAATATGAATTCGTGACAACTTGGACCAAAGACAACTCGGACCACTGTTAAGACAACTCGGACCACTTCTTTAAGACAACTCGGATCACTTCTTGAAGACAACTCGGACCACTTTTTGAGGACAACTTGCACCAATATTTAGGGTAAAATCAGAATACTTTTAGGTCAGTTATAACCACTTTTTAAAGACAACTCGGACCACTGTTTAAAGACAACTCCGACCACTTTTTAGGACAACTCGGACCCATTTCAATGGCAATTCATCCCGTACCACTTAATGCCAATTGATACTCTCACAGGCAAAAATTGACAATTTCCTTTAATAATTGTTTATCTGAAACACGATTTTATTCAATTATACTTATTTTTTCGTCAAATTTCCAAAAATTACTACATGTATGTAGAAAAAAACCCACATAATATTTTTTTTAAATTTTATAATACCTTTATTTTTCACCCTGAAAACGTCAAAATATTGTGATAAAGGAAAAAAGGATCACCATAAAAATCAAGAAAGTAATATTCAACATTCAAAACCCAACAAACAAAACAGAGTACATGTAATTGTGTAAAGTGATTCTAATTGAGTGTTATAAGTTGTCAAAAAATGTGGTCCGAGTTGTCCTCAAAAAGTGGTCCGATTTGTCTTCAAAAATTGGTCCGAGTTGTCTTCAAAACGTGCTCCGAGTTGTCTTTACAAAGTGGTCAGAGCTGACCTAAAAATGGGGCCGATTTTACACTAAATATTGGTTCGAGTCGTCCTGGAAAAGTGGTCCGAGTTGTCTTCAAAAAGTGGTCCGAGTTGTCTTTACAAAGTGGTCAGAACTGACCTAAAAGTGGCTAAAAATGGGTCCGATTTTACCCTAAATAATAGTCCGAGTTGTCCTGGAAAAGTGGTCTGAGTTGTCTTCAAAAGTGGTCCGAGTTGTCTTTACAAAGTGGTCAGAACTGACCTAAAAGTGGCTAAAAATGGATCCGAATTAACACTAATTAGTGGTCCGAGTTGTCCTGAAAAAGTGGTGCGAGTTGTCTTCAAAAAATTATCCTAGTTGTCTTTAGAGAATGGTCAGAGCTGACCTAAAAAGTGGTCTGATTTTACACTAAATATTGGTCCGAGTTGTCCTAGAAAAGGGGTCCGAGTTGTCCTTAAAAAGTGGTCCGAGTTGTCCATAAGGTGGTCCGAGTTGTCTTAAAAGTGGTCCGAGTGGTCTTGGTCCGAATTGTCTTTGGTTCGAGTTGTCCTGTTTCCTTAAATATCAGTAGAGACTACATTGTACATTTATATATATATTTGCAGATTTGTAATTAATATGAGGCAGGTGCAACCTGAAACGCTCCTAAAGAACAGTATTTTTTCTTCTTGTTTACAAAATATCAAGCTTAAAAATAACACTACAGCTGCAAACTTTGGATTTCTTGCTGCAGACGATCGCAATGAATGAGAATGCGCAGTGGCAAATGATTAAAGATTCAGTGTTATTCGCTTTGAGTTCGGGATTTTCCGTTTCATTGTTTCATTATTATTTGAAAAAAAATCGACTAGAGGTATATTGTTCTGTATTTCTTCTTTTTTCTCGTTGCATCGATCACTTTTTTTGCTACTCGCGTATTGTTTATATTGGAGATAGTTTAGGTCACGTGATTTGTCTCTTAATTTATTTCCGTTGGCATCCATAGTTTAGATCACGTGATTTGTCTTTTAATTTATTTCCGATTGGCAGCCATCTTGTTGAACATTTTGAAGTGCATTTTTGTCGTCGGGTCGATTCTCAGTGGAATAATATAACAAGACGCAGTGAGTTCTAGCATTTATTTCAGTTGGAATATTTCCATATTAAATAGACCCTGTAATGACAATATAAAATATATAAATAATGGATCAAGAAAGATAACTCTTGATAGTTTATATATGCTAACATTGGAATAAAGTAAATTACAAATATGACAAGTTTCTATTCCATTATTCTAGCAAAATTTGTATTCTCTACAAATTATTTATATACCTGCTCATGGTTCTCATGGACATTTACAAACATTAAATAAGTGGTATTACATGTTCAATAATGGGTTCACATGAACCAAACAAAATAATAGCAAAAATAAGAATAAACTAAGCATTATAATACTAAACAAAATAATAACAAAACATAAACATAAGCGAAGCAAAAATAAGCATAAGCTCAACATTACAATAAAGTAAAATAAAAAAGTAGCAAAATTAGCATCAATAAGCAAAACTATAAAAACAATTATCTTTACCTCACACTGGGGTGCAAAGGTCTTGGAATACAGTATGTACCTCAGATCACAATACATGTATCAAGCTGTTCATCAGTATTTAATATATCATGGCAACCTGAATATAAAAATAGGTTTATAACTATTGTGCTCAAAACATGCACAATTACACAAAACACAGTTTACACATAGAATTGTTAATAACTCACCTTCTTAATATTTTAATGGTAAAAATAGTATTATGCTCAATATTAAACTCATATTTCATAGTTCCAAATATTGTTTCATTTAACCTTTAACATTTTATTGGAATTAATATGTTTAATAAGTTTATCACATTTTAATAGCATTTAATATGTTAAAATAAGTTTATCACAATTTAATATTCTTTATAAATCAGTCAACTCAATCTCACCGAGAAAGTTATTTTTATAGACAATTAGTAAGTTTAGTATAAATACCTTAATGAATGTTAGTGGTGCCAAATAGAAATATCATCAGTTCAAGCTGTTTTAAATAGTCATCAACAATTGGATCCAAAAGAATAGTAGTTGGCAATATGTCTGCCTTCCAAGATATGAAAAAGTAATAGAATGTCTCAAAGAACAAAAGAATTTCCCACCAAAAAATCAGGTGACTACTATAACCGATGAAAGGAAATAACTGGTCAAACTGACCTCATTTAATCAAATATGCGAAGAAAAGATACATATCAGGGTCACCTTTGTGAACTTAGGTCATAACCCGAATTAGAATACAAAACATAACACAAAGTTGCAGACCTTATTAATAAGAGGTTTTAAATATTATAATTAAATGAAAAAAATATTAAAGTAATTATATGAACATATTTTATTTACAAAATATATTTTATGAACATAGTAAAAATGAAAAATTTAATTATTTACAAACTGTCAAAATTGACTCTTCCACATACTCCCCCCACCTGAAAAATGGCGTCCCGTCATTTCACGTGGAAGTATGTGAAGATTCCAATATTTTCAAAATAGTCCTGCTTGCCTCTGACTGTAATCTATCTAGCAGTGTTGATTCTGAAAGGGAAGTGATGCACTGCACCCTTTCTTTCCAATCAGATAAAGGTCTCTGAATTATTTTGGACATGTCAAACTCACCAGTTCGATAACGAAGAGGAGTTCTTCGTTCTCTGGTGGAACGACGAATAACTGGCTGATTTTTATCTTCTGAACTAGCTGAAGCTCCTTCCTCATGAGGTGGTTCCTCCTGAACTGAGCTTTGGTCTTGCGAAGCGCTTCTATCTTCTACAGGAATGTCTTCCTCTGAGATACTTGAAGTACCATCAGAAGACTGGGCGTCCCCATTAGTCTCACCTGCTTCATGTTCACTATCACCATCTTGGATCGACAAGTCCTCAGTGATGGTTGAATCACTGTCTCCTGTTCCTATGCTGATATCATATCCCCCCAGTCTGACTCCTCTTCAGATTCCTCTACATTGTCAGTCTAGGTTGATACCAGTTATTTGTTTTTGTCCTTGGCATGTTTTGCTCTAGGTCTGTGTTTCGGTTTCGGTTTCCCAGGAGCCGGTGTCGGTTTATCACTGATGAAACCAATTGGTAGTAGGAGGGTTCGGTGGAGCGTTCTCGTACGTCCTTCGTTGTTCTCTTTCCTAACCTTGAATACAGGAATTCCTTCATTAGGCTGGCTCAAAATTACATATGGGCCATGCTCCCATTTATCAGCCAACTTGTGTTTCCCTTCAAAGCTAACTACTTTCACCAGTACACGGTCTCCTACTTGAACAGTTCCTCAACGGACCTTGTTGTCATAGTTGTCTTTCTGTTTTCTTGCGGCCTTGTTCGTGGCAACTGTCGCTACGTCATGTGCTTTCGATATTCTATCCTTTAGCTCTGTAATGAACGTGGTGGTAATATCCTGCTGGTTTTCCCTCAATCCTAATGCTGCGTCGATGGACAACCTAGGGTTTCGTCCGAACATCAACATGGAGGGTGACTGTCCTATACTTTCATGTCTAGTAGAGTTGTGCGCAAAAACCAGTGGACTGACATAATTCTTCCAGTTCGCCATCTTGCTGGGATCCAGTGAACCAAGCATATCACAGAGTGTACGGTTGAACCGTTCACACTGTCCATTTCCCAGTGGATGGTAACTTGTTGTTCTGGACTTGGACATTCCCATGATTGTACATAGCACTTTGATGATGGTACTTTCAAAGTTAGCTCCCTGGTCTGAATGTATCCGCTCTGGTATACCGTAGTGCAGGATGAAGTTGTTGTAGAAAGCATCCGCCACTGTTCTGGCTAGCTGATTCCTAATAGGTATCGCCATAGCAAATCTGGTAAAGTGGTCAGTGATGACAAGTATATGCTGATAATTTCCTTTAGATGGCTCCAGGGTTAGACATTCCATACAAACTAATTCCAGTGGTGATGTTGTTAGAATGTTGACCAGGGATGCACGTTGTATGGTAGATGACTTCCTCCTGATACAACGACCACATTCCTCTCTCCAAGTCATGATGTCCTGATACATTCCGGACCAATAAAAGCGATCTTTGACCAATGATGTTGTACGTATTTCTTCCGCATAATTTTTTTTCTTACCAGAAAGAATATTATAATAATTAACATTCCACAGTCAAATTATTATGTAATTATTCTTCCTTATCCATAATATTGTTTCCTTATTAGCAGAAGAAATTTTATGGAACATTCAACACATTCAAACATGGCCTGGATGAAATATTATAAGTAGTCGTATAATATATTTTCCGGTACTCATTCTCATACATACATTACACATACATATGCTATCCTTTTAAAAATTGTCCTATTGGTTAATTGAAGGACGTATATGAATTTCGTTTTAATATATATTTGAATTCTACAATGTCATGTAGGAATTTTACATAAATGAAGATTTTAACATGCATCTTTATAAATTTCTTCATTTCAATATATAAATGATTAATTAAACAAATGCATGCAAGTTAAAATGTAGCAAATGTACATCTAATTCAGTTATATTGGCAAATAATAATTTGCATCGATAATTATGTTATATGCACAAGTTATAATATTATATCCACAATCTATAATATTATTTCCACATGCTATAATAATATTTCCAATGGTAATAATATTATTTCCAATGGTAATATAGTTTTGGCCTAGAATATTTTGTCATTAATGAAATATTTAAGAAAATTGTATTGTATTAATTTTTCTGTATGGAATCTATTTTATGGAATATTTTTTCGTTGTAATGTTAATTTTATTATACACATGGAAAATATATTACATGAAATTGATTCCATATGGAAAAATTATTACATAATACAATTTCCTTGGAATAAATATTATGCCGGAACAAATATTTCGTCACATACGGTCTCTTCCAGGATGGCCCATGGCATTATGCATTGCTTCCAATACAATGGGTACATGTTCAAGTGGTAGGAGAAGCTGGCATTTTTCCTCTTCATCTACTGTTGTTACTCGATGAAGTACTCCTTCTATCAACTTCAGATGAATAAACTGTCTTATCAGTGGATTGGGTCCTAATTCTTTCTTGGACGGCTTGGACTTCTCCTTCACATATTCCGCAATAAGGCGTATATCCGGATCCAAGTACTGTGCTCTCTTCCAATCTACTAAGTTGCCAATACCACTGCCTCTGGGTTCTACATCCCCCAATATCACCTCAGGAGTCAAACTATCTACATATGGTTCCTGCGTAATGACATTACAGATGGCCTTAAAGAATTCACTGGTGATTGTCGCTGGTAATCGACTCAGTGCATCTGCATCCGCATTGTTTCTTCCGGGGCGATATCTGATGTCAAAGTGAAATGCTGCTAACGAAGCAAGCCAGCGGTGTCCAGTTGCATCTAGCTTCGCTGAAGTGAAAACGTAGGTGACTGGGTTGTTATCGGTGTATATTGTGAAATCCTGTTGGTATAAGTAGTCCTTGAACTTGTCTACCACTGCTCATTTCAACGCCATGAATTCTCTCTTGTGTGTAGGATTATTCCGCTCTACTTTGCTAAGTCGACGACCTGCATAGCTGATGACTGTCTTCGCTCCATCCTGGTCCTGATACAAACCAGCACCCAGGGCATACCCTGACGAGTCTATCTGGAGTTCGTATGGCAAAAAGGTGCTGGCATATCCTAGGATAGGAGCACTGACAAGATGATCCTTCAATGTCTGGAAAGCTTGATGTTGTGCGTCATCCCATTTCCATTCCCTCGTAGCAGTAGATTTGGATTTCTTCTTCTTGTTCGGTGCTGGTATCAAGTCTGTAAGCGGTTTACTGATCTTGCTGAAATTATGGATAAAGCGTCGGTAGTACCCAACGAATCCCAAAAATCTTCCTAGTCCTCCAGTGTAGTTGGAGTTGGCCAGTTGACTACCTTATCCGTCTTTCCTTGGTCGATCTCTATACCTTTCTCTGATACCACATGTCCTACGTACTTAACCTTACGCTTCAAAAAATCACATTTGTTGGGATTGAGCTTCAGGTTGGCCTCTCTTATTCTCTGAAAAATCAGTTGGAGGTTTCTAAGGTGTTCCTCATATGTCTTCCCAAATACTATGATGTCGTCAATAACGATACAGCATATCTTCAAGCTGTAATCAGCCAGGCAATTCTCCATGAGTCGTTGATAAGTAGCTGGTGCATTAGTAAGACCGAATGGCATCCGGTTAAACTCGAAGAAACCAAGTGGTCCTACGAAGAAAGCAGTTCGTTCCTTGTGCTCTTCCAAACTTTCAACTTGATGGTATCCCGACTTCATGTCTAACACTGAAAAGAATTTACTGCCTGCACAACAATCCAATATTTCTTCAATACGTGGAAGGGCATAGCTGTCTTTCTTATTCTGCTTGTTAAGTTGTCGGAAGTCTACACACATCCTGATGGTACCATTCTTCTTTCTAACGATGACAATTGCAGAAGCAAATGGCGAGTGGGATGGTCTAATCACTGCGTTATCCAATAGCTGTTTGAGATTGGATCTCTCTTCGTCATACATCGATGGAGGTATCCGCCTGTATCGGTGTTTGAATGATGTCTCATCTACCATGTCGATGCTTTGTCTTACTCTGTCTGTGTGGCCTAAGTCATGATCTCCCTTACTAAAGATGTCTTTATACTGTAATATCAGACCTTTTCCTATATCAAGTTGTTCCTTATTCAGGTCACTCTTAGTTATATCCACTTCCTCAAGTAACTTGATATCTTTGTCTGAGTTCGGAGTCGATTGAGTTTCTATCGTAACTGGTTGTACTTCACAAATGATGGCCTTCTGTGGTATAGTTATGGTACCTCTAGTCAGGTTGGAAAGTCTCACTGTAATAGTTACATTTTCCTTGTAGTTGTAATTCAAAAGTGTAGTTTCAGTTGATATAGCCTTGTGTTCTGCCAAATCAGTGGACTATATAATAGAAGGTGTTGACTTATATGGTATCTCATTATCTAAGTATCCCTCAGCTTCAATAGAATTGTTCGGTAAGATGGTAATTCTGTTGCAAGTTCTGATGACTGCAAGTCTGTCGTTGTTCTTGGTTAATTCCTTTTCCCTCATAGATAAACAACGGAATGTAAGAAACCAGGGTGTTGTCAAGGCGGCGTTCTGTAAGTATCTTACACCGGGTTCTTCCTGTAGATGGTACATTAAGTTGTCTAATATGTTGGTACCTATTAATGCTGGTATATGCTGGCTGTATCTACTGTCTGGTACAACAAACATTACATGCTGACAGGTAGTATTTGTGTCTCCAGGCATCTTAATGTTTGCTTCAATATAACCTTTGTATGGCAGTGGTGTTCCTCCAGCACATTCAATATCTAATATGTTGTCAAGACTTTCGAGTGGAATGGTTGATGCAAGATGTTTACTGTAGTAAGACTCTGCAATAGTTGAGACGGTAGATCCAGTGTCAAGTAATGCAGGTATTTCCTTGCCATTCAGCAAAATATTGGTTTCTGTCGGTGGTGTCCTTACTCTACTTACCTTGGGACCTGAAGTTCTTCTACATAAGCCTAATACCGGCCCTCCGCATAGGCTTCCTGGAGTTTAAATGCATGGTGTGATCTAATCTCACACTACAGCCGATCTGGATGTGTCCTTCTTGTCCACAACGTCGACAATAAATCGCATTACCCTGTGGGACATATTCTTTCTGTTGGGCAGTCTTTTGCTGTTGTGGTTGATATGAATTTTGTAGTGGTTGGTATGAATTCTGTCGAGGCTGGTATGAATTCTGTTGTGGTTGGTATGAATTCTGTTGTGGTTGGTTTGAATTCTGTTGTGGTTGGTATGAATTCTGTCACTGTTGCCCATGTGAACTGTTGTTCCATCGCCTGCCTCTATTATCTCTGTAGTTGTTACCTTTGTAATACTGGGGCTGCTGTTGGTGCTGTTTAAACTCGTTAACCTGGGTAGTTAACTGATGTACCATACCTTTGAGTTCTTCAATATCATGTCTCTCTGACTCAGGTGTCTCTGATATAACTTTTACTATTTTCGGTTTGGACTTCTTTTTGGTTGGTGGTCTTTCTCCAACTGTGTCAACGCTACTCTAAGTTGGTTAAAATCCTTTATCATATCGTTTTTATGTCCACTGATGTCCTTAAGTTCCTGTGGTAGACCTCTCCACAACATAGCATGAAGCATAGTGTTCATATCTCGGTAATCCACAAGACCCTTCTCCAAACCTTTGCCTAAGATATCTTGTAGACGATTACTCCATGTTGTTACATCTTCATCATCTCGTTGTCTGGCACTATAGAACTCAGCAAGTAGCTGTTCCTTGTTGTCAACTGCATACGCTGTCCAATACATCAAGTATCTTATCTATGGGTTTGTCGTGTCCTTGGTACATGACTAATCTTGCCGCTGATCCAGTAAGTGAGCGTCGAATCGCAAACTCCTTTTGCTCCTTGGTATAAGATGGATCCATGAGTGCCTTCTTCACATCATAACGCCATATGTCGTATGGTGTCTCAATCTTATTGTCTCCACCGGAGAAAACTCTAACCTTCGATGGATACGAAGATATAGCTGTAGCTTGCTGGTGTTTAATCTTAGGTCTAACTGCTGCATGCTGCATCATCAGTTGTAGTTGGTAAAGTAAGTGAGTGACCAACAGTGGGTTTCTGTTCCTTCGCTATGCTATAGTTGGTAATCCATTTGTCTAATTCTTCCGCAGTACTTCCCTGAGGGTTAAGACCCATGGGATGAAATGCCTTAAACATCATTTGAAACTGATCATGGTTCGGATCTGGCGGAGTGCTAGGTTCCAACTCTATTTTCTCTGTTGTCTCGCTCTCCTTGGTATTACTAGCAATGCTACTAATGTCAAATGCCAAATGTACAAATCAACTATACTGATGCAAAAATGTACTAAGTAATAATGTGACTGATATGTCTAAATATAAAATAAGAAAATATGTATACTTACCTCAATCTGTATAATAATAATATGCAATCTCTAAATCAAAAAAAATATGGGCAGATAATTGTTAAGCTTGTACGTTAACAATCGCAAAATAAATAAAGATCTACTGTCTTATAGTCTACTGAGTACTGACTGGTATATATCTAGAAATAAATGTACTAATGTAACCAGTGGCTGATGAATTTGCACCTACGATTCTAAGTCATATATGCAAGTCAGATATAAATATATGTGTTCTGAGATATAACTACAATGTATACTCTCTCTATTTGAATGCTAAACAATATACCTGAAAACTGACAATGACCAACTCAAACTCAGGAAAATCTCGGCAAAGAAATCTGAACCTAACTACACACAAGAAAACAAATCCTGTAGCTGTACAAAACTGCACGAGAGAAAAAAATTCAAAGTAAAATCAGGTATGCAAGGTGTGAAAGGTATAATGTTAAGGTGAGAAGGATGTTAAATTATGTATCATGCAAGTGTACAAATTCGTTCACCTTTCAATCGATCAGTATTTTATTATTTAATAATAACTCAAAGTTAAATCAAAGTTTAAATGTTTAAACTGAAATTGTTTTAAGATATCGAATTAAATTTCAAACTTGGATTTAAATAAAGTTTAAATAATTTAACCTTCTAAATATTTAAATTAATCTAAATAGTATACATATACACTGACTCACAATAAATAACAAAAGTCTAAGTACATTACATCACATCAGAACATGTAAACACAATGGTAGTACAAACATTATACAAGACACCATATACATATAACATAAATTATAAATGTCAACATACAACATAAGGCTGTACACACATAATGTCTAATAATCACAAGAGTATTACGGTATACTGTCTGTGGTGTAAGTGTGAATATGGGAAAAAAATATGCAAAACTTTATGTTTATGTACAGAAGAAGAATTAGAAGAATTGTTTAGTTTCCAATAGAGGGCCCACAAGGGGCAAAGTCATTACAGTGATTCATAAACAATAACATTAAAAATTAAAAAAATATAAATATTTATGCTTACAATGAACAAAACTGCCCATGATAAAATATACTAAATACTTATACTAATAACAATTATAATAATTAAGTACCGTCGACTATGACATTGTATATAATTATTTACCAACTTTGCTTGCAAATAGAAATTTGGTTTACGAGTGACCATAAATATAATACAGTATGTAAATGTTGCACATAACATAGGGTCTGAGACACTCTTCAAGATCACAGGTACTTGTGGACAGGAACCTATGGTGCCTCTGATTGCCCATCCCCCTTCTTTTAACATTTTTTTTTCATGTACACAACATTTTGCAACTTTCTATGTTAATGTATCACTGTATGACATATATACACAAAAATACAATCAAACAGTAGTTTCTATCCATATTGGGCTTCTGACATATTTATAAGGTTTTGAAAGTGTTTTTCTTTGAGACATTTTGGGCAATTGTGTATTTTATCAATACCTGATGCAATTAAGCGAATATAAATATAAGCATGAGTTTGCTTTTAGAAATAATCCAGAGCAGACGATCGGGTTGAGCAATCGTGTTATTTTTAGCGACTCGTTACTTTCCGTGTAAGATTCGATAATTATCGGTTACCAATTTCACGTTACCGCCGCCATTATGGTTCAAAGGTCAATCGGAGTAAAAAAACATAAACAAGACGTCATTGCATTTGTAATCACGGTGACACAGTTTATTCATCGTGGCAGTTATGCACAAATCGTCACGGTCGTAAAGACGTTTTCGTGAATTTGCTGGTTAGGAAAATAATTTATGACTACATGTATACCGTAGATCTTGAAAATAACGAGAGATCGTGTGAATATTCAGCTATAGCCTATAGTAGAATAGTAGTTCCAACTTCCAAGGATATTGTGACACAACCTCGCAAATAGTACTGTTTACAAAACATCCTAGACGGGTATAAGAATAAATAAAATATATCATCCTAGCGGGTACTTATCTATTAACTTGAAAACAATTAATCTAAATCTCGTATATTTTGTTGTCTGACTATCCTTATAAAAAGGGAAATCAAAAGAAGTCTTTTTCCCCTAGCCGACTGGCAGGTATTCGTACAAAAACCAGCTTTGTAATGTTAATGCTTTAAAGTTGGCATTATATTAGACTTCTGCATGGCTTAATTTATAGTTTATCATATTTATATCACATTAAACATGCAATTTGTAAATTATCATATTATGGAGCATCAAATAAATCTGTTTAAAAGGCCAAACTTTAAACTGGTGTGCCCCTTTTGTTAGAGAATGTATAAAGTATGTGTGTGTAAGACACTTTACATGTACTAACTTAAAAATGACTTGGTTCAACTATATATCATTTTGTGGTTTTTTAGAAGTCAAAATCCTGTAAGAATGCACACCTTTAGTATCTGTACATTAAACACACTACAAAATATTACAAAAACTCTAGCTCAAAACTATAGGGAGGGACAGACAGGGGTTAACTAGTATGCCCTTGATACAGGGCTATACATTAACAGTCATGTTCCATTCTTACATGTATATCAAGCACATTATTATGGTATGGTTTCTGTTCGTGAGGCACTCTATCCTTTCTTGTTTATGTCAATGTCAGGAGACCAATAATAACATATAAGGATTAGTATGGAAAAAGTGCTAAATTCAGGAACAAGTCAGTCTTGGTTTGGCAAAATATGTACATGCACATGTACTTTGTAAATGATTCAACTCGATAACTTTTGTAAGTTATAGAGCACAAAAATTAAACAAATATTCATTAACAAGAAAATATTTATTGCAAAAACAAAACATTATTAAAAGGTCAGCTACATGTATAATAACATCAACAATGTTGTAAAATAACAAAACTATGGACTGGAACATTGAAGAATGGGTAATAAAACACATTCCACTCATCCTGATTAAGTCTTAAGTTAATGATTGAATGAAAATTATATTGCTTTTAACATCAAAAGGTTAATATTGGGGGACACTATGCAATTTTCTCTATCATTTAGTTATTGAATTGAGAAGTTGAAAAATCTGACAAAAGTTCCACCCCTCCCCTCAAAAAATCCATACTACATGTAATAAGGTTCAAAACTCCTTTAATTTCAAAATATTTGTCTAAGACTTTCTCAGGTAAATGAACAAAGCCCAAAATATTAAATAATGTTACATGAAAAACAACACTCATGTGGGGGATAAAAACATTCTTTTCATAGAATTTTTAAACAAGAAACATAACATGTGATGTGTAAACTATTTAGGCATGAGCAACATGAAACACATCTAGATACAAAAAATGAAAAGACCAACACCCTTAGTTGGATTTGTAAGAGTGCTACAAAATGTAGTTCATTGAAACAACAGTCTGTGGGTAGATATGTCGTTCCACTCTGAAACATTATTCTGATTCTGACTGGACCAGTTTTTGTTCCTACTCCTTAATGCTGCATTCTTACCAATATTATAATCTTTGGTTTGACTATACAGGGGCTATATCCCTAGGTGAGCATGCTAACCATTACACAACATTTTTGCGGTCGCATTGAAAAGGGAGTAGTTCTTCAAAACTTTCATTAAGCTTGGGACTTGTGTCCAAGTTAGCTTATGCAGTCAACATGATCAAGCATATATTAAAATAAACCCATAGATTAGTTTCCAGTTAGATTTGAACTGACATCTTTTCAACATTTTTCAATAATATTGAAACGTACTACCTTGTACTATAAAGGCTATATTGTATATACATGTATTGTAATTGTTAGTAGTTGACAAACCTAATATGTACGCAGATCATTAGCTTCCAGAGAGATTTGAACTGACATCTCTCAAACATTATTGAAATGTACCGATTCATTGACACCATAGTAACTACAACATTTTGTCATGAATTTGTTAGGAACATTTCAGCCAAGATTGGTTGCAATCCCTTCTGTTATTATCTAATGGTCCTGAATTGGCACTGCATAGACACGATATAGAGAATAAAAAAAAGCATGCATAAATTTCATACCCTGCATTGCAAGAACAATAAGCTTCTTCTGTCAAACCATCATCTTCTTTGGCGCAATATCTATACATTGTGGGGGTCGTCATCCAGTGTCTGTGATGGTGAACACTTTGTTCTTAAAATACATAAATTGTTGTTGTTCGACTTCGTCTTTAGAAAATATGCCTCCTGCAACCACCCACTTAAAAATATTCAGACCTGGGCAACCTTATAGGCTTTCAGCATGTCATTTGTCAATACAACATATCCATGGGCTAACAAGAACTGTTTTATGTCTTTAAAAAAAAATTGGTGTCCAAAATTGCATGCCATCAATCATATTCATCAAGCCTACCAGAATACATCTGAAGCCCAATGAAGGGGGTCTGAAATTCCAGACCAGTCACTCAAAATTTGTCGTAGCACCTCTTGTTATCTTGTAAAACATAATCTTGTGATGGCACCAAAGGCAAGTTTAACTTACCTGCCGACAATACAAGCCTGAAGGCCGTTGGCGTTAGCTCTCCCTGAATCCGGGTCGTTTCGCACCGAATCATGTTCGCCCCCATTCCTGTTCGCCCCGATTCCCTTTCGCCCCGACTCGTTTCGCCCTCATTTATTAATAGTGCTTTAAAAAATGAAATATGGAAAACACAATTGCAACTATTCATATTTTGGATGTTGTAAGGCTTGTTCATGGGTACTTTATTTTTGTCCTCCTCATAATTAACATGCTTTCTTGACGTGTTTAATATTATGTATGGCTTCACTTTCATTGTTTGACAATTAAGCCTGTCCAAATTCCGGTGGCTTCATTTTACAATATTGGCGATTTATATACACGTTGTGTACGTGGTCATTTATTTGAGGATGCTATTCATTTTTTTCTTGAATGTCCACTTTATCAACACGATAGAACTTCTATGTTTAACTATTTTAATAACATTGTTCCTATCTCTATAGAATATATATATACTCTTTGGATGCAACGAAATTAGTGAAGAATTGAATACTTTATTGTTCAAATCAGTGCAAAAATTTATTCGACAAACTTGTAGATTTAATAATTAATTTTCCCCAACCGTGATATTATCTCAATACAATTTATTAGTTTTACCTCCCCCTTTTTTTCTGTCAAATATTAAAACAATATTTAATAAGTATGCTTAGTTTGACATGATTTTGCTTAATTTACTAATTATAATATTGATATAGCCTATACATTTGCTGTCATTTGATTTATTTTGCTTATGCTATTAATGTATTTGTATGGAGAGGGACTAGCAAGTTGTAAAAACTTGCTCCCAATCCAATTGCATATATATACTGACAATAAAATCATTATAAAGTAAATTGTTTGACACCTGCTTAAACTTGTAAAATTTCTTTGAACAATACAGTAATGTTTGTTCCGCATGGCTTCAAATTAGGGTACCTGTAAACTGCAAAGCGAAACGCGAAACGAAACGAAACCAAACGAAACCAAGCGAAACGAAATTGACCGAAACGAAACGAAACGGTATAATACAAAATGAAATAAAACCTATTTTAATGAAACAATTTCTTGGGGAAAGACAAGACAAAAATTAAATGAAAAAAATAGAGAAAGTATCATTTAAGCGTAGAAAAAGATAGTTCATTGTTTTCCAGGTTATATAAAAAAATCGTTCTTCATCTAGCAATGACGAAATGATTGATTCATCGATTGGTGACTGCTAAACACCATTGTGGCACATCAGTGATATTCCAACTATACTGTGCCGAATGACGAAATGAAAATGAATGTTGTGTGGGGGATAACTTCCTATATACATGGCGATGTTCTGACAATCAGGGTCCTATTTTTGATTATCTGTCTGGCACATGTCAGGCATATGGGGTATACTTTTTGTCACAACTGTCTGAAAAGAGGTATAGGTTTTTGCTTGGATTATTCTTAAAAAATTGGGGCTTAAAGAGGATTTAGTTAGACAACAGTCTGAGATGGGGTCTAAAATTGGCATCATAATTAGTATGTAAAGGGGTCGGGGTTCAGAAGCCCCAGAAGAACACGTACCTCACCATTTTGTAAGGTAGGCTGGTACAGTTACTTGAGAATGATTAATAGTGCCGCTTCGAAATAATTGCAAAATTACCGTTGTTTAATTATTCAGTTATTTATTACATGTATTTTTTTTCAATTTTTGCCTGTGGATTTGTTTTTTCGTTGGTTTCTTAAAGTTTACCCCTTACTAACGATGAGATAAACTATATTTGTTCATATTCAAATATGCAATAAATTATGGTTTCTATTATTATAAGAAAGACTGTCGAGATAAAAAAAAAAAACATTTTAAACCAAAGTGACCAATCTGGCAAAAGGTAAACAGTATACTGCCGAACACGGTACACTCGTCTTGCAAATTTACATGTTAAATTTATTTTTTAAGACTTAGGCGCCGACCATATAGCTATAAGAGGGGAGTCGACATGCACATATGAAGGGGCTGTGAGGAGTGCGAGCACCCCCTCCCCCTTAATTTTGGCAAGAACTAAAAAAAGAATCAAGTTCAGACACAATACTTGGGAATTTTACGTCTCTATGTCTGTTGAACTGAAAACCGGACTAGCGTGAAATGGCAAGTAGGCTATATTTGTTTCTAACATATACCCAGCCAAGTTAATAAAAAATAATTACTTTTAATTAATTACTTTTTTCTTCCAAGCTTCAGAATCGTAAAATTTGCCTCCCCCTGGAAGCTAAATGGTCGGTCTCTAAGTCTTACACAAAATAGTGGGAGAGGGGTGTTCTTCCGCGACCGCTGAACCCAGACCCCTTTACAGACTGATTATGATGCCAATTTTAGACCCCATCTCAGACTGTTTTCTAACTTTAGCAAAAACCTATACCCCTTTTCAGACAGTTGTGACAAAGAGTATACCCCATATGCCAGACACATGCCAGACAGATAATCAAAAATAGGACCCTGATTGTCAGAACATCACCATGTATATAGGAAGTTATCCCCACACAACATTCATTTTCATATCGTCATTCGGCACAGTATAACTGGAATATCACTGATGTGCCACAGTGGTGTTTAGCAGTCAACAATCGATGAATCAATCATTTCGTCATTGCTAGATGAAGAACGATTTCTTTTTATATAACCTGGAAAACAATGAACTATCTTTTTCTACGCTTAAATGATACTTTCTCTATCTTTTTTATTGCATTTTTGTCTTGTCTTTCCCCAAAAAATTGTTTCGTTAAAATAGGATTTATTTCAATTTGTATTATACCGTTTCGTTTCGTTTCGACTTATTTCGTTTCGCAACGATTTCATTTCGCTTCGGTAAATTTCGTTTCGTTTTGGTGAATTTCGTTTGGTTTCGTTTCGGTATATTTCGTTTCGCGTTTCGTTTCGCAGTTTACAGGTACCCTTCAAATTAGTTGTTGACACCAATCAGTTGTTATTATTGTTTTTGTATACAACTAATAAATAAATAATTACCAAACAATTGTCGAAAAAGACTTCATCTATTATTATAAAATAGCGATTAAGGGGGGCGAGTCGACTCACTTTCTGGGGCGAAACGACCCGGTACCCTCCCCTTCGTTCTTGTTTTCGTCAGACCTCTCATCGTCAAGATTCTCGACTTTCCAACATCTAAGCTCATCAATAATGTAGATTTTACCACCAGGATCCATGTGTAAATGTAGAATACAATTATATAGTTGAATAGAACTCCGAAAAGGTTAAAAATGAAGTGGTATCGCCATGAAATAATCCAAACAGTAAGGCCGCTTAACACCTGGATTTTATTCCGATTGGACTTTGTACCATTTGGTGTAAATTGGGGGGTCAACGGAATTTTTGAAAGTGTTTTTCTTTGAGACATTTTGGGCAATTGTGTATTTTATCAATACCTGATGCGATTAAGCGAATATAAATATAAGCTTGAGTTTGCTTTAGGAATAATCCAGAACAGACGATAGGGTTGCGCAATCGTGTTATTTGTAGCGACTCGTTACTTTCGTGTAGGATTCGATAATTATCTGTTTCAATTTACAGACAAATTCTTTAAATATTCATTTCAAGCAAATAATTTGTATGTTTTCGTCAAAGAAGAAGAACGTTGAATTAAATTTAATGTTTATTTCACAAGCAAACAATATAGGCAACAGCGAAATACCGGGATTTCACTCTTCGATACCTTTCGTACACCGTATCTTTCATATGTTCTCGAGGGTGTCTCGAAAAGCGATGACCGGAATGTCCCGGATGTGTTGAAGGCATAGTGGTATGGATAACCCGGATGTGTTGAAACTTTATTAATTTAATCTTACCATGTTTCAGTCATAAATAGCTCACTTAGCGAAGCGAGCTTATCAATTTCTCTGGTAGTCGCTATCGTCGTTGAGATTTGAATTTGACTTCGGAGAACTGGAGATATACATGTAGAGCAGACAATTTCTTTGGAAGTCAAACTCAACGACTACGAGATGAGGTAGTCGTCCCCCCATCGACACACTTACATTTGTAAAATGCTATCGGCTAAATTCGTATCAAGCCCCTGTGATTAGACGCACCTAAGGGTTTCAGCTGCTCTATACATTCAGAGAAGAATCAAATTACTAAATGGGTTTTAGAAGGGTGTAGAATATCATCTTGTCTATTAGATTATATTTTTTTTCTGAAGAATATGGCAATGGTTCCCAAAATTAATGGTCAAAGTCACCAACCCCCGTTGCACAAATTGACACACCTACATTACTCGACGTACGAACGTATTGGGATCTTTTATTGATAGTTTTTTATAAAGGCCAGATGCGTCGCTTTATCGTTGTAGTATACAATTATGAAGTATATATTAGAACATATTGTTGATGAAATACAATTTCCGTTACTCATGTTTAGAAAAACATGATTTATCGGTAGAACTAACTGAGATGAATAAAATAGAATATCAGACACGCCGTGTAAGGTCTTGCATTAATCGTGTGATTGAACTGAATCCGAAAATGTTAATTTTGAAAATATTTGTTACAAAAAGTGTTTTTTTATGTGATGATGACAACTGAAATGTTTATAAATTACTTTTGTAATATAAAGTTGTGTTGTTTGTGAAAGTTTGATGACATCCTGTCTGTTATTTACTGAAACATGTTTTGCTTAAATATTGTTTTATATTTATTGTTTTAGGGCAAGACACCTCTACACCAGGCAGCATCGGAAGGCCACAAAGATGTGACAGAGGTGTTACTGGAGGCAGGAGCCTCACTCTCCACAGTGAACAAACAGGTAATTAAACCCTCAGTAAAACTAAGACAATCAAATATTAAACCGTTCAAGTGACGAAGGAGGAATGTTATCTAAAATGAAGAAAATAGAATATCAGATACGCCGTGTAAGGTCTTGCTTTAATCGTGTGATTGAACTGAATCAGAAAATATTAATTTTGAAAAGATTTGTTACCAGAAGTGTTTTTTATCTGATGATGACAACTGAAATGTTTATAAATTACTTTTGTAATATAAAGTTGTGCTGTTTGTGAAGATTTGATGACAACCTGTCTGTTATTTACTGAAAAATGTTTTGCTTAAATATTGTTTTATATTTATTGTCTTAGGGCCAGACACCTCTACACCTGGCAACATCGAAAGGCCACAAAGATGCGACAGAGGTGTTACTGGAGGCAGGAACCTCACTCTCCACAGTGGACAAACAGGTAATTAAACCCTCAGTAAAACTAAGACAATCAAATATTAAACCGTTCAAGTGACGAATGAGGAATGTTATCTAAAATGAAGAAAATAGAATATCAGATACGCCGTGTAAGGTCTTGATTTATTCGTGTGATTGAACTGAATCCGAAATCGTTAATTTTGAAAATATTTGTTACAAATAGTGTTTTTTTATGTGATGATGACAACTGAAATGTTTATAAATTACTTTTGTAATATAAAGTTGTGTTGTTTGTGAAGATTTGATGACAACATGTCTGTTATTTACTGAGAAATTATCTGTGCTAAGATATTGTTTTATATTTATTGATTTAGGGTGGTACACCTCTACACTGGGCAGCATTGAAGGGTCACAAAGATGTGACAGAGGTGTTACTTGAGGCAGGGGCCTCACTGTCCACAGCGGCCACAGAGGTAATTAAACCCTCAGTGAAGATAAGACAATCAAATATTAATCGCTTCAAGTGACGAAGGAGGAATGTCATCTAAGATGAATAAAATAGAATATCAGACATGCCGTGTATGGTCTTGATTTAATCGTGTGATTGAACTGAATCAGAAAATGTTAATTTTGAAAAGATTTGTTACAAAAAGTGTTTTTTTATGTGATGATGACAACTGAAATATTTATAAATTACTTTTGTAATATAGAGTTGTGTTGCTTGTGAAAGTTTGATGACATCCTGTCTGTTATTTACTGAAACATGTTTTGCTTTAATATTGTTTTATATTTATTGTCTTAGGGCCATACACCTCTACACATGGCAGCATCGAAAGGCCACAAAGATGTGATAAAGGTGTTACTGGAGGCAGGAGCCTCACTCTCCGCAGTGGACAAACAGGTAATTAAACCCTCAGTAAAACTAAGACAATCAATTATTAAACCGTTCAAGTGACGAATGAGGAATGTTATCTAAAATGAAGAAAATAGAATATCAGACACGCCGTGTAAGGTCTTGATTTAATCGTGTGATTGAACTGAATCCGAAAATGTTAATTTTGAAAAGATTTGTTACAAAAAGTGTTTTTTTATGTGATGATGACAACTGAAATATTTATAAATTACTTTTGTAATATAAAGTTGTGTTGTTTGTGAAAGTTTGATGACATCCTGTCTGTTATTTACTGAAACATGTTTTGCTTTAATATTGTTTTATATTTATTGTCTTAGGGCCAGACACCTCTACACCTGGCAGCATTGAATGGCCACAAAGATGTGACAGTGGTGTTACTGGAGGCAGGAGCCTCACTGTCCACAATGGCCACAGAGGTAATTAAACCCTCAGTGAAGATAAGACAATCAAATATTAATCGCTTCAAGTGACGAAGGAGGAATGTCATCTAAGATGAATAAAATAGAATATCAGACATGCCGTGTAAGGTCTTGCATTAATCGTGTGATTGAACTGAATCAGAAAATGTTAATTTTGAAAATATTTGTTACAAATAGTGTTTTTTTATGTGATGATGACAACTGAAATATTTATAAATTACTTTTGTAATATAAAGTTGTGTTGTTTGAGAAAGTTTGATGACATCCTGTCTGTTATTTACTGAAACATGTTTTGCTTAAATATTGTTTTATATTTATTGTCCTAGGACCATACACCTCTACACATGGCAGCATCGAAAGGCCACAAAGATGTGATAGAGGTGTTACTGGAGGCAGGAGCCTCACTCTCCGCAGTGGACAAACAGGTAATTAAACCCTCAGTAAAACTAAGACAATCAATTATTAAACCGTTCAAGTGACGAATGAGGAATGTTATCTAAAATGAAGAAAATAGAATATCAGACACGCCGTGTAAGGTCTTGATTTAATCGTTTGATTGAACTGAATCCGAAAATGTTAATTTTGAAAAGATTTGTTACAAAAAGTGTTTTTTTATGTGATGATGACAACTGAAATATTTATAAATTACTTTTGTAATATAAAGTTGTGTTGTTTGTGAAAGTTTGATGACATCCTGTCTGTTTTTTACTGAAACATGTTTTGCTTAAATATTGTTTTATATGTATTGTCTTAGGGCGAGACACCTCTACACATGGCAGCATTGAATGGCCACAAAGATGTGACAGTGGTGTTACTGGAGGCAGGAGCCTCACTCTCCGCAGTGAACAAACAGGTAATTAAACCCTCAGTAAAACTAAGACAATCAAATATTAAACCGTTCAAGTGACGAATGAGGAATGTTATGTAAAATGAAGAAAATAGAATATCAGACACGCCGCGTAAGGTCTTGATTTAATCGTGTGATTGAGCTGAATCCGAAAATGTTAATTTTGAAAAGATTTGTTACAAAAAGTGTTTTTTTATGTGATGATGACAACTGAAATATTTATAAATTACTTTTGTAATATAAAGTGGTGTTGTTTGTGAAAGTTTGATGACATCCTGTCTGTTATTTACTGAAACATGTTTTGCTTTAATATTGTTTTATATTTATTGTCTTAGGGCCAGACACCTCTACACCTGGCAGCATTGAATGGCCACAAAGATGTGACAGTGGTGTTACTGGAGGCAGGAGCCTCACTGTCCACAGTGGCCACAGAGGTAATTAAACCCTCAGTGAAGATAAGACAATCAAATATTAATCGCTTCAAGTGACGAAGGAGGAATGTCATCTAAGATGAATAAAATAGAATATCAGACATGCCGTGTAAGGTCTTGCATTAAGCGTGTGATTGAACTGAATCAGAAAATGTTAATTTTGAAAATATTTGTTACAAATAGTGTTTTTTTATGTGATGATGACAACTGAAATATTTATAAATTACTTTTGTAATATAAAGTTGTGTTGTTTGAGAAAGTTTGATGACATCCTGTCTGTTATTTACTGAAACATGTTTTGCTTAAATATTGTTTTATATTTATTGTCTTAGGACCATACACCTCTACACATGGCAGCATCGAAAGACCACAAAGATGTGATAGAGGTGTTACTGGAGGCAGGAGCCTCACTCTCCGCAGTGGACAAACAGGTAATTAAACCCTCAGTAAAACTAAGACAATCAATTATTAAACCGTTCAAGTGACGAATGAGGAATGTTATCTAAAATGAAGAAAATAGAATATCAGACACGCCGTGTAAGGTCTTGATTTAATCGTTTGATTGAACTGAATCCGAAAATGTTAATTTTGAAAAGATTTGTTACAAAAAGTGTTTTTTTATGTGATGATGACAACTGAAATATTTATAAATTACTTTTGTAATATAAAGTTGTGTTGTTTGTGAAAGTTTGATGACATCCTGTCTGTTATTTACTGAAACATGTTTTGCTTTAATATTGTTTTATATTTATTGTCTTAGGGCCAGACACCTCTACACCTGGCAGCATTGAATGGCCACAAAGATGTGACAGTGGTGTTACTGGAGGCAGGAGCCTCACTGTCCACAGTGGCCACAGAGGTAATTAAACCCTCAGTGAAGATAAGACAATCAAATATTAATCGCTTCAAGTGACGAAGGAGGAATGTCATCTAAGATGAATAAAATAGAATATCAGACATGCCGTGTAAGGTCTTGCATTAATCGTGTGATTGAACTGAATCAGAAAATGTTAATTTTGAAAATATTTGTTACAAATAGTGTTTTTTTATGTGATGATGACAACTGAAATATTTATAAATTACTTTTGTAGTATAAAGTTGTGTTGTTTGAGAAAGTTTGATGACATCCTGTCTGTTATTTACTGAAACATGATTTGCTTAAATATTGTTTTATATTTATTGTCTTAGGACCATACACCTCTACACATGGCAGCATCGAAAGGCCACAAAGATGTGATAGAGGTGTTACTGGAGGCAGGAGCCTCACTCTCCGCAGTGGACAAACAGGTAATTAAACCCTCAGTAAAACTAAGACAATCAAATATTAAACCGTTCAAGTGACGAATGAGGAATGTTATCTAAAATGAAGAAAATAGAATATCAGACACGCCGTGTAAGGTCTTGATTTAATCGTGTGATTGAACTGAATCAGAAAATGTTAATTTTGAAAATATTTGTTACAAATAGTGTTTTTTTATGTGATGATGACAACTGAAATATTTATAAATTACTTTTGTAATATAAAGTTGTGTTGTTTGTGAAAGTTTGATGACATCCTGTCTGTTATTTACTGAAACATGTTTTGCTTAAATATTGTTTTATATTTATTGTTTTAGGGCGAGACACCTCTACACATGACAGCATTGAATGGCCACAAAGATGTGATAGAGGTGTTACTGGAGGCAAGAGCCTCACTGTCCGCAGTGGACAAACGGGTAATTAAACCCTCAGTAAAACTAAGACAATCAATTATTAAACCGTTCAAGTGACGAAGGAGGAATGTCATCTAAGATGAATAAAATAGATTATCAGACACGCCGTGTAAGGTCTTGCGTGTGATTGAACTGAATCAGATAATGTTAATTTTGAAAAGATTTGTTACAAAAAGTGTTTTTTTATGTGATGATGACAACTGAAATATTTATAAATTACTTTTGTAATATAAAGTTGTGTTGTTTGTGAAAGTTTGATGACATCCTGTCTGTTATTTATTGAAACATGGTTTGCTTTAATATTGTTTTATATTTATTGTCTTAGGGCCAGACACCTCTACACCTGGCAGCATTGAATGGCCACAAAGATGTGACAGTGGTGTTACTGGAGGCAGGAGCCTCACTGTCCACAGTGGCCACAGAGGTAATTAAACCCTCAGTGAAGATAAGACAATCAAATATTAATCGCTTCAAGTGACGAAGGAGGAATGTCATCTAAGATGAATAAAATAGAATATCAGACATGCCGTGTAAGGTCTTGCATTAATCGTGTGATTGAACTGAATCAGAAAATGTTAATTTTGAAAATATTTGTTACAAATAGTGTTTTTTTATGTGATGATGACAACTGAAATATTTATAAATTACTTTTGTAATATAAAGTTGTGTTGTTTGTGAAAGTTTGATGACATCCTGTCTGTTATTTACTGAAACATGTTTTGCTTAAATATTGTTTTATATTTATTGTCTTAGGACCATACACCTCTACACATGGCAGCATCGGAAGGCCACAAAGATGTGATAGAGGTGTTACTGGAGGCAGGAGCCTCACTGTCCGCAGTGGCCACAGAGGTAATTAAACCCTCAGTAAAACTAAGACAGTCAATTATTAAACCGTACAGGTGACGAAGGAGGAATGTCATCTAAGATGAATAAAATAGAATATCAGACACGCCGTGTAAGGTCTTGCATTAATCGTGTGATTGAACTGAATCAGAAAATGTTAATTTTGAAAATATTTGTTACAAAAGTGTTTTTTTATGTGATGATGACAACTGAAATATTTATAAATTACTTTTGTAATATAAAGTTGTGTTGTTTGTGAAAGTTTGATGACATCCTGTCTGTTATTTACTGAAACATGATTTGCTTAAATATTGTTTTATATTTATTGTCTTAGGACCATACACCTCTACACATAGCAGCATCGGAAGGCCACAAAGATGTGATAGAGGTGTTACTGGAGGCAGGAGCCTCACTGTCCGCAGTGGACAAACAGGTAATTAAACCCTCAGTAAAACTAAGACAGTCAATTATTAAACCGTACAGGTGACGAAGGAGGAATGTCATCTAAGATGAATAAAATAGAATATCAGACACGCCGTGTAAGGTCTTGCATTAATCGTGTGATTGAACTGAATCAGAAAATGTTAATTTTGAAAATATTTGTTACAAAAGTGTTTTTTTATGTGATGATGACAACTGAAATATTTATAAATTACTTTTGTAATATAAAGTTGTGTTGTTTGTGAAAGTTTGATGACATCCTGTCTGTTATTTACTGAAACATGATTTGCTTTAATATTGTTTTATATTTATTGTCTTAGGGCCAGACACCTCTACACCTGGCAGCATTGAATGGCCACAAAGATGTGACAGTGGTGTTACTGGAGGCAGGTGCCTCACTGTCCACAGTGGCCACAGAGGTAATTAAACCCTCAGTGAAGATAAGACAATCAAATATTAATCGCTTCAAGTGACGAAGGAGGAATGTCATCTAAGATGAATAAAATAGAATATCAGACATGCCGTGTAAGGTCTTGCATTAATCGTGTGATTGAACTGAATCAGAAAATGTTAATTTTGAAAATATTTGTTACAAATAGTGTTTTTTTATGTGATGATGACAACTGAAATATTTATAAATTACTTTTGTAATATAAAGTTGTGTTGTTTGTGAAAGTTTGATGACATCCTGTCTGTTATTTACTGAAACATGATTTGCTTAAATATTGTTTTATATGTATTGTCTTAGGGCCATACACCTCTACACATGGCAGCATCGAAAGGCCACACAGATGTGATAGAGGTGTTACTGGAGGCAGGAGCCTCACTGTCCGCAGTGGACAAACAGGTAATTAAACCCTCAGTAAAACTAAGACAATCAAATATTAAACCGTTCAAGTGACGAATGAGGAATGTTATCTAAAATGAATAAAATAGAATATCAGACACGCCGTGTAAGGTCTTGATTTAATCGTGTGATTGAACTGAATCCGAAAATGTTAATTTTGAAAATATTTGTTACAAATAGTGTTTTTTTATGTGATGATGACAACTGAAATATTTATAAATTACTTTTGTAATATAAAGTTGTGTTGTTTGTGAAAGTTTGATGACATCCTGTCTGTTATTTACTGAAACATGTTTTGCTTAAATATTGTTTTATATTTATTGTTTTAGGGCAAGACACCTCTACACATGGCAGCATTGAATGGCCACAAAGATGTGATAGAGGTGTTACTGGAGGCAAGAGCCTCACTGTCAGCAGTGGACAAACAGGTAATTAAACCCTCAGTAAATCTAAGACAATCAATTATTAAACCGTTCAAGTGACGAAGGAGGAATGTCATCTAAGATGAATAAAATAGATTATCAGACGTGTAAGGTCTTGCGTGTGATTGAACTGAATCAGATAATGTTAATTTTGAAAAGATTTGTTACAAAAGTGTTTTTTTATGTGATGATGACAACTGAAATATTTATAAATTACTTTTGTAATATAAAGTTGTGTTGTTTGAGAAAGTTTGATGACAACATGTCCGTTATTTACTGAGAAATTATCTGTGCTAAGATGTTGTTTTATATTTATTGATTTAGGGTGGTACACCTCTACACTGGGCAGCATTTAAGGGCCACAAAGATGTGACAGTGGTGTTACTGGAGGCAGGAGCCTCACTGTCCACAGTGGCCACAGAGGTAATTAAACCCTCAGTGAAGATAAGACAATCAAATATTAATCGCTTCAAGTGACGAAGGAGGAATGTCATCTAAGATGAATAAAATAGAATATCAGACATGCCGTGTAAGGTCTTGCATTAATCGTGTGATTGAACTGAATCAGAAAATGTTAATTTTGAAAATATTTGTTACAAATAGTGTTTTTTTATGTGATGATGACAACTGAAATATTTATAAATTACTTTTGTAGTATAAAGTTGTGTTGTTTGAGAAAGTTTGATGACATCCTGTCTGTTATTTACTGAAACATGATTTGCTTAAATATTGTTTTATATTTATTGTCTTAGGACCATACACCTCTACACATGGCAGCATCGAAAGGCCACAAAGATGTGATAGAGGTGTTACTGGAGGCAGGAGCCTCACTCTCCGCAGTGGACAAACAGGTAATTAAACCCTCAGTAAAACTAAGACAATCAAATATTAAACCGTTCAAGTGACGAATGAGGAATGTTATCTAAAATGAAGAAAATAGAATATCAGACACGCCGTGTAAGGTCTTGATTTAATCGTGTGATTGAACTGAATCAGAAAATGTTAATTTTGAAAATATTTGTTACAAATAGTGTTTTTTTATGTGATGATGACAACTGAAATATTTATAAATTACTTTTGTAATATAAAGTTGTGTTGTTTGAGAAAGTTTGATGACATCCTGTCTGTTATTTACTGAAACATGTTTTGCTTAAATATTGTTTTATATTTATTGTCTGAGGACCATACACCTCTACACATGGCAGCATCGGAAGGCCACAAAGATGTGATAGAGGTGTTACTGGAGGCAGGAGCCTCACTGTCCGCAGTGGACAAACGGGTAATTAAACCCTCAGTAAAACTAAGACAGTCAATAATTAAACCGTACAGGTGACGAAGGAGGAATGTCATCTAAGATGAATAAAATAGAATATCAGACACGCCGTGTAAGGTCTTGCATTAATCGTGTGATTGAACTGAATCAGAAAATGTTAATTTTGAAAATATTTGTTACAAGAGTGTTTTTTTATGTGATGATGACAACTGAAATATTTATAAATTACTTTTGTAATATAAAGTTGTGTTGTTTGTGAAAGTTTGATGACATCCTGTCTGTTATTTACTGAAACATGTTTTGCTTTAATATTGTTTTATATTTATTGTCTTAGGGCCAGACACCTCTACACCTGGCAGCATTGAATGGCCACAAAGATGTGACAGTGGTGTTACTGGAGGCAGGAGCCTCACTGTCCACAGTGGCCACAGAGGTAATTAAACCCTCAGTGAAGATAAGACAATCAAATATTAATCGCTTCAAGTGACGAAGGAGGAATGTCATCTAAGATGAATAAAATAGAATATCAGACATGCCGTGTAAGGTCTTGCATTAATGATGTGATTGAACTGAATCAGAAAATGTTAATTTTGAAAATATTTGTTACAAATAGTGTTTTTTTATGTGATGATGACAACTGAAATATTTATAAATTACTTTTGTAATATAAAGTTGTGTTGTTTGTGAAAGTTTGATGACATCCTGTCTGTTATTTACTGAAACATGATTTGCTTAAATATTGTTTTATATTTATTGTCTTAGGGCCATACACCTCTACACATGGCAGCATCGGAAGGCCACAAAGATGTGATAGAGGTGTTACTAGAGGCAGGAGCCTCACTCTCCGCAGTGGACAAACAGGTAATTAAACCCTCAGTAAAACTAAGACAATCAAATATTAAACCGTTCAAGTGACGAATGAGGAATGTTATCTAAAATGAAGAAAATAGAATATCAGACACACCGTGTAAGGTCTTGATTTAATCGTGTGATTGAACTGAATCAAAAAATGTTAATTTTGAAAATATTTGTTACAAATAGTGTTTTTTTATGTGATGATGACAACTGAAATATTTATAAATTACTTTTGTAATATAAAGTTGTGTTGTTTGTGAAAGTTTGATGACATCCTGTCTGTTATTTATTGAAACATGTTTTGCTTTAATATTGTTTTATATTTATTGTCTTAGGGCCAGACACCTCTACACCTGGCAGCATTGAATGGCCACAAAGATGTGACAGTGGTGTTACTGGAGGCAGGAGCCTCACTGTCCACAGTGGCCACAGAGGTAATTAAACTCTCAGTGAAGATAAGACAATCAAATATTAATCGCTTCAAGTGACGAAGGAGGAATGTCATCTAAGATGAATAAAATAGAATATCAGACATGCCGTGTAAGGTCTTGCATTAATCGTGTGATTGAACTGAATCAGAAAATGTTAATTTTGAAAATATTTGTTACAAATAGTGTTTTTTTATGTGATGATGACAACTGAAATATTTATAAATTACTTTTGTAATATAAAGTTGTGTTGTTTGTGAAAGTTTGATGACATCCTGTCTGTTATTTACTGAAACATGTTTTGCTTAAATATTGTTTTATATTTATTGTCTTAGGACCATACACCTCTACACATGGCAGCATCGGAAGGCCACACAGATGTGATAGAGGTGTTACTGGAGGCAGGAGCCTCACTGTCCGCAGTGGACAAACAGGTAATTAAACCCTCAGTAAAACTAAGACAATCAATTATTAAACCGTACAGGTGACGAAGGAGGAATGTCATCTAAGATGAATAAAATAGAATATCAGACACGCCGTGTAAGGTCTTGCATTAATCGTGTGATTGAACTGAATCAGAAAATGTTAATTTTGAAAAGATTTGTTACAAAAGTGTTTTTTTATGTGATGATGACAACTGAAATATTTATAAATTACTTTTGTAATATAAAGTTGTGTTGTTTGTGAAAGTTTGATGACATCCTGTCTGTTATTTACTGAAACATGATTTGCTTTAATATTGTTTTATATTTATTGTCTTAGGGCCAGACACCTCTACACCTGGCAGCATTGAATGGCCACAAAGATGTGACAGTGGTGTTACTGGAGGCAGGAGCCTCACTGTCCACAGTGGCCACAGAGGTAATTAAACCCTCAGTGAAGATAAGACAATCAAATATTAATCGCTTCAAGTGACGAAGGAGGAATGTCATCTAAGATGAATAAAATAGAATATCAGACATGCCGTGTAAGGTCTTACATTAATCGTGTGATTGAACTGAATCAGAAAATGTTAATTTTGAAAATATTTGTTACAAATAGTGTTTTTTTATGTGATAATGACAACTGAAATATTTATAAATTACTTTTGTAATATAAAGTTGTGTTGTTTGTGAAAGTTTGATGACATCCTGTCTGTTATTTACTGAAACATGATTTGCTTAAATATTGTTTTATATTTATTGTCTTAGGGCCATACACCTCTACACATGGCAGCATCGGAAGGCCACAAAGATGTGATAGAGGTGTTACTAGAGGCAGGAGCCTCACTCTCCGCAGTGGACAAACAGGTAATTAAACCCTCAGTAAAACTAAGACAATCAAATATTAAACCGTTCAAGTGACGAATGAGGAATGTTATCTAAAATGAAGAAAATAGAATATCAGACACACCGTGTAAGGTCTTGATTTAATCGTGTGATTGAACTGAATCAAAAAATGTTAATTTTGAAAATATTTGTTACAAATAGTGTTTTTTTATGTGATGATGACAACTGAAATATTTATAAATTACTTTTGTAATATAAAGTTGTGTTGTTTGTGAAAGTTTGATGACATCCTGTCTGTTATTTACTGAAACATGTTTTGCTTAAATATTGTTTTATATTTATTGTTTTAGGGCAAGACACCTCTACACATGGCAGCATTGAATGGCCACAAAGATGTGATAGAGGTGTTACTGGAGGCAAGAGCCTCACTGTCCGCAGTGGCCACAGAGGTAATTAAACCCTCAGTAAAACTAAGACAATCAATTATTAAACCGTTCAAGTGACGAAGGAGGAATGTCATCTAAGATGAATAAAATAGATTATCAGACACGCCGTGTAAGGTCTTGCGTGTGATTGAACTGAATCAGATAATGTTAATTTTGAAAAGATTTGTTACAAAAGTGTTTTTTTATGTGATGATGACAACTGAAATATTTATAAATTACTTTTGTAATATAAAGTTGTGTTGTTTGTGAAAGTTTGATGACATCCTGTCTGTTATTTATTGAAACATGTTTTGCTTTAATATTGTTTTATATTTATTGTCTTAGGGCCAGACACCTCTACACCTGGCAGCATTGAATGGCCACAAAGATGTGACAGTGGTGTTACTGGAGGCAGGAGCCTCACTGTCCACAGTGGCCACAGAGGTAATTAAACTCTCAGTGAAGATAAGACAATCAAATATTAATCGCTTCAAGTGACGAAGGAGGAATGTCATCTAAGATGAATAAAATAGAATATCAGACATGCCGTGTAAGGTCTTGCATTAATCGTGTGATTGAACTGAATCAGAAAATGTTAATTTTGAAAATATTTGTTACAAATAGTGTTTTTTTATGTGATGATGACAACTGAAATATTTATAAATTACTTTTGTAATATAAAGTTGTGTTGTTTGTGAAAGTTTGATGACATCCTGTCTGTTATTTACTGAAACATGTTTTGCTTAAATATTGTTTTATATTTATTGTCTTAGGACCATACACCTCTACACATGGCAGCATCGGAAGGCCACACAGATGTGATAGAGGTGTTACTGGAGGCAGGAGCCTCACTCTCCGCAGTGGACAAACAGGTAATTAAACCCTCAGTAAAACTAAGACAATCAATTATTAAACCGTACAGGTGACGAAGGAGGAATGTCATCTAAGATGAATAAATTAGAATATCAGACACGCCGTGTAAGGTCTTGCATTAATCGTGTGATTGAACTGAATCAGAAAATGTTAATTTTGAAAATATTTGTTACAAAAGTGTTTTTTTATGTGATGATGACAACTGAAATATTTATAAATTACTTTTGTAATATAAAGTTGTGTTGTTTGTGAAAGTTTGATGACATCCTGTCTGTTATTTACTGAAACATGTTTTGCTTAAATATTGTTTTATATTTATTGTTTTAGGGCAAGACACCTCTACACATGGCAGCATTGAATGGCCACAAAGATGTGATTGAGGTGTTACTGGAGGCAAGAGCCTCACTGTCCGCAGTGGACAAATGGGTAATTAAACCCTCAGTAAAACTAAGACAATCAATTATTAAACCGTTCAAGTGACGAAGGAGGAATTACATCTAAGATGAATAAAATAGATTATCAGACACGCCGTGTAAGGTCTTGCGTGTGATTGAACTGAATCAGATAATGTTAATTTTGAAAAGATTTGTTACAAAAGTGTTTTTTTATGTGATGATGACAACTGAAATATTTATAAATTACTTTTGTAATATAAAGTTGTGTTGTTTGTGAAAGTTTGATGACATCCTGTCTGTTATTTACTGAAGCATGTTTTGCTTTAATATTGTTTTATATTTATTGTCTTAGGGCCAGACACCTCTACACCTGGCAGCATTGAATGGCCACAAAGATGTGATTGAGGTGTTACTGGAGGCAAGAGCCTCACTGTCCGCAGTGGACAAATGGGTAATTAAACCCTCAGTAAAACTAAGACAATCAATTATTAAACCGTTCAAGTGACGAAGGAGGAATTACATCTAAGATGAATAAAATAGATTATCAGACACGCCGTGTAAGGTCTTGCGTGTGATTGAACTGAATCAGATAATGTTAATTTTGAAAAGATTTGTTACAAAAGTGTTTTTTTATGTGATGATGACAACTGAAATATTTATAAATTACTTTTGTAATATAAAGTTGTGTTGTTTGTGAAAGTTTGATGACATCCTGTCTGTTATTTACTGAAGCATGTTTTGCTTTAATATTGTTTTATATTTATTGTCTTAGGGCCAGACACCTCTACACCTGGCAGCATTGAATGGCCACAAAGATGTGACAGTGGTGTTACTGGAGGCAGGAGCCTCACTGTCCACAGTGGCCACAGAGGTAATCAAACCCTCAGTGAAGATAAGACAATCAAATATTAATCGCTTCAAGTGACGAAGGAGGAATGTCATCTAAGATGAATAAAATAGAATATCAGACATGCCGTGTAAGGTCTTGCATTAATCGTGTGATTGAACTGAATCAGAAAATGTTAATTTTGAAAATATTTGTTACAAATAGTGTTTTTTTATGTGATGATGACAACTGAAATATTTATAAATTACTTTTGTAATATAAAGTTGTGTTGTTTGTGAAAGTTTGATGACATCCTGTCTGTTATTTACTGAAACATGTTTTGCTTAAATATTGTTTTATATTTATTGTTTTAGGGCAAGACACCTCTACACATGGCAGCATTGAATGGCCACAAAGATGTGATAGAGGTGTTACTGGAGGCAAGAGCCTCACTGTCCGCAGTGGACAAAGAGGTAATTAAACCCTCAGTAAAACTAAGACAATCAATTATTAAACCGTTCAAGTGACGAAGGAGGAATGTCATCTAAGATGAATAAAATAGATTATCAGACACGCCGTGTAAGGTCTTGCGTGTGATTGAACTGAATCAGATAATGTTAATTTTGAAAAGATTTGTTACAAAAGTGTTTTTTTATGTGATGATGACAACTGAAATATTTATAAATTACTTTTGTAATATAAAGTTGTGTTGTTTGAGAAAGTTTGATGACAACATGTCCGTTATTTACTGAGAAATTATCTGTGCTAAGATGTTGTTTTATATTTATTGATTTAGGGTGGTACACCTCTACACTGGGCAGCATTTAAGGGCCACAAAGATGTGACAGAGGTGTTACTAGAGGCAGGGGCCTCACTGTCCACAGTGGCCACAGAGGTAATTAATCCCTCAGTAAAACTAAGACAATCAAATATTAAACCGTTCAAGTGACGAATGAGGAATGTTATCTAAAATGAAGAAAATAGAATATCAGACACGCCGTGTAAGGTCTTGATTTAATCGTGTGATTGAACTGAATCCGAAAATGTTAATTTTGAAAAGATTTGTTACAAAAAGTGTTTTTTTATGTGATGATGACAACTGAAATATTTATAGATTTATTTTGTAATATAAAGTTGTGTTGTTTGTGAAAGTTTGATGACATCCTGTCTGTTATTTACTGAAACATGTTTTGCTTTAATATTGTTTTATATTTATTGTCTTAGGGCCAGACACCTCTACACCTGGCAGCATTGAATGGCCACAAAGATGTGACAGTGGTGTTACTGGAGGCAGGAGCCTCACTGTCCACAGTGGCCGCAGAGGTAATTAAACCCTCAGTGAAGATAAGACAATCAAATATTAATCGCTTCAAGTGACGAAGGAGGAATGTCATCTAAGATGAATAAAATAGAATATCAGACATGCCGTGTAAGGTCTTGCATTAATCGTGTGATTGAAATGAATCAGAAAATGTTAATTTTGAAAATATTTGTTACAAATAGTGTTTTTTTATGTGATGATGACAACTGAAATATTTATAAATTACTTTTGTAATATAAAGTTGTGTTGTTTGTGAAAGTTTGATGACATCCTGTCTGTTATTTACTGAAACATGTTTTGCTTAAATATTGTTTTATATTTATTGTCTTAGGACCCTACACCTCTACACATGGCAGCATCGGCAGGCCACAAAGATGTGATAGAGGTGTTACTGGAGGCAGGAGCCTCACTGTCCGCAGTGGACAAACAGGTAATTAAACCCTCAGTAAAACTAAGACAGTCAATTATTAAACCGTACAGGTGACGAAGGAGGAATGTCATCTAAGATGAATAAAATAGAATATCAGACACGCCGTGTAAGGTCTTGCATTAATCGTGTGATTGAACTGAATCAGAAAATGTTAATTTTGAAAATATTTGTTACAAATAGTGTTTTTTTATGTGATGATGACAACTGAAATATTTATAAATTACTTTTGTAATATAAAGTTGTGTTGTTTGAGAAAGTTTGATGACAACATGTCCGTTATTTACTGAGAAATTATCTGTGCTAAGATATTGTTTTATATTTAATGATTTAGGGTGGTACACCTCTACACTGGGCAGCATGTAAGGGCCACAAAGATGTGACAGGGGTGTTACTAGAGGCAGGGGCCTCACTGTCCACAGTGAACAAACAGGTAATTAAACCCTCAGTAAAACTAAGACAAGCAAATATTAAACCGTTCAAGTGACGAATGAGGAATGTTATCTAAAATGAAGAAAATAGAATATCAGACAGACCGTGTAAGGTCTTGATTTAATCGTGTGATTGAACTGAATCCGAAAATGTTAATTTTGAAAAGATTTGTTACAAAAAGTGTTTTTTTATGTGATGATGACAACTGAAATATTTATAAATTACTTTTGTAATATAAAGTTGTGTTGTTTGTGAAAGTTTGATGACATCCTGTCTGTTATTTACTGAAACATGTTTTGCTTAAATATTGTTTTATATTTATTGTCTTAGGGCCATACACCTCTACACATGGCAGCATCGAAAGGCCACAAAGATGTGATAGAGGTGTTACTGGAGGCAGGAGCCTCACTCTCCGCAGTGGACAAACAGGTAATTAAACCCTCAGTAAAACTAAGACAATCAATTATTAAACCGTTCAAGTGACGAATGAGGAATGTTATCTAAAATGAAGAAAATAGAATATCAGACACGCCGTGTAAGGTCTTGATTTAATCGTGTGATTGAACTGAATTCGAAAATGTTTATTTTGAAAAGATTTGTTACAAAAAGTGTTTTTTTATGTGATGATGACAACTGAAATATTTATAAATTACTTTTGTAATATAAAGTTGTGTTGTTTGTGAAAGTTTGATGACATCCTGTCTGTTATTTACTGAAACCTGTTTTGCTTTAATATTGTTTTATATTTATTGTCTTAGGGCCAGACACCTCTACACCTGGCAGCATTGAATGGCCACAAAGATGTGACAGTGGTGTTACTGGAGGCAGGAGCCTCACTGTCCACAGTGGCCACAGAGGTAATTAAACCCTCAGTGAAGATAAGACAATCAAATATTAATCGCTTCAAGTGACGAAGGAGGAATGTCATCTAAGATGAATAAAATAGAATATCAGACATGCCGTGTAAGGTCTTGCATTAATCGTGTGATTGAACTGAATCAGAAAATGTTAATTTTGAAAATATTTGTTACAAATAGTGTTTTTTTATGTGATGATGACAACTGAAATATTTATAAATTACTTTTGTAATATAAAGTTGTGTTGTTTGTGAAAGTTTGATGACATCCTGTCTGTTATTTACTGAAACATGTTTTGCTTTAATATTGTTTTATATTTATTGTCTTAGGGCCAGACACCTCTACAGCTGGCAGCATTGAATGGCCACAAAGATGTGACAGTGGTGTTACTGGAGGCAGGAGCCTCACTGTCCACAGTGGCCACAGAGGTAATTAAACCCTCAGTGAAGATAAGACAATCAAATATTAATCGCTTCAAGTGACGAAGGAGGAATGTCATCTAAGATGAATAAAATAGAATATCAGACATGCCGTGTAAGGTCTTGCATTAATCGTGTGATTGAACTGAATCAGAAAATGTTAATTTTGAAAATATTTGTTACAAATAGTGTTTTTTTATGTGATGATGACAACTGAAATATTTATAAATTACTTTTGTAATATAAAGTTGTGTTGTTTGTGAAAGTTTGATGACATCCAGTCTGTTATTTACTGAAACATGATTTGCTTAAATATTGTTTTATATTTATTGTCTTAGGGCCATACACCTCTACACATGGCAGCATCGACAGGCCACAAAGATGTGATAGAGGTGTTACTGGAGGCAGGAGCCTCACTCTCCGCAATGGACAAAGAGGTAATTAAACCCTCAGTAAAACTAAGACAATCAAATATTAAACCGTTCAAGTGACGAATGAGGAATGTTATCTAAAATGAAGAAAATAGAATATCAGACACGCCGTGTAAGGTCTTGATTTAATCGTGTGATTGAACTGAATCAGAAAATGTTAATTTTGAAAATATTTGTTACAAATAGTGTTTTTTTATGTGATGATGACAACTGAAATATTTATAAATTACTTTTGTAATATAAAGTTGTGTTGTTTGTGAAAGTTTGATGACATCCTGTCTGTTATTTACTGAAACATGTTTTGCTTAAATATTGTTTTATATTTATTGTCTTAGGGCCAGACACCTCTACACCTGGCAGCATTGAATGGCCACAAAGATGTGACAGTGGTGTTACTGGAGGCAGGAGCCTCACTGTCCACAGTGGCCACAGAGGTAATTAAACCCTCAGTGAAGATAAGACAATCAAATATTAATCGCTTCAAGTGACGAAGGAGGAATGTCATCTAAGATGAATAAAATAGAATATCAGACATGCCGTGTAAGGTCTTGCATTAATCGTGTGATTGAACTGAATCAGAAAATGTTAATTTTGAAAAGATTTGTTACATAAAGTGTTTTTTTATGTGATGATGACAACTGAAATATTTATAAATTACTTTTGTAATATAAAGTTGTGTTGTTTGAGAAAGTTTGATTACAACATATCCGTTATTTACTGAGAAATTATCTGTGCTAAGATATTGTTTTATATTTAATGATTTAGGGTGGTACACCTCTACACTGGGCAGCATGTAAGGGCCACAAAGATGTGACAAGGGTGTTATTAGAGGCAGGGGCATCACTGTCCACAGTGAACAAACAGGTAGTTAAACCCTCAGTAAAACTAAGACAATCAAATATTAAACCGTTCAAGTGACGAATGAGGAATGTTATCTAAAATGAAGAAAATAGAATATCAGACAGACCGTGTAAGGTCTTGATTTAATCGTGTGATTGAACTGAATCCGAAAATGTTAATTTTGAAAAGATTTGTTACAAAAAGTGTTTTTTTATGTGATGATGACAACTGAAATATTTATAAATTACTTTTGTAATATAAAGTTGTGTTGTTTGTGAAAGTTTGATGACATCCTGTCTGTTATTTACTGAAACATGTTTTGCTTAAATATTGTTTTATATTTATTGTCTTAGGGCCATACACCTCTACACATGGCAGCATCGACAGGCCACAAAGATGTGATAGAGGTGTTACTGGAGGCAGGAGCCTCACTCTCCGCAGTGGACAAACAGGTAATTAAACCCTCAGTAAAATTAAGACAATCAATTATTAAACCGTTCAAGTGACGATTGAGGAATGTTATCTAAAATGAAGAAAATAGAATATCAGACACGCCGTGTAAGGTCTTGATTTAATCGTGTGATTGAACTGAATCCGAAAATGTTAATTTTGAAAATATTTGTTACAAATAGTGTTTTTTTATGTGATGATGACAACTGAAATATTTATAAATTACTTTTGTAATATAAAGTTGTGTTGTTTGAGAAAGTTTGATGACAACATATCCGTTATTTACTGAGAAATTATCTGTGCTAAGATATTGTTTTATATTTAATGATTTAGGGTGGTACACCTCTACTCTGGGCAGCATGTAAGGGCCACAAAGATGTGACAGGGGTGTTACTAGAGGCAGGGGCATCACTGTCCACAGTGAACAAACAGGTAATTAAACCCTCAGTAAAACTAAGACAATCAAATATCAAACCGTTCAAGTGACGAATGAGGAATGTTATCTAAAATGAAGAAAATAGAATATCAGACAGACCGTGTAAGGTCTTGATTTAATCGTGTGATTGAACTGAATCCGAAAATGTTAATTTTGAAAAGATTTGTTACAAAAAGTGTTTTTTTATGTGATGATGACAACTGAAATATTTATAAATTACTTTTGTAATATAAAGTTGTGTTGTTTGTGAAAGTTTGATGACATCCTGTCTGTTATTTACTGAAACATGTTTTGCTTAAATATTGTTTTATATTTATTGTCTTAGGGCCATACACCTCTACACATGGCAGCATGGACAGGCCACAAAGATGTGATAGAGGTGTTACTGGAGGCAGGAGCCTCACTCTCCGCAGTGGACAAACAGGTAATTAAACCCTCAGTAAAACTAAGACAATCAATTATTAAACCGTTCAAGTGACGATTGAGGAATGTTATCTAAAATGAAGAAAATAGAATATCAGACACGCCGTGTAAGGTCTTGATTTAATCGTGTGATTGAACTGAATCAGAAAATGTTAATTTTGAAAAGATTTGTTACAAAAAGTGTTTTTTTATGTGATGATGACAACTGAAATATTTATAAATTAATTTTGTAATATAAAGTTGTGTTGTTTGTGAAAGTTTGATGACATCCTGTCTGTTATTTACTGAAACATGTTTTGCTTTAATATTGTTTTATATTTATTGTCTTAGGGCCAGACACCTCTACACCTGGCAGCATATAATGGCCACAAAGATGTGACAGTGGTGTTACTGGAGGCAGGAGCCTCACTGTCCACAGTGGCCACAGAGGTAATTAAACCCTCAGTGAAGATAAGACAATCAAATATTAATCGCTTCAAGTGACGAAGGAGGAATGTCATCTAAGATGAATAAAATAGAATATCAGACATGCCGTGTAAGGTCTTGCATTAATCGTGTGATTGAACTGAATCAGAAAATGTTAATTTTGAAAATATTTGTTACAAATAGTGTTTTTTTATGTGATGATGACACCTGAAATATTTATAAATTACTTTTGTAATATAAAGTTGTGTTGTTTGAGAAAGTTTGATGACAACATGTCCGTTATTTACTGAGAAATTATCTGTGCTAAGATATTGTTTTATATTTAATGATTTAGGGTGGTACACCTCTACACTGGGCAGCATGTAAGGGCCACAAAGATGTGACAATCAATTATTAAACCGTTCAAGTGACGAATGAGGAATGTTATCTAGAATGAAGAAAATAGAATATCAGACACGCCGTTTAAGGTCTTGATTTAATCGTGTGATTGAACTGAATCCGAAAATGTTTATTTTGAAAAGATTTGTTACAAAAAGTGTTTTTTTATGTGATGATGACAACTGAAATATTTATAAATTACTTTTGTAATATAAAGTTGTGTTGTTTATGAAAGTTTAATGACATCCTGTCTGTTATTTACTGAAACATGTTTTGCTTAAATATTGTTTTATATTTATTGTTTTAGGGCGAGACACCTCTACATCTGGCAGCATATAAGGGCCACAAAGATGTGACAGTGGTGTTCCTGAAGGCAGGGGCCTCACTCTCCGCAGTGGACAAACAGGTAATTAAACCCTCAGTAAACCTAAGACAATCAAATATTAAACCGTTCAAGTGACGAATGAGGAATGTCATCTAATATCAGACACGTCATGTAAGGTCTTGTTCTAATCGTGTGATTGAACTGAATCCGAAAATGTTAATTTTAAAAAGATTTATTACAACGAATGATGTTTTATGTGAGGATGTCAATTGAATTGTATATAAAATACCTTTGTAATATAGAGTTGTGTGTTGTTTGTGAAGATTTGAGGAAACAATATATGTTATTTACCGAGAAATTGTTCCGTTTTTTTTTCATGTCGGGATCTAGAAAACGTATGTTGCATATCTTCCAAAATGGAAAATAATTAAACATCAGACACGTTGTCGGTTTAATCGTGAGAGTGAATTGAATCAGAAAAACAATTTTAATTAAGATCCGCAAAAGGATTTTTTTCATCTCGTGGTTACGAAAATTGATGTATATCTTCAAAAATGGACCAAAGGGTGATATGAGGTAATGTCCTCACATTGAATTTATCCTCATCAGAGTTGTCTATAAACTATTAATAGTTCAATCTATTATTCACAAACCATTGTCTCCATTGGAATTAAGCTGAACATAATCCTCAACATTTTAGTTGATTCATTACTAGCGACAATTATGCTTTCTGGGCACAGTTGCTCAAATGAATCGTTAAAGTTAACGATGAATAAGGCTAGAAAGTCGCTAAAATCTAACAATGTGATTAGTGAATGATTTCATTAAATTGTATTGTTAAAAGAAATTAACGTCAACATTAACTAATGCTGTGTAAAATACAGCGCTGATACCAAAGCCAAATGGGCAGATTGATTAATTTCCCCACTGTAGAGAGCATTGTTATAGGTGAACGAATTACAAGCTATTGAATATAAAGTGTTTCTAGTTCAGAAACCTAACTGTATCCAATGATTTAAGCTTATTTTATTGTTCATAATAACAACAAATGGATCAGACACAAGTTTTACAACTTAGAAATGTCTTCTGTTTACATATAATCAGAACAGCATTAATTGCATAATAATAACATATTTGTTCAGAATATGAAGACGAATAAAAAACCCAACATAGAACAAAAAATGCTAATTTCAAAGGTCGATGAAACATACTGTGTGCTAAGGTATAATATATGGCAAGTCGAGCACACCTCAAAGACAATTCTTAAACACGTGGATCGTATTACGATTAGACATAGTTTATGTGGATCTGGCATAGGTAAGTACAATTTGAACTGAATAACACATGTATATTTCATCGACTTTTGACACGTCAATCAATCAATACCCCAAGCGCGACCAAGAAAAGAATATACATACATGTAGAAGTACACAATGTTGACAATTGTCAATAATGTTATACATGTTGACTTGTTAGTTCAAGAGAAACTCCGTGTATCTTTTATGTATTTTTGTACACATGAAAATATAAACGTATTTATTTCTACCGACAGGTCATCATTTCCAAATAACAAAATATCGATATTTACCGGTAGACCCCTCCCATATCAAGCATATTTAATTCAATGAACATGTTAGGGAACGACCATTTAACTTGAAGGGGGGGGGGGGGGTTATGTTTTTTTTCTAAAAAAATATTCTGATTCCCAATGTTGCTGAAAAAAATATTCTGATTTTGGTGGAGGAAAAAAATATAATCTGATTCAGAGTTTTTGTCATATAATCTAATGTTAAATTCTGGAAAAAAAGTTCGCGCTGTGCGCGCCAAAAAAAGTAAATATTCCTACACTCGTGTTGTCCGAAAAAAAAATTCGGAACGAAACAAAAAACCATACCCCCCCCCCCCCTTCAAGTTAAATGGTCGGTCCCTTATTTCTAAGTAAATTGAATTTATTACAATATAATAGAAAATGCTCGGAACATTCGTGTTTATATCCACATGAACAAGAAGCACTAGGCATCAACTTCGATTTAAATCAATCGCTGTTCAGAGAACTACATTTATGTCTAAGCCTAGCATGCAATACACTAAGATATCGGTCTCCAAAAGAAAAGTAAGAAGGTACAGTTTTCGGTTGAAAATATTTTTGTTGCAATTTGGATTTAAAAGACGGGATGTCGGCAGTTGACGAAGGTTCAGATCTAGAGTGTTTCATAATTTAATCGTACTTGGAAAATAATACTGTTGATATTTAGATAATCGGTATGATGGTTGTGAAATATTTAGTCTGTTCCTTAAATTATAATTATTAGTGTCAGCGACTGTAGGTGGTACCAATTCTGTTAAATAATCAGGTACTTGACCGTTAACGATTTTATAGAATAGCACCAATTTTCTTACCTCCCTTCTAGTTTTCAACTTTTCCCACCCCGTCTCGATATAAATAGAATTTATACTGGCAAACGATGGTAATCCCGTAACAATACGCGGAGCTTCAAGTTGTACTTTTTCTAATCTGTCCGAATTTGTTTGTCCACAATTATCCCACACTTCAGATGCATATTCCAATACAGGTCTAATAAATGCTAAATAATTTTTTCTAAGTAATTTCTGTTAAGACGGTATTTTAATTTTCTGAGTACATTAAGTTGTTTCGAAGCTGATTCAATTAATTTGTCTATGTGCTTAGCCCACCTACAGTCGTTGCTGAATACAATCCCTAAATGTTTGTGTGTATGTACTGGATCAATAGTTGTTTGGTCAAAATTAAATGTTAAACTACATTCAACGCCATTGGCATTAAAAATAATAATTTCAGTTTTGGTGGGATTAAACTTTAATAACCACCTGTTTTACCATTTTTTCAGGTGATTCAGATCTGTATTAATCATATTTCTTAGTGTGCTTTCATCTTGTGCTATATGTCCAATAGACGTGTCATCAGCAAAAAGACGACCTAGACCTACTATCTCATCAGTAATATCGTTTATGAAGATCAAGAACATTAAAGGACCCAATACTGACCCCTGAGGCACACCCGCATGCAAATGACCAATCCCGGATAAAGCATCTTTTATCATAACCCTTTGAGTACGTTAGAAAGATAACTTTTTAACCAACACAGTAGATCAATACCATATTTGCCAAGTTTATATAAAAGTGTTTTTACCCAAACTGTATCAAATGCTTTGCTTATATCAGCAAATGTAACGCTGGTCACTTGTTTTGCCTCTAATGCAAGTAATATTCTATGATACAACTCTATTAGTTGATGACTTGTAGAGTGACCTGGTATAAATCGCGACTGGAACTTGTATAATAGTTTATTTTCAAGTAGGTGATTAAACACATGCTTGAAAATAATTTTTTCCAGCACCTTACTTACACAAGAAAGTAAAGAAATAGGTCTATTGTTAGAGGGTAAAGATTTGTCCCCATTTTTAAACAAAGGGATTACATGGGCGATTTTCCAGTCCGATGGAAATACTTTTCACGTAAGGATTTATTAAATAAACTACACAATGGTTTCGATATCTCCTCCTTTACAGACACCAACATCCTATTACTAATTATATCGGGACCAACAGCTTTATTAGCATTAAGAGTACATAACATATCGATTACTTCTTGTTCAGTAACGATAACTTGGGATAGAATATTGTCACATCTGTCATGAAAATCTGGCATGACAGCATCATCGTCGTTCAACTTTGTAATCGAGCAAAAATATTTGTTCAAGACATTGGATTTCTGAGTGGCATCATATGCCAAATTAAAATTGTTGAATGGATCATGGAGTGGAGGTAACTCATTCGTAGAGCAGTCATTTTTTAGTAACATTTGAATTGTTTTCCAATGCATCTTGCTATTTACTGTTTTGAGATCATCAAGATGTTCGTTAATATTATCGTAAAACCGTTGATTCGCCTGTTTCTTTAAGTTATTAAATTTGCTTCTTTGTGTTTTAAATTTTTTTCGGCTGTTTCCGTTTTCGTCCTAAAATATATTTGCCGTAGTCTGTCGCGTTTACGCGATTCACGCCGTAAATCCGAATCGAACCAAACTTTATCATCACTACGAATGGTTACCTCCCTTGTAGGAATGCACGTTTTTGCTATATTAAGAAATGTTTTAGTAAAGTTTGAACATGCTGAGTTAATATCAATTTCTGCATCAATCACGTTTTCCCAGTCTGTTTCAGTTATTTTGTATCCAATGAATATAATAATTCATACATGTTTAGTAATGAGTTTATTTTCACTTGTTCAAGCACTGTAAAAAGTAATATATATATATATATATATGTATAGGTTATGGTATATATGGTCACTTTCCACAATATGTCAGCTATATCGTGGCAGTCATGATTATAGTAGAGGAAACAGTAGTACCTGGAGAAAATTACTGACCTGCCGCAAGTCACACGAAAACATTTTAACATAGGACTATATGAGAGAATGAGAAAAAAAAATTCAGAAACAAGAAATATGATTAGCTGGAATATTCCTGTCGTGGTTCTTTACAAGGTGTGTGCGGTTTTTTTTATTGGAACTCAAAGGTGGTCTTCACAACAGGACATTGCTTTAACATACATGTAACAACCTATGGGAAAATCAAACAATAACATTTTCTCTGAAACAATAATTTTAATTAAATCCAAGTTGTGCATGAATATATAATCACGGGATGGTCCTGTTCAATAACATATTTTGTGCCGATCGGATATTAAAGATGGATGCCACCACAGCACAAATTTATCTGAAACCACTAATCCATTGCACTAGTATATTTGTGCTTTATAAAATTCATTTTTTTGGTCGATCAGAGACCCAAAATGACCGCCACAACACAAATCCAAAGGACACTTCTGAAAATTTTAGTGAGTCTCAACTGAACATCTTGAGTCCATGGCTCATCTAGGTGAGTTGCAAGGATATCTGTATATGTGGAACATATTTTTATAGGATTGCAAACAAATGTTGTGGTCATATAACTATGTTATATTATTGTCGTCCGTCTGTAAGATGAACATTTCTGTGTGACGGTTGTTCTAGTTAACGGAAATTTGAACACAATAAACCTAGGTATTGATTTGGGGTATTCTAACTTGATCTATTTCAACAAGAGGCCCTCATGTGCAAAAAGGGATGTTCACTCAGTTATTTGTACACGATGTTTTTTTTCATAAAATGTTTGTGTTTTTTTTTAAGGAAGTCCTTCGGAGAACCACTGTAAGAAAAAATACAGTGTTATTATCAAACTATTGTAATTTCTTAAGGGGGCACAGAAAGGGGATATCTCAATATTTTAGCTAAACAAATGAATCCAATTTTATTATACTATTTTAGTTCTGTCCGTCTGTCCGTCCTTCCGTCCGTCCAAGATATTTTTCGTCGCATTTTTCTCAGTAACTGTTGACGGCAGAAATCTGATATTTGGTCACAAGCATCATATAGGTATACCATATTGTGGGTAGCGTTTTAATACTGACTATCCTGACTGCGGTTATTATTCTGTTGACGTTTTGGAAAACTATTTCGGACTGCGATTTAATGCTACTGCCCACCTGTACATGTTTCCTCGCACCTTGAAAGGATTCAGCTAATTCAACAAGCGTATTCACATTTCTAAGTCTATGTTCTTGAACCCAAAGTTTAAGATCTTTGTCGCACCCACTCAGCAACTTCTCTCTCATCATAAGGTCAAACAGTTTCTGAAAGTTTACGCCAATATCTTCCCTTTCACACCAATGTCTGAAAAAACCTTCTACTCTAACCGTATATTCTCGAAATGACTCATCACGCAGCTGAAAAGCATTCCCAAATTTCTCTCTATACGCCTCTGATGTTAGCTCATACCGTACTAGTATAGCCGTTTTAACCTTCTCATATTCTACACTATCTTCTTCACTAAGTCTGGATAAAGCTTCCAGTGCTTTACCCGTTAGCAAAGGGATTAAGCGCAACGCCCATTGACGTTTGTGAACTTTGTGAAGTACTAACAATCTTTCAAAAGACTTCAAATATACATCAGGATCATCTCCCTCCTTAAACTTGGGCAATTTAGACTTAAGTTTATCTGAACTATGTACTTGATTCGCTCCTTGTGACAACTCTTTCTCTCTGAACTCTAGCTCTTTCAGTCTAACTTCTCTTTCAATCTCTGTCTTTCTCATTTCTCTCTCTGCTGCTCTTTCTTCTCTCTCTGTCGCCTGCATCTCTTTATATAAACTTAAACAGGCTGATACAGACTCTCCCTTAGATATCAATTCTGATACCCATTCTGGCAAACCTGCTAAAGACATTTTCAATATAAAATTTTAAACAACAAAAATACAATACTACAAATATATATTTATTAAATATTAACCAGTGACAATCCCACCGCTGCCACCATTGTAAAGACGTAGGATATCGGAATTGTCGGTTGGCCAATACATAATAAAACAAAACATCAGTAAAATTAAATATTTCACTAGAAAAAAACTAAGTGAAACAAATGAACATAAAACAACCATAATTCTTGACACAGAAAATAAACAAAATTAATACAAACAAAAATACAAAACATGCACAAAATGAAATAAAATTCAGACAAACATAATAATAAAAATCAACAATCAATTTCAAATTTTCATACCTTCATTTCAGTTCATTGTCAAAAAGAAAAAAATATTCAAATGAAACCAAATTATTTTCAAATATTAAATTTAATGTTCTTGGTAGCTGAGGAGATAATAAAATAAATAACGATATACTTGCAATGTTATACACTTTAAGTTAAGTTCTGATTCAACAAAAATTTAAATTAAGAACTCTCACTTCCGATATTCAACTGTTGACTTCCGGTATACAACTTCCATAACGGTTCACAACCACGGACTATAGCTTCCGGTTTGCGAATTCGGTTTTCAACTTCCGGTTCACTATATCTGATTTCCAATTACGGAATAACTTCCGGTTTACAATATCTGGTTTCCAACTACGGAATAACTTCCGGTTTCAACACCTTCCTCACAATATCCGGTTTCCAACCACGGACTTACCTCCGGTTAGCAATTACGGAATAACTTCCGGTTCTCAAAGTATGGACTATGACTTCCGGTACTCAATAACTTCATTAAATATTATACCAGCACGCAACATCTACCATTTATCCAAACATTTCTCGAACCCAAATACAACATGACAACCAACCCCTGAAAATATACGAAAATAATCAATATGTTACCTTTTATATCAACAGAACTTCAATTCTTTTATAAACCTGCGTGTGTTCAACTGGTAAATACGACTGAACGAAAATAAATAAAATGACTTACCTGAGTGAAAATAAAACGTATTCTGTGATAATTCCATGTCCTGTATTTGACAATTTTGAACTTTCACGAACCATTTATTCCATGAAAGACATTTAAGGTCTATCCTCGTCCAGTGTTCAGTGCGGTATATCTGGTATACCTCGTGTGTCCTACCTCAACTGACCAGTCACGTGATTTTGTTTGGCGGGAACTAATTACCTGTAATTAGCTCCCGATAGCTGGATTTAAATACCTACCTGTATTGATTTTTCCAACTTATCGTATGTTATCAGACTGGCTAAAATAAACGTAATTAAATAATAAAAAATGAAAAGACTGTTTATTACACACAAGCTTCATACAGGTACCCCATATTGTGGGAAGCGCTTTTGGATCCATCAGATTCATACTTCCTGTTTGCCAATTTTGTTGATTTTTATACACATTTAACATACATTTGTATATGCACATATTTCGTCGCATTTTTCTTAGCAACTATTGATGACAGGAATCTGATATTTAGTCACAAGCTTCATATAGGTACCCCATATCGTGGGAAGTGTTTTTGGACCCATCAGATTCCTACTTCCTGTTTGCCAATTTTGTTGATTTTTATACACATTTAACATACATTTGTATATGCACATTTTTCGTCGCATTTTTCTCAGCAACTATTGATGAGAGGAATCTGATATTTGGTCACAAGCTTCTTATAGGTATGCCATATTGTGGGAAGCGTTTTTGGAGCCGTCAGATTCCTACTTCCTGTTTGTCGACTTAGTTGGTTTCTATATACATTGAACATATATGCACATTTTTCGTCACATTTTTCTCAGCAACTATTGATAGCAGATATCTGATATTTGGTCACAAGCTTCATATAGGTACCCCAGATCGTGGGAAGCGTTTGTGGACCCATCAGATTCCTACTTCCTGTTTGCCGACTTTGTTGATTTTTCTACACATTGAACATATATGCCCATTTTTCGTCGCATTTTTCTCAGCAACTATTGATGGCAGAAATCTGAAATTTGGTCACAAGCTTCATATATGTTCCCCATATCGTGGGAAGCGTTTTTTGACCCGTCGTATTCCTACTTCCTGTTTGCCGAAGAGCGGGGGTATTATAGGTGAGCATTAGTTCACAGTTCATCTTGTTACAGCTTTTTGCAAAATGAACAACTTAACGGGTAATTTTGGTATTTTATTTCTAAAAGGGGGCAGAATTCCCAAATTTTGCATATTTGGAAGTTACATAGATTTTTCTTTTTCTTCCAATTTTAATGGCTTTTAGCCCACCTCGCAAAAGGCAACGTGAGCATTTGCCATCACTTGGCATCTGTCGCCTGTTAACTTTTTTCATTTTAATCTTCTCCTCTGAAACCCCTCAGCCAAATGAACCGAAACTTGGTAAGAATCATCTATAGGGCTTCTATAAGGACTGCACATTTCGTCCCGATCTGTTGACAAGCATGGCCGACACAGGCAATTCTTGTTTCTGGTTGGTTGATTTCTAAAAAATGTCACTGAATTGACAAAAGGCTCATTTTTAATTTCCATGCTCTATTTTCCGTCACCAGATGTTTTGAGATTTTTCCACAATGATTTTTATTACCACCATTCCCAGATGAAGATAGAATTGAGCTCTTTTGTTGCTTTATCTTCCTCTCATGTTCTTACTTTTTATTCATTTGCCAATAAACTGTAATCATTATTCATATGTCTACACTAAACATGTCAAATAAAAGTTCCTAAGTTCTTGTTTTTGTATTTACAGGGACGCACTCCATATGACGTGGCAAAGAGAGACATTAAGCAACTTATTAAGGTAAGCTACATCGTATTTTTCAGACTTTCCCATTTTAATCACTTGGCGTTTGTTGTTCGGCCTCTATCCCTCCGTAAAGTTTTTTTTAATAATTTTCTCTTCTGAAACAACTTCTAATTTGAACTAAACCTGGCATGAGGTGTCCTTAGAGTATATTTGATGTAATTTCCAAATTATTTCTGCAGATCCGACTAACCAACCAACATGTCCGCTGTTACAACAAGTAGACCATATCAGTAAAATACACATAGAGAGAATACCAAGCCACAATTATTAACTAAATGACATTATTTTTTACCAATAATTCAATTTGAATGAGAGATATAGCATGCTTAAGGTTTGTCTGCAGCATAATGTGCTTTGTTGAGTTTTGTGGAAAATTTACAAATTATGCTGTTTTTGGAAGAAAAACTACTTTAGAAAACATCTCCTGAAACCACAGAGCAAATTTAATTTCAACTAGGATAAAGGAGCTCTTTTGGGAATTCCGTTCAAAATTATATCGGACATCCCTGACCTTCATCCACAATGGCGGCCATTATTAATTTATACTGATTATGGATAATAGGTATATATTTATAATAGATCACATTTATATCTGCTCAGAACCCACTGCAACAAAAATAAAAAAAAATGGAGATTCAAGTTTGTATGAGAGGAATCTTCATTTTGAAAAAAAAACATGTTGAAGCTAGTACAAAACAATATTTCCACGCTCTGTTGGCTTTAAACCTTGAGATTTAAATTATGCTTAAACTGCAATGGTAACAAAGACAGCATTCTCAACAACCAAAAAGGGAAATGTCATTGTATTTGATCTGAAGTTTCCCTTTGAAATAGTTGTTCAACCTTATGCAAATTATCGGACAAGTGTATATTGGGTCCACATGTTGGTGATTATCTGCATTTCATCTATCGAAATGAGCTTGAAGTAAAGGATACAGCTGTTGCTAAAAAGTCTGCTTCTGACTTTGTCATTCACCTTGAAATCGACAGCAGAGGAAAATTAAAGACAAAACTCTACGTCAAATGTGATTACTTCATCTTTCCAATAGTCAACTTCCGTTTCATCAGTAGCAATACTCCAGCATCACCAACGTATGGAGTTTACATTTCACAACTCGCACGTTGCTCTTAGGCTTGTGCCCAGAACAATGATTTTCTAATTGAACCAAAACTTGATAGGAAGCATCTACGGAAGGTCCTCTATAAAGATTGCTCATTTCACCCTGAACCATTAACAAACATGGCCACCATTTGCAATTCTTGTTTCTCTTGATCGATTTGAAAAACAAATCTTCCCCGCTTAGCAAAATGAACCAAAAGTTTGTAGGAAACATCTATGGAAGGTTCTCAATGACGTTTGGTCATTTCATCCTGATCTGTTTACAAATATGGCAACCAAAGACAATTCTTGTTTCTGTTTGATCGAATTCTAAAAAAAATCTTCTTCTCTAAAACCGCCTGTCCAAATGAACCTAAACTAGGTTTGAAGGATCCTGGAAGGTCATCAATAAAGCTTGCTATTTTATGCTAATTTTATTTGTTTCCAACAGATTGATGACCTATATATTCTGGTTTCCTATGAAGACCATTCATTTCTTTATATGTTCATGACTAATTGATATTGTATTTGTTAAAATATCACATAGGCCATGTGAGCTTTTGTCATGGGTAAGCGTCCGTTCGTCCGTTAGCGTTTCACATTTAACTCTTCTCCCCTGAAACCGCAGAACAGATTTCAAACAAACTTGCCATAGATGTTCATTGGATGATCCTCTACCAGATTTGTGTTTTCGGTGCTGATTTGAAATCCAACCAGGCTGCCAGGGTCCATAATGTGTTCTCATTGGCTGAAATTTAAAAAATCTTCTTGTCAGAAACCACCAAGCCAATTGAATTGTAGGAATGATCATTGGGTGGTCCTATTCTAGACTTGTGAATCGGAAATTCAAGATGGCCGCCATGACTCGACTTAGTTTAACATTGGACCCTATGGGAATTTCACATTTTCATCTTTTTTTCTGAAACCACAAAACAGATTTGAACCAAACTTGGCAGAAATGTTCATTGGATGGTCATATACAGGATTTTTGTTTTTGGCGCTGATCGGAAATCCAACATGGCTGCCAGGGCCCATAATGTGTTCTGATTGGTCGAAATTTTAAAAATCTTCTTGTTAGAAACCACTAAGCCGATTGAATTGTGACTTTGCAGGAATGATCATTGGGTGGTCCTGTACTAAACTTGTGAATCGTTTGCCGATCGGAAATTCAAGATGGCCGCCATGACTCGACTTAGTTTAACATTGGACCCTATGGGAATTTCACATTTTCATCTTTTTTTCTGAAACCACAAAACAGATTTGAATCAAACTTGGCAGAAATGTTCATTGGATGGTCATATACAAGATTGTTGTTTTTGGCGCTGATCGGAAATCCAACATGGCTGCCAGGGCCCATAATGTGTTCTGATTGGTTGAAATTTTAAAAATCTTCTTGTTAGAAACCTTGGGTTGTATACTTTCAAAATTGTGTCTGGTGACCACGACCTCCATCCCAGATGGCTGCCATGAGCAGACATAGTTTTAGCATACATTGTAAAACCTTATGGGATTTGAATAGTAAAACGTAGATGTATTCGGCATGCAGACATTCTTAAGAGGGCTTATTTATGTCAGGTGAGCGATACAGGCTCACCTGAGCCTCTAGTTCGTTTTTATCCTAATAATAATTTTCTTTGACCAACAGTGTCTACCTAGCTAGTAGTCAGTTAAATCTGAGCATCCAGTGAACCCACTATTCTACTGTCAATGTTTATGTTGATTGTCCTCATTCATTTTTGTGAACTTCTTATGTGGACACATTTATTTATATATGCATTGCTCGCTGGAGACCCATTTATCAAGAGGGAGGATCTCATTGATCAGTTGAACCCCTTCTTTTTTGTTTCTGATTCAAACCAGGACATGGATTTCAAACATCAGATGTCATGTTTATTTTTATGTATAGGGAGTTGAGCTGAAAGGTGATTGTTCACATTGTTGATATTGGTGGAATTGTTAACCAACACTGTTTAAGCTTTCCTTTCATAATTTTCATAGTTTTCTTTTTATTGACCATTGCAGGATTGTCAAGAAAGAAGAACTGGTGAGATGAATATAAAATTTTACTTTGTTAATGTCTCTGTATATAGATATGTATCAGTATATATATATATATATATATATATATATATATATATATGTGTGTGTGTGTGTGTAATGTTTATTCTTGCAATATACATCGGCTATGTGTCGTAATGTTAGTTTGCATGGTCAGTAACATGATTTCCAAATTATGAAGGTCCGAGGTCCGTAACATTTTTTTATTGACTTCATACTTTACATCAAGTGCTAGCTGTGCCCAGAGATACTAGTTGGAAGTGACTCTATCTTTACCAAGTTTATACTGGGACACATCAGGTAAAATTTAAAGCAAATAAAGCTGCATGCTTTAAACATTGTGAAAGTAGAACTCATTTTGTTGCATGCGAAACCCCCATTGTTTTTATTTCCTTCCGGAAAACAAACATAGAAACTTTAATTCATGTTAATGTGAACCATGCCACATTTGTTCCAGTGAAAATATATTCCTGGTTGAACAAATACTCTATAAAATTAGATTCTGGAAGAACTGATTTCATACAAATTTCTCCCGTGAAGCTTGGATTCAACGGCAACCGTTATGAAAAGGAAAAATGACCTGTGTACGAAAAATGACTGCTTAGTCAAGATCGGTAGATCCATATTGTCAGGTGCGATCAGTACTGATACATGTATTACTATTACCGATTCCAAAGTGAATAATTGGTAAAAATGGTGATCACTTTATAATGCTATGGTGTTTCGTTTGCAGTTAAATTGTTAAACATTCAATCATTTTTCTTTGGCAAGGTGAGTTTTTGCCATCACTTGGCGTCCGTCATCTGTTATCCGTTATCTTAACTTTTCACATTTGAATATTCTCCTCGGAAACCGCTTTGCCAAATGAGGTAAAACTTGGTAGGAAGCCTCTAAGGATTATTAAGATTGTTCAATTCGTCCCAATCGTTGACAAACATGACCGCCATAGGCAATTCTTGTTTCTGGTTGGTCAATTTCTAAAAATCTTCTTCTCTGCAACCGTTTGGCCAAATTAAGCAAAACCTGGTGTGAAGCTGCTATGGAAGGTCTTCTATAACGATTGCTCATTTTGTCCCGAACCGTTAACAAACATAGCGCCATAGGCAATTCTTGTTTCTGGTTGGTCAATTTCTAAAATTCTTCTCTGAAACCTCTTGGCGAAATGAACCGAAAACTTGGTAGGAACTATCTATGGAAGGGCCTGCATAGAAATTGTTCAATTCGTCCCAATCCGTTAACAAACATGCCCCCCATGGGCAATTATTGTTTCTGTTCGTTCAATTTCTAAAAATCGTCAATGACCCAAAGCTTAGTAGGAAGCATTTATGGAAGATCCTCTATAAAGATGGCTCATTTCGTTCCGATCCGTTAACACAAATGACCACTATCGGCAATTCTTGTTTCTGGTTGGTCGATTTATAAAAATCTCTTCTCTGAAACTATTTGGCAAAATTTTACAGTAAGCATCCATGGAAGGTCCTCTACAAGATTTCCTCATTTCATCTCGATTGGACAAAAACATGGTCGCCATGGGTAATTCGTGTTTCTGATTGTCTGAAATAAAACAAAATCTTCTGGAACCTGTAGCCAAAATGAATTGTTACCTTGTAGGAATGATGTGTATTTCGTGCCGATGATACAACTAATATGGCCTCCATAGGCAGTTCTTGTCATATCATTGTCCAATTAAAAAAATCTTCTGTAAACCATTGGGTCAAATTAATTGAAATTTGGGGGGAAGCACATATGGAATGTTCTCTATAAAGTTTTGTCAAAGCAAAATGACAGGTGAGCGATACAGACTCAACCCACTGAAAATCTAGTATAAGTAGTACAATCATGTATTGAGAACACCTCAAAAGTTAAATAATGATCATTTTTTGTGGTGAATGAAAATTGACTGTTAAACTTCAGTAATGTGATATTATTGAATAAGTTTGTTTTGACCACTGACTGCATTAGTGCAGTAAAGTCGAGTTCAAATAACCCATCAATCTAGTAGGGAGAGGTTTAAGCACACTGTTTATAGCATGTCCCTGATAATTCAAGGTGACCGTTAAGGCAAGTTTATCATCAATCCCTTTATACAGGGACCAGCATCATTTCACGGAGAGGCGAGAGTTTGGCCCATCAAATTAGTTTATGCCTGCAGCTTTTTATTGAAGTGCCTGTACCCACCCAGTAAATTGAACAGTTAAATAAAGTGTGTTAGGGTATTGAGTTTGCCTTTTTGTATCATTTTTCAATTATATCTTGGAACTGTTTCGACAGTGTCGTGCTTTTTGTTTTTCATTGTATTGGAATAATTGGAGGTATTGACACTTTGCCAAGGAATCAGCAGCTGTGTTCACAAATAGACTTAATATATTGTAGGAATACCCATGGAGGCAAGACAACTCGACAAAAAATCCGCTGCTGTGTTCGCCAATCTAATAAAAGAAGAAAGCTACCCCCAGTTTGAAGTACGTGCTATGTTGCTGGGGGAAAAGGGGACGGGTAAAACAACTGTAGCAAGATTTCTTGTGGGAAAAGGGCCGACGAAAGTCAGAATATCTACTGAAGGCATAGATCTGTATAATGCCCTGGCATTTATTGACCGAGAGACAGATGAATGGCTGAACGGTAAACAAGGTTAGTACTTGTTGATTGTTACTTATTGTTACTTATTGTTACTTGTTGATTGCAACGATTTATTTACTAATAACCCAAATAGAATACAGTGTAAAATATGTGGAAAAATATTAAATAAAAATATACTTCAATGGAGAAAAATGGAAATAGGGGTATACAGACCCAACTGTATTTAGCATGAATTATCGCTGTTAAATGAGGTTCAATCTTGTACAGACCTCAGGTTCTACAGAGTACGAAACACCCTTGTGTTTAAACAGTAACGCATATATAGTTCAGAAGGGAAAATATTTTTCAATCCTTTCCATGACATAATGAGTAATGGAGATAATGTTGTGAATGACATGCATCATCATTGTGATATACAGAACCAAATATACACAAAGGAAGACCAAGTGGTTTATTGGGTCTAATGGCATAAACGTTCAAACGGACATTAACCATTGTGATATATAGATTCAAGTTTTCCTTAGAGAGGATTATATATCCCAAATTTAGGCTTTATAGTTTCAAAGTCATTGGGGTCTAAGGTATAATGGTAAGCTGCAATAAGGGTAATATAAAAATCAGGAATAAGCATTGTATTTTGCATGACAGCTAGTCCCATTCGGAGCATTGTGAAATGAAAATTAAATTTTAACCAACGAATGTTCCTTGAAAATCAACATTTGAGTTAGGTTAAATAAATCAGGTGAGCTATAAAACAACCCCACATTTCTGCAACCAGACGAACAATACCTGAGATATGGAAGAATATGATTTCAAAATATTTTAAATAAAGCTTTCATAGATATTAACAGCAGAGAATATAACATGCATAACATGGTCCATTTTCTTTCACATTTGTAGTTACAGTGGATTTATTTTAACTTGTGTGGTTTCTTTCAACATTATATGTGATAGATCTGGCCTATTCATGTCAGAATGGTTAAAACATATAACCAACCAGTGTATATTTAAAACGATTCGCCTTATTCGATCTCTTAAAAAGTTTTTATTCCGATACCAAGATCTTGTCGAAATATATTCCGTCTCTGCAGAGACAATAATAAACGATGCATTTTCATATAGTGAAAATGTATAAAGATAAGGAGTCAACAAAAATGTCAAATATATTTTTTTATCAATGTGTGACGTAAAAGTGTTTTTCACATTTACTTCACTGAATTTGGTACTGTTTTGACAACTATCTTGCCTATTTTTTTCCAGTATTATTATAAATACTGTTATAGTGACAGCCGGAACCTTTGAGCCGTAATGAAAGCGGGAGGTTTGGCACTTTAAAATCTGATTCAACCCACCATTTCTTTAGAAATGCCTATACCATGTCAGGGTCATTACAGTGTTCACAGTTTTCCGGTTGTTAACTGATTTTGTCTGTTTATATACTTATGAGTTCGGAGTTCGGTAATTTTGTTATTACCCTTATTTCTTTTCCATGCAGATTTTGCATTGAAGGATGTCATGGTTAGTAGATCTCTGAGGCAAGCTATAGATCCAATGAATCCAGAGCTGCATGACACTTCTAGCGCCGAGGCCTTAAGTAAACTCACAGAGTCGTCTCTGTATGTACCAGAAAACAAAGACATGTCTGTCCATACTGCTGCTGCCAGGGCCTTTAGTCAACTGCAGCAATCATCAGTCAATGAACCAGAAAACAAAGAGGTGTCTGTCCCTACTGGTGCCAGGGCTCTAAGTGAACTGGAACAATCATCACTGCATGGTCCAGAAAACAAAGAGATGCCTGTACCTAGTGCTGCCAGCGTTGTCAGAAAACCAAGAATAATTGATAGTTTCAAGTCTGTCATTGGAGTAAGAAAGGAGGTAAATGAGATCAAAATATCAGTAACACCGGAAAAATTCTTGAAAATGTCATGGAAAGTCGACAAGAAGAAATTACACCAGAGAAAAATAGTTCCAGTAATGATTTGGGATTTTGGTGGACAAGATGTGTTCTACAGTACCCATCAGACGTTTCTTACGTACAGAGCAATATACATGCTAGTTTTAGATGGTAGTAGGACCCTAGACGAACTTTGTTCTTTTGAACAATACCTCCCAGGAAAGAGTGGAGCTAAAACACAAAGAGGTAATATTTTTTTAATACATATGATGTTTAATTATTCTAACATAGCACGAAATACTACCAGTATATATACAGTATAACGTTTATTTGAACAAGCTTTAAAAAGAGCAATACAAGTGAGTGAATGTGGCAAGGTGTTCAGGACTGCTTCGTAGCGTGTGCAAGTCATTTATATTTACAATGAACGTATAATGTTGTTATTCTGTAATGTCGAAACATCGAAAAGAACTTCCAAATTATACTACAAAGAGCAGAAACAAGTGCCATCTTAAGCTGTTTCAAATGTGTTTCTTTCACATCTGTGTTTATACTGTTCTCCTTTCTTACCATATACTCAACATGAATCAGGTACCAGGAAAGCTGTATAATGTGCTATTCTAGAATGACACTGAGTACCCAACATCACACGATTACATGATAAAATTATCGTTTACCTTAAATACAAATTTACTATCTCCTTGATGTAGGACATTACTGATCATGACAACAAAAAACACAGACAGGAAAGTTTAAACAGTGACGGTCAGCAATTCCATCAATATCAACAAAACGAACGATCACCTCTTATCTGAAATCATATTATGAATGGGGACGTTGAGGTTGTGAACGTATTATAGTGGCATTTATAACGATGCCATCAATGCCTATCACCACTGAAGTTTTGAGTTGTAATCCACCTCATGGTGAGGTGTAATCGATACAACATTATCTGATAAAGTTTGTCAGTGACTTGCAGCAGGTTGGTGGATTTCTCCGTGTATTCTGGTTTCCTCCACCGCCACGATGTAACTTAAATATTGTTGAAAGTAGCGTTAAATACCATAGCGTTAACTCCCCGTATTATGGACAATCAATATACAATTATGGCCTTCATGAAAAGTTAATATCCAAAATTATCAAATTGAGAATGACTTACATTAAAAAGCCTGATGACTAATCTTTGAGCCGTAATGAAAGGGGGAGGTTTGGCGCTTTACAATCTGATTCAACCCACCATTTCTTTAGAAATGCCTGTACCAAGTCAGGGTCATTACGGTTTTCACAGTTTTCCGGTTTATATACTTATGAGTTTTGACTTTCCCTTTGTAAGATTGCTTGGAGTTCGGTAATTTTGTTATTACCCTTATATACATACATTTGATACAATACACGTGATCCAAGAAGTTTGATATACTATTGATAATAATGAATCATCAGTACATATTAAAGACATTATAACTCCACGGATAGATACAGACTCTAAAGTATCTCCAGTATTTATTCATTATCCTACTTTTGTTTTCCAGATTATGTCAGATTTTGGATCAATACAATAGTCACCTATTGCAAAGGTAGTGGAGAAGGATATCCTAAAATCATGGTTATTTTGACACACAAAGATAAAATAGAAGAGGTGAGTTCTGATTTCCATGATATCCATCAGGTAAAGTACAATGTGTAAGTCGATGATTGACATTGTGTGTTGGTAAGTTAGTCAGAACATGAGAATAAGGTCTCATGAGTAAGTTATAGACAGTGTGTTGATAAGTTAGTCTGAACATGAGAATAAAGTCTAAGGAGTAAGTTACAGGAAGTGTGTGTGTAAGTTAGTCTGAACATGATGATAAGGTCTGATGAGTAAGTTACAGGCAGTGAGTGTTGATAAATCAGTCTGAATATAAGGATAAGGTCTGATGAGTAAGTTGCAAGCAGTATGTGTGTATGTTAGTCTGTACATGATGATAAGGTCTGTGGAGTAAGTGACAGGCAGTGTATGTGTAAGTTCATCTGACCACGAAGATAAGGTTCAGGAGTAAGCTACATGCAGTGTGTGTGTAAATTAATCTGAGCATGATAATATGGTATATGTAGTAAGTTATAAGTCGTGTGTTGGTAATTATATAAATTAGTGTGAACATGAGAATAAGGTCTGAGGAGTATGCTATAGACCGTGTTCTGGTACGTTATTCTGAGAATGAAAATAATGTCTGTCTAGAAAAGTATCTTTTGTTGACAGGTATGTGACCATTTTAATAACGTTTTATCATCTTTATTTTAACATCCTAATGATCTGTTAAGCGTTAGCGCGTCACTTTTTGATACTTATCAGGCTTATTTTTCAAAAGTTTCTTTTTTTTCACAGAGTGCTGTAAGCAATAAACGACTTGAGATCTTCAGTAAAATCAAGAAAATGTTTGAAGGTACACCAGTAGCGTCACATTTGGTCATCGATGATCAAATATTTGTCAACGCTACAGACAAGACCGATCCTGAAATGGAACAAATAAAGAAAACTCTTATTCAACAAGCCAAACATCAACCAACATGGGGTCAATACCTACCAAAATGTTTCGTGCCACTAGAGTTAGAGATTGCAGCCCTAGTCCGTAAAGGAGTTGCTTTGATTACAATGAATGACATGAAGAAAATAAACTCTCAACAAGCTATTCGTCCATTAACCGACCCCGAATTGAAAGTTTTTCTACAATTCCAACACGCCGTTGGTACAATTCTATATTTTGAAGAATTAAACTTGGATCAGCATATTATACTTATGCCAACACATCTGATTGATGCCTTCAAGTCCATTATTACTCACAAAATTTTCTGTAAGGGAGATAGAAAGAAAGCACACGTATTGGACATAATGGATAGGAAAGGAATTATCTTGAAAGAAGATGTTGATGAAATATGGAAAAATGAAAAATACTCAAAGTTTAAGAAGGAAAAAGACTATCTTTTAGCAGTTATGACACATCTTGATATCTTGGTAGAACCTAAGCGTTATGATCCGCACTCCCACAGTCGTATACCAACAGATTTCTACTACGTAGCAAGTATGATACGTACATTAGATAACACGGGATATCTTCAGTCTCCTGACTTCTCTCAGAGAAATATAGCCATAGTCTTTGATATGAATGATACAATTATACCTCCAGCATTATCCTTCAGATTCATCAGCTATTGTTTAAGTATATGGGGGGTGAAGACCTATACAGAATCCAATGAACTTATGCTGTTCCATAAATCTGCTGTTTTCACAATAGACCCGTCGCTTGATATGCATGTTCAGTGTGAAGATGAACATATCATCGTCCGCCTTGTACATGCTAGAAACAGAAGATTGATCATGAGAGATCTTGCGTCTAGTATCCGTGAATGTTTGATATCTGCTCTACACAAGATAAGTCGGCTGTATATCAACACTAGTAGTGATAGAACAGAAGTAGACGTAACATCATTAAGGTTAAGAGTATGCTGTAGTTCACCATACGATCCTTGCTTACTCACATTAGAAGAAGTAAGAATGCTTGATGGTACATGGAGGTGTCCCTCACATCACATTGAGATGGGAGAAGGCGTGTGGTTATCATGGTTAGCAGAAAAGGTCAGTTTGTATGTATGACAAAAAATAGCTTAAAGCTATGGCAATAACACGATGTTTCTTTACTAGCCAGGATATATTATATTTCAGAGTGAGTAGTAACTCACAAATGGTATACCGAGTAGTAACTCACAAACGGTATATTGTTATTATGAGTAGTAACCCACACACAATGTATTGGTATAGTGAATAGTAACCCAGAAAGGATATTTGTTTAGTATTTTGATATTGTCTAATTACAAGTAGGGTTTAATGATATATATTCTGATGAAATGTAAAACCTATGGGCCATCTATCTCGTACAGTGTATGAAGAATCAATAGATTATCATATCTGTTGAATTATAAAACCAATGGACCATCTCTATGGTACTGTGTATGCAGAATCAATAGATCATCATATCTGTTGAAATATAAGACCAATGGACCATCTATCTGGTACTGTGTATGAAGAATCAATAAATTATCATATCTGTTGAAATATAAAACCAATGGACCATTTATCTGGTACTGTGTATGAAGCATCAATAGATTATCATAAGAAATAAGAGGGATTTTGATAATGGTTTAAATATGGAAAAAAATATCAAATGAATTTCACAATATATTTTGCTTTGCTGAAATGTGACAATGAAATCTGCTCTTCAGAATCTTTTCATTGACACTTTGAAGATATTACATATTTATTTATAATTGGTACTAAAATGTTTTGTACAAGTCTAACTTGTTTTGCAGATAAGTTCATCTTCTGCACAGGATTTTATAACCTCTCTCTTTTATCTAATATCCAATTAAGTAATTATGTGGAGTGGTAATTTCGTATTCAGTTGAGAGATTAATCGCTCTAAGTCTATGTTAAAATGTTAATCTTAATTATTTCAGAAAAATGAGACTTGTAAACCAGGATGCCCAGGTAATGTACATTTATAATGAGACTTGTATTCCAGGATTTACAGGTAATGTACATTTATAATGAGACTTGTAATCCAGGATTTACAGGTAATGTACATTTATAATGAGACTTGTAAACCAGGATGTCCAGGTAATGCACATTTATAATGAGGCTTGTAAACCAAGATATCCAGGTAATGTACATTTATAATTAGACTTGTAAACCAGGATTTCCAGGTAATGTACATTTATAATTTATGAAAGAACAAAGACACCAGTACAAAACTAAACTTTAACTGGACGAAACCTAATTTTGCTTAAACACAAACTTTGACTTGACAAGCCTTATTTTGGTTAAACACAGACTTTAACTGGACAAAAGCCTTATTTTGCTTAAGCACAAACATTAACTGGACAAAGCCTAATTTTGTTTAAGTACAAACATTACCTGGACAAAGTCTAATTTTGTTTAAGTAGAAACATTAACTGGACTAAGCCAATTTTTTTTCCGACAGACTTAACTGGACAAAGCCTAATTTTGTTTAAACACAAACGTTAACTCTACAAAGCCTAATTGTGTTTAAGCACAAACTTTAATTGGATAAAGTGTAATTTTGTTTAAGCACACACTTTAACTGAACAAAGCCTAATATTGTTTAAGCATAAAATGTAACTGAACAAAGCCTAATTTTGTTTAAGCACAAACTTTAACTGAACAAAGCCTAATTTTGTTTAAGCACACACTTTAACTGAACAAAGCCTAATTTTGTTTAAGCACAAACTTTAACTGAACAAAGCCTAAATTTGTTTAAGCACAAACTTTAACTGAACAAAGCCTAATTTTGTTTTAACACAAACTTTAACTGAACAAAGCCTAATTTTGTTTAAGCACAAGCATTACCTGGACAAAGCCTAATTTTGTTTAGACTCAAACTTTAACTGGACAATGCCTAATTTTGTTTAAACAGTGTTTTGACATTTAACTAAAGTGTGATAGCTGGCATTGTTATAGGTTATTGTATAGTGTAATAGTATTATTTAAGACCTCCAGTATAATGTGTCTTGATTGTGTTTAACTTGTGATTATCTCTATTGTAGCTTATCCCCACAAATTATTTAACTCATTACAGCTATTGTCATCGAAAGTTGTAGGATATGGTCAGAATAGATAAAGAAGGACTGGAAAAAGTTTGAGCTATATTTCATTCATTTTTACCTATTTTATTTTCTAATCAAAATCAGCCTGACAAATGTCGGTATGGTGATCTCTTTTGTTCCATCGTTATCGTATGTTGTGTTTGTTAACTTTTCACATTCCAATAATCTTTTTTACTCTCAAATTACTTGAGAATATGGAAGCAGACTTAGGAGCGTGACGTTAGTTCTTTTTTATGTTGATCAGAAATCCAAGATGGCCACCACCACCGGACAAAATTATAATATAGTACTCCAATGAGAAAAATATTTGATGACAACATTGTATATGCATAGTTGCTGCCATCAGTTGGGGATGGCGACAAGTGCAGTTTTATGTGCAACACTTTAAATACTATTATAATTGATTTCAAAATAACTTTTTTCGGCACAAAAAGGTGCTTAAAAATAATAAGATTAGACATTGCTTAATATTTGTGATGACTGCCGCCGAATTATGTCATAGCAAAAGATGACATCATATTTACATTTTCAGAGGATAACTTACACATTGGCCATTCTTTTTTATTTGTTTTTATTGGGCTATTTGTACGTCTTATATCTGCATAAATATATCACTACAACTGATTTTTGAGGTTACTTACGTTACTTTTACTTATTCTCTTCGTCCCCGATGGGACATAAGGCATCAACAATTTGTGTACTATTTTCAATTGTTGTCATTTCAGTAACTTAATCTTTTTTACAGGGTGAGGTTGGATCAGGTTATCTCACTAAAAAGATAAGCCAGTTCCTATTTTTAGCGGTGGAAGAAATTCTGTTCTCACCCCTTGGATAAAGTAGTCAGTTAATTTAAGTGAAAACGATTTTTCTATCTTACTCCGGCTCCAGGGGAAGACAAGCTACACGCCGTTTTTCCCGCAAAATTGTTTTCCATTGTTGAATTAAATTGTCGATTTATAGCGTCTTCGCACTATTTTTAATGTATTTCTCATAAATATATTATAAATGCTACTACAACAGTGATAAATGCCTGTAAAAAAGTTATTTGACGTTGGTCAAAGAGAGGTACTTTTTTTAATTTACGTTAGCTACCTATCAAGGGAGAGCTCTCTATATTTTCTCAACGTAAACAAATATTGACAACTTGACACGATAGAAAGAGATAAGAAAAAGAGGCAAACATCGTAAAAGGTGCATGATTTTGTTATTGTAGAATATATCACAAGTTTGTTAACTTTATTATTTTGAACCTCTTTAAAGTTGTAAAATGAAAATCTTGTTTTATTTCATTACGTTGGATTTTGGTCCTGTGATACGGTTCGCAAATTAATGCGCCAAACTACACAAAAAGTAAACAAACATTGACACGATAGAAAGGGATGAGAAAAAGAGTCAAACACCGTAAAAGGTGCAAGAGAGTAAAATCTGTGACACCCTCGGGTAAGATTTAAATCGTATCAGACACGGACAAGCCTCGTCCGATACGATTTAAGTCTTACCCTCGGGTGTCACAGATTTTACTATCTTGCACCTCTCCCGGTGTTAGACCCTATATGTCTTGTACCCCCCCCCCCCCCCCCCCCCCCCTTCCCCCCATGAAAGACAAGAAAAAAATCATGCACTTTCTCCCGGAAACAAATTATTCATACCTCTTCATCACGGTTCAAACTTTATTCTCATCAATAAAACCACGATTCTACTACATAAGTATTTTTAAATTAATGTATGCATACTATTCTGCTAGCTAACGATTTAACTATCGTGCATCTGTCACGGTATTTGACTCTCTTTTTTTCGCCACTATTCCAGTCAATGTTTGTTTAATTTGAGTAAATAATAGAATGCTCTCCCTTGTTAGAAACTACCGTAAGGAAAGAAATTACCTCCCTTTGACCAAATTCAGCTATTTTTTATACCCCCGCAAACAAAATTTGGGTGGTATATAGGAATCACCCTGTCCGTCCGTCCATGTACCTTGTAAGCGCAAATCCTCCTAAACGACTCATTGGATTTTTATGAAACTTTACACATTTGTAGTACACTACCTGCAGATGTGCATGAAGGAATATGGTTGCTGTCCAAAATACAAAAGGGGAGATAATTCAACTTATACTTTCACGAAAAGGGGGGGGGGGCATGTACCTTGTATACGCAACTCCTACTAAACTGCTTATTGAATTTATATGAAACTTTACACAGTTGTAGTACACAACCTGCAGATGTGCATGAAGGAATACCGTTGCCGTCTAAAATTTAGAAGGGGAGATAATCCAACTTATACTTTCACGAAAAGGGGGCTCGTGTACCTTGTAAGCGCAACTCCTCCTAAACGGCGCATTGGAGTTTTGTGAAACTTTATACTGTTGTAGTACACTACCTGCAGATGTGCATCAAGGAATGTGGTTGATGTCCAAAATTTAAAAGGGGAGATAATTCAACTTATACTTTCACGAAAAGGGGGGGGGGGCATGTACCTTGTATACGCAACTCCTACTAAACTGCTTATTGAATTTATATGAAACTTTACACAGTTGTAGTACACAACCTGCAGATGTGCATGAAGGAATACCGTTGCCGTCTAATATTTAGAAGGGGAGATAATTCAACTTATACTTTCACGAAAAGGGGGGTCGTGTACCTTGTAAGCGCAACTCCTCCTAAACGGCTTATTGGAGTTTTGTGAAACTTTACACAGTTGTAGTACACAACCTGCAGATGTGCATGAAGGAATACCGTTGCTGTCTAAAATTTAGAAGGGGAGATAATTCAACTTATACTTTCACGAAAAGGGGGGTCATGTACCTTGTAAGCCCAACTCCTCCTAAACGGCTTATTGGAGTTTTGTGAAACTTTATACCGTTGTTGTACACTACCTGCAAATGTGCATCAAGGAATGTGGTTGATGTCCAAAATTTAAAAGGGGAGATAATTCAACTTATACTTTCACGAAAAGGGGGGCATGTGCCTTGCAAGTGCAACTCCTACAAAGCTATATTTAACCCACAGATGGACCCTCTTCCGTTAGCCAGACATTACGTATGTTGCCTCTTGCTCACCACGGGAAGGGGGAAGTAGGTTTTTGAGCAAAGATGTTTTAGGTAGGTGGGTTTTTTTTATTTGATCATATTTCAATAATTTGGAAAATATTTTAAAGTTCTTTGATGAAACCACTGAACCATATGAAAATAATGTAAACGTAAATATCAAATTGAGTGTGGAAGACACGTTTCTGGAATCATTTTCATCGGGACGCTGATACAAAAAATGTAGCTAAAGGATTGCAATGTCAAATAATCCGAAAATATTTTGGAGCAAAAAAGCCATCGGGCCTAAACAAGAGCCTCAAATCGGCTAAGATTGCAGCATTGTTTCAGTCCAGTGTACGTAATCACATAGATTTATACATTTATTCCATGCTTAGTAAGCATATTTCTTACTTTTATTTTCAGTGACAAACGATGAATTTTTACAGCAGCGTCCTACTCATCGTCACTTACAAAGACTCTCGTTGGAATATAACATCTATGAAGTGCGTAATATCATGGTATATTCTGGATTACCATACGCAGATTGGAAGGCACTTTATATCTCCACCGAATTATCCGATGAGATGAAGAAATTTGAAGGACTGAAAAGATGTTGTGAGAAGAAAGCTTTAACATTTAAAGATTTAAAAGAAGTAGTTGAAAAAGAAAACATACGAACAGCACATACCATCTGCGAAGTAAGATTAATATAGTTAACCTGTCTAGGTAGCACAACTAGACGAGATAATGTGTACAACTATCATATTTAGTCTTTAATTTTTAACTCGGAAGTAGCATGTGTACAACTATCACATTTAGTCCCTAATGTTGGACCTAAAGTAGCATATAGACGTCAATCGTCTTTAATCTCTAATCATCAACCCTAACGTAGTGTACTTCAATCGTCTTTAGTCCCTCATTTTGAACTCTGAAGTAGCATGTATGCGTCAGTTGTCTTTAGTCCCTAATTTTGAGCTCTGAAGTAGTATGTGTATGTCAATCGTCTTTAATACACAATTTTGAACACTAAAGGAATATGTACATGTCAATCGTCTTAGTTCCTAATTTTGAACTCTGAAGTAGCATGTATACGTCAGTTGTCTTTAGTTCCTAATGTTGAGCTCTGAAGTAGTATGTACACGTCAGTCGTCTTTGGTGCCTAATTGTGAGGTCTGAAGTAGTATGCATACGTAAGTTGTCTTTAGTCCCTAAGTTTGATCACTGAAGTAATATGTACACGTCAATCGTCTTTAGTCCCTAATTTTGAAATCAAGGTGTAGTATGGGTTCATAATCGCTTTGCGTGCCTAATTTTGAGCACATCGTTGGTACCCCACAGCTGATCACGCGTCTATTACTCTCCACTCACAACGATTTTTCCGTAATTTTTACCAAGGGTGGTGAGTGGAGAATATTCTGGGTTGATCATATAAGCGATGCATTTTCATATAGTGAAAATGTATAAAGGTAAAGAAATCTAGAAAAATGTCAAGGATATTTTTTTATCAATGTGTGACGTAAAAATATTTTTGACATTTACGTCACCGAATATGGTACTGCTTTGACAACTATTTTACCTATTTTGTTCCTGTATTTAAATACTGTTATAGTGACAGCCGAACCTTTGAACCGTAATGAAAGCGCGAGGTTTGGCGCTTTAAAATCTGATTCAACCAACCATTGCTTTAGAAATGCTTGTACCAAGTCAGGGTCATTACGGTTTTCACAGTTTTCCGGTTGTTGACTGATTTTGTCTGTTTATATAATTATGAGTTTTGACTTTCCCTTTGTAAGATTGTTCGGAGTTCGGTAATTTTGTTATTACCCTTATGTACAGCAATATTTGAATCCCTGATTTGAAATCGATAAATACATACATGTTTGTTAATACGATTGTTTCGAATCATTTCCATTCCGTCAACATTTTGATATTTTCGTTCCCCAGATCACGTGATTTCCATGGAACTCCTGGCACTGAACTTCCGGTGTCAATGTACACAACAAAAACTCCAATCGATATGTGCCGTTTTAACGTTCGATCCTCAACTTAAAAAAATCTTAACATTTTCTGTAAAAGACAGATATCAATTGAATTATTTTATTTGTATCAAAGACTTCAATGCAGAGACATATAGAATATAACACCGGGGAGAGTACAAGATAGGGAAATTTCCGACACCAGAGGGTATGATTTCAATCGTTCTCCTTACGAGGCATGTTGAGTTAGAGAACGATTGTAATCTTACCCAAAGGTGTCGGAGATTTCCATATCTTGTACTTTTTTCGGTGTTTGATTTCATTTCCCACTAAACACCTAATTGTTTTTGCTTACATTCCATCGAGCCTTTTCCCGCAATTTATTTTTCCATTGCTGAAGTAAATATTCGATTTATCCATATGCAACCGTATCTCGGCAGTATTTCAAATGAATTTCATCATAAAGTACAATGTATTTAATAAATATGTTATAAATGTTACTACAATAGAGATAAATACCTGTAAAAATAAATTTGAATTTGGTCAAAGGGAGGTAATTTCTTTCTTTACGTTAGTTAATAACAAGGGAGAGCACTCTATTATTTACTCAAAGTAAGCAAACATTGACTGGAAGAGAGCCTGAAAAAAGAATCAAACACCGTGAAAGGTGCACGTTAGCTAGCAGAATATAATACATAAATGAATTTAAAAATACTTATGTAGTAGAATCGTGGTTAATTGTTTATTTTAAAAAGGAAAAGCATGGAGAATTGGGGGGCATTTGACATAAACTGTACAGCATGCATTTGCCGGTAAAACGCACGCGATGTTTTTGTCTTGCACTAGTGCAATATAAGAAAATCTCATATCGCTAAAAATAGGAACTGGTCTTTCTCAAAAGTGAGAAAAATACTTCTTTAAAATTAAATTTGTTTTCTTTCTTTATTTGCGGCTGTCAGCATCATCAAAGGAAAACGATCTGCCTTTATGTATATATGTCTGATATCAGACAGATAGTGGGGTACCGAACACCAGTATTTATTCAGCGGTTTCATTGGCGTCTCCATATTACAATTACTTATAATCTACCGCATCTACGACTATCATAAGCTGACGTTGTCACAGTAATAGCGTAAACACCGGAAGTCGCCTGCCGATTTGTTCAGACGTCAAGACAAGAAAAAGACAGAACGTGGTCGGAATTAACATGATTCGAAACAACCGTATTACTGATGCATAGAGGTCACTTGAGTCAAGAACAACATAACAATTATAAATTATTACTAAATTAATTGATGAACAAAATGATATATGGTGGAGAAGAAAGTTTATATCTATTGGTCATCTATACATAGAAACTTATCTTTCTATAGTATTAGTTAATTGTTTTCGTAGTTTGATAAGATCATGTGGTGTGGAGTAAATTATATGTCTATCGTTTTATTAGAGCCATATAGCCTTATGACAGCCAATTATATTTTAGAGTTATCTAACCTTATGTTCAACAGATCTGCCTATTACATGTCATTTTATATGTTTTGTTACACACTGCTTGCTAACATGATTGTTAGGTAGATTATTGTCTGTTAATAATCATTTAATTCATTACAGGTCCTTCGTGACAAATTTATCAATTTTGGTAAGTAGAATAATAAAATAAAAATATTGTTCGATAATGGACAGATATCAAACGATAATCTCGATTGACAAATCAAAGGTAGAAAGAAAACAACAAAGCTTAGGCAAAATAAAACTAAAGATCGAACAATACAATATGAATGTTTAGAGTAGCCAAGCGTTTTCAGTATTGAGGCTCAAAAAATGTAATCTGATAACATATACAAGAGCGTCACAATGTTTTAAAAAAAACACCACAAAAATATTGTATAATACAATTAAGTTGCCTTTATAATCATGGCCACGATAACCAACATACCTAGATGTACTTCCTATTAGCATACAATCATGACCATGACAGCCATCATAGGAAATAGTAAATCTTACTATCAAACAATCATGACCGTGACAGCTACCATATGTAGAGGTAAATCCTACTATCATACAATCATGACCATGACAGCTTCCATAGGTGGAAGTGAATCATATCATACGACCATGAACAGCATCGGTGGTGCAATGGTTAGCGTGCTCGCCTCGAGTATGATATATCGTTTGTTCGATCCCAGGTTGTGTAAAACCAGAGACTCTACAATTGGTATTTGTTACTTCTTCAGTAAGCACGCAGCATTAATGAGCAAGAACAAAGACTGGTTGGCTTGGAATCATAATAATGTGTCCGAGTTGGGCGACATGTCTATCCACCGACTGTTGTTTCAGTGAGCTAGCACTATAAAAATCCAACTCAGCGTGTTTGTCCAACACAAAGCTGATCTCATCACCATCTCATTGAAAATTAACTTGTTCTCGCTATGATATAGCTGAAAAATTGCTTAGTAGGTGTTAAACAGCAATCACTCACTCACCCACACCACCATGACAGCCACCATAGGTAGAAGTAAATCTTACTATCATACAATCATGACCACGACAGCCACCATTGGTAGAAGTAAACACTACTATCATACAATCATGACCCTGACAGCTACCTAAGGTAGAAGTAAATCTTACTATCATGCATTCATGACCATGACAGCTACCATAGGTAGAAGTAAATCTGACTATCATGCAATCATGACCATGGAAGCTACCATAAGAATGAGTAAATCTTACTATCATGCAATCATGACCATAACAGCTACCATAAGAAGAAGTAAATATGACTATCATGCAATTATGACCATGACAGCTACCATAGGTAGAAGTAAATCTGACTATCATGCAATCATGACCATGACAGCTACCATAAGAAGTAAATCTGACTATCATGCAATCATGACCATGACAGCTACCATAGGTAGAAGTAAATCTGACTATCATGCAATCATGACCATGACAGCTGCCATAAGAAGAAGTAAATCTGACTATCATGCAATCACGACCATGACAGCTACCATTGGTAGAAGCAAATCTGACTATCATGCAATCATGACCATGACAGCTACCATAAGAAGAAGTAAATCTGACTATCATGCAATCATGACCATGACAGCTACCATAGGTAGAAGTAAATCTGACTATCATGCAATCATGACCATGGAAGCTACCATAAGAAGAAGTAAATCTGACTATCATGCAATCATGACCATAACAGCTACCATAAGAAGAAGTAAATATGACTATCATGCAATTATGACCATGACAGCTACCATAGGTAGAAGTAAATCTGACTATCATGCAATCATGACCATGACAGCTACCATAAGAAGTAAATCTGACCATCATGCAATCATGACCATGACAGCTACCATAGGTAAAAGTAAATCCTACTATCATACAATCAGGACCATGATAACCACCATATACATGTAGGACACCATTTTATTCAACTTGTTTGAGCATGTAAGTTATTTGAGGTATATTAAGCTAATTACTGCAGCATCATCAATTAATTGGAAATAATTTTTATATACGACATCTTAAACTGTTTATATTTTGTTTATGTTTTGTAATTGTAGATTTGGAACCCGAAAAATGGGATCTTGTGTTGACAGACGAATATATTGAAAAACTAGCACCTTTAGTTGGACGGCAGTCATTACAGTTCCTTCTGGAGCTTGATATGACATTCCAAGACTGGGAAAAGATTGAATACAGACAATCAGAGAGAGACTTAGTACAGTTAAATTGTGATATACTGGAAGCCTGGAAACAGAACTGTAATAAATATAATGTAAGACCAACATTAAGAGATATTGGAAGAGCCTTTGGTAACATTGGAAAACATATCAAACTAACTGAAAGTACATTGTTTGACTAAAACTCAAATTCTCATTTTTCCACTGAAACATTGTTTGCTTGTAAAGAGAACAGATTACAATAAAATACTACTACATGTATAAATTATCTATATATAGAAGACAAACATGAATGCATTATATCATTTATTATTGTCTATATATAGAAGACAAATATGAATATATTATATCATTTATTATTGTCTATATATAGAAGACAAACATGAATATATTATATCATTTATTATTGTATATATATAGAAGACAAGCATGAATACATTATATCATTTATTATTGTCTATATATAGAAGACAAACATGAATGCATTATATCATTTATTATTGTATATATATATAGAAGACAAACATGAATATATTATATCATTTATTATTGTCTATATATAGAAGACAAGCATGAATACATTATATCATGTATTATTGTCTATATATAGAAGACAAACATGAATACATTATATCATTTATTATTGTCTATATATAGAAGACAAACATGAATACATTATATCATTTATTATTGTCTATATATAGAAGACAAGCATGAATATATTATATCATTTATTATTGTCTATATATAGAAGACAAACATGAATACATTATATCATTTATTATTGTCCATATATAGAAGACAAGCATGAATATATTATATCATTTATTATTGTCTATATATAGAAGAAAAACATGAATACATTATATTATTTATTATTGTCTATATATAGAAGACAAACATGAATACATTATATCTTTCATTATTATTTATATATAGAAGACAAGCATGAATATATTATATCATTTATTATTGTATATATATAGAAGACAAACATGAATGCATTATATCATTTATTATTGTCTATATATAGAAGACAATCATGAATACATTATATCATGTATTATTGTCTATATATAGAAGACAAACATGAATACATTATATCATTTATTATTGTCTATATATAGAAGACAAACATGAATACACTATATCATTTATTATTGTCTATATATAGAAGACAAGCATGAATATATTATATCATTTATTATTGTCTATATATAGAAGAAAAACATGAATACATTATATTATTTATTATTGTCTATATATAGAAGACAAACATGAATACATTATATCTTTCATTATTATTTATATATAGAAGACAAGCATGAATATATTATATCATTTATTATTGTATATATATAGAAGACAAACATGAATACATTATATCATTTATTATTGTCTATATATAGAAGACAAACATGGATACATTATATCATTTATTATTGTCTATATATAGAAGACAAACATGAATACATTACATCATTTATTATTGTCTATATATAGTAGACAAACATGAATGCATTATATCATTTATTATTGTCTATATATAGAAGACAAACATGAATACATTATATCATTTATTAATGTCTATATATAGAAGACAAACATGAATACATTATATCTTTCATTATTATCTATATATAGAAGACAAACATGAATACATTATATCATTTATTATTGTCTATATATAGAAGACACACATGAATACATTATATCATATATTATTATCCAACGCCCGGTAACACAAAATGGCAGGCCAGACATACCTACAGTCTATGATTACAAGAATTCCCAAATTCAGTTAAGGTCATGACAACTCGAACTCCCAGGTCAAGTAAGAAGCTTTGATCATCCCGAATTCCCATGTCAGGTGAAGGTTTGACAACCCGAACTCCCAGGTCAGGTATAAGCTTTGACTACCCGTACTCCCATTTAGGGCAAAACCTTTGACAATCTGAACTCCCAGATCAAGTAAAAGTTTTGACTTCCTGAACTCTTAGGTCAGGGAAAAGCTTTGACTACACGAACTCCTATGTCAGGGAAAAGTTTTGACTACCCGGACTCCCATGTCGGGTAAAAGCTTTGACTATTCGAACTCCCAGATCAAATATCACATTTGACCACTCGACCTGCTTGGTCGGGCAAATGCTCTAACCAACCGATATTTTATATCAGATAAATGATTTGACTATCCCAACTCCGAGGTCAAGAACACCCGTTGACAACCCAAACTCTCTGGTCAGGCAGCATCTCGAACATCACGTTTCCAAGTCGAGAAATAAATCGGACAATAGGAGCTCCCATGTCATGTAAATCCTGTACAACAGAAACTCAACTTCCGGTGAATGTGCAGACAACACTAATACACTGGGTCGTGATAAAGCTCACACAGCATGAACTGTCATCACATAATGCACTTAATAGATCAACAGGGTGGAGGAATTTTGACCTACGAAACTTAAGGGTCAGCAACAATCACTACAAACAAACCCTTGCTCATTTGGAGTTGCTGCAACTTGCTCGGTTTTCAGCTCTTTACGGTAATATTCCGCGTATTGAAGTACTTTTTCTAACATTATCCATTTGTTCTATCGCACATCTCATGGAAGGGGTACCTAATTGGAAACTTAACTCCGAAAATCAACATACATTTAATGGCATATCAGAAAAAGTGTCTGCTTGGAGTTGTCAACCCTTGAAAATTCTACTTTGACATTTGCTCTAACACAAATTATGTTGGTTACTTTCAAATATGAGCAACTTTCTGCTTAAGACCACAACATCATCCAATATGGGTTTAAGTCAACCTACATATTCAAGGATGATCTTTGAGATCATCCTTGAATATGTAGGTTTCTGCTGACATTCAGTATTTTGTGGTATCTACTAGGGTTTATTACTTTTATCTAACAGTGTAGGGATTCATTTTGTATTTGACGTACTACGTTATCATACGTCTTCTGACTGGTTCCCGGATTTAGTGGTATTACACCTTATATAGCATGGAACTCTTTACAGCTGCCATAGCAGCCAGTTGTGTAAGTGAATACTCCTACACAACCAATAGATTTTATTCTAGAAGAGTTTGAAGTTAACAAAGGGATAATAAGAATCCGGATATCGAAGAACAGAAAATACGATGGCCAAAAGTAAAGGAACAAAAGGACAAACAACGATCTACAAAACAAACACATAAAACTAAAGAGCGAGTAACACGAACCCCAATAAAAACCGGGAGTGAACTCAGGTGCTCCGGAAGGGTAGTAGTTCCTGCTCTACTAGTGGCACCCGTCGTGTTAATCTAGTTACAAACCTGGTCATAGGTCATGCATGAGGAAAGGACCGTGAGGTGCTGTACACAGAAGCTAAATATTAATTGTGGTGTAATTTACCTCGTTGCTGTCATCTTTTGCGGACTATAAAATTTATATGTGTTGCTTCTCCGCAAAACACGCCGCATAAAGAATTGTAAGCAAAGACAGGTTGGGGCGGACTTAGGATATTGTATCCGTATGGAGCGACATGTCTACTAACGGACTGTCGTCTTAGTGAGCTAGCTCTATTAAATTCAACTAGGTGTTTTTGTCTTGTACAACGCGAACATCATCATCATCATTTTATGTAATGTAGCTTGTTCTTGCCATGATATAATTGAACAAATCGCTCAAATTGACGTTAATCAACAATCACCCACTCATTGAAGCACGGAACGGAACGGAACAATGTTTCATTTATATGTCTTTATCATAGGTATTATTTCCCATTTAAATTGAACATTTTAATCATGCTGGTCTGCTCAAAATAATCCTGGGCTGCTCAATCATTACATTTCCACACTCATTACCTTGTTCGCTTATCCTTGATCGTCATTGATGTCATAATCATCAAGTTGTTCATATTGTTTTAATAAAATGATAAAAAAATAATAAATAAAAACGTCGATATCTTATGTTGTGTGCACAACGCGATCTAGGAATAACCTTCATTAGATATGCTGACAATGGACACATTGGAATGTAAATAATGTCAAACAACGTTAGAGAACATCAGTACCGAAGGTGAAATAATGTCAAACAACGTTAGAGAACATCAGTACCGAAGGTCAAACAACGTTAGAGAACAACCGAAGTTCACACAACGTTAGAAAACATCAGCACCGAAGGTGAAACAACGTTGGAGAACGTCAGTACCGAAGGCCAAACAACGTTACAGAACATCAGTACCGAATGTCAAACAACGTTAGAGAACATCAGTACCGAAGGTGAAATAATGTCAAACAACGTTAGAGAACATCAGTACCGAAGGTCAAACAACGTTAGAGAACAACCGAAGGTCACACAACGTTAGAGAACATCAGTACCGAAGGTGAAACAACGTTAGAGAACATCAGTACCGAAGGCCAAACAACGTTAGAGAACATCAGTACCGAATGTCAAACAACGTTAGAGAACATCAGTACCGAAGGTGAAATAATGTCAAACAACGTTAGAGAACATTAGTACCGAAGGTCAAACAACGCTTGAGAACAACCGAAGGTCACACAACGTTAGAGAACAGCAGTATCGAAGGTGAAATAATGTCAAACAACGTTAGTGAACATCAGTACCGAAAGTCAAACAACGTTAGAGAACATCAGTACCGAAGGTGAAATAATGTCAAACAACGTTAGAGAACATCCGTACCGAAGGTCAAACAATGTTAGAGAACATCAGTACCGAAGGCCAAACAACGTTAGAGAACATCAGTACCGAAGGTCAAACAACGTTAGAGAATATCAGTACCGAAGGTCAAACAACGTTATAGAACATCAGTACCGAAGGTCAAACAACGCTAGAGAATATCAGTACCGAAGGTCAAACAACGTTAAAGAACATCAGTACCGAAGGCCAAACAACGTTAGAGAACATCAGTACCAAAGGTGAAATAATGTCAAACAACGTTAGAGAACATCAGTACCGAAGGTGAAATAATGTCAAACAACGTTAGTGAACATCAGTACCGAAGGTGAAATAATGTCAAACAACGTTAGTGAACATCAGTACCGAAGGTGAAACAACGTTAGAGAACATCAGTACCGAAGGTGAAATAATGTCAAACAACGTTAGAGAACATCAGTACCGAAGGACAACAACGCTAGAGAACATCAGTACCGAAGGTGAAATAATGTCAAATAACGTTAGAGAACATCAGTACCGAATGTCAAACATTGTTAGAGAACATCAGTACCGAAGGTCAAACAACGTTAGAGAACATCAGTACCAAAGGTGAAATAATGTCAAACAACGTTAGAGAACATCAGTAGCGAAGGTGAAATAATGTCAAACAACGTTAGTGAACATCAGTACCGAAGGTCAAGCAACGTTAGAGAACATCAGTACCGAAGGTGAAATAATGTCAAGCAACGTTAGAGAACATCAGTACCGAAGGTGAAATAATGTCAAATAACGTTAGTGAACATCAGTACCGAAGGTCGAACAACGTTAGAGAACTTCAGTACCGAAGGTGAAATAATGTCAAACAACGTTAGAGAACATCAGTACCGAAAGTGAAATAATGTCAAAAAACGTTAGAGAATATCAGTACCGAAGGTGAAATAATGTCAAACAACGTTAGTGAACATCAGTACCGAAGGTCAAACAACGTTAGAGAACATCAGTACCGAAGGTCAAACAATGTTAGAGAACATCAGTACCGAAGGTCAAACAACGTTAGAGAACATCAGTACCGAAGGTCAAATAACGTTAGAGAACATCAGTACCGAAGGTCAAATAACATTAGAGAATATCAGTACCGAAGGTCAAACAACGTTATAGAACATCAGTACCGAAGGTCCAACAACGCTAGAGAATATCAGTACCGAAGGTCAAACAACGTTAGAGAACATCAGTACCGAAGGCCAAACAACGTTAGAGAACATCAGTACCGAAGGCCAAACAACGTTAGAGAACATCAGTACCAAAGGTGAAATAATGTCAAACAACGTTAGAGAACATCAGTACCGAAGGTGAAATAATGTCAAACAACGATAGTGAACAACAGTACCGAAGGTGAAATAATGTCAAACAACGTTAGTGAACATCAGTACTGAAGGTGAAACAACGTTAGAGAACATCAGTACCGAAGGTGAAATAATGTCAAACAGTGTTAGAGAACATCAGTACCGAAGGTCAACAACGCTAGAGAACATCAGTACCGAAGGTGAAATAATGTCAAACAACGTTAGAGAACATCAGTACCGAAGGTGAAATAATGTCAAACAACGTTAGAGAACATCAGTACCGAAGGTCAAACAACATTATAGAACAACCGAAGTTCACACAACGTTAGAGAACATCAGTACCGAAGGTGAAACAACGTTGGAGAACGTCAGTACCGAAGGCCAAACAACGTTAGAGAACATCAGTACCGAATGTCAAACAACGTTAGAGAACATCAGTACCGAAGGTGAAATAATGTCAAACAACGTTAGAAAACATCAGTACCGAAGGTCAAACAACGTTAGAGAACAACCGAAGGTCACACAACGTTAGAGAACATCAGTACCGAAGGTGAAACAACGTAGAGAACATCAGTACCGAAGGCCAAACAACGTTAGAGAACATCAGTACCGAATGTCAAACAACGTTAGAGAACATCAGTACCGAAGGTTAAATAATGTCAAACAACGTTAGAGAACATTAGTACCGAAGGTCAAACAACGTTTGAAAACAACCGAAGGTCACACAACGTTAGAGAACAGCAGTATCGAAGGTGAAATAATGTCAAACAACGTTAGTGAACATCAGTACCGAAAGTCAAACAACGTTAGAGAACATCAGTACCGAAGGTGAAATAATGTCAAACAACGTTAGAGAACATCCGTACCGAAGGTCAAACAATGTTAGAGAACATCAGTACCGAAGGTCAAACAACGTTAGAGAACATCAGTACCGAAGGTCAAATAACGTTAGAGAACATCAGTACCGTAGGTCAAACAACGTTAGAGAATATCAGTACCGAAGGTCAAACAACGTTATAGAACATCAGTACCGAAGGTCAAACAACGCTAGAGAATATCAGTACCGAAGGTCAAACAACGTTAAAGAACATCAGTACCGAAGGCCAAACAACGTTAGAGAACATAAGTACCAAAGGTGAAATAATGTCAAACAACGTTAGAGAACATCAGTACCGAAGGTGAAATAATGTCAAACAACGTTAGTGAACATCAGTACCGAAGGTGAAATAATGTCAAACAACGTTAGTGAACATCAGTACCGAAGGTGAAACAACGTTAGAGAACATCAGTACCGAAGGTGAAATAATGTCAAACAACGTTAGAGAACATTAGTACCGAAGGTCAACAACGCTAGAGAACATCAGTACCGAAGGTGAAATAATGTCAAACAACGTTAGAGAACATTAGTACCGAAGGTTAAACAACGTTAGAGAACATCAGTACCGAAGGTCAAACAACGTTAGAGAACAACCGAAGGTCACACAACGTTAGAGAACATCAGTACCGAAGGTGAAACAACGTTAGAGAACATCAGTACCGAAGGCCAAACAACGTTAGAGAACATCAGTACCGAATGTCAAACAACGTTAGAGAACATCAGTACCGAAGGTGAAATAATGTCAAACAACGTTAGAGAACATTAGTACCGAAGGTCAAACAACGCTTGAGAACAACCGAAGGTCACACAACGTTAGAGAACAGCAGTATCGAAGGTGAAATAATGTCAAACAACGTTAGTGAACATCAGTACCGAAAGTCAAACAACGTTAGAGAACATCAGTACCGAAGGTGAAATAATGTCAAACAACGTTAGAGAACATCCGTACCGAAGGTCAAACAATGTTAGAGAACATCAGTACCGAAGGCCAAACAACGTTAGAGAACATCAGTACCGAAGGTCAAACAACGTTAGAGAATATCAGTACCGAAGGTCAAACAACGTTATAGAACATCAGTACCGAAGGTCAAACAACGCTAGAGAATATCAGTACCGAAGGTCAAACAACGTTAAAGAACATCAGTACCGAAGGCCAAACAACGTTAGAGAACATCAGTACCAAAGGTGAAATAATGTCAAACAACGTTAGAGAACATCAGTACCGAAGGTGAAATAATGTCAAACAACGTTAGTGAACATCAGTACCGAAGGTGAAATAATGTCAAACAACGTTAGTGAACATCAGTACCGAAGGTGAAACAACGTTAGAGAACATCAGTACCGAAGGTGAAATAATGTCAAACAACGTTAGAGAACATCAGTACCGAAGGTCAACAACGCTAGAGAACATCAGTACCGAAGGTGAAATAATGTCAAATAACGTTAGAGAACATCAGTACCGAATGTCAAACATTGTTAGAGAACATCAGTACCGAAGGTCAAACAACGTTAGAGAACATCAGTACCAAAGGTGAAATAATGTCAAACAACGTTAGAGAACATCAGTAGCGAAGGTGAAATAATGTCAAACAACGTTAGTGAACATCAGTACCGAAGGTCAAGCAACGTTAGAGAACATCAGTACCGAAGGTGAAATAATGTCAAGCAACGTTAGAGAACATCAGTACCGAAGGTGAAATAATGTCAAATAACGTTAGTGAACATCAGTACCGAAGGTCGAACAACGTTAGAGAACTTCAGTACCGAAGGTGAAATAATGTCAAACAACGTTAGAGAACATCAGTACCGAAAGTGAAATAATGTCAAAAAACGTTAGAGAATATCAGTACCGAAGGTGAAATAATGTCAAACAACGTTAGTGAACATCAGTACCGAAGGTCAAACAACGTTAGAGAACATCAGTACCGAAGGTCAAACAATGTTAGAGAACATCAGTACCGAAGGTCAAACAACGTTAGAGAACATCAGTACCGAAGGTCAAATAACGTTAGAGAACATCAGTACCGAAGGTCAAATAACATTAGAGAATATCAGTACCGAAGGTCAAACAACGTTATAGAACATCAGTACCGAAGGTCCAACAACGCTAGAGAATATCAGTACCGAAGGTCAAACAACGTTAGAGAACATCAGTACCGAAGGCCAAACAACGTTAGAGAACATCAGTACCGAAGGCCAAACAACGTTAGAGAACATCAGTACCAAAGGTGAAATAATGTCAAACAACGTTAGAGAACATCAGTACCGAAGGTGAAATAATGTCAAACAACGATAGTGAACAACAGTACCGAAGGTGAAATAATGTCAAACAACGTTAGTGAACATCAGTACTGAAGGTGAAACAACGTTAGAGAACATCAGTACCGAAGGTGAAATAATGTCAAACAGTGTTAGAGAACATCAGTACCGAAGGTCAACAACGCTAGAGAACATCAGTACCGAAGGTGAAATAATGTCAAACAACGTTAGAGAACATCAGTACCGAAGGTGAAATAATGTCAAACAACGTTAGAGAACATCAGTACCGAAGGTCAAACAACATTATAGAACAACCGAAGTTCACACAACGTTAGAGAACATCAGTACCGAAGGTGAAACAACGTTGGAGAACGTCAGTACCGAAGGCCAAACAACGTTAGAGAACATCAGTACCGAATGTCAAACAACGTTAGAGAACATCAGTACCGAAGGTGAAATAATGTCAAACAACGTTAGAAAACATCAGTACCGAAGGTCAAACAACGTTAGAGAACAACCGAAGGTCACACAACGTTAGAGAACATCAGTACCGAAGGTGAAACAACGTAGAGAACATCAGTACCGAAGGCCAAACAACGTTAGAGAACATCAGTACCGAATGTCAAACAACGTTAGAGAACATCAGTACCGAAGGTTAAATAATGTCAAACAACGTTAGAGAACATTAGTACCGAAGGTCAAACAACGTTTGAAAACAACCGAAGGTCACACAACGTTAGAGAACAGCAGTATCGAAGGTGAAATAATGTCAAACAACGTTAGTGAACATCAGTACCGAAAGTCAAACAACGTTAGAGAACATCAGTACCGAAGGTGAAATAATGTCAAACAACGTTAGAGAACATCCGTACCGAAGGTCAAACAATGTTAGAGAACATCAGTACCGAAGGTCAAACAACGTTAGAGAACATCAGTACCGAAGGTCAAATAACGTTAGAGAACATCAGTACCGTAGGTCAAACAACGTTAGAGAATATCAGTACCGAAGGTCAAACAACGTTATAGAACATCAGTACCGAAGGTCAAACAACGCTAGAGAATATCAGTACCGAAGGTCAAACAACGTTAAAGAACATCAGTACCGAAGGCCAAACAACGTTAGAGAACATAAGTACCAAAGGTGAAATAATGTCAAACAACGTTAGAGAACATCAGTACCGAAGGTGAAATAATGTCAAACAACGTTAGTGAACATCAGTACCGAAGGTGAAATAATGTCAAACAACGTTAGTGAACATCAGTACCGAAGGTGAAACAACGTTAGAGAACATCAGTACCGAAGGTGAAATAATGTCAAACAACGTTAGAGAACATTAGTACCGAAGGTCAACAACGCTAGAGAACATCAGTACCGAAGGTGAAATAATGTCAAACAACGTTAGAGAACATTAGTACCGAAGATCAAACAACGTTAGAGAACATCAGTACCGAAGGTCAAACAACGTTAGAGAACATCAGTACCAAAGGTGAAATAATGTCAAACAACGTTAGAGAACATCAGTAGCGAAGGTGAAATAATGTCAAACAACGTTAGTGAACATCAGTACCGAAGGTCAAGCAACGTTAGAGAACATCACTACCGAAGGTGAAATAATGTCAAGCAACGTTAGAGAACATCAGTACCGAAGGTGAAATAATGTCAAACAACGTTAGTGAACATCAGTACCGAAGGTCGAACAACGTTAGAGAACATCAGTACCGAAGATGAAATAATGTCAAACAACGTTAGAGAACATCAGTACCAAAAGTGAAATAATGTCAAACAACGTTAGAGAATATCAGTACCGAAGGTGAAATAATGTCAAACAACGTTAGAGAACATCAGTACCGAAGGTCAAACAACGTTAGAGAACATCAGTACCGAAGGTGAAATAATGTCAAACAACGTTAGAGAACATCAGTACCGAAGGTCAAACAATGTTAGAGAACATCAGTACCGAAGGTCAAACAACGTTAGAGAACATCAGTACCGAAGGTCAAATTACGTTAGAGAACATCAGTACCGAAGGTCAAATAACATTAGAGAATATCAGTACCGAAGGTCAAACAACGTTATAGAACATCAGTACCGAAGGTCAAACAACGCTAGAGAATATCAGTACCGAAGGTCAAACAACGTTAGAGAACATCAGTACCGAAGGCCAAACAACGTTAGAGAACATCAGTACCGAAGGCCAAACAACGTTAGAGAACATCAGTACCAAAGGTGAAATAATGTCAAACAACGTTAGAGAACATCAGTACCGAAAGTGAAATAATGTCAAACAACGTTAGTGAACATCAGTACCGAAGGTGAAACAACGTTAGAGAACATCAGTACCGAAGGTGAAATAATGTCAAACAACGTTAGAGAACATCAGTACCGAAGGTCAAACAATGTTAGAGAACATCAGTACCGAAGGTCAAACAACGTTAGAGAACATCAGTACCGAAGGTCAAATAACGTTAGAGAACATCAGTACCGAAGGTCAAATAACATTAGAGAATATCAGTACCGAAGGTCAAACAACGTTATAGAACATCAGTACCGAAGGTCAAACAACGCTAGAGAATATCAGTACCGAAGGTCAAACAACGTTAGAGAACATCAGTACCGAAGGCCAAACAACGTTAGAGAACATCATTACCGAAGGCCAAACAACGTTAAAGAACATCAGTACCAAAGGTGAAATAATGTCAAACAACGTTAGAGAACATCAGTACCGAAGGTGAAATAATGTGAAACAACGTTAGTGAACATCAGTACCGAAGGTGAAATAATGTCAAACAACGTTAGTGAACATCAGTACCGAAAGTCAAACAACGTTAGAGAACATCAGTACCGAAGGTGAAATAATGTCAAACAACGTTAGAGAACATCCGTACCGAAGGTCAAACAATGTTAGAAAACATCAGTACCGAAGGTCAAACAACGTTAGAGAACATCAGTACCGAAGGTCAAATAACGTTAGAGAACATCAGTACCGAAGGTCAAACAACGTTAGAGAATATCAGTACCGAAGGTCAAACAACGTTATAGAACATCAGTACCGAAGGTCAAACAACGCTAGAGAATATCAGTACCGAAGGTCAAACAACGTTAAAGAACATCAGTACCGAAGGCCAAACAACGTTAGAGAACATCAGTACCAAAGGTGAAATAATGTCAAACAACGTTAGAGAACATCAGTACCGAAGGTGAAATAATGTCAAGCAACGTTAGTGAACATCAGTACCGAAGGTGAAATAATGTCAAACAACGTTAGTGAACATCAGTACCGAAGGTGAAACAACGTTAGAGAACATCAGTACCGAAGGTGAAATAATGTCAAACAACGTTAGAGAACATCAGTACCGAAGGTCAACAACGCTAGAGAACATCAGTACCGGAGGTGAAATAATGTCAAATAACGTTAGAGAACATCAGTACCGAATGTCAAACAACGTTAGAGAACATCAGTACCGAAGGTCAAACAACGTTAGAGAACATCAGTACCAAAGGTGAAATAATGTCAAACAACGTTAGAGAACATCAGTAGCGAAGGTGAAATAATGTCAAACAACGTTAGTGAACATCAGTACCGAAGGTCAAGCAACGTTAGAGAACATCAGTACCGAAGGTGAAATAATGTCAAGCAACGTTAGAGAACATCAGTACCGAAGGTGAAATAATGTCAAACAACGTTAGTGAACATCAGTACCGAAGGTCGAACAACGTTAGAGAACATCAGTACCGAAGGTGAAATAATGTCAAACAACGTTAGAGAACATCAGTACCGAAAGTGAAATAATGTCAAAAAACGTTAGAGAATATCAGTACCGAAGGTGAAATAATGTCAAACAACGTTAGTGAACATCAGTACCGAAGGTCAAGCAACGTTAGAGAACATCAGTACCGAAGGTGAAATAATGTCAAACAACGTTAGAGAACATCAGTACCGAAGGTCAAACAATGTTAGAGAACATCAGTACCGAAGGTCAAACAACGTTAGAGAACATCAGTACCGAAGGTCAAATAACGTTAGAGAACATCAGTACCGAAGGTCAAATAACATTAGAGAATATCAGTACCGAAGGTCAAACAACGTTATAGAACATCAGTACCGAAGGTCAAACAACGCTAGAGAATATCAGTACCGAAGGTCAAACAACGTTAGAGAACATCAGTACCGAAGGCCAAACAACGTTAGAGAACATCAGTACCGAAGGTGAAATAATGTCAAACAACGTTAGTGAACAACAGTACCGAAGGTGAAATAATGTCAAACAACGTTAGTGAACATCAGTACTGAAGGTGAAACAACGTTAGAGAACATCAGTACCGAAGGTGAAATAATGTCAAACGGTGTTAGAGAACATCAGTACCGAAGGTCAACAACGCTAGAGAACATCAGTACCGAAGGTGAAATAATGTCAAACAACGTTAGAGAACATCAGTACCGAAGGTGAAATAATGTCAAACAACGTTAGAGAACATCAGTACCGAAGGTCAAACAACATTATAGGACAACCGAAGTTCACACAACGTTAGAGAACATCAGTACCGAAGGTGAAACAACGTTGGAGAACGTCAGTACCGAAGGCCAAACAACGTTAGAGAACATCAGTACCGAATGTCAAACAACGTTAGAGAACATCAGTACCGAAGGTGAAATAATGTCAAACAACGTTAGAAAACATCAGTACCGAAGGTCAAACAACGTTAGAGAACAACCGAAGGTCACACAACGTTAGAGAACATCAGTACCGAAGGCCAAACAACGTTAGAGAACATCAGTACCGAATGTCAAACAACGTTAGAGAACATCAGTACCGAAGGTTAAATAATGTCAAACAACGTTAGAGAACATTAGTACCGAAGGCCAAACAACGTTAGAGAACATCAGTACCAAAGGTGAAATAATGTCAAACAACGTTAGAGAACATCAGTACCGAAGGTGAAATAATGTGAAACAACGTTAGTGAACATCAGTACCGAAGGTGAAATAATGTCAAACAACGTTAGTGAACATCAGTACCGAAAGTCAAACAACGTTAGAGAACATCAGTTCCGAAGGTGAAATAATGTCAAACAACGTTAGAGAACATCCGTACCGAAGGTCAAACAATGTTAGAGAACATCAGTACCGAAGGTCAAACAACGTTAGAGAACATCAGTACCGAAGGTCAAATAACGTTAGAGAACATCAGTACCGAAGGTCAAACAACGTTAGAGAACATCAGTACCGAAGGTGAAATAATGTCAAACAACGTTAGAGAACATCAGTACCGAAAGTGAAATAATGTCAAAAAACGTTAGAGAATATCAGTACCGAAGGTGAAATAATGTCAAACAACGTTAGTGAACATCAGTACCGAAGGTCAAGCAACGTTAGAGAACATCAGTACCGAAGGTGAAATAATGTCAAACAACGTTAGAGAACATCCGTACCGAAGGTCAAACAATGTTAGAGAACATCAGTACCGAAGGTCAAACAACGTTAGAGAACATCAGTACCGAAGGTCAAATAACGTTAGAGAACATCAGTACCGAAGGTCAAACAACGTTAGAGAATATCAGTACCGAAGGTCAAACAACGTTATAGAACATCAGTACCGAAGGTCAAACAACGCTAGAGAATATCAGTACCGAAGGTCAAACAACGTTAAAGAACATCAGTACCGAAGGCCAAACAACGTTAGAGAACATCAGTACCAAAGGTGAAATAATGTCAAACAACGTTAGAGAACATCAGTACCGAAGGTGAAATAATGTCAAACAACGTTAGTGAACATCAGTACCGAAGGTGAAATAATGTCAAACAACGTTAGTGAACATCAGTACCGAAGGTGAAACAACGTTAGAGAACATCAGTACCGAAGGTGAAATAATGTCAAACAACGTTAGAGAACATCAGTACCGAAGGTCAACAACGCTAGAGAACATCAGTACCGAAGGTGAAATAATGTCAAATAACGTTAGAGAACATCAGTACCGAATGTCAAACAACGTTAGAGAACATCAGTACCGAAGGTCAAACAACGTTAGAGAACATCAGTACCAAAGGTGAAATAATGTCAAACAACGTTAGAGAACATCAGTAGCGAAGGTGAAATAATGTCAAACAACGTTAGTGAACATCAGTACCGAAGGTCAAGCAACGTTAGAGAACATCAGTACCGAAGGTGAAATAATGTCAAGCAACGTTAGAGAACATCAGTACCGAAGGTGAAATAATGTCAAACAACGTTAGTGAACATCAGTACCGAAGGTCGAACAACGTTAGAGAACATCAGTACCGAAGGTGAAATAATGTCAAACAACGTTAGAGAACATCAGTACCGAAAGTGAAATAATGTCAAAAAACGTTAGAGAATATCAGTACCGAAGGTGAAATAATGTCAAACAACGTTAGTGAACATCAGTACCGAAGGTCAAACAACGTTAGAGAACATCAGTACCGAAGGTGAAATAATGTCAAACAACGTTAGAGAACATCAGTACCGAAGGTCAAACAATGTTAGAGAACATCAGTACCGAAGGTCAAACAACGTTAGAGAACATCAGTACCGAAGGTCAAATAACGTTAGAGAACATCAGTACCGAAGGTCAAATAACATTAGAGAATATCAGTACCGAAGGTCAAACAACGTTATAGAACATCAGTACCGAAGGTCAAACAACGCTAGAGAATATCAGTACCGAAGGTCAAACAACGTTAGAGAACATCAGTACCGAAGGCCAAACAACGTTAGAGAACATCAGTACCGAAGGCCAAACAACGTTAGAGAACATCAGTACCAAAGGTGAAATAATGTCAAACAACGTTAGAGAACATCAGTACCGAAGGTGAAATAATGTCAAACAACGTTAGTGAACAACAGTACCGAAGGTGAAATAATGTCAAACAACGTTAGTGAACATCAGTACTGAAGGTGAAACAACGTTAGAGAACATCAGTACCGAAGGTGAAATAATGTCAAACAGTGTTAGAGAACATCAGTACCGAAGGTCAACAACGCTAGAGAACATCAGTACCGAAGGTGAAATAATGTCAAACAACGTCAGAGAACATCAGTACCGAAGGTGAAATAATGTCAAACAACGTTAGAGAACATCAGTACCGAAGGTCAAACAACATTATAGAACAACCGAAGTTCACACAACGTTAGAGAACATCAGTACCGAAGGTGAAACAACGTTAGAGAACGTCAGTACCGAAGGCCAAACAACGTTAGAGAACATCAGTACCGAATGTCAAACAACGTTAGAGAACATCAGTACCGAAGGTGAAATAATGTCAAACAACGTTAGAAAACATCAGTACCGAAGGTCAAACAACGTTAGAGAACAACCGAAGGTCACACAACGTTAGAGAACATCAGTACCGAAGGTGAAACAACGTAGAGAACATCAGTACCGAAGGCCAAACAACGTTAGAGAACATCAGTACCGAATGTCAAACAACGTTAGAGAACATCAGTACCGAAGGTTAAATAATGTCAAACAACGTTAGAGAACATTAGTACCGTAGGTCAAACAACGTTTGAGAACAACCGAAGGTCACACAACGTTAGAGAACAGCAGTATCGAAGGTGAAATAATGTCAAACAACGTTAGTGAACATCAGTACCGAAAATCAAACAACGTTAGAGAACATCAGTACCGAAGGTGAAATAATGTCAAACAACGTTAGAGAACATCCGTACCGAAGGTCAAACAATGTTAGAGAACATCAGTACCGAAGGTCAAACAACGTTAGAGAACATCAGTACCGAAGTTCAAATAACGTTAGAGAACATCAGTACCGAAGGTCAAACAACGTTAGAGAATATCAGTACCGAAGGTCAAACAACGTTATAGAACATCAGTACCGAAGGTCAAACAACGCTAGAGAATATCAGTACCGAAGGTCAAACAACGTTAAAGAACATCAGTACCGAAGGCCAAACAACGTTAGAGAACATCAGTACCAAAGGTGAAATAATGTCAAACAACGTTAGAGAACATCAGTACCGAAGGTGAAATAATGTCAAACAATGTTAGTGAACATCAGTACCGAAGGTGAAATAATGTCAAACAACGTTAGTGAACATCAGTACCGAAGGTGAAACAACATTAGAGAACATCAGTACCGAAGGTGAAATAATGTCAAACAACGTTAGAGAACATTAGTACCGAAGGTCAACAACGCTAGAGAACATCAGTACCGAAGGTGAAATAATGTCAAACAACGTTAGAGAACATTAGTACCGAAGGTCAAACAACGTTAGAGAACATCAGTACCGAAGGTCAAACAACGTTAGAGAACATCAGTACCAAAGGTGAAATAATGTCAAACAACGTTAGAGAACATCAGTAGCGAAGGTGAAATAATGTCAAACAACGTTAGTGAACATCAGTACCGAAGGTCAAGCAACGTTAGAGAACATCACTACCGAAGGTGAAATAATGTCAAGCAACGTTAGAGAACATCAGTACCGAAGGTGAAATAATGTCAAACAACGTTAGTGAACATCAGTACCGAAGGTCGAACAACGTTAGAGAACATCAGTACCGAAGATGAAATAATGTCAAACAACGTTAGAGAATATCAGTACCAAAAGTGAAATAATGTCAAACAACGTTAGAGAATATCAGTACCGAAGGTGAAATAATGTCAAACAACGTTAGTGAACATCAGTACCGAAGGTCAAACAACGTTAGAGAACATCAGTACCGAAGGTGAAATAATGTCAAACAACGTTAGAGAACATCAGTACCGAAGGTCAAACAATGTTAGAGAACATCAGTACCGAAGGTCAAACAACGTTAGAGAACATCAGTACCGAAGGTCAAATAACGTTAGAGAACATCAGTACCGAAGGTCAAATAACATTAGAGAATATCAGTACCGAAGGTCAAACAACGTTATAGAACATCAGTACCGAAGGTCAAACAACGCTAGAGAATATCAGTACCGAAGGTCAAACAACGTTAGAGAACATCAGTACCGAAGGCCATACAACGTTAGAGAACATCAGTACCGAAGGCCAAACAACGTTAGAGAACATCAGTACCAAAGGTGAAATAATGTCAAACAACGTTAGAGAACATCAGTACCGAAAGTGAAATAATGTCAAACAACGTTAGTGAACAACAGTACCGAAGGTGAAATAATGTCAAACAACGTTAGTGAACATCAGTACCGAAGGTGAAACAACGTTAGAGAACATCAGTACCGAAGGTGAAATAATGTCAAACAACGTTAGAGAACATCAGTACCGAAGGTCAAACAATGTTAGAGAACATCAGTACCGAAGGTCAAACAACGTTAGAGAACATCAGTACCGAAGGTCAAATAACGTTAGAGAACATCAGTACCGAAGGTCAAATAACATTAGAGAATATCAGTACCGAATGTCAAACAACGTTATAGAACATCAGTACCGAAGGTCAAACAACGCTAGAGAATATCAGTACCGAAGGTCAAACAACGTTAGAGAACATTAGTACCGAAGGCCAAACAACGTTAGAGAACATCATTACCGAAGGCCAAACAACGTTAGAGAACATCAGTACCAAAGGTGAAATAATGTCAAACAACGTTAGAGAACATCAGTACCGAAGGTGAAATAATGTCAAACAACGTTAGTGAACATCAGTACCGAAGGTGAAATAATGTCAAACAACGTTAGTGAACATCAGTACCGAAGGTGAAACAACGTTAGAGAACATCAGTACCGAAGGTGAAATAATGTCAAACAACGTTAGAAAACATCAGTACCGAAGGTCAACAACGCTAGAGAACATCAGTACCGAAGGTGAAATAATGTCAAACAACGTTAGAGAACATCAGTACCGAAGGTGAAATAATGTCAAAAAACGTTAGAGAACATCAGTACCGAAGGTCAAACAACGCTAGAGAACATCAGTACCGAAGGTGAAATAATGTCAAACAACGTTAGCGAACATCAGTACCGAAGATCAAACAACGTTAGAGAACATCAGTACCGAAGGTCCAGCAACGTTTGAGAACATCAGTACCAAAGGTGAAATAATGTCAAACAACGTTAGAGAACATCAGTACTGAAGGTGAAATAATGTCAAACAACGTTAGTGAACATCAGTACCGAAGGTCAAACAACGTTAGAGAACATCAGTACCAAAGGTGAAATAATGTCAAGCAACGTTAGAGAACATCAGTACCGAAGGTGAAATAATGTCAAACAACGTTAGTGAACATCAGTACCGAAGGTCGAACAACGTTAGAGAACATCAGTACCGAAGATGAAATAATGTCAAACAACGTTAGAGAATATCAGTACCAAAAGTGAAATAATGACAAACAACGTTAGAGAATATCAGTACCGAAGGTGAAATAATGTCAAACAACGTTAGTGAACATCAGTACCGAAGGTCAAACAACGTTAGAGAACATCAGTACCGAAGGTGAAATAATGTCAAACAACGTTAGAGAACATCAGTACCGAAGGTCAAACAATGTTAGAGAACATCAGTACCGAAGGTCAAACAACGTTAGAGAACATCAGTACCGAAGGGCAAATAACGTTAGAGAACATCAGTACCGAAGGTCAAATAACATTAGAGAATATCAGTACCGAAGGTCAAACAACGTTATAGAACATCAGTACCGAAGGTCAAACAACGCTAGAGAATATCAGTACCGAAGGTCAAACAACGTTAGAGAACATCAGTACCGAAGGCCATACAACGTTAGAGAACATCAGTACCGAAGGCCAAACAACGTTAGAGAACATCAGTACCAAAGGTGAAATAATGTCAAACAACGTTAGAGAACATCAGTACCGAAAGTGAAATAATGTCAAACAACGTTAGTGAACAACAGTACCGAAGGTGAAATAATGTCAAACAACGTTAGTGAACATCAGTACCGAAGGTGAAACAACGTTAGAGAACATCAGTACCGAAGGTGAAATAATGTCAAACAACGTTAGAGAACATCAGTACCGAAGGTCAAACAATGTTAGAGAACATCAGTACCGAAGGTCAAACAACGTTAGAGAACATCAGTACCGAAGGTCAAATAACGTTAGAGAACATCAGTACCGAAGGTCAAATAACATTAGAGAATATCAGTACCGAAGGTCAAACAACGTAATAGAACATCAGTACCGAAGGTCAAACAACGCTAGAGAATATCAGTACCGAAGGTCAAACAACGTTAGAGAACATTAGTACCGAAGGCCAAACAACGTTAGAGAACATCATTACCGAAGGCCAAACAACGTTAGAGAACATCAGTACCAAAGGTGAAATAATGTCAAACAACGTTAGAGAACATCAGTACCGAAGGTGAAATAATGTGAAACAACGTTAGTGAACATCAGTACCGAAGGTGAAATAATGTCAAACAACGTTAGTGAACATCAGTACCGAAGGTGAAACAACGTTAGAGAACATCAGTACCGAAGGTGAAATAATGTCAAACAACGTTAGAAAACATCAGTACCGAAGGTCAACAACGCTAGAGAACATCAGTACCGAAGGTGAAATAATGTCAAACAACGTTAGAGAACATCAGTACCGAAGGTGAAATAATGTCAAAAAACGTTAGAGAACATCAGTACCGAAGGTCAAACAACGCTAGAGAACATCAGTACCGAAGGTGAAATAATGTCAAACAACGTTAGCGAACATCAGTACCGAAGATCAAACAACGTTAGAGAACATCAGTACCGAAGGTCCAGCAACGTTTGAGAACATCAGTACCAAAGGTGAAATAATGTCAAACAACGTTAGAGAACATCAGTACTGAAGGTGAAATAATGTCAAACAACGTTAGTGAACATCAGTACCGAAGGTCAAACAACGTTAGAGAACATCAGTACCAAAGGTGAAATAATGTCAAGCAACGTTAGAGAACATCAGTACCGAAGGTGAAATAATGTCAAACAACGTTAGTGAACATCAGTACCGAAGGTCAAACAACGTTAGAGAACATCAGTACCGAAAGTGAAATAATGTCAAACAACGTTAGAGAACATCAGTACCGAAGGTGAAATAATGTCAAACAACGTTAGTGAACATCAGTACCGAAGGTCAAACAACGTTAGAGAACATCAGTACCGAAGGTGAAATAATGTCAAACAACGTTAGAGAACATCAGTACCGAAGGTCAAACAATGTTAGAGAACATCAGTACCGAAGGTCAAACAACGTTAGAGAACATCAGTACCGAAGGTCAAATAACGTTAGAGAACATCAGTACCGAAGGTCAAATAACATTAGAGAATATCAGTACCGAAGGTCAAACAATGTTATAGAACATCAGTACCGAAGGTCAAACAACGCTAGAGAATATCAGTACCGAAGGTCAAACAACGTTAGAGAACATTAGTACCGAAGGCCAAACAACGTTAGAGAACATCATTACCGAAGGCCAAACAACGTTAGAGAACATCAGTACCAAAGGTGAAATAATGTCAAACAACGTTAGAGAACATCAGTACCGAAGGTGAAATAATGTGAAACAACGTTAGTGAACATCAGTACCGAAGGTGAAATAATGTCAAACAACGTTTGTGAACATCAGTACCGAAGGTGAAACAACGTTAGAGAACATCAGTACCGAAGGTGAAATAATGTCAAACAACGTTAGAAAACATCAGTACCGAAGGTCAACAACGCTAGAGAACATCAGTACCGAAGGTGAAATAATGTCAAACAACGTTAGAGAACATCAGTACCGAAGGTGAAATAATGTCAAAAAACGTTAGAGAACATCAGTACCGAAGGTCAAACAACGCTAGAGAACATCAGTACCGAAGGTGAAATAATGTCAAACAACGTTAGCGAACATCAGTACCGAAGATCAAACAACGTTAGAGAACATCAGTACCGAAGGTCCAGCAACGTTTGAGAACATCAGTACCAAAGGTGAAATAATGTCAAACAACGTTAGAGAACATCAGTACTGAAGGTGAAATAATGTCAAACAACGTTAGTGAACATCAGTACCGAAGGTCAAACAACGTTAGAGAATATCAGTACCAAAGGTGAAATAATGTCAAGCAACGTTAGAGAACATCAGTACCGAAGGTGAAATAATGTCAAACAACGTTAGTGAACATCAGTACCGAAGGTCAAACAACGTTAGAGAACATCAGTACCGAAGGTGAAATAATGTCAAACAACGTTAGAGAACATCAGTACCGAAGGTGAAATAATGTCAAACAACGTTAGTGAACATCAGTACCGAAGGTCAAACAACGTTAGAGAACATCAGTACCGAAGGTGAAATAATGTCAAACAACGTTAGAGAATATCAGTACCGAAGGTGAAATCCAAAAATGGACAAGCCAGAGATACTGGCACCTTTGGGTACACAAGACACAGGGCGAAGACAAACAAAACAAATATAACACTATATACAAACACACACATGAGCTCTCCTACAAACAACGGGAGGCAAAGAAGAACCGAAAATCGTTGGGAGCTAGAAAACAAAAGGGACTAAACAGGATAATGAAAATAAGCTAAGGTCACCTATGCATATTTCTAATTTATAATTTTGATACACATCAATGAACAGATATACATATGCTTAGATAATTTCTAATACAGAATGGCCTGGATCACCCCGGTTTTTGTGGGTTTTTTTGTGGGGTTCGTGTTGCTAATCTTTTCAATTTTTTATGTTGTCCTATCATATATTTTTTCTTTACTTTCTGAATTCCGTGTTGTGATGTACGTTACAATTTCCACATAAAAATGATGTTCGATTTTTCTTTACATGTACGTAGTTGTTTGTAGCAGAGCTCATGTTTTATTGTGCATTTTTTTTGTTTGTCTTCATCTCATTTACACTATGTTGCTAGTTTCTCTGGATTGTCCTTTTGATTGCCCCTTCTGTATCTTTAACGTTTATTGGATCAATCGTAGGTTAATTGATTCATAGGTAAGTAGATCCTGCTCCACTAGCTGCGTCCACTGTGTTACTCTTGTTACAAACCAGGTGATAAATCATGTGTATCATGTAGTCAAAAATGCATTAAGAGGTCACCTTTGGGACAAAGAAAAGTGATCTTTTAATAAAGGTGTCCTCTTAAAGGGGTTCAATTCCTGTGAAATTTTCAATGATTGGACAAGAAAAATGTGACCTTTAAATACAGGCGACTTCCTAATAAAATTGACCTCGTGGGCAGGTTTGACTTTACATGATAAACAAATTTATTTTTCTTCACTCACTAACTGAAAACAAACAAATGTTTACATTATATTTACTTTTGCACAACATGTTAACAACATGAAACTGTTATCAAAATTATCAATAATGTACGCCTGTACCTCTAATGTGACGCCGATATGTTAAATTATATGATATCGTTTATACGGAGACAAATCCAGCAAAAAACATTCGATTTACTAATGCAAGTATAAAATATTACGAAATACAGTAAGTGGACATAATCGTTCGTCATTTCAGCAATTTCTTTATATATTTCATATAAAACCATATTTTCAGAAACTTATACACTAGTATTTTTTTTTAGCAATTTAGTTATCCATCAGTTGATGTATCGCTTCAGTGAGAGTAAATAAAACGCAGATATATAATTTAGTGTTTACGATGCGTTCCTTGTATAGCACTATCTTCTACACTGATGATCACAGAAAGCTTAAAAACATTTCTACATTTCAAAAGTTACAACACGTGTTTCTTTATCTTCCATGATATTAAAATATTTGTTTTTCAGCTTATTCCAGTTTATCTTTGAAAAATCTATAATTTATCATTTTCAAATTGTTGTAAATATTTTCTACCCACGTTTGCTTAAATTGGTCTATATCGTGTCATTATATTACAACTTTCTCTTGTATTGTTGCAAGTCACTGACAAACTTTATCACACAATGTTGTATCGAGTACACCTCGCATAGGCGGGATTCGAACTCACAACGTTAGTGGTTATAGGCACTGATTGCATGGATAGTAGTAAATCCATAGGATCACGACCACAACGGACCTTTGTATTAAATAAAAAAAAAAAAAAAAAAAGATATCTAATTTATAGCACACGACGTGTTTCTGGAATAACCTTTATCAGGGACGCTAATATTCAACAGATTGGAAAGCCAAATAATCTGAAAGTGTGTGAAAGTAATAAAACGATTCCAAACAGGATAGCAACGATCTTCTAAGGTCACCTATCCCTGAGGGAGGAGAACATTAGTTTTGATAATAATTACATTATTTAGGAACTGTAAATGTCAAAAGTAAGCATATCTAATAGGCTATGACGGCTATGTCGTGTGTCGAAACACTGATCATTACTACTAGGCGAATGGGACTCTCGGGATCTAATATATTCTGTCATAATGATCAAAGTTTAATAACATTAAAACATATCAACATTTGAAATAATAGATTGCTGAAAGTTAAGATTCGAAAAAAAAATACCAGTTAGTTCAACATTACTATTATGTTAAAATACCAGTTAGTTCAACATTACTATTATGTTAAAATAACGTCAGGTAAATTATTATATTGTTGAAGTTTTATTTCATAGAAAATACATCATACCATTCCCAGCATTATTCCTGATCACTGAACTTCGATAGTACAATGTGATGTCTGAATATACTATAGTTTTGCTGTAGTACATATATGTACATAAAAACTTTCATACTACAAAATAGAGAAACAAAACAAAAAACAAATCTATAGATTTTATATTTTTAATAGTTTTCCTTATCTTCACCGGGAATAGCTGGTTTTCATTTTATTTGTATTTTTAATCATTCCCATGAAGTTTCAATGGCCAGTATATCCATAACGTCATTCACAATAGAGAAATGTAGTGTATCATTCTAAATTAGAATCACAGATGTCTGTTCTTCTTCGATATACGGATTCTGATTACCCCTTTGGTATCTTCAAACTATTCTTATAAACTATAAATAGACTGTAACAAAACAGACTGACGAAAAATATCATTAATAGACAACGCTGCTAATTGTATTAGGGCGTTAATATGTGTAAAACAGAAGAAGCTACGAAGGTACATGATGTAAGTAGAAGATACCAGTAGACATCAGAGTTTAACGAATACTATTTTTTCTTCGCTAAACGAGTAATATAAGCTGTCACAAGTTAATAAGAAAAGTACAAAAAAGGTGTTCTTATCCGTAGAAAACAAATGTGATATATATATACATGTTGTAACAGATAAATGTGGAAAATAGATTGAAAAACCAAAAATAAGATATCACAGTGTAGGAACAGCTCCAGAATCCAATAGACAATTAACCGCATCGGTGGTGTAAAGGTTAGCGTACTCGACTCGACTGTGGTAGATCGTGGGTCCGAGCCCCGTTCGGGTCAAACCAAAGACTATAAAATTGGTAATTGTTGCTTCTCCGCTAAGCACGCAGCATTAAAGAGAAAGAGCAAAGACTGGTTGGCTCGGAATCAAAATAATGTGTCCGAGTAGAGAAGCATGTCTATCCATGGACTGTTGTTTCAATGAGCTAGCACTATAAAAATCCAACTCAGCGTGTTGGTCTAGAACAAAGCGGATCTCATCATCATCTCATTGAAAATTAACTTGTTGTCTCCATGATATAGTTGAAAAATTGTTGAGTTGGCGTTAAACAACAATTACTCACTCACCCAATAGACAATTCATGGAAAGAGGCAACATTTAATTTCATTTGGTTTTCTTCGCTTGCATGGCTACCCCTCACTTCTGCTGATATCGTCCTGAAAGACCTTATACAATTATTTGTTATCCTTAATCAACATGGCGATTCCTTAACCATGTATAGCCGCTAGCATATGAAAATCGGTAAAATTTATAATAATTGCTTTACACCTCAAATCACCACTGCTATATCTGTTTTTTTTTTAATTGCTTTCATTTTTTTGGGGTGTTTCAATAAAGATTGTCAGTTCCATTAAGTTCATTTATAAAACAAAGATTTGATTGGTTCTTTGCCTGTCAACTTGTGTCCAATAATTACAGGTATTACATGAATCTACTTAATTACGATTTATTTTGGATAATGTGCTGAATATAACTAGTTTGAAAAAACGTCTTCAATTTAATCATGTTCCCGTTTCAATAAAATGAAAAGCAAAAAAACAAAAACAAAAAAAAAAATAAAAAAAAAACAAAAACAAAAACAACAACAAACAAACTAAGCACCATACTGTTGGAGCAAATCTAAATCATAATATCAAAATCGTAGAGGGGGACGTCGTGGTGGAGATAGTTAGATTTACAACTGACTATGCAATCAGTGCCTATCAAACTTAACGTTGTGAGCTAGCATTCCGCTCAGGCGAGGTGTACATGATACAATATTAGGTGAACACGTTTGTCAGTGACTTGCGACAGGTCGGTGGTTTTTCCCGGGTACCCTGTTTCCTCTACCAATAAAACTGACCGCGAAGGTATAGCTGAAATATTGTTGAACGTGGCATTAAACACCATAAACCAATAAGAAATAGTCGTAGAACGTGGCAACATTGATACACCTAACACAGAAATACCTGACCACAAACTTTCCAGGGTTGGTAAGGTCAAATTAATATTAAACCAAAGTTGCTGGATTAAACTAGTGCTATGGAACCAAAACTCTTCTCTTAGTGAAATGAGTGCTAAATGTATGGACCCAAAACCATTATCTTAGTGAAATGAGTGCTATGGACACAAAACTCTTCTCTTAGTGAAATGAGTGCTATGGACCCAAAACTCTTCTCTTAGTGAAATGAGCGCTATAGACCCAAAACTCTTCTCTTAGTGACATGAGTGCTATGGACCCAAAACTCTTCTCTTAGTGAAATGAGTGCTATGGACCCAAAACTCTTCTCTTAATGAAATGAGTGTTATGGACCCAAAACTCTTCTCTTAGTGAAATGAGTGATATGGACCCAAAACTCTTCTCTTAGTGAAATGAGTGCTATAGACCCAAATCTCTTCTCTTAGTGACATGAGGGCTATGGACCCAAAACTCTTCTCTTAGTGAAATGAGTGCTACATGTATGGACCCAAAACTTTTCTCTTAGTGAAATGAGTGCTATGGATCCAAAACTATTCTCTTAGTGAAATGAGTGCTATGGACCCAAACTCTTCTCTTAGTGCAATGAGTGCTACATGTATGAACCCAAAACCTTTCTCTTAGTGAAATGAGTGCTATGGATCCAAAACTCTTCTCTTAGTGAAATGAGTGATATGGACCCAAAACTCTTCTTAGTGAAATGAGTGCTATGGACTCAAAGCTCTTCTCTTAGTGAAATGAGTGTTATGGACCCACAACTCTTCTCTTAGTGAAATGAGTGCTACATGCAAGGACCAAACACCCTTCTCTTAGTGAAATGAGTGCTATGGACTCAAAGCTCTTCTTTTAGTGAAATAAGTGCTATAGACCCAAAACTCTTCTCTTAGTGAAATGTGTGCTATGAACCCAAAACACTTTTCTTAGTGAAATGAGTGTTACATGTATGGACCCAAAACTCTTTTCTTAGTGAAATGGGTGCTATGGACCCAAAGCTCTTCTCTTAGTGAAATGAGTGCTGTGGACCCAAAACTCTTCTCTTATTGAAATGATTGGGTCGTGCAAGTATTTTTCACATGTGAGTAAAATCTAGGCGCTAAAATGTTGAACATTATACCATTTCAACTTCAAAAGTTGTCATATGTATATTATTAGCTTTATTAATGAGGGTCGATGGCCTATGCCACCATTTGAATATTAGATAGTATACAAGACCATTGCATGATATAATAGTGAAACAAAAGTAAAATTTGAACCTGGATGTAATTGTCAATATCATCTTTCGTAAATCTGCAAGCAAAATCGGTATTGTCCATTTGATTTTTGGAGTAATCTGACAAATCTTCATCTCAGACGTCTGTCACACTTTAATCTAATTAATATAACAGTAAATAGCCCGATGAAAGACGTCATATTAGAATAATCAGACTTTAGCGACGATTATTTGTGCTTTGTGTTTCGTCAATATTGTAAATCGTGACTGGATGGCAAGGTAAAGAGTGTATAATATTAATCAGCCGAAAAAACTAGAATATTAAACATGCTAAAGCAAAATTTCAATGTTTGTTCGAAGTAGAAACCTTTCACTTAATAATACCTCATTTAAAATATTATACAATCAAACCTGCATTTTAGGTCACCTTTGGATCAAAGAAAATGTGGTCTTTTAAAACCAGGTGACATCTTAAAAGAGATTCAATTCATATGAAATATTATATGACAGGAAAAGAAAAAAAATGTGACCTTTTAATACAGGTTTAAGTTTTAGGTTTATGGTGTTTAACTCTACTTTCAACAATATTTCAAACCGACAGTCCAACTTTAATGTAAATAAAAGCCCACATCTTTGGCTTTTCCTATCTAGTGACTTCGAGCAGACCTGAAAAAAAAATCATAATGGCAGTGACCAGATTAATATTACTGAAAAGACTAATGAAAATGGGGACGCCATTTTTGCCACAGAAGAAAAGAAACTCGTTATTATAAAGTTAATTGTTATGGTGATATTCCATTATTGTTACAACATTGGATCATTTAAAACGAGAAAATAAAAACAATTTGAAGACTAGTTATGTGTACATGATAGAAATAAAATTATATTAAGATATTGGAAGTGACCCCACGGTGATTTTTCCCCATTTTATTGAAACGATAAAATGAATAGGACGAAGAAGATTAAATAAAAGCGTAGATATCAAACTTAGTGCACACGACGCGTTTCTGGAATAACCTTCATCAGGTACGCTCAAAACCGAATGATTGGGAAGTCAAATAACTTAAGGTTTTAGGGGTAATAAACCAAAGGGTCTAAACAGGATAGTCAAAATCGGCTAAAGTCACCTAGGCCTGAGGGAGGAAAACCTTAGTTTTATTAAACTAGTTATTCCATGCAGCACATTCTACAAAATAAATTAATTTTAATTAGTTTTATTTCATAATAATTAAAAGAAAGTTCCCAAATAATGAACCAATCAAATGTGTAGTTTACAACTGATCTTGAACGAACTAAAAATCCTTATTGACACAAAAAAAAACGAAAAAAAACCCATTTATAGCGCTGGTGACTTAAAATGTAAAGCAATTATAATAATTACCGGTTTTAGTTTACTAACGGCTATTTGTGGTTATAATTAGTCGTGCTTTGTAAGGTCTCTCAGAACAATTTTAGCAACAGTTAGAAAACGCCATATTAACAACAAAGCTATTATGTGATTCTTCCAAATGTTAAAATAACTGTAAATCAAAACTAGTTATTTCAACACATGATCACAATAAATTATTTCCATTACTTTTATTTTCTAATAATTGAAAGAAAAATAGCTAGCAAGTAAAGAACAAATCAAATAGGTATTTATAACTGAAATTGAATGAACAGGAAGTCCTTATTGAAACCAAAAAAAAGGGAAAAAAAAAACAGATATAGCGTTGATGACTTAAAGTGTAAAGCAATTATTATAATTACCGGTTTTAGTTTACTAAGGGTTATTCGTAGTTATGATCCATCATGTTCAGTAAACATAACAATGAAATATGTAATGTCTCTCGGAACAGTTTCAGCTGCAGTTAGAAAAAGCCACATAAGTGAAGAAAATCAATGTACTGCAATAACTATCACATTTCCTGTTTATCTGCATGAGCTATGCTTGTTTTTATTTTACGACCACGACGGCCATTACATTTGCATAGTGCTAGTTCAAGAAGCAACAATATACGGCTAGATATGTCGCTCCAGTTGGATAAAAGTTCAAGATTCGGAGACAACCAGTATTTGTTCTGCTCTGTGCTTATAATGTACAAGTAGCAAATATCAATTTCATATTCTTTAATTTGTCTAGACCAGGACCAGATTCCACGATCTACCGCTCTCCTGGAGAACAGTCTATGATGATTTCACTCTACCAGGACCAGATCCCACGATCTACCACTCTCGTGGAGAACAGTCTATGGTGATTTGACTCTACCAGGACCAGATCTCACGATCTACGCTCTCGTGGAGAACAGTCTATGATGATTTGAATAGACCAGAAACAGACCCCACGAGCTACCGCTCTCGTAGAGAACAGTCTATGATGATTTGATTCTACCAGGACCAGATCCCACGATCTACCGCTCCCGTAGAGAACAGTCATGATTATTTCACTCTATCAGGACCAGATCCCACGATCTACCGCTCATTTGGAGAACAGTCTATGATGATTTCCCTCTATCAGGACCAGATCCCACAATCTACCGCTCTCGTGGAGAACAGTCTATGATGATTTGATTAGACCGGAACAAGATCCCACGATCTATTGCTCTCCTGGAGAACAGTCTATGATGATTTGATTCTACCAGGACCAGATCCCACGATCTACCGCTCGTGTAGAGAACAGTCATTATTATTTCACTCTATCAGGACCAGATCCCACGATATACCGCTCTTTTGGAGAACAGTCTATGATGATTTCCCTCTATCAGGAACAGATCCCACAATCTACCGCTCTCGTGGAGAACAGTCTATGATGATTTGATTAGACCAGAACCAGATCCCACGATCTATCGCTCTCGTGGAGAACAGTCTATGATGTTTGACTCTACCAGGACCAGATTCCACGATCTACCGCTCTCGTGGAGAACAGTATATGATGATTTGATTAGACCAGAACCAGATCCCACGATCTACCGCTCTCGTGGTGAACAGTCTGATGATTTGACTCTACAAGGACCAGATCCCACGATCTACCGCTCTCGTGGAGAACAGTCATGATGATTTCACTCGGTAACTAGTTAACTCGTACCATGTCAACTCGTACCAAAATTTGCAAACTCGTACCACTTCCAATCTGATTCAACCCACCATTTCTTTAGAAATGCCTGTACCAAGTCAGTGTCATTACGGTTTTCACAGTTTTCCGGTTGTTGACTGATTTTGTCTGTTTATATACTTATGAGTTATGACTTTCCCTTTGGGAGATTGTTCGGAGTTCGTTAAGTTTGTTATTACCCTTATTTGTACTTTTTCTTTTGGCCCTTGTGTTGTCCGTTCTTCGATATACAGATTTTGATTATCCCCTTGGGTATCTCCAAACTCTTCTTATGGACTAAACCTCCTCTCTGATGCAGAGCAAAACATTACTGTCTTTTGATGAGGTAAATATATTGATTTATTGATTTTTGAAAAAAAAGTGATATTCAATGCTCACCAAACCAGGCGAAGTGGGCGAAGTTCTCGCCCTATATTGGCTGAAGTCGCTCTCCCCAGACTACAAAGCGAAATTAGTCGCCCTGTTTCTTTTTGCAAGTCACTCTTTTCTTACAAATAATCTTCGTTTTATGGTAAAGCTGATTGACAAAACAATTGTAATCAATGGGAAGATACATAAGAATAAGAGGGAAAGGTCTTATTCAAGCAATAAAGAAGGTTTAATTTGTTAATACAAAAGTATCACGGCAAACTTCTGCAAATTTGTACTGACGAAATTCGAGGTGAAAATTACATCCCAAATCTTAAAATATACAAACAAACACTTCCTTTACCAAATTGGCAGTTGAATTGTGTTATATTATAATTATTTTCACAAAACTTGAGTTATTTCATTTGTAGCTTATTAAAAGCTAAACAATCAGCTTGTCCAAGTTTTGAACACGGCGATCATGGGGACATAGGAAATCGGGGGAAGGAAACAAACATTTAGATGTCATTGACAGATTTCAAGGCAAAAATGAATAAAATGTCTAAAATCAATAAATATAAGATTAATAATAATAATAATAAAACAAATACAAAACATGAATTTAATGTTAAATATGAAGGATATTAACAAGATATGAGCAAGACACTTCAAATGCAAAAAAAAAATGTGAAAAAACCCCCCACAATTTTGCGAAATCATGTCGCTATGATGCTGTTGGAAGTCTCCCTGTGATGCCTTCAATTCTCCCTAATGGTCTCTGAGGGAGAAGTCAAGTCTCCCTATTTTTTGCAAGTGTGATGAACCCTGATTATACATGACTGCTCACTTTCCTGGCTTGGCACAGGCTTTTGCCATAAAGTAGAGACTCTTGGGAACATGTTATTGGTCAGCTGGCTTTCATAAATTTCATAGAAAAATGTTAGCTGATCTGCCATCTTGGATCAAAGGTCATTTCAGTTTCTGAGCAAAAGATGTTAAGGTGATTTTTTCCCTCAATATATGCAAAATCGGTACGAATCGGTTGAAGCTAAAACTCAGAGAAAAACTTGAAATATATGTTAAACTACTTATTGCCATGTAGCTGATGTTAAAATTAGAGCTCATTTTGACTTGTAATCAAACAACCATAGACAATTATAAAAAATTCTGTTTTTAGTAATGGCCACCATCTTGAATGGAGGGTGGAGCTGTCAGACATAATTTTAAAAAAGGGACCACTCAAGGCCCTTCCCAGCCAAATTTGGTGTGAGGTGGTTCAGTGGTTTCAGAGGAGAAGATTTAAATCTGATCTTTTATCAAAATATTTCCAATTTGCATAAGTTGTATAAATCAGGTGGATGAAAAAGTTCACAAAAAAAAACAGAAAATATATGTTTAAAGTACTCATTTCTATGTTAAATTTGTACTCATTTTGATTTATAATAAAGCAGCAATCTATATTAAGTAACAGCAGCCACCTTGAAGGCAGGTCTAGGCTGTCTGACACAATTTGTAAAGGGGCCACATAAGGACCATCCAGGCCAAATTTGGTTTAAATTGGTTGAGCAGTTTTATAATATGCCTAATTTGCATAATTGGTATATATCGGTTGCAAAAAAAGAGTGTTCACTGTTTAAATATGAATAATTTTATGGATGAATTTTGTCAAGTTTGAGTTTATTGTTTTTGTATTTTTGTAAACAAGAATAGATGAGAATTGTTATCAAATTGTGAGGGCATTAATTATACACATAACAAGAAATTGCTATAATATATATATATTATTACATTGTATTAAAATTAGAAATATCATGTTATCAAATTTATTTTAAAGAGACTTGAATAGATGTCATATGTAAGAATCAGGGCCGTCGTGGTCATGATCGTATGGTTGTTGGATTTACAACTACCTTTGAAATCAGTGCCTATCAACACTAACGTTGTGAGTTCGAATTCCGCTTATGGTGAGGTGTACTTGATACGACATTATGTGATAATGTTTGTCAGCTACTTGCGACAGATCAGTGATTTTCTTCTGGTACTCTGGTTTCCTCAACATAACTGAAATATTGTTGAAAGTGTGATTAAACATCATAACCCAACCCATATGTATGGATCTACCTATGGGATTGGTGCCACCATCATCTTTAATGGGTCTGTATAGTCGAATGGTGAAGGTAATTGACTTTTGACGACAAGGATAACACCTGGGGTGAGCTGGCGTGCTGACACCCACTTCAAGTGTTAACATTCCCAGACACCTACACTAGACCAGAGGTTTCACCAGTCAGTTCCATATATCTGCACAAAAATGTCTCCCGTTGTCATGAAATAGCTGCATAACCATACAAACACACCTAATTATTGAAGAATATTATTCAAGATAATCAAATGTACTTGACATAAATAGAAGCCTGGTCTTTGTAGAATTCATTACTAAAGGGGGATCGGGTGAGTTATTACCAAGAGAAAATATAACACAATACCAAGAGGAAGAGTGAGTTATTACCAAGAGAAAATGTAACTCATTACCAAGAGGAAGTGTGAGTTATTACCACGAGGAAATGTAACTCATTACCAAGAGGAAGTGTGAGTTATTACCAAGAGAAAATGTAACTCATTACCAAGAGGAAGTGTTGAGTTATTACCAAGAGAAAATGTAACTCATTACCATGAGGAAGTATCAGTTATTACCAAGAGAAAATTAACTCATTACCAAGAGGAAGTGTGAGTTATTACCAAGAGGAAGTGTAACTCATTACCAAGAGGACGTGTGAATTATTACGAAGAGAAAAGGTAACTCATTACCAAGAGAAAGTGTGGGTTATTACCAAGAGAAAGTGGGTTTTTACGAAAAGAAAAGGTAAGTCATTACCAAGAGAAAGTGTGGGTTATTACCAAGAGAAAATGTAACTCATTACCAAGAGAAAGTGCGTTATCACCAAGAGAAAATGTTACTCATTACCAGAAGGAAGTGTGAGTTATTACCAAGAGAAAATGTAACTCATTACCAAGAGGAAGTGTGAGTTATTACCAAGAGGAAATGTAACTCATTACCAAGAGGAAAGGCGGGTTAATACCAAGAGGAAATGTAACTAATTACCAAGAGGCAGTGTTGAGTTATTACCAAGAGAAAATGTAATTCATTACCAAGAGAAAGTGCGTTATTACCAAGAGAAAATGTAACTCATTACCAGAAGGAAGTGTGAGTTATTACCAAGAGAAAATGTAACTCATTACCAAGAGGAAGTGTGAGTTATTACCAAGAGGAAATGTAACTCATTACCAAGAAGAAAGGCGGGTTATTACCAAGAGGAAAGGTAACTCACTACCAAGACGCAGTGTTGAGTTATTACCAAGAGAAAATGTAACTCATTTCCAAGAGGAAGTATCAGTTATTACCAAGAGAAAATGTAACTCATTACCAAGTGGAAAGGTGAGTTATTACCAAGAGAAAATTAACTCATTACCAAGCGGAAGTGTGAGTTATTACCAAGAGAAAGTGTGGGTTATTACCAAGAGGAAGTGTGAATTATTACCAAGAGAAAATGTAACTCATTACCAAGAGGAAGTGTGAGTTATTACCAAGAGAAAATGTAACTCATTACCAAGACCAAATGTGAGATATTACCAAGACGAAGTGTGAGTTATTACCAAGAGGAAGAGTAACTCATTACCAAGAGGAAGTGTAGCTCATTACCAAGAGGAAGTGTTAGTTATTACCAAGAGAAAATGTAACTCATTACCAAGAGAAACTGTAACTCATTACCAAGAGGAAGTGTGAGTTATTATCAAGAGGAAGTGTGAATTATTACCAAGAGAAAATCTAACTCATTACCAAGAGGAAGTGTGAGTTATTACCAAGAGAAAATGTAACTCATTACCAAGACGAAATGTGAGATATTACCAAGACGAAGTGTGAGTTATTACCAAGAGGAAGTGTAACTCATTACCAAGAGGAAGTGTAGCTCATTACCAAGAGGAAGTGTGAGTTATTACCAAGAGAAAATGTAATTCATTACCAAGAGGAAAGGTGAGTTATTACCAAGAGGAAATGTAACTAATTCCCAAGAGGAAGTGTGAGTTATTACCAAGGGAAAATGTGAGTTATTACCAAGAGGAAGTGTGATTATTACCAAGATGAAATGTAACTCATTACCAAGAGAAATTGTGTGTTATTACCAAGAGGAAGTGTGAGTTATTACCAAGAGAAAATGTAACTCATTACCAAGAGGAAATGTGAGTTATTGCCAAGAGAAAATGTAACTCATTACCAAGAGGAAGTGTGATTTATTACCAAGAGGAAGTGTGAGCTATTACCAAGAGAAAATGTAACTCATTACCAACTGGAAGTGTGAGTTATTACCAAGAAAAAGTGTGGGTTACTACCAAGAGGAAGTGTGAGTTATTACCAAGAGAAAATGTAACTCATTACCAAGAGGAAATGTGAGTTATTGCCAAGAGAAAATGCAACTCATTACCAAGAGGAAGTGTGATTTATTACCAAGAGGAAGTGAGAGTTATTACCAAGAGGAAGTGTGAATTATTACCAAGAGAAAATGTAACTCATTACCAAGAGGAAGTGTGAGTTATTACCAAGAGGAAGTGTAGCTCATTACAAAGAGGAAGTGTAACTCATTACCAAGAGGAAGTGTGAGTTATTACCAAGCGAAAATGTAACTCATTACAAAGAGGAAAGGTGAGTTACTACCAAGATGAAATGTAACTCATTACCAAGAGGAAGTGTGAGTTATTACCAAGTGAAACTGTGGGTTATTACCAAGAGGAAGTGTGAGTTATTACCAGGAGAAAGAGGAAGTGTGAGTTATTACCAAGAGCAAATGTAACTCATTACCAAGAGGAAGTGTGGGTTATTACCAAGAGAAAGTGTGCGTTATTACCAAGAGAAAGTGGGTTATGACCAAGAGAAAGTGGGTTATTACGAAGAGAAAAGGTAACTCATTACCAAGAGAAAGTGTGGGTTATTACCAAGAGAAAATGTAACTCATTACCAAGAGAAAGTGCGTTATTACCAAGAGAAAATGTAGCTCATTACCAAGAAAAAGTTGGGGTTATTACCAAGAGAAAGTGTGGGTTATTACCAAGAGAAAGTGTGGGTTATTTCCAAGAGAAAATGTAACTCATTACCAAGAGAAAGTGTGAGTTATTACCAAGAGAAAATGTAACTCATTACCAAGAGAAAGTGTGGGATATTACCAATAAAAAATGTAACTCATAACGAAGAGGAAATGTAACTCATTATTAAGACGAAATGTGAGTTAATACCAAGAGGAAGTGTGCGTTATTACCAAGAGGAAGTGTAACTCATTAGCAAGAGGAAGTGTAGCTCATTACCAAGAGGAAGTGTGAGTTATTACCAAGAGAAAATGTAACTCATTATCAAGACGAAACGTGAGTTATTACCAAGAGGAAATGTAACTCATTACGAAGAGGAAGTGTGAGTTATTACTAGGAGAAAGTGTGGGTTATTACCAATGGGAAGTGTGCGTTATTACCAAGAGAAAATGTAACTCATTACAATGAGGAAGTCTGGGTTATTACAAAGAGGAAGTGTGGTTTATTACCAAGAGAAAGTGTGGGTTATTACGAAGAGAAAAGGTAACTCATTACCAAGAGAAAGTGTGGGTTATTACCTAGAGAAAATGTAACTCGTTACCAAGAGAACGTGTGAGTTATTACCAAGAGATAGTGTGGGTTATTTCCAAGAGAAAATGTAACTCATTACCAAGAGGAAAGGCGAGTTATTACCAAGAGGAAATGTAACTCATTACCAAGAGGAAAGGCGAGTTATTACCAAGAGGAAATGTAACTCATTACCAAGAGGAAGTGTTGAGTTATTACCAAGAGAAAATGTAATTCATTACCAAGATGAAGTGTGAGTTACTACCAAGAGAAAATGTAACTCATTACCAAGACGAAATGTGAGTTATTACCAAGACGAAGTGTGAGTTATTACCAAGAGGAAGTGTAACTCATTACCAAGAGGAAGTGTAACTCATTACCAAGAGGAATTGTGAGTTATTACCAAGAGAAAATGTAACTCATTACTAAGAGGAAAGGTGAGTTATTACCAAGTGGAAATGTAACTCATTACCAAGAGGAAATGTGAGTTATTACCAAGGGAAAATGTGAGTTATTACCAAGAGGAAGTATGAGTTATTACCAAGAGGAAATGTAACTAATTACTAAGAGAAATTGTAACTCATTACCAAGAGGAAGAGTGAGTTATTACCAAGAGAAAGTGTGGGTTATTACCAAGAGGAAGTGTGAGTTATTACTAAGAGAAAATGTAACTCATTACCAAGAGGAAGTGTTGAGTTATTACCAAGAGAATATGTAATTCATTACCAAGAGGAAGTATGAGTTATTACCAAGAGAAAATGTAACTCATTACCAAGAAGAAAGGTGAGTGATTACCAAGAGAAAATATAACTCATTACCAAGAGAAACTGTAACTCATTACCAAGAGAAAGTGTGAGTTATTACCAAAAGAAAATGTTGGTTATTACCAAGAGGAAGTGTGAATTATTAACAAGAGAAAATGTAACTCATTACCAAGAGAAAGTGTGGGATATTACCAATAAAAAATGTAACTCATAACGAAGAGGAAATGTAACTCATTATTAAGACGAAATGTGAGTTAATACCAAGAGGAAGTGTGCGTTATTACCAAGAGGAAGTGTAACTCATTAGCAAGAGGAAGTGTAGCTCATTACCAAGAGGAAGTGTGAGTTATTACCAAGAGAAAATGTAACTCATTACCAAGACGAAACGTGAGTTATTACCAAGAGGAAATGTAACTCATTACGAAGAGGAAGTGTGAGTTATTACTAGGAGAAAGTGTGGGTTATTACCAATGGGAAGTGTGCGTTATTACCAAGAGAAAATGTAACTCATTACAATGAGGAAGTCTGGGTTATTACAAAGAGGAAGTGTGGTTTATTACCAAGAGAAAGTGTGGGTTATTACGAAGAGAAAAGGTAACTCATTACCAAGAGAAAGTGTGGGTTATTACCTAGAGAAAATGTAACTCGTTACCAAGAGAACGTGTGAGTTATTACCAAGAGATAGTGTGGGTTATTTCCAAGAGAAAATGTAACTCATTACCAAGAGGAAAGGCGAGTTATTACCAAGAGGAAATGTAACTCATTACCAAGAGGAAAGGCGAGTTATTACCAAGAGGAAATGTAACTCATTACCAAGAGGAAGTGTTGAGTTATTACCAAGAGAAAATGTAATTCATTACCAAGATGAAGTGTGAGTTACTACCAAGAGAAAATGTAACTCATTACCAAGACGAAATGTGAGTTATTACCAAGACGAAGTGTGAGTTATTACCAAGAGGAAGTGTAACTCATTACCAAGAGGAAGTGTAACTCATTACCAAGAGGAATTGTGAGTTATTACCAAGAGAAAATGTAACTCATTACTAAGAGGAAAGGTGAGTTATTACCAAGTGGAAATGTAACTCATTACCAAGAGGAAATGTGAGTTATTACCAAGGGAAAATGTGAGTTATTACCAAGAGGAAGTATGAGTTATTACCAAGAGGAAATGTAACTAATTACTAAGAGAAATTGTAACTCATTACCAAGAGGAAGTGTGAGTTATTACCAAGAGAAAGTGTGGGTTATTACCAAGAGGAAGTGTGAGTTATTACTAAGAGAAAATGTAACTCATTACCAAGAGGAAGTGTTGAGTTATTACCAAGAGAATATGTAATTCATTACCAAGAGGAAGTATGAGTTATTACCAAGAGAAAATGTAACTCATTACCAAGAAGAAAGGTGAGTGATTACCAAGAGAAAATATAACTCATTACCAAGAGAAACTGTAACTCATTACCAAGAGAAAGTGTGAGTTATTACCAAAAGAAAATGTTGGTTATTACCAAGAGGAAGTGTGAATTATTAACAAGAGAAAATGTAACTCATTACCAAGAGGAAGTGTGAGTTATTACCAAGAGAAAATGTAACTCATTACCAAGACCAAATGTGAGATATTACCAAGACGAAGTGTGAGTTATTACCAAGAGTAAGAGTAACTCATTACCAAGAGGAAGTGTAGCTCATTACCAAGAGGAAGTGTTAGTTATTACCAAGAGACAATGTAACTCATTACCAAGAGAAACTGTAACTCATTACCAAGAGGAAGTGTGAGTTATTATCAAGAGGAAGTGTGAATTATTACCAAGAGAAAATGCAACTCATTACCAAGAGGAAGTGTGAGTTATTACCAAGAGAAAATGTAACTCATTACCAAGACGAAATGTGAGATATTACCAAGACGAAGTGTGAGTTATTACCAAGAGGAAGTGTAACTCATTACCAAGAGGAAGTGTAGCTCATTACCAAGAGGAAGTGTGAGTTATTACCAAGAGATAGTGTGGGTTATTTCCAAGAGAAAATGTAACTCATTACCAAGAGGAAAGGCGAGTTATTACCAAGAGAAAATGTAATTCATTACAAAGAGGAAGTATGAGTTACTACCAAGAGAAAATGTAACTCATTACCAAGAGGAAAGGTGAGTTATTACCAAGAGAAAATGTAACTCATTACCAAAAGGAAGTGTGAGTGATTACCAAGAGAAAATGTAACTCATTACCAAGTGAAGCTGTAACTCATTACCAAGAGGAAGTGTGAGTTATTACCAAGAGAAAATGTTGGTTATTACCAAGAGGAAGTGTGAATTATTAACAAGAGAAAATGTAACTCATTACCAAGAGGAAGTGTGAGTTACTACCAAGAGAAAATGTAACTCATTACCAAGACGAAATGTGAGTTATTACCAAGACGAAGTGTGAGTTATTACCAAGAGGAAGTGTAACTCATTACCAAGAGGAAGTGTAGCTCATTACCAAGAGGAATTGTGAGTTTTACCAAGAGAAAATGTAACTCATTACTAAGAGGTAAGGTGAGTTATTACCAAGTGGAAATGTAACTCATTACCAAGAGGAAATGTGAGTTATTACCAAGGGAAAATGTGAGTTATTACCAAGAGGAAGTATGAGTTATTACCAAGAGGAAATGTAACTAATTACTAAGAGAAATTGTAACTCATTACCAAGAGGAAGTGTTGAGTTATTACCAAGAGAAAATGTAATTCATTACCAAGAGGAAGTATGAGTTATTACCAAGAGAAAATGTAACTCATTACCAAGAGGAAAGGTGAGTGATTACCAAGAGAAAATATAACTCATTACCAAGAGAAACTGTAACTCATTACCAAGAGGAAGTGTGAGTTATTACCAAGAGAAAATGTTGGTTATTACCAACAGGAAGTGTGAATTATTAACAAGAGAAAATGTAACTCATTACCAAGAGGAAGTGTGAGTTATTACCAAGAGAAAATGTAACTCATTACCAAGACCAAATGTGAGATATTACCAAGACGAAGTGTGAGTTATTACCAAGAGGAAGAGTAACTCATTACCAAGAGGAAGTGTAGCTCATTACCAAGAGGAAGTGTTAGTTATTACCAAGAGGAAATGTAACTCATTACCAAGAGACACTGTAACTCATTACCAAGAGGAAGTGTGAGTTATTATCAAGAGGAAGTGTGAATTATTACCAAGAGAAAATGTAACTCATTACCAAGAGGAAGTGTGAGTTATTACCAAGAGAAAATGTAACTCATTACCAAGACGAAATGTGAGATATTACCAAGACGAAGTGTGAGTTATTACCAAGAGGAAGTGTAACTCATTACCAAGAGGAAGTGTAGCTCATTACCAAGAGGAAGTGTGAGTTATTACCAAGAGAAAATGTAATTCATTACCAAGAGGAAAGGTGAGTTATTACCAAGAGGAAATGTAACTAATTCCCAAGAGGAAGTGTGAGTTATTACCAAGGGAAAATGTGAGTTATTACCAAGAGGAAGTGTGATTATTACCAAGATGAAATGTAACTCATTACCAAGAGAAATTGTGTGTTATTACCAAGAGGAAGTGTGAGTTATTACCAAGAGAAAATGTAACTCATTACCAAGAGGAAATGTGAGTTATTGCCAAGAGAAAATGTAACTCATTACCAAGAGGAAGTGTGATTTATTACCAAGAGGAAGTGTGAGCTATTACCAAGAGAAAATGTAACTCATTACCAACTGGAAGTGTGAGTTATTACCAAGAAAAAGTGTGGGTTACTACCAAGAGGAAGTGTGAGTTATTACCAAGAGAAAATGTAACTCATTACCAAGAGGAAATGTGAGTTATTGCCAAGAGAAAATGTAACTCATTACCAAGAGGAAGTGTGATTTATTACCAAGAGGAAGTGAGAGTTATTACCAAGAGGAAGTGTGAATTATTACCAAGAGAAAATGTAACTCATTACCAAGAGGAAGTGTGAGTTATTACCAACAGGAAGTGTAGCTCATTACCAAGAGGAAGTGTAACTCATTACCAAGAGGAAGTGTGAGTTATTACCAAGCGAAAATGTAACTCATTACAAAGAGGAAAGGTGAGTTACTACCAATATGAAATGTAACTCATTACCAAGAGGAAGTGTGAGTTATTACCAAGTGAAAGTGTGGGTTATTACCAAGATGAAGTGTGAGTTATTACCAGGAGAAAGAGGAAGTGTGAGTTATTACCAAGAGCAAATGTAACTCATTACCAAGAGGAAGTGTGGGTTATTACCAAGAGAAAGTGTGCGTTATTACCAAGAGAAAGTGGGTTATGACCAAGAGAAAGTGGGTTATTACGAAGAGAAAAGGTAACTCATTACCAAGAGAAAGATTGGGTTATTACAAAGAGAAAGTGGGTTTTTACGAAGAGAAAAGGTAAATCATTACCAAGAGAAAGTGTGGGTTATTACCAAGAGAAAATGTAACTCATTACCAAGAGAAAGTGCGTTATTACCAAGAGAAAATGTAGCTCATTACCAAGAAAAAGTTGGGGTTATTACCAAGAGAAAGTGTGGGTTATTACCAAGAGAAAGTGTGGGTTATTTCCAAGAGAAAATGTAACTCATTACCAAGAGAAAGTGTGGGTTATTACCAAGAGAAAATGTAACTCATTAGCAAGAGAAAGTGTGGGATATTACCAATAAAAAATGTAACTCATAACGAAGAGGACATGTAACTCATTATTAAGACGAAATGTGAGTTAATACCAAGAGGAAGTGTGCGTTATTACCAAGAGGAAGTGTAACTCATTAGCAAGAGGAAGTGTAGCTCATTACCAAGAGGAAGTGTGAGTTATTACCAAGAGAAAATGTAACTCATTACGAAGAGGAAGTGTGAGTTATTACTAGGAGAAAGTGTGGGTTATTACCAATGGGAAGTGTGCGTTATTACCAAGAGAAAATGTAACTCATTACAATGAGGAAGTCTGGGTTATTACAAAGAGGAAGTGTGTTTTATTACCAAGAGAAAGTGTGGGTTATTACGAAGAGAAAAGGTAACTCATTACCAAGAGAAAGTTTGGGTTATTACCTAGAGAAAATGTAACTCGTTACCAAGAGAACGTGTGAGTTATTACCAAGAGATAGTGTGGGTTATTTCCAAGAGAAAATGTAACTCATTACCAAGAGGAAAGGCGAGTTATTACCAAGAGGAAATGTAACTCATTACCAAGAGGAAGTGTTGAGTTATTACCAAGAGAAAATGTAATTCATTACCAAGAGGAAGTATGAGTTACTACCAAGAGAAAATGTAACTCATTACCAAGAGGAAGTGTGAGTGATTACCAAGAGAAAATGTAACTCACTACCAAGAGAAGCTGTAACTCATTACCAAGAGGAAGTGTGAGTTATTACCAAGAGAAAATGTTGGTTATTACCAAGAGGAAGTGTGAATTATTAACAAGAGAAAATGTAACTCATTACCAAGAGGAAGTGTGAGTTACTACCAAGAGAAAATGTAACTCATTACCAAGACGAAATGTGAGTTATTACCAAGACGAAGTGTGAGTTATTACCAAGAGGAAGTGTAACTCATTACCAAGAGGAAGTGTAGCTCATTACCAAGAGGAATTGTGAGTTATTACCAAGAGAAAATATAACTCATTACTAAGAGGAAAGGTGAGTTATTACCAAGTGGAAATGTAACTCATTACCAAGAGGAAATGTGAGTTATTACCAAGGGAAAATGTTAGTTATTACCAAGAGGAAGTATGAGTTATTACCAAGAGGAAATGTAACTAATTACTAAGAGAAATTGTAACTCATTACCAAGAGGAAGTGTGAGTTATTACCAAGAGAAAGTGTGGGTTATTACCAAGAGGAAGTGTGAGTTATTACCAAGAGAAAATGTAACTCATTACCAAGAGGAAGTGTTGAGTTATTACCAAGAGAAAATGTAATTCATTACCAAGAGGAAGTATGAGTTATTACCAAGAGAAAATGTAACTCATTACCAAGAGGAAAGGTGAGTGATTACCGAGAGAAAATATAACTCATTACCAAGAGAAACTGTAACTCATTACCAAGACGAAATGTGAGCTATTACCAAGAGGAAATGTAACTCATTACCAAGACGAAATGTGAGTTATTACCAAGACGAAATGTGAGTTACTACCAAGAGGAAGTGTAACTCATTACCAAGAGGAGGTGTAGCTCATTACCAAGAGGAAGTGTGAGTTATTACCAAGAGAAAATGTAACTGATTACTAAGAGGAAAGGTGAGTTATTACCAAGAGGAAATGTAACTCATTACCAAGAGGAAGTGTGAGTTATTACCAAGAGAAAGTGTGGGTTATTACCAAGAGCAAGTGTGAGTTATTACCAAGAGAAAGAGGAATTGTGAGTTATTACCAAGAGAAAATATAACTCATTACTAAGAGGAAAGGTGAGTTATTACCAAGTGGAAATGTAACTCATTACCAAGAGGAAATGTGAGTTATTACCAAGGGAAAATGTTAGTTATTACCAAGAGGAAGTATGAGTTATTACCAAGAGGAAATGTAACTAATTACTAAGAGAAATTGTAACTCATTACCAAGAGGAAGTGTGAGTTATTACCAAGAGAAAGTGTGGGTTATTACCAAGAGGAAGTGTGAGTTATTACCAAGAGAAAATGTAACTCATTACCAAGAGGAAGTGTTGAGTTATTACCAAGAGAAAATGTAATTCATTACCAAGAGGAAGTATGAGTTATTACCAAGAGAAAATGTAACTCATTACCAAGAGGAAAGGTGAGTGATTACCGAGAGAAAATATAACTCATTACCAAGAGAAACTGTAACTCATTACCAAGACGAAATGTGAGCTATTACCAAGAGGAAATGTAACTCATTACCAAGACGAAATGTGAGTTATTACCAAGACGAAATGTGAGTTACTACCAAGAGGAAGGGTAACTCATTACCAAGAGGAGGTGTAGCTCATTACCAAGAGGAAGTGTGAGTTATTACCAAGAGAAAATGTAACTGATTACTAAGAGGAAAGGTGAGTTATTACCAAGAGGAAATGTAACTCATTACCAAGAGGAAGTGTGAGTTATTACCAAGAGAAAGTGTGGGTTATTACCAAGAGCAAGTGTGAGTTATTACCAAGAGAAAGAGGAAGTGTGAGTTATTACCAAGAGAAAATGTAACTCATTACCAAGAGGAAGTGTGGGTTATTACCAAGAGAAAGTGTGGGTTATTACCAAGAGAAAGTGGGTTATTACGAAGAGAAAAGGTAACTCATTACCAAGAGAAAGTGTGGGTTATTACAAAGAGAAAGTGGATTTTTACGAAGATAAAAGGTAAGTCATTACCAAGAGTAAGTGTGGGTTATTACCAAGAGAAAATGTAACTCATTACCAAGAGAAAGTGCGTTATTACCAAGAGACAATGTAGCTCATTACCAAGAGAAAGTGGGGGTTATTACCAAGAGAAAGTGTGGGTTATTTCTAAGAGAAAATGTAACTCATTACCAAGAGAAAGTGTGAGTTATTACCAAGAGAAAATGTAGCTCATTACCAAGAGGAAGTGTGGTTATTACCAAGAGAAAGTGTGAGTTATTACCAAGAAAAAATGTAACTCATTACCAAGACGAAATGTAACTCATTATTAAGACGAAATGTGAGTTAATACGAAGAGGAAGTGTGCGTTATTACCAAGAGGAAGTGTAACTCATTATCAAGAGGAAGTGTAGCTCATTACCAAGAGGAAGTGTGAGTTATTACCAAGAGAAAATGTAACTCATTACCAAGAGAAAGTGTGAGTTATTACCAAGAGAAAATGTAACTCATTACCAAGGGAAAGTGTTGATTATTACTAAGAGAAAGTGTGGGTTATTACCAAGAAAAAATGTAACTCATTACCAAGACGAAATGTAACTCATTATTAAGACGAAATGTGAGTTAATACGAAGAGGAAGTGTGCGTTATTACCAAGAGGAAGTGTAACTCATTACCAAGAGGAAGTGTAGCTCATTACCAAGAGGAAGTGTGAGTTATTACCAAGAGAAAATGTAACTCATTACCAAGAGGAAGTGTGAATTATTACCATGAGAAAGTGTGGGTTATTACCAAGAAGAAGTGTGAGTTATTACCAAGAGAAAATGTAACTCATTACAAAGAGGAAGTGTGGGTTATTACCAAGAGAAATGTGGGTTATTACCAAGCGGAAGTGTAACTTCGTATTTTAGGTCTATTGTCCTTCTGCAATTGCTAATGAAGTTTAAGAGAGAAAATTGCCTTGATTGAAATTTACTCTTGTGTATAATAATTGTTCACATCGATCTGAAAAAAAACTAGTTAATTCTTGGACAATTTACGCCTCTTTTGAAATATTATAATGCAATTTCAATAATAATAATATAATATAATAAAATATGATACATGTAAATTTAGGTTTGAGTTTGTCGCCCTGTTTAAATTCAATTTTCAAATTTCTGTTGTCTGGACGGAAGACCTAAATATTTAAATTAAGTACTGTATTCCAAGAATATTTCAATTCAAGGACTTTCTTTGTTCCGTGTATTTTACTGATAACAATTTCTAGTGCTATAGCAAGGAAGTACACTTGTTGAAAACTTATCTAACCTAACATTTCCGTTTTATTATATCAACAGGATAATATTTTATAGCGTCATCCATCTTTATTTTGTCTGTTTCACATAAACAATATAATGTCAAGGATATGTTTTTAGAGCCAATTTAATATGAATTTATACTAGTTGTATTTTTTCGGATGAAATAGTAGTCGCTTTATTTACGAATCTTAATTGTTAAATTAGACTCCTATAGTTTTAATAATCAAGTCTTGTAAATGTCTGTCTGTGAGATGTGCCAGGAAATTGCCAAATATTCTAAAATGACAGAATGAGCAAATAGAGTAAGACATTATCTTGACATTAGAACCTAATCATATATCATTATGTCTTGGGGGGAGAGGGTTCTAGTGATTAACACGAATTTACAAGGCGGCGGTCAGTTTTGTTGGTGGAGAAAATGACCGACCTGCCGCAAGTCACTGACAAACTTTATCACATAATGTTGCATTGAGTATACCTCGCCTTGAATGGGATTTGAACTCATGTTAGTGATGATGGGCACCGATTGCTTAGGCAGTTGTAAATCTAACTATAATAAGATCAAGACCACGACAGCCTCTATATTAATTGCAACACTCCATTTGTTATGCGCCAAAACGTTTAGCAACATGTACATTTATAAAAAGTTTAGCATCTTACCTTGATACCCATTTATTGCCAATGTATAAACAGAAAGTCATCAGATGATGGAATGCATAACAATGAACTGAGCTCCGTGCAGAGACAGTAAATATTATACTCGGCTACCAAAGTCAATCCAGTGAAAATGCTTAATATCGGCCATCTTCTAATGCATCTATATGCCATCTGTCCAACTCGAGTCATCTTTTAAAATTCCTATGAATGTGCCATCTGCAAAAAACAGTTTATGCCTACATATATAATGTATACTGAACTTAAAACTATCTTAAACTTGGAATTTAAACGACCACCTTGGCGTGTTTTTGTACATCTGTGCAAGGGGTAAAGATTTACATCTGCAACAACTACAGTTGAGAGAGTGAATGATTGTGAGTGATTGCTGTTTAACGCCAATTCAGCAATTTTGCAGCTTTATGATGGTGCTCCGGAAGGTTAAGCAGTTCCTACTTCACTAGTGGCACCAGTCGTGTTAATCTACAAAACCGTTAATAAGTCGTGGGTGAAGAAAGGACAGGGAAGTTTTTACGACAAGTGGAACATATTCGTGGTCATTTGCCACACAGATATTCCATAAATGTTAACCAAGTCATGGTGGCGGCCGTAACATTTTCGAAGTGATGACTTTACCAAAAGGTTTACCCTTGGTTCAGTAGCTTCCTTGTTAGCAGCAATCCTTTATCAAGGAAATCCTGATAGGAACCACAAGCTCTGGAATATATTTTATAAGCTGTTTTGCCATCACTGTCATACAAATTAACAAAGTCCAATCTTCTAAATAAAGAGAATATCATAAACAATTAATATAAGGTTAGGGTTATGGTGTTTAACGTCACTTTCATCAATATTTCAGCTATATCGTGGCGATCAAATTAATTGGTAAAGAAAACCGGAGTCATTGTTAGTGGTTAATGCATAAAAAAACAACCTCACTATTACAGGTACATTTCTAAAATTTGAGTTACTCAAATCCAAGTGATAAAAATACGTTTTTTGATTGTTTAACTGAAAAGGAAACCACTTTTAATTAAAACTAAGAACGCTTAACTAACAACTTAATAAAAATAAAAATAAACGAAGTGTCGAAAGAGCAACTTAATAGCATAGGAAGATAACAATTTTATTTAGAATTATTTTGTTTTATTTTTAAGAACACGGAAAAGTTCTCGTTGAGATTAGACTTCCGACGACATGTTCTGCTCTGTATCTCCAGCCTAGATACAAAGCAGAAATTGTCTTCGGAAGTCTAATTTTAAGGAAGTGGTCAGCCCCGGGTGGCACTTTTATGGGGTAAGACTTTTACCTCTGCTGTACAAACCTGTATAAGCTGCTAGTGTAATGAAATAAAAGTGGTTTTAATGTCGGTGACACTTCTTACAGTTAACGGACCTTTTCGATTTAGAGAAACAAAACACATGTATATATAGTGACATTTACGAAGAAAGTAAAACAAACAAAACAATGCGAGACATTTGATATTTGTTCGTACTATCATTCGGCTACTTCATATAATAAAAGTATTTATGAGCAAACGATACAGAACGGTTTGTTCGACTGGCTATTACAATATATAAAATGTATTAAACTTATTGTTCATTGATAATATTTGTTAGCAGGGGATACATTTTTTTGTATTACCATGTACTCATTCATATTCAATGAGCACTTAAGTCATATGCTTATCAAACACGGATTCTGACTACCCTTGGTATCTTCAAATCCTTAATTATGCTATCAAAGAATTCATAAACTTTTTTTTGTGAAAACCAATTTTAAAAATGTTATTTTCTTAATTTATCATGCACTACGTCAGTATATAAAGGGGAAAATGTGTACATATAAAATTATCCTATTTCTAAAGAAAATCATCAATAATGAATAAATTGCATTCATAAAATAGGTAAAAAGAGTTTGAAGATGCCAAAGCGGTAATCAGAATACGTAAATCGAAGGACAGAGAACACAATGTCCTAAAGAGAAAAAAAAGGGGGGAGTATCATTTCAATAATTAATGGTTATTGTACAGGAATAGTTTTCTTGGTTCAAAACATCTGAATGTGCACACATTTGAAAACTTCTTTTCTTCACATATGAGGATAACAAAATATTTTTTTTTTTATCTTTATTCAGAAAATTTAAACTTCTGCATTGCTTAAATGAGCACTTATATGTAATATTATGCGTTTTTTTTTTCTTTTACTGAAATTTATTAATATTTAGATACGTATCTTTTTTAATATATTTTTGAATAATAAAAAAGTTGGTAATTTTTCATTCATTGCTATTCCGAAAACTTCATTTATCTTTCTGTAAATTTATTTTTAATGTTTTATTTCATTTTAAATATATTTCCGTCCTCTTCGAAGGCCGCGCCTTCTCATATTAAAAATTTTCAGTAAAAGTTCTTATTCGGTCATCCATACAAAACAAACCCAGTAGTTGACCAATGAGATCTACAAGCACCGTTTCTCCCGTGATTTATCAGTTGGAAGATATATTCCGAATGCACCACCCTAAACGGAATAATTATAGTATACTACACAATGAAAAATGCGAAAAACCTCGAACGGAAATCATCCGCAGATCGTATAACGTGTTTCCTTCCCCTATAATAAAATCCCCTGATTTGAATAACAGCACCAGCATGCCGACCTTTGCAATTTACACAAATCTCACTAAAGAAAAAAATTCCTCCTAATTTTGTACTTGATGCTTCAAAATTTATTGCAGAAAGATTGGGAAAGCCGGAGTCTGTAAGTGTTGTCAATCACTGGGAACAAAAAAAAAAGAGTACATTAAATTTGCTGGGAAAAGGGAGATAATCTGATATAAGTATTATAAGAAAAAAAGGGGGTTGATTTGATTTGATTTTTTGTGTTTAGCGCCACTATCGGCAATATTTCAGCAATATCATGGCGACCAATTTTAGTGATGGAAGAAGCCGGGGTACCCCAGACTTTTTGAAAATTGTTTTCATTTTGCTAAACATAGGTCCAGCACCGAGGAATTTTCTGCTGGACCCTCTGAATTTTTGCCGGACCTACATTTTTTATGTAAAATTGTTTTAAAGCCAAGCAATGTCATACCGTTATTATTATTTTAGTCTAGTAGAGGGATTTCTGTATTTAAATTCATTAGTACTGGTAGAGGCCTAAAAATGGGATGACCAGTCACCATCCAGAATAAACCAAAAAGTTGAAACCATGCACCAAAAAAGAGTAACCAAATCCAGCTAGGGATACCCTCAAGCTTTGAAAAATTGTCCAGATTTAAAACATAAATTTTGAAATTTTTATTGAGATTACAATAACAATATTCTAAAAGTCATTAGACTCCCTCAATCTCCAGTTCAATTTCACTATACAGTCTCTCAATCATGTTCTCAGCTGGGGTGGCACTGACCGTTTTATGTTTGCCTGGCTGAGCGCCATCTTAATGTTTCAGGAACGACCACATTTTTATGATCGACACATTGCCATGTTGGCGGAACTATAAACAAAATTCTAAATAGAAACGAATTCGGTGAAGGGAACGATACAAATCTGGGACGTCGTGTCACTGGAAAAGATCATCTTACGCATCACAATATATTCAAATATATTTATTTTCATGACAGTTACCAATAATATTTACCAAAAACGGATAAAATATCACGTATTCAATCTGATGTGACCGAACTTGTTCCGGTATTTACAATACGACCTGCGTTTCCGACTTCCGCTAAAAAAGTAAACACATCATTCAAAAATGTTTGGGGGACATTGGGACCGGCATTACCGACGTTGTTGGCAGACCTCGTGATTTTCTGCCCGCTAGGTTCGATAGGTCCAATGAATTTAAAAAACTCTGAAGAGAACCACCGACCATGGGCAAGAAACTGGTAAACTTTATTACTTGCGGTTGCGAATCGAGTACACCCTTTTTGTAATTTACAAAGCCAGGCTCACACCAACGCCATATTGATAATAGACTTGTATGAGTTGTTAGGTAATCCAAGAAAAAAGGGGGAATTTGATAGCATCATTTTGTATTTCAGTATGTGACTACGAATACATCTGTACTTAAGATACGATAACGTAACCCTCAGTCCGCTTTTGCTCCCAGCGAGGGTTACGAATCGGTCCCTTTCAACGCATGGGAGCAGCACCCGGAGTGATTCACACCAGGCGTTTTTTTGTCCTAATTCCGTTGTAAGTGGTTGGAAAAATTAACGGGGGTGAAAGATAAATATATTTAGGTAAACCTTGAGGTGTTAAGGAAACGCTGCATCAATCCATGGTAGACTTATATCCATCTGAAAATTTGAATGCATGAAATCTTCTTTCTGTCCGACATTTTGTTTACAAGTCCCGAAGTTGCTATTTCACATGCGCTTGCCTCGTTTTGGAGATATCCTTATTTGGATCAATCGTAGTAAAGTTTTTCATATTTGGCATTCAGATCCATATATGGATAGGCTCCGCCCATCACGAGAGTATGCGTAAGGTACCATGGCGGACAAGAAACAATGTTCGAATACTAAATCGATCGTGAAGGTAGAAACAGGTATTGTAACACTTACAATAAGTTATGACCAGATATGCAAAAAGAAAGTTGAAATATCCAGTAAAATTTTAATTTGCTCCCATACGTTGAATGGGACCGATTCATAATCCTAACTGGAGCACAAGTGGAATGAGGGTTATGTTATCGTATCTAATCTGTACCAGATAGTGAGCTTGTTCCATTGTAATTGCAGTACAAAACAGTAAGAGTATTATTGTACTACATAATCAGTTACCAGGGGCAGATCCAGGGGGGGGGGGGGTGAAGACCCGGCGTGCGGCCCCCCTAAAGTTGCGAAAAATATGATTTTTTGGCGTAAAATCGTGATTTTTCACACGAAATACCCCAAAATGTTAGCGCCTCCCTCCACTCGGTGCAATTTTTAAAAATACGCCTCCCCTAACCTAAAATCCTGGATCCGCCACTTGTACCAGATAATAAGTTTCTCCTTTTGTATTTCAGTATGTGACAGAATACACTTGTACCAGATAATAAGTTTCGCCTGTTGGTTTTCAGTATGTGACAGAGTACACCTGTACTAGTTAATGAGTTTCTCCTCTTGTATTTCAGTATGTGACAGAGTACACTTGTACCAGATAATGAGTTTCTCTTGTATTTCAGTATGTGACAGAGTACACCTGTACCAGATAATGTGTTTCTCCTCTTGTATTTCAGTATGTGACAGTTAGAGTACATCTGTACCAGATAATGAGTTACTCCTCTTGTATTTCAGTATGTGACAGAGTACACCTGCCTGTACCGGATAATGAGTTACTCCTCTTGTATTTCAGTATGTGACAGAGTACACTTCTACCAGAATATGAGTTTCTCCTCTTTTATTTCAGTATGTGACAGAGTACACTTGTACCAGATACTGAGTTTCTCTTGTATTTCAGAATGTGACAGAGTACACCTGTACCAGATAATGAGTTTCTCCTCTTGTATTTCAATATGTGACAGAGTACACCTGTACCAGATAATGAGTTACTCCTCTTGTATTTCAGTATGTGACAGAGTACACTTCTACCAGATTATGAGTTTCTCCTCTTGTATTTCAGTATGTGACAGAGTACACTTCTACCAGATTATGAGTTTCTCCTTTTTTATTTCAGTATGTGACAGAGTACACTTGTACCAGATAATGAGTTTCTCTTGTATTTCAGTATGTGAGAGAGTACACTTCTACCAGATTATGAGTTTCTCCTTTTTTATTTCAGTATGTGACAGAGTACACTTGTACCAGATAATGAGTTTCTCTTGTATTTCAATATGTGACAGAGGACACCTGCACCAGATAATGAGTTTCTCCTTTTTTATTTCCGTATGTGACAGAGTACACTTGTACCAGATAATGAGTTTCTCTTGTATTTCAGTATGTGACAGAGTACACCTGTACCAGATAATGAGTTACTCCTCTTGTATTTCAGTATGTGACAGAGTACACCTGTACCAGATAATGAGTTACTCCTCTTGTATTTCAGTATGTGACAGAGTACACCTGTACCAGATAATGAGTTACTCCTCTTGTATTTCAGTATGTGACAGAGTACACTTCTACCAGAATATGAGTTTCTCCTCTTTTATTTCAGTATGTGACAGAGTACACTTGTACCAGATACTGAGTTTCTCTTGTATTTCAATATGTGACAGAGTACACCTGTACCAGATAATGAGTTACTCCTCTTGTATTTCAGTATGTGACAGAGTACACTTCTACCAGATTATGAGTTTCTCCTCTTGTATTTCAGTATGTGACAGAGTACACTTCTACCAGATTATGAGTTTCTCCTTTTTTATTTCAGTATGTGACAGAGTACACTTGTACCAGATAATGAGTTTCTCTTGTATTTCAGTATGTGAGAGAGTACACTTGTACCAGATAATGAGTTTCTCTTGTATTTCAATATGTGACAGAGGACACCTGTACCAGATAATGAGTTTCTCCTTTTTTATTTCAGTATGTGACAGAGTACACTTGTACCAGATAATGAGTTTCTCTTGTATTTCAGTATGTGACAGAGTACACCTGTACCAGATAATGAGTTACTCCTCTTGTATTTCAGTATGTGACAGAGTACACCTGTACCAGATAATGAGTTACCCTTCTTGTATTTCAGTATGTGACAGAGTACACCTGTACCAGAATATGAGTTTCTCCTCTTTTATTTCAGTATGTGACAGAGTACACTTGTACCAGATACTGGGTTTCTCTTGTATTTCAGAATGTGACAGAGTACACTTCTACCAGATAATGAGTTTCTCCTCTTGTATTTCAATATGTGAGAGAGTACAGCTGTACCAGATAATGAGTTACTCCTCTTGTATTTCAGTATGTGACAGAGTACACTTCTACCAGATTATGAGTTTCTCCTCTTGTATTTCAGTATGTGACAGAGTACACTTCTACCAGATTATGAGTTTCTCCTTTTTTATTTCAGTATGTGACAGAGTACACTTGTACCAGATAATGAGTTTCTCTTGTATTTCAGTATGTGAGAGAGTACACTTGTACCAGATAATGAGTTTCTCTTGTATTTCAATATGTGACAGAGGACACCTGCACCAGATAATGAGTTTCTCCTTTTTTATTTCAGTATGTGACAGAGTACACTTGTACCAGATAATGAGTTTCTCTTGTATTTCAGTATGTGACAGAGTACACCTGTACCAGATAATGAGTTACTCCTCTTGTATTTCAGTATGTGACAGAGTACACCTGTACCAGATAATGAGTTACTCCTCTTGTATTTCAGTATGTGACAGAGTACTCTTCTACCAGAATATGAGTTTCTCCTCTTTTATTTCAGTATATGACAGAGTACACTTGTACCAGATACTGAGTTTCTCTTGTATTTCAGAATGTGACAGAGTACACCTGTACCAGATAATGAGTTTCTCCTCTTGTATTTCAATATATGACAGAGTACACCTGTACCAGATAATGAGTTACTCCTCTTGTATTTCAGTATGTGACAGAGTACACTTCTACCAGATTATGAGTTTCTCCTCTTGTATTTCAGTATGTGACAGAGTACACTTCTACCAGATTATGAGTTTCTCCTTTTTTATTTCAGTATGTGACAGAGTACACTTGTACCAGATAATGAGTTTCTCTTGTATTTCAGTATGTGAGAGAGTACACTTGTACCAGATAATGCGTTTCTCTTGTATTTCAATATGTGATAGAGGACACCTGTACCAGATAATGAGTTTCTCCTTTTTTATTTCAGTATGTGACAGAGTACACTTGTACCAGATAATGAGTTTCTCTTGTACTTCAGTATGTGACAGAGTACACCTGTACCAGATAATGAGTTACTCCTCTTGTATTTCAGTATGTGACAGAGTACACCTGTACCAGATAATGAGCTACTCCTCTTGTATTTCAGTATGTGACAGAGTACACCTGTACCAGATAATGAGTTACTCCTCTTGTATTTCAGTATGTGACAGAGTACACTTCTACCAGAATATGAGTTTCTCCTCTTTTATTTCAGTATGTGACAGAGTACACTTGTACCAGATACTGAGTTTCTCTTGTATTTCAGAATGTGACAGAGTACACCTGTACCAGATAATGAGTATCTCCTTTTGTATTTCAATATGTGACAGAGTACACCTGTACCAGATAATGAGTTACTCCTCTTGTATTTCAGTATGTGACAGAGTACACTTCTACCAGATTATGAGTTTCTCCTCTTGTATTTCAGTATGTGACAGAGTACACTTCTACCAGATTATGAGTTTCTCCTTTTTTATTTCAGTATGTGACAGAGTACACTTGTACCAGATAAAGAGTTTCTCTTGTATTTCAGTATATGAGAGAGTACACTTGTACCAGATAATGAGTTTCTCTTGTATTTAAATATGTGACAGAGTACACCTGTCCCAGATAATGAGTTACTCCTCTTGTATTTCAGTATGTGACAGAGTACACCTGTACCAGATAATGAGTTACTCCTCTTATATTTCAGTATGTGACAGAGTACACTTGTACCAGATAATGAGTTTCTCTTGTATTTCAGTATGTGACAGAGTACACCTGCACCAGATAATGAGTTACTCCTTTTGTATTTCAGTATGTGACAGAGTACACCTGTACCAGATAATGAGTTTCTCCTCTTGTATTTCAATATGTGACAGAGTACACCTGTACCAGATAATGAGTTACTCCTCTTGTATTTCAGTATGTGACAGAGTACACTTCTACCAGATTATGAGTTTCTCCTCTTGTATTTCAGTATGTGACAGAGTACACTTCTACCAGATTATGAGTTTCTCTTTTTTTATTTCAGTATGTGACAGAGTACACTTGTACCAGATACTGGGTTTCTCTTGTATTTCAGAATGTGACAGAGTACACCTGTACCAGATAATGAGTTTCTCCTCTTGTATTTCAATATGTGAGAGAGTACAGCTGTACCAGATAATGAGTTACTCCTCTTGTATTTCAGTATGTGACAGAGTACACTTCTACCAGATTATGAGTTTCTCCTCTTGTATTTCAGTATGTGACAGAGTACACTTCTACCAGATTATGAGCTTCTCCTTTTTTATTTCAGTATGTGACAGATTACACTTGTAACAGATAATGAGTTTCTCTTGTATTTCAGTATGTGAGAGAGTACACTTGTACCAGATAATGAGTTTCTCTTGTATTTCAATATGTGACAGAGGACACCTGCACCAGATAATGAGTTTGTCCTTTTTTATTTCAGTATGTGACAGAGTACACTTGTACCAGATAATGAGTTTCTCTTGTATTTCAGTATGTGACAGAGTACACCTGTACCAGATAATGAGTTACTCCTCTTGTATTTCAGTATGTGACAGAGTACACCTGTACCAGATAATGAGTTACTCCTCTTGTATTTCAGTATGTGACAGAGTACTCTTCTACCAGAATATGAGTTTCTCCTCTTTTATTTCAGTATGTGACAGAGTACACTTGTACCAGATACTGAGTTTCTCTTGTATTTCAGAATGTGACAGAGTACACCTGTACCAGATAATGAGTTTCTCCTCTTGTATTTCAATATATGACAGAGTACACCTGTACCAGATAATGAGTTACTCCTCTTGAATTTCAGTATGTGACAGAGTACACTTCTACCAGATTATGAGTTTCTCCTCTTGTATTTCAGTATGTGACAGAGTACACTTCTACCAGATTATGAGTTTCTCCTTTATTATTTCAGTATGTGACAGAGTACACTTGTACCAGATAATGAGTTTCTCTTGTATTTCAGTATGTGAGAGAGTACACGTGTACCAGATAATGAGTTTCTCTTGTATTTCAATATGTGACAGAGGACACCTGTACCAGATAATGAGTTTCTCCTCTTTTATTTCAGTATGTGACAGAGTACACTTCTACCAGATAATGAGTTTCTCTTGTACTTCAGTATGTGACAGGGTACACCTGTACCAGATAATGAGTTACTCCTCTTGTATTTCAGTATGTGACAGAGTACACCTGTACCAGATAATGAGCTACTCCTCTTGTATTTCAGTATGTGACAGAGTACACCTGTACCAGATAATGAGTTACTCCTCTTGTATTTCAGTATGTGACAGAGTACACTTCTACCAGAATATGAGTTTCTCCTCTTTTATTTCAGTATGTGACAGAGTACACTTGTACCAGATACTGAGTTTCTCTTGTATTTCAGAATGTGACAGAGTACACCTGTACCAGATAATGAGTTTCTCCTCTTGTATTTCAATATGTGACAGAGTACACCTGTACCAGATAATGAGTTACTCCTCTTGTATTTCAGTATGTGACAGAGTACACTTCTACCAGATTATGAGTTTCTCCTCTTGTATTTCAGTATGTGACAGAGTACACTTCTACCAGATTATGAGTTTCTCCTTTTTTATTTCAGTATGTGACAGAGTACACTTGTACCAGATAAAGAGTTTCTCTTGTATTTCAGTATATGAGAGAGTACACTTGTACCAGATAATGAGTTTCTCTTGTATTTAAATATGTGACAGAGTACACCTGTACCAGATAATGAGTTACTCCTCTTGTATTTCAGTATGTGACAGAGTACACCTGTACCAGATAATGAGTTACTCCTCTTGTATTTCAGTATGTGACAGAGTACACTTGTACCAGATAATGAGTTTCTCTTGTATTTCAGTATGTGACAGAGTACACCTGTACCAGATAATGAGTTACTCCTTTTGTATTTCAGTATGTGACAGAGTACACCTGTACCAGATAATGAGTTTCTCCTCTTGTATTTCAATATGTGACAGAGTACACCTGTACCAGATAATGAGTTACTCCTCTTGTATTTCAGTATGTGACAGAGTACACTTCTACCAGATTATGAGTTTCTCCTCTTGTATTTCAGTATGTGACAGAGTACACTTCTACCAGATTATGAGTTTCTCTTTTTTTATTTCAGTATGTGACAGAGTACACTTGTACCAGATACTGGGTTTCTCTTGTATTTCAGAATGTGACAGAGTACACCTGTACCAGATAATGAGTTTCTCCTCTTGTATTTCAATATGTGAGAGAGTACAGCTGTACCAGATAATGAGTTACTCCTCTTGTATTTCAGTATGTGACAGAGTACACTTCTACCAGATTATGAGTTTCTCCTCTTGTATTTCAGTATGTGACAGAGTACACTTCTACCAGATTATGAGTTTCTCCTTTTTTATTTCAGTATGTGACAGAGTACACTTGTAACAGATAATGAGTTTCTCTTGTATTTCAGTATGTGAGAGAGTACACTTGTACCAGATAATGAGTTTCTCTTGTATTTCAATATGTGACAGAGGACACCTGCACCAGATAATGAGTTTCTCCTTTTTTATTTCAGTATGTGACAGGGTACACTTGTACCAGATAATGAGTTTCTCTTGTATTTCAGTATGTGACAGAGTACACCTGTACCAGATAATGAGTTACTCCTCTTGTATTTCAGTATGTGACAGAGTACACCTGTACCAGATAATGAGTTACTCCTCTTGTATTTCAGTATGTGACAGAGTACTCTTCTACCAGAATATGAGTTTCTCCTCTTTTATTTCAGTATGTGACAGAGTACACCTGTACCAGATAATGAGTTACTCCTCTTGTATTTCAGTATGTGACAGAGTACACTTCTACCAGAATATGAGTTTCTCCTCTTTTATTTCAGTATGTGACAGAGTACACTTGTACCAGATACTGAGTTTCTCTTGTATTTCAGAATGTGACAGAGTACACCTGTACCAGATAATGAGTTTCTCCTCTTGTATTTCAGTATGTGACAGAGTACACTTCTACCAGATTATGAGTTTCTCCTCTTATATTTCAGTATGTGACAGAGTACACTTCTACCAGATTATGAGTTTCTCCTTTTTTATTTCAGTATGTGACAGAGTACACTTGTACCAGATAAAGATTTTCTCTTGTATTTCAGTATATGAGAGAGTACACTTGTACCAGATAATGAGTTTCTCTTGTATTTAAATATGTGACAGAGTACACCTGTACCAGATAATGAGTTACTCCTCTTGTATTTCAGTATGTGACAGAGTACACCTGTACCAGATAATGAGTTACTCCTCTTGTATTTCAGTATGTGACAGAGTACACTTGTACCAGATAATGAGTTTCTCTTGTATTTCAGTATGTGACAGAGTACACCTGTACCAGATAATGAGTTACTCCTTTTGTATTTCAGTATGTGACAGAGTACACCTGTACCAGATAATGAGTTTCTCCTCTTGTATTTCAATATGTGACAGAGTACACCTGTACCAGATAATGAGTTACTCCTCTTGTATTTCAGTATGTGACAGAGTACACTTCTACCAGATTATGAGTTTCTCCTCTTGTATTTCAGTATGTGACAGAGTACACTTCTACCAGATTATGAGTTTCTCTTTTTTTATTTCAGTATGTGACAGAGTACACTTGTACCAGATACTGGGTTTCTCTTGTATTTCAGAATGTGACAGAGTACACCTGTACCAGATAATGAGTTTCTCCTCTTGTATTTCAATATGTGAGAGAGTACAGCTGTACCAGATAATGAGTTACTCCTCTTGTATTTCAGTATGTGACAGAGTACACTTCTACCAGATTATGAGTTTCTCCTCTTGTATTTCAGTATGTGACAGAGTACACTTCTACCAGATTATGAGTTTCTCCTTTTTTATTTCAGTATGTGACAGAGTACACTTGTAACAGATAATGAGTTTCTCTTGTATTTCAGTATGTGAGAGAGTACACTTGTACCAGATAATGAGTTTCTCTTGTATTTCAATATGTGACAGAGGACACCTGCACCAGATAATGAGTTTCTCCTTTTTTATTTCAGTATGTGACAGAGTACACTTGTACCAGATAATGAGTTTCTCTTGTATTTCAGTATGTGACAGAGTACACCTGTACCAGATAATGAGTTACTCCTCTTGTATTTCAGTATGTGACAGAGTACACCTGTACCAGATAATGAGTTACTCCTCTTGTATTTCAGTATGTGACAGAGTACTCTTCTACCAGAATATGAGTTTCTCCTCTTTTATTTCAGTATGTGACAGAGTACACTTGTACCAGATACTGAGTTTCTCTTGTATTTCAGAATGTGACAGAGTACACCTGTACCAGATAATGAGTTTCTCCTCTTGTATTTCAATATATGACAGAGTATACCTGTACCAGATAATGAGTTACTCCTCTTGTATTTCAGTATGTGACAGAGTACACTTCTACCAGATTATGAGTTTCTCCTCTTGTATTTCAGTATGTGACAGAGTACACTTCTACCAGATTATGAGTTTCTCCTTTATTATTTCAGTATGTGACAGAGTACACTTGTACCAGATAATGAGTTTCTCTTGTATTTCAGTATGTGAGAGAGTACACGTGTACCAGATAATGAGTTTCTCTTGTATTTCAATATGTGACAGAGGACACCTGTACCAGATAATGAGTTTCTCCTCTTTTATTTCAGTATGTGACAGAGTACACTTCTACCAGATAATGAGTTTCTCTTGTACTTCAGTATGTGACAGAGTACACCTGTACCAGATAATGAGTTACTCCTCTTGTATTTCAGTATGTGACAGAGTACACCTGTACCAGATAATGAGCTACTCCTCTTGTATTTCAGTATGTGACAGAGTACACCTGTACCAGATAATGAGTTACTCCTCTTGTATTTCAGTATGTGACAGAGTACACTTCTACCAGAATATGAGTTTCTCCTCTTTTATTTCAGTATGTGACAGAGTACACTTGTACCAGATACTGAGTTTCTCTTGTATTTCAGAATGTGACAGAGTACACCTGTACCAGATAATGAGTTTCTCCTTTTTTATTTCAATAGGTGACAGAGTACACTTGTACCAGATAATGAGTTTCTCTTGTATTTCAGTATGTGAGAGAGTACACTTGTACCAGATAATGAGTTTCTCTTGTATTTCAACATGTGACAGAGTACACCTGTACCAGATAATGAGTTACTCCTTTTGTATTTCAGTATGTGACAGAGTACACCTGTACCAGATAATGAGTTACTCCTCTTGTATTTCAGTATGTGACAGAGTACACTTCTACCAGATTATGAGTTTCTCCTCTTGTATTTCAGTATGTGACAGAGTACACTTCTACCAGATTATGAGTTTCTCCTCTTGTATTTCAGTATGTGACAGAGTACACTTCTACCAGATTATGAGTTTCTCTTTTTTTATTTCAGTATGTGACAGAGTACACTTGTACCAGATACTGGGTTTCTCTTGTATTTCAGAATGTGACAGAGTACACCTGTACCAGATAATGAGTTTCTCCTCTTGTATTTCAATATGTGAGAGAGTACAGCTGTACCAGATAATGAGTTACTCCTCTTGTATTTCAGTATGTGACAGAGTACACTTCTACCAGATTATGAGTTTCTCCTCTTGTATTTCAGTATGTGACAGAGTACACTTCTACCAGATTATGAGTTTCTCCTTTTTTATTTCAGTATGTGACAGAGTACACTTGTAACAGATAATGAGTTTCTCTTGTATTTCAGTATGTGAGAGAGTACACTTGTACCAGATAATGAGTTTCTCTTGTATTTCAATATGTGACAGAGGACACCTGCACCAGATAATGAGTTTCTCCTTTTTTATTTCAGTATGTGACAGAGTACACTTGTACCAGATAATGAGTTTCTCTTGTATTTCAGTATGTGACAGAGTACACCTGTACCAGATAATGAGTTACTCCTCTTGTATTTCAGTATGTGACAGAGTACACCTGTACCAGATAATGAGTTACTCCTCTTGTATTTCAGTATGTGACAGAGTACTCTTCTACCAGAATATGAGTTTCTCCTCTTTTATTTCAGTATGTGACAGAGTACACTTGTACCAGATACTGAGTTTCTCTTGTATTTCAGAATGTGACAGAGTACACCTGTACCAGATAATGAGTTTCTCCTCTTGTATTTCAATATATGACAGAGTATACCTGTACCAGATAATGAGTTACTCCTCTTGTATTTCAGTATGTGACAGAGTACACTTCTACCAGATTATGAGTTTCTCCTCTTGTATTTCAGTATGTGACAGAGTACACTTCTACCAGATTATGAGTTTCTCCTTTATTATTTCAGTATGTGACAGAGTACACTTGTACCAGATAATGAGTTTCTCTTGTATTTCAGTATGTGAGAGAGTACACGTGTACCAGATAATGAGTTTCTCTTGTATTTCAATATGTGACAGAGGACACCTGTACCAGATAATGAGTTTCTCCTCTTTTATTTCAGTATGTGACAGAGTACACTTCTACCAGATAATGAGTTTCTCTTGTACTTCAGTATGTGACAGGGTACACCTGTACCAGATAATGAGTTACTCCTCTTGTATTTCAGTATGTGACAGAGTACACCTGTACCAGATAATGAGCTACTCCTCTTGTATTTCAGTATGTGACAGAGTACACCTGTACCAGATAATGAGTTACTCCTCTTGTATTTCAGTATGTGACAGAGTACACTTCTACCAGAATATGAGTTTCTCCTCTTTTATTTCAGTATGTGACAGAGTACACTTGTACCAGATACTGAGTTTCTCTTGTATTTCAGAATGTGACAGAGTACACCTGTACCAGATAATGAGTTTCTCCTCTTGTATTTCAATATGTGAGAGAGTACAGCTGTACCAGATAATGAGTTACTCCTCTTGTATTTCAGTATGTGACAGAGTACACTTCTACCAGATTATGAGTTTCTCCTCTTGTATTTCAGTATGTGACAGAGTACACTTCTACCAGATTATGAGTTTCTCCTTTTTTATTTCAGTATGTGACAGAGTACACTTGTAACAGATAATGAGTTTCTCTTGTATTTCAGTATGTGAGAGAGTACACTTGTACCAGATAATGAGTTTCTCTTGTATTTCAATATGTGACAGAGGACACCTGCACCAGATAATGAGTTTCTCCTTTTTTATTTCAGTATGTGACAGAGTACACTTGTACCAGATAATGAGTTTCTCTTGTATTTCAGTATGTGACAGAGTACACCTGTACCAGATAATGAGTTACTCCTCTTGTATTTCAGTATGTGACAGAGTACACCTGTACCAGATAATGAGTTACTCCTCTTGTATTTCAGTATGTGACAGAGTACTCTTCTACCAGAATATGAGTTTCTCCTCTTTTATTTCAGTATGTGACAGAGTACACTTGTACCAGATACTGAGTTTCTCTTGTATTTCAGAATGTGACAGAGTACACCTGTACCAGATAATGAGTTTCTCCTCTTGTATTTCAATATATGACAGAGTATACCTGTACCAGATAATGAGTTACTCCTCTTGTATTTCAGTATGTGACAGAGTACACTTCTACCAGATTATGAGTTTCTCCTCTTGTATTTCAGTATGTGACAGAGTACACTTCTACCAGATTATGAGTTTCTCCTTTATTATTTCAGTATGTGACAGAGTACACTTGTACCAGATAATGAGTTTCTCTTGTATTTCAGTATGTGAGAGAGTACACGTGTACCAGATAATGAGTTTCTCTTGTATTTCAATATGTGACAGAGGACACCTGTACCAGATAATGAGTTTCTCCTCTTTTATTTCAGTATGTGACAGAGTACACTTCTACCAGATAATGAGTTTCTCTTGTACTTCAGTATGTGACAGAGTACACCTGTACCAGATAATGAGTTACTCCTCTTGTATTTCAGTATGTGACAGAGTACACCTGTACCAGATAATGAGCTACTCCTCTTGTATTTCAGTATGTGACAGAGTACACCTGTACCAGATAATGAGTTACTCCTCTTGTATTTCAGTATGTGACAGAGTACACTTCTACCAGAATATGAGTTTCTCCTCTTTTATTTCAGTATGTGACAGAGTACACTTGTACCAGATACTGAGTTTCTCTTGTATTTCAGAATGTGACAGAGTACACCTGTACCAGATAATGAGTTTCTCCTTTTTTATTTCAATAGGTGACAGAGTACACTTGTACCAGATAATGAGTTTCTCTTGTATTTCAGTATGTGAGAGAGTACACTTGTACCAGATAATGAGTTTCTCTTGTATTTCAACATGTGACAGAGTACACCTGTACCAGATAATGAGTTACTCCTTTTGTATTTCAGTATGTGACAGAGTACACCTGTACCAGATAATGAGTTACTCCTCTTGTATTTCAGTATGTGACAGAGTACACTTGTACCAGATAATGAGTTTCTCCTGTATTTCAGTATGTGACAGAGTACACCTGTACCAGATAATGAGTTACTCCTTTTGTATTTCAGTATGTGACAGAGTACACCTGTACCAGATAATGAGTTACTCCTCTTGTATTTCAGTATGTGACAGAGTACACCTGTACCAGATAATGAGTTACTCCTCTTGTATTTCAGTATGTGACAAAGTACACTTCTACCAGAATATGAGTTTCTCCTCTTTTATTTCAGTATGTGACAGAGTACACCTGTACCAGATAATGAGTTACTCCTCTTGTATTTCAATATGTGAGAGAGTACAGCTGTACCAGATAATGAGGTACTCCTCTTGTATTTCAGTATGTGACAGAGTACACTTCTACCAGATTATGAGTTTCTCCTCTTGTATTTCAGTATGTGACAGAGTACACTTCTACCAGATTATGAGTTTCTCCTTTTTTATTTCAGTATGTGACAGAGTACACTTGTAACAGATAATGAGTTTCTCTTGTATTTCAGTATGTGAGAGAGTACACTTGTACCAGATAATGAGTTTCACTTGTATTTCAATATGTGACAGAGGACACCTGCACCAGATAATGAGTTTCTCCTTTTTTATTTCAGTATGTGACAGAGTACACTTGTACCAGATAATGAGTTTCTCTTGTATTTCAGTATGTGACAGAGTACACCTGTACCAGATAATGAGTTACTCCTCTTGTATTTCAGTATGTGACAGAGTACACCTGTACCAGATAATGAGTTACTCCTCTTGTATTTCAGTATGTGACAGAGTACTCTTCTACCAGAATATGAGTTTCTCCTCTTTTATTTCAGTATGTGACAGAGTACACTTGTACCAGATACTGAGTTTCTCTTGTATTTCAGAATGTGACAGAGTACACCTGTACCAGATAATGAGTTTCTCCTCTTGTATTTCAATATATGACAGAGTATACCTGTACCAGATAATGAGTTACTCCTCTTGTATTTCAGTATGTGACAGAGTACACTTCTACCAGATTATGAGTTTCTCCTCTTGTATTTCAGTATGTGACAGAGTACACTTCTACCAGATTATGAGTTTCTCCTTTATTATTTCAGTATGTGACAGAGTACACTTGTACCAGATAATGAGTTTCTCTTGTATTTCAGTATGTGAGAGAGTACACGTGTACCAGATAATGAGTTTCTCTTGTATTTCAATATGTGACAGAGGACACCTGTACCAGATAATGAGTTTCTCCTCTTTTATTTCAGTATGTGACAGAGTACACTTCTACCAGATAATGAGTTTCTCTTGTACTTCAGTATGTGACAGAGTACACCTGTACCAGATAATGAGTTACTCCTCTTGTATTTCAGTATGTGACAGAGTACACCTGTACCAGATAATGAGCTACTCCTCTTGTATTTCAGTATGTGACAGAGTACACCTGTACCAGATAATGAGTTACTCCTCTTGTATTTCAGTATGTGACAGAGTACACTTCTACCAGAATATGAGTTTCTCCTCTTTTATTTCAGTATGTGACAGAGTACACTTGTACCAGATACTGAGTTTCTCTTGTATTTCAGAATGTGACAGAGTACACCTGTACCAGATAATGAGTTTCTCCTTTTTTATTTCAATAGGTGACAGAGTACACTTGTACCAGATAATGAGTTTCTCTTGTATTTCAGTATGTGAGAGAGTACACTTGTACCAGATAATGAGTTTCTCTTGTATTTCAACATGTGACAGAGTACACCTGTACCAGATAATGAGTTACTCCTTTTGTATTTCAGTATGTGACAGAGTACACCTGTACCAGATAATGAGTTACTCCTCTTGTATTTCAGTATGTGACAGAGTACACTTGTACCAGATAATGAGTTTCTCCTGTATTTCAGTATGTGACAGAGTACACCTGTACCAGATAATGAGTTACTCCTTTTGTATTTCAGTATGTGACAGAGTACACCTGTACCAGATAATGAGTTACTCCTCTTGTATTTCAGTATGTGACAGAGTACACCTGTACCAGATAATGAGTTACTCCTCTTGTATTTCAGTATGTGACAAAGTACACTTCTACCAGAATATGAGTTTCTCCTCTTTTATTTCAGTATGTGACAGAGTACACCTGTACCAGATAATGAGTTACTCCTTTTGTATTTCAGTATGTGACAGAGTACACCTGTACCAGATAATGAGTTTCTCCTCTTGTATTTCAATATGTGACAGAGTACACCTGTACAAGATAATGAGTTACTCCTCTTGTATTTCAGTATGTGACAGAGTACACTTCTACCAGATTATGAGTTTCTCCTCTTGTATTTCAGTATGTGACAGAGTACACTTCTACCAGATTATGAGTTTCTCCTTTTTTATTTCAGTATGTGACAGAGTACACTTGTACCAGATAATGAGTTTCTCTTGTATTTCAGTATGTGAGAGAGTACACTTGTACCAGATAATGAGTTTCTCTTGTATTTCAATATGTGACAGAGGACACCTGTACCAGATAATGAGTTTCTCCTTTTTTATTTCAGTATGTGACAGAGTACACTTGTACCAGATAATGAGTTTCTCTTGTATTTTAGTATGTGACAGAGTACACCTGTACCAGATAATGAGTTACTCCTTTTGTATTTCAGTATGTGACAGAGTACACCTGTACCAGATAATGAGTTACCCCTCTTGTATTTCAGTATGTGACAGAGTACACCTGTACCAGATAATGAGTTACTCCTCTTGTATTTCAGTATGTGACAGAGTACACTTCTACCAGAATATGAGTTTCTCTTCTTTTATTTCAGTATGTGACAGAGTACACTTGTACCAGATACTGGGTTTCTCTTGTATTACAGAATGTGACAGAGTACACCTGTACCAGATAATGAGTTTCTCCTCTTGTATTTCAATATGTGAGAGAGTACAGCTGTACCAGATAATGAGTTACTCCTCTTGTATTTCAGTATGTGACAGGGTACACTTCTACCAGATTATGAGTTTCTCCTCTTGTATTTCAGTATGTGACAGAGTACACTTCTACCAGATTATGAGTTTCTCCTTTTTTATTTCAGTATGTGACAGAGTACACTTGTACCAGATAATGAGTTTCTCTTGTATTTCAGTATGTGAGAGAGTACACTTGTACCAGATAATGAGTTTCTCTTGTATTTCAATATGTGACAGAGGACACCTGCACCAGATAATGAGTTTCTCCTTTTTTATTTCAGTATGTGACAGAGTACACTTGTACCAGATAATGAGTTTCTCTTGTATTTCAATATGTGACAGAGGACACCTGCACCAGATAATGAGTTTCTCCTTTTTTATTTCAGTATGTGACAGAGTACACCTGTACCAGATAATGAGTTACTCCTCTTGTATTTCAGTATGTGACAGAGTACACCTGTACCAGATAATGAGTTACTCCTCTTGTATTTCAGTATGTGACAGAGTACTCTTCTACCAGAATATGAGTTTCTCCTCTTTTATTTCAGTATGTGACAGAGTACACTTGTACCAGATACTGAGTTTCTCTTGTATTTCAGAATGTGACAGAGTACACCTGTACCAGATAATGAGTTTCTCCTCTTGTATTTCAATATATGACAGAGTACACCTGTACCAGATAATGAGTTACTCCTCTTGTATTTCAGTATGTGACAAAGTACACTTCTACCAGATTATGAGTTTCTCCTCTTGTATTTCAGTATGTGACAGAGTACACTTCTACCAGATTATGAGTTTCTCCGTTTTTATTTCAGTATGTGACAGAGTACACTTGTACCAGATAATGAGTTTCTCTTGTATTTCAGTATGTGAGAGAGTACACTTGTACCAGATAATGAGTTTCTCTTGTATTTCAATATGTGACTGAGGACATCTGTACCAGATAATGAGTTTCTCCTTTTTTATTTCAGTATGTGACAGAGTACACTTGTACCAGATAATGAGTTTCTCATGTACTTCAGTAGGTGACAGAGTACACATGTACCAGATAATGAGTTACTCCTCTTGTATTTCAGTATGTGACAGAGTACACCTGTACCAGATAATGAGCTACTCCTCTTGTATTTCAGTATGTGACAGAGTACACCTGTACCAGATAATGAGTTACTCCTCTTGTATTTCAGTATGTGACAGAGTACACTTCTACCAGAATATGAGTTTCTCCTCTTTTATTTCAGTATGTGACAGAGTACACTTGTACCAGATACTGAGTTTCTCTTGTATTTCAGAATGTGACAGAGTACACCTGTACCAGATAATGAGTTTCTCCTCTTGTATTTCAATATGTGACAGAGTACACCTGTACCAGATAATGATTTACTCCTCTTGTATTTCAGTATGTGACAGAGTACACTTCTACCAGATTATGAGTTTCTCCTCTTGTATTTCAGTATGTGACAGAGTACACTTCTACCAGATTATGAGTTTCTCCTTTTTTATTTCAGTATGTGACAGAGTACACTTGTACCAGATAATGAGTTTCTCTTGTATTTCAGTATGTGAGAGAGTACACTTGTACCAGATAATGAGTTTCTCTTGTATTTCAATATGTGACAGAGTACACTTGTACCAGATAATGAGTTACTCCTTTTGTATTTCAGTATGTGACAGAGTACACCTGTACCAGATAATGAGTTACTCCTCTTGTATTTCAGTATGTGACAGAGTACACTTGTACCAGATAATGAGTTTCTCTTGTATTTCAGTATGTGACAGAGTACACCTGTACCAGATAATGAGTTACTCCTTTTGTATTTCAGTATGTGACAGAGTACACCTGTACCAGATAATGAGTTACTCCTCTTGTATTTCAGTATGTGACAGAGTACACCTGTACCAGATAATGAGTTACTCCTCTTGTATTTCAGTATGTGACAAAGTACACTTCTACCAGAATATGAGTTTCTCCTCTTTTATTTCAGTATGTGACAGAGTACACTTGTACCAGATACTGGGTTTCTCTTGTATTTCAGAATGTGACAGAGTACACCTGTACCAGATAATGAGTTTCTCCTCTTGTATTTCAATATGTGACAGAGTACACCTGTACCAGATAATGAGTTACTCCTCTTGTATTTCAGTATGTGACAGAGTACACTTCTACCAGATTATGGGTTTCTCCTTTTTTATTTCAGTATGTGACAGAGTACACTTGTACCAGATAATGAGTTTCTCTTGTATTTCAGTATGTGACAGAGTACACCTGTACCAGATAATGAGTTACTCTTCTGGTATTTCAGTATGTGACAGACTACACTTCTACCAGACAATGAGTTTCTCCTCTTTTATTTCAGTATGTGACAGAGTACACTTGTACCAGATAATGAGTTTCTCCTCTTGTTGTATTTCAGTATGTGACAGAGTACACCTGTACCAGATAATGAGTTTCTCCTCTTGTATTTCAGTATGTGACAGAGTACACCTGTACCAGATGAGTTTCTCCTCTTGTATTTCAGTATGTGACAGAGTACACCTGTACCAGATAATGAGTTACTCCTCTTGTATTTCAGTATGTGACAGTTAGAGTACACCTGTACCAGATAATGAGTTTCTCTTGTATTTCAGTATGTGACAGATAAGAGTACACCTGTACCATATAATGAGTTTCTATTGTATTTCAGTGTGTGACAGTTAGAGTACACTTGTACCAGATAATGAGTTTCTCTTGTATTTCAGTATGTGACAGTTAGAGTACACCTGTACCAGATAATGAGTTTCTCTTGTATTTCAGTGTGTGACAGTTAGAGTACACCTGTACCAGATAATGAGTTACTCCTTTTGTATTTCAGTATGTGACAGAGTACACCTGTACCAGATAATGAGGTTCTCCTCTTGTATTTCAATATGTGACAGAGTACACCTGTACCAGATAATGAGTTACTCCTCTTGTATTTCAGTATGTGACAGAGTACACTTCTACCAGATTATGAGTTTCTCCTCTTGTATTTCAGTATGTGACAGTTAGAGTACACCCAGATCAGATGATGAGTCATGGTGGGTCAACAGATGTGTGTGGTAGTGTAGAAGTATACAGTATTGGTGCATTAGGGGAAAAAAACAGTGAACATGCTGTTGAAGTAGCAGCATTCATTGAGAAAAACCTAGGCATTCCTAAAGACAGGTAAAGCATGTTGTTCCACTTGTCGTAAACACTTCCTATTCCTCTCCTCATTGACGACTTAACACCGGGTTTGTAACTAGATTAACATGACGGGTGCTACTAGTGGAGCAGGAACTGAGTTCACCCTCGGTTTTTAATGTGGTTCGTGCTACTCAATCTTTAGTTTTAAAGGAAAAGGCCATGGTCTTAACAAGTTAGTGTGAAAATTTAAATGACAGTAAATAAAAGACATTTGTGCTAATGCATGTTAAAAAATAGTATACTGTAAGGTAGAATTTGGTGATTGAAGTTGCCTGTAGCACCAGATAATGGGGACCGCCATTTTACAAAACTCTTCAATGTGGAGGAGACAAAATGCATAATCCATTATCAGATTTATCCTGCCTGTGACGTCGTACAATCGGTATGGTATAATATATCAGCATTGATCAAGTGCAATTTTATCATTAAAAATTATGTAAATCGTAAAATAACGTTGTATATTTATCTTTTGATATTTACAATATCATTATGGCTTCATGTCAAGCATTTTATTACAATAAAGCACGAAAAGGGAAAGTGTGAGAAGATTTTTTTTTTATAATTACCGGTCAGGACTATCCTTGTCAACACATCGACCAGTGACCACGAAAAACACGGGAAAGTACGATAGCATTGGCAACAAAAAAGAAAAAAACCATGTATATGCATAAAATAGGTTAAAACGGGAGTTATTTAACATACGGACATTCACGTAAAACATGAAATTATACGTAGATACCTCTCCCAACTACACTAATAAACTCATTTGTTTTATGAAAATGTAACATGGGATGGGAATATTAAGAAAAAAATGAGGACGATATACAATTGTAAACATTTATTGCAGTTGATCTGATATTAAAACAAAACCAAGAGGGCACGATGTTGGGAAGAGTCAGATAGATTATTTATTCAAATAATAGGAAAGGACTGTGTGACGTCACATGAAGAGGTGTAATGTCTGCTTACACTACGACAGGAAATATTCCTATTTTTAATTGGGCATATTAATGTTAATAAAGATGTTTTTTGCTTAATAATTAGTTATTTACAAATAAAAAGTTACAATGTATTGAATTATAACAATTGTTCAACTGACTGGTCTTTTCCTTTAAGTTTATGTTTTGTAGATCGATGTTTGTCCTTTTGTTCTTTTTCTTTTGGCCATTGTGTTGTCTGTTCTTCTTCGATATACAGATTATGATTACCCCTTTGGTATCTTCAAACTCTTCTTGTTAATATTCTTGAGTTTAAGCAAATTGTATGATCCTTTTTTACTTCCATATACCTGAGTGAGTATATTTTATATTCAGTTTGATTTGTATGTAGATGTACTTAACATTTCTCACCCCTTGGATAAAATAGTCCGTTAATTTAGGTGGAAAATGATTTTTTAATCTTACACAGGCTCCTGGGTAAGACAAGCTACACTATAAGCATTTTCCCACATAATTGTTTTCAATTTCTGAAGTAAATTGTTGTCGATTTATTGATATACATCCATGTCATGGCAGTATTTGAAATGTATTTCATAGTAAAATATATAGGCCGTATCCTTAAATGATACTGCAACAATGATAAATACCTTTTCAATAAAAAATTATTTGACCCACATTTCGCATCATCCGGAACTATTTTTCTTAGAATGTGGTCAAAGGGAGGTAATTTTGTATTTACTAAAAGTAAGCAAGCATTGACAGTGCAGAAAGGAATGATCAAAAGAGTCAAACACTGTGAAAGATACAAAATCGTAAAATCTGAGACAACCTCGGGTAAGATTTAAATCGTGTCTCAGATTTTATTATTTTGCACATCTGCCGGTCGTACATATCTACCACAAAACAATTAAATAAGAAATATAAATACACAGTGAATGTCATTAAATGCACTATGAGTAAATATATCAAAACAATAAAAAGGAGAATAGGACAAAAAGTAAGAATGGCCCATATTTTGACCTAACAATTTTGTCAAGGGATAAAGAAATATCAAACACCTGTTCAATTAAATAACTTTGTAACATGAATGGATTCATTTCCTTTGATCTTTTTATTGTTTATAGACTAGAATGTAATCAACAGCTAAGAACTATGAAATAATACATGCAGATAGGAGATATTGCACACTTAAAATATGGTCTGTAGTTTTATTACTTTCAGAGAGCCGTGCAATAGTCAACGACCTAGATGTGATATTGCATGGCTTCATGTTACAAATCATTTATGCTACGTTTTTTTTTTAGTTAAACGGTTAATTCTATCATGATGTCCTCCATTGGCTATATAGATAATATCATGATAAAATTCCCGATATACTGTCTGATGCAAGACTCTAGTTATTATTAATGTCTAAGACACCAGTGTACTCTCTGATACAAGGCTCTAGTTTGTGTTTATGACTAAGACACCAGTATACTGTCTTATACAAGGCTCTAATTTGTATTAATGTCTAAGACACCAGTGTACTCTCTGATACAAGGCTTCAGTTTGTGTTTATGACTAAGACACCAGTGTACTGTCTGATACAAGGCTTCAGTTAGTATTAATGTCCTAAGACACCAGTTTGTATGTATATTTATTAGATTTTCTATGTGCTGCTCATGATTTAGTTTTTCTTGTTCAGTTGTTATTTCATTCGTGTTGCGTGTACAGCCGTCTGAGTTGCACAGCGCGTATGTGTGTATGAATGGACTATTATTTATATTTTAGGCATCATGATCGCGAATATTTATTGAATGGATATTGTTATTTTATATGGGAAAGTTTGCATGATTAAGATAAAGTTCGTCCTCATTGTTTGACCTGGGGGGGCTACAAGAGACCCATCTTGTTTTGTATTGATAGTATTTCCGTCCTATATAGGACCACCTCACAAATTTGAGTAGGATTCAGTTCAAATATCACTTAATTATTGCTGTATAAGTTAAAATCTGGAATGCTTTTGTAAGAAAAGCATGGGGTGGCTGCCCTTAAAGACCTTTACGCCTATTATTAGGTAGTGTCTGTAATATGTTATTTCTTTTAGTATTCAATGCAAAGAATATTCTACGGGTTACATGCTAAAAGGTATATAAGGTTTTCAAGCAGTTACAGTCACAACCACAACACACAGTGCTAGGATCTAAAATACTACATAGATTGAGCATAGATGTATTAGTAGTATTACATTTAACACAGGAATGACATTCATTTATTTGAACATCGAGCTCTGAGATATATGGCTCACGTGTTTCTGCTAGGACATTACAATCAAGTAGAAAGTGTTCTAATGTTTCTGGTTCCATCTGGCATACCAAGCAGGTTGGATCAATCCTATTTTGGTTAAATGCAGCCTTGTTGCTCTGCAGATAGTAGGTTCCTGTCATGAGACACAGTTTGACAGGAAGTCTTGCTATATCTCTATCTGACGTTTGGACACTAGCCAGGGCTGCATGCGCTTTTCAATTGGAATAATTGGAGGCATTCAAATAACCTAAACTTTTGAAATAGGTTGACATTTTCTTAGTATGCTTAATCTAGTATTCATCAACTGCTTTGTTATCCCCTCGCCAACCACGTTGCGAGGGGATATAGTAACGCTACGTCCGTCCGTCCTTCCGTCCGTCCGTCACAATCCTTGTGAACATTCTAGGATCAACATCCTTCAATTGATTTTGACCAAACTTGGTACATATTTAGTCCGTATGAGACTCTTGAACGCTATTGATTTTCAAGGTCATAGGTCAAAGGTCAATGTCACCGGGTAATTTTTTTATCGCGTAAGATCCTTGTGGACACTCTAGAATCAACATCCTTCAATGGATTTTGACCAAACCTGGTACATACGTAGTCCTTAGGAGTGTCTGGAACCATATTGATTTTCATGGTCATAGGTCAAAGGTCAATGTCACTGGGTCAAAGTTTTACTGTGTATCATCCTGGTGAACACTAGAATCAATATCCTTCAATGGATTTTGACCAAACTTGGTACATACTTAGACCGTAAGAGAATCTGGAACCGTATTGATTTTCAAGGTCAAAGGTTAAGGTTACAGGGTCTAATTTTTAGGCGAGGGGATACGCCACGCTTTGCGTTGCCCTTGTTGACCATTTTTTTCCAGGCGTTTTTTGTAGGTGGAAGATCCAGGATATTGTGACTTGACGGGAGTTCATACAGGTATATAGCTAATATTTGCTTAAGTTTTGAAAACCAGCTATTATCATTTATTGCTTTCATTCCTAGTTGTCTTTCTACTCTTTCTGCTATTTCCCTTTCAGTTGAATTTGTTGTCCTACATGCCTAGAGCTAGTTTATGTATCCGGCTTTCTATCGGTATCATACCTGCCAGGATGTAAACGGCTGGATCTGCTGTATTTGTTGGGATTGAAAGTATCTGCTTTAGTATTTTTCGATAAAATATTTCCAAAGTTTAAAGCTCATTCCTAGATGGAAGTAATATTTCTAGCCCATATGTCTGAATAGGATATACTTGCAATAGATGTAGACAAGCTGTTGGGTGTAGACCATTCTTCCCATGTAACCCAGCTCCCAAGAGACTATGCAATGTGTGCCTGGATTTTTCCATATTTTCTTGGATTTGTGTAGATGTTGTTTTCCTATAGTTTCTGTGATGAGTGATTCCTAGATGAACTATAGTATCTGGCTTTTGTATGGATTCATTGTTGATAGTGTGGTCATAACCAGGGTGTTCCATATTTGTATTGAAAGACATTACTGCACTCTTTGCAGGTTGTAATTTATAATTTTCTTGTTTACTGTAATTTACTACCGTGTCAATTAAGATTTGGAGTCTTTGTTCGCTATCTGCTATTAATGAGACGTCATCTGCACATGTTGGTGCCGAGCAGGGAATTTTTCCTATCTGCATACCTATACCGCTGTCCTCTATTTGGTCTAGCAGTGGATTTATGTATAGCTTATATAAATCGGTGCTAAGAACACCTCCCTGGCCCACATCTTGAGAGACGGCGAATGGATCCATTGCAGTACCTTGCCATTTTACTGATGTTTCTGCTCCCTGACTCAGATGGTATGTGAGGAGCCACAATTTTCCTCTTACTCCCGATAAGAATAACTTCCTGTACAGATTTGTGTGACCTACAACATCAAAAACTGCCTTTGCATCAAGGAAAGCGACATGGATGGGAATTTTCTTGTCTAGCGCTTCTAGGATACATTCATATAAGATTAAGGCACAGTACAGTGGAGCAACCTAAGGGGTGAAACCTTTCTGTAGCCTATTTTGTAGTTTATCTACAAATTCTATAATTCTATTATGTAATAGAAACTCTAAACATTTGCCTATTACCGGAAGTACTGTTATTCCTCTGTAATTTTTTGCCTCATTTTTTTTTATCCTTATCGCTTGAATACTGGTGATAATATTCCTAATTTGATAAGGTCTGGGGTGCTGTCAGCCTTGCAAGTAATATTAAGGAGCTCAGTTAGGTAATTGACAAGTGTACTACCTCCATACTTAAGATGCTCTGCTGTTAGGCCATATACATCTGGGGCCTTCTTTGAATTTAAGGATCTAATTGCTTCCTCTAATTCTTTTTCAGAGAAATTAAGTTCATTATTCATTTCTGTGTATATTTCATATATAAGATCTAAGTCGAATTCAGTATTGGTGTAGTTTTTAGTATCATTTTTTGCTGGTGTTGCTAGTGTCTCAAAGTGTTTTTTTCCAGCCTTCTATGATGTTCTCAGGTGTTGTATATGTCTAATCACCAACTATGAGTTCTTCTATCTGAACTGATGGTCTTTTTCTGTAGGAGTTTGTTAAATGTCTTACTATCTCTGAATTGGGCGTTTATGATTTCTTCCATATTCATGTTCCTTTGGAGGGCAATTTCACGCCTCTGGGCTCCTCTAAGTTTTGCTTTAGTGCGCTCTTTTTCTGATCTTTCAATGGTCCGTCTTGCGGTTTGCCATTTATTTTCCATTCATATAATGCTTTCTTGTTACTTTTTAAAGCAATCACTATTTCGTCATTCCAGATATTCATATGCTTCGCTTTACGCTTGGTACGTTTCGGAGCTACTTCTCGGCTAGCCTCTATTAATATATCCATGAGTGTTTGGGTGTCAATATGTTCATGGTTTTGCTCAAGAAAATTTTCTCTAATTTAGCTTTCAAAATCTGTTGATAATCATATTTGTCTACTTTTTCCCAGTTTGTTCTAGTAAATCCAGGTTTTTTTCTTCATAGTTTCCTTAATATCTAGGCTAGTGACCAGTTGTGTGATTAATGGGTAGTGATCCGAGGTGTTATCGGGTAATAAATCTAGTTTAATGACCATAGTCTATTGTGGAACAATCATGACCATTTGGATGCGTGAAGGTATGCCCTGTTGCTTTATGGAGGTATCCACATTCTTGTAGGATTGCTACTCGTTAAGTCTCCCAAACAAAGTTTAAAATTTGGGAGACTTATTGTTTTTGCTCCGTTTCTTATTATTATTCTCTTTCTTCTCCTTTCTTTCTTTGGCACATGAACTTGTCCACGGCAGATCTCAGGAACAACTGGACAGAATTTCATGACACTTGGTGGATTTATAGATATATGTTTCGAGTTGGTCCTAAAGTTTTCAGCTTTGTGGTAAAGGGGGTCAAAGTCATATTTCGAGGGGTTCAAATGGGGTGGGGGTTACTATAGAATCCTATGGGAAAGTTGAAATTTCGTACATTAATGTTGATAACTTCTATGATAGACATACAATTTGACATAGTGATAGGTCACCATTAGAGGAGCAATTCTGCGTTTTCAAAATTTTCCAGATGTCTGCCATTTTGAAAATGGCTGCCAACACACAGTATAAAAGATGGGCGATAAAAATTCAACATTGTCCGATATCATCCAAATTTGATATGTGGGTAGATAATGATGTCCCGAATTGATTCCCGACATGGAAAAATTACTACCGGTCACCATTTTCAAAATGGCCACCACAATACTGCAAAAATTCAACATTATCCGATATCATCAAAATTTGATATGTGGGTAGATAATGATGTCCCGAATTGATTCCCGACATTGAAAAATTTCTACCGGCGCCATTATCAAAATGGCTGCCACAATACCGCAAAAAATCACCATTGTCCGATATCATCAAAATTTGATATGTGGGTAGATAATGATGTCCCGAATTGATTCCCGACATTGAAAAATGTCTACTGGTCGCCATGTTCAAAATTGCCGCCACAATACCGCAAAAATTCAACATTGTTCGATTTCAAAGGTAGCTTTTAATTTATTTTTTTAACCGGTTGTCAGTGGCCGGTTTGGGAGACTTCATAATCGTTAGATTATAATCATATCTTGTTTTTTCTGTCTTGGCGAGACATTTCCCGTCAAGACACAATTCCAATCTCCACTTAGAATGATTCTATGATCTATATGATATTTCCTAGTTATTTCAAATAAAATATCCAGGCATTCCTTATATTCCTCATCCCCGGACCGATTCCCTCTGCATGGAATGTAAACTGATACAATAAGAATTGGTTTTGGTTTTGCTTTTATCCTTATACAAACGATACGTTCAATCCCCTCTTCTATATTGTCGTCAATAAGATGATCAATCTCTTTCTTCCAAGCAATTGCAGTGCCCCCATAACCTCTTGGTTTTTGAATGGATGGAATTGGATTATTATCATCTACAGATTTTATTTTAAATTTGAGATTACTCATAATTTTTTCTGCTAAGTACTGTTCGAAGTTGAAAAGGCAATGTTCTTGTAGACAAATTACATGTGCCAGTTTTTGCAATGTTTTAATACAATTTGAACTATTTGAAATATTTTTTAAGTTGAATGTGGCAATGTTTATGTACATGTTGCTGTGCTCACCCTTTACTATCCCTTTTCCATTAGATGACTGGCCTGGTCTAAAAAATAGCTTTCTGTATTTTTTTCTGCTACACCGTTACTATCTGGTAATTGTTGTTCCCTATCCTTGTACTGCCTAGACTCTAATATTTCATTTTCTCTCTCGCCTCTTACTTGGTTAAAATCTAAAATGTTAGTATTCTGTATATTTACATGTTCATGTTCCAATTTTGCATTTGTGGCTCCTGTTAACTTGTCTTGTTCCAAGTGAGCATTACTTTTGCCTTTCTCCTCGTGGCATTCAGGGTTTTTGTATAGCTGATCGTTATTACTATCAGTGACACTACATCTAGCCATTTGTTGAATATTCGTGTTCCCCGGATAAGTATGGGGTAAGTTTGAGCTTGATTTATCCTCAATCTTATTACAATTGACTCCTTGTATTTCTGGTGTTTTGTCCTCTCTTGTGTGATTCATTCCTGTTGGTTCCAATTTATGTAATTCAACCCTTGCTTTATGTTGTTGTTGGTTATTGTGTGAGGCTGTAGCACCCTGCTGGTGATTTATTGGTGACCATTGACCTATCACAGTGTTGTTTATGTTTGTTCTCACTCCTTGTACTATGTGACCATGACCAAAATTTGCATATGATGCTGCTGGATGTGTTGGATGAATTGGAGGTCTGTAGTATGCCGGAGATGGTGGTCTGATATAGGTGGCCATATGAGTGTAGCTATATGCTTGCGGATAATAGTTTTGTCCTTGTTGGTACACTGGTTGGACTGGTTGAGGTACAAATGGCTGGGTAACCGGAGCATGATACCTCATGTTCTGTGTAATTTGATTCATGTTATTTACTGTTCTTTCTAGGTTATCTATGTTCTGATGAATCACATTAACTTCCAAGTCATTTATACGTCTATATAACAGCCTTGTTTCTTCCAGATGGGATATTCGCTCCTTTAACAATCCTACCTCTGCTGTATTTGTGAGATGGTTCATATCATTCAAAGAGTTATTTGGGTATTGGATGCTGCTATTTTGCTGCCTTTGTTGTGTATAATGCAAGTTTTCATTCACGTCATGATCCACAATGCGGTACTGTATGCACATTATCATTCGTATTTACCTTGTTGTGGTAGACTGCATCATCACTTCCTACTACTTTCATTCTCAGTATTCTATTTGAGTTTTCAAGTTCTTTTGCTTATGCTTCCAACTTTAGTCTATAGTTGTCTGTTGAGCAGTCCTCTATTTCGGCTTTATATTTCTTAAGTTCGTCATCCTTTTTTCTTAGTTTAATTTCCTTTTGTCTATGTTCTTTATTTGAGTATTCTGTGTCGTTAGAAGGATTAACAGTGCTTCTTGGGTCTTTCATTGTCCCATTTGTTTTGGGGTCAGTGCATTTTGATCTATGGTTATAACCTCTCTTGAGTTATTGACATTGGCAGATGTGCAAGCATTTGACTGTTGCACAATGGGCACAACTTTGTTGACAGTTTTATTTGTGTCATTTACTTGTGCTATGTCCTCATTTCCTCTCTGATCTACTCCTTCATCTAAGATAGCTATTGTGGCATTGTTACTATTATGAATTGGGTTATCTTTGACTGATGAATAAGGAGGTGTAATAGCTAGACTATTTCTGTTTCCTAATATACTGTTAGTTTGTAGGGTATTGTTGTTGTTAGGAGTTCTACTTTGATTTTGTCCACAAATCTTACATAAGTATGGCTTATCTACTGGGCTAGCTATAACTTGTGCTATCTCATCTTTTTTGAGTTTATCACAATGAAAATGTATCCAGTGCTTTCCTGCGGTACAAAAGATGCAACTGGTTAAGCATTGTTTTTGACATTTCAGACATTGAGTATGGCTTTTGTCAGTTAGGGCTTTTGCTCCATTTGCTGGTTGTGGGAGTATTGTTTCTGCTGTTTGTACATTCTGTTTGCTTACGAATTCTTGGCATTTGTTTCTTATGACATCATTCATCTGTTTTAAGTTTGGTATGTACTTCATGGCTTCTCCTATTACTTTCAATTCATCTAAAAACTGGTACATGTGACGCCCATTTACTTCGATCTTGCATGTTGTATGATATATGTTTATTCTACACAATTGTTACCTAGGCTTAGAGGCTAGTGCCACTGATATAGATCTTTCCACTAATTTTCCTGAGATTCATCAAACTTGCTTGTATGTACTAGTTTTAACTGTGGGCTAGTGTTAAAGTTGTTGTTGAAGCAGTCCATAAATAACAAGAGAGCTCCTGCACTGAATTCTATAATAATATTATCATGCTTAAAATCAATTTTACAATCAGGTGGTTTAGAGGTGGCATCAATAAGTTTTTAAGCTGCTTTCCTTACATTCAACCTATAACTTTTAATAACTGGTTGAGTTTTTGATGGGGTATATATCTGAGTTGCTATACACGCTCTTGTTTGTCTCACACTTTTTTCCATGTTTACAGATTCTAATTGCATCGTAATATGTGGTTTAAATGGAGTAGCGTAGGGATACCCACACTATCCCGGTATTAAATTCACTCAAAGTTTGAGGGACCAGCGAGAGATACCCACACTATCCCGGTATTAGATTTACCCAAATTTTGAGGGTCTAGCGTAGATATACCCACACTATCCTGGTATTAAGTTTGACTAGATCGAGTGACAAGTGTAGAGATACCCCTACTATCCTGGAATTAAGTTTGACTAGATAGAGGAGCAAGCGTAGGGATAACCACACTATCATGGTATTAAGTTTTAATAGATTGAGGGGCAAGCGTAGGGATGACCACACTATCATGGTATTAAGTTTGACTAGATTGAGGGACAAGCGTAAAGATACCCACACTATCCTGGTATTAGATTGACTAGATTGAAGGACAAGCGTAGAGATACCCACCCTATCCTGGTATTAAGTTTGACTAGATTGAGGGACAAGAGTAGGGATACCAACAATATGCTGGTATTAAGTTTGACTAAATTGAAGGACAAGCGTAGAGATACCCACACTATCCTGGTATTTAGTATGACTAGATTGAGGGACAAGCGTAGCGATACCCACACTATCCTGGTATTAAGTTTGACTAGATTGAGGGAGAAGCGTAGAGATACCCACACTATCCTGGTATTAAGTTTGACTAGATTGAGGGACAAGCGTAGAGACGCCCACTCTATCCTGGTATTAAGTTTGACTAGATTGAGGGGCCAGCGTAGAGATATCCACACTATCCCGGTGCCGGTATTAAGTTTGACTAGATTGAGGGACAAGCGTAGAGATACCCACACTATCCTGGTATTTAGTTTGACTAGATTGAGTGAGAAGCGTAGAGATACCCCTACTATCCTGGTATTAAGTTTGACTAGATTGAAGGACAAGCGTAGAGATACCCACATTATCCCGGTATTAAGTTTGACTAGATTGAAAGACAAGCGTAGAGATACCCACATTATCCCGGTATTAAGTTTGACTAGATTGAAAGACAAGCGTAGATATACCCACACTATCCTGGTATTAAGTATGACTAGATTGAGGGACAAGCGTAGAGATACCCACACTATCCTGGTATTAAGTTTGACTAGATTGAGGGACAAGCGTAAAGATACCCACACTATTCTGGTATTAAGTTTGACTAGATTGAAGGACAAGTGTAGAGATACCCACACTATCCTGGTATTAAGTTTGACTAGATTGAGGGACAAACGTAAAGATACCCACACTATCCTGGTATTAAATTTGACTAGATTGAAGGACAAGGTAGAGATACCCACACTATCCTGGTATTAAGTTTGACTAGATTGAGGGACAAGCGTAGATATATCCACACTATCCTGGTATTAAGTTTGACTAGATTGAGGGACAAACGTAAAAATACCCATACTATCCTGGTATTAAGTTTGACTAGATTGAAGGACAAGGTAGAGATACCCACACTATCCTGGTATTAAGTTTGACTAGATTGAAGGACAAGGTAGAGATACCCACACTATCCTGGTATTAAGTTTGACTAGATTGAGGGACAAACGTAGATATATCCATACTATCCTGGTATTAAATTTGACTAGATTGAAGGACAAGGTAGAGATACCCACACTATCCTGGTATTAAGTTTGACTAGATTGAAGGACAAGGTAGAGATACCCACACTATCCTGGTATTAAGTTTGACTAGATTGAGGGACAAGCGTAGAGATACCCACACTATCCTGTTGTTAAATTTGACTAGATTGAGGGACAAGCGTAGAGATACCCACACTATCCTGGTATTAAGTTTGACTAGATTGAAGGACAAACGTAAAGATACCCACACTATCCTGGTATTAAATTTGACTAGATTGAAGGACAAGGTAGATATACCCACACTATCCTGGTATTAAGTTTGACTAGATTCAGGGACAAGCGTAGATATATCCACACTATCCTGGTATTTAGTTTGACTAGATTGAGGGACAAGCGTAGAGATACCCATACTATCCTGGTATAAAGTTTTACTAGATTGAAGGACAAGCGTAGAGATACCCACACTATCCTGGAATTAAGTTTGGCTAGATTGAAAGACAAGCGTAGAGATACCCACACTATCCTGGTATTAAGTTTGACTAGATTGAAGGACAAGCGTAGAGATACCCACACTATCCCGGTGTTAAGTTTGACTAGATTGAGGGACAAGCGCAGAGATACCCACACTATCCTGGTTTTAAGTTTGACTAGATTAAGGAACAAACGTAAAGATACCCACACTAACCTGGTATTAAGTTTGACTAGATTGAAGGACAAGGTAGAGATACCCACACTATCCTGGTATTAAGATTGACTAGATTGAGGGACAAGCGTAGATATATCCACACTATCCTGGTAGTTAGTTTGACTAGATTGAGGGACAAGCGTAGAGATACCCACACTATCCTGGTATTAAGTTTGATTATATTGCGGGACAAGCGTAGAGATACCCACACTATCCTGGTATTAAATTTGATTAGATTGAGGGACAAGCATAGAGATACCCACACTATCCTGGTATTAAGTTTGACTAGATTGAAGGACAAGTGTAGAGATACCCACACTATCCTGGTATTAAGTTTGACTAGATTGAGGGACAAGCATAGAGATACCCACACTATCCTGGTATTAAGTTTGACTAGATTGAAAGACTAGTGTAGAGATACCCACACTATCCTGGTATTAAGTTTGACTAGATTGAAGGACAAGCGTAGAGATACCCACACTATCCTGGTATTAAGTTTGACTAGATTGAGGGACAAGTGTAGAGATACCCACACTATCCTGGTATTAAGTTTGACTAGTTTGAGGGACAAGCGTAAAGATACCCACACTATTCTGGTATTAAGTTTGACTAGATTGAAGGACAAGCGTAGAGATACCCACACTATCCTGGTGTTAAGTTTGACTAGATTGAGGGACAAGCGTAGAGATACCCACACTATCTTGGTATTAAGATTGACTAGATTGAGGGACAAGCGTAGATATATCCACACTATCCTGGTAGTTAGTTTGACTAGATTGAGGGACAAGCGTAGAGATACCCACACTATCCTGGTATTAAGTTTGATTATATTGCGGGACAAGCGTAGAGATACCCACACTATCCTGGTATTAAATTTGACTAGATTGAAGGACAAGGTAGATATACCCACACTATCCTGGTATTTAGTTTGACTAGATTGAGGGACAAGCGTAGATATATCCACACTATCCTGGTATTTAGTTTGACTAGATTGAGGGACAAGCGTAGAGATACCCATACTATCCTGGTATAAAGTTTTACTAGATTGAAGGACAAGCGTAGAGATACCCACACTATCCTGGAATTAAGTTTGGCTAGATTGAAAGACAAGCGTAGAGATACCCACACTATCCTGGTATTAAGTTTGACTAGATTGAAGGACAAGCGTAGAGATACCCACACTATCTCGGTGTTAAGTTTGACTAGATTGAGGGACAAGCGCAGAGATACCCACACTATCCTGGTATTAAGTTTGACTAGATTAAGGAACAAACGTAAAGATACCCACACTAACCTGGTATTAAGTTTGACTAGATTGAAGGACAAGGTAGAGATACCCACACTATCCTGGTATTAAGATTGACTAGATTGAGGGACAAGCGTAGATATATCCACACTATCCTGGTAGTTAGTTTGACTAGATTGAGGGACAAGCGTAGAGATACCCACACTATCCTGGTATTAAGTTTGATTATATTGCGGGACAAGCGTAGAGATACCCACACTATCCTGGTATTAAATTTGATTAGATTGAGGGACAAGCATAGAGATACCCACACTATGCTGGTATTAAGTTTGACTAGATTGAAGGACAAGTGTAGAGATACCCACACTATCCTGGTATTAAGTTTGACTAGATTGAGGGACAAGCATAGAGATACCCACACTATCCTGGTATTAAGTTTGACTAGATTGAAAGACTAGTGTAGAGATACCCACACTATCCTGGTATTAAGTTTGACTAGATTGAAGGACAAGCGTAGAGATACCCACACTATCCTGGTATTAAGTTTGACTAGATTGAGGGACAAGTGTAGAGATACCCACACTATCCTGGTATTAAGTTTGACTAGTTTGAGGGACAAGCGTAAAGATACCCACACTATTCTGGTATTAAGTTTGACTAGATTGAAGGACAAGCGTAGAGATACCCACACTATCCTGGTGTTAAGTTTGACTAGATTGAGGGACAAGCGTAGAGATACCCACACTATCTTGGTATTAAGATTGACTAGATTGAGGGACAAGCGTAGATATATCCACACTATCCTGGTAGTTAGTTTGACTAGATTGAGGGACAAGCGTAGAGATACCCACACTATCCTGGTATTAAGTTTGATTATATTGCGGGACAAGCGTAGAGATACCCACACTATCCTGGTATTAAATTTGATTAGATTGAGGGACAAGCGTAGAGATACCCACACTATCCTGGTATTAAGTTTGACTAGATTGAAGGACAAGTGTAGAGATACCCACACTATCCTGGTATTAAGTTTGACTAGATTGAGGGACAAGCATAGAGATACCCACACTATCGTGGTATTAAGTTTGACTAGATTGAAAGACAAGTGTAGAGATACCCACACTATCCTGGTATTAAGTTTGACTAGATTGAAGGACAAGCGTAGAGATACCCACACTATCCTGGTATTAAGTTTGACTAGATTGAGGGACAAGTGTAGAGTTACCCACACTATCCTGGTATTAAGTTTGACTAGATTGAGGGACAAGCGTAAAGATACCCACACTATTCTGTATTAAGTTTGAATAGATTGAAGGACAAGCGTAGAGATACCCACACTATCCTGGTATTAAGTTTGACTAGATTGAAGGACAAGCGTAGAGATACCCACACTATCCTGGTATTAAGTTTGACTAGATTGAAGGACAAGCGTAGAGATACCCACACTATCCTGGTGTTAAGTCTCACTAGATTGAGGGACAAGCGTAGAGATACCCACACTATCTTGGTTTTAAGTTTGACTAGATTGAGGGACAAACGTAAAGATACCCACACTATCCTGGTATTAAGCTTGACTAGATTGAAGGACAAGGTAGAGATACCCACACTATCCTGGTATTAATTTGACTAGATTCAGGGACAAGCGTAGATATATCCACACTATCCTGGTATTTAGTTTGACTAGATTGAGGGACAAGCGTAGAGATACCCATACTATCCTGGTATTAAGTTTGACTAGATTGAAGGACAAGCGTAGAGATACCAACACCATCCTGGTATTAAGTTTGACTAGATTGAAGGACAAGCGTAGAGATACCCACACTATCCTTATATTAAATTTGATTAGATTGAAGGACAAGTGTAGAGATACACACACTATCCTGGTATTAAACTTGACTAGATTGAGGGACAAGCGTAGAGATACCCACACTATCCTTATATTAAATTTGACTAGATTGAAATACAAGTGTAGAGATACCCACACTATCCCGGTATTAAGTTTGACTAGATTGAAAGACTAACGTAGAGATACCCACACTATCCTAGTTTAAGTATGACTAGATTGAGGGACAAGCGTAGAGATACCCACACTATCCTGGTATTAAGTTTGACTAGATTGCGGGACAAGCGTAGAGATACCTACTCTATCCTGGTATTAAGTTTGACTAGATTGAGGGACAAGCGTAGAGTTACCCACACTATCCTGGTATTAAGTTTGACTAGATTGAAGGACAAGCGTAGAGATATCCACACTATCCTGGTATTAAGTTTGACTAGATTGAAGTACAAGCGTAGAGATACATACACTATCCTGGTATTTATTTTGACTAGATTGAGGGACAAGCGTAGAGATACCCACACTATCCTGGTATTAAGTTTGACTAGATTGAGGGACAATCGTAGAGATACCCACACTATCCTGGTATTAAGTTTGACTAGATTGAGGGACAAGCGTAGAGATACCCACACCATCCTGGTATTAAGTTTGACTAGATTTAGGGACAAGCGTAGAGATACCCACACTATCCTGGTATAAAGTTTTACTAGATTGAGGGACAAGCGTAGAGATACCCACACTATCCTGGAATTAAGTTTGACTAGATTGAAGGACAAGCGTAGAGACACCAACACTATTCTGGTATTAAGTTTGACTAGGTTGAGGGACAAGCGTAGAGATACTCACACTATCCCGGTATTATATTTGTCTAGATTGAAGGACAAGCGTAGATATATCCACACTATCCTGGTATTTAGTTTGACTAGATTTAGGGACAAGCGTAGAGATACCCACACTATCCTGGTATTAAGTTTGACTAGATTGAAGGACAAGGTAGAGATACCCACACTATCCTGGTATTAAGATTGACTAGATTGAGGGACAAGCGTAGATATATCCACACTATCCTGGTAGTTAGTTTGACTAGATTAAGGGACAAGCGTAGAGATACCCACACTATCCTGGTATTAAGTTTGACTATATTGCGGGACAAGCGTAGAGATATCCACACTATCCTGGTATTACATTTGATTAGATTGAGGGACAAGCATAGAGATACCCACACTATCCTGGTATTAGGTTTGACTAGATTGAAGGACAAGCGTAGAGATACCCACATTATCCTGGTATTAAGTTTGACTAGATTGAGGAACAAGCGTAGAGATACCCACACTATCCTGGTATTAAGTTTGACTAGATTGAAAGACAAGTGTAGAGATACCCACACTATCCTGGTATTAGGTTTGACTAGATTGAAGGACAAGCGTAGAGATACCCACACTATCCTGGTATTAAGTTTGACTAGATTGAAGGACAAGTGTAGAGATACCCACACTAACCTGGTATTAAGTTTGACTAGATTGAGGGACAAGCGTAAAGATACCCACACTATTCTGGTATTAAGTTTGACTAGATTGAAGGACAAGCGTAGAGATACCCACACTATCCTGGTATTCAGTTCGACTAGATTGAAGTACAAGCGTAGAGATACCCACACTATCCTGGTGTTAAGTTTGACTAGATTGAGGGACAAGCGTAGAGATACCCACACTATCCTGGTATTAAGTTTGACTAGATTGAGGGACAAACGTAAAGATACCCACACTATCCTGGTATTTAGTTTGACTAGATTGAGGGACAAGCGTAGAGATACCCATACTATCCTGGTATTAAGTTTTACTAGATTGAAGGACAAGCTTAGAGATACCCACACTATCCTGGTATTAAGTTTGACTAGATTGAAGGACAAGCGTAGATATATACACACTATCCTGGTATTTAGTTTGACTAGATTGAGGGACAAGCGTAGAGATACCCATACTATCCTGGTATTAAGTTTTACTAGATTGAAGGACAAGCTTAGAGATACCCACACTATCCTGGTATTAAATTTGACTAGATTGAAGGACAAGCTTAGAGATACCCACACTATCCTGGTATTAAGTTTGACTAGATTGAAGGACAAGCGTAGAGATACCAACACCATCCTGGTATTAAGTTTGACTAGATTGAGGGACAAGCGTAGAGATACCCATACTATCCTTATATTAAATTTGACTAGATTGAAGGACAAGTGTAGAGATACACACACTATCCTGGTATTAATTTTGACTAGATTAAGGGACAAGCTTAGAGATACCCACAATATCCCGGTATTAAGTTTGACTAGATTGAAAGACTAACGTAGAGATACCCACACTATCCTAGTTTTAGTTTGACTAGATTGAGGGACAAGCGTAGATATACCCACACTATCCTGGTATTAAGTTTGACTAGATTGCGGGACAAGCGTAGAGATACCTACACTATCCTGGTATTAAGATTGACTAGATTGAGGGACAAGCGTAGATATATCCACACTATCCTGGTAGTTAGTTTGACTAGATTAAGGGACAAGCGTAGAGATACCCACACTATCCTGGTATTAAGTTTGACTATATTGCGGGACAAGCGTAGAGATATCCACACTATCCTGGTATTACATTTGATTAGATTGAGGGACAAGCATAGAGATACCCACCCTATCCTGGTATTAGGTTTGACTAGATTGAAGGACAAGCGTAGAGATACCCACATTATCCTGGTTTTAAGTTTGACTAGATTGAGGAACAAGCGTAGAGATACCCACACTATCCTGGTATTAAGTTTGACTAGATTGAAAGACAAGTGTAGAGATACCCACACTATCCTGGTATTAGGTTTGACTAGATTGAAGGACAAGCGTAGAGATACCCACACTATCCTGGTATTAAGTTTGACTAGATTGAAGGACAAGTGTAGAGATACCCACCATATCCTGGTATTAAGTTTGACTAGATTGAGGGACAAGCGTAAAGATACCCACACTATTCTGGTATTAAGTTTGACTAGATTGAAGGACAAGCGTAGAGATACCCACACTATCCTGGTATTCAGTTCGACTAGATTGAAGTACAAGCGTAGAGATACCCACACTATCCTGGTGTTAAGTTTGACTAGATTGAGGGACAAGCGTAGAGATACCCACACTATCCTGGTATTAAGTTTGACTAGATTGAGGGACAAACGTAAAGATACCCACACTATCCTGGTATTAAGTTTGACTAGATTGAAGGACAAGGTAGAGATACCCACACTATCCTGGTATTAAGTTTGACTAGATTGAGGGACAAGCGTAGATATATACACACTATCCTGGTATTTAGTTTGACTAGATTGAGGGACAAGCGTAGAGATACCCATACTATCCTGGTATTAAGTTTTACTAGATTGAAGGACAAGCTTAGAGATACCCACACTATCCTGGTATTAAGTTTGACTAGATTGAAGGACAAGCGTAGATATATACACACTATCCTGGTATTTAGTTTGACTAGATTGAGGGACAAGCGTAGAGATACCCATACTATCCTGGTATTAAGTTTTACTAGATTGAAGGACAAGCTTAGAGATACCCACACTATCCTGGTATTAAATTTGACTAGATTGAAGGACAAGCTTAGAGATACCCACACTATCCTGGTATTAAGTTTGACTAGATTGAAGGACAAGCGTAGAGATACCAACACCATCCTGGTATTAAGTTTGACTAGATTGAGGGACAAGCGTAGAGATACCCATACTATCCTTATATTAAATTTGACTAGATTGAAGGACAAGTGTAGAGATACACACTATCCTGGTATTAATTTTGACTAGATTAAGGGACAAGCTTAGAGATACCCACAATATCCCGGTATTAAGTTTGACTAGATTGAAAGACTAACGTAGAGATACCCACACTATCCTAGTTTTAGTTTGACTAGATTGAGGGACAAGCGTAGATATACCCACACTATCCTGGTATTAAGTTTGACTAGATTGCGGGACAAGCGTAGAGATACCCACACTATCCTGGTATTAAGATTGACTAGATTGAGGGACAAGCGTAGATATATCCACACTATCCTGGTAGTTAGTTTGACTAGATTAAGGGACAAGCGTAGAGATACCCACACTATCCTGGTATTAAGTTTGACTATATTGCGGGACAAGCGTAGAGATATCCACACTATCCTGGTATTACATTTGATTAGATTGAGGGACAAGCATAGAGATACCCACACTATCCTGGTATTAGGTTTGACTAGATTGAAGGACAAGCGTAGAGATACCCACATTATCCTGGTTTTAAGTTTGACTAGATTGAGGGACAAGCGTAAAGATACCCACACTATTCTGGTATTAAGTTTGACTAGATTGAAGGACAAGCGTAGAGATACCCACACTATCCTGGTATTCAGTTCGACTAGATTGAAGTACAAGCGTAGAGATACCCACACTATCCTGGTGTTAAGTTTGACTAGATTGAGGGACAAGCGTAGAGATACCCACACTATCCTGGTATTAAGTTTGACTAGATTGAGGGACAAACGTAAAGATACCCACACTATCCTGGTATTAAGTTTGACTAGATTGAAGGACAAGGTAGAGATACCCACACTATCCTGGTATTTATTTTGACTAGATTGAGGGACAAGCGTAGATATATACACACTATCCTGGTATTTAGTTTGACTAGATTGAGGGACAAGCGTAGAGATACCCATACTATCCTGGTATTAAGTTTTACTAGATTGAAGGACAAGCTTAGAGATACCCACACTATCCTGGTATTAAGTTTGACTAGATTGAAGGACAAGCGTAGATATATACACACTATCCTGGTATTTAGTTTGACTAGATTGAGGGACAAGCGTAGAGATACCCATACTATCCTGGTATTAAGTTTTACTAGATTGAAGGACAAGCTTAGAGATACCCACACTATCCTGGTATTAAATTTGACTAGATTGAAGGACAAGCTTAGAGATACCCACACTATCCTGGTATTAAGTTTGACTAGATTGAAGGACAAGCGTAGAGATACCAACACCATCCTGGTATTAAGTTTGACTAGATTGAGGGACAAGCGTAGAGATACCCATACTATCCTTATATTAAATTTGACTAGATTGAAGGACAAGTGTAGAGATACACACTATCCTGGTATTAATTTTGACTAGATTAAGGGACAAGCTTAGAGATACCCACAATATCCCGGTATTAAGTTTGACTAGATTGAAAGACTAACGTAGAGATACCCACACTATCCTAGTTTTAGTTTGACTAGATTGAGGGACAAGCGTAGATATACCCACACTATCCTGGTATTAAGTTTGACTAGATTGCGGGACAAGCGTAGAGATACCCACACTATCCTGGTATTAAGATTGACTAGATTGAGGGACAAGCGTAGATATATCCACACTATCCTGGTAGTTAGTTTGACTAGATTAAGGGACAAGCGTAGAGATACCCACACTATCCTGGTATTAAGTTTGACTATATTGCGGGACAAGCGTAGAGATATCCACACTATCCTGGTATTACATTTGATTAGATTGAGGGACAAGCATAGAGATACCCACACTATCCTGGTATTAGGTTTGACTAGATTGAAGGACAAGCGTAGAGATACCCACATTATCCTGGTTTTAAGTTTGACTAGATTGAGGGACAAGCGTAAAGATACCCACACTATTCTGGTATTAAGTTTGACTAGATTGAAGGACAAGCGTAGAGATACCCACACTATCCTGGTATTCAGTTCGACTAGATTGAAGTACAAGCGTAGAGATACCCACACTATCCTGGTGTTAAGTTTGACTAGATTGAGGGACAAGCGTAGAGATACCCACACTATCCTGGTATTAAGTTTGACTAGATTGAGGGACAAACGTAAAGATACCCACACTATCCTGGTATTAAGTTTGACTAGATTGAAGGACAAGGTAGAGATACCCACACTATCCTGGTATTTATTTTGACTAGATTGAGGGACAAGCGTAGATATATACACACTATCCTGGTATTTAGTTTGACTAGATTGAGGGACAAGCGTAGAGATACCCATACTATCCTGGTATTAAGTTTTACTAGATTGAAGGACAAGCTTAGAGATACCCACACTATCCTGGTATTAAGTTTGACTAGATTGAAGGACAAGCGTAGATATATACACACTATCCTGGTATTTAGTTTGACTAGATTGAGGGACAAGCGTAGAGATACCCATACTATCCTGGTATTAAGTTTTACTAGATTGAAGGACAAGCTTAGAGATACCCACACTATCCTGGTATTAAATTTGACTAGATTGAAGGACAAGCTTAGAGATACCCACACTATCCTGGTATTAAGTTTGACTAGATTGAAGGACAAGCGTAGAGATACCAACACCATCCTGGTATTAAGTTTGACTAGATTGAGGGACAAGCGTAGAGATACCCATACTATCCTTATATTAAATTTGACTAGATTGAAGGACAAGTGTAGAGATACACACACTATCCTGGTATTAATTTTGACTAGATTAAGGGACAAGCTTAGAGATACCCACAATATCCCGGTATTAAGCTTGACTAGATTGAAAGACTAACGTAGAGATACCCACACTATCCTAGTTTTAGTTTGACTAGATTGAGGGACAAGCGTAGATATACCCACACTATCCTGGTATTAAGTTTGACTAGATTGCGGGACAAGCGTAGAGATACCCACACTATCCTGGTATTAAGATTGACTAGATTGAGGGACAAGCGTAGATATATCCACACTATCCTGGTAGTTAGTTTGACTAGATTAAGGGACAAGCGTAGAGATACCCACACTATCCTGGTATTAAGTTTGACTATATTGCGGGACAAGCGTAGAGATATCCACACTATCCTGGTATTACATTTGATTAGATTGAGGGACAAGCATAGAGATACCCACACTATCCTGGAATTAGGTTTGACTAGATTGAAGGACAAGCGTAGAGATACCCACATTATCCTGGTTTTAAGTTTGACTAGATTGAGGAACAAGCGTAGAGATACCCACACTATCCTGGTATTAAGTTTGACTAGATTGAAAGACAAGTGTAGAGATACCCACACTATCCTGGTATTAGGTTTGACTAGATTGAAGGACAAGCGTAGAGATACCCACACTATCCTGGTATTAAGTTTGACTAGATTGAAGGACAAGTGTAGAGATACCCACACTATCCTGGTATTAAGTTTGACTAGATTGAGGGACAAGCGTAAAGATACCCACACTATTCTGGTATTAAGTTTGACTAGATTGAAGGACAAGCGTAGAGATACCCACACTATCCTGGTATTCAGTTCGACTAGATTGAAGTACAAGCGTAGAGATACCCACACTATCCTGGTGTTAAGTTTGACTAGATTGAGGGACAAGCGTAGAGATACCCACACTATCCTGGTATTAAGTTTGACTAGATTGAGGGACAAACGTAAAGATACCCACACTATCCTGGTATTAAGTTTGACTAGATTGAAGGACAAGGTAGAGATACCCACACTATCCTGGTATTAAGTTTGACTAGATTGAGGGACAAGCGTAGATATATACACACTATCCTGGTATTTAGTTTGACTAGATTGAGGGACAAGCGTAGAGATACCCATACTATCCTGGTATTAAGTTTTACTAGATTGAAGGACAAGCTTAGAGATACCCACACTATCCTGGTATTAAGTTTGACTAGATTGAAGGACAAGCGTAGATATATACACACTATCCTGGTATTTAGTTTGACTAGATTGAGGGACAAGCGTAGAGATACCCATACTATCCTGGTATTAAGTTTTACTAGATTGAAGGACAAGCTTAGAGATACCCACACTATCCTGGTATTAAATTTGACTAGATTGAAGGACAAGCTTAGAGATACCCACACTATCCTGGTATTAAGTTTGACTAGATTGAAGGACAAGCGTAGAGATACCAACACCATCCTGGTATTAAGTTTGACTAGATTGAGGGACAAGCGTAGAGATACCCATACTATCCTTATATTAAATTTGACTAGATTGAAGGACAAGTGTAGAGATACACACACTATCCTGGTATTAATTTTGACTAGATTAAGGGACAAGCTTAGAGATACCCACAATATCCCGGTATTAAGTTTGACTAGATTGAAAGACTAACGTAGAGATACCCACACTATCCTAGTTTTAGTTTGACTAGATTGAGGGACAAGCGTAGATATACCCACACTATCCTGGTATTAAGTTTGACTAGATTGCGGGACAAGCGTAGAGATACCCACACTATCCTGGTATTAAGTTTGACTAGATTGAGGGACAAGCGTAGAGATACCCACACTATCCCGGTATTAAGTTTGACTAGATTGAAGGACAAGCGTAGAGATATCCACACTATCCTGGTATTAAGTTTGACTAGATTGAAGGACAAGCGTAGAGATACCCACACTATCCTGGTATTTAGTTTGACTAGATTGAGGGACAAGCGTAGAGATATCCACACTATCCTTGTATTTAAGTTTGACTAGATTGAGGGGCAAGCGTAGAGATACCCACACTATCCTGGTATTAAGTTTGAATAGGTTGAGGGACAAGCGTAGGGATACTCACACTATCCCGGTATTAAATTTGTCTAGATTGAAGAACAAGCGTAGAGATACCCACACCATCCTGGTATCATGTTTGACTAGATTGAGGGACAGCGTAGAGATACCCACACTATCCTGGTATTAAGTTTTACTAGATTGAGGGACAAGTGTAGAGATACCCACACTATCCTGGTATTAAGTTTGATTAGATTTAGGGACAAGCGTAGAGATACCCACACTATCCTGGTATTAAGTTTGACTAGATTGAGGGACAAGTGTAAGGAGACCCACACTATCCCGGTATTAAGTTTGACTAGATTGAGGGACAATCGTAGGGATGACCACACTATCCTGGTATTAAGTTTGACTAGATTGAAGGACAAGTGTAGAGATACCCACACCATCCTGGTATTAAGTTTGACTAGATTGAAGGAAAAGTGTAGAGATACACACACTATCCTGGTTTTAATTTTGACTAGATTGCGGGACAAGCGTAGAGATACCCACATTATCCCGGTATTAAGTTTGACTAGTTTGAAGGACAAGCGTAGAGATACCCACACTATCCTGGTATTAAGTTTGACTAGATTGTGGGACAAGCGTAGAGATACCCACACTATCCTGGTATTAAGTTTGACTAGATTGAGGGACAAGCGTAGAGATATCCACACTATCCTGGTATTATGTTTGACTAGATTGAATGACAAGCGAAGAGATACCAACACCATCCTGGTATTAAGTTTGACTAGATTGAGGGACAAGCGAAGAGATACCCACACTATCCTGGTATTTAAGTTTGACTAGACTGACGGACAAGCGTAGAGATACCCACACTATCCTGGTATTAATTTTGACTAGATTGCGGGACAAGCGTAGAGATACCCACACTATCCCGGTATTAAGTTTGACTAGTTTGAAGGACAAGCGTAGAGATACCCACACTATCCTGGTATTAAGCTTGACTAGATAGAAGGACAAGCGTAGAGATACCCACACTATCCTGGTATTAAGTTTGACTAGATTGAGGGACAAGCGTAGAGATACCCACACTATCCTAGTATTAAGTTTGACTAGATTGAGGGACAAGCGTAGAGATATCCACACTATCCTGGTATTATGTTTGACTAGATTGAATGACAAGCGAAGAGATACCAACACCATCCTGGTATTAAGTTTGACTAGATTGAGGGACAAGCGAAGAGATACCCACACTATCCTGGTATTTAAGTTTGACTAGACTGACGGACAAGCGTAGAGATACCCACACTATCCTGGTATTAATTTTGACTAGATTGCGGGACAAGCGTAGAGATACCCACACTATCCCGGTATTAAGTTTGACTAGTTTGAAGGACAAGCGTAGAGATACCCACACTATCCTGGTATTAAGTTTGACTAGATAGAAGGACAAGCGTAGAGATACCCACACTATCCTGGTATTAAGTTTGACTAGATTGAGGGACAAGCGTAGAGATACCCACACTATCCTGGTATTAAGTTTGACTAGATTGCGGGACAAGCGTAGAGATACCCACACTATCCTGGTATTAAGTTTGACTAGATAGAAGGACAAGCGTAGAGATACCCAGACTATCCCGGTATTAAGTTTGACTAGATTGAGGGACAAGCGTAGAGATACCCACACTATCCTGGTATTAAGTTTTACTAGATTGCGGGACCAGCGTAGAGATACCCACACTATCCTGGTATTAAGTTTGACTAGATTGCAGGACAAGCGTAGAGATACCCACACTATCCTGGTATTAAGTTTGACTAGATTGCGGGACAAGCGTAGAGATACCCACACTATCCTAGTATTAAGTTTGACTAGATAGAGGGACAAGCGTAGAGATATCCACATTATCCTGGTATTAAGTTTGACTAGATTGAGGGACAAGCGTAGAGATATCCACATTATCCTGGTATTATGTTTGACTAGATTGAATGTCAAGCGAAGAGATACCCACACTATCCTGGTATTAATTTGACTAGATTGAGGGACAAGCGAAGAGATACCCACACTATCCTGGTATTTAAGTTTGACTAGACTGAGGGACAAGCGTAGAGATACCCACACTATCCTGGTATTAAGTTTGACTAGGTTGAGGGACAAGCGTAGAGATACTCACACTATCCTGGTATTAAATTTTTCTAGATTGAAGGACAAGCGTAGAGATACCCACACCATCCTGGTATTAAGTTTGACTAGATTGAGGGACAAGCGTAGAGATACCCACACTATCCTGGTATTAAGTTTGACTAGATTTAAGGACAAGTGTAGAGATACCCACACTATCCCGGTATTAAGTTTGACTAGATTGAGGGACAAGCGTAGGGATGACCACACTATCCTGGTATTAAGTTTGATTAGATTGAAGGACAAGCGTAGCGATACCCACACCATCCTGGTATTAAGTTTGACTAGATTGAGGTACAAGCGTAGAGATACCCACACTATCCTGGTATTAAGTTTGACTAGATTGAGGGACAAACGTAAAGATACCAACACTATCCTGGTATTAAGTTTGACTAGATTGAAGGACAAGGTAGAGATACCCACACTATCCTGGTATTAAGTTTGATTAGATTGAGGGACAAGCATAGATATATCCACACTATCCTGGGATTAAGTTTGACTAGATTTAGGGACAAGCGTAGAGTTACCCACACTATCCTGGTATAAAGTTTTACTAGATTGAAGGACAGGCGTAGAGATACCCACACTATCCTGGAATTAAGTTTGACTAGAAGTAAGGACAAGCGTAGAGACACCAACACTATCCTGGTATTAAGTTTGACTAGATTGAGGGACAAGCGTAGAGATACTCACACTATCCCCGGTATTAAATTTGTCTAGATTGAAGGACAAGCGTAGAGATACCCACACCATCCTGGTATTAAGTTTGACTAGATTGAGGGACAAGCGTAGAGATACCCACACTATCCTGGTATTAAGTTTGACTAGATTGAGGGAGAAGCGTAGAGATACCCACACTATCTTGGTTTTAAGTTTGACTAGATTGAAGGACAAGCGTAGAGATATTCGCACTATCCTGGTATTACGTTTGACTAGATTGAGGGACAAGCGTAAAGATACTCACACTATCCTGGTATTAAATTTGACTAGATTGGAGGACAAGCGTAAAGATACCCACACTATCCTGGTATTACGTTTGACTAAATTGACGGACAAGCGTAAAGATACCCACACTATCCTGGTATTAAATTTGTCTAGATTGAAGGACAAGTGTAGAGATACCCACACTATCCTGGTAATAAGTTTGACTAGATTGAAGGACAAGCGTAGAGATACCCACACTATCCTGGTATTAAGTTTGAGTAGATTGCGGGACAAGCGTAGAGATACCCATACTATCCTGGTATGAAGTTTGACTAGATTGAGGGACAAGCGTAGAGATATCCACACTGTCCTGGTATTAAGTTTGACTAGATTGAAGGACAAGGTAGAGATACCCACACTATCCTGGTATTAAGTTTGATTAGATTGAGGGACAAGCATAGATATATCCACACTATCCTGGGATTAAGTTTGACTAGATTTAGGGACAAGCGTAGAGTTACCCACACTATCCTGGTATAAAGTTTTACTAGATTGAAGGACAGGCGTAGAGATACCCACACTATCCTGGAATTAAGTTTGACTAGAAGTAAGGACAAGCGTAGAGACACCAACACTATCCTGGTATTAAGTTTGACTAGATTGAGGGACAAGCGTAGAGATACTCACACTATCCCCGGTATTAAATTTGTCTAGATTGAAGGACAAGCGTAGAGACACCCACACCATCCTGGTATTAAGTTTGACTAGATTGAGGGACAAGCGTAGAGATACCCACACTATCCTGGTATTAAGTTTGACTAGATTGAGGGAGAAGCGTAGAGATACCCACACTATCTTGGTTTTAAGTTTGACTAGATTGAAGGACAAGCGTAGAGATATTCGCACTATCCTGGTATTACGTTTGACTAGATTGAGGGACAAGCGTAAAGATACTCACACTATCCTGGTATTAAATTTGACTAGATTGGAGGACAAGCGTAAAGATACCCACACTATCCTGGTATTACGTTTGACTAAATTGACGGACAAGCGTAAAGATACCCACACTATCCTGGTATTAAATTTGTCTAGATTGAAGGACAAGTGTAGAGATACCCACACTATCCTGGTAATAAGTTTGACTAGATTGAAGGACAAGCGTAGAGATACCCACACTATCCTGGTATTAAGTTTGAGTAGATTGCGGGACAAGCGTAGAGATACCCATACTATCCTGGTATGAAGTTTGACTAGATTGAGGGACAAGCGTAGAGATATCCACACTGTCCTGGTATTAAGTTTGACTAGATTGAAGGACAAGCGTAGAGATACCAACACTATCCTGGTATTTATTTTGACTAGATTGAGGGACAAGCGTAGAGATACCCACACTATCCTGGTATTAAGTTTGACTAGGTTGAGGGACAAGAGTAGAGATACTCACACTATCCTGGTATTAAGTTTGTCTAGATTGAAGGACAAGCGTAGAGATACCCACAACATCCTGGTATTAAGTTTGACTAGATTGAGGGACAAGCGTAGAGATACCCACACTATCCTGGTATTAGGTTTGACTAGATTGAGGGACAAGCGTAGAGATACCCACACTATCCTGGTATTAAGTTTGACTAGGTTGAGGGACAAGCGTAGAGATACTCACACTATCCCGGTATTAAGTTTGTCTAGATTGAGGGACAAGCGTAGACATACCCACACTATCCTGGTATTAAGTTTGACTAGATTGAGGGACAAGCGTAGAGATACCCACACTATCCTGGTATTAAGTTTTACTAGATTGAAGGACAAGTGTAGAGATACCCACACTATCCCGGTGTTAAGTTTGACTAGATTGAGGGACAAGCGTAGGGATGACCACACTATCCTGGTATTATTAAGTTTGACTAGATTGAGGGCCAAATGTAAAGTTACCCACACTATCCTGGTATTAAGTTTGACTAGATTGAAGGACAAGGTAGAGATACCCACACTATCCTGGTATTAAGTTTGACTAGATTGAGGGACAAGCGTAGATATATCCACACTATCCTGGTATTAAGTTTGACTAGATTGCGGGACAAGCGTAGAGATACCCACACTATCCTGGTATAAAGTTTGACTAGGTTGAGGGACAAGCGTAAAGATACTCACACTATCCCCGGTATTAAATTTGTCTAGATTGAAGGACAAGCGTAGAGATACCCACACTATCCTGGTATTAAGTTTGACTAGATTGAGAGACAAGCGTAAAGATACCCACACTATCCTGGTATTAAGTTTGACTAGATTGAGAGACAAGCGTAAAGATACCCACACTATCCTGGTATTAAGTTTGACTAGATTGAGGGACAAGTGTAGAGATACCCACATTATCCTGGTTTTAAGTTTGACTAGATTGAAGGACAAGCGTAGAGATACCCACACTATTCTGGTATTAAGTTTGACTAGATTGAGGGACATGCTTAGAGATACCCATACTATCCTGGTATTAATTTTTACTAGATTGAAGGACAAGCGTAGAGATACACACACTATCCTGGTATTAAGTTTGACTAGATTGTGGGACAAGCGTAGAGATACCCACACTATCCCGGTATTAAGTTTGACTAGATCGAGGGACAAGCGTAGGGATGACCACACTGTCCTGGTATTAAGTTTGACTAAGTTGAAGGAAAAGCGTAGAGATACCCACACCATCCTGGTATTAAGTTTGACTAGATTGCGGGACAAGCGTAGATATACCCACACTATCCTGGTATTAAGTTTGACTAGATTGCGGGACCAGCGTAGAGATACCCACACTATCCTGGTATTAAGTTTGACTAGATTGCAGGACAAGAGTAGAGATACCCACACTATCCTGGTATTAAGTTTGACTAGATTGCGGGACAAGCGTAGAGATACCCACACTATCCTAGTATTAAGTTTGACTAGATTGAGGGACAAGCGTAGAGATATCCACATTATCCTGGTATTAAGTTTGACTAGATTGAGGGACAAGCGTAGAGATATCCACATTATCCTGGTATTATGTTTGACTAGATTGAATGTCAAGCGAAGAGATACCCACACTATCCTGGTATTAATTTGACTAGATTGAGGGACAAGCGAAGAGATACCCACACTATCCTGGTATTTAAGTTTGACTAGACTGAGGGACAAGCGTAGAGATACCCACACTATCCTGGTATTAAGTTTGACTAGGTTGAGGGACAAGCGTAGAGATACTCACACTATCCTGGTATTAAATTTTTCTAGATTGAAGGACAAGCGTAGAGATACCCACACCATCCTGGTATTAAGTTTGACTAGATTGAGGGACAAGCGTAGAGATACCCACACTATCCTGGTATTAAGTTTGACTAGATTTAAGGACAAGTGTAGAGATACCCACACTATCCCGGTTTTAAGTTTGACTAGATTGAGGGACAAGCGTAGGGATGACCACACTATCCTGGTATTAAGTTTGATTAGATTGAAGGACAAGCGTAGCGATACCCACACCATCCTGGTATTAAGTTTGACTAGATTGAGGTACAAGCGTAGAGATACCCACACTATCCTGGTATTAAGTTTGACTAGATTGAGGGACAAACGTAAAGATTCCAACACTATCCTGGTATTAAGTTTGACTAGATTGAAGGACAAGGTAGAGATACCCACACTATCCTGGTATTAAGTTTGATTAGATTGAGGGACAAGCATAGATATATCCACACTATCCTGGTATTAAGTTTGACTAGATTTAGGGACAAGCGTAGAGTTACCCACACTATCCTGGTATAAAGTTTTACTAGATTGAAGGACAAGCGTAGAGATACCCACACTATCCTGGAATTAAGTTTGACTAGAAGTAAGGACAAGCGTCGAGACACCAACACTATCCTGGTATTAAGTTTGACTAGATTGAGGGACAAGCGTAGAGATACTCACACTATCCCCGGTATTAAATTTGTCTAGATTGAAGGACAAGCGTAGAGATACCCACACCATCCTGGTATTAAGTTTGACTAGATTGAGGGACAAGCGTAGAGATACACACACTATCCTGGTATTAAGTTTGACTAGATTGAGGGAGAAGCGTAGAGATACCCACACTATCTTGGTTTTAAGTTTGACTAGATTGAAGGACAAGCGTAGAGATATTCGCACTATCCTGGTATTACGTTTGACTAGATTGAGAGACAAGCGTAAAGATACCCACACTATCCTGGTATTAAGTTTGACTAGATTGAGAGACAAGCGTAAAGATACCCACACTATCCTGGTATTAAGTTTGACTAGATTGAGGGACAAGTGTAGAGATACCCACATTATCCTGGTTTTAAGTTTGACTAGATTGAAGGACAAGCGTAGAGATACCCACACTATCCTGGTATTAAGTTTGACTAGATTGAGGGACATGCTTAGAGATACCCATACTATCCTGGTATTAATTTTTACTAGATTGAAGGACAAGCGTAGAGATACACACACTATCCTGGTATTAAGTTTGACTAGATTGTGGGACAAGCGTAGAGATACCCACACTATCCCGGTATTAAGTTTGACTAGATCGAGGGACAAGCGTAGGGATGACCACACTGTCCTGGTATTAAGTTTGACTAAGTTGAAGGAAAAGCGTAGAGATACCCACACCATCCTGGTATTAAGTTTGACTAGATTGCGGGACAAGCGTAGATATACCCACACTATCCTGGTATTAAGTTTGACTAGATTGCGGGACCAGCGTAGAGATACCCACACTATCCTGGTATTAAGTTTGACTAGATTGCAGGACAAGCGTAGAGATACCCACACTATCCTGGTATTAAGTTTGACTAGATTGCGGGACAAGCGTAGAGATACCCACACTATCCTAGTATTAAGTTTGACTAGATTGAGGGAAAAGCGTAGAGATATCCACATTATCCTGGTATTAAGTTTGACTAGATTGAGGGACAAGCGTAGAGATATCCACATTATCCTGGTATTATGTTTGACTAGATTGAATGTCAAGCGAAGAGATACCCACACTATCCTGGTATTAATTTGACTAGATTGAGGGACAAGCGAAGAGATACCCACACTATCCTGGTATTTAAGTTTGACTAGACTGAGGGACAAGCGTAGAGATACCCACACTATCCTGGTATTAAGTTTGACTAGGTTGAGGGACAAGCGTAGAGATACTCACACTATCCTGGTATTAAATTTTTCTAGATTGAAGGACAAGCGTAGAGATACCCACACCATCCTGGTATTAAGTTTGACTAGATTGAGGGACAAGCGTAGAGATACCCACACTATCCTGGTATTAAGTTTGACTAGATTTAAGGACAAGTGTAGAGATACCCACACTATCCCGGTTTTAAGTTTGACTAGATTGAGGGACAAACGTAGGGATGACCACACTATCCTGGTATTAAGTTTGATTAGATTGAAGGACAAGCGTAGCGATACCCACACCATCCTGGTATTAAGTTTGACTAGATTGAGGTACAAGCGTAGAGATACCCACACTATCCTGGTATTAAGTTTGACTAGATTGAGGGACAAACGTAAAGATTCCAACACTATCCTGGTATTAAGTTTGACTAGATTGAAGGACAAGGTAGAGATACCCACACTATCCTGGTATTAAGTTTGATTAGATTGAGGGACAAGCATAGATAGATCCACACTATCCTGGTATTAAGTTTGACTAGATTTAGGGACAAGCGTAGAGTTACCCACACTATCCTGGTATAAAGTTTTACTAGATTGAAGGACAAGCGTAGAGATACCCACACTATCCTGGAATTAAGTTTGACTAGAAGTAAGGACAAGCGTCGAGACACCAACACTATCCTGGTATTAAGTTTGACTAGATTGAGGGACAAGCGTAGAGATACTCACACTATCCCCGGTATTAAATTTGTCTAGATTGAAGGACAAGCGTAGAGATACCCACACCATCCTGGTATTAAGTTTGACTAGATTGAGGGACAAGCGTAGAGATACACACACTATCCTGGTATTAAGTTTGACTAGATTGAGGGAGAAGCGTAGAGATACCCACACTATCTTGGTTTTAAGTTTGACTAGATTGAAGGACAAGCGTAGAGATATTCGCACTATCCTGGTATTACGTTTGACTAGATTGAGGGACAAGCGTAAAGATACTCACACTATCCTGGTATTAAATTTGACTAGATTGGAGAACAAGCGTAAAGATACCCACACTATCCTGGTATTACGTTTGACTAAATTGACGGACAAGCGTAAAGATACCCACACTATCCTGGTATTAAATTTGTCTAGATTGAAGGACAAGTGTAGAGATACCCACACTATCCTGGTAATAAGTTTGACTAGATTGAAGGACAAGCGTAGAGATACCCACACTATCCTGGTATTAAGTTTGAGTAGATTGCGGGACAAGCGTAGAGATACCCATACTATCCTGGTATGAAGTTTGACTAGATTGAGGGATAAGCGTAGAGATATCCACACTGTCCTGGTATTAAGTTTGACTAGATTGAAGGACAAGCGTAGAGATACCAACACTATCCTGGTATTTATTTTGACTAGATTGAGGGACAAGCGTAGAGATACCCACACTATCCTGGTATTAAGTTTGACTAGGTTGAGGGACAAGCGTAGAGATACTCACACTATCCCGGTATTAAGTTTGTCTAGATTGAAGGACAAGCGTAGAGATACCCACAACATCCTGGTATTAAGTTTGACTAGATTGAGGGACAAGCGTAGAGATACCCACACTATCCTGGTATTAGTTTTGACTAGATTGAGGGACAAGCGTAGAGATACCCACACTATCCTGGTATTAAGTTTGACTAGGTTGAGGGACAAGCGTAGAGATACTCACACTATCCCGGTATTAAGTTTGTCTAGATTGAGGGACAAGCGTAGACATACCCACACTATCCTGGTATTAAGTTTGACTAGATTGAGGGACAAGCGTAGAGATACCCACACTATCCTGGTATTAAGTTTTACTAGATTGAAGGACAAGTGTAGAGATACCCACACTATCCCGGTGTTAAGTTTGACTAGATTGAGGGACAAGCGTAGGGATGACCACACTATCCTGGTATTATTAAGTTTGACTAGATTGAGGGCCAAATGTAAAGTTACCCACACTATCCTGGTATTAAGTTTGACTAGATTGAAGGACAAGGTAGAGATACCCACACTATCCTGGTATTAAGTTTGACTAGATTGAGGGACAAGCGTAGATATATCCACACTATCCTGGTATTAAGTTTGACTAGATTGCGGGACAAGCGTAGAGATACCCACACTATCCTGGTATAAAGTTTTACTAGATTGAAGGACAAGCGTAGAGACACTAACACTATCCTGGTATTAAGTTTGACTAGGTTGAGGGACAAGCGTAAAGATACTCACACTATCCCCGGTATTAAATTTGTCTAGATTGAAGGACAAGCGTAGAGATACCCACACTATCCTGGTATTAAGTTTGACTAGATTGAGAGACAAGCGTAAAGATACCCACACTATCCTGGTATTAAGTTTGACTAGATTGAGAGACAAGCGTAAAGATACCCACACTATCCCGGTATTAAGTTTGACTAGATCGAGGGACAAGCGTAGGGATGACCACACTGTCCTGGTATTAAGTTTGACTAAGTTGAAGGAAAAGCGTAGAGATACCCACACCATCCTGGTATTAAGTTTGACTAGATTGAGGGACAAGCTTAGAGATATCCATACTATCCTGGTATGAAGTTTGACTAGATTGAGGGACAAGCATAGAGATATCCACACTATCCTGGTATTAAGTTTGACTAGATTGAAGGACAAGCGTAGAGATACCAACACTATCCTGGTATTTATTTTGACTAGATTGAGGGACAAGCGTAGAGATACCCACACTATCCTGGTATTAAGTTTGACTAGGTTGAGGGACAAGCGTAGAGATACTCACACTATCCCGGTATTAAGTTTGTCTAGATTGAAGGACAAGCGTAGAGATACCCACACCATCCTGGTATTAAGTTTGACGAGATTGAGGGACAAGCGTAGAGATACCCACACTATCCTGGTATTAGGTTTGACTAGATTGAGGGACAAGCGTAGAGATACCCACACTATCCTGGTATTAAGTTTGACTAGGTTGAGGGACAAGCGTAGAGATACTCACACTATCCCGGTATTAAGTTTGTCTAGATTGAGGGACAAGCGTAGACATACCCACACTATCCTGGTATTAAGTTTGACTAGATTGAGGGACAAGCGTAGAGATACCCACACTATCCTGGTATTAAGTTTGACTAGATTGAAGGACAAGTTTAGAGATACCCACACTATCCCGGTGTTAAATTTGACTAGATTGAGGGACAAGCGTAGGGATGAGCACACTATCCTGGTATTATTAAGTTTGACTAGATTGAGGGCCAAATGTAAAGTTACCCACACTATCCTGGTATTAAGTTTGACTAGATTGAAGGACAAGGTAGAGATACCCACACTATCCTGGTATTAAGTTTGACTAGATTGAGGGACAAGCGTAGATATATCCACACCATCCTGGTATTAAGTTTGACTAGATTGCGGGACAAGCGTAGAAATACCCACACTATCCTGGTATAAAGTTTTACTAGATTGAAGGACAAGCGTAGAGACACCAACACTATCCTGGTATTAAGTTTGACTAGGTTGAGGGACAAGCGTAAAGATACTCACACTATCCCCGGTATTAAATTTGTCTAGATTGAAGGACAAGCGTAGGGATACCCACACTATCCTGGTATTAAGTTTGACTAGATTGAGAGACAAGCGTAAAGATACCCACACTATCCTGGTATTAAGTTTGACTAGATTGAGAGACAAGCGTAAAGATACCCACACTATCCTGGTATTAAGTTTGACTAGATTGAGGGACAAGTGTAGAGATACCCACATTATCCTGGTTTTAAGTTTGACTAGATTGAAGGACAAGCGTAGAGATACCCACACTATCCTGGTATTAAGTTTGACTAGATTGAGGGACATGCTTAGAGATACCCATACTATCCTGGTATTAATTTTTACTAGATTGAAGGACAAGCGTAGAGATACACACACTATCCTGGTATTAAGATTGACTAGATTGTGGGACAAGTGTAGAGATACCCACACTATCCCGGTATTAAGTTTGACTAGATCGAGGGACAAGCGTAGGGATGACCACACTGTCCTGGTATTAAGTTTGACTAAGTTGAAGGAAAAGCGTAGAGATACCCACACCATCCTGGTATTAAGTTTGACTAGATTGAGGGACAAGCTTAGAGATATCCATACTATCCTGGTATGAAGTTTGACTAGATTGAGGGACAAGCATAGAGATATCCACACTATCCTGGTATTAAGTTTGACTAGATTGAAGGACAAGCGTAGAGATACCAACACTATCCTGGTATTTATTTTGACTAGATTGAAGGACAAGCGTAGAGATACCCACACTATCCTGGTATTAAGTTTGACTAGGTTGAGGGACAAGCGTAGAGATACTCACACTATCCCGGTATTAAGTTTGTCTAGATTGAAGGACAAGCGTAGAGATACCCACACCATCCTGGTATTAAGTTTGACTAGATTGAGGGACAAGCGTAGAGATACCCACACTATCCTGGTATTAAGTTTGACTAGGTTGAGGGACAAGCGTAGAGATACTCACACTATCCCGGTATTAAGTTTGACTAGATTGAAGGACAAGCGTAGATATACCCACACTATGCTGGTATTAAGTTTGACTAGATTGAAGGACAAGTGTAGAGATACCCACACTATCCCGGTATTAAGTTTGACTAGATTGAGGGACAAGCGTAGGGATGACCACACTATCCTGGTATTAAGTTTGACTAGATTGAGAGACAAGCGTAAAGATACCCACACTATCCTGGTATTAAGTTTGACTAGATTGAGAGACAAGCGTAAAGATACCCACACTATCCTGGTATTAAGTTTGACTAGATTGAGGGACAAGTGTAGAGATACCCACATTATCCTGGTTTTAAGTTTGACTAGATTGAAGGACAAGCGTAGAGATACCCACACTATCCTGGTATTAAGTTTGACTAGATTGAGGGACATGCTTAGAGATACCCATACTATCCTGGTATTAATTTTTACTAGATTGAAGGACAAGCGTAGAGATACACACACTATCCTGGTATTAAGATTGACTAGATTGTGGGACAAGTGTAGAGATACCCACACTATCCCGGTATTAAGTTTGACTAGATCGAGGGACAAGCGTAGGGATGACCACACTGTCCTGGTATTAAGTTTGACTAAGTTGAAGGAAAAGCGTAGAGATACCCACACCATCCTGGTATTAAGTTTGACTAGATTGAGGGACAAGCTTAGAGATATCCATACTATCCTGGTATGAAGTTTGACTAGATTGAGGGACAAGCATAGAGATATCCACACTATCCTGGTATTAAGTTTGACTAGATTGAAGGACAAGCGTAGAGATACCAACACTATCCTGGTATTTATTTTGACTAGATTGAAGGACAAGCGTAGAGATACCCACACTATCCTGGTATTAAGTTTGACTAGGTTGAGGGACAAGCGTAGAGATACTCACACTATCCCGGTATTAAGTTTGTCTAGATTGAAGGACAAGCGTAGAGATACCCACACCATCCTGGTATTAAGTTTGACTAGATTGAGGGACAAGCGTAGAGATACCCACACTATCCTGGTATTAAGTTTGACTAGATTGAGGGACAAGCGTAGAGATACCCACACTATCCTGGTATTAAGTTTGACTAGGTTGAGGGACAAGCGTAGAGATACTCACACTATCCCGGTATTAAGTTTGTCTAGATTGAAGGACAAGCGTAGAGATACCCACACTATCCTGGTACTAAGTTTGACTAGATTGAGGGACAAGCGTAGAGATACCCACACTATCCTGGTATTATGTTTGACTAGATTGAAGGACAAGCGTAGATATACCCACACTATGCTGGTATTAAGTTTGACTAGATTGAAGGACAAGTGTAGAGATACCCACACTATCCCGGTATTAAGTTTGACTAGATTGAGGGACAAGCGTAGGGATGACCACACTATCCTGGTATTAAGTTTGACTAGATTGAGGGCCAAATGTAAAGTTACCCACACTATCCTGGTATTAAGTTTGACTAAATTGAAAGACAAGGTAGAGATACCCACACTATCCTGGTATTAAGTTTGACTAGATTGAGGGACAAGCGTAGATATATCCACACTATTCTGGTATTAAGTTTGACTAGATTTTGGGACAAGCATAGAGATACCCACACTATCCTGGTATAAAGTTTTACTAGATTGAAGGACAAGCGTAGAGACACCAACACTATCCTGGTATTAAGTTTGACTAGGTTGAGGGACAAGCGTAAAGATACTCACACTATCCCCGGTATTAAATTTGTCTAGATTGAAGGACAAGCGTAGAGATACCCACACCATCCTGGTATTAAGTTTGACTAGATTGAGGGACAAGCGTAGAGATACCCACACTATCTTGGTATTAAGTTTGACTAGATTGAGAGACAAGCGTAAAGATACCCACACTATCCTGGTATTAAGTTTGACTAGATTGAGGGACAAGTGTAGAGATACCCACATTATCCTGGTTTTAAGTTTGACTAGATTGAAGGACAAGCGTAGAGATACCCACACCATCCTGGTATTAAGTTTGACTAAATTGAGGGACAGGCGTAGAGATACCCACACTATCCTGGTATTAAGTTTGACTAAATTGAGGGACAAGCGTAGAGATACCCATACTATCCTGGTATTAATTTTTACTAGATTGAAGGACAAGCGTAGAGATACTCACACTATCCTGGTATTAAGTTTGACTAGATTGTGGGACAAGTGTAGAGATACCAACACTATCCCGGTATTAAGTTTGACTAGATCGAGGGACAAGCGTAGGGATGACCACACTGTCCTGGTATTAAGTTTGACTAAATTGAAGGACAAGCGTAGAGATACCCACACTATCCTGATATTAAGTTTGACTAGATTGAGGGACAATCGTAGAGATACCCACACTATCCTGATATTAAGTTTGACTAGATTGAGGGACAATCGTAGAGATACCCACACTATCCTGGTATTAAATTTTACTAGATTGAAGGACACGCGTAGAGATACCCACACTATCCTGGTATTAAGTTTGACTAGGTTGAAGGACAAGCGTAGAAATACCCACACTATGCTGGTATTAAATTTGACTAGATTGAGGGACAAGCGTATAGATACCCACAATATCGTGGTATTAAGTTTGACTAAATTGAGGGACAAGCGTAGAGATACCCACACTATCCTGGTATTAAGTTTGACTAGATTGAGGGAGAAGCGTAGAGATAACCACACTATCCTGGTATTAAGTTTGACTAGATTGAGGGACAAGCGTAAAGATACCCACACTATCCTGGTATTACGTTTGACTAGATTGAAGGACAAGCGTAGCAATACCCACACCATCCTGGTATTAAGTTTGACTAGATTGAGGGACAAACGTAAAGATACCCACACTATCCTGGTATTAAGTTTGACTAGATTGAGGGATAAACGTAAAGATACCCACACTATCCTGGTATTAAGTTTGACTAGATTGAAGGACAAGGTAGAGATACCCACACTATCCTGGTATTAAGTTTGACTAGATTGAGGGACAAGCGTAGATATATCCACACTATCCTGGTATTTAGTTTGACTAGATTTAGGGACAAGCGTAGAGATACCCACACTATCCTGGTATTAAGTTTAACTAGGTTGAAGGACAAGCGTAGAGATACCCACACTATCCTGGTATTAAGTTTGACTAGATTGAGGGAGAAGCGTAGAGATAACCACACTATCTTGGTATTAAGTTTGACTAGATTGAGGGACAAGCTTAAAGATACTCACACTATCCTGGTATTACGTTTGACTAGATTGAGGGGCAAGCGTAAAGACACCCACACTATCGTGGTATTAAGTTTGACTAGATTGAGGGACAAGCGTAGAGATACCCACACTATCCTGGTATTACGTTTGACTAGATTGACGGACAAGCATAAAGATACCCACACTATTCTGGTATTAAATTTGTCTAGATTGAAGGACAAGTGTAGAGATACCCACACTATCCTGGTAATAAGTTTGACTAGATTGAAGGACAAGCGTAGAGATACCCACACTATCCTGGTATTAAGTTTGACTAGATTGCGGGACAAGCGTAGAGATACCCATACTATCCTGGTATGGAGTTTTACTAGATTGAGGGACAAGCGTAGAGATATCCACACTATCCTGGTATTAAGTTTGACTAGATTGAGGGACAAGCGTAGAGATACCCACACTATCCTGGTATTAAGTTTGACTAGGTTGAAGGACAAGCGTAGTGATACTCACACTATCCCGGTATTAAGTTTGTCTAGATTGAGGGACAAGCGTAGAGATACCAACACTATCCTGGAATTAAGTTTGACTAGATTGAGGGACAAGCGTAGAGATACCCACACTATCCTGGTATTAAGTTTGACTAGATTGAAGGACAAGTGTAGAGATACCCACACTATCCCGGTGGTAAGTTTGACTAGATTGAGTGACAAGCGTAGGGATGACCACACTATCCTGGTATTATTAAGTTTGACTAGATTGAGGGCCAAATGTAAAGTTACCCACACTATCCTGGTATTAAGTTTGACTAGATTGAAGGACAAGGTAGAGATACCCACACTATCCTGGTATTAAGTTTGACTAGATTGAGGGACAAGCGTAGATATATCCACACTATCCTGGTATTAAGTTTGACTAGATTGCGGGACAAGCGTAGAGATACCCACACTATCATGGTATAAAGTTTTACTAGATTGAAGGACAAGCGTAGAGACACCAACACTATCCTGGTATTAAGTTTGACTAGGTTGAGGGACAAGCGTAAAGATACTCACACTATCCCCGGTATTAAATTTGTCTAGATTGAAGGACAAGCGTAGAGATACCCACACTATCCTGGTATTAAGTTTGACTAGATTGAGAGACAAGCGTAAAGATACCCACACTATCCTGGTATTAAGTTTGATTAGATTGAGAGACAAGCGTAAAGATACCCACACTATCCTGGTATTAAGTTTGACTAGATTGAGGGACAAGTGTAGAAATACCCACATTATCCTGGTTTTAAGTTTGACTAGATTGAAGGACAAGCGTAGAGATACCCACACCATCCTGGTATTAAGTTTGACTAAATTGAGGGACAGGCGTAGAGATACCCACACTATCCTGGTATTAAGTTTGACTAGATTGAGGGACAAGCGTAGAAATACCCATACTATCCTGGTATTAATTTTTACTAGATTGAAGGACAAGCGTAGAGATACACACACTATCCTGGTATTAAGTTTGACTAGATTGTGGGACAAGTGTAGAGATACCCACACTATCCCGGTATTGAGTTTGACTAGATCGAGGGACAAGCGTAGGGATGACCACACTGTCCTGGTATTAAGTTTGACTAGGTTGAAGGAAAAGCGTAGAGATATCCACACCATCCTGGTATTAAGTTTGACTAGATTGAGGGACAAGCTTAGAGATATCCATACTATCCTGGAATGAAGTTTGACTAGATTGAGGGACAAGCATAGAGATATCCACACTATCCTGGTATTAAGTTTGACTAGATTGAAGGACAAGCGTAGAGATACCAACACTATCCTGGTATTTATTTTAACTAGATTGAGGGACAAGCGTAGAGATACCCACACTATCCTGGTATTAAGTTTGACTAGGTTGAGGGACAAGCGTAGAGATACTCACACTATCCCGGTATTAAGTTTGTCTAGATTGAAGGACAAGCGTAGAGATACCCACACCATCATGGTATTAAGTTTGACTAGATTGAGGGACAAGCGTAGAGATACCCACACTATCCTGGTATTAAGTTTGACTAGATTGAGGGACAAGCGTAGAGATACCCACACTATCCTGGTATTAAGTTTGACTAGGTTGAGGGACAAGCGTAGAGATACTCACACTATCCCGGTATTAAGTCTGTCTAGATTGAAGGACAAGCGTAGAGATACCCACACTATCCTGGTATTAAGTTTGACTAGATTGAGGGACAAGCGTAGATATACCCACACTATCCTGGTATTAAGTTTGACTAGATTGAAGGACAAGCGTAGAGATACCCACACTATGCTGGTATTAAGTTTGACTAGATTGAAGGACAAGTGTAGAGATACCCACACTATCCCGGTGTTAAGTTTGACTAGATTGAGGGACAAGCGAAGGGATGACCACACTATCCTGGTATTAAGTTTGACTAGATTGAGGGCCAAATGTAAATTTACCCACACTATCCTGGTATTAAGTTTGACTAAATTGAAGGACAAGGTAGAGATACCCACACTATCCTGGTATTAAGTTTGACTAGATTGAGGGACAAGCGTAGATATATCCACACTATCCTGGTATTAAGTTTGACTAGATTTTGGGACAAGCATAGAGATACCCACACTATCCTGGTATAAAGTTTTACTAGATTGAAGGACAAGCGTAGAGACACCAACACTATCCTGGTATTAAGTTTGACTAGATTGAGGGACAAGTGTAGAGATACCCACACTATCCTGGTTTTAAGTTTGACTAGATTGAAGGACAAGCGTAGAGATACCCACACCATCCTTGTATTAAGTTTGACTAAATTGAGGGACAGGCGTAGAGATACCCACACTATCCTGGTATTAAGTTTGACTAGATTGAGTGACAAGCGTAGAGATACCCATACTATCCTGGTATTAATTTTTACTAGATTGAAGGACAAGCGTAGAGATACTCACACTATCCTGGTATTAAGTTTGACTAGATTGTGGTACAAGTGTAGAGATACCCACACTATCCCGGTATTAAGTTTGACTAGATCGAGGGACAAGCGTAGGGATGACCACACTGTCCTGGTATTAAGTTTGACTAAATTGAAGGACAAGCGTAGAGATACCCACACCATCCTGGTATTAAGTTTGACTAGATTGAGGGACAAGCTTAGAGATACCTACACTATCCTGATATTAAGTTTGACTAGATTGAGGGACAATCGTAGAGATACCCACACTATCCTGGTATTAAATTTTAATAGATTGAAGGACACGCGTAGAGATACCCACACTATCCTGGTATTAAGTTTGACTAGGTTGAAGGACAAGCGTAGAAATACCCACACTATCCTGGTATTAAATTTGACTAGATTGAGGGAGAAGCGTAGAGATAACCACACTATCCTGGTATTAAGTTTGACTAGATTGAGGGACAAGCGTAAAGATACCCACACTATCCTGGTATTACGTTTGACTAGATTGAAGGACAAGCGTAGCGATACCCACACCATCCTGGTATTAAGTTTGACTAGATTGAGGGACAAACGTAAAGATACCCACACTATCCTGGTATTAAGTTTGACTAGATTGAGGGACAAACGTAAAGATACCCACACTATCCTGGTATTAAGTTTGACTAGATTGAAGGACAAGTTAGAGATACCCACACTATCCTGGTATTAAGTTTGACTAGATTGAGGGACAAGGGTAGATATATCCACACTATCCTGGTATTTAGTTTGACTAGATTTAGGGACAAGCGTAGAGATACCCACACTATCCTGGTATTAAGTTTGACTAGGTTGAAGGACAAGCGTAGAGATACCCACACTATCCTGGTATTAAGTTTGACTAGATTGAGGGAGAAGCGTAGAGATAACCACACTATCTTGGTATTAAGTTTGACTAGATTGAGGGACAAGCGTAGGGATGACCACACTATCCTGGTATTAATAAGTTTGACTAGATTGAGGGCCAAATGTAAAGTTACCCACACTATCCTGGTATTAAGTTTGACTAGATTGAAGGACAAGGTAGAGATACCCACACTATCCTGGTATTAAGTTTGACTAGATTGAGGGACATGCGTAGATATATCCACACTATCCTGGTATTAAGGTTGACTAGATTGCGGGACAAGCGTAGAGATACCCACACTATCCTGGTATAAAGTATTACTAAATTGAAGGACAAGCGTAGAGACACCAACACTATCCTGGTATTAAGTTTGACTAGGTTGAGGGACAAGCGTAAAGATACTCACACTATCCCCGGTATTAAATTTGTCTAGATTGAAGGACAAGCGTAGAGATACCCACACTATCCTGGTATTAAGTTTGACTAGATTGAGAGACAAGCGTAAAGATACCCACACTATCCTGGTATTAAGTTTGACTAGATTGAGAAACAAGCGTAAAGATACCCACACTATCCTGGTATTAAGTTTGACTAGATTGAGGGACAAGCGTAGAAATACCCATACAATCCTGGTATTAATTTTTACTAGATTGAAGGACAAGCGTAGAAATACACACACTATCCTGGTATTAAGTTTGACTAGATTGTGGGACAAGTGTAGAGATACCCACACTATCCCGGTATTAAGTTTGACTAGATCGAGGGACAAGCGTAGGGATGACCACACTGTCCTGGTATTAAGTTTGACTAAGTTGAAGGAAAAGCGTAGAGATACCCATACCATCCTGGTATTAAGTTTGACTAGATTGAGGGACAAGCTTAGAGATATCCATACTATCCTGGTATTAAGTTTGACTAGATTGAGGGACAAGCATAGAGATATCCACACTATCCTGGTATTAAGTTTGACTAGATTGAAGGACAAGCGTAGAGATACCAACACTATCCTGGTATTTATTTTGACTAGATTGAGGGACAAGCATAGAGATACCCACACTATCCTGGTATTAAGTTTGACTAGGTTGAGGGACAAGCGTAGAGATACTCACACTATCCCGGTATTAAGTTTGTCTAGATTGAAGGACAAGCGTAGAGATACCCACACCATCCTGGTATTAAGTTTGACTAGATTGAGGGACAAGCGTAGAGATACCCACACTATCCTGGTATTAAGGTTGACTAGATTGAGGGACAATCGTAGAGATACCCACACTATCCTGGTATTAAGTTTGACTAGGTTGAGGGACAAGCGTAGAGATAATCACACTATCCCGGTATTAAGTTTGTCTAGATTGAAGGACAAGCGTAGAGATACCCACACTATCCTGGTATTAAGTTTGACTAGATTGAGGGACAAGCGTAGAGATACCCACACTATCCTGGTATTAAGTTTGACTAGATTGAAGGACAAGAGTAGAGATATCCACACTATGCTGGTATTAAGTTTGACTAGATTGAAGGACAAGTGTAGAGATACCCACACTATCCCGGTGTTAAGTTTGACTAGATTGAGGGACAAGCGTAGGGATGACCACACTATCCTGGTATTAAGTTTGACTAGATTGAGGGCCAAATGTAAAGTTACCCACACTATCCTGGTATTAAGTTTGACTAAATTGAAGGACAAGGTAGAGATACCCACACTATCCTGGTATTAAGTTTGACTAGATTGAGGGACAAGCGTAGATATATCCACACTATCCTGGTATTAAGTTTGACTAGATTTTGGGACAAGCATAGAGATACCCACACTATCCTGGTATAAAGTTTTACTAGATTGAAGGACAAGCGTAGAGACACCAACACTATCCTGGTATTAAGTTTGACTAGGTTGAGGGACAAGCGTAAAGATACTCACACTATCCCCGGTATTAAATTTGTCTAGATTGAAGGACAAGCGTAGAGATACCCACACCATCCTGGTATTAAGTTTGACTAGATTGAGGGACAAGCGTAGGGATACCCACACTATCCTGGTATTAAGTTTGACTAGATTGAGGGACAAGTGTAGAGATACCCACACTATCCTGGTTTTAAGTTTGACTAGATCGAAAGACAAGCGTAGAGATACCCACACCATCCTGGTATTAAGTTTGACTAAATTGAGGGACAAGCGTAGAGATACCCACACTATCCTGGTATGAAGTTTGACTAGATTGAGGGACAGGCGTAGAGATACCCATACTATCCTGGTATTAATTTGTACTAGATTGAAGGACAAGCGTAGAGATACTCACACTATCCTGGTATTAAATTTGACTAGATTGTGGGACAAGCGTATAGATACCCACAATATCGTGGTATTAAGTTTGACTAAATTGAGGGACAAGCGTAGAGATACCCACACCATCCTGGTATTAAGTTTGACTAGATTGAGGGAGAAGCGTAGAGATAACCACACTATCCTGGTATTAAGTTTGACTAGATTGATGGACAAGCGTAAAGATACCCACACTATCCTGGTATTACGTTTGACTAGATTGAAGGACAAGCGTAGCGATACCCACACCATCCTGGTATTAAGTTTGACTAGATTGAGGGACAAACGTAAAGATACCCACACTATCCTGGTATTAAGTTTGACTAGATTGAGGGACAAACGTAAAGATACCCACACTATCCTGGTATTAAGTTTGACTAGATTGAAGGACAAGGTAGAGATACCTACACTATCCTGGTATTAAGTTTGACTAGATTGAGGGACAAGCGTAGATATATCAACACTATCCTGGTATTTAGTTTGATTAGATTTAGGGACAAGCGTAGAGATACCCACACTATCCTGGTATTAAGTTTGACTAGGTTGAAGGACAAGCGTAGAGATACCCACACTATCCTGGTATTAAGTTTGACTAGATTGAGGGAGAAGCGTAGAGATAACCACACTATCTTGGTATTAAGTTTGACTAGATTGAGGGACAAGCGTAAAGATACCCACACTATCCTGGTATTACGTTTAACTAGATTGAGGGGCAAGCGTAAAGATACCCACACTATCGTGGTATTAAGTTTGACTAGATTGAGGGACAAGCGTAGAGATACCCACACTATCCTGGTATTACGTTTGACTAGATTGAAGGACAAGCGTAGAGATATTCGCACTATCCTGGTATTAAGTTTGACTAGATTGAGGGAGAAACGTGGAGATACCCACACTATCCTTGCATTAAGTTTAACTAGATTGAAGGACAAGCGTAAAGATACCCACACTATCCTGGTATTACGTTTGACTAGATTGAGGGACAAGCGTAAAGATACCCACACTATCCTGGTATTAAATTTGACTAGATTGGGGGACAAGCGTAAAGATACCCACACTATCCTGGTATTACGTTTGACTAGATCGAGGGACAAGCGTAGAGATACCCACACTATCCTGGTATTAAGTTTGACTAGGTTGAAGGACAAGCGTAGAGATACCCACACTATCCTGGTATTAAGTTTGACTAGATTGAGGGAGAAACGTGGAGATACCCACACTATCCTGGTATTAAGTTTAACTAGATTGAGGGACAAGCGTAAAGATACTCACACTATCCTGGTATTAAATTTGACTAGATTGGGAGACAAGCGTAAAGATACCCACACTATCCTGGTATTACGTTTGACTAGATTGACGGACAAGCGTAAAGATACCCACACTATCCCGGTATTAATTTTGTCTAGATTGAAGGACAAATGTAGAGATACCCACACTATCCTGGTAATAAGTTTGACTAGATTGAAGGACAAGCGTAGAGATACCCACACTATCCTGGTATTAAGTTTGACTAGATTGCGGGACAAGCGTAGAGATACCCATGCTATCCTGGTATGGAGTTTTACTAGATTGAGGGACAAGCGTAGAGATATCCACACTATCCTGGTATTAAGTTTGACTAGATTGAAGGACAAGCGTAGAGATACCAACACTATCCTGGTATTTATTTTGACTAGATTGAGGGACAAGCGTAGAGATACCCACACTATCCTGGTATTAAGTTTGACTAGGTTGAGGGACAAGGGTAGAGATACTCACACTATCCCGGTATTAAGTTTGTCTAGATTGAAGGACAAGCATAGAGATACCCACACCATCCTGGTATTAAGTTTGACTAGATTGAAGGACAAGCGTAGAGATATCCACACTATCCTGGTATTAAGTTTGACTAGATTGAGGGACAAGCGTAAAGATACCCACACTATCCTGGTATTAAGTTTGACTAGGTTGAGGGACAAGCGTAGAGCTATTCACACTATCCCGGTATTAAGTTTGTCTAGATTGAAGGACAAGCGTAGAGATACCCACACCATCCTGGTATTAAGTTTGACTAGATTAAGGGACAAGCGTAGAGATACCCACACTATCCTGGTATTAAGTTTGACTAGATTGAGGGACAAGCGTAGAGATACCCACACTATCCTGGTATTAAGTTTGACTAGATTGAAGGACAAGTGTAGAGATACCCACACTATCCCGGTGTTAAGTTTGACTAGATTGAGGGACAAGCGTAGGGATGACCACACTAAACTGGTATTAAGTTTGACTAGATTGAGGGCCAAATGTAAAGTTACCCACACTATCCTGGTATTAAGTTTGACTAGATTGAAGGACAAGGTAGAGATACCCACACAATCCTGGTATTAAGTTTGACTAGATTGAGGGACAAGCGTAGATATATCCACACTATCCTGGTATTAAGTTTGACTAGATTGAGGGACAAGCGTAGAGATACCCACACTATCCTGGTATAAAGTTTGACTAGATTGAAGGACAAGCGTAGAGACACCAACACTATCCTGGTATTAAGTTTGACTAGGTTGAGTGACAAGCGTAAAGATACTCACACTATCCCCGGTATTACATTTGTGTAGATTGAAGGACAAGCGTAGAGATACCCACACCATCCTGGTATTAAGTTTGACTAGATTGAGGGACAAGCGTAGAGATACCCACACTATCCTGGTATTAAGTTTGACTAGATTGAGAGACAAGCGTAAAGATACCCACACTATCCTGGTATTAAGTTTGACTAGATTGAGGGACAAGTGTAGAGATACCCACACTATCCTGGTTTTAAGTTTGACTAGATTGAAGGACAAGCGTAGAGATACCCACACCATCCTGGTATTAAGGTTGACTAAATTGAGGGACAGGCGTAGAGATACCCACACTATCCTGGTATTAAGTTTGACTAGATTGAGGGACAAGCGTAGAGATACCCATACTATCCTGGTATTAATTTTTACTAGATTGAAGGACAAGCGCAGAGATACTCACACTATCCTGGTATTAAGTTTGACTAGATTGTGGGACAAGTGTAGAGATACCCACACTATCCCGGTATTAAGTTTGACTAGATCGAGGGACAAGCGTAGGGATGACCACACTGTCCTGGTATTAAGTTTGACTAAATTGAAGGACAAGCGTAGAGATACCCACACCATCCTGGTATTAAGTTTGACTAGATTGAGGGACAAGCTTAGAGATACCCATACTATCCTGGTATGAAGTTTGACTAGATTGAGGGACAAGCGTAGAGATATCCACACTATCCTGGTATTAAGTTTGACTAGATTGAAGGACTAGCGTAGAGATACCAACACTATCCTGGTATTTATTTTGACTAGATTGAGGGACAAGCGTAGAGATACCCACACTATCCTGGTATTAAGTTTGACTAGGTTGAGGGACAAGCGGAGAGATACTCACACTATCCCGGTATTAAGGTTGTCTAGATTGAAGGACAAGCGTAGAGATACCCACACCATCCTGGTATTAAGTTTGACTAGATTGAGGGACAAGCGTAGAGATACCCACACTATCCTGGTATTAAGTTTGACTAGATTGAGGGACAAGCGTAGAGATACCCACACTATCCTGGTATTAAGTTTTACTAGGTTGAGGGACAAGCGTAGAGATACTCACACTATCCCGGTATTAAGTTTGTCTAGATTGAAGGACAAGCATAGAGATACCCACACCATCCTGGTATTAAGTTTGACTAGATTGAAGGACAAGCGTAGAGATATCCACACTATCCTGGTATTAAGTTTGACTAGATTGAGGGACAAGCGTAAAGATACCCACACTATCCTGGTATTAAGTTTGACTAGGTTGAGGGACAAGCGTAGAGATATTCACACTATCCCGGTATTAAGTTTGTCTAGATTGAAGGACAAGCGTAGTGATACCCACACCATCCTGGTATTAAGTTTGACTAGATTGAGGGACAAGCGTAGAGATACCCACACTATCCTGGTATTAAGTTTGACTAGATTGAGGGACAAGCGTAGAGATACCCACACTATCCTGATATTAAGTTTGACTAGATTGAAGGACAAGTGTAGAGATACCCACACTATCCCGGTGTTAAGTTTGACTAGATTGAGGGACAAGCGTAGGGATGACCACACTAAACTGGTATTAAGTTTGACTAGATTGAGGGCCAAATGTAAAGTTACCCACACTATCCTGGTATTAAGTTTGACTAGATTGAAGGACAAGGTAGAGATACCCACACAATCCTGGTATTAAGTTTGACTAGATTGAGGGACAAGCGTAGATATATCCACACTATCCTGGTATTAATTTTGACTAGATTGAGGGACAAGCGTAGAGATACCCACACTATCCTGGTATAAAGTTTGACTAGATTGAAGGACAAGCGTAGAGAAACCAACACTATCCTGGTATTAAGTTTGACTAGGTTGAGGGACAAGCGTAAAGATACTCACACTATCCCCGGTATTAAATTTGTGTAGATTGAAGGACTAGCGTAGAGATACCAACACTATCCTGGTATTTATTTTGACTAGATTGAGGGACAAGCGTAGAGATACCCACACTATCCTGGTATTAAGTTTGACTAGGTTGAGGGACAAGCGGAGAGATACTCACACTATCCCGGTATTAAGGTTGTCTAGATTGAAGGACAAGCGTAGAGATACCCACACCATCCTGGTATTAAGTTTGACTAGATTGAGGGACAAGCGTAGAGATACCCACACTATCCTGGTATTAAGTTTGACTAGATTGAGGGACAAGCGTAGAGATACCCACACTATCCTGGTATTAAGTTTTACTAGGTTGAGGGACAAGCGTAGAGATACTCACACTATCCCGGTATTAAGTTTGTCTAGATTGAAGGACAAGCATAGAGATACCCACACCATCCTGGTATTAAGTTTGACTAGATTGAAGGACAAGCGTAGAGATATCCACACTATCCTGGTATTAAGTTTGACTAGATTGAGGGACAAGCGTAAAGATACCCACACTATCCTGGTATTAAGTTTGACTAGGTTGAGGGACAAGCATAGAGATATTCACACTATCCCGGTATTAAGTTTGTCTAGATTGAAGGACAAGCGTAGTGATACCCACACCATCCTGGTATTAAGTTTGACTAGATTGAGGGACAAGCGTAGAGATACCCACACTATCCTGGTATTAAGTTTGACTAGATTGAGGGACAAGCGTAGAGATACCCACACTATCCTGATATTAAGTTTGACTAGATTGAAGGACAAGTGTAGAGATACCCACACTATCCCGGTGTTAAGTTTGACTAGATTGAGGGACAAGCGTAGGGATGACCACACTAAACTGGTATTAAGTTTGACTAGATTGAGGGCCAAATGTAAAGTTACCCACACTATCCTGGTATTAAGTTTGACTAGATTGAAGGACAAGGTAGAGATACCCACACAATCCTGGTATTAAGTTTGACTAGATTGAGGGACAAGCGTAGATATATCCACACTATCCTGGTATTAATTTTGACTAGATTGAGGGACAAGCGTAGAGATACCCACACTATCCTGGTATAAAGTTTGACTAGATTGAAGGACAAGCGTAGAGAAACCAACACTATCCTGGTATTAAGTTTGACTAGGTTGAGGGACAAGCGTAAAGATACTCACACTATCCCCGGTATTAAATTTGTGTAGATTGAAGGACAAGCGTAGAGATACCCACACCATCCTGGTATTAAGTTTGACTAGATTGAGGGACAAGCGTAGAGATACCCACACTATCCTGGTATTAAGTTTGACTAGATTGAGGGACAAGCGTAGAGATACCCACACTATCCTGGTATTAAGTTTGACTAGGTTGAAGGACAAGCGTAGAGATACTCACACTATCCCGGTATTAAGTTTGTCTAGATTGAAGGACAAGCATAGAGATACCCACACCATCCTGGTATTAAGTTTGACTAGATTGAAGGACAAGCGTAGAGATATCCACACTATCCTGGTATTAAGTTTGACTAGATTGAGGGACAAGCGTAAAGATACCCACACTATCCTGGTATTAAGTTTGACTAGGTTGAGGGACAAGCGGAGAGATACTCACACTATCCCGGTATTAAGGTTGTCTAGATTGAAGGACAAGCGTAGAGATACCCACACCATCCTGGTATTAAGTTTGACTAGATTGAGGGACAAGCGTAGAGATACCCACACTATCCTGGTATTAAGTTTGACTAGATTGAGGGACAAGCGTAGAGATACCCACACTATCCTGGTATTAAGTTTGACTAGGTTGAGGGACAAGCGTAGAGATACTCACACTATCCCGGTATTAAGTTTGTCTAGATTGAAGGACAAGCATAGAGATACCCACACCATCCTGGTATTAAGTTTGACTAGATTGAAGGACAAGCGTAGAGATATCCACACTATCCTGGTATTAAGTTTGACTAGATTGAGGGACAAGCGTAAAGATACCCACACTATCCTGGTATTAAGTTTGACTAGGTTGAGGGACAAGCGTAGAGATATTCACACTATCCTGGTATTAAGTTTGTCTAGATTGAAGGACAAGCGTAGAGATACCCACACCATCCTGGTATTAAGTTTGACTAGATTGAGGGACAAGCGTAGAGATACCCACACTATCCTGGTATTAAGTTTGACTAGATTGAGGGACAAGCGTAGAGATACCCACACTATCCTGGTATTAAGTTTGACTAGATTGAGGGACAAGCGTAGGGATGACCACACTAAACTGGTATTAAGTTTGACTAGATTGAGGGCCAAATGTAAAGTTACCCACACTATCCTGGTATTAAGTTTGACTAGATTGAAGGACAAGGTAGAGATACCCACACAATCCTGGTATTAAGTTTGACTAGATTGAGGGACAAGCGTAGATATATCCACACTATCCTGGTATTAAGTTTGACTAGATTGAGGGACAAGCGTAGAGATACCCACACTATCCTGGTATAAAGTTTGACTAGATTGAAGGACAAGCGTAGAGACACCAACACTATCCTGGTATTAAGTTTGACTAGGTTGAGGGACAAGCGTAAAGATACTCACACTATCCCCGGTATTAAATTTGTGTAGATTGAAGGACAAGCGTAGAGATATCCACACCATCCTGGTATTAAGTTTGACTAGATTGAGGGACAAGCGTAGAGATACCCACACTATCCTGGTATTAAGTTTGACTAGATTGAGAGACAAGCGTAAAGATACCCACACTATCCTGGTATTAAGTTTGACTAGATTGAGGGACAAGTGTAGAGATACCCACACTTTCCTGGTTTTAAGTTTGACTAGATTGAAGGACAAGCGTAGAGATACCCACACCATCCTGGTATTAAGTTTGACTAAATTGAGGGACAGGCGTAGAGATACCCACACTATCCTGGTATTAAGTTCGACTAGATTGAGGGACAAGCGTAGAGATACCCATACTATCCTGGTATTAATTTTTACTAGATTGAAGGACAAGCGCAGAGATACTCACACTATCCTGGTATTAAGTTTGACTAGATTGTGGGACAAGTGTAGAGATACCCATACTATCCCGGTATTAAGTTTGACTAGATCGAGGGACAAGCGTAGGGTTGACCACACTGTCCTGGTATTAAGTTTGACTAAATTGAAGGACAAGCGTAGAGATACCCACACCATCCTGGTATTAAGTTTGACTAGATTGAGGGACAAGCTTAGAGATACCCATACTATCCTGGTATGAAGTTTGACTAGATTGAGGGACAAGCGTAGAGATATCCACACTATCCTGGTATTAAGTTTGACTAGATTGAAGGACAAGCGTAGAGATACCAACACTATCCTGGTATTTATTTTGACTAGATTGAGGGACAAGCGTAGAGATACCCACACTATCCTGGTATTAAGTTTGACTAGGTTGAGGGACAAGCGGAGAGATACTCACACTATCCCGGTATTAAGGTTGTCTAGATTGAAGGACAAGCGTAGAGATACCCACACCATCCTGGTATTAAGTTTGACTAGATTGAGGGACAAGCGTAGAGATACCCACACTATCCTGGTATTAAGTTTGACTAGATTGAGAGACAAGCGTAGAGATACCCACACTATCCTGGTATTAAGTTTGACTAGGTTGAGGGACAAGCGTAGAGATACTCACACTATCCCGGTATTAAGTTTGTCTAGATTGAAGGACAAGCATAGAGATACCCACATCATCCTGGTATTAAGTTTGACTAGATTGAAGGACAAGCGTAGAGATACCCACACTATCCTGGTATTAAGTTTGACTAGATTGAGGGACAAGCGTAGAGATACCCACACTATCCTGGTATTAAGTTTGACTAGGTTGAGGGACAAGCGTAGAGATATTCACACTATCCCGGTATTAAGTTTGTCTAGATTGAAGGACAAGCGTAGAGATACCCACACCATCCTGGTATTAAGTTTGACTAGATTGTGGGACAAGCGTAGAGATACCCACACTATCCTGGTATTAAGTTTGACTAGATTGAGGGACAAGCGTAGAGATACCCACACTATCCTGGTATTAAATTTGACAAGATTGAAGGACAAGTGTAGAGATACCCACACTATCCCGGTGTTAAGTTTGACTAGATTGAGGGACAAGCGTAGGGATGACCACACTATCCTGGTATTAAGTTTGACTAGATTGAGGGCCAAATGTAAAGTTACCCACACTATCCTGGTATTAAGTTTGACTAGATTGAAGGACAAGGTAGAGATACCCACACTATCCTGGTATTAAGTTTGACTAGATTGAGGGACAAGCGTAGATATATCCACACTATCCTGGTATTAAGTTTGACTAGATTGAGGGACAAGCGTAGAGATACCCACACTATCCTGGTATAAAGTTTGACTAGATTGAAGGACAAGTGTAGAGACACCAACACTATCCTGGTATTAAGTTTGACTAGGTTGAGGGACAAGCGTAAAGATACTCACACTATCCCCGGTATTAAATTTGTGTAGATTGAACGACAAGCGTAGAGATACCCACACCATCCTGGTATTAAGTTTGACTAGATTGAGGGACAAGCGTAGAGATACCCACACTATCCTGGTATTAAGTTTGACTAGATTGAGAGACAAGCGTAAAGATACCCACACTATCCTGGTATTAAGTTTGACTAGATTGAGGGACAAGTGTAGAGATACCCACACTATCCTGGTTTTAAGTTTGACTAGATTGAGGGACAAGCGTAGAGATACCCATACTATCCTGGTATTAATTTTTACTAGATTGAAGGACAAGCGCAGAGATACTCACACTATCCTGGTATTAAGTTTGACTAGATTGTGGGACAAGTGTAGAGATACCCACACTATCCCGGTATTAAGATTGACTAGATCGAGGGACAAGCGTAGGGATGACCACACTGTCCTGGTATTAAGTTTGACTAAATTGAAGGACAAGCGTAGAGATACCCACACCATCCTGGTATTAAGTTTGACTAGATTGAGGGACAAGCTTAGAGATACCCATACTATCCTGGTATGAAGTTTGACTAGATTGAGGGACAAGCGTAGAGATATCCACACTATCCTGGTATTAAGTTTGACTAGATTGAAGGACAAGCGTAGAGATACCAACACTATCCTGGTATTTATTTTGACTAGATTGAGGGACAAGCGTAGAGATACCCACACTATCCTGGTATTAAGTTTGACTAGGTTGAGGGACAAGCGGAGAGATACTCACACTATCCCGGTATTAAGGTTGTCTAGATTGAAGGACAAGCGTAGAGATACCCACACCATCCTGGTATTAAGTTTGACTAGATTGAGGGACAAGCGTAGAGATACCCACACTATCCTGGTATTAAGTTTGACTAGATTGAGGGACAAGCGTAGAGATACCCACACTTTCCTGGTATTAGTTTGACTAGGTTGAGGGACAAGCGTAGAGATACTCACACTATCCCGGTATTAGATTTGTCTAGATTGAAGGACAAGCATAGAGATACCCACACCATCATGGTATTAAGTTTGACTAGATTGAGGGACAAGCGTAGAGATACCCACACTATCCTGGTATTAAGTTTGACTAGATTGAGGGACAAGCGTAAAGATATCCACACTATCCTGGTATTAAATTTGACTAGATTGAGGGACAAGCGTAAAGATACCCACACTATCCTGGTATTACGTTTGACTAGATTGAGGGACAAGCGTAAAGATACCCACACTATCCTGGTATTAAATTTGACTAGATTGAGGGACAAGCGTAGAGATACCCACACTATCCCGGTATTAAGTTTGACTAGATTGAGGGACAAGCGTAGAGATACCCACACTATCCTAGGAATAAGTTTGACTAGATTGAAGGACAAGCGTAGAGATACCCACACTATACTGGTATTAAGTTTGACTAGATTGAAGGACAAGCGTAGAGATATCCACACTATCCTGGTATTACGTTTGACTAGATTGAAGGACAAACGTAGAGCTATCCACACTATCCTGGTATTAAGTTGACTAAATTGATGCACAAGCGTAGAAGTACCCACATTATCCTGGAATTAAGATTGACTAGATTGAGGGACAAGCCTAGAAATACCCACACTATCCTGGTATTACGTTTGACTAGATTGAGGGACAAGCGTAAAGATACCCACACTATCCCGGTATTAAGTTTGACTAGATTTTGGGACAAGCGTAGGGATGACCACACTGTCCTGGTATTAAGTTTGACTAAATTGAAGGACAAGCGTAGAGATACCCACACCATCCTGGTATTAAGTTTGACTAGATTGAGGGACAAGCTTAGAGATACCCATACTATCCTGGTATGAAGTTTGACTAGATTGAGGGACAAGCGTAGAGATATCCACACTATCCTGGTATTAAGTTTGACTAGATTGAAGGACAAGCGTAGAGATACCAACACTATCCTGGTATTTATTTTGACTAGATTGAGGGACAAGCGTAGAGATACCCACACTATCCTGGTATTAAGTTTGACTAGGTTGAGGGACAAGCGGAGAGATACTCACACTATCCCGGTATTAAGGTTGTCTAGATTGAAGGACAAGCGTAGAGATACCCACACCATCCTGGTATTAAGTTTGACTAGATTGAGGGACAAGCGTAGAGATACCCACACTATCCTGGTATTAAGTTTGACTAGATTGAGGGACAAGCGTAGAGATACCCACACTTTCCTGGTATTAGTTTGACTAGGTTGAGGGACAAGCGTAGAGATACTCACACTATCCCGGTATTAGATTTGTCTAGATTGAAGGACAAGCATAGAGATACCCACACCATCATGGTATTAAGTTTGACTAGATTGAGGGACAAGCGTAGAGATACCCACACTATCCTGGTATTAAGTTTGACTAGATTGAGGGACAAGCGTAAAGATATCCACACTATCCTGGTATTAAATTTGACTAGATTGAGGGACAAGCGTAAAGATACCCACACTATCCTGGTATTACGTTTGACTAGATTGAGGGACAAGCGTAAAGATACCCACACTATCCTGGTATTAAATTTGACTAGATTGAGGGACAAGCGTAGAGATACCCACACTATCCCGGTATTAAGTTTGACTAGATTGAGGGACAAGCGTAGAGATACCCACACTATCCTAGGAATAAGTTTGACTAGATTGAAGGACAAGCGTAAAGATACCCACACTATCCTGGTATAAAGTTTTACTAGATTGAAGGACAAGCGTAGAGACACCAACACTATCCTGGTATTAAGTTTGACTAGGTTGAGGGACAAGCGTAAAGATACTCACACTATCCCCGGTATTAAATTTGTCTAGATTGAAGGACAAGCGTAGAGATACCCACATCATCCTGGTATTAAGTTTGACTAGATTGAGGGACAAGCGTAGAGATACCCACACTATCCTGGTATTAAGTTTGACTAGATTGAGAGACAAGCGCAAAGATACCCACACTATCCTGGTATTAAGTTTGACTAGATTGAGGGACAAGTGTAGAGATACCCACACTATCCTGGTTTTAAGTTTGACTAGATTGAAGGACAAGCGTAGAGATACCCACACCATCCTGGTATTAAGTTTGACTAAATTGAGAGACAGGCGTAGAGATACCCACACTATCCTGGTATTAAGTTTGACTAGATTGAGGGACAAGCGTAGAGATACCCATACTATCCTGGTATTAATTTTTACTAGATTGAAGGACAAGCGTAGAGATACTCACACTATCCTGGTATTAAGTTTGACTAGATTGTGGGACAAGTGTAGAGATACCCACACTATTCCGGTATTAAGTTTGACTAGATCGAGGGACAAGCGTAGGGATGACCACACTGTCCTGGTATTAAGTTTGACTAAATTGAAGGACAAGCGTAAAGATACCCACACCATCCTGGTATTAAGTTTGACTAGATTGAGGGACAAGCTTAGAGATACCCACACTATCCTGATATTAAGTTTGACTAGATTGAGGGACAATCGTAGAGATACCCACACTATCCTGGTATTAACTTTTACTAGATTGAAGGACACGCGTAGAGATACCCACACTATCCTGGTATTAAGTTTGACTAGGTTGAAGGAGAAGCGTAGACATACCCACACTATCCTGGTATTAAATTTGACTAGATTGAGGGACAAGCGTAGAGATACCCACAATATCCTGGTATTAAGTTTGACTAAATTGAGGGACAAGCGTAGAGATACCCATACTATCCTGGTATTAAGTTTGACTAGATTGAGGGACAAGCGTAGAGATACCCACACTATCCTGGTATTACGTTTGACTAGATTGAGGGACAAGCGTAAAGATACCCACACTATCCTAGGAATAAGTTTGACTAGATTGAAGGACAAGCGTAGAGATACCCACACTATACTGGTATTAAGTTTGACTAGATTGAAGGACAAGCGTAGAGATATCCACACTATCCTGGTATTACGTTTGACTAGATTGAAGGAGAAACGTAGAGCTATCCACACTATCCTGGTATTAAGTTGACTAAATTTATGGACAAGCGTAGAAGTACCCACATTATCCTGGAATTAAGATTGACTAGATTGAGGGACAAGCGTAGAGATACCCACACTATCCTGGTATTACTTTTGACTAGATTGAGGGACAAGCGTAAAGATACCCACACTATCCCGGTATTAAGTTTGACTAGATTGAGGGACAAGCGTAGAGATGCCCACACTATCCTTGTATTAAGCTTGAATAAATTGAGGGACAAGCGCAGAGAGAACCACACTATCCTGGTATTAAGTTTGACTAGATTGAGGGACAAGCGTAAAGATACCCACACTATCCTGGTATTACGTTTGACTAGATTGAAGGACAAGCGTAGAGATACCCACACTATCCCGGTATTTAGTTTGACTAGATTGAAGGAAAAGCGTAGAGATATCCACACTATCCTGGTATTAAGTTTGAATAGATTGAAGGACAAGCGTAGAGATACCCACACTATCCTGGTATTAATTTGACTAAATTGATGGACAAGCGTAGAAATACCCACACTATCCTGGAATTAAGTTTGACTAGATTGAGGGACAAGCGTAGAGATACCCACACTATCCTGGTATTACGTTTGACTAGATTGAGGGACAAGCGTAAAGATACCCACACTATCCCGGTATTAAGTTTGACTAGATTGAGGGACAAGCGTAGAGATGCCCACACTATCCTTGTATTAAGCTTGAATAAATTGAGGGACAAGCGCAGAGAGAACCACACTATCCTGGTATTAAGTTTGACTAGATTGAGGGACAAGCGTAAAGATACCCACACTATCCTGGTATTACGTTTGACTAGATTGAAGGACAAGCGTAGAGATACCCACACTATCCCGGTATTTAGTTTGACTAGATTGAAGGAAAAGCGTAGAGATATCCACACTATCCTGGTATTAAGTTTGAATAGATTGAAGGACAAGCGTAGAGATGCCCACACTATCCTGGTATTAATTTGACTAAATGGATGGACAAGCGTAGAAATACACACACTATCCTGGAATTAAGTTTGACTAGATTGAGGGACAAGCGTAGAGATACCCACACTATCCTGGTATTAAGTTTGACTAGATTGAGGGACAAGCATAGAGATACCCACACTATCCCGTTATTAAGTTTGACTAGATTGAGGGACAAGCATAGAGATACCCACACTATCCTTTTATTAAGCTTGATTAAATTGAGGGACAAGCGCAGAGAGAACCACACTATCCTGGTATTAAGCTGGACTAAATTGAGGGACAATCGTAGAGATATCCACACTATCCTGGTATTAAGTTTGACTAGATTGAGGGACAAGCGTAAAGATACCCACACTATCCTGGTATTACGTTTGACTAGATTAAGGGACAAGCGTAGAGATACCCACACTATCCTGGTATTAAGTTTGATTAGATTGAGGGACACGCGTAGAGATACCCACACTATCCTGGTATTAAGTTTGACTAGATTGAAGGACAAGCGTAGAGATATCCACACTATCCTGGTATTAAGTTTGACTAGATTGAAGGACAAGCGTAGAGATATCCACACTATCCTGGTATTAAGTTTGACTAGATTGAGGGACAAGTGTAGAGATATCCACACTATCCCGGTATTAAGTTTGACTAGATTGAAGGACAAGCGTAGAGATACCCACACTATCCTGGTATTAAGTTTGATTAGATTGAGGGACACGCGTAAAGATACCGACACTATCCTGGTATTAAGTTTGACTAGATTGAAGGTCAAACATAGAGATATCCACACTATCCTGGTATTAAGTTTGACTAGATTGAAGGACAAGCGTAGAGATATCCACACTATCCTGGTATTAAGTTTGACTAGATTGAGGGACAAGCGTAGAGATACCCACACTATCCTGGTATTAAGTTTGACTAGATTGATGGACAAGCGTAGAAATACCCACACTATTCTGGTATTAAGTTTGACTAGATTGCGGGACAAACGTAGAGATACCCACCATATCCTGGTATTAAGTTTGACTAGATTGAGGGACAAGCGTAGAGATACCCACACTAACCCGGTATTAAGTTTGACTAGATTGAGGGACAAGCGTAGAGATACCCACACTATCCTGGTATTAAGCTTGACTAAATTGAGGGACAAGCGCAGAGAGAACCACACTATCCTGGTATTAAGTTTGACTAAATTGAGGGACAATCGTAGAGATACCCACACTATCGCGGTATTAAGTTTGACTAGTTTGAAGGACAAGCGTAGAGATACCCACAGTATCCTGGTATTACGTTTGACTAGATTGAGGGACAAGCGTAGAGATACCCCTACTATCCTGGTATTAAGTTTGACTAGATTGAAGGACAAGCGTAGAGATACCCACACTTTCCTGGTATTAAGTTTGACTAGATTGAGGGACAAGCGTAGAGATATCCCTACTATCCTGGTATTAAGTTTGACTAGATTGAAGGACAAGCGTAGGGATGACACACTCTCCTGGTATTAAGTTTGACTAGATTGAGGGACAAGCGTAGAGGTACCCACACTATCCTGGTATTAAATTTAACTAGATTGTGGGACAAGCGTAGAGATACCCACACTATCCTGGTATTAAGTTTGACTAGATTGAAGGACAAGCGTAGAAATACCCACACTATCCTGGTATTTATTTTGACTAGATTGAGAGACAAACGTAGAGATACCCACACTATCCTGGTATTAAGTTTGACAAGATTGAGGGACAAGCGTAGAAATACGCACACTATCCCTGGTATTAAGTTTGACTCGATTGAGGGACAAGCGTAGAGACACCCACACTATCCTGGTATTAAGCTTGAATAAATTGAGGGACAAGCGTAGAGATACCCACACTTTTCTGGTATTAAGTTTGACTAGATTGAAGGAGAAGCGTAGATATACCCACACTATCCTGGTATTAAGCTTGACTAGATTGAAGGACAAGCGTAGAGATACCCACACTATCCTGGTATTAAGTTTGACTAGATTGAAGGACAATTGTAGAGATACCCACACTATCCCGGTATTAAGTTTGACTAGATTGAAGGACAATTGTAGAGATACCCACACTATCCCGGTATTAAGTTTGATTAGATTGAGGGACAAACGTAGAGATACCCACACTATCCTGGTATTAAGTTTGACTAGATTGATGATCAAGCGTAGAGATACCCACACTATCCCGGTATTAAGTTTGACTAGATTGAAGGACAAGCGTAGAGATACCCACACTATCCCGGAATTAAGTGGGTTTTTTGTGTGTTTTTTTGTGGTTGTGGCTGCCAGTGAGGCTTGCTGTATCCCAGACTGGTATGACCTTTTACTGTATTGTTTTTGAGCAGCTTTTCTGGTCAAGCGTAGTACTACCCACACTAAGCCTGGATCTTTAAAATGTAGTCAGCGTAGTGGTTCCCACACTAACTCTATATTAATGCAAATTACAGAGGTCTCAAAAATTGATTTGTTACTTTACATGTGCTAATTAATAATTATATATTTTATGTTTTAATATTTACAGTAAGCGTAGTGGTTCCCACACTCACTCTGGTTTTATTTTAGATTTCTTTATACCTGTACTTAAAACTAGAAATTGCAGAATGAGAGATAGTATATATTATTTAATAATAGTAGTCAGTCAAGCGTAGTGATTCACTGATTCACCAAAACCTTTTATAAATATAACAAAATATGATTATAATCTAACGATTATGAAGTTTCCCAAACCGACCACTGACAACCGGTTTAAAAAATAAATTAAAAGCTACCTTTGAAATCGAACAATGTTGAATTTGTGCGGTGTTGTGGCTGCTATTTTGAAAATGGCGACCGGTAGAAATTTTTCGATGTCAGGAATCATTTCGGGACATCATAATCTACCCACATATGAAATGTCGTTGAAATCGGACAATGTTGAATTTGTGCGGTATTGTGGTGGCCATCTTGAAAATGGCGACCGGTAGAAATATTTCGATGTCAGGAATCAATTTGGGACATCATAATCTACCCACATATGAAATGGCGTTGAAATCAGACAATGTTGAATTTGTGCGGTTTTGTGGCGGCCATTTTGAAAATGGCAACCGGTAGAAATTTTTCAAAGTCGGGAATCAATTCGGGACATCATTATCTACCCACATATCAAATTTTGATGATATCGGACAATGTTGAATGTTTGCGGTATTGTGGCGGCCATTTTGAAAATGGCGACCGGTAGAAATTGCTCACTATTGGGAATCAATTCGGGACATCATTATCTACCCACATATAAAATTTTGATGATATCGGGCAATGTTGAATTTTTACCGCCCATTTTTTATACCGTTGTTTTGGCAGCTATTTTGAAAATGGCAGAAATATCGAAAATTTTGAAAACGCAGAATTGCTCCTCTATTGGTGACCTATCACTATGTCAAATTTTATTTCTCTATCATTATCCATTTAGAAGTTATCAACATTAATGTACGAAATTTCAACTTTCCCATTGGATTCTATAGTAACCCCCACCCCCTTTGAACCCCTCAATATATGACTTTGCCCCCCTTTACCACAAAGCTGAAAACTTTAGGACCAACTAGAAACATATATCTAGAACACCACCAAGTTTCATGAAATTCTGTCCAGTAGTTCCTGAAATCTGCCGTGGACAAGTTGCAGGGATAGCAATTAACGGTCGCCTACGGCGAGTAAAATTTCAGCTGGGCGATCAAATATTTCTTTGCGGTCGTCCAGTTGGCGAATGCAATTTATTCATCACTTCAAGACGGTTTCCGCTGCCAACGGAGTTGATAGAAACGGCATTAAAATCCGTTTCAGTTTTAATAAAATGTCAGACAGAAACTAGAAATTTGTTTATTTATTCTGTCAGACCCAGGGACGTAGCTGAGGCATAAAAGTGTGCACGCCATAATTCTTGAGAGGGGGAGGGGGTCTGTGATTTTTTTTGAAGAGATTCAAAATGGTGCGATCTGGGGCCATTTCAAGGTTTCATATAACATAGAATCAAGTACTATTTTAATGACTTTGATAGACAAGAATTTCTTAAAATTGTCCAACATCTGCCCTTTGTGTCTTAGCAGATACGAACACCTCCATTGCTTTGTACAAGTCCACTTCAAAATCTCGGTTAATATATGCATCAATCCAAGGGAAGATAGGCTGTCATTCTTCATGGTCGACCTAACATAAGTTTTCAAACGTCTCAGTACACTAAATGGCATTTCAGCAGTAGCGCTTGCTACTGGCATAGTTAACAAAACACATAGTTTTATCAATATTGTATCTATAGAAGGAGCTGGATTTACAGAATCAAGTGTGGTACAAAGTGTTGTTTTCAGAGGCTGTCATGTCCTTTGGCGTTCTTTTACATTCCTGGTGTGGTTCACGCGCTGCTTCAATCGAACAATGATCGAGTGGCTTACATTGAATCGTTCAGGCGTCTGTCTGTATGACATACCACCAATTACCATTCCAGCCGCTTGCCATCTTTCTACATCTGACAGTTTTCGACCTGTCATGTTGAAATAAAGATTAGAAAATTTAAAGTTTTCTGTACTGCACGTGCAGATACCGATTTAAAAACCCCGCCAAACTTGAGTTTTGCAAAGGTACAGGTGAGCTTATAAAACCCTGTTTCGTCGTTCTTTAATTAATCGACCGATGCAAAATTACAGGTACCATGGAAGAATATTATATGTTATTCAGCTATCAGACAGGGTATATAATGTGACATTCCCGGCTTAGGATCTATATTCCCTGACCAATCAAAAATGGACAATCCAGAGAAATTGGCAACATAGGCTACACAAGACGAAGAAGACAAGAACAATAAAGACGCAACACAATATGCATTGGACACCACAATACGCAAAGAAGACACAAATAACGTTAATAGTAAATAATGTTAGCATTACGTCAATTGATGGCAAAACATCACATCTTTTGAAAACCTCCTCGGTGGTGTAATTCTTGGTGTTCATTCCTCGAGAAAGGTAGATGCTGGATTTGGGTGCTGGTGGAGTCAAATCAACTACTATAAATTTGGCATTTGTTGAGTTTGTTAAAGAATAGACTGGTTTGCTAGGAATGAGAATAATGTGTCCGGAGGGAGCGACTTATCTACCGGTGGACTGTTGTTTCAATGAGCTCGCACTATAAATAATAGACTAAGCGTGTCGGACTAGTACAAAGCAGACATTATCATCATCTCATTAAAATGTAACTTGTTCTCGCCATGATATAGTTGAACAATTGCTCATTTGGCGTTAGACAATAATCACTCACTCTAGTACTTGTAAATTGTCTGGTACAATTTTATTTTATTAAACCTAAAGAGTGGTTATCATATTGGGTCTAGCCATACATGTCTAAAATGCCATTTACTAAAGCCTTTTAATTTCTTGTAAATATTGTTTTTAAAATGGTCTCAAATTAATCAGCTACTGTAAAAGATTAATATTGACAGACTTATGACATTAAAACACATTGTCCTAGGCTATAAACTTTTTGATAAAGACTCTTTTGACTTTAATTATTTCTTGACAGTTATTGGAATCTCTATATGTAAATCTTATTATGTATCCGAACAAAAAACTAAAAATTGTAACGTTTATAATTTATTTAAACATAAATATAACACGAATTAAAGATAAAACGTCATTGTTGTGGAATATAATATATATATATATATAAAATATTATTGTGTTGCTAAAAACACTATTGAACAATGCACTACCGATGTTAATAGTACAGAGGCAAATCATTTGATTTTAAATAACATTGGTAAATTGCGTTTACAAAATTTACAGGTTGGTGATTACAGGTAAGATTTTTTCTTTCTTTAATAAAAACATAAATATCAAATTTAGTGCACATGACATGCAATCGTAACTACTCGGCCATTCTCGCTACCCTGCAAATAACCTCGTATGCATTAGGCGCATAAATCGCACTACTTTTCACATGTCCGTTACATGAAAGTTTGATAAAGTTATATTTTAAAAAATGTTCTATATTTCAATTACAGTTTTAATTAGTTTTGCATGATTAAATTTTATTTAGTATGTCTTCCATATTGGATTTTCGTGAACTATATTTGTGTGCGGTTTAACTTAACTTAGCTTCCGGCAAACAATTTAAGAAGAATTTCTACTATGTACGTACGAGGTTATTTGCAGGGTAGCGAGAATGGCCGAGTAGTTACGATTGCATGACATGTTTATGGAGTAACCTGTTTATGGATCAACCTTCATCATGTATGCTCAAAGTCAAAAGGCTGAAAAAACAAATAATTTTTAATTATGAAAGAATAGTTTAAAGAGTGATGGTCTACAATACCATTAATATAAACAAAACGAATACTCATCTCATCTTAACTCATTGAACACAAAAATACCATATTTCGTTGGAAATCCAGGTACTATCTTGGGACAGGCATACACATATGGCGGGATTAAATCTATTAATGGGATCCCAACCCTCCTCTCATCTGTATTACATGTTAGAGCGCTAAAGATTGAAATATTACACGTAGAACTGCTTTGTTTGGTAATCTCCAGCGGTTTTTTTTTATAAAGGGGGGGGGGGGAAATATGCGCGAGCAGTTAAGACTCACTCACTGTGGTGTTGATGGGGGCTATTTTTAGTGTTCTGTTTTGTGTTTAATGTTGTTTGTCTGCGCCCTGTGTCTATTGTACCCAATGAAGCCAATTTCTCTGGATGTTCCATTCTTGATTGCCGCTTCGGTATTCTGTAACGTTTATTCATAAACTGAATACATTCATAAAGCATATAATAATATAATGATCAAATTAATTATTTTAATCTAAATTTAATTATTAAATCAGTTTCAATGTTGCATATATGCTTTTCTTAAAATAAATTCTGGCAATATCCCAAATACTAATACGTCTCGTGTTTGTCACGAGTGCCTAAGGTATATATACGATTTGTAATATAACCTAACTTCCTTGTTACTTGATGTTCAAGTTTCATACAAGCAACAAAAAATATTTTATTAAATACTCTTCAATGTCACGTTTACATATTTAGTTGATCTAAATTTTTGATGGTGTGATTCTTCTCTTAATTTAAATTCTACATTATCGACTTTTCTAATATTTCTATATATACACTTCGACAAAAAGTTAAGAACCACCCAGTATTTATTTTAAGATGAAAGAAGTTGAACACGAAATGCTCTTTTGGTAATATTTCATTATGGATTAGATCATGGGCTACACTTTGAGTCGTATTTGAAGCTGATTAAGAAATCAAATGGTTGGTTATTACAAATGGAAAAAGGGGGATAACATGAACATTCTAAAACTTCAAAAATGTTTTATTTGGTTATTGTTTTTCAACAGTTTACGAAAACGAACGAGCCATAATTTTTTCGAGAACTTTAGAATGAAGATGGAAGCACATTTCATTAGTAGTCAAAGCTACCGCACTCGTCTATTTATTCCACGAACTAGGATACGAGGCCTCTCTTGTGGGAATCGCCGCCATTCTTCCACATTTGCGCTTGTTAATTCAGCAATATTTTGACATTGCGGATTACGTTGGTTCACCGTCAATCAACAGGGGCGTAGCTGAGGCTTAATAGTATGCACGCCATAATTCTTGAGAGGCGGAGGGGGGTCTGGGAATTTTTTTTGAAGAGATGCAAAATGGTGCGATCTGGGGCCATTTCAAGGTTTCATATAACAGAATCAAGCACTATTTTAATGACTTTGATAGACAAGAATTTCTTAAAATTGTCCAAAATCTGCCCTTCGTGTCTTAGCAGATACGAACACCTCCAATGCGTTGTACAGGTCCACTTCAAAATCTCGGTTAATATATGCATCAATCTTAAGGGAAGATAGCCTGTCATTCTTCATGGTCGACCTAACATAAGTTTTCAAACGTCTCAGTACATTAAATGGCATTTCAGCAGTAGCGCTTGCTACTGGCATAGTAAACAAAACACATAGTTTTATCAATATTGTATCTATAGAAGAATAAAGAACTGGATTTACAGAATCAAGTGTGGTACAAAGTGTTGTTGCAAATCATTACGTTTAGTAATGACCCAGTGGGTTCGCTATCTGTCTACTTCTCTCCTGAAATCCTCTAATGACAAGTAAATGTCAGCCTGATATGCCTCGTATATTGTAGCAACATGATCATCAGTTAATTTGTCTACAGCACGGGCATTAGATGCTGTGCATAGAATCGGTTTTCCGATTTAAGGAGACGTGATTCAAGTTCGTAATCAAATTGTCCAAAAATGGATAGTGCAAATACATTCGCCAATACTGTTTTGGCGTTTCGCGGGGTGATTGATTCTGGTAGTTTGTCTACCACATCGCCTCGGCATAAAATCAGATACACCACGTATATCAAAAGATTTGGCTAAGCTTAGTGCAGAATTAAACCGATTCGTCCTGTCGTTCAGCTCTTAGCATTTCAATCACGATCTTGGATTCTTTGATTGCTTCAAGGTCACATTCGTTATCTTGGAGGAATGTTGACAGCTAAACAGTGCTATGCAAAATATGGTACGCTACCACCAAAGCTATGATAAACTGAAGCCCCATGATGGATGCAAGGAACTTTGTCATCACCTTGTTTTTGTAAGCGTTCTAACGCATGGACCACAACTAGATATCGACGTCTTAAAGGTATACAATGCGTCCGCTTGACTTGTCCATCACATAACTACCATTCAAAAGTAACTAGTGCGTCTTATTAGCGATATATTAATTATACTGTTAACATTAACAATACATTTTTTTAACCTGCCGATGTGCACGCCATGGCGTGACAGCGTATATGCAGCCACGCCTCTGGTCAGATCGGCACATTCCTATTTTTACTAAATAGAACGTCTCCTTCTTCCTATACGTATTGTAAACATGCTTTTAGTAGGAACGAGCACCTGCAATACATGGAGCCTTAAAACTGAAATATATTGCTGAGCACAGAAATAAGTTGACTTCCACACTCCTAAAGTATCAAATATTGTTTGTATTTAATTAAATTTGTTTTGAGATGCTTATATATTGAAGATTACAACAGATTCATGTTCTTAACTGAAATTTAAAATGTAGGTAAACCGGATGTTGAAATTGATGTAAAATATTCAGATCGGCATCGGACAGTGATATACGGATTGTTGGCCATATCTGCCTTATCTTATACAGAAAAAACATTTAATTGAAAAAAATGTTTACATGGAAATTGATTGATACTTGTAATCCAAGCTAAGGTGAATAACTTGTCTATTGCAATTGTACATTATAGTGTATATTTATTATACCCCCACTCTATTGCAATCACCTTGTCCGTCCGTTCGTCCGTCCGTTTGTCCGTCCGTTCGTCCGTCCGTTTGTCCGTCCGTTCACACTTTCGTAACAGATATCTCAGCTTCTACTGGAAGAAATGAGTTTATATATAATATATGGCTTTGGCATGGTGACTTGTACAGTGTCTCCCCTTTCCAGGTTTACTGCACATCTACTTCCTGTTTACAGTGCGCCTTAGAATTTTTCATGTTTGCCGTAATGAAAACTTTCGTAACAGTTATCTCAGCTTTTACTGGAAGAAGTGATTTTATATTTGATATATGGCTTTGGCATGGTGACTTGTACCATGTCTCCCCTTTCCAGGTTTACCGCACATCTACTTCCTGTTTACCGTGCGACTTACAAATGAACGAGTGGGGGTATTCTTAGCACGACGTAGCGTGCAACATCTTGTTTTCAATTGATTTCCTAAAATTTTCCAAAAGAATAGATGTGTATTCGGGATTCTTGTATACAGTTTATTTTATACCTACTATATTAAAGAATATATTTCAAATTTATAAACCTATGAAATAAAAATTATCTGCTACATTTTACTTGTTTACAAATAAAAAAAACAATATAAAATACAATATCTGTATGCACACATATAATACATACAGTAAAAGGAATAATTAAATACAGATATTTACATATGCTGTATTTATTACATCCACTGGATACTGTGCACTATATATGTATGCCGACTGACATAATTTAACTCAGAGTCACATAAAGACTGCTTACTAAATTGCCATCGAACGTCATTATAGACAAGTTTGACATCACAAAAAATGCATTCCTATCAAAATTAGGATTTTTGTTTAGATCAGATCAGGACAAGACCTGATTAAATTTAATTATTGCTGGATCTATCACACAAATTAATTCAAAATATCTGGAAACCTTTTTTGCATGCACATTCCTCTTTAAGAGTTAACATTTTAAGTAGGTAAATTCCTGTTTAGAAAATATGGGAGTTTATCAGTGGCAATGGCATAAAACCTCCACAAAAGAGGAAGACAGACGAAGATACAAATTCATACTGCTACAAGTATTTAAAAAGCCTGTATTACCTGATTAAATGGGTTTTTAAAATGAATAATTATTCATTTATGTCCGAATGTTTTGATTTTTCTTTTTCATCAACTGAAAAATAAAATTGGGCTCCTTAAAATTTAGCTGGGTCCCTAGAAATTAGAAGTCAGTAGCCCAGTTGGCTACTGGGGAAAATAGTTAATTTCTGTCCCTGTGTTTGGTATTGCTCTAATATGTCCTGCGTCTGGACAATAGGATTAAGGGAGACTGCTCCACCTTTTGTTTTTGACGTGAGGTCGCAGGTTGCTAACCATACATATACATGTATGTTTCCCATTAATCTAATTTTACGGGGCAGGTTTTCTTTCAGCGAATTAACTCCTTTACTTGTTTTCCTGCTCGACTCGCACCACCATAGGATATTTTGATCCACTCTCTGTGATACACTAGATTTTAGATATAAACCCTTGCTGACTGATAATATTCTCGCCATTTTGTTCCGTGAAAAAGTCCGTCCTGTCAAGATTTTGAATTCATCTTTCAGTATTTCCAAATAAACTTTATATCAAAATAAAGCTTATTGTACAAGCTTTCCAAATATATAATTATCTTTTGACAGAAATTATTATTAAAAGAATAATTTGACATCAAAGACGAGAACACTGATAATTTTATCGCCATTTTGTTCCGTGAAAAAGTCCGTCCTGTCAAGATTTTGAATTCATCTTTCAATATTTCCAAATAAAATGTATAGCAAACGTTAGATATTTGTTCCTAATTTACAAATCAATTGAAATTAAAAAAAAAGCTCAAGTAATACAAAAGTTATGTCTAAAAATGTATCAAAATTTGCCCGTCCTGTTTTTCTCCGTCCTGTTTTTAGACCAACCCATGTTTTGGCGTTTGTTGTAGACAAATCCTAAAAATTGTTAGATTTTGGTCTTATAATCGTTTATTTCTTAGTAAAAGCTTTTCTCTTAAATAATATGAAAAACAAAAATAACGAAAGTGCTTCAGGGCAGCCAACCCGTGCTCAGTTCAACTCGACATATAATGACAAATAATGTTCAAGGTTCACTAAAAGTCTACAAATATACAGGAGACATTGAAGCGTGTTTGCAGTAATGTTTGAATGGTGTAAATAAGTGCAGGTGGGTGTAGAAACTCAAATATGTGAAAAGTTTTGTGCTCCAACAAAAAACGTGCCCGCTTCTTCTTAGATACGATAACGTAACCCTCATTCCGCTTGTGCTCCGAGGAGCAAAAGCGGACTGAGGGCTATCGTCACGATATGTGTTTTCGTATGTCATGTGTTTTCGTATCATCCATTTTATTTTAATTTCCACAGCGCAAGCATTATTTTTGACGTGTCTTCCGGTTTCTATTTATGGAACGTAAACAGGACTACAACATGACATCTGTAAAACATGTTAAAGTTTACTTTTAAAGACGTAAGTACCAAACACAGTGAACCTACCTACTGAACCATACTTTTTGTAATGCTAAAAATTTACTTCATTTATAAAGTAGCTGGACAAAAATCCAGAAGGGCTATATAAAATTGAACTATGTCGTCTGCCTCTCAGACACCGGCTCTTCCTGTCATGTAAGTGTCATGGGGTCACTGATTGTACTTGTAAACAAACGAGCTGACTGAAATGTGCTTGTTTCTTAAATAAAACCCATGTCACTTTTCAGTGCATTGTGGTTTCAGCACTAAAAAAACCCATCAAAAGTAAACACAATTTTGAAAGTGGTAATTTTCAAACATTCTGTTATTTTATTTAGATGTAGTATGATTTGGTAGATGGCCAGAACCATGAGATTTTAAAGCCAGCCATTTCCGGATTTTATATTCGTTTCCATCCCGTATATCGGCCCTGTTTTTACTTCATACGAAAACAGATGACGCCATTTTACTGACAGCAAAAGTTGCCAGATAATCGAGAGTATATTAAAATACAAGAATGGCTTTAAAACAATCTTATGTACAAAGAAATATTTAACTAGCCATTCTTTGAAAATTCCAATCGTCATACGAATGAAGGTTTAACACTGTTAATCGTTATATCGGAAAATCGATAATAGTACGAAAACCCATAACACGATGCTACGTTATCGTATCTAGCTTCTTCTGTGCCTCGTTCTCATCATCTTTATTTCTCCTTATAAACCTTGTCACATTTTCTTACCTATTTCATTCATTCACGCTAGGTTTATATATTGTACTTGGGTTTGTTTTCCTTTAGGGTAAGCTTTATTAAGCCCGTTTTCCCTTCCTCTTGACATGACAAACAACGTGTTTATACTTCCCGCCATGTATCCTGTGTGTAATTTATAGTGCGCATGTGTGTTACCTCACACTTATGTGGCCCTGTTTGCGGCCCCGTTTACGGTATACTTACCGTGGGAACTTTTGGAGTAACCAACCAATCAGCTGCATTTGACTCGCATCCAGATGTGGGCTTTGCGTATATAAAAACTAAACGTCTGCTACTCAAGAGAGACACTTTAACCCGAGACCAGGACAATTACATCTTTTTAGCACCTTGCAATTAACCTGAGCGCTACCAGCAAGATAGATATCAGTTATTTTCACAGTACTCTTTCTGTTATTTAAACTGGTACGTTTCCCTTAAGATAGAATATTCCGACCTGTGACCTATATATTTTTACTACGTTCGTACTACTTCACGCTAATATTGACATTTGTCCAAAAGGGGGGGGGGGTCCCGGTATTTTATTGCGCTCAGTAGGATTTTATATTGTATTCGTTAAATTATCAATTGTTATTATAATAAATTTCATGAGAATCTTTTCCATATCCTTATTATTTGTTGTACAAGTATGAAACATTAAGTTTTGCCAATGCCTTGAGCTTGTGCAGATTACGCTACCAGTAATAGAAATAACCCACTACAACCAGTTTTTATACTTATATCGTTACCACCCCAGTGGTGCAACAGTATTAATGTCTAAGACACCAGTGTATTGTCTGATACAAGGCTCTAGTTTGTATTAATGTCTAAGACACCAGTGTACTCTCTGATACAAGGCTCTAGTTTGTATTAATGTATAAGACACCATTGTACTGTCTGATACAAGGCTCTAGTTTGTGTTTATGTCTTAAGACACCAGTGTACTCTCTGATACAAGGCTCTAGTTTGTATTAATGTCTAAGACACCTTTGTACTGTCTGATACAAGGCTCTATTTGGTATTTATCACTAAGACACCAGTGTATTGTCTGATACAAGGCTCTAGTTTGTACTATCACTAAGACACCAGTGCACTGTTTCGTACCAGGGCAGGGTTTAATTGGTACCGTAATTAAGACACCAGTGTACTTTCTGATACAAGGCTCTATAGTTTGTATGTATGTCTAAGACACCATTGTACTGTCTGATACAAGCCTCTAGTTGGTATTAATGTCTAAGACACCATTGTACTGTCTGATACAATGCTCTAGTTGGTATTTATCACTAAGACACCAGTGTATTGTCTGATACAAGGCTCTAGTTTGTACTATCACTAAGACACCAGTGTACTGTTTCGTACCAGGTCAGGGTTTAATTGGTACCGTAATTAAGACACCAGTGCACTTTCTGATACAAGGCTCTATAATTTGTATTTATGTCTAAAACACCATTGTACTGTCCGATACAAGGCTCTAGCTGATATTAATGTCTAAGACACCATTGTACTGTCTGATACAAGGCTCTAGTTGGTATTTATCACTAAGACACCAGTGTATTGTCTGATACAAGGTTCTAGTTTGTACTATCACTAAGACACCAGTGCACTGTTTCGTACCAGGGCAGGGTTTAATTGGTACCGTAATTAAGACACCAGTGTACTTTCTGATACAAGGCTCTATAGTTTGTATTTATGTCTAAAACACCATTGTACTGTCCGATACAAGGCTCTAGCTGATATTAATGTCTAAGACACTATTGTACTGTCTGATACAAGGTTCTAGTTGGTATTTATCTCTAAGACACCTGTGTATTGTGTGATACAAGGCTCTAGTTTGTACTATCACTAAGACACCAGGGTACTGTTTCGTACCAGGGCAGGGTTTAATTGGTACCGTAATTAAGACACCAGTGTACTTTCTGATACAAGGCTCTATAGTTTGTATTTATGACTAAACGTATGACAAACCGCATCGGTGGAGTAGTATTCAGTGTGCTATCCCCGAGTGCGGTAGATCGTGGGATCGAGCCCTAATCGGGTCAAAGCAAAGACTATAAAATTGGTATTTGTTGCTTCTCCACTAAGCACGCAGCATTAAGTAGAAAGACCAAAGACTGGTTGGCTCGGAATCAGAATAATGTGTCCGAGTGGAGCAACCTGTCTACCAGCGGACTATTTTTTCAGTGTGCTAGCACTATAAAGATATAACTCAGCGTGGCGATCTAGTGCAAAGCGGACCTCATTGTCATCTCATTGAAACTTAACTTGTTCTCTCCATGATAAAGCTGAAAAAGGCTGAATGTGTGTTAAGCAACAATAAGTATGACACATAATTCATGTATTAGTTACCTATCTAGACAGTGTTTTCTTACATTCCTAAATAACCTTTGTATGAATCAATCCATATAAAGTATGTAGCATGTAGCCATTGTAAAATGTTTATTATGATATTATTTATTTTTCAGATTTTATGTGACCTTTGTTGACCTTGAAAGAAACAACATTGCATTAAACGGGAAAACATTTGTTCGCTAAAAATAGATTAATCTCTCAGAACAGTTCAAATTCTATACAGAAGTGATCCTTAAATAGGCTTGAATTTACGCAGTTTATAATGTGTGTAACGTCAAACGTAATAAAGAAATTGGTAATTGATGTCCATAAATCTTTTAGTAATATTTGTGAAATGTGCTGAATGTCAATAAAAATAATATTAAGCGATATTGTTATTTAATATTTACCGAAACCCTGAAAATGTGAGTCTATGGAAGTGGTGCACAGTGTGATACACAGTCCTCACGATGACCACCGGTCCTACGGCCCAAGACCAGTAAAACTTTGTTTGGACCAGTATTTTTTTCAATTTTATGTAGATATATATATATAATATAAAATAAATTCAAGAATTTGATTCGGAGCAGTCAATTTAAATTTTCATTTCGAGGACTGGGTTACGTATCCAAATAATGTAGGAAAACAGAACTTAGCAGAGTTTTGATTATTAACAGTGGCCCCTGTCTAAACCGAAACTCTGAACAAAAAATTGAATCTTGTACAAATCGTACTTTAAATAAAGTCAAAATGTAAGAAATATTTGTCAATTTATCCTGTATAAACTAGATGCCTGTCTATTTTGAACACAAATGCAGGTCTTAAAGAGGTTCATTTGGTTTGGTTTTATTGTGTTTAACGCCACTTTCAACAGCATTTCAGTTATATCGTGGCAGTTAAGGAGGTTCTATTTAGACAGATTTCACTGTACTATTCTAAACGGAAGCTGAATGTTGAATACTTATTTCAAGTGGAATGTGAAGATAAAGAAGGGGCTAGCTTCTTTGTTTTTCTCTCGAGAAGTATATGCATAAAGTCTGCTTCACAAGAATATTGGAACAAGTCGGAGAGAAAAGGGGTACAACTGGTACTGATAGGAATGTCAACTATCTATTGAAAAACGTGTCCACTAAACAACAAATATGTTGTCAATTAAAAACTCGAGCATTGTGATGATGTCACTTTAAGGGACATTTTTTTATTAGGATCAGATTGGTTTGATTAAAAGAGAAAAGATTCCTTCCTTAAAACAAGTTGTTTATTTTTACCAACTCTGGGGATTCTTTTTTATGACATAAAGTTAAACTATTTGTTTAATCTGCCTTTGAGTTTATAGTTGTGTAATAGTTGTGTAAAGGTAAGAGAAGTAAAATATATCATGGTATTGCATTTTATCAGAGTTCGCGAAATTTGTCAGTCCTGTCAGACATGACCAGCACAATTTGGGCAGATTTTGCTAAGGACTTGCACAAGATTGGAATTTTGCAATAGAAAATTAATGAGGACTGCCATTTTTTTCACTAGGACAACCAAACCCATATGCAATTTCGCGAACCCTGTTTTATGTTGATGTATTTATAACAGTTGGTATCTTGTTTTCCTACATTGTAATATATGGGACAATCCTTAGACATTTATTTCTCACTTTCCAAGGTATATTGTGAAATCTTAATTTAAAAGAACTGAGCCGCAAGTGATACAGTTTACCAGTTGCTTGCCCGTGGTCGGTGGTTCTCTCCGGGTACTCCGGCTTCTTCAACCAATAAAACTGATTGCCATGGTATAGCTGAAATATTGCTGAAAGTGGCGCTAAACACCAAAAATCAATCAACATATCAATCATAAAAGAACTGTATTTTCTTTCAAGGCTTGCAATTTTAATGTCATGCGATAAAATTCAAAATTGCAAACAACACCACTACTGGGCGCCTTATAGCATGTAGAGCGCAATCAGGAAATATTCTTCTAAGTACTAATTATAACTGCATGTACATAACTGGAAAGATATTCACCAAGTCTACTTTATTAAATGGGGGAGGGGGTTGTCAATGTGAAATCTAAATTACGTCTCATTGAATTACAAAGGATATAAAAAAAAAATATTGCATTTTCCAGAGAATTTTTCCAATTGGTTTACACAAAAAGGTTAAGGAATGGGCGAAAACATAAACAAACGAAAAAACACCAACCACAAACACTCCTTTAGCAAAACATTTAATCAAAATAAGTTAATGAAGGATCGAAACTTACTGCTTAGGAAGAGTGGGGAATCTAGGTAATGGCTTGTGATATACACAATAATATGGCAAACATAATATCAGTGGTACTGAAAGTGCTTAAGGTTATGATTACGATTTCGCGATTTCGAAGAGAAACAAAAAGATGCCAAAGACCAACTAAAGGATATCCAGAACCAAAATCGCTCACCTGGTTTTTCATGCACTGTCTGGGTTAAAGGTATTTATTGTCATCATGTACTTGTATGTTCCAATGAGAGTCCTGTGATATGTTAAAACCTTATTTTCATTTTCTATATTTATTAATGTATATATCCCATTGAAGAACAATATTTTAAATACCGACTCTCTCACTCAGCCTCACAATTCAATATAGACCTATAATGTGATTTAATACTATTCACTGCAACCTTTATATACACATAGAAACGTAAATAGGCTGAATGTGCTCTCCGATATCGCCAAAAACTCGTGTTAATCTGCTGCTCTGATGATGGATGTTATAGGCTAACCAAACAGCCAGTCTCCAGGATATAGGCAAATCAAACACTTAGTCTGCAGATTAGGTGCCAATCACACAGGGAGTTTGTAGGATATTGGCAACTAAACACTTAGTATGCTGGTTATAGGCCAATCACACAGTTAGTTTGCAGACTTTGAGCCAATTATCTAGACTGCAGGATATGGGCCAATCAAACATTTAGTCAAAATCTGCAGACAATAAGCCAATCACATACCTAATATGATGGCTACCAACAGTAACAGCTAATCTGCAGGATATGGGTCAACGAAGCAGCTATTATGTGGGATATATGCCATCAAACAGATAGTCTGAAGGCAATGGACCAATCAAACACTTAATCTGCAGACAATGAACCATTCAAACAGCTAATCTGCAGGATATGGGTCAATCAAACGTTTAGACTACAAGCTATCGACCAATCACACAGCTATTTTGCAGGCTATGAACAAACCACACAGCTAGTTTGCAGGACCTGTGTCTAAGGGGGGGGGGGGGGGGTCTATGCCAGAAACAGATTACCCAGACCATAAAACGTACCTTTGGCCCTTCTGGGAAATACGGATCCAGACCATCGAATATGACAACACTGGGTCGCTATATACATCGAGGCCAACTAACGAGGGGAAATACTAAGATTCAACCGGACGTCCACCGCACGAATACGCTTATGTAAATTTCATGAACAAATATTGTCTTCATTGGACTTACAATATCGTTCGAGTACAAGAAGAAGGATCTAACGTGTGCGGACTTCATTGCATTTTTTACCTCATTCATCGATGTGCAGGACATAGCATGACAGATGTTACCAGGTTCTTAGAAAATCCCCTGGAAGCGACTGGCATTGTCCAGAAATTTGTGTTGTTACTTGTTAAACATGTGTTATGAAAAAAAAGAAGGTTAATTCAACCTCTATATAGATCCAGTCACAAGCCTGGATAAATGCAGAGTGACCTTCTATTGGGTGACTTAGGGGATCAAATGTACCATTTCATTCATTTGACTATTAGGTTATTTAGTGGAAATACCACAGCGAGAACGCTGGGATGTGATAGAAAACACACTTGGAGTACTACACAACACTTCGAACAAATAAGATCATACCCCAAGTGGAATCACCCACTTTCGGTCTTATGACGTCACTTCACTTCCCGTGACGTCAATTTTGGTCACATCACATCCGGTAGCCATGCTACTTCCAGTCATGTGCAATGATGCATTTTGTACTAATACTATAGTAAGAAAAAAACACGGGAAAATGACGTCACTTCCTGTGATTTCACTTCCGGTCACGTGACTTCCGGTCATATCCATTAGCCATGCTACTTCCGGTCATGCGCAATGGTACATTTCGTACTACTACTATAGTAAGAGAAAAAAGCGCGGGAATGCACTTCCGGGCATGCGCAGAACATACTTCCGGTTATGACGTCACTTACCGTCACGTGACTTCATGTGACGTCATTTCTGGTCAGGACCGCTTCCGGTTACGTCACTTCCAGTAACGCATGCACAATGGCCCGCTCCTCTTTGCTTCCCCCGAAATACGCCTTGAGCTGTCCCGATATACTACTTTGATATTTGGATTTGGGAGGGACCCTATGAATAAACCATAAAAAGGTATCGAAGGACGGCAAAGTTTTTTCCCACTTGGGGTTTAAATCAAAGGTATTGCCAAGGCCTTTAACTGACTTAAGTACCTGGGTGGATTTCTGCACCTCAAGCCCACAGCAGGGTGTCAAATATCAACTTTGATATTTGAAAAAAAAATGAGGGAGGGAGCTCTCTCTAAATATCCCATGAAAAATATATCAAGGATGGCAAAGTTCTTGCCCACTTGGGGTTTAATTCAAAGGTATTGCCCGGGCCTGTGACTGACTTAAGTGCCTAGGTGGGATAATACACCTCAATCCCACAACAGGGTGTCAAATATCAACTTTGATATTTGGATTTGGAGGGACCCTATGCATATCTCATGAACAATTCCCGAAGGAAGGCAAAGTTCTTTGCCACTTGAGGTTTAAGTCAAAGGTATTCACGGGCCTTTAAATGTCTTAATTGCCTAGGTGGAATAATGCGCCTCAAGCCCACAGCAGGTTGTCAAATATCAACGTTGATATTTGGATTTGGGGGAGGGGGGGTCGGGACCCTATGCATATCCCATGACAAATTACTGAAGGACGGCAAAGTTCTTTGCCACTTGGGGATTAGGTCAAAGGTATTGCCCGGGCCTTTAACTGATATAAGTGGGATAATGCACCTCAATCCCACAGCAGGGTGTCAAATATCAACTTTGATATTTGAATTCGGGGGGACCCTCAACGCATCCCATGAAAAATTACAGAAGGACGGCAAAGTTTGTTGCCACTTGGGGATTAAGTCAAAGGTATTGCCCGAGCCTTTAACTGACTTAAGTGCCTAGTTGGGATAATGTACCTCAAGCCCACAGCAGGGTGTCAAATATCAACTTTGATATTTGGATTTTTTTTGGGGGGGGCTATGCATATCCCATGAAAAATTACAGAAGGACGGCAAAGTTCTTTGCCACTTGGGGCTTAGATCAAAGGTATTGCCCGGGCCTTTAACTGACTTAAGTACTTAGGTGGGATAATGCACCTCAAGCCCAAAGCAGGGTGTCAAATATCAACTTTGATATTTGGATTTGGGGGGACCCTATTGCCACTTGGGGTTTAAATCAAATGTTGTGCCCGGGCCTTTACCTGACTTAAGTGCATTGGTGAATTAAATTAGTTGTTTGGCACCTTTAAATACACAATTTTAAAATAAATAGATAAAGCAAAATAATACTATTTATTGAATAAATGTGACACGCCAGAAATCATGGGTACTTTTGCTCATGAATATTCATACACCACATTGCTTGATGTATGACGACAGCAAATAAACGTTGAAACATATTTAGAAGACCCTGATCAATATGAACGCTGATGAAAACTAGTATTTATTTTTTCTAAATACTATTTCATCACAGTTTTGTTCACATAAATAACTTCATAATTATTTGTGATCGTATCCAAATTAATTGTCATAATATATGCTCATTAGGAATCCGATGATGTGTGTAAAAGATCGAAAATATATTTAAGGCACTGTCCCCTCCCTTTTTCACGATCACATTAAATAAATAAAAATATGTAAATAAAAATTATATTTTGGCATTTTTGTCTCAATTGCTGCCCCACATAAGTATTAACATGTCATTGAAATCGCTTAGTATATATATTGTTAGATTTTTTGAATGTGTTTACTATAAGTATTCAATGTTTTGTTGATATTTGTAGTAACCATTCATCGCATTCAAATGTATCATAATAAAAAGTTTATTCATCTTTCATGGAGCGTCGACTTATATATAGGGACATACGGTAGCTGAGGCTTAATAGTGTGCACGCCATAATTACTTTCGGCGAGATGCAAAATGGTGCGATCTGGGGCCATTTCAGGGTTTCATATAACATAGAATCAAGCACAAATTTAATGACTTTGAGAGACAAGAATATCTTATAATTGTCACAAATCTGCCCTTCATGTCTTAGCAGATACGAACACCTCCATTGCTTTGTACAAGTCCAGATCAAAATCTCTGTGAATATGCATCAATCCCAGGGAAGATAACCTGTCATTCTTCATAGTCGAACTATCACAAGTTTTCAAACGTCTCAGTACACTAAATGACATTTCAGCAGTAGCGCTTGCAACTGGCATGCTTAACAAAACACATAATATTGTATCCATAGAAGGATAGAGAACTGGATTTACAGAATCTAGAATGGTAAAAAGCAGGGCATATGAGAGGAGGGTTCAGCCGGTACATCGGTACGGGGCACGGAAAGCCACGAAAGGGCCCGGGGCCGTGAATCTCTGAAGGTCCCCATAGCCTTAGGCATTGACGTTTTATTTTGATTTTTTCATTATTTTTTGGTACATTCAACTCAAATCCAGTCTTGAGAAAAGTTTCAGCCTGTTCTCAGACCGCAAAGCAGAATTGTTCCACCTTGCTAAATTTCTCGTGGAGGCCCTGTTGCAGGTTCATCATCATAATTCTTTTTTCACAACCTATAATAAAATGGAAAAAAAAGTATCACATCGTCGGCAAAGTTCCAAAAATTAAATAGAAATATCGTAGAAATAGGAAAATTCGATATCCCTAACACACATATACATGACCACTCACTTTCCTGACTTATTACAGGTACTTCAGTTAAAAGTGACGGGGTTAAGCTAGTTGGATTATAACTTGCCATTGTCTTAATAAATACCAATATAGCCACATCTCCTCTGAACTGTCGATCGAGAAAAAACCATAATATACTAGACAGGTAGCATGTGCATCGTTTTTGATAAATTCGCAATTAATATTTCGAATCTACAATAGTTACTTCCGCCCAACACGAAAACAGGACAGATTGATGTACTTGATAAATCACCCCACCCCCTCTCCCCAACGTATGTAAAATAGAAATAGCCTTATGTGATTTAAGTACGTACTAACTGCATTACATGTAAACTGCATGATGCTGTTTGATAAAGACCTTTAACTACAACAGGAACAAATGAACACCTGAATGAAATAGTGTTGTAATTAAAGATCATGTACGTGATTTTCAATGTGTATTATAAATGAAATTGAAACAAGTCACATTTTGATATCATTTCGGTTGTATTTCACTTTTACGATTTCAATTACGGAAGACGAACCGCAACCAGGAAAAAATGAACACATGAATGAAATAGTGTTGTAATTAAAAATTATGTAAGTGATGCATATCACTGACGGAAATTCAATAAAGATGCTATTATTATAAATTTTATATCTTAATTTTTTATGACCTAACGATGTGCACGCCATGGCGTGACAACGCATATACTTTTATGCAGCTACGCCCCTGATATATTTTCTATATTTACTCCGGTGTCAACAATGATTGACTATTTTTCAGCAGATAACAATTCGAATTTAAATGAAAACACAGGTTACCCTTCAAGTACCTCTTACAGAAGCTGACATATTCCCAAAATCTGACCATTTCAATCTTCCTGGGAACCGTGAAAACAAATTGTATTCAGATAATGTGTGAAAAAGAGATAGATCTACACCGGAAGTTTCCGTATTTGGTTCAGAAAATAGTGTGCATCCATGGTAATCAATTAAAAAAATTGTCAGAAGTCGACTAAGATTTGAATTTTGCAGTGATATTCATATTTTAATTCACAAAAATATGGCCTGTTTTTAAAATAGTGTGGGAACCGCGAATAATTTGTAAATCTAGCTAAAATTTGCTGTGCTTGTTTCTATCGGTGTAAAGTCATATATTTCACCTAAGAAAAATGCCTGCACCCCCGAACAAAATATTTCATTAAGAAATCTTTGTGAAAATATCTGGCTTGAAGAAACCGCCATCTTGGATAAGCAAATGTGCAAACAATCCATGATTTCTGGATATGTGCAGGGTTTATATTTTGTTTATTTTTATAATAATGTTCTATATTTACATCTTTTTGTAGATTGATGAGACGTCTTCTGTGAACGGGGAATCTTAGGACTTTATTTTGTTTGACAAAGCGCTGGCAAATCCAAATTATATACCGGTTTACATGAAAATATATTATTTGTTTACGCTGTGTTTGTTTAAAGTTGGCCGACTGTTTTCTACGCTCGCCATCCCTAAATATATGTGTGTCTTCGTTATTTACCTCAGTAAAGAGAAGACCTATTTTATGTACGGGTGGACATGGGAAATAGAACATAAACTGTATTGTCTTTTATTCGCATGAGTCTGTGTGAGATTTTGCACCTTATTACCACAGTAGTGTGTCAAATGTCAACTTTGTATTGTGGAGGGGGTCCAGAAATATTTCCTGTATGCCCAGATGTCGATTCAATGTGTTGAATATGGAATTACAGAAATATATTTATTATTGGTCGCTAGAAATCTATAAAAGTACATTTTGCAGTTATTTATTTTTTTGGTTTTGAGACATATCGTCTTATTGGTCGCTAGCTTAGTGGTCGATAGCAATTGGTCGCTAGCTTTAGTCTGGTAAATAATAAGCAAATTCACTTACTTATTAATGTAATTTAAAATTTAAGGTACTTTTAGTCGAGTTTTCTGTACAACAACAACCCCCTCCCCCACACACTATTAACAGCTTACCCACTTCTAATGAAGTGAAGAATCTTATGGGTTATGGTTATGATGTTTAACGGCCCTTTCAACAATATTTCAGTTATATCGTGGCAGTCACTTTTATTGGAGTAGGAAACCGGATTACACGAAGAAAACCACCGACCTGTCGCAATTCACTGACAAACTTTATCACATAATGTTGTATCGAGAATATCCCACCTGAGTTGGATTCGAATGAACAACGTTAGTGGTGATAGGAACTGATTGCACGGGTAGTTGTAAATCTAATTTCCATGCGATCATGTCCACGAGGACCCTCTAATAATTTGCTTTTTCGGTCACTTTCCTATCTAATGTCTTTTCAAACTTTTCCACCATTCTTTTTTATACCATGAAAACGTGATTTTAGTTTCTCCTCGGCTTTTATTAATGTAAAGAAAATAGGTTTTTCCCAACTATTACGAAATAAGAAGTCGGCTATTTGTCACCGCGGTGATTTAAATTTTATACATATATCATAGTGATTTTTTGTGAGTTGTTCTGCAAGGTTGATCGCATTGAATTTTTTAAAGCATAGACACTATTTGTTGTGATATAAATATCTTAATATATTGTCAGGTAATAGGTGTACAACACGCCAAGACAGGTAATAGGACATTGAAATGTCCTCTGTAGAAATTACTTAAAATTTGATACTAAAACCTAAGGTGGGACTTCTCTGGTATAATAAACTAAATCTAGTTTACTTTCTATCCATGATATTACAAATATTTAAAGGGGCCAGGGGTTTCATGTCGTTCAGTTCTGACTTCTAGCACAGCCTCAAGTGGTATGGGTTTCAGGCATATCTCATAGCGAGGGGTCATCTGTCAGCTCGATAAAGTCTTTATAAGTACCCGGTCTTTGTTTGTGAACGAAATGTGGTACCTAGTCCCGATGTAGTTGAACTAAAATTGTTGATATCTGATTTAGTGAGCACTAGTTCATATTATATAAGTGACCCAATCTGAATATGCAATGTCTACTGTGGCCGTAGTTATATTTAGATATCTACTGTAACCTTAGTTATATCTAGATATCTACTGTAACCTTAATTATATTTAGATATCTTCTGTAACCTTAGTTATATTTAGATATCTACGGTAACCTTAGCTATATCTAGATATCTACTGTAACCTTAGTTATATCTAGATATCTACTGTAACCTCAATTATATCTAGATATCTACTGTAACCTTGGCTATATTTAGATATCTACTGTAACCTTAGTTATATCTAGATATCTACTGTAACCTTAGATATATATAGATATATACTGTAACCTTAGTTATATCTAGATATTTACTGTAACCTTAGTTATATCTAGATATCTACTGTAACCTTAGCTATATTTAGATATCTACTGTAACCTTAGTTATATTTAGATATCTACTGTAACCTTAGTTATATCTAGATATCTACTGTAACCTTAACTACATCTAGATATCTACTATAACCTTAGTTATATTTAGATATCGACTGTAACCTTAGTTATATTTAGATATCTACTGTAACCTTAGTTATATCTAGATGTCTACTGTAACCTTAGTTATATTTAGATATCTAATGTAACCTTAGTTATATCTAGATATATACTGTGACCCAACCTGAATATGCAATGTCTACTGTGGCCGTAGTTATATTTAGATATCTACTGTAACCTTAGATATATTTAGATATCTACTGTAACCTTAGTTATATTTAGATATTTACTGTGACGTTAATTATCTTTAGACATTCACTGTGGCATATATATATTAAGATATCCACTGTATTCTTAGCTATATTTAGATATCTGCTGTACATAGTCTTAGTTATATCCAGATATCCACTGTGATAATAGCTATATTTAGATATCCACAGTTGCCGTTGTTATATTTATGTATCTACTGTTGTCGTAGTTATATTTCGATATCTACTGTGGCCGTAGTAATATTTAGATAATTTACTGTGGCCGTAGTAATGTTTAGATATCTACTGTGGCCGTAGTTATATTTAGATATCTACTGTGGTCATAGTTATATTTATGTATCCACTGTGGGCGTAGTTATATTTAGATATCTCCTGTGGTCGTAATATCTAAATATCTACTGTGGCCCTAGTACTATTTAGATATCTATTGTGGCCGTAGTTAAATGTAGATGTCAACTGGGGCCGTAGTAATATTTAGATGCCGACTGTAGCTTTATTACTATTTAAAATTCACTGTGACTGTAGTACTATTTAAATGGACCCTTGTAAATTGATATACTTTCTGTCCAATCCAATTGGTAAAATGCTTAGCAATAAAATATATTTAATCTAATTAATAAATACACCACTATAGCGAAGATGCCCAAGTATTAGTTTTCAAATATTCAAGGACAAACATAAGATACCCCAGTGATTTCTATACACGAGAGTAAAACACAATTACTTAAATAAGACATTATATGTCAAATTATAATTCCTAGCGAAATCCATCTTTGCAGTAAAAACAAAAAATTCTTATTACATCAAGATTATTCAATTATACACAATATGTTCTTCTGAAAACAAATATTTACCAAATCAACACGAATTTCATCATCCTCTAGTTTATTAATAGACCACATTTTATGTAATACTATAATGTTGACATTAGTGACCATTTTATAGTTCGTTGTACGAGAAAAAAAAACAACTAAAGAACACACGGGTAAACAGGGCAGGATTCGCATAAGATCACTGAAGCACTATTCAAAAGAAGGGTTCAAAGATAAACTCGAGCATACTGACTGATCGGAACTCTATCTATGCAGAAATGTTAACCAAGCATGTGAAATGTTTCGAAAATTATTACATTCCATTTTAAGCTCTATGGCACCGTATACATATATAAAACATTACACAAAATTCAGAACCATAGATGACGACAGAAATTGTAAATAATATTAGAAAACGTGACATTTACTTACTATCATATGACAAATCAGGAAGTAAACATATATATTTGAAGTACTGTAAAATGCGTAATTTAGTACAATGAGATGTAAAAAAATCAAAATAAGTATATATATTAAAAATGCTTCTAAAAATATGGGAGCAACTCAGTGTTCAGTGTGTTAATATGAGAGGAGATTGTTCGTTTTATTGATATTGGTGATTTTTTTTTTTTTTTTTTTTTTTTTTATAATTGTCCTGATTTCATAATAAAGAGGAAAACAACCGTAAAGATACAGATTAACATAATCAAAGTTATGCTTATTTCTGAATCTTTTGTGTTATTTTTACAATTTGTATTTTGTATTACGCATGGCTTAGCAACAAAATAAGATTTAACCAAAGAAAAAAAAAGAATTTACATCATATGATATTACCATCGGCGAGGGAAACTTGATACATTGAACGATGGCTTTCGATGACCTTTAAATATTAAAATGCAGAGCTCGTTTTAGTCACGTTATACTTCTTCGTTGACAAGAGTTGACATATTTAAAAGGAAGTCCATGGTTTTTCCATGACACGAAGATTTTGTCTTATTTTATTTTTTCATGAAAGGAGGTTCAAAGCATGGCAACTCTATCAAACTAGAAAGAACTAAACTGATTACATGTCTTCATTCAAGCCGAAGGTAAATACACATTGTTATTCTAGTACATTACACTAAGTTTGATATTTTATGTGTTAGTTACCTTATAGCTTTCTGCTGGTTTTCGGTAAATGCACCACAGTTTTATTTTCAAACTCGCGATGGTCCAGCGCAAGTTGGTTTATAAATAAAACGATGGTGTCATTTGCTGTAATCAACATACTGCTATTATGTAAGTATCTTGTAGCAGAGTTATCAGCGACAGTCAGTTATGCTAAACTGAAAACTATATCTGAATGACGAAAATACTTCAAACTTTCCGTCTCACTTTGTTGAACCCCCCTAAAAGCCCCGTTGATTTGTACGATTTTAATTTTGGTGAATGACTTTTCATATTTGAAAATAATATCACAGGTTTATTGTGCCAAGACGGAGATCGAGCATTTATACTACTATGATTAAAACTACAAGAAGCTCGTATTGGACATGAAATGAATAAAATGCGTTTTCTACTGACAAAACGAAAGTTTTGTGGTGGAATTTTCTATCGTAAATATTAACAGTTTGATTTTGTTTTATTTTCAATGGAAGCAAAGTATCATGGTAAAGCAATGTTGATGTATGTAATGTGACAATATAAATTTTGATCCATGCCTTTGGGTCAGTAAACATCATTTCTCTTTGACACATTATAATTCAATTTTTTTCCACAATATATTTTGCCCCACTGGTTGAGTAAAGTAGATCAACTTTGTTTCATAATTCGAAACATCCTGAAAAAATAGCTTTTCCGCCGGTTGAAACTTAAGCAAGCTACACGTGTTTTTGCTTTTGATGATCAGTATCCCTGAACTGCATGAACTCTACTGAGCCAATCGTAATCGAGAGAGTAAAGTGTGGGCTTGCAGTACATATACCACATTTCTAGCAAAGAGATTGGCATCTAACTAATGCACAATCTTATGCATATATTGTACAGGGCGGGGATAAAGCCATAAGACGCATGCAAATTTGCTTAGCGAAGTGCACGACTTACGTAAATATACCAGTGAAATCAGTGAAATATGAAATGAAAAGATATACGTGAATTACTAGATACATGGATTATTTCGTAGAAATACCAGTGACACAAAATGATAAGATACAAATCACCAACCAATAACAGCCAATACAATGCAATACGGAAGCGTACTCGTGAAGCAAAATTATTGTGATATACTGTAAAACAGCATCTTACATCTCAGATCGTTTCGTTTTCAAAAACAAAAACAAATGTTATTCTGCAAAATGTATAATCATAAACATCTAAGCGACCAGTAGGATATCATAAATGGGAATTTCGTGATGGTATTGTCTTTGGACTAAATGAGAATATATTCCATTTTGATCCAAGCAAATACCTTGACAGAAAACAAGGAAAACAGCCAAACGATTTAAATTTTCATTTTAGAAACAATGGGAAACATGTGAATTCGCATAGCAATCTGCGATTCAAAAAAGGGAGGGAAAATTCTATGGAATATTAAGTTAAATGTCAAGGATTAAAAATGCACTGAGTCTTCTGTGACAACATGCTTCAGCTTCTGTCGTTTTATATTTATTTGGTTGTCTTTTATATGTTGTCTGTGGACTTTTCTAAACTGTGTTCAGGGGTTTTAGTGTTTGTTGAAATTCGTTCAAATAAGGGACGTCATGTTATCAATCTAAGTGTTATGAGTCCATTAACCTGTTTAATAACGGAACTATTTTGTGATTGGGCCAACTCAGGATATAGATTTTCACCAGCTTCTGGAATTGTGTTCTATTTATACGTAGAGGTGTGAAATATAAACTCCATGCGTGAGACCTGTTGCAATAATACTATCAATTTGTTGAAATTTTACTATTGCAAAATTAAAGTTGTCTGTTTTGTCATGGAGCGTGGTAGAAAGTTGACCATTGGTGTCAAATTTGAGGTAAATGTTATTAAAAGGGTAAGAGGAAGCTGTTCCTGTTGTTTCTTTGATCTATTTTTTTTCGGGGGTATATTAATGGAATCCAGCTAGCAAAGATTGGATTATTAATTGACAGAACTTCATCAATATACTAAAATGTTACATTAATGGCTTTAACTTCCGTATTTTTTTTGTTATTGAAAAAAGTTGACATACATTCTGCCTCATCGGAATAAAGGGAAAGATCGGGCACGGTTTGTTCATATATTAAGGCCAAAGATTTATTGAAAAAAGTGCCCTCCAAATTCGACAAATATGTTATCAATAAAGAACTCCAACATATTGATGACTTGTGACGTTGCCCACCATTTTTAGCTCACCTTGCCAAAGGCAAGGTAAGCATTTCCCATTACTTGGGGTCCGTCGTCCGTCGACTGTCGTCCGTCGTCCGTTGACTTTTCCCATTTTAATATTCTCCTTTGTAACCGCTAAGTCAAATGAACTGAAACTTGGTAAGAAGCATTTATTAAAGGTCCTCTATTACGATTGCTCATTTCCTGCCGATCCATTCACAAACATTGCCGCATTAGGCATTTCTTGCATCGGATTGGTCGATTTCTAAAAACAACATTCTGCTCTGACACCTCTTGGCCAAATAAATCGAAGCTTGGTAGGAAACATCTATGGAAGGTCCTCTATAAAATTTTTTAATGTTGTCCTGATCCATTAGCAATCATAGGTAATTCCTGATTCTGGTTGGTCAATTTCTAAAAGAAATCTTCTCATCTGAAACTTAGTAGGAATCATCTATGGTAAATCCTCCGTTAATAGTGCTTATTTCGTTTCGATGTGTTAACACACATGGCGGTCATAGATAATTTGTGGTTCTGGATGGCAAATTTCTAAGAAAAATTGTCTCCTCTGACTCTGCTTCGCCAAATGAACCGAAACTTGACAGAAAGCATCTATGGAAGGTCCTTTATTAAGTTTGATCATTTCGTTCAGATCTGTTAACAAGCATAGCCGCCATAGGAAATTCTTGTTTCTGGTTGGTCGATTTCCAAAATTCTAAAAATCTTCTCTTCTGAAACCATTTTGTCCAATAAAGCATTATTTTATAGGACGCATTGATGGAAGGTCCTGTATAATGATTGTTTAGTTCGTTCCGATTTGATAGCAAACATGATCGTCATAGGCCATTCATTTTTCTGGTTGGTCAATTTCTAAACAAATCTTCTCCTCTGAAACCGCTTAGCTTGTACAAAATATCCATGGCCACCATAGGCAGTTCTTGTTTGTGGTTGGCCAATTAAAGCAATCCTCTCTAAGATTAATTGAAATTTTCGAGAGAAAAAAGTACGAGAATTAAACATATCCAGAAGATGTTTTGGAGATTTACAATACCCGCAACTGATTGATGCTACTACGTGAATAGATTTTGTCACAGTAATATTGTAGTCCCTCTTTAACTACCATTGTTATAGACAATTCTTTTGTGGAAAAAATAGAAAAAACATCTAATTTACCTTTCACTATATGTATTCTTGTGCATTTGAGGTAGGGAGAGGGGGGGCGGTTATTGTGCTTAACGCGACTTTCAAAATATTTGAGTTATATCGTGGCGGTCAGATTTATTGGTGGGGGAAACAAGAGTTCCTGGAGAAAACCAACGAGCTACTGCAAGTCACTGAGACACTTTTTCGAACTCACAACTTTAGTGATGATTAGGTACTGATTGCACAGGTAGTTGTAAATCTAATTACCATACGATCACGTCAACGAGGGGTCCTCTAATAATTTGTTTTTGGGTAACTTTCCTATCAAATGTCTTTTCAAACTTTTCCACCATTCTTTTTTATACCATGAAAACGTGATTTTAGTTTCTCCTCGGCTTTTATTAATGTAAAGAAAATAGGTTTTTCTCAATAATTACGAAATAAGAAGTCGGCTATTTGTCACGCGGTGATTTAAATTCTATGCATCTATCATAGTGATTTTTTGTGAGTTGTTCTGCAAGGTTGCTCGCATTGAATGTTTTTAAAGCATAGACACTATTTGTTGTGATATAAATATCTTAATATATTGTCAGGTAATAGTTGTACTTAATACTTATTATTTGATACCAAAACATAAGGTAGGATTTCTCTAGTATAATTAACCTAAATCTAGTTTATTTTCTATCCATGATATTACAAATATTTAAAGGGGCTGGGATTTAATGTCATGCAATACTAACTTCTAGCAACACCTCAAATTGAAAGATTTTCAGACAGATCTCACGTCGGGAGAGGGGGGTATAGTGATTGAAGATGTTCTTGGGGCAGCTCGATACATTCCGGTCTTTCCTTCTGCAAGAAATGTTGTATTATTTAAATGTCCATTGTGGTTGTAATATTTTAAAATATCCGCTGTGGCAATATAACTATTTAAATTATATTGTTGATGTATATACTATGTTACAATGGGTCCATCTTTTCTAAGTATCAATGACAACGTTCTGTTCCATTGTGCAGTAACAGAAACAGTATGGCAATCCTTACAACTGAGGTAATAACCTTTTTCAGTATCAAGGACCTTGACGCTGCGATTGATCGTGTACTATAAAGAAACAAGAAAATCAGTGATGTATGACACTGCTAACATTCTATCTTCAGTCAACTTCAACAACGGTGACCAGTTGCACTGTTAAATAACAGAAAGACTGTGATATATCGTGCTGCGAGCATTCTATCTTCAGTCAACATCAACAACGGTGTCCAGATCCACTGTTAAACAACAGAAACACTGAGATAGCGTGTTGTAAGGATGTTTTCTGCATCACCGTTTTAAGGTACTAACTTTAATAGTTTTACTCTGTAAGCTTAATTGATTAATTGATTCATTTCTTTATTGATTGGTTGAAATATCACATCATCAAGTCCAACAATCGCAAAAATACTAATAAGAACAAACTTTACAAAACACCTTGGAAATCAAACATCGACCGACACAAATTTAAAGAAAAAAAATACAATACCAACATATATTACGATTGGCTTGAACTTCTATAAAATTACATTTTAATTAACCTTTTTTTTTTAAATAAAACTCTATGGATGCAAATATGTTACTGATATAATACTCTTCTAATCGTGTTTATAATTTTAACAGGTTTCGATAACATACCAAAAAAGTGTTTAGACTTTAAATAAGCAATATAGATGTGTACATTTTAAATTTATTTGGCAGAATAATTAATATACATATGTGTCAATCATTTTACTAAACTCTTGTGATATACCTAACAGTTAAAACTGACTTTCAGGTGTTTTATAAATTAGTTGTTTAAACTAGAATCATACCCATAGCGATTTTCTTATTTGATCATGATCATTTGTCTTCTATTTTAATTGACATTTCAGTCCACTCAAAGTGTAAGTAAAACTTACATAAAATATTTACAAGGGATCGTACATCAGACACTGCCTATGTATATATTCTACCATAATTATTAAAGGAAATCAGATTTTGTTTTGTGAATTAAATTACTAAAAAAGAAAATACGTATATAAAACTAAGGTTCTCCTCTCTCAGGCATAGGTAGCATTTGCCGATTTTGCCTATCCTGTGAAAGCAATATGTCTTGCTCCGGACGACTTTTGATTTGATTTGATATTTGATGTTTAACGCCACTTTCTGACCCAGCAATATTTCAGCCATATCATGGCGACCAATTGTAGTGGTGGAGGAAGCTGGAGTATCCGGAGAGAACCACGACCATGAACAAGCAACTGGTAAACATTATCACTTCGACTGCGAGTCAAATGCACCCTTTTTGTAATTTACAAAGCCGGGCACGAACTCACACCGTATTGGTGATAGGCTTGTATGAGTTGTTAGGTAATGCAACTACCTAATTCATTGAGCCACCCGGGCCCCGGAAGACTTTTTAAATTTGTTTGGCTTTCAAATGTTTGGCCTTGATCGCATACTGATGCATGCTATTCCAGAAACGTGTCTTGTGCAATAAATTTGATACATGTATCTACATTTCTATTAATAAAGCGACTATAAGATGCTATATACACGTATATGTCATGTCCTTTTAATTTAATTTTGCTTGGAAGATGTTTTTCTTTAAAAAAATACTTAAATAAAATTAGATGTTTGTCGGACCCTTATGATTTTTAGTTGGAGTTTAAGTAGATTGATTGAGAAAACAAATAATCATCTAATTTCAATTCGATTGATTTAAAAGAAGTATTATTGTATTCTAATATGACTATAGTTTTGTGCTTTACAGAACTCAAGAACACACATATTATGGAAGATCTTAACAAGGTATGTACAGTGACGTAGAGTAAAATGAAGTACGCACAAAGTAATTGGCGCGGGATGGGATGCTAATATAGCCATGGATGTCTACGACTGCAACGGGTCAAAAGATTTTCCTGGTGGGGTCAGGAGCCAGCACCTCACACATTTAAGCGAACTGAAACGTGGAAATTTGCAACAAATTCAAAAACATATAAAACAATCCTTCACACCCCCGTCCCCTTCTGATTTAATCATATCCTTTTAGTACTGTCCTTAGTAACACAATCTTGCACTAACAACTCTTACAGTTTAAATGGGAACACATTGCATTATTGGTTATCATATTACGAAGATTATCGTCATTTTGAAGGAATCCTATCGAAGGAATCATTTGAATTATATGTTATTGTATTGGATGACATTTTCATTCGCGATTTGTGGGAGACATCTAAGATTTTTAAGATGACTTTGATTATTAATGATAATTTATCATCTATTTATCAGTTTTCATGTAGCATACCTTTACTATCATTTGACCATGCTAGCTTTTACTTTGTTTATGCTTAGGATCATAGTGTATAAGGAATTGACGCTGACAAAACTTCAAAGACAGTACTGTAATTTTATTCAAATGCAAGACAAACATATTTTAAACAAGCAGTCAAAAATTGGAGAAACTTAAATGTCTCGAAATATTGTCGATATCTATCGCATATGATCGTCATAAAAATCGTGACATCATATGAAAATGTTCACTATAGGACGTAAACACGATTTTATCACAACATACATGACATGTACGGTTCAATATCGGATCAAATCTAGCAATAGTTTATATCAAAAGTATGCGATATCTTCTATTGTCCATCATATTGTAATAATTAACATGTTGGATTTCAAGAATTCATATGGCAGCTCATCACACTAGAATCCTTAGCTAGGACATGTCTTGTTGATTTGATGTCACACATCAGCCAATGAAGGAACGTGTTATATAATATTTGATTTCTTTTTATCAAGGTTTGACAAATATCTTTTACTTTTATCATTTTACTTCAGGCACTTCTTGTGGCTGTAACAAAGGGGGATGGAAAATTGGTACAGAAGTGTCTTCAGAAAGGTGCTGATATTAACTGTGAAGGTGGTATTATTGTAAGTAGTATGGTATAAATATATACACATAGAATAAATTCTGAGATCATTAACATAAAATATAATTACATGTATATGGAACAGAACATCAAGTGTATGTAAATTCATAGTAAACTGGTAAAAGTCAAGCACACCTCACAATGAACCGGGTATAAAATTACCACATGCTCTTAACAAAATAACTTCATTAAAAGTGAAAGCATAAACAGTGCATGCACTAACTGTCGACAGTAGGTTTAGAAACCAAGGCAAATAACAATGTTTAGGTGATTGCACAAGCTATCTTCTTTTGGAACGGCATGTACAAGCCCAAATAGAAGACAATTTGGAAATGTGTTCAAAAATTTAAAATAGTGGGAACTATGTAATGATTACAAAGGGAACAACATCAAGAACAAATACCTTTCTGCATAGTTTGTAACTGAAGTCCATACTCCTTCACATCCAAATATCTTGTAGCAAGGTAAACATATGGTCCTAATTAAGTAATACATACACTGATATTCTGTTTATTGTATAAAATGCCAATTTTTCAAAATTTTTCCTCCCATTTTAGTACAAAATATTCATCCTTATTTGGATCTTAAAAATAATGTTTTATAATAATAAACTTTCATTTTGAAAAAGAGATGTTTGCTGTTTTTGTGCCGTATGTGCAGCATCTGTTATTCAATGGATATTGATGATTCTAATCTTTCTGTTCATTGTAAAATTCACCTTTATCATGTATCCAGTAGATGTTGTAAGGCTCTTAATCTTTCTAAGAGATCATGACATCAGAATTGATGAAATATCCAAAAATGTCATGCCTTGATCATTTTTGTTTGTTTCAGACTCGCTTAGAAATATCATGGTTGTGTTTTATCAAACAGATGTGAACTAATATAACTCTTATAGTTTCCAAGATAAAAGTGGTCAAAGGGAGTCAAAAACGGATAATTAAACACTCAAACTGATATTTTTTTTCATTTGAAGTTCTTTCATTGAATTCCTGTTCAAGCCTACTTGTTTTAACCATTTTCAGGATATAAAAGGGGTAGAAATTGGACTGACACTCATTATTGTTTATTTTAAGTTTTATTTTGAAAGGGCTTTTTCTTTAAATTCCTTATGAAATTTCCTTCCTGTACTTGTTAATCAGATTTATATTATATATACAATATTCTGAGATTTAAAAAAAATTAATAACAATTGCACATTTTACCTTACACTGTAAATATTTTTAGATAATCAGACTTTGATGATGGTTCTAAATTTGTAGAACTAAATAATGACAAAAGGTTAACACAGGGATTTGAGTATGTTGTTTTGGCATCTCCCAAATAAATTGTTTTCTTCCGGATGAATCAGTCAACTTAAGGTAATGATACACATGGCATGCTTAAATATCAATAGAGACTACATTATACATTTATATATATATTTGCAGATTTGTAATTATCAACTTGCATAGGTAAAGTGAAAGCTCTTTTAGGCTGTCAATTTCTCTGGTAGTCGCTAACCTCGTTGAGATTTGAATTTGACTTCGAAGAACTGGAGATAGTAGAGTAGCTGCCGAACCGTAGCTTTTTATGTTCCTTTTGTTTTGTTTTAAGATATGGCGAAACATAGCTGTGGAACCGTAGCTCTTTATGGTCATTTTGGTTTTTTAAGATATGGGGATCATAGAGCTACGGATTTTCCATATGCAAAAACATGCGGAATTTGCGACCTCGATTGAGTCGCACATTTCAAGGGGTTTCTGACGATCGGACGCCAAGTATGCGTAGGCAAATGTGTATGTATCGTTTCCTCAAATATTTTTCTATCACCCTACCTTATTATTTATGCAATATTATTCATATACTTCTATTTATAACAACAGATATTTGATTACAGCATAATCCCGCCTACTCTGGACGCCATCTGTTCTGTTCTGTTCTGTCTTGTAGGTTCCTCCGTTGTAGTCGGAGCACACCTATATTCATAGGTTATTAGTCACAAGTTGTGGTGGTGGTAACAGCGTTAAAATCTGTTATTTCCTCAAATAAAAAAAATGTAGGATTTGCCACTGCTCTACAGTTGTGTAGATCAAAAGTCGAATTTCTGGTAATTTCCTCGATTTCACTTATTAGATCTAGTTCTTTCTTCACATCTAGATTGAATATATAATTAGTGCAGTCCATAATGCGTAGCATTAATTTTTCCTGTTCTTCTCTTACGGTGTTAAGCAGCTGTTCTATCGAGTGTTCTCTTAATAATTCAAATAATTGATGGAGATAGAATTTCCGTTTTGTTTCAAGTATGGGGCACCTCCGAATAAAATGTTCTCTATCTTCTGGTTTCAGATTGCATAGCTTACAGATCGGGGAAGCTTCATGTTGGTTATATTTTTGTCTATTAGCTTGTAAGGTATAATTCCCAGTTAGTATTTACACTTTCACTGATGTAAAACTACCACATGCTCTTAACAAAATAACTTAATTAAAAGTGAAAGCATAAGCAGTACATATACTAACTGTCGACAGTAGATTTAGAAACCAAGGCAAATAACAATGTTTAGGTGATTGCACAAGCTATCTTTTGGAACGGTATTTTACAATCCCAAATAGAAGACAATATGGAAATGGGGTCAAACATTTAGAATAGTGGGAACTATGTAAAGATTACAAAGGGAATAACGTCATGAACAAATACCTTTCTGTAAAGTTTGTAACTGAAGTCCAAATATCTTGTAACAAGGTGAACATATTGTCATAATTAAGTAATGCATACACTGATATTCTGTTTATTGTAAAAAGTGTCATTTTTTTAATTTTTCCTCCCATCTTAGTACAAAATGTTTATCCTTATTTGGATCTTAAAAATAATGTTTTATAATAATAAAACTTTCATTTCGAAAAAGGTCTAAAGAGAATCCAAATCCTGACATTTTGAATATTTGAAAGGTATATATATAAGATTGTTTTTCCACGCAATTATCAAATTATATGTTTTTCTTAACTCACTCGACACAAAGGATCATGTGAGATATTGTTATCACTTAGCATCCGTAGTCGTGGTTATCTGTCGTTGTCTGGTAAGCTGCAACGCTCTTTCCTGAAACAACTGGGTCCATTTTTTGGAATCATGCTTCATAAGAATGTTCAATGTATGGTTCGGTGGCATCTACAACATTTATGTGTTTTTCCGTTCGGAAATTCACACCAGAAACACGAGGTCTGAAGGTTAAAACAGGGTGTTTACTGTTTTTGTGCCGTATGTGCAGCATCTGTTATTCAATGGATATTGATGATTCTAATCTATCTGTCCATTTTAAAATTCACTTTTATGTAGTACCCAGTAGATGTTGTAAGGCTCTTAATCTTTCTATGGGGTCATGATATCAGAATTGATTAAATACCCAAAAAGTTCATACCTTGATAAGGTTTGTTTTTTTGTTTCAGACTCATTTAGAAATGTCATGGTTGTTTTTATCAAACAGATGTGAACTAACACTTCGGAGTTCGGTAATTTTGTTATTACCCTTATTTATAGTTTCCAAAATAAAAGTGGTCAAATGGAGTCAAAAAGGGATAATTAAGCACTCAAACTGATAGTTTTTTGTTCATTTGAAGTTCTTTCATTGAATTCCTGTTCAAAACTACTTGTTTTAACCATTTTCAGGATATAAAAGGGGTAAACATTGGACCGACACTCATTTCTGTTTATTTCAAGTTTTATTTTGAAAGGGCTTTTTCTTCAAATTCCTTATGGAATTTTCTTCCTGTACTTGTTAATCAGATTTATATTATATATGCAATATTTTGAGATCTCCAAAAAAAATAATGACAATTGCACATTTTACCTTACACTGTAAATATTGTTTAGATAGTCAGACTTTGATTATAGGTCTAAATTTGTAGAACTAAATAATGAGAAAAGGCTATCACAGGGATTTCAGTATGTTGTTTTGGCATGTCCAAAATAAATTGTTTTCTTCCGGGTGAATCAGTGAACTTAAAGGAAAAGGCTATGGTCTTAACAAGTTAGCGTGAAAATTTAAATGACAGTAAATAAAATACATTTGTGCTAATGAATGTTAAAAATAGTATACAGTAAGGTAGAATTTGATGATTGACGTTGCCTGTAGCACCAAATAATGGGGATCGCAATTTTTCAAAACTCTTCAATGTGCAGGAGACAAAAGGCATAATCCATTCTCGGATATATCTTGCCCGTGACGTCGTACAATCGGTATGGTATAAATATATCAGCATTGATCAGGTGCAATTTTATCATTAAAAATTATGTAAATCGTAAAATAACGTCGTATATTTATCTTTTGATATTTACAATATCATTATGGATTCATGTCAAGCATTTTATTGCACTAACGAAAAGGGAAAGTGTGAGAAGAATTTTTTTTGTAATTACCAGTCAGGACTATCATTGTCAACACATCGACCAGTGACCACGAATAACACGGGAAAGTGCGATAGCATTGACGACAAAAAAGAAAAAAGCATGTGTACGCATAAAATAAGTTAAAACTGACAGTTATTTAACCTACGGACAGTCACGTAAAGCATGAAATTATACGTAGATATCCCTCCCAACTACAAATAAACTCATTTTTTTTATGAAAATGTAACATGGGATGGGAATATTAAGAAAAAAATTAGGACGATATACAATTGTAAACATTGTATTGCAGTTGATCTGATATTAAAACATAAACAAAAGGGCACGATGTTGGGAAGAGTAAAAAAAAATTTATTTATTCAACTAACATAATCTGACTGTGTGACGTGACATGAAGAGGTGTCATGGCCGCTTACACTACGACAGGAAATTCCAAATATTCATATTTTTAATTGGGCATATTAATGTTAATAAAGGTGTTTTTTGTTTAATAATTAGTTATTTACAAATAAAAAGTTACAATGTATTGAATTATAACAATTGTTCAACTGACTGGCCTTTTCCTTTAAGGTAATGGTACACATGGCATGCTTAAATATCAGTAGAGACTACATTATACATTTATATATATATTTGCAGATTTGTAATTAATATGAGGCAGGTGCAACCTGAAACGCTCCCACAGAACAGGAATTTTTTTTTTGTTTACAAAATATCAAGCTTAAAAATAACACTACAGCTGAAAACTTTGGATTTCTTGCTGCAGACGCAATCGTAACTGCTCGGCCATTCTCGCTACCCTGCAAATAACCTCGTACGTACATAGTAGAAATTCTTCTGAAATTGTTTGCCGGAAGTTAAGTTAAGCTAAACCGCACAAAAATATAGTCCATGAAAATCCAATATGGAAGACATACTAAGTAAAATCTAATCATGCAAAACTAATTAAAACTTTAATTGAAATATAGAAAATTGTTTAAAATATAAATTTATCAAACTTTTATGTAACTGACATGTGAAAGGTAGTGCGATTTATGCGCTTAATGCATATGAGGTTATGTGTAGGGTAGCGAGAATGGCCGAGTAGCTATGATTGGCTGCAAACGATCAAAATGAATGAGAATGCGCAGTGGCAAATGATTAAAGATTTGGTGTTATTCGCTTTGAGTTCGGGATTTTCCGTTTCATTGTTTCATTATTATTTGAAAAATAAATCGACTAGAGGTGTATTGTTCTGTATTTCTTCTTTTTTCTCGTTGCATCGATCACTTGTTTGCTACTCGCGCATTGTTTATATTGGAGATAGTTTAAGTCACTTGATAGATCTTTTAATTTATTTCCGGTTGGCAGTAGCTTAGGTCACGTGATTTGTCTTTTAATTTATTTCCGATTGGCAGCCATGTTGTTGAACATTTTGAAGTGCATTAGTATGTTCATACTTCTACCATTAACGCTCCATTCGGGAGCGTATAAACTTGCATAGGTAAAGTGAAAGCTCTTTTAGGCTATCAATTTCTCTGGTAGTCGCTAGCGTCGTTGAGATTTGAATTTGACTTCGGAGAACTGGATATACATGCAGAGCAGACAATTTCTTTGGAAGTCAAACTCAGCGACTACGAGATGGGGTAGTCATCCCCCCAATCGACACACTTACATTTGTAAAATGCTATCGGCTAAATTCGTAACAAGCCCCTGTGATTAGACGCACATAAGGGTTTTAGCTGCTCTATACATTCAGAGAAGAAACAAATTACTAAATGGATTTTAGAAGGGTGTAGACTATCATCTTGTCTATTAGATTTTTTTTTCTGAAGAATATGGCAATGGTTCCCAAAATTAATGGTCAAATTGACCAACTCCCGTTGCACAAATTGACATACCTACATTACTCGACGTACGAACGTATTTTTTTCATTTTAAGCATATTTTATTCATAAATAAATGAAATGGATTGGATAGCAATCAATAGCCTATATAAATCCTCTCCATACGAACGTATGGTGATCTTTTATTGATAGTTTTTGATAAAGGCGAGATGCGTGGTTTTATCGTTGTAGTATACAATTCTGAAGTATATATTAGAACATATTGCTGATGAAATACAATTTCCGTTACTCATGTTTAGCAAAACATGATTTATCGGTAGAAATAACTGAGGTGCACTCGTTTTGGTAAGATGAAGCTCGTTATGTCAAGATTTCCCGCCAATTCTTTTACTTATCTCGACTTAAGTTTGTGACCTTGACCATAGCAATTATGTTTATTCATAGATTTTAAAACACCAAAATCAGTCCAAATTTAATTTATTGATTTAGCTTGGAAGGAATATAATTTAATTTTCAAAACTATGATGATTAAATCACATTTCTCTGTCTCCGCAAATAAATTAAAGAATGTTAAAAATATGTTAGCAAAATTAGAAGAGACAGTTTGTCGAATGGAAGGATATCGATGCATCATGGTTTCCAAAGTATATGTTACTTTACAAGGACATACCCCCAGGGGGCAGCTAAATTAACGCAAAATCAAAAAACACGTCCGAATACATCCGATTTGGGAAAAAACACCACACAAGTTAATCACTGTAACTGGCAGGAAGAAAATATGTTCAAGTCGATATCATGATGGCAATATTTTCAAAAACATACACGGTCACCAAAAGAAATCTAACTGATTAGATGTTTTGAACATTTGTTCACGTATTTAACCTTGATGAAAATTAAAAGAAAACAATATTGACTTTCCGTTATAAGTATTTTTTTTTATTTACATCCAAGCTTTAATGAAAATTTGTTCATAATGAGGATTAGAGGACGACCATTTAATATTTAGAGGGTGTCTGTGTTTTTTTTCGAACCAGAAATTTTTATGACCCGAAACAAAAATATTTTTTATATGAAAAATCAGCTAATTTTATTGGATTTTTTCTAAATTTATTTTGAAACTGGAGGGTCATATAAGCTTTGTATCTTTCAGGTCAAGATATTTTTTAAATTTTTCATATACTTTGGGAACATTTTTGTTTAACAAACAAACATACATCACTCCCTACAAGTAAAATGGTCGTTCCTTAAGCAAAAATTACGAAAACAGTAATATTGGGGGGGGGGGGGGGGGGAGGTTTATCAAGAAAGACAAATGTTGTAAATATATACACAAAATTCATGTATTATGGACAATGTTTGGACTTTTGTATTTGACGAATGTGGTTACAGTTCAACGTTGAAATAAAATACATGCATTGGTTTTTATTGCAAATTTCCATGTTCGAATTATCGTCAGCTTCAATCTCCGAACTACACACCAACACCGCCATTCCAAGCAATGCAATCTGGACCCTTTTGAGACACCTCCATCGCCCATTGCCGACCTCGTTACATTTTTAATGCACTGCACTTAAACCATGGGCATAGAAGGACACCCAACCCTTTGGAAAGTGGATGAAAGAAAGGGGGACTATTTTACCCTCTATGGCAAAAAATTAATTATTAACTGAATTGACAGCATAGCAGCAAACAATGTTAAATTACCAAGAGGTTTAAAGCCTTTTTGTTTGTTTGTTTGTTTATTTGTTTGTTGTTTTTGTTTTTGCTTTTCTTTTTTTTTTGCTTGTCAGTTTTGCAAGCTTTTCCCCTTTATGCTCAATCTAAGAGCTCCCCATTTCTCGACTTTGCTACGCCACTGCATATGCAATATGTACAGAAAACATCGAATTTAACGAAATGCAGTCACATTTTTAGAGATTTAAAAAGTAGAAATTTCAAGATTATAATGTCGATTTTTTTTAATTTAAGAATAAGTCCAAAATTTTAGACAGAAACTGACCATTTGATTCTCTGGGATCGGAATATAGACGATTACAAAACTATAATGCAGTAATTGGACCTTATGCTACTTAAATTGTGTGAGCAGGTGTCGTGGCCGTGATCGTATGATAGTTGGATTTACCACTATCTATGTAATCAGTGCCTATCACCACTGATGTGAGTTCGAATCTCGATCAGGGAGAGGTGTACAATATTATTTGACAAAGTTTATCAGTGCCTTGCTACAGGTCGGTAGTTTTCTCCGGTTACTCCGGTTTCCTTAACCAATAAAACTGACAGCCACGATATCAATGAAATATTGTTGAAAGTGGCGTTAGACAGCATCAAACAAACAAACAAACTTGAATTCTGATATATTTTTTTATATGAAAGCAAATTGTTGCATATGTATTTCCCAATGGACATACTCCAGCGATTCCTTTGTTATTTCACATATGCCATTGGTACTTTCTTAATTTGGTCATTCCCAGATAACGGTACCATAAAGTTTAAAAAAAAATGCATTGAATCTAGTTACTTTGTGAAACAGCTGTATTTCCAAACACACGAAAATGCTGTTGAGATGGTGAAAATTCAAACCCTTTAATTATTAATTTTCTATAAATAGGTAAGAGGTGTGTTCGATACGATAGATGAATTACATGTGATTGTTCGAGCTTTTGTCTGCGCGATTTTTATTAAATTTTTAAGCTTGCTTTATTCTTGCAGAAAATATAGTATAAGTAAAAATTTGGAATGTCCTTTAGTTTGTATTGACAAATGATCAATTATATTAACCCAACAATTAATAATATGTGACCCCGTGTGGCATGCACAGCGGAGTTAAGTCGAGTAATGTAGTGCAATGTCATCCTGTGCTACATCCCTAATAAGACTCACTATAGCAAGTGACAACTATGTAGTTTAACCCGACTGGAACCCGATATAGATATAACGGATACGGACGTTGGAGTAGTCTAGGAATCCGCATATCAAGTTTATAAGAAGCGACTGATGCTGTACATTATAGTGGATCAAATAGGTTGAATGTCATCTAAAATGAAGAAAATAAAATGTCAGGCATCTCGTGTGGAGTCTTGTTTTAATCATCTGATTGAACTGAATAAGAAAATGTTAATTTTAACAATGATATCTTACAAAAAAAAAATATTTGGTAATTTTTGGGGAAAAACTGACCCTTCAAGTGACGAATGAGGAATGTCATCTAAAATGAAGAAAATAAAATATCAGACTCATCGTGTAAGTTCTTGTTTTAATCGTGTGATTGAACTGAATCAGAAAATGTTAATTTTAAAAAGATTTGTTACAAACAATGATTTTCAATGTGATGATAACTGATATGTTTATAAAATACTTTTGTAATGTAAAGTTGTGTTAATTGCAAAGATTTGATGACAAGATGTCGGTTATTTATTGAGAAATTGTTATTTTAAATATTGTTTTATATTTATTGTTTTAGGATAGGACACCTTTACACCGGGCAGCATGGGAGGGCCACAAAGATGTGACGGGTGTGCCACTGGAGACAGGGTCTTCACTGTCAAATGTGGAGAAACAGGTAATTAAACCCTCAGTTAAACTAACACAATCAAATATTAAACCATTCAAGTGACGAATGAGGAACGTCATCTAAAATGAAGAAAATAGCATATCAGACCCGTCTTGTTTTAATCGTATGATTGAACTGAATCCGAAAATGTTAATTTAAAAAAGATTTGTTTTAAAAATGATTGTTTATGTGATGATGAGAACTGAATTGTTAATAGAATACTTTTGTAATATAAAGTGGTGTTGTTTGTGCATTTTTGATGACAAAATGTCTGTTATTTACTGAAAGGTTGCTTGTGCTGTTCAAGTGACGAACTAGTCTTTATTCTGAATATTTTCTGCCTTCAACTGTAAAAGCATGGAATGATTTACCACTTCCCACCAGTAATTTGGAATCGCTAAATTCATTTAAATCTCTTATTAACACTAAAAACAATAAAGTTCCAGCCCATTATTATATAGGATGTAGGTTAGGTCAGATATTACATGCGAGACTACGTATGAATTGTAGTGCCTTAAATGCACATATCTTTATTAGAAACCGTGTTGAATCGCCAAATTGTATCTGTGGAATAACTGAAACTGTATCTCATTTCTTATTAGATTGTCCGCGTCACACGACTCTAAGACAACAGCTTTTCCTCTCACTTTTGGACATTCCTGAAACAATTTCACTGAATCTACTTATGTTTGGCTCAGTTAATCTAAATGACGAAGAAAACAAGGCAGTATTTAAATCAGTCCAAACCTTTATCATAAAAAGTAAAAGATTTACACCCCGACATGCTTACATAATATTGTTCACCTTTTCAATCTTATGCAATCTCTTTGTATTATTATTTTGAAGTAAATTGTGTAGCTTTCAACTACATGCTACATACATTTTTTTCTCCCTCAATGTATAAATAATTCTCACAAGTTTTAAAATTTAAATCGGCATGCATATATATTTGTTTGTGATACTTGTATGTTTTTCAAAGGAAACAGAATTAAAAAAAACATTTCCTTGTTTCTGAATCCTATTGTAGAATTGCTATTGTTTTGTTTATATATGTGAGTTATACCAATAAAATATGTTTATACCAATGGGCAATATCATCTATAATGAAGAAAATTGGAATATCAGACACGTCATATAAGGTCTTGTTTTAGTTGTGTGATTGAACTGAATCAGAAAATGTTAATTTTAAAAAGATTTGTTACAAAAAGTTTTTGTTTATGTGATGATGACAACTGAAATGTTTATAGATTACTTTTGTAATATAAAATTGTGTTGTTTGTGAAGATTTGATGACAAAATGTGTGTTATTTTTTGAAAAATTGTCTGTGCTTAAATATTGTTTAATAATGATTGTTTTAGGGCAAGACACCTCTACACCAGGCACCATGGCAGGGCCACAAAGATGTTACAGAGGTGTTACTGGGGGAAGATGCCTCAGTATCCACAGTGGAAAATGAGGTAATTAAACCCTCAGTAAAACTAAGACAATCAAATTTTAAACACTTCAAATGACGAATGAGGAATGTCATCTAATATCAGGTACGTCGTGTAAGGTCTTGTTTTAATCATGTGATTAAACTGAATCAGAAAATGTTAATTTTAAAAGGATTTGTTACAAGAAGGCTTTTGTATGTGATGATAACAACGGAATTGTTTATAAATTACTATTGTAATATAAAGTTGTGTTAATAGTGAAGATGTGATGACACAATGTCTGTTATTGACTGAGAAATTGTTTGTTTAAATAGTGTTTTATATTTATTGTTGTAAGACTGAAAACCTCTACACATGGCAGCATTGGGGGTATCAAAGATGTGGCAGAGGTGTTACTGGAGGAAGGGGCCTCACTGTCCACAGTGGACAAACAGATAATTAATCCCGCAGTAAAACGAAGACAATCCAATATTAAACCCTTCTAGTGACGAATGAGGAATGTCATCTAAAATTAAGAAAATAAAATATCAGACATGCCGTGTAAGGTCTTGCTTTAATCGTGTGATTGAACTGATTCAGAAATTGTTAATTTTAAAAAGATTTGTTGCAAAAAGTGTTTTTTTATGTGATGATGACAACTGAAATGTTTATAAATTACTTTTGTAATATAAAGTTGTGTTGCTTGTGAAGATTTGATGACAACATGTCTGTTATTTACTGAGAAATTATCTGTGCTAAGATATTGTTTTATATTTATTGTTTTAGGGTGAGACACCTCTACACTGGGCAGTACTTAAGGGCCACAAAAATGTGACAAAGGTGTTATTGGAGGCAGGTGCCTCACTGTCCACAGTGGACAAACAGGTAATTAAACCCTCAGTAAAACTAAGACAATCAAATACTAAACTGTTCAAGTGACGAATGAGGAATGTCTTCTAAAATGAAGAAAATTGGAATATCAAACATGTCATGTAAGGTCTTGTTTTATTCGTGTTATAGAACTGAATCATAAAATGTTAATTTTAAAAAGATTTGTTACAAAAAGTGTTCTTTTATGTGATGATGACAACTGAAATGTTTATAAATTACTTTTGTAATATAGAGTTGTGTTGTTTGTGAGGATTTGATGACAACATGTCTGTTATTTACTGAAAAATTATCTGTGCTAAGATATTGTTTTATATTTATTGTTTTAGGGCAAGACACCTCTACATAGGGCAGCATGGAAGGGCCACAAAGATGTGACAGAGGTGTTACTGGAGGCAGGCGCCTCACTATCCACAGTGGACAAACAGGTAATTAAACCCTCAGTAAAACTAAGACAATCAAATATTAAACCCTTCAAGTGACGAATGAGGGATGTTATCTAATAACAGACACGTCATGTAAGGTCTTGTTTTAATCGTGTGATTGAACTGAATCAGAAAATGTTAATTTTAAAAAGATTTGTTACAAAAGTGTTTTTTTATGTGATGATGACAACTGAAATGTTTATTGAATACTTTTGTAATATAAAGTTGTGTTATTTGTGAAGATTTGATGAAAAAATGTGTGTTATTTATTGAAAATTGTTTGTGCTTAAATATTGTTTGATAATGATTGTCTTAGGGTGAGACACCTCAACACCAGGCAGCACGGGAGGGCCACACAGATGTGACAGAGGTATTACTAGAGGCAGGGTCTTCACTGTCCACAGTGAACACAGATGTAATTAATCCCTCAGTAAAACTAAGACAATCAAATATTAAACCGTTCAAGTGACGAATGAGGAATGTCATCTAAAAGGAAGAAAATATAATATCAGACACGTCGTGTAAATTCTTGTTTTAATCGTGTGATTGAACTGAACCTGAAAATGTTAATTTTGAAAACATTTGTTACAAAAAATGATTATTTTATGTGATGATGACAACTGAAAAGCTTATAAAATACTTTTGTAATATAAAGTTGTGTTGTTTGTGAAAGTTTGAAAACAACCTGTATGTTATTTACTGAAAAATGTTTTGTTTAAATATTGTTTTATATTGGTTGTTTTAGGACAAGACACCTCTACACCTGGCAGCATCGAAAGGCCACAAAGATGTGACAGAGGTGTTACTGGAGGCAGGAGCATCACTCTCAACAGTGGACAAACAGGTAATTAAACCCTCAGTAAAACTAAGACAATCAAATATTAAACCGTTCAAGTGACGAATGAGAAATGGCATCTAATATGGAGAAAATAGAATATCAGACATGCGTGTAAAGTCTTTCTTTAATCGTGTGATTGAACTGAATCAGAAAATGTAAATTTTAAAAAGATTTATTGCAAAAAGTGTTTTTTTATGTGATGATGACTACTGAAATGTTTATATATTACTCTTGTAATATAAAGTTGTGTTGTTTGTGAAGATTTGATGACAAAATGTGTGTTATTTATTGAAAAATTGTCTGTGCTTAAATATTGTTTTATAATGATCGTTTTAGGGCATGTCACCTCTACACCTGGCAGCATCAAAAGGCCACAAAGATGTGACAAAGGTGTTATTGAAGGCAGGAGCCTCACCCTCCACAGTGGGCAAACAAGTAATTAAACCCTCAGTAAAACTAAAACAATGAAATATTAAACCGTTCAAGTGACTAATGAGAAATGTCATTTAAAATGGAGAACATAGAATATCAGACACGCCGTGTATGGTCTTTCGTTAATCGAGTGATTGAACTGAATCAAAAAATGTAAATTTTAAATAAAGATTTGTTGCAGAAAGTGTTTTTTTATGTGATGATGACAACTGAAATGTTTATAAATTACTTTTGTAATATAAAGCTGTGTTGTTTGTGAAGATTTGATGACAACATGTCTGTTATTTACTGAGAAATTATCTGTGCTAACATATTGTTTTATATTTATTGTTTTAGGGTGAGACACCTCTACACCTTGCAGCATCGAAAGGCCACAGAGATGTGACAAAGGTTTTACTGGAGGCAGGAGCCTCACTCTCCACAGTGGGCAAAAAGGTAATTAAACCCACAGTAAAACTAAGAAAATCAAATAGTAAACCCTTCAAGTGATGAATGAGGAATGTCATCTAAAATGAAGAAAATAGAATATCAGACACGCCGTGTAAATTCTTGCTTTAATCGTGTGATTGAACTGAATCAGAAAATGTTAATTTTAAAAAGATTTGTTACAAAAAGGGCTTTTTTATGTGATGATGACAACTGAAATGTTTATAGATTACTTTTGTAATATACAAGTGTGTTGTTTGTGAAGATTTGATGACAAAATGTCTGTTATTTACTGAGAAATTATCTGTGCTAAGATATTGTTATAGGGTGAGACACCTCTACACCGGGCAGCAGTGAAGGGCCACAAAGATGTGACAGAGGTGTTACTGGAGGCAGGGGCCTCATTATCCACAGTGGACAAACAGGTAATTAAACCCTCAGTAAGACTGAGACAATCAAATATTAAACTGTTCAAGTGACGAATGGGGAATATCATCTAAAATGAAGAAAATTGGAATATCAGACACGTCATGCAAGGTCTTGTTTTTTTGGTGTGAATGAACTGAATCAGAAAATGTTAATTTTGAAAATATTTGTTACAAAAAGTGTTTTTTTATGTGATGATGACAACTGAAATGTTTATAGATTACTTTTGTAATATAAAATTGTGTTGTTTGTGAAGATTTGATGACACAATGTTTTATATTGACTGAGCAATTGTTTGTTTAAATAGTATTTCATATTTATTGTTTTAGGACTGGACACCTCTACACATGGCAGCATTGGGGGGTAGCAAAGATGTGGCAGAGGTGTTACTGGAGGCAGGGGCCTCATTGTCAACAGTGGACAAACAGGTAATTAATCCCTCAGTAAAACGAAGACAATCAAATATTAAACCCTTCTAGTGACGAATGAGGAATGTCATCTAAAATTAAGAAAATAGAATATCAGACACGTCGTGGAGGGTCTTGCTTTAATCGTGTGATTGAACTGAATAAGAAAATGTTAATTTTAAAAAGATTTGCTACAAAAAGTGTTTTTTTATGTGACGATGACAACTGAATTTTTTATAAATTACTTTTGAAATATAAAGTTGTGTTGTTTGTGAAGATTTGATGACAAAATGTGCGTTATTTATTGAAAAATTGTTTGTGCTTAAATATTGTTTGATAATGATTGTTTTAGGGCAAGACACCTCTACACCATGCAGCATGGCAGGGCCAAAAAGATGTGACAGAGGTGTTACTGGGGGCAGGCGCCTCACTATCCACTGTGGACAAAGAGGTAATTAATCCCTCAGTAAAACTAAGAAAATCAAATATTAATCCCTTCAAGTGACGAATGAGGAATGTCATCTAAAATGAAGAAAATATAATATCAGACACGTCGTGTAAATTCTTGTTTTAATCGTGTGATTGAACTGAACCTGAAAATGTTAATTTTGAAAATATTTGTTACAAAACATGATTATCTTATGTGATGATGACAACTGAAATGCTTATAAAATACTTTTGAAATATAAAGTTGTGTTGTTTGTGAAAGTTTGATGTCAACCTGTCCGTTATTTACTGAAAAATGCTGTGTTTAAATATTGTTTTATATTGATTGTTTTAGGACAAGACACCTCTACACCTGGCAGCATCGAAAGGCCACAAAGATGTGACAGAGGTGTTACTGGAGGCAGGAGCATCACTCTCCACAGTGGACAAACAGGTAATTAAACCCTCAGTAAAATTAAGACAATCAAATATTAAACTGTTCAAGTGACGAATGAGGAATGTCATCTAAAATGAAAAAAAATAGAAGATCAGACATACCGTGTAAGGTTTTGCCTTAATCATGTGATTGAACTGAATCAGAAAATGTTAATTTTAAAAAGAATTGTTACAAAGTGTTTTTTTTATGTGATGATGACAACTGAAATGTTTATTCAATACTTTTGTAATATAAAGTTGTGTTGTTTGTGAAGATTTGATGACAACATGTCTGTTATTTACTGAGACATTATCTGTGCTAAGATATTGTTTAATATTTATTGTTTTAGGGTGAGACACCTCTACACTGGGCAGCACTTAAGGGCCACAAATATGTGACAGAGGTGTTACTGGAGGCAGGTGCCTTACTGTCCACAGTGAACAAACAGGTAATTAAACCCTCAGTAAAACTAAGACAATCAAATATTAAACTGTTCAAGTGACGAATGGGGAATGTCAATTAAAATGAAGACAATTGGAATATCAGACATGTCATGTAATGTCTTGTGTTATTCGTGTGATTGAACTGAATCAGAAAATGTTAATTTTAAAAAGATTTGTTACAAAAAGTGTTTTTTTATGTGATGATGACAACTGAAATGTTTATAGATTACTTTTGTAATATAGAGTTGTGTTGTTTGTGAAGATTTGATAAGAACATGTTTGTTATTTACTGAGAAATTATCTGTGCTAAGATATTGCTTGATATTTATTGTTTTAGGGTGAGACACCTCTGCACAGGGCAGCATGGAAGGGCCACAAAGGTGTGACAGAGGTGTTACTGGAAGCAGGCGCCTCACTATCCTCAGTGGACAAAGAGGTAAATAAACCCTCAGTAAAACTAAGACAATCAAATATTAAACCCTTCAAGTGACGAATGAGGAATGTCATCTAATATCAGACACGTCGTGTGAGGTTTTGTATTAATCGTGTGATTGAACTGAATCAGAAAATGTAAATTTTAAAAGATTTGTTACAAAAAGGCTTTTTTATGTGATGATGACAACTGAAATGTTTGTATAATACTTTTGTAATATAAAGTTGTGTTAATGGTGAAGATGTGATGACACAATGTCTGTTATTGACTGAGAAATTGTTTGTTTAAATAGTGTTTTATATTTATTGTTCTAAGACTGAACACCTCTACACATGGCAGCATCGGGGGTAGCAAAGATGTGGCAGAAGTGTTACTGGAGGAAGGGGCCTCATTGTCCACAGTTGACAAACAGATAATTAATCCCGCAGTAAAACGAAGATAATCCAATATTAAACCCTTCTAGTGATGAATGAGGAATGTCATCTAAAATTAAGAAAATAAAATATCAGACACGCCGTGTAAGGTTTTGCTTTAATCGTGTGATTGAACTGAATCAGAAATTGTTAATTTTAAAAAGATTTGTTGCAAAAAGTGTTATTTTATGTGATGATGACAACTGAAATGTTTATAGATTACTTTTGTAATATAAAGGTGTGTTTTTTGTGAAGATTTGATGACAACATGTCTGTTATTTACTGAGAAATTATCTGTGCTAAGATATTGTTTAATATTGATTGTTTTAGGACAAGACACCTCTACACCTTGCAGCGTCGAAAGGCCACATAGATGTGACAAAGGTTTTACTGGAGGCAGGAGCCTCACTCTCCACAGTGGACAAACAGGTAATTAAACCCTCAGTAAAACTAAGACAATCAAATATTAAACTGTTCAAGTGACGAATGGAGAATGTCATCTAAAATGAAGAAAATTGGAATATCAGACATGTCATGTAAGGTTTTGTTTTATTCGTGTGATTGAACTGAATCAGAAAATGTTAATTTTAAAAAGATTTGTTACAAAAAGTGTTTTTTTATGTGATGATGACAACTGAAATGTTTATAAATTACTTTTGTAATATAGATTTGTGTTGTTTGTGAAGATTTGATGACAACATGTTTGTTATTTACTGAGAAATTATCTGTGCTAAGATATTGTTTGATATTTGTTGTTTTAGGGTGAGACACCTCTACACAGGGCAGCATGGATGGGCCACAAAGATGTGGCAGAGGTGTTACTGGAAGCAGGCGCCTCACTATCCACAGTGGACAAAGAGGTAAATAAACCCTCAGTAAAACTAAGACAATCAAATATTAAACCCTTCAAGTGACGAATGAGGAATGTCATCTAATATCAGGCACGTCGTGTAAGGTTTTGTTTTAATCGTGTGATTGAATTGAATCAGAAAATGTTAATTTTAAAAGGATTTGTTACAGAAAGGCCTTTTTATGTGATGATGGCAACTGAAATGTTTGTATAATACTTTTGTAATATAAAGTTGTGTTAATAGTGAAGATGTGATGACACAATGTCTGTTATTGACTGAGAAATTGTTTGTTTAAATAGTGTTTAATATTTATTGTGTTAAGACTGAACACCTCTACACATGACAGCATTGGGGATATCAAAGATGTGGCAGAGGTGTTACTGGAGAAAGGGGCCTCATTGTCCACAGTGGACAAACAGATAATTAATCCCGCAGTAAAACGAAGACAATCAAATACTAAACCTTTCTAGTGACAAATGAGGAATGTCATCTAAAATTAAGAAAATAGCATATCAGACACGTCATGGAAGGTCTTTAGTTAATCGTGTGATTGAACTGTATCAGAAAATGTAAATTTTAAAAATGATTTGTTACAAAAAGTGTTTTTTTATGTGATGAAATTGTTATTTTAAATATTGTTTTATATTTATTGTTTTAGGACAAGACACCTCTACACGTGGCAGCATCGAATGGCCACAAAGATGTGACAGAGGTGTTACTGGAGGCAGGAGCATCACTCTCCACAGTGGACAAACAGGTAATTAAACTCTCAGTAAAACTAAGACAATCAAATGTTAAACCGTTCAAGCGACGAATGAGGAATGTCATCTAAAATGAAGAAAATATAATATCAGACATGCCGTGTAAGGTCTTGCTTTAATCATGTGATTGAACTGAATCAGAAAATGCTAATTTTCAAAAGAACTGTTACAAAAAGTGTTTATTTATGTGATGATGACAACTGAAATATTTATTCAATACTTTGTAATATAAAGTTGTGTTGTTTGTGAAGATTTGATGACAACATGTCTGTTATTTACTGAGAAATTATCTGTGCTAAGATATTGTTTTATATTTATTGTTTTAGGGTGAGACACCTCTTCACTGGGCAGCACTTAAGGGCCACAAAGATGTGACAGAGGTGTTACTGGAGGCAGGTGCCCCACTGTCCACAATGGACAAACAGGTAACTAAACCCTCAGTAAAACTAAGACAATCAAATATCGAACTGTTCAAGTGACGAATGGGGAATGTCATCTAATATCAGACACGTCGTGTAAGGTTTTGTTTTAATCGTGTGATTTACCCGAATCAGAAAATGTTAATTTTAAAAGGATTTGTAATAAAAAGGCATTTTTATGTGATGATGACAAATGAATTGTTTATAAAATACTTTTGTAATATAAAGTTGTGTTAATTGTGAAGATGTGATGACACAATGTCTGTTATTGACTGAGAAATTGTTTGTTTAAATAGTGTTTTATATTTATTGTTTGAGGACCTGACACCTTTACACATGGCAGGATTGGGGGGTATCAAAGATGTGGCAGAGGTGTTACTGGAGGCAGGTGCCTCACTGTCCACAGTGGTTAAAGAGGTAATTAATCCCTCAGTAAAACGAAGACAATCAAATACTAAACCTTTCTAGTGACAAATGAGGAATGTCATCTAAAATTAAGAAAATAGCATATCAGACACGTCATGGAAGGTCTTTATTTAATCAGGTGATTGAACTGTATCAGAAAATGTAAATTTTAAAAAAGATTTGTTACAAAAGTGTGTTTTTATGTGATGAAATTGTTATTTTAAATATTTTTTTATATTTATTGCATTAGGACAAGACACCTCTACACCTGGCAGCATCGAATGGCCACAAAGATGTGACAGAGGTGTTACTGGAGGCAGGAGCATCACTCTCCACAGTGGACAAACAGGTAATTAAACTCTCAGTAAAACTAAGACAATCAAATGTTAAATCGTTCAAGCGACGAATGATGAATGTCATCTAAAATGAAGAAAATATAATATCAGACATGCCGTGTAAGGTCTTGCTTTAATCATGTGATTGAACTGAATCAGAAAATGCTAATTTTCAAAAGAATTGTTACAAAAAGTGTTTATTTATGTGATGATGACAACTGAAATATTTATTCAATACTTTTGTAATATAAAGTTGTGTTGTTTGTGAAGATTTGATGACAACATGTCTGTTATTTACTGAGAAATTATCTGTGCTAAGATATTGTTTTATATTTATTGTTTTAGGGTGAGACATCTCTACACCTTGCAGCATCGAAAGGCCACAGAGATGTGACAAAGGTTTTACTGGAGGCAGGAGCCTCACTCTCCACAGTGGGCAAACAGGTAATTAAACCCTCAGTAAAACTAAGACAATCAAATATTAAACTGTTCAAGTGATGAATGAGGAATGTCATCTAAAATGAAGAAAATAGAATATCAGACGCGCCGTGTAAGGTCTTGCTTTAATCGTGTGATTGAACTGAATCAGAAAATGTTAATTTTAAAAAGATTTGTTACAAAAAGTGTTTTTTTATGTGATGATGACAACTGAAATGTTTATAAATTACTTTTATAATATAATGTTGTGTTGTTTGTGAAGATTTGATGACAACATGTCTGTTATTTACTGAGAAATTATCTGTGCTAAGATATTGTTTTATATTTATTGTTTTAGGGTGAGACACCTCTACACCGGGCAGCATGGAAGGGCCACAAAGATGTGACAGAGGTGTTACTGGAGGCAGGGGCCTCACTATCCACAGTGGACAAACAGGTAATTAAACCCTCGGTAAAACTAAGGCAATCAAATATTAAACCCTTCAAGTGACGAATGAGGAATGTCATCTAAAATGAAGAAAATTGGAATATCAGACACGTCGTACAAGGTTTTGTTTTAATCGTGTGATTGAACTGAATCAGAAAATGTTAATTTTAAAAAGAATTGCTATAAAAAGTGTTTTTTATGTGATGATGACAACTGAAATGTTTATAGATTACTTTGTAATATAAAGTTGTGTTGTTTGTTTAGATTTGATGACAAAATGTGTGTTAATTGTTGAAAAATTGTTTGTGCTTAAATATTGTTTGAACATGATTGTTTCAGGGCAAGACACCTCTACACAAGGCAGCATGGCAGGGCCACACAGATGTGACAGAGGTGTTACTGGGGGCAGGCGCCTCACTATCCACAGTGGATAAACAGGTAATTAAACCCTCAGTAAAACTAAGACAATCAAATATTAAACCCTTCAAGTGACGAATAAGGAATGTCATCTAAAATGAAGAAAATAGAAGATCAGACATGCCGTGTAAGGCCGTGCTTTAATCGTGTGATTGAACTGAATAAGAAAATGTTAATTTTAAAAACATTTGCTACAAAAAGTGCTTTTTTATGTGATGATGACAACTGAAATGTTTATAAATTACTTTTATAATATAAAGTAGTGTTTCTTGTGAAGATTTGATGACAAGATGTCTGTTATTTACTAAGAAATTTTCTGTGCTAAGATATTGTTTTATATTTATTGTTTTAGGGTGAGACACCTCTACACCGGGCAGCATGGAAGGGCCACAAAGATGTGACAGAGGTGTTACTGGAGGCAGGCGCCTCACTGTCCACAGTGGACAAACAGGTAATTAAACCCTCAGTAAAACTAAGGCAATCAAATATTAAACACTTCAAGTGACGAATCAGGAATGTCATCTAAAATGAAGAAAATTGGAATATCAGACACGTCGTATAAGGTTTTGTTTTAATCGTGTGATTGAACTGAATCAGAAAATGTTAATTTTTAAAAGAATTGTTACAAAAAGTGTTTTTTTATGTGATGATGACAACTAAAATGTTTATTCAATACTTTTGTAATATAAAGTTGTGTTGTTTGTGAAGATTTGATGACAACATGTCTGTTATTTACTGAGAAATTATCTGTGCTAAGATATTGTTTTATATTTATTGTTTTAGGGTGAGACACCTCTACACCTGGCAGTATCGAAAGGCCACAAAGATGTGACAAAGGTGTTACTGGAGGCAGGAGCCTCACTCTCCACAGTGGGCAAACATGTAATTAAACCATCAGTAAAACTAAGACAATCAAATATTAAACCGTTCAAGTGATGAATGAGGAATGTCATCTAAAATAAAGAAAATAGAATATCAGACACGCCTGTAAGGTCTTGCTTTAATCGTGTGATTGAACTGAATCAGAAAATGTTAATATTAAAAAGATTTGTTGCAAAAAGTGTTTTTTTATGTGATGATGACAACTGAAATGTTTATATATTACTTTTGTAATATAAAGTTGTGTTGTTTGTGAAGATTTGATGACAAAATGTGTGTTATTTATTGACAAATTGTTTTTACTTAAACATTGTTTGATATTGATTGTTTTAGGGTGAGACACCTCTACACAAGGCAGCAGATATGGGTCACAAAGATGTGACAGAGGTGTTGTTGGAGGCAGGGGCCTCACTATCCACAGTGGACAAACAGGTAATTAAACCCTCAGTAAAACTAAGACAATCAAATATTAAACCCTTCAAGTGACGAATGAGGAATGTCATCTAAGCTGAAGAAAATTGGAATATCATCTAAGCTGAAGAAAATTGGAATACCAGACACGTCGTGTAAGGTTTTGTTTTAATCGTGTGATTGAACTGAATCAGAAAATGTTAATCTTAAAAAAAATTGCCACAAAAGTGTTATTTCATGTGATGATGACAACTGAAATGTTTATAAATTACTTTTGTAATATAAAGTTGTGTTGTTTGTGAAGATTTGATGACAACCATTTCTGTTATTTACTGAGAAATTATCTGTGCTAAGATATTGTTTTATATTTAATGTTTTAGGGTGAGACACCTCTACACAGGGCAGCATGGAAGGGTCACAAAGATGTGACAGAGGTGTTACTGGAGGCAGGGGCCTCACTATCCACACTGGACAAACATGTAATTAAACCCTCAGTCAAACTAAGACAATCAAATATTAAACCCTTCAAGTGAGGAATGAGGAATGTCATCTAAAATGAAGAAAATTGGAATATTAGACACGTCGTGTAAGGTCTTGTGATTGAACTCAATAAGAAAATGTTAATTTTGAAAATATTTGTTACAAAAAATGATTATTTTATGTAGGGATGTCAAATCGATTAAAACCTTATAACCGGTTACTCGGTCAGGTTTTCGATCGAGTACCCTTTTACTCGGTAAACAATTAAAAAGTTCGGTTTAAAAAAGGTACAGCTGGGTTCAATGACACTTCTGTTTTCGTCCTTTCTTTTCATTATTTCAAAGTTTTATATTTCAACTATAATTGTAAAGATTCAGTTGAATGATATAGAATTTAAAAATATAAATTTATTATTTACAACACAGTACAAATTATGTACATACCAGGTTATGTCATGTCACATTCATGATTGTTATTCGGTCATTGTAGTACAGAGGTTTTGCTAAGGAAAATAATTTGGTCGATGCAAGACGATGACAGTCTGTTGCCAAGCTTCGTAACAATCAAACCTGCCGCCGAGAAGATTCTTTCCGACGGAAAAGATGTTGACGGAACAGCTAAATATCGGCGCGCAAGAACCGAGAGTCTTGAATATTTATCGGAATTATCTTTTCACCACGCAAGAGAATCAGTTACTGGCATTTGACAGTTTTCGAGTCATTACATTGTTTGAAAAACTTCCAAACTTTAGATGTAGGAGGTGGCATTTTCATAGCTCTATCTCTCGAAATTCAATACAAACACATTTTTAATAGTTCAATACTCTAAATCTGAATTGTGTTCATACCAGTTTAATCACTTTGTTTGGTTAATATTGTTAAACCTACAAGCTAGTGTTTTGCCGGGAAATAAACAGATCAGAGATAAATTACCATTTAATTGACCAATAATTGTTATGCAAACATATGCCAAGCGCTGGATTATGTGTACGATTTCTATTATATCTAAACATTAATTATTTATTGTCCGGAAAATTTTATCATTATTTTCATAAAAAAAGTTTTCCGAGTAACCGATAACCGATTTTGGTATTCGATAATCGGATGTTCGAGCGAGTACCAGGTTAACCGGGTATTCGATGCCATCCCTAATTTTATGTGATGATGACAACTGAAATGCTAATAAAATACTTTTGTAATTTAAAGTTATGTTGTCTGTGAAGATTTTATGACAACATGTCTGTTATTTACTGAGAAATTATCTGTGCTAAGATATTGTTTAATATTTATTGTTTTAGGGTGAGACACCTCTACACTGGGCAGTAGAGATGGGCCACAAAGATGTGACAAAGGTGTTACTGGAGGCAGGAGCCTCACTCTCCACAGTGGGCAAACAGGTAATTAAACGCCCAGTAAAACTAAGACAATCAAATATTAAACCGTTCAAGTGATGAATGAGGAATGTCATCTAAAATGAAGAAAACAGAATATCAGACACGCCGTGTTAGGTCTTGCTTTAATCGTGTGATTGAACTGAATCAGAAAATGTTAATTTTAAAAAGAATTGTTACAAAAAGTGTTTTTTATGTGATGATGACAACTGAAATGTTTATAATTTACTTTTGTAATATAAAGTTGTGTTGTTTGTGAAGATTTGGTGACAACATGTCTGTTATTTACTGAGAAATTATTTGTGCTAAGATATTGTTTTATATTTATTGTTTTAGGGTGAGACACCTCTACACTGGGCAGCAGAGATGGGCTACACAGATGTGACAGAGGTGTTATTGGAGGCAGGGGCCTCACTATCCGCAGTGGACAAACAGGTAATTAAACCCTCAGTAAAACTAAGACAATCAAATATTAAACTGTTCAAGTGATGAATGAGGAATGTCATCTAAAATGAAGAAAATTGGAATATCAGACGCGTAGTGTAATGTTTTGTTTTAATCGTGTGATTGAACTGAATCATAAAATGTTAATCTTAAAAATATTTGTTACAAAAAATGTTTTTTTATGTGATGATGACAACTGAAATGTTTATTAATTACTTTTGTAATATAAAGTTGTGTTATTTGTGAAAATTTGATGACAACCATTTCTGTTATTTACTGAGAAATTATCTGTGTTAAGATATTGTTTTATATTTATTGTTTTAGGGTGAGACACCTCTACACTGGGCAGCAAGAAAGGGCAACAGCGATGTGACAAAGGTGTTACTGGAGGCAGGAGCCTCACTCTCCACAGTGGGCAAAGATGTAATTAAACCCTCAGTAAAACTAAGACAATTAAATATTAAACCCTTCAAGTGATGAATTAGGAATGTCATCTAAAATGAAACAAATAGAATATCAGACACGCCGTGTAAAGTCTTGCTTTAATCGTGTGATTGAACTGAATCAGAAAATGTTAATTTTAAAAAGGTTTGTTGCAAAAAGTGTTTTTTTATGTGATGATGACAACTGAAATGTTTATAAATTACTTTTGTAATATAAAGTTGTGCTGTTTCTGAAGATTTGATGACAACATGTCTGTTATTTACTGAGAAAGTATCTATGATAAGATATTGTTTTATATTTATTGTTTTAGGGTGAGACACCTCTACACCTAGCAGCAGGGAAGGGCCACAGAGATGTGACAGAGGTGTTACTGGAGGCAGGAGCCTCACTCACCACAGTGGGCAAACATGTAAGTAAACCCTCAGTAAAACTAAAACAATCAAATATTAAACCGTTCAAGTGATGAATGGGGAATGTCATCTAAAATGAAGAAAATAGAATATCAGACACGCCGTGTTAGGTCTGGCTTTAATCATGTGATTGAACTGAATCAGAAAATGTTAATTCTAAAAAGATTTGTTACAAAAAGTATTTTTTATGTGATGATGACAACTGAAATGTTTAAAAATTACTTTGTAATATAAAGTTGTGTTATTTGTGAAGATTTGATGACAACATGTCTGTTATTTACTGAGAAATTATCTGTGCTAAGATATTGTTTTACATTTATTGTTTTAGGGTGAGACACCTCTACATTGGGCAGCAGAGATGGGCCACAACGATGTGACAGAGCTGTTATTGGAGGCAGGGGCCTCACTATCCACAGTGGACAAACAGGTAGTTAATCCCTCAGTAAAACTAAGACAATCAAATATTAAACCCTTCAAGTGACGAATGAGGAATGTCATCTAAAATGAAGAAAGTTGGAATATCAAACACGTAGTGTGAGGTTTTGTTTTAATCGTGTGATTGAACTGAGTCAGAAAATGTTAAACTTAAAAAGATTTGTTACAAAAAGCGTTTTTTCATGTGATGATGACAACTGAAATGTTCATAAATTACTTTTGTAATCTAAAGTTGTGTTGTTTGTGAAGATTTGATGACAACCATTTCTGTTATTTACTGGGAAATTATCTGTGCTAAGATATTGTTTTATATTTATTGTTTTAGGGTGAGACACCTCTACACGTGGCAGCATGGATGGGCCACAAAGATGTGACAGAGGTGTTACTGGAGGCAGGAGCCTCACTCTCCACAGTGGGCAAACAGGTAATTAAACACTCAGTAAAACTAAGACAATCAAATATTAAAACGTTCAAGTGATGAATGAGGAATGTCATCTAAAATGAAGAAAATTGGAATATCAGACACGTCGTGTAAGGTTTTAATCGTGTGATTGAACTGAACCAGAAAATGTTAATTTTGAAAATATTTGTTACAAAAAATGATTATTTTATGTGATGATGACAACTGAGATGCTTATAAAATACTTTTGTAATATAAAGTTGTGTTGTTTGCGAAGTTTTGATGACAACATGTCTGTTATTTACTGAGATATTATCTGTGCTTAAATATTGTTTTATATTTATTGTTTTAGGATGAGACACCTCTACACTGGGCAGTACTTAAGGGCCACAAAGATGTGACAGAGGTGTTACTTGAGGCAGGAGCCTCACTATCCACAGTGGACAAACAGGTAATTAAGCACTCAGTAAAACTAAGTCAACCAAATAGTAAACCCTTCAAGTGAGGAATGAGGAATGTCATCTTAAATGAAGAAAATTGGAATATCAGACACGTCGTGTAAGGTCTTGTTTTAATCTTGTGATTGAACTGAATCAGAAAATGTTAATTTTGAAAATATTTGTTACAAAAAATGATTATTTTATGTGATGATGACAACTGAAATTCTTATATAATACTTTTGTAATATAAAGTTGTGTTGTTTGTGAAGATTTGATGACAACATGTCTGTTATTTACTGAGAAATTATCTGTGCTAAGATATTGTTTTATATTTATTGTTTTAGGGTGAGACACCTCTACACTGGGCAGCAAGGAAGGGCTACAAAGATGTGACAGATGTGCTACTGGAGGCAGGAGCCTCACTATCCACAGTGGATAAACAGGTAACTAAACCCTCAGTAAAACTAAGAATATCAAACATTAAACCGTTCAAGTGATGAATGAGTAATGTCATCTAAAATGAAGAAAATTGGAATATCAGACACGCCGTGTACGGTCTTGCTTTAATCGTGTGATTGAACTGAATCAGAAAATGTTAATTTTAAAAGATTTGTTACAAAAAATTTTTTTTATGTGATGATGACCACTGAATTGTTTAAAAAATACTTTGTAATATAAAGTTGTGTTAATTGTGAAGATGTGATGACACAATGTCTGTTATTGACAGAGAAATTGTTTGTTTAAATAGTGTTTTATATTTATTGTTTTAGGAAAGGACACCTCTACACATGGCAGCATTGGGGGGTAGCAAAGATGTGGCAGAGGTGTTACTGGAGGCAGGGGCCTCATTGTCCAAAGTGGACACACAGGTAATTAATGCCTCCGTAAAACTAAGACAATCAAATATTAAACCCTTTTAGTGACAAATGAGGAATCTCATCTAAAATGAAGAAAATAACATATCAGACACGTTCGGTAAGATCTTGTATTAATCGTGTGATTGAACTGAATCAGAAAGTATTAATTTTGAAAATATTTGTTACAAAAAATTATTAATTTATGTGATGATGACAACTGAAATGCTAATACAATACTTTTGTAATATAAAGTTATGATGTTTGTGAAAATTTGATTACAAACATGTTTGTTATTTACTGAGAAATTATCTGTGCTAAGATATTGTTTAATATTTATTGTTTTAGGGTGAGACACCTCTGCACTGGGCAGCAAGGAAGGGCCACAAAGATGTGACAGAGGTGCTACTGGAGGCAGGAGCCTCACTCTCCACAGTGGGAAAACAGGTAATTAAACACGCAGTAATTCTAAGACAATCAAACATTAAACCCTTCAAGTGAGGAATGAAGAATGTCATCTAAAATGAAGAAAATTGGAATAGCAGACACGTAGTGTAAGGTCTTGCTTTAATCGTGTGATTGAACTGAACCAGAAAATGTTAATTTTGAAAATATTTGTTACAAAAAATGATTATTGTATGTGATGATGACAACTGAAATGCTTATAAATTACTTTTGTAATATACAGTTGTGTTGTTTGTGAAGATTTGATGACAAAATGATCTGTGCTAAGATAATGTTTTATATTCATTGTCTTAGGGTGAGACACCGCTACACTGGGCAGCACTTAAGGGCCACAAAGATGTGACAGAGGTGTTACTGGAGGCAGGGGCCTCACTATCCACATTGGACAAACAGGTAATGAAGCCCTCAGTAAAACTAAGACAATCAAATATTAAACCGTTCAAGTGACGAATGAGGAATGTCATCTAAAATGAAGAAAATAGATTATCAAACACGTCGTGTAGGGCCTAGTTTTATTTGTGTGTTTTGACTGAATCAGAAAATGTTAATTTTAAAAAGATTTGTTACAACGAATGATGTTTTATGTGAGGATGTCAATTGAATTGTATATAAAATACTTTTGTAATATAGAGTTTTGTTGTTTGTGAAGATTTGACCACACAATATATGTTATTTACCGAGAAATTGTTCCGTTTTTTTCTCATGTCAGGGTCTAGAAAACGAATGTTGCATATCTTCCAAAATGGAAAATAACTAAATATCAGATACGTTATGTAGGGTTTTGTCGGTTTAATCGTGAGAGTTAATTGAATAAAAAAAAACAATGTTAATTAAGATCCGCAAAAGGATTGTTTTCATCTCGTGGTTAAGAAAATTTATGTATATCTTCAACAAAACAATGGACCAAAGGGTACTGTCCACACATTGAATTTATCATCATCAGAGTTGTCTATAATCTATTAATATTTCAATCTATTACTCACAAACCATTGTCTCAATTGGAATTAAGCTGAACATAGTCCTCAACATTTTTGTTGATTCATTACTAGCGACAATTATGCTTTCTGGGTACACTTGCTCAAGCGTATCGTTAAAGTTAACGATGATTAAGGCTGTGATCAGTGAATGATTTCATTAAATTGTATTGTTAAAAGAAATTAACGTCAATATTAACTAACGCTGTGTAAAATACAACACTGATACCAAAACCAAATGGACAGATCGATTAATTTACTACTGTAGAGAGCATCTTTATAAGTGAACGAATTACAAGCTATTGAATATAAAGTGTTTCTAGTTGAGAAACCTAACTGTATCCAATGAATATAATAATTCATACATGTTTAATCATGAGTTTTTTTCAATTGTTCAAGCACTGTAATAAGATACATACCCCCCCCCCCCCCAAAAAAAAATATATATATATATATAAGCATACAATTAGGGTTATGGTGTATAAAGTCACTTTCCACAATATGTCAGTTATATCGTGGCAATCATGATTAGGGTAGAGGAAACAGTAGTACCTGGAGAAAATCACTGATCTGCCGCAAGTCACTGACAAACTCTATCACACGATCATACTGTTGTATTGAGTACAAAACATCATGTATTGGATTCACACGAAAACATTCTAACAAAGGACTATATGAGAAAATGAGAAAAAAAATCAAAAACAAGAAATATGGTTAGATGGAATATTCCTGTCGTGGTTCTTTACAAGGTGTGTGCGTATTTTTTTTATCGGAACTCAAAGGTGGTCTTCACAACATGGCATTGCTTTAACATACATGTAACAACCTATGGGAAAATCAAACAATAACATTTTATCTGAAATAATAAATTTAATTAAACCAAAGTTGGGCATGCCTATATAATCATGGGATGGTTCTGTTCAATAACATATGTGTGTGCCGATCGGATATTAAAGATGGATGCCACCACAGCACACATTTATAATGTGACCCACTGAGGAAATGTTTTTTTTTTAAATTATTCTTATATCTGAGACCACTAATCCATTGCACTAAAATATTTGTGCTTTATAAAATTCAATTTTTTTGGGTCAATCAGAGACCCAAAATGACCACCACACGATTCCAAAGGACACTTCTGAAAATTTTAGTGAGTCTCAACTGAACATCTTGAGTCCAGGGCTCATCTAGGTGAGTAGCAAGCATCTCTGCATATGTGGAAAATATTTTTATAGGATTGGAAAACAAATGTTGTGATCATAATATGTTATATTATTGTCGTCCATCTGTAAAAGGAAAAGTTTCTATGTGACGGTTGTTCTAGTTGACGGAAATTTGAACACAATAAAGATAGGTATTGATTTGGGGTATTGTAACTTGATCCCTTTCAACAACAGGCCTTAAGGTGCAAAAAGGGACTTCACTTAGTTATTTGTACATGGAGAGTTTATTTTTCATAAGATTTTGGTTTGTTTTTTAAGGAAGTCCTTCTGAAAACCACTTTAAGAAAATATACAGTGTTATTATCAAACTATTACAATTTTTTAAAGGGGCACAGAAAGGGAATATTTCAATATTTGCGTATTTGGAAGTTATATAGAATTTTTCTTTTTCTTCCAATTTTGATGGCTTTGATCACTTGGCATCTGTTAACTTTTTTCATTTTAATCTTCCCCTCTGAAACACCTCAGCCAAATGAACCGAAACTTGGTAAGAATCATCTATGGAAGGTCTTCTATAATGACTGCACTTTTCGTCCCGATCTGTTAACAAACATGGCAGACACAGGCAATTATTGTTTCTGATTGGTTGAATTCTAAAAAAATGTTACTGAATTGACAAAAGGCACATTTTTAATTTCCATGCTCAATTTTCCGTCACCAGCTGTTTTGAGATTTTTCCACACTGATTTTCTTTACCACCATGCCCAGGTGAAGATAGAATGGAGCTCTTTTATTCCTTTAAATTCCTCTCATGTTCTTCTTTTTTATTCATTTGCCAATAAACTGTAATTATTATTCATATTTCTACACTAAACATCAACTGTAAAGATAAAACAGACATTTTATCAAATACAAGTTCCTAAGTTCTTGTTTGTGTATTTACAGGGACATACTCCATATGACCTGGCAAACAGAGACATTAAGCAACTCATTAAGGTAAGCTTCATTGTATTTTTCAGAAATTCCCATTTTAATCACTTGGCGTTTGTTGTTCAGCGTCTGTCCCTCCGTAAACCTTTTTGAATAATTTTCTCTCCTGAAACAACTGCTAATTTGAAAACACCTGGCATGAGGTGTCCTTAGAGTATATTTGATGTAATTTCAAAATTATATCTGCATATCTGACTAACCAGCCAACATGTCCGCTGTTACAACAATTATACCATATCAGTAAAATACATATACAGAGCATACCAAACCACAATTTGTAAGCACGCAGCATTACGGAGTAAGAGCAAAGACTTAGCTGGCTCGGAATCATTATAATGTGTCCGAGTGGGGCGACATGTCTATCCACGGACTGTTGTTTCAGTGAGCTAGCACTATAAAAATCCAACTCGGCGTGTTGGTCTAGAACAAAGCTGATCTCATCACCATCTCATTGAAAATTAACTTGTTCTCGCCATGATATAGCTGAACATTGCTGAGTTGGCGTTAAACAACAATCATTCACTCACCCATTCACTCATACGACCATGACAGCCACCATAGGTAGAAGTAAATCTTACTATGATACAATCATGACCATGACAGCCACCATAGATGGCAATAAACACTACTATGATACAATCACGACCATGACATCTACCATAGATAGAAGTGAATGGCACTACCATACAATCATGACAGCTACCATAGGTAGAAGTAAATCTGACTATCATGCAATCATGACCATGACAGCTACCATAAGAAGAAGTAAATCTGACTATCATGCAATCATGACCATGACAGCTACCGTAGCAAGAAGTAAATCAAATTTTCATACAATCATGACCATGACAGCCATCATAGGTAGCAATAAACACTACTATGATACAATCATGACCATGACATCCACCATAGGTAGAAGTAAACACTACTTTGATACAATCATGACCATGACAGCCATCATAAATAGCAATAAACACTACTATGATACAATCATGACCATGACATCTACCATAAGTAGAAGTAAACACTACTATCATACAATCATGACAGCTACCATAGGTAGAAGTAAATCTGACTAACATGCAATCATGACCATGACAACTACCATAGGAAGAAGTAAATCCTACTTTCATACAATCATGACCATGACATCTACCATAGATAGTAATACACACTACTATGATACAATCATGACCATGACAGCCACCATAGATAGAAGTGAATGCTACTATCATACAATCATGACAGCTACCATAGGTAGAAGTAAAGCTGACTATCATTCAATCACGACCATGACAGCTACCATAGGAAGAAATAAATCCTACTATCATACAATCATGACCATTACAGCCATCATAGGTAGAAGTAAACACTACTATCATACAGCAATGACCATGACAGCTACCATGGGTATTGGGGTATATAAAGCTAATTACTGCATCATTAATTAATTGAAAACTATTTTTACATACGACATCTTTAAATTAAACTGTTTATATTTTGTTTATGTTTTGTAATTTTAGATTTGGAACCAGAAAAATGAGATTTTGTGTTGACAGACAAATTTATTGATAAACTGGCACCTTTTGTTGGACGGCAGTCATTACAGTTCCTTCTGGAGGTTGATATGACATTCCAAGACTGTGAAAAGATTAAATACAGACAATCAGAGAGAGTTTTAGTACGGTTAAATTGTGATATACTGAAAGCTTGGAAACAGAACTGCTATAAATATAATGTAAGGCCAACATTAAGAGATATTGGAAGAGCCTTTGGTAACATTGGAAAACATATCCAAATAATTGAAAATACATTGTTTGATTAAATTCAAATTCTCATTTTTCCACTGAAACATTGTTTGCTTGTAAAGAGAACTTAATACAATAAAATACTACTACATGTATAAATTACCTATATATAGAAGACAAACATGAATATATTATATCATTTATTATTGTCTATATATAGAAGACAAACATGAATGCATTATATCATTTATTATTGTATATATATAGAAGACAAACATGAATGCATTATATCATTTATTATTGTATATATATAGAAGACAAGCATGAATACATTATATCATTTATTATTGTCTATATATAGACGACAAACATGAATATATTATATCATTTATTATTGTCTATATATAGAAGACAAACATGAATGCATTATATCATTTATTATTGTATATATATAGAAGACAAACATGAATATATTATATCATTTATTATTGTCTATATATAGAAGACAAACATGAATATATTCTATCATTTATTATTGTCTATATATAGAAGACAAACATGAATACATTATATCTTTCATTATTATCTATATATAGAAGACAAATATGAATACATTATATCATTTATTATTATCTATAAATAGAAGATAAACATGAATACATTATATCATTTATTATTATTCAACGTCCGGTAATACAATATCGCAGGCCAGACATACCTACAGTCTAGGATTACAAGAATTCCCAAATTCAGTTAAGGTCATGACAACTCGAACTCCCTGGTCAAGTAAGAGATTTTGCCATCCCGAATTCCCATGTCAGGTGAAGGTTTGACTGCCCGAACTCCCATGTCAGGTAGAAGCTTTGACTACCCGAACTCCTAGGTCAGGTAAAAGCTTTGACTACCCGAACTCCCATGTCGTTCAAAAGCTTTCACTATCCGAACTCCCAGATCAGGTAAAAATTTTGACCTGAACTCCTAGGTCAGGTAAAAGCTTTGACTACACGAACTCCCATGTCAGGTAAAAGCTTTGACTTCCTGAAATCCTAGGTCAGGGAAAAGCTTTGACTTCCCGGACTCCCATGTCGGATAACAGCTTTGACTTTTCGAACTCCCAGATCAAGTATCACATTTGTCTATCCGAAATCCCAGGTTAGGTGAAAGCTTTAACCAACCGAACTCCCAGGTCAGGTAAGAGCTCTAACTACTAGAACTCCCAAGTCAGGTAAGAGCTTTAACTACTAGAACTCTCAGGTCAGGTAAGAGCTTCAACTACTAGAACTGCCAGGTCGGGTAAGACCTTAAACTACTAGAACTCCCAGGTCAGGTAAGAGCTTTAACTACTAGAACTCCCAGGTCAGGTAAGAACTTTAACTACTAGAACTCCCAGGTCAGGTAAGAGTTTAACTACTAGAACTCCCAGGTCAGGTAAGAGCTTTAACTACTAGAACTCCCAGGTCAGATAAGAGTTTTAACTACTAGAACTCCCAGGTCAGGTAAGAGCTTTAACTACTAGAACTCCCAGGTCAGGTAAGAGCTTTAACTACTAGAACCCCCAGGTCAGGTAAGAGCTTTAATTACTAGAACTCCCAGGTCATGTAAGAGCTTTAACTACTAGAACTCCCCGGTCGGGTAAGAGCTTTAACTACTAGAACTCCCAGGTTGGGTAAGAGCTTTAACTACTAGAACTCCCAGGTCAGGTAAGACCTTTAACTACTAGAACTCCGAGGTCAGATAAGAGCTTTAACTACTAGAACTCCCAGGTCAGGTAAGAGCTTTAACTACTAGAACTCCCAGGTCGGGTAAGAGCTTTAACTACTAGATCTCCCAGGTCAGGTAAGAGCTTTAACTACTAGAACTACCAGGTCAGGTAAGAGCTTTAACTACTACAACTCCCAGGTTGGGTAAGAGCTTTAACTACTAGAACTCCCAGGTCAGGTAAGACCTTTAACTACTAGAACTCCCAGGTCAGGTAAGAGCATTAACTACTAGAACTCCCAGGTCGGGTAAGTGCTTTAACTACTAGAACTCCCAGGTCAGGTAAGAGCTTTAACTACTAGAACTCCCAGGTCGGGTAAGAGCTTTAACTACTAGAACTCCCAGGTCGGGTAAGAGCTTTAACTACTAGAACTACCAAGTCAGGTAAGAGCTTTAACTACTAGAACTCCCAGGTCGGGTAAGAGTTCTAACTACTAGAACTCCCAGGTCGGGTAAGAGCTTTAACTATTAGAACTCCCAGGTCGGGTGAGAGCTTTAACTACTAGAACTCCCAGGTCAGGTAAGAACTTTAACTACTAGAACTCCCTGGTCAGGTAAGAGCTTTAACTACTAGAACTCCCAGGTCAGGTAAGAGCTTTAACTACTAGAACTCCCACTTCAGGTAAGTGCTTTAACTTCTAGAACTCCCAGGTCAGGTAAGAGCTTTAACTACTAGAACTCCCAGGTCAGGTAAGCGCTTTAACTACTAGAACTCCCAGTTCAGGTAAGGCTTTAACTACTAGAACTCCCAAGTCGGATAAGAGCTTTAACTACTAGAACTCCCAGGTCAGGTAAGAGCTTTACCTACTAGAACTCCCAGGTCATGTAATAGCTTTAACTACTAGAACTCCCAGTTCAGGTAAGAGCTTTAACTACTAGAACTCCCAGGTCGGGTAAGAGCTTTAACTACTAGAACTCCCACTTCAGGTAAGAGCTTTAACTACTAGAACTCCCAGGTCAGGTAAGCGCTTTAACTACTAGAACTCCCAGGTCAGGTAAGAGCTTTAACTACTAGAACTCCCAAGTCGGATAAGAGCTTTAACTACTAGAACTCCCAGGTCAGGTAAGAGCTTTAACTACTAGAACTCCGAGGTCAGAAAAGAGCTTTAACTACTAGAACTCCCAGGTCAGGTAAGAGCTTTAACTACTAGAACTCCAAGGTCGGGTAAGAGCTTTAACTACTAGAACTCCCAGGTCAGGTAAGAGCTTTAACTACTAGAACTACCAGGTCAGGTAAGAGCTTTAACTACTAGATCTCCCAGGTTGGGTAAGAGCTTTAACTACTAGAACTCCCAGGTCAGGTAAGAGCATTAACTACTAAAACTCCCAGGTCGGGTAAGTGCTTTAACTACTAGAACTCCCAGGTCAGGTAAGAGCTTTAACTACTAAAACTCCGGGTCGGGTAAGAGCTTTAACTACTAGAACTCCCAGGTCGGATAAGAGCTCTAACTACTAGACCTCACGGGTCAGGTAAGAGCTTTAACTACTAGAACTCCCAGGTTGGGTAAGAGCTTTAACTACTAGAACTCCCAGGTCAGGTAAGAGCTTTAACTACTAGAACTCCGAGGTCAGAAAAGAGCTTTAACTACTAGAACTCCCAGGTCAGGTAAGAGCTTTAACTACTAGAACTCCAAGGTCGGGTAAGAGCTTTAACTACTAGAACTCCCAGGTCAGGTAAGAGCTTTAACTACTAGAACTACCAGGTCAGGTAAGAGCTTTAACTACTAGATCTCCCAGGTTGGGTAAGAGCTTTAACTACTAGAACTCCCAGGTCAGGTAAGAGCATTAACTACTAAAACTCCCAGGTCGGGTAAGTGCTTTAACTACTAGAACTCCCAGGTCAGGTAAGAGCTTTAACTACTAGAACTCCAAGGTCGGGTAAGAGCTTTAACTACTAGAACTCCCAGTTCGGGTAAGAGCTTTAATTACTAGAATTACCAAGTCAGGTAAGAGCTTTAACTACTAGAACTCCCAGGTCGGGTAAGAGTTCTAACTACTAGAACTCCCAGGTCGGGTAAGAGCTTTAACTACTAGAACTCCCAGGTCGGGTAAGAGCTTTAACTACTAGAACTCCCAAGTCAGATAAGAGATTTAACTACTAGAATTCCCAGGTCAGGTAAGAGCTTTAACTACTAGAACTCCCAGGTCAGGTAAGAGCGTTAACTACTAGAATTCCCAGGTCAGGTAAGAGCTTTAACTACTAGAACTCCCTTATCAGGTAAGAGCTTTAACTACTAGAACTCCCAGGTCAGGTAAGAACTTTAACTACTAGAACTCCCAGGTCAGGTAAGAGCTTTAACTACTAGAACTCCCAGGTCAGGTAAGAGCTTTAACTACTAGAACTCCCACTTCAGGTAAGTGCTTTAACTACTAGAACTCCCAGGTTGGGTAAGAGCTTTAACTACTAGAACTCCCAGGTCAGGTAAGACCTTTAACTACTAGAACTCCGAGGTCAGATAAGAGCTTTAACTACTAGAACTCCCAGGTCAGGTAAGAGCTTTAACTACTAGAACTCCCAGGTCGGGTAAGAGCTTTAACTACTAGATCTCCCAGGTCAGGTAAGAGCTTTAACTACTAGAACTACCAGGTCAGGTAAGAGCTTTAACTACTACAACTCCCAGGTTGGGTAAGAGCTTTAACTACTAGAACTCCCAGGTCAGGTAAGAGCTTTAACTACTAGAACTCCCAGGTCAGGTAAGAGCTTTAACTACTAGAACTCCCAGGTCAGGTAAGAGCTTTAATTACTAGAACTCCCAGGTCATGTAAGAGCTTTAACTACTAGAACTCCCCGGTCGGGTAAGAGCTTTAACTACTAGAACTCCCAGGTTGGGTAAGAGCTTTAACTACTAGAACTCCCAGGTCAGGTAAGACCTTTAACTACTAGAACTCCGAGGTCAGATAAGAGCTTTAACTACTAGAACTCCCAGGTCAGGTAAGAGCTTTAACTACTAGAACTCCCAGGTCGGGTAAGAGCTTTAACTACTAGATCTCCCAGGTCAGGTAAGAGCTTTAACTACTAGAACTACCAGGTCAGGTAAGAGCTTTAACTACTACAACTCCCAGGTTGGGTAAGAGCTTTAACTACTAGAACTCCCAGGTCAGGTAAGACCTTTAACTACTAGAACTCCCAGGTCAGGTAAGAGCATTAACTACTAGAACTCCCAGGTCGGGTAAGTGCTTTAACTACTAGAACTCCCAGGTCAGGTAAGAGCTTTAACTACTAGAACTCCCAGGTCGGGTAAGAGCTTTAACTACTAGAACTCCCAGGTCGGGTAAGAGCTTTAACTACTAGAACTACCAAGTCAGGTAAGAGCTTTAACTACTAGAACTCCCAGGTCGGGTAAGAGTTCTAACTACTAGAACTCCCAGGTCGGGTAAGAGCTTTAACTATTAGAACTCCCAGGTCGGGTGAGAGCTTTAACTACTAGAACTCCCAGGTCAGGTAAGAACTTTAACTACTAGAACTCCCTGGTCAGGTAAGAGCTTTAACTACTAGAACTCCCAGGTCAGGTAAGAGCTTTAACTACTAGAACTCCCACTTCAGGTAAGTGCTTTAACTTCTAGAACTCCCAGGTCAGGTAAGAGCTTTAACTACTAGAACTCCCAGGTCAGGTAAGCGCTTTAACTACTAGAACTCCCAGGTCAGGTAAGGCTTTAACTACTAGAACTCCCAAGTCGGATAAGAGCTTTAACTACTAGAACTCCCAGGTCAGGTAAGAGCTTTACCTACTAGAACTCCCAGGTCATGTAATAGCTTTAACTACTAGAACTCCCAGTTCAGGTAAGAGCTTTAACTACTAGAACTCCCAGGTCGGGTAAGAGCTTTAACTACTAGAACTCCCACTTCAGGTAAGAGCTTTAACTACTAGAACTCCCATGTCAGGTAAGCGCTTTAACTACTAGAACTCCCAGGTCAGGTAAGAGCTTTAACTACTAGAACTCCCAAGTCGGATAAGAGCTTTAACTACTAGAACTCCCAGGTCAGGTAAGAGCTTTAACTACTAGAACTCCGAGGTCAGAAAAGAGCTTTAACTACTAGAACTCCCAGGTCAGGTAAGAGCTTTAACTACTAGAACTCCAAGGTCGGGTAAGAGCTTTAACTACTAGAACTCCCAGGTCAGGTAAGAGCTTTAACTACTAGAACTACCAGGTCAGGTAAGAGCTTTAACTACTAGATCTCCCAGGTTGGGTAAGAGCTTTAACTACTAGAACTCCCAGGTCAGGTAAGAGCATTAACTACTAAAACTCCCAGGTCGGGTAAGTGCTTTAACTACTAGAACTCCCAGGTCAGGTAAGAGCTTTAACTACTAAAACTCCGGGTCGGGTAAGAGCTTTAACTACTAGAACTCCCAGGTCGGATAAGAGCTCTAACTACTAGACCTCACGGGTCAGGTAAGAGCTTTAACTACTAGAACTCCCAGGTTGGGTAAGAGCTTTAACTACTAGAACTCCCAGGTCAGGTAAGAGCTTTAACTACTAGAACTCCGAGGTCAGAAAAGAGCTTTAACTACTAGAACTCCCAGGTCAGGTAAGAGCTTTAACTACTAGAACTCCAAGGTCGGGTAAGAGCTTTAACTACTAGAACTCCCAGGTCAGGTAAGAGCTTTAACTACTAGAACTACCAGGTCAGGTAAGAGCTTTAACTACTAGATCTCCCAGGTTGGGTAAGAGCTTTAACTACTAGAACTCCCAGGTCAGGTAAGAGCATTAACTACTAAAACTCCCAGGTCGGGTAAGTGCTTTAACTACTAGAACTCCCAGGTCAGGTAAGAGCTTTAACTACTAGAACTCCAAGGTCGGGTAAGAGCTTTAACTACTAGAACTCCCAGTTCGGGTAAGAGCTTTAATTACTAGAATTACCAAGTCAGGTAAGAGCTTTAACTACTAGAACTCCCAGGTCGGGTAAGAGTTCTAACTACTAGAACTCCCAGGTCGGGTAAGAGCTTTAACTACTAGAACTCCCAGGTCGGGTAAGAGCTTTAACTACTAGAACTCCCAAGTCAGATAAGAGATTTAACTACTAGAATTCCCAGGTCAGGTAAGAGCTTTAACTACTAGAACTCCCAGGTCAGGTAAGAGCGTTAACTACTAGAATTCCCAGGTCAGGTAAGAGCTTTAACTACTAGAACTCCCTTATCAGGTAAGAGCTTTAACTACTAGAACTCCCAGGTCAGGTAAGAACTTTAACTACTAGAACTCCCAGGTCAGGTAAGAGCTTTAACTACTAGAACTCCCAGGTCAGGTAAGAGCTTTAACTACTAGAACTCCCACTTCAGGTAAGTGCTTTAACTACTAGAACTCCCAGGTCAGGTAAGAGCTTTAACTACTAGAACTCCCAGGTAAGGTAAGCGCTTTAACTACTAGAACTCCCAGGTCAGGTAAGAGCTTTAACTACTAGAACTCCCAAGTCGGATAAGAGCTTTAACTACTAGAACTCCCAGGTCAGGTAAGAGCTTTACCTACTAGAACTCCCAGGTCATGTAAGAGCTTTAACTACTAGAACTCCCAGTTCAGGTAAGAGCTTTAACACCTAGAACTCCCAGGTCGGGTAAGAGCTTTAACTACTAGAACTCCCACTTCAGGTAAGAGCTTTAACTACTAGAACTCCCAGGTCAGGTAAGAGCTTTAACTACTAGAACTCCCAGGTCAGGTAAGCGCTTTAACTACTAGAACTCCCAGGTCAGGTAAGAGCTTTAACTACTAGAACACCCAAGTCGGATAAGAGCTTTAACTACTAGAACTCCCAGGTCAGGTAAGATCTATAACTAATAGAACTCCCAGTTCAGGTAAGAGCTTTAACTACTACAACTCCGGGTCGGGTAAGAGCTTTAACTACTAGAACTCCCAGGTCGGATAACAGCTTTAACTACTAGACCTCACAGGTCGGGTAAGAGATTTAACTACTAGAACTCCAGGTCGGGTAAGAGCTTTAACTACTAGAACTCCCAGGTCGGATAAGAGCTTTAACTACTAGACCTCCCAGGTCAGGTAAGAGCTTTAACTACTAGAATTCCCAGGTCAGGTAAGAACTTTAACTACTAGAACTCCCAGGTCAGGTAAGAACTTTAACTACTAGAACTCCCAGGTCAGGTAAGAGCTTTAACTACTAGAACTCCCAGGTCAGGTAAGAGCTTTAACTACTAGAACTCCCAGGTCAGGTAAGAGCTTTAACAACTAGAACTCCCAGGTCAGGTAAGAGCTTTAACTATTAGAACTCCCAGGTCAGGTTAGAGCTTTAACTACTAGAACTCCCAGGTCAGGTAAGAGCTTTAATTACTAGAACTCCCAGGTCAGGTAAGAGCTTTAACTACTAGAACTCCCAGGTCGGGTAAGAGCTTTAACTACTAGAACTCCCAGGTCAGGTAAGAGCTTTAACTACTAGAACTCCCAGGTCAGGTAAGAGCTTAAACTACTAGAACTCCCGGGTCAGGTAAGAGCTTTAACTACTAGAACTCCCAGGTCAGGTAAGAGCTTTAACTACTAGAACTCCCAGGTCATGTAAGAGCTTTAACTACTAGAACTCCCAGTTCAGGTAAGAGCTTTAACTACTAGAACTCCCAGGTCGGGTAAGAGCTTTAACTACTAGAACTCCCAAGTCAGGTAAGAGCTTTAACTACTAGAACTCCCAGGTCAGGTAAGCGCTTTAACTACTAGAACTCCCAGGTCAGGTAAGAGCTTTAACTACTAGAACTCCCAAGTCGGATAAGAGCTTTAACTACTAGAACTCCCAGGTCAGGTAAGATCTTTAACTAATAGAACTCCCAGTTCAGGTAAGAGCTTTAACTACTACAACTCCGGGTCGGGTAAGAGCTTTAACTACTAGAACTCCCAGGTCGGATAAGAGCTTTAACTACTAGACCTCACAGGTCAGGTAAGAGCTTTAACTACTAGAACTCCAGGTCGGGTAAGAGATTTAACTACTAGAACTCCCAGGTCGGATAAGAGCTTTAACTACTAGACTTCCCAGGTCAGTTAAGAGCTTTAACTACTAGAACTCCTAGGTCAGGTAAGAACTTTAACTACTAGAACTCGCTGGTCAGGTAAGAGCTTTAACTACTAGAACTCCCAGGTCAGGTAAGAGCTATCACTACTAGAACTCCCAGGTCAGGTAAGAGCTTTAACTACTAGAACTCCCAGATCAGGTAAGAGCTTTAACAACTAGAACTCCCAGGTCAGGTAAGAGCTTTAACTACTAGAACTCCCAGGTCAGGTTAGAGCTTTAACTACTAGAATTCCCAGGTCAGGTAAGAGCTTTAATTACTAGAACTCCCAGGTCAGGTAAGACCTTTAACCACTAGAACTCCCAGGTCGAGTAAGAGCTTTAACTACTAGAACTCCCAGGTCAGGTAAGAGCTTTAACTCCTTGAACTCCCAGGTCAGGTAAGAGCTTAAACTACTAGAACTCCCGGGTCAGGTAAGAGCTTTAACTACTAGAACTCCCAGGTCAGGTAAGAGCTTTAATTACTAGAACTCCCAGGTCAGATAAGAGCTTTAACTACTAGAACTCCCAGGTCAGGTAAGAGCTTTAACTACTAGAACTCCCACTTCAGGTAAGAGCTTTAATTACTAGAACTCCCAGGTCAGGTAAGAGCTTTAACTACTAGAATTCCAAGGTCAGGTAAGCGCTTTAACTACTAGAACTCGCAGGTCAGGTAAGAGCTTTAACTACTAGAACTCCCAAGTCGGATAAGAGCTTTAACTACTAGAACTCCCAGGTCAGGTCAGAGCTTTAACTACTAGAACTCCCAGGTCATGTAAGAGCTTTAACTACTAGAACTCCCAGTTCAGGTAAGAGCTTTAACTACTAGAACTCCAGGTCGGGTAAGACCTTTAACTACTATAACTCCCAGGTCAGATAAGAGGTTTAACTACTAGAACTTCCAGGTCAGGTAAGAGCTTTAACTACTAGGACTCCGAGGTCGGGTAAGAGCTTTAACTACTAGAACTCCCAGGTCAGGTAAGCGCTTTAACTACTAGAACTCCCAGGTCAGGTAAGAGCTTTAACTACTAGAACTCCCAGGTCAGGTAAGATCTTTAACTAATAGAACTCCCAGTTCAGGTAAGAACTTTAACTACTACAACTCCGGGTCGGGTAAGAGCTTTAACTACTAGAACTCCCAGGTCGGATAAGAGCTTTAACTACTAGACCTCACAGGTCAGGTAAGAGCTTTAACTACTAGAACTACAGGTCGGGTAAGAGATTTAACTACTAGAACTCCCAGGTCGGATAAGAGCTTTAACTACTAGACTTCCCAGGTCAGTTAAGAGCTTTAACTACTAGAACTCCCAGGTCAGGTAAGAACTTTAACTACTAGAACTCGCTGGTCAGGTAAGAGCTTTAACTACTAGAACTCCCAGGTCAGGTAAGAGCTATCACTACTAGAACTCCCAGGTCAGGTAAGAGCTTTAACTACTAGAACTCCCAGATCAGGTAAGAGCTTTCACAACTAGAACTCCCAGGTCAGGTAAGAGCTTTAACTACTAGAACGCCCAGGTCAGGTTAGAGCTTTAACTACTAGAACTCCCAGGTCAGGTAAGAGCTTTAATTACTAGAACTCCCAGGTCAGGTAAGACCTTTAACTACTAGAACTCCCAGGTCGAGTAAGAGCTTTAGCTACTAGAACTCCCAGGTCAGGTAAGAGCTTTAACTCCTTGAACTCCCAGGTCAGGTAAGAGCTTAAACTACTAGAACTCCCGGGTCAGGTAAGAGCTTTAACTACTAGAACTCCCAGGTCAGGTAAGAGCTTTAATTACTAGAACTCCCAGGTCAGATAAGAGCTTTAACTACTAGAACTCCCAGGTCAGGTAAGAGCTTTAACTACTAGAACTCCCACTTCAGGTAAGAGCTTTAACTACTAGAACTCCCAGGTCAGGTAAGAGCTTTAACTACTAGAACTCCAAGGTCAGGTAAGCGCTTTAACTACTAGAACTCGCAGGTCAGGTAAGAGCTTTAACTACTAGAACTCCCAAGTCGGATAAGAGCTTTAACTACTAGAACTCCCAGGTCAGGTCAGAGCTTTAACTACTAGAACTCCCAGGTCATGTAAGAGCTTTAACTACTAAAACTTCCAGGTCAGGTAAGAGCTTTAACTACTAGGACTCCGAGGTCGGGTAAGAGCTTTAACTACAAGAACTCCCAGGTCAGGTAAGAGCTTTAACTACTAGAACTACCAGGTCAGGTAAGACCTTTAATTACTAGAACTCCCAGGTCAGGTAAGAGCTTTAACTACTAGATCTTCCAGGTCAGGTAAGAGCTTTAACTACTAGAACTCCCAGGTCAGGTAAGAGCTTTAACTACAAGAACTCCCAGTTCAGGTAAGAACTTTAACTACTAGAACTCCCAGGTCGGGTAAGAGCTTTAACTACTAGAACACCCAGGTCAGGTAAGAGCTTTAACTACTAGAACTCCCAGGTAAGGTAAGAGCTTTAACTACTAGAACTCCCAGGTCAGGTAAGAGCTTTAACCACTAGAACTCCCAGGTCGGATAAGAGCTTTAACTACTAGAACTCCCAGGTCAGGTAAGAGCTTTAACTACTAGAACTCCCAGGTCAGGTAAGACCTTTAACTACTAGAACTCCCAGGTCAGGTAAGACCTTTAACTACTAGAACTCCCAGGTCAGATAAGAGCTATAACTACTAGAACTCCCAGGTCAGATAAGAGCTATAACTACTAGAACTCCCAGGTCAGGTAAGAGCTTTAATTACTAGAACTCCCAGGTCAGGTAAGAGCTTTAACTACTAGAACTCCCAGGTAAGGTAAGAGCTTTAACTACTAGAACTCCCAGGTCAGGTAAGAGCTTTAACTACTAGAACTCACAGGTCGGGTAAGAGCTTTAACTACTAGAACTCCCAGATCAGGTAAGAGCTTTAACTACTAGAACTCCCAGGTCAGGTAAGAGCTTTAACTACTAGAACTCCCAGGTCAGGTAAGAGCTTTAACTACTAGAACTCCCAGGTCAGGTGAGAGCTTTAACTACTAGAACTCCCAGGTCAGGTAAGACCTTTAACTACTAGAATTCCAAGGTCAGAAAAGAGCTTAAACCACTAGAACTCCCAGGTCAGGTAAGAGCTTTAACTACTAGAACTCCAGGTCGGGTAAGACCTTTAACTACTATAACTCCCAGGTCAGATAAGAGGTTTAACTACTAGAACTTCCAGGTCAGGTAAGAGCTTTAACTACTAGGACTCCGAGGTCGGGTAAGAGCTTTAACTACTAGAACTCCCAGGTCAGGTAAGCGCTTTAACTACTAGAACTCCCAGGTCAGGTAAGAGCTTTAACTACTAGAACTCCCAAGTCGGATAAGAGCTTTAACTACTAGAACTCCCAGGTCAGGTAAGATCTTTAACTAATAGAACTCCCACTTCAGGTAAGAGCTTTAACTACTACAACTCCGGGTCGGGTAAGAGCTTTAACTACTAGAACTCTCAGGTCGGATAAGAGCTTTAACTACTAGACCTCACAGGTCAGGTAAGAGCTTTAACTACTAGAACTACAGGTCGGGTAAGAGATTTAACTACTAGAACTCCCAGGTCGGATAAGAGCTTTAACTACTAGACTTCCCAGGTCAGTTAAGAGCTTTAACTACTAGAACTCCCAGGTCAGGTAAGAACTTTAACTACTAGAACTCGCTGGTCAGGTAAGAGCTTTAACTACTAGAACTCCCAGGTCAGGTAAGAGCTATCACTACTAGAACTCCCAGGTCAGGTAAGAGCTTTAACTACTAGAACTCCCAGATCAGGTAAGAGCTTTCACAACTAGAACTCCCAGGTCAGGTAAGAGCTTTAACTACTAGAACGCCCAGGTCAGGTTAGAGCTTTAACTACTAGAACTCCCAGGTCAGGTAAGAGCTTTAATTACTAGAACTCCCAGGTCAGGTAAGAGCTTTAACTACTAGAACTCCCAGGTCGAGTAAGAGCTTTAACTACTAGAACTCCCAGGTCAGGTAAGAGCTTTAACTCCTTGAACTCCCCAGTCAGGTAAGAGCTTAAACTACTAGAACTCCCGGGTCAGGTAAGAGCTTTAACTACTAGAACTCCCAGGTCAGGTAAGAGCTTTAATTACTAGAACTCCCAGGTCAGATAAGAGCTTTAACTACTAGAACTCCCAGGTCAGGTAAGAGCTTTAACTACTAGAACTCCCACTTCAGGTAAGAGCTTTAACTACTAGAACTCCCAGGTCAGGTAAGAGCTTTAACTACTAGAACTCCAAGGTCAGGTAAGCGCTTTAACTACTAGAACTCGCAGGTCAGGTAAGAGCTTTAACTACTAGAACTCCCAAGTCGGATAAGAGCTTTAACTACTAGAACACCCAGGTCAGGTCAGAGCTTTAACTACTAGAACTCCCAGGTCATGTAAGAGCTTTAACTACTAGAACTCCCAGTTCAGTTAAGAGCTTTAACTACTAGAACTCCAGGTCGGGTAAGACCTTTAACTACTATAACTCCCAGGTCAGATAAGAGGTTTAACTACTAGAACTTCCTGGTCAGGTAAGAGCTTTAACTACTAGGACTCCGAGGTCGGGTAAGAGCTTTAACTACAAGAACTCCCAGGTCAGGTAAGAGCTTTAACTACTAGAACTACCAGTTCAGGTAAGACCTTTAATTACTAGAACTCCCAGGTCAGGTAAGAGCTTTAACTACTAGATCTTCCAGGTCAGGTAAGAGCTTTAACTACTAGAACTCCCAGCTCAGGTAAGAGCTTTAACTACAAGAACTCCCAGTTCAGGTAAGAACTTTAACTACTAGAACTCCCAGGTCGGGTAAGAGCTTTAACTACTAGAACTCCCAGGTCAGGTAAGAGCTTTAACTACTAGAACTTCCAGGTAAGGTAAGAGCTTTAACTACTAGAACTCCCATGTCAGGTAAGAGCTTTAACTACTAGAACTCCCAGGTCGGATAAGAGCTTTAACTACTAGAACTCCCAGGTCAGGTAAGAGCTTTAACTACTAGAACTCCCAGGTCAGGTAAGACCTTTAACTACTAGAACTCCCAGGTCAGGTAAGACCTTTAACTACTAGAACTCCCAGGTCAGATAAGAGCTATAACTACTAGAACTCCCAGGTCAGGTAAGAGCTTTAATTACTAGAACTCCCAGGTCAGGTAAGAGCTTTAACTACTAGAACTCCCAGGTCAGGTAAGCGCTTTAACTACTAGAACTCCCAGGTCAGGTAAGAGCTTTAACTACTAGAACTCCCAAGTCAGATAAGAGCTTTAACTACTAGAACTCCCAGGTCAGGTAAGAGATTTAACTAATAGAACTCCCAGTTCAGGTAAGAGCTTTAACTACTACAACTCCGGGTCGGGTAAGAGCTTTAACTACTAGAACTCCCAGGTCGGATAAGAGCTTTAACTACTAGACCTCCCAGGTCAGGTAAGAGCTTTAACTACTAGAACTCCAGTTCGGGTAAGAGCTTTAACTACTAGAACTCCCAGGTCGGATAAAAGCTTTAACTACTAGACCTCCCAGGTCAGGTAAGAGCTTTAACTACTAGAACTCCCAGGTCAGGTAAGAACTTTAACTACTAGAACTCCCTGGTCAGGTAAGAGCTTTAACTACTTGAACTCCCAGGTCAGGTAAGAGATTTAACTACTAGAACTCCCAGGTCAGGTAAGAGCTTTAACTACTAGAACTCCCAGGTCAGGTAAGAGCTTTAACACTAGAACTCCCAGGTCAGGTAATAGCTTTAACTACTAGAACTCCCAGGTCAGGTTAGAGCTTTAACTACTAGAACTCCCAGGTCAGGTAAGAGCTTTAATTACTAGAACTCCCAGGTCAGGTAAGAGCTTTAACTACTAGAACTCCCAGGTCGAGTAAGAGCTTTAACTACTAGAACTCCCAGGTCAGGTAAGAGCTTTAACTACTAGAACTCCCAGGTCAGGTAAGAGCTTAAACTACTAGAACTCCCGGGTCAGGTAAGAGCTTTAACTACTAGAACTCCCAGGTCAGGTAAGAGATTTAACTACTAGAACGCCCAGGTCAGATAAGAGCTTTAACTACTAGAACTCCCAGGTCAGGTAAGAGCTTTAACTACTAGAACTCCCAGGTCAGGTAAGAGCTTTAACTACTAGAACTCACAAGTCGGATAAGAGCTTTAACTACTAGAACTCCCAGGTCAGGTAAGATCTTTAACTAATAGAATTCCCAGTTCAGGTAAGAGCTTTAACTACTACAACTCCGGGTCGGGTAAGAGCTTTAACTACTAGAACTCCCAGGTCGGGTAAGAGCTTTAACTACTAGACCTCACAGGTCAGGTAAGAGCTTTAACTACTAGAACTCCAGGTCGGGTAAGAGCTTTAACTACTAGACCTCCCAGGTCAGGTAAGAGCTTTGACTACTAGAACTCCCAGGTCAGGTAAGAACTTTAACTACTAGAACTCCCTGGTCAGGTAAGAGCTTTAACTACTAGAACTCCCAAGTCAGGTAAGAGATTTAACTACTAGAACTCCCAGGTCAGGTAAGAGCTTTAACTATTAGAACTCCCAGGTCAAGTAAGAGCTTTAGCAACTAGAACTCACAGGTCAGGTAAGAGCTTTAACTACTAGAACTCCCAGGTCAGGTTAGAGCTTTAACTACTAGAACTCCCAGGTCAGGTAAGAGCTTTAATTACTAGAACTCCCAGGTCAGGTAAGAGCTTTAACTACTAGAACTCCCAGGTCGAGTAAGAGCTTTATCTTCTAGAACTCCCAGGTCAGGTAAGAGCTTTAACTACTAGAACTCCCACTTCAGGTAAGAGCTTTAACTACTAGAACTCCCAGGTCAGGTAAGAACTTTAACTACTAGAACTCCCAGGTCGGGTAAGAGCTTTAACTACTAGAACTCCCAGGTCAGGTAAGAGCTTTAACTACTAGAACTCCCAGGTAAGGTAAGAGCTTTAACTACTAGAACTCCCAGGTCAGGTAAGAGCTTTAACTACTAGAACTCCCAGGTCAGATAAGAGCTTTAACTACTAGAACTCCCAGGTCAGGTAAGAGCTTTAACTACTAGAACTCCCAGGTCAGGTAAGACCTTTAACTACTAGAACTCCCAGGTCAGGTAAGACCTTTAACTACTAGAACTCCCAGGTCAGATAAGAGCTATAACTACTAGAACTCCCAGGTCAGGTAAGAGCTTTAATTACTAGAACTCCCAGGTCAGGTAAGAGCTTTAACTACTAGAACTCCCAGGTCAGGTAAGCGCTTTAACTACTAGAACTCCCAGGTCAGGTAAGAGCTTTAACTACTAGAACTCCCAAGTCGGATAAGAGCTTTAACTAGTAGAACTCCCAGGTCAGGTAAGAGATTTAACTAATAGAACTCCCAGTTCAGGTAAGATCTTTAACTACTACAACTCCGGGTCGGGTAAGAGCTTTAACTTCTAGAACTCCCAGGTCGGATAAGAGCTTTAACTACTTGACCTCCCAGGTCAGGTAAGAGCTTTAACTACTAGAACTCCAGGTCGGGTAAGAGCTTTAACTACTAGAACTCCCAGGTCGGATAAAAGCTTTAACTACTAGACCTCCCAGGTCAGGTAAGAGCTTTAACTACTGGAACTCCCAGGTCAGGTAAGAACTTTAACTACTAGAACTCCCTGGTCAGGTAAGAGCTTTAACTATTAGAACTCCCAGGTCAGGTAAGAGCTTTAGCAACTAGAACTCACAGGTCAGGTAAGAGCTTTAACTACTAGAACTCCCAGGTCAGGTTAGAGCTTTAACTACTAGAACTCCCAGGTCAGGTAAGAGCTTTAATTACTAGAACTCCCAGGTCAGGTAAGAGCTTTAACTACTAGAACTCCCAGGTCGAGTAAGAGCTTTATCTTCTAGAACTCCCAGGTCAGGTAAGAGCTTTAACTACTAGAACTCCCACTTCAGGTAAGAGCTTTAACTACTAGAACTCCCAGGTCAGGTAAGAACTTTAACTACTAGAACTCCCAGGTCGGGTAAGAGCTTTAACTACTAGAACTCCCAGGTCAGGTAAGAGCTTTAACTACTAGAACTCCCAGGTAAGGTAAGAGCTTTAACTACTAGAACTCCCAGGTCAGGTAAGAGCTTTAACTACTAGAACTCCCAGGTTAGATAAGAGCTTTAACTACTAGAACTCCCAGGTCAGGTAAGAGCTTTAACTACTAGAACTCCCAGGTCAGGTAAGACCTTTAACTACTAGAACTCCCAGGTCAGGTAAGACCTTTAACTACTAGAACTCCCAGGTCAGATAAGAGCTATAACTACTAGAACTCCCAGGTCAGGTAAGAGCTTTAATTACTAGAACTCCCAGGTCAGGTAAGAGCTTTAACTACTAGAACTCCCAGGTCAGGTAAGACCTTTAACTACTAGAAATCCCAGGTCAGGTAAGACCTTTAACTACTAGAACTCCCAGGTCAGATAAGAGCTTTAACTACTAGAACTCCCAAGTCGGATAAGAGCTTTAACTACTAGAACTCCCAGGTCAGGTAAGAGATTTAACTAATAGAACTCCCAGTTCAGGTAAGAGCTTTAACTACTACAACTCCCAGGTCGGGTAAGAGCTTTAACTTCTAGAACTCCCAGGTCGGATAAGAGCTTTAACTACTAGACCTCCGAGGTCAGGTAAGAGCTTTAACTACTAGAACTCCAGGTCGGGTAAGAGCTTTAACTACTAGAACTCCCAGGTCGGATAAAAGCTTTAACTACTAGACCTCCCAGGTCAGGTAAGAGCTTTAACTACTAGAACTCCCAGGTCAGGTAAGAACTTTAACTACTAGAACTCCCTGGTCAGGTAAGAGCTTTAACTACTTGAACTCCCAGGTCAGGTAAGAGATTTAACTACTAGAACTCCCAGGTCAGGTAAGAGCTTTAACTACTAGAACTCCCAGGTCAGGTAAGAGCTTTAACAACTAGAACTCCCAGGTCAGGTAATAGCTTTAACTACTAGAACTCCCAGGTCAGGTAAGAGCTTTAACTACTAGAACTCACAAGTCGGATAAGAGCTTTAACTACTAGAACTCCCAGGTCAGGTAAGATCTTTAACTAATAGAATTCCCAGTTCAGGTAAGAGCTTTAACTACTACAACTCCGGGTCGGGTAAGAGCTTTAACTACTAGAACTCCCAGGTCGGGTAAGAGCTTTAACTACTAGACCTCACAGGTCAGGTAAGAGCTTTAACTACTAGAACTCCAGGTCGGGTAAGAGCTTTAACTACTAGACCTCCCAGGTCAGGTAAGAGCTTTGACTACTAGAACTCCCAGGTCAGGTAAGAACTTTAACTACTAGAACTCCCTGGTCAGGTAAGAGCTTTAACTACTAGAACTCCCAAGTCAGGTAAGAGATTTAACTACTAGAACTCCCAGGTCAGGTAAGAGCTTTAACTATTAGAACTCCCAGGTCAAGTAAGAGCTTTAGCAACTAGAACTCACAGGTCAGGTAAGAGCTTTAACTACTAGAACTCCCAGTTCAGGTTAGAGCTTTAACTACTAGAACTCCCAGGTCAGGTAAGAGCTTTAATTACTAGAACTCCCAGGTCAGGTAAGAGCTTTAACTACTAGAACTCCCAGGTCGAGTAAGAGCTTTATCTTCTAGAACTCCCAGGTCAGGTAAGAGCTTTAACTACTAGAACTCCCACTTCAGGTAAGAGCTTTAACTACTAGAACTCCCAGGTCAGGTAAGAACTTTAACTACTAGAACTCCCAGGTCGGGTAAGAGCTTTAACTACTAGAACTCCCAGGTCAGGTAAGAGCTTTAACTACTAGAACTCCCAGGTAAGGTAAGAGCTTTAACTACTAGAACTCCCAGGTCAGGTAAGAGCTTTAACTACTAGAACTCCCAGGTCAGATAAGAGCTTTAACTACTAGAACTCCCAGGTCAGGTAAGAGCTTTAACTACTAGAACTCCCAGGTCAGGTAAGACCTTTAACTACTAGAACTCCCAGGTCAGGTAAGACCTTTAACTACTAGAACTCCCAGGTCAGATAAGAGCTATAACTACTAGAACTCCCAGGTCAGGTAAGAGCTTTAATTACTAGAACTCCCAGGTCAGGTAAGAGCTTTAACTACTAGAACTCCCAGGTCAGGTAAGCGCTTTAACTACTAGAACTCCCAGGTCAGGTAAGAGCTTTAACTACTAGAACTCCCAAGTCGGATAAGAGCTTTAACTACTAGAACTCCCAGGTCAGGTAAGAGATTTAACTAATAGAACTCCCAGTTCAGGTAAGAGCTTTAACTACTACAACTCCGGGTCGGGTAAGAGCTTTAACTTCTAGAACTCCCAGGTCGGATAAGAGCTTTAACTACTAGACCTCCCAGGTCAGGTAAGAGCTTTAACTACTAGAACTCCAGGTCGGGTAAGAGCTTTAACTACTAGAACTCCCAGGTCGGATAAAAGCTTTAACTACTAGACCTCCCAGGTCAGGTAAGAGCTTTAACTACTGGAACTCCCAGGTCAGGTAAGAACTTTAACTACTAGAACTCCCTGGTCAGGTAAGAGCTTTAACTATTAGAACTCCCAGGTCAGGTAAGAGCTTTAGCAACTAGAACTCACAGGTCAGGTAAGAGCTTTAACTACTAGAACTCCCAGGTCAGGTTAGAGCTTTAACTACTAGAACTCCCAGGTCAGGTAAGAGCTTTAATTACTAGAACTCCCAGGTCAGGTAAGAGCTTTAACTACTAGAACTCCCAGGTCGAGTAAGAGCTTTATCTTCTAGAACTCCCAGGTCAGGTAAGAGCTTTAACTACTAGAACTCCCACTTCAGGTAAGAGCTTTAACTACTAGAACTCCCAGGTCAGGTAAGAACTTTAACTACTAGAACTCCCAGGTCGGGTAAGAGCTTTAACTACTAGAACTCCCAGGTCAGGTAAGAGCTTTAACTACTAGAACTCCCAGGTAAGGTAAGAGCTTTAACTACTAGAACTCCCAGGTCAGGTAAGAGCTTTAACTACTAGAACTCCCAGGTTAGATAAGAGCTTTAACTACTAGAACTCCCAGGTCAGGTAAGAGCTTTAACTACTAGAACTCCCAGGTCAGGTAAGACCTTTAACTACTAGAACTCCCAGGTCAGGTAAGACCTTTAACTACTAGAACTCCCAGGTCAGATAAGAGCTATAACTACTAGAACTCCCAGGTCAGGTAAGAGCTTTAATTACTAGAACTCCCAGGTCAGGTAAGAGCTTTAACTACTAGAACTCCCAGGTCAGGTAAGACCTTTAACTACTAGAAATCCCAGGTCAGGTAAGACCTTTAACTACTAGAACTCCCAGGTCAGATAAGAGCTTTAACTACTAGAACTCCCAAGTCGGATAAGAGCTTTAACTACTAGAACTCCCAGGTCAGGTAAGAGATTTAACTAATAGAACTCCCAGTTCAGGTAAGAGCTTTAACTACTACAACTCCGGGTCGGGTAAGAGCTTTAACTTCTAGAACTCCCAGGTCGGATAAGAGCTTTAACTACTAGACCTCCGAGGTCAGGTAAGAGCTTTAACTACTAGAACTCCAGGTCGGGTAAGAGCTTTAACTACTAGAACTCCCAGGTCGGATAAAAGCTTTAACTACTAGACCTCCCAGGTCAGGTAAGAGCTTTAACTACTAGAACTCCCAGGTCAGGTAAGAACTTTAACTACTAGAACTCCCTGGTCAGGTAAGAGCTTTAACTACTTGAACTCCCAGGTCAGGTAAGAGATTTAACTACTAGAACTCCCAGGTCAGGTAAGAGCTTTAACTACTAGAACTCCCAGGTCAGGTAAGAGCTTTAACAACTAGAACTCCCAGGTCAGGTAATAGCTTTAACTACTAGAACTCCCAGGTCAGGTTAGAGCTTTAACTACTAGAACTCCCAGGTCAGGTAAGAGCTTTAATTACTAGAACTCCCAGGTCAGGTAAGAGCTTTAACTACTAGAACTCCCAGGTCGAGTAAGAGCTTTAACTACTAGAACTCCCAGGTCAGGTAAGAGCTTTAACTACTAGAACTCCCAGGTCAGGTAAGAGCTTAAACTACTAGAACTCCCGGGTCAGGTAAGAGCTTTAACTACTAGAACTCCCAGGTCAGGTAAGAGCTTTAACTACTAGAACTACCAGGTCAGGTAAGTCCTTTAATTACTAGAACTCCCAGGTCAGGTAACAGCTTTAACTACTAGATCTCCCAGGTCAGGTAAGAGCTTTAACTACTAGAACTCCCAGGTCAGGTAGGACCTTTAACTACAAGAACTCCCAGTTCAGGTAAGAACTTTAACTACTAGAACTGCCAGGTCGGGTAAGAGCTTTAACTACTAGAACTCCCAGGTCAGGTAAGAGATTTAACTACTAGAACTCCCAGATCAGGTAAGAGCTTTAACTACTAGAACTCCCAGGTCGGGTAAGAGCTTTAACTACTAGAACTCCCAGATCAGGTAAGAGCTTTAACTACTAGAACTCCCAGGTCAGGTAAGACCTTTAACTACTAGAAATCCCAGGTCAGGTAAGACCTTTAACTACTAGAACTCCCAGGTCAGATAAGAGCTTTAACTACTAGAACTCCCAGGTCGGGTAATAGCTTTAACTACTAGAACTCCCAGTACAGGTAAGAGCTTTAACTACTTGAACTCCCAGGTCAGGTAAGAGCTTTAGCAACTAGAACTCCCAGGTCAGGTAAGAGCTTTAACTACTAGAACTCCCAGGTCAGGTTAGAGCTTTAACTACTAGAACTCCCAGGTCAGGTAAGAGCTTTAATTACTAGAACTCACAGGTCAGGTAAGAGCTTTAACTACTAGAACTCCCAGGTCGAGTAAGAGCTTTATCTACTAGAACTCCCAGGTCAGGTAAGAGCTTTAACTACTAGAACTCCCACTTCAGGTAAGAGCTTTAACTACTAGAACTCCCAGGTCAGGTAAGAGCTTTAACTACTAGAACTCCCAGGTCAGGTAAGCGCTTTAACTACTATTACTCCCAGGTCAGGTAAGAGCTTTAACTACTAGAACTCCCAAGTCGGATAAGAACTTTAACTACTAGAACTCCAAGGTCGGGTAAGAGCTTTAACTACTAGAACTCCCAGGTCATGTAAGAGCATTAACTACTAGAACTCCCAGTTCAGGTAAGAGCTTTAACTACTAGAACTCCAGGTCGGGTAAGACCTTCAACTACTAGAACTCCCAGGTCGGATAAGAGCTTTAACTACTAGACCTCCCAGGTCAGGTAAGAGCTTTAACTACTAGAACTCCCAGGTCAGGTAAGAGCTTTAACTACTAGAACTCCCAGGTCAGGTAAGAGCTTTAACTACTAGAACTCCCAGGTCGGGTAAGAGCTTTAACTACTAGAACTCCGAGGTCAGGTAAGAGCTTTAACTACTAGAACTCTCAGGTCAGGTAAGAGCTTTAACTACTAGAACTCCCAGGTCAGGTGAGAGCTTTAACTACTAGAACTCCCAGGTCAGGTAAGACCTTTAACTACTTGAATTCCCAAGTCAGAAAAGAGCTTTAACCACTAGAACTCCCAGGTCAGGTAAGAGCTTTAACTACTAGAACTCCCAGGTCAGGTAAGAGCTTTAACTACTAGAACTCCCAGGTCAGGTAAGAGCTTTAACTACTAGAACTCCCAGGTCGGGTAAGAGCTTTAACTACTAGAACTCCGAGGTCAGGTAAGAGCTTTAACTACTAGAACTCTCAGGTCAGGTAAGACCTTTAACCACTAGAACTCCCAGGTCGGGTAAGACCTTTAACTACTAGAACTCCCAGGTCAGATAAGAGCTTTTAACTACTAGAACTCCCAGGTCGGGTAATAGCTTTAACTACTAGAACTCCCAGGTCAGTTAAGAGCTTTAACTACTAGAACTCCCAGGTCAGGTAAGAGCTTTAACTACTAAAACTCCCAGGTCAGGTAAGAGCTTTAACTACTAGAACTCCCAGGTCAGGTAAGACCTTTAACTACTACAATTCCCAGGTCAGATAAGAGGTTTAACTACTAGAACTCCCAGGTCAGGTAAGAGCTTTAACTACTAGAACTCCGAGGTCGGGTAAGAGCTTTAACTACAAGAACTCCCAGGTCAGGTAAGAGCTTTAACTACTAGAACTACCAGGTGAGGAAAGACCTTTAATTACTAGAACTCCCAGGTCAGGTAAGAGCTTTAACTACTAGATCTTCCAGGACAGGTAAGAGCTTTAACTACTAGAACTCCCATGTCAGGTAAGAGCTTTAACTACAAGAACTCCCAGTTCAGGTAAGAACTTTAACTACTAGAACTCCCAGGTCGGGTAAGAGCTTTAACTACTAGAACTCCCAGGTAAGGTAAGAGGTTTAACTACTAGAACTCACAGGTCAGGTAAGAGCTTTAACTACTAGAACTCCCAGGTCGGGTAAGAGCTTTAACTACTAGAACTCCCATATCAGGTAAGAGCTTTAACTACTAGAACTCCCAGGTCAGGTAAGACCTTTAACTACTAGAAATCCCAGGTCAGGTAAGACCTTTAACTACTAGAACTCCCAAGTCAGATAAGAGCTTTAACTACTAGAACTCCCAGGTCGGGTAATAGCTTTAACTACTAGAACTCCCAGGACAGGTAAGAGCTTTAACTACTAGAACTCCCAGTTCAGGTAAGAGCTTTAACTACTAGAACTCCCAGGTCAGGTGAGAGCTTTAACTACTAGAACTCCCAGGTCAGGTAAGAGCTTTAACTACTAGAACTCCCAGGACAGGTAAGAGCTTTAACTACTAGAATTCCCAGGTCAGAAAAGAGCTTTAACCACTAGAACTCCCAGGTCAGGTAAGAGCTTTAACTACTAGAACTCCGAGTTCGGGTAAGAGCTTTAACTACTAGAACTCCCAGGTCAGGTAAGAGCTTTAACTACTAGAACTACCAGGTCAGGTAAGTCCTTTAATTACTAGAAATCCCAGGTCAGGTAAGAGCTTTAACTACTAGATCTCCCAGGTCAGGTAAGAGCTTTAACTACTAGAACTCCCAGGTCAGGTAGGACCTTTAACTACAAGAACTCCCAGTTCAGGTAAGAACTTTAACTACTAGAACTGCCAGGTCGGGTAAGAGCTTTAACTACTATAACTCCCAGATCAGGTAAGAGCTTTAACTACTAGAACTCCCAGGTCAGGTAAGAGCTTTAACTACTAGAACTCCCAGATCAGGTAAGAGCTTTAACTACTAGAACTCCCAGGTCGGGTAAGAGCTTTAACTACTAGAACTCCCAGATCAGGTAAGAGCTTTAACTACTAGAACTCCCAGGTCAGGTAAGACCTTTAACTACTAGAAAACCCAGGTCAGGTAAGACCTTTAACTACTAGAACTCCCAGGTCAGATAAGAGCTTTAACTACTAGAACTCCCAGGTCGGGTAATAGCTTTAACTACTAGAACTCCCAGGACAGGTAAGAGCTTTAACTACTAGAACTCCCAGGTCAGGTAAGAGCTTTAACTACTAGAACTCCCAGGTCAGGTTAGAGCTTTAACTACTAGAACTCCCAGGTCAGGTGAGAGCTTTAACTACTAGAACTCCCAGGTCAGGTAAGACCTTTAACTACTAGAATTCCCAGGTCAGAAAAGAGCATTAACCACTAGAACTCCCAGGTCAGGTAAGAGCTTTAACTACTAGAACTCCGAGGTCGGGTAAGAGCTTTAACTACTAGAACTCCCAGGTCAGGTAAAAGCTTTAACTACTAGAACTACCAGGTCAGGTAAGTCCTTTAATTACTAGAACTCCCAGGTCAGGTAAGAGCTTTAACTACTCTATCTCCCAGGTCAGGTAAGAGCTTTAACTACTAGAACTCCCAGGTCAGGTAGGACCTTTAACTACAAGAACTCCCAGTTCAGGTAAGAACTTTAACTACTAGAACTCCCAGGTAGGGTAAGAGCTTTAACTACTAGAACTCCCAGGTCAGGTAAGAGCTTTAACTACTAGAACTCCCAGGTCAGGTAAGAGCTTTAATTACTAGAACTCCCATGTCAGGTAAGAGCTTTAGCTACTAGAACTCCCAGGTCGGGTAAGAGCTTTAACTACTAGAACTCCTAGGTCAGGTAAGAGCTTTAACTACTAGAACTCCCAGGTCAGGTAAGACCTTTAACTACTAGAACTCCCAGGTCGGGGAAGAGCTTTAACTACTAGAACTCCCAGGTCGGATAAGAGCTTTAACTACTAGAACTCCCAAGTCGGATAAGAGCTTTAACTACTAGAACTCCCAGGTCAGGTAAGATCTTTAACTAATAGAATTCCCAGTTCAGGTAAGAGCTTTAACTACTACAACTCCGGGTCGGGTAAGAGCTTTAACTACTAGAACTCCCAGGTCGGGTAAGAGCTTTAACTACTAGACCTCACAGGTCAGGTAAGAGCTTTAACTACTAGAACTCCAGGTCGGGTAAGAGCTTTAACTACTAGACCTCCCAGGTCAGGTAAGAGCTTTGACTACTAGAACTCCCAGGTCAGGTAAGAACTTTAACTACTAGAACTCCCTGGTCAGGTAAGAGCTTTAACTACTAGAACTCCCAAGTCAGGTAAGAGATTTAACTACTAGAACTCCCAGGTCAGGTAAGAGCTTTAACTATTAGAACTCCCAGGTCAGGTAAGAGCTTTAGCAACTAGAACTCACAGGTCAGGTAAGAGCTTTAACTACTAGAACTCCCAGGTCAGGTTAGAGCTTTAACTACTAGAACTCCCAGGTCAGGTAAGAGCTTTAATTACTAGAACTCCCAGGTCAGGTAAGAGCTTTAACTACTAGAACTCCCAGGTCGAGTAAGAGCTTTATCTTCTAGAACTCCCAGGTCAGGTAAGAGCTTTAACTACTAGAACTCCCACTTCAGGTAAGAGCTTTAACTACTAGAACTCCCAGGTCAGGTAAGAGCTTTAACTACTAGAACTCCCAGGTCAGGTAAGCGCTTTAACTACTATTACTCCCAGGTCAGGTAAGAGCTTTAACTACTAGAACTCCCAAGTCGGATAAGAGCTTTAACTACTAGAACTCCCAGGTCAGGTAAGAGCTTTAACTACTAGAACTCCCAGGTCATGTAAGAGGATTAACTACTAGAACTCCCAGTTCAGGTAAGAGCTTTAACTACTAGAACTCCAGGTCGGGTAAGACCTTCAACTACTAGAACTCCCAGGTCGGATAAGAGCTTTAACTACTAGACCTCCCAGGTCAGGTAAGAGCTTTAACTACTAGAACTCCCAGGTCAGGTAAGAGCTTTAACTACTAGAACTCCCAGGTCAGGTAAGAGCTTTAACTACTAGAACTCCCAGGTCGGGTAAGAGCTTTAACTACTAGAACTCCCAGGTCAGGTAAGAGCTTTAACTACTAGAACTCTCAGGTCAGGTAAGACCTTTAACCACTAGAACTCCCAGGTCGGGTAAGACCTTTAACTACTAGAACTCCCAGGTCAGATAAGAGCTTTTAACTACTAGAACTCCCAGGTCGGGTAATAGCTTTAACTACTAGAACTCCCAGGTCAGGTAACAGCTTTAACTACTAGATCTCCCAGGTCAGGTAAGAGCTTTAACTACTAGAACTCCCAGGTCAGGTAGGACCTTTAACTACAAGAACTCCCAGTTCAGGTAAGAACTTTAACTACTAGAACTGCCAGGTCGGGTAAGAGCTTTAACTACTAGAACTCCCAGGTCAGGTAAGAGCTTTAACTACTAGAACTCCCAGATCAGGTAAGAGCTTTAACTACTAGAACTCCCAGGTCGGGTAAGAGCTTTAACTACTAGAACTCCCAGATCAGGTAAGAGCTTTAACTACTAGAACTCCCAGGTCAGGTAAGACCTTTAACTACTAGAAATCCCAGGTCAGGTAAGACCTTTAACTACTAGAACTCCCAGGTCAGATTAGAGCTTTAACTACTAGAACTCCCAGGTCGGGTAATAGCTTTAACTACTAGAACTCCCAGGACAGGTAAGAGCTTTAACTACTTGAACTCCCAGGTCAGGTAAGAGCTTTAGCAACTGGAACTCCCAGGTCAGGTAAGAGCTTTAACTACTAGAACTCCCAGGTCAGGTTAGAGCTTTAACTACTAGAACTCCCAGGTCAGGTAAGAGCTTTAATTACTAGAACTCCCAGCTCAGGTAAGAGCTTTAACTACTAGAACTCCCAGGTCGAGTAAGAGCTTTATCTACTAGAACTCCCAGGTCAGGTAAGAGCTTTAACTACTAGAACTCCCACTTCAGGTAAGAGCTTTAACTAATAGAACTCCCAGGTCAGGTAAGAGCTTTAACTACTAGAACTCCCAGGTCAGGTAAGCGCTTTAACTACTATTACTCCCAGGTCAGGTAAGAGCTTTAACTAATAGAACTCCCAAGTCGGATAAGAGCTTTAACTACTAGAACTCCAAGGTCGGGTAAGAGCTTTAACTACTAGAACTCCCAGGTCATGTAAGGGCATTAACTACTAGAACTCCCAGTTCAGGTAAGAGCTTTAACTACTAGAACTCCAGGTCGGGTAAGACCTTCAACTACTAGAACTCCCAGGTCGGATAAGAGCTTTAACTACTAGACCTCCCAGGTCAGGTAAGAGCTTTCACTACTAGAACTCCCAGGTCAGGTAAGAGCTTTAACTACTAGAACTCCCAGGTCAGGTAAGAGCTTTAACTACTAGAACTCCCAGGTCGGGTAAGAGCTTTAACTACTAGAACTCCGAGGTCAGGTAAGAGCTTTAACTACTAGAACTCTCAGGTCAGGTAAGACCTTTAACCACTAGAACTCCCTGGTCGGGTAAGACCTTTAACTACTAGAACTCCCAGGTCAGATAAGAGCTTTTAACTACTAGAACTCCCAGGTCGGGTAATAGCTTTAACTACTAGAACTCCCAGGTCAGTTAAGAGCTTTAACTACTAGAACTCCCAGGTCAGGTAAGAGCTTTAACTACTAAAACTCCCAGGTCAGGTAAGAGCTTTAACTACTAGAACTCCCAGGTCAGGTAAGACCTTTAACTACTACAATTCCCAGGTCAGATAAGAGGTTTAACTACTAGAACTCCCAGGTCAGGTAAGAGCTTTAACTACTAGAACTCCGAGGTCAGGTAAGAGCTTTAACTACAAGAACTCCCAGGTCAGGTAAGAGCTTTAACTACTAGAACTACCAGGTGAGGAAAGACCTTTAATTACTAGAACTCCCAGGTCAGGTAAGAGCTTTAACTACTAGATTTTCCAGGTCAGGTAAGAGCTTTAACTACTAGAACTCCCATGTCAGGTAAGAGCTTTAACTACAAGAACTCCCAGTTCAGGTAAGAACTTTAACTACTAGAACTCCCAGGTCGGGTAAGAGCTTTAACTACTAGAACTCCCAGGTCAGGTAAGAGCTTTAACTACTAGAACTCCCAGGTAAGGTAAGAGGTTTAACTACTAGAACTCACAGGTCAGGTAAGAGCTTTAACTACTAGAACTCCCAGGTCGGGTAAGAGCTTTAACTACTAGAACTCCCATATCAGGTAAGACCTTTAACTACTAGAACTCCCAGGTCAGGTAAGACCTTTAACTACTAGAAATCCCAGGTCAGGTAAGACCTTTAACTACTAGAACTCCCAAGTCAGATAAGAGCTTTAACTACTAGAACTCCCAGGTCGGGTAATAGCTTTAACTACTAGAACTCCCAGGACAGGTAAGAGCTTTAACTACTAGAACTCCCAGGTCAGGTAAGAGCTTTAACTACTAGAACTCCCAGGTCAGGTAAGAGCTTTAACTACTAGAACTCCCAGGTCAGGTGAGAGCTTTAACTACTAGAACTCCCAGGTCAGGTAAGACCTTTAACTACTAGAATTCCCAGGTCAGAAAAGAGCTTTAACCACTAGAACTCCCAGGTCAGGTAAGAGCTTTAACTACTAGAACTCCGAGTTCGGGTAAGAGCTTTAACTACTAGAACTCCCAGGTCAGGTAAGAGCTTTCACTACTAGAACTACCAGGTCAGGTAAGTCCTTTAATTACTAGAAATCCCAGGTCAGGTAAGAGCTTTAACTACTAGATCTCCCAGGTCAGGTAAGAGCTTTAACTACTAGAACTCCCAGGTCAGGTAGGACCTTTAACTATAAGAACTCCCAGTTCAGGTAAGAACTTTAACTACTAGAACTGCCAGGTCGGGTAAGAGCTTTAACTACTATAACTCCCAGGTCAGGTAAGAGCTTTAACTACTAGAACTCCCAGGTCAGGTAAGAGCTTTAACTACTAGAACTCCTAGATCAGGTAAGAGCTTTAACTACTAGAACTCCCAGGTCGGGTAAGAGCTTTAACTACTAGAACTACCAGGTGAGGAAAGACTTTTAATTACTAGAACTCCCAGGTCAGGTAAGAGCTTTAACTACTAGATTTTCCAGGTCAGGTAAGAGCTTTAACTACTAGAACTCCCATGTCAGGTAAGAGCTTTAACTACAAGAACTCCCAGTTCAGGTAAGAACTTTAACTACTAGAACTCCCAGGTCGGGTAAGAGCTTTAACTACTAGAACTCCCAGGTCAGGTAAGAGCTTTAACTACTAGAACTCCCAGGTAAGGTAAAAGGTTTAACTACTAGAACTCACAGGTCAGGTAAGAGCTTTAACTACTAGAACTCCCAGGTCGGGTAAGAGCTTTAACTACTAGAACTCCCATATCAGGTAAGACCTTTAACTACTAGAACTCCCAGGTCAGGTAAGACCTTTAACTGCTAGAAATCCCAGGTCAGGTAAGACCTTTAACTACTAGAACTCCCAAGTCAGATAAGAGCTTTAACTACTAGAACTCCCAGGTCGGGTAATAGCTTTAACTACTAGAACTCCCAGGACAGGTAAGAGCTTTAACTACTAGAACTCCCAGGTCAGGTAAGAGCTTTAACTACTAGAACTCCCAGGTCAGGTAAGAGCTTTAACTACTAGAACTCCCAGGTCAGGTGAGAGCTTTAACTACTAGAACTCCCAGGTCAGGTAAGACCTTTAACTACTAGAATTCCCAGGTCAGAAAAGAGCTTTAACCACTAGAACTCCCAGGTCAGGTAAGAGCTTTAACTACTAGAACTCCGAGTTCGGGTAAGAGCTTTAACTACTAGAACTCCCAGGTCAGGTAAGAGCTTTAACTACTAGAACTCCCATGTCAGGTAAGAGCTTTAACTACAAGAACTCCCAGTTCAGGTAAGAACTTTAACTACTAGAACTCCCAGGTCGGGTAAGAGCTTTAACTACTAGAACTCCCAGGTCAGGTAAGAGCTTTAACTACTAGAACTCCCAGGTAAGGTAAGAGGTTTAACTACTAGAACTCACAGGTCAGGTAAGAGCTTTAACTACTAGAACTCCCAGGTCGGGTAAGAGCTTTAACTACTAGAACTCCCATATCAGGTAAGACCTTTAACTACTAGAACTCCCAGGTCAGGTAAGACCTTTAACTACTAGAAATCCCAGGTCAGGTAAGACCTTTAACTACTAGAACTCCCAAGTCAGATAAGAGCTTTAACTACTAGAACTCCCAGGTCGGGTAATAGCTTTAACTACTAGAACTCCCAGGACAGGTAAGAGCTTTAACTACTAGAACTCCCAGGTCAGGTAAGAGCTTTAACTACTAGAACTCCCAGGTCAGGTAAGAGCTTTAACTACTAGAACTCCCAGGTCAGGTGAGAGCTTTAACTACTAGAACTCCCAGGTCAGGTGAGAGCTTTAACTACTAGAACTCCCAGGTCAGATTAGAGCTTTAACTACTAGAACTCCCAGGTCGGGTAATAGCTTTAACTACTAGAACTCCCAGGACAGGTAAGAGCTTTAACTACTTGAACTCCCAGGTCAGGTAAGAGCTTTAGCAACTGGAACTCCCAGGTCAGGTAAGAGCTTTAACTACTAGAACTCCCAGGTCAGGTTAGAGCTTTAACTACTAGAACTCCCAGGTCAGGTAAGAGCTTTAATTACTAGAACTCCCAGCTCAGGTAAGATCTTTAACTACTAGAACTCCCAGGTCGAGTAAGAGCTTTATCTACTAGAACTCCCAGGTCAGGTAAGAGCTTTAACTACTAGAACTCCCACTTCAGGTAAGAGCTTTAACTAATAGAACTCCCAGGTCAGGTAAGAGCTTTAACTACTAGAACTCCCAGGTCAGGTAAGCGCTTTAACTACTATTACTCCCAGGTCAGGTAAGAGCTTTAACTAATAGAACTCCCAAGTCGGATAAGAGCTTTAACTACTAGAACTCCAAGGTCGGGTAAGAGCTTTAACTACTAGAACTCCCAGGTCATGTAAGAGCATTAACTACTAGAACTCCCAGTTCAGGTAAGAGCTTTAACTACTAGAACTCCAGGTCGGGTAAGACCTTCAACTACTAGAACTCCCAGGTCGGATAAGAGCTTTAACTACTAGACCTCCCAGGTCAGGTAAGAGCTTTAACTACTAGAACTCCCAGGTCAGGTAAGAGCTTTAACTACTAGAACTCCCAGGTCAGGTAAGAGCTTTAACTACTAGAACTCCCAGGTCGGGTAAGAGCTTTAACTACTAGAACTCCGAGGTCAGGTAAGAGCTTTAACTACTAGAACTCTCAGGTCAGGTAAGACCTTTAACCACTAGAACTCCCTGGTCGGGTAAGACCTTTAACTACTAGAACTCCCAGGTCAGATAAGAGCTTTTAACTACTAGAACTCCCAGGTCGGGTAATAGCTTTAACTACTAGAACTCCCAGGTCAGTTAAGAGCTTTAACTACTAGAACTCCCAGGTCAGGTAAGAGCTTTAACTACTAAAACTCCCAGGTCAGGTAAGAGCTTTAACTACTAGAACTCCCAGGTCAGGTAAGACCTTTAACTACTACAATTCCCAGGTCAGATAAGAGGTTTAACTACTAGAACTCCCAGGTCAGGTAAGAGCTTTAACTACTAGAACTCCGAGGTCAGGTAAGAGCTTTAACTACAAGAACTCCCAGGTCAGGTAAGAGCTTTAACTACTAGAACTACCAGGTGAGGAAAGACCTTTAATTACTAGAACTCCCAGGTCAGGTAAGAGCTTTAACTACTAGATTTTCCAGGTCAGGTAAGAGCTTTAACTACTAGAACTCCCATGTCAGGTAAGAGCTTTAACTACAAGAACTCCCAGTTCAGGTAAGAACTTTAACTACTAGAACTCCCAGGTCGGGTAAGAGCTTTAACTACTAGAACTCCCAGGTCAGGTAAGAGCTTTAACTACTAGAACTCCCAGGTAAGGTAAGAGGTTTAACTACTAGAACTCACAGGTCAGGTAAGAGCTTTAACTACTAGAACTCCCAGGTCGGGTAAGAGCTTTAACTACTAGAACTCCCATATCAGGTAAGACCTTTAACTACTAGAACTCCCAGGTCAGGTAAGACCTTTAACTACTAGAAATCCCAGGTCAGGTAAGACCTTTAACTACTAGAACTCCCAAGTCAGATAAGAGCTTTAACTACTAGAACTCCCAGGTCGGGTAATAGCTTTAACTACTAGAACTCCCAGGACAGGTAAGAGCTTTAACTACTAGAACTCCCAGGTCAGGTAAGAGCTTTAACTACTAGAACTCCCAGGTCAGGTAAGAGCTTTAACTACTAGAACTCCCAGGTCAGGTGAGAGCTTTAACTACTAGAACTCCCAGGTCAGGTAAGACCTTTAACTACTAGAATTCCCAGGTCAGAAAAGAGCTTTAACCACTAGAACTCCCAGGTCAGGTAAGAGCTTTAACTACTAGAACTCCGAGTTCGGGTAAGAGCTTTAACTACTAGAACTCCCAGGTCAGGTAAGAGCTTTCACTACTAGAACTACCAGGTCAGGTAAGTCCTTTAATTACTAGAAATCCCAGGTCAGGTAAGAGCTTTAACTACTAGATCTCCCAGGTCAGGTAAGAGCTTTAACTACTAGAACTCCCAGGTCAGGTAGGACCTTTAACTATAAGAACTCCCAGTTCAGGTAAGAACTTTAACTACTAGAACTGCCAGGTCGGGTAAGAGCTTTAACTACTATAACTCCCAGGTCAGGTAAGAGCTTTAACTACTAGAACTCCCAGGTCAGGTAAGAGCTTTAACTACTAGAACTCCTAGATCAGGTAAGAGCTTTAACTACTAGAACTCCCAGGTCGGGTAAGAGCTTTAACTACTAGAACTCCCAGATCAGGTAAGAGCTTTAACTACTAGAACTCCCAGGTCAGGTAAGACCTTTAACTACTAGAAAACCCAGGTCAGGTAAGACCTTTAACTACTAGAACTCCCAGGTCAGATAAGAGCTTTAACTACTAGAACTCCCAGGTCAGGAAAGAGCTTTAACTACTAAAACTCCCAGGTCAGGTAAGAGCTTTAACTACTAGAACTCCCAGGTCAGGTAAGACCTTTAACTACTACAATTCCCAGGTCAGATAAGAGGTTTAACTACTAGAACTCCCAGGTCAGGTAAGAGCTTTAACTACTAGAACTCCGAGGTCAGGTAAGAGCTTTAACTACAAGAACTCCCAGGTCAGGTAAGAGCTTTAACTACTAGAACTACCAGGTGAGGAAAGACTTTTAATTACTAGAACTCCCAGGTCAGGTAAGAGCTTTAACTACTAGATTTTCCAGGTCAGGTAAGAGCTTTAACTACTAGAACTCCCATGTCAGGTAAGAGCTTTAACTACAAGAACTCCCAGTTCAGGTAAGAACTTTAACTACTAGAACTCCCAGGTCGGGTAAGAGCTTTAACTACTAGAACTCCCAGGTCAGGTAAGAGCTTTAACTACTAGAACTCCCAGGTAAGGTAAGAGGTTTAACTACTAGAACTCACAGGTCAGGTAAGAGCTTTAACTACTAGAACTCCCAGGTCGGGTAAGAGCTTTAACTACTAGAACTCCCATATCAGGTAAGACCTTTAACTACTAGAACTCCCAGGTCAGGTAAGACCTTTAACTACTAGAAATCCCAGGTCAGGTAAGACCTTTAACTACTAGAACTCCCAAGTCAGATAAGAGCTTTAACTACTAGAACTCCCAGGTCGGGTAATAGCTTTAACTACTAGAACTCCCAGGACAGGTAAGAGCTTTAACTACTAGAACTCCCAGGTCAGGTAAGAGCTTTAACTACTAGAACTCCCAGGTCAGGTAAGAGCTTTAACTACTAGAACTCCCAGGTCAGGTGAGAGCTTTAACTACTAGAACTCCCAGGTCAGGTAAGACCTTTAACTACTAGAATTCCCAGGTCAGAAAAGAGCTTTAACCACTAGAACTCCCAGGTCAGGTAAGAGCTTTAACTACTAGAACTCCGAGTTCGGGTAAGAGCTTTAACTACTAGAACTCCCAGGTCAGGTAAGAGCTTTAACTACTAGAACTCCCATGTCAGGTAAGAGCTTTAACTACAAGAACTCCCAGTTCAGGTAAGAACTTTAACTACTAGAACTCCCAGGTCGGGTAAGAGCTTTAACTACTAGAACTCCCAGGTCAGGTAAGAGCTTTAACTACTAGAACTCCCAGGTAAGGTAAGAGGTTTAACTACTAGAACTCACAGGTCAGGTAAGAGCTTTAACTACTAGAACTCCCAGGTCGGGTAAGAGCTTTAACTACTAGAACTCCCATATCAGGTAAGACCTTTAACTACTAGAACTCCCAGGTCAGGTAAGACCTTTAACTACTAGAAATCCCAGGTCAGGTAAGACCTTTAACTACTAGAACTCCCAAGTCAGATAAGAGCTTTAACTACTAGAACTCCCAGGTCGGGTAATAGCTTTAACTACTAGAACTCCCAGGACAGGTAAGAGCTTTAACTACTAGAACTCCCAGGTCAGGTAAGAGCTTTAACTACTAGAACTCCCAGGTCAGGTAAGAGCTTTAACTACTAGAACTCCCAGGTCAGGTGAGAGCTTTAACTACTAGAACTCCCAGGTCAGGTAAGACCTTTAACTACTAGAATTCCCAGGTCAGAAAAGAGCTTTAACCACTAGAACTCCCAGGTCAGGTAAGAGCTTTAACTACTAGAACTCCGAGTTCGGGTAAGAGCTTTAACTACTAGAACTCCCAGGTCAGGTAAGAGCTTTAACTACTAGAACTACCAGGTCAGGTAAGTCCTTTAATTACTAGAAATCCCAGGTCAGGTAAGAGCTTTAACTACTAGATCTCCCAGGTCAGGTAAGAGCTTTAACTACTAGAACTCCCAGGTCAGGTAGGACCTTTAACTATAAGAACTCCCAGTTCAGGTAAGAACTTTAACTACTAGAACTGCCAGGTCGGGTAAGAGCTTTAACTACTATAACTCCCAGGTCAGGTAAGAGCTTTAACTACTAGAACTCCCAGGTCAGGTAAGAGCTTTAACTACTAGAACTCCCAGGTCAGGTAAGAGCTTTAACTACTAGAGCTCCCAGGTCAGGTTAGAGCTTTAACTACTAGAACTCCCAGGTCAGGTGAGAGCTTTAACTACTAGAACTCCCAGGTCAGGTAAGACCTTTAACTACTAGAATTCCCAGGTCAGAAAAGAGCATTAACCACTAGAACTCCCAGGTCAGGTAAGAGCTTTAACTACTAGAACTCCGAGGTCGGGTAAGAGCTTTAACTACTAGAACTTCCAGGTCAGGTAAAAGCTTTAACTACTAGAACTACCAGGTCAGGTAAGTCCTTTAATTACTAGAACTCCCAGGTCAGGTAAGAGCTTTAACTACTCTATCTCCCAGGTCAGGTAAGAGCTTTAACTACTAGAACTCCCAGGTCAGGTAGGACCTTTAACTACAAGAACTCCCAGTTCAGGTAAGAACTTTAACTACTAGAACTCCCAGGTAGGGTAAGAGCTTTAACTACTAGAACTCCCAGGTCAGGTAAGAGCTTTAACTACTAGAACTCCCAGGTCAGGTAAGAGCTTTAATTACTAGAACTCCCATGTCAGGTAAGAGCTTTAGCTACTAGAACTCCCAGGTCGGGTAAGAGCTTTAACTACTAGAACTCCTAGGTCAGGTAAGAGCTTTAACTACTAGAACTCCCAGGTCAGGTAAGACCTTGAACTACTAGAACTCCCAGGTCGGGGAAGAGCTTTAACTACTAGAACTCCCAGGTCGGATAAGAGCTTTAACTACTAGAACTCCCAGGTCGGGTAAGAGCTTTAACTACTAGAACTCCCAGGTCGGGAAAGAGCTTTAACTACTAGAACTCCCATGTCAGGTAAGAGCTTTAACTACTAAAACTCCCAGGTCAGGTAAGAGCTTTAACAACTATAACTCCCAGGTCAGGTAAGACCTTTAACTACTAGAACTCCCAGGTCAGATAAGAGCTTTAACTACTAGAACTCCCAGGTCAGGTAAGAGCTTTAACTACTAGAACTCCCAGGTCGGGTAAGAACTTTAACTACTAGAACTCCCAGGTCGGGTAAGAGCTTTAACTACTAGAACTCCGAGGTCAGGTAAGAGCTTTAACTACTAGAACTCCCAGGTCAGGTAAGAGCTTTAACTACTAGAACTACCAGGTGAGGTAAGACCTTTAATTACTAGAACTCCCAGGTCAGATAAGAGCTTTAACTACTAGATCTTCCAGGTCAGGTCAGAGCTTTAACTACTAGAACTCCCATGTCAGGTAAGAGCTTTAACTACTAGAACTCCCAGGTCAGGTAAGAGCTTTAACTACTAGAACTCCCAGGTCAGGTAAGAGCTTTAACTACTAGAACTCACAGGTCGGGTAAGAGCTTTAACTACTAGAACTCCCAGATCAGGTAAGAGCTTTAACTACTAGAACTCCCAGGTCAGGTAAGACCTTTAACTACTAGAAATCCCAGGTCAGGTAAGACCTTTAACTACTAGAACTCCCAGGTCAGATAAGAGCTTTAACTACTAGAACTCCCAGGTTGGGTAATAGCTTTAACTACTAGAACTCCCAGGACAGGTAAGAGCTTTAACTACTAGAACTCCCAGGTCAGGTAAGAGCTTTAACTACTAGAACTCCCAGGTCAGGTAAGAGCTTTAACTACTAGAACTCCCAGGTCAGGTGAGAGCTTTAACTACTAGAGCTCCCAGGTCAGGTAAGACCTTTAACTACTAGAATTCCCATTTCAGAAAAGAGCTTTAACCCCTAGAACTTCCAGGTCAGGTAAGAGCTTTAACTACTAGAACTCCCAGGTAAGGTAAGAGTTTTAACTACTAGAACTCACAGGTCAGGTAAGAGCTTTAACTACTAGAACTCCCAGGTCGGGGAAGAGCTTTAACTACTAGAACTCCCATATCAGGTAAGAGCTTTAACTACTAGAACTCCCAGGTCAGGTAAGACCTTTAACTACTAGAAATCCCAGGTCAGGTAAGACCTTTAACTACTAGAACTCCCAAGTCAGATAAGAGCTTAAACTACTAGAACTCCCAGGTCGGGTAATAGCTTTAACTACTAGAACTCCCAGGACAGGTAAGAGCTTTAACTACTAGAACTCCCAGGTCAGGTAAGACCTTTAACTACTAGAACTCCCAGGTCAGGTAAGAGCTTTAACTACTAGAACTCCCAGGTCAGGTGAGAGCTTTAACTACTAGAACTCCCAGGTCAGGTAAGACCTTTAACTACTAGAATTCCCAGGTCAGAAAAGAGCATTAACCACTAGAACTCCCAGGTCAGGTAAGAGCTTTAACTACTAGAACTACCAGGTCAGGTAAGTCCTTTAATTACTAGAACTCCCAGGGCAGGTAAGAACTTTAACTACTAGAACTGCCAGGTCGGGTAAGAGCTTTAACTACTAGAACTCCCAGGTCAGGCAAGAGCTTTAACTACTAGAACTCCCAGGTCAGGTAAGTGCTTTAACTACTAGAACTCCCAGATCAGGTAAGAGCTTTAACTACTAGAACTCCCAGGTCGGGTAAGAGCTTTAACTACTAGAACTCCCAGATCAGGTAAGAGCTTTAACTACTAGAACTCCCAGGTCAGGTAAGACCTTTAACTACTAGAAATCCCAGGTCAGGTAAGACCTTTAACTACTAGAACTCCCAGGTCAGATAAGAGCTTTAACTACTAGAACTCCCAGGTCGGGTAATAGCTTTAACTACTAGAACTCCCAGGACAGGTAAGACCTTTAACTACTAGAACTCCCATGTCAGGTAAGAGCTTTAACTACTAGAACTCCCAGGTCAGGTGAGAGCTTTAACTACTAGAACTCCCAGGTCAGGTAAGACCTTTAACTACTAGAATTCCCAGGTCAGAAAAGAGCATTAACCACTAGAACTCCCAGGTCAGGTAAGAGCTTTAACTACTAGAACTCCGAGGTCGGGTAAGAGCTTTAACTACTAGAACTCCCAGGTCAGGTAAAAGCTTTAACTACTAGAATTACCAGGTCAGGTAAGTCCTTTAATTACTAGAACTCCCAGGTCAGGTAAGAGCTTTAACTACTCTATCTCCCAGGTCAGGTAAGAGCTTTAACTACTAGAACTCCCAGGTCAGGTAAGAGCTTTAATTACTAGAACTCCCATGTCAGGTAAGAGCTTTAGCTACTAGAACTCCCAGGTCGGGTAAGAGCTTTAACTACTAGAACTCCCAGGTCAGGTAAGAGCTTTAACTACTAGAAATTCCAGGTCAGGTAAGACCTTTAACTACTAGAACTCCCAGGTCGGGTAAGAGCTTTAACTACTAGAACTCCCAGGTCGGATAAGAGCTTTAACTACTAGAACTCCCAGGTCGGGAAAGAGCTTTAACTACTAGAACTCCCATGTCAGGTAAGAGCTTTAACTACTAAAACTCCCAGGTCAGGTAAGAGCTTTAACAACTAGAACTCCCAGGTCAGGTAAGACCTTTAACTACTAGAACTCCCAGGTCAGATAAGAGCTTTAACTACTAGAACTCCCAGGTCAGGTAAGAGCTTTAACTACTAGAACTCCCAGGTCGGGTAAGAACTTTAACTACTAGAACTCCTAGGTCAGGTAAGACCTTTAACTACTAGAACTCCCAGGTCAGGTAAGAGCTTTAACTACTAGAACTCCCAGGTCAGGTGAGAGCTTTAACTACTAGAACTCCCAGGTCAGGTAAGACCTTTAACTACTAGAATTCCCAGGTCAGAAAAGAGCATTAACCACTAGAACTCCCAGGTCAGGTAAGAGCTTTAACTACTAGAACTACCAGGTCAGGTAAGTCCTTTAATTACTAGAACTCCCAGGGCAGGTAAGAACTTTAACTACTAGAACTGCCAGGTCGGGTAAGAGCTTTAACTACTAGAACTCCCAGGTCAGGCAAGAGCTTTAACTACTAGAACTCCCAGGTCAGGTAAGTGCTTTAACTACTAGAACTCCCAGATCAGGTAAGAGCTTTAACTACTAGAACTCCCAGGTCGGGTAAGAGCTTTAACTACTAGAACTCCCAGATCAGGTAAGAGCTTTAACTACTAGAACTCCCAGGTCAGGTAAGACCTTTAACTACTAGAAATCCCAGGTCAGGTAAGACCTTTAACTACTAGAACTCCCAGGTCAGATAAGAGCTTTAACTACTAGAACTCCCAGGTCGGGTAATAGCTTTAACTACTAGAACTCCCAGGACAGGTAAGACCTTTAACTACTAGAACTCCCATGTCAGGTAAGAGCTTTAACTACTAGAACTCCCAGGTCAGGTGAGAGCTTTAACTACTAGAACTCCCAGGTCAGGTAAGACCTTTAACTACTAGAATTCCCAGGTCAGAAAAGAGCATTAACCACTAGAACTCTCAGGTCAGGTAAGAGCTTTAACTACTAGAACTCCGAGGTCGGGTAAGAGCTTTAACTACTAGAACTCCCAGGTCAGGTAAAAGCTTTAACTACTAGAATTACCAGGTCAGGTAAGTCCTTTAATTACTAGAACTCCCAGGTCAGGTAAGAGCTTTAACTACTCTATCTCCCAGGTCAGGTAAGAGCTTTAACTACTAGAAGTCCCAGGTCAGGTAAGAGCTTTAATTACTAGAACTCCCATGTCAGGTAAGAGCTTTAGCTACTAGAACTCCCAGGTCGGGTAAGAGCTTTAACTACTAGAACTCCCAGGTCAGGTAAGAGCTTTAACTACTAGAAATTCCAGGTCAGGTAAGACCTTTAACTACTAGAACTCCCAGGTCGGGTAAGAGCTTTAACTACTAGAACTCCCAGGTCGGATAAGAGCTTTAACTACTAGAACTCCCAGGTCGGGTAAGAGCTTTAACTACTAGAACTCCCAGGTCGGGAAAGAGCTTTAACTACTAGAACTCCCATGTCAGGTAAGAGCTTTAACTACTAAAACTCCCAGGTCAGGTAAGAGCTTTAACAACTAGAACTCCCAGGTCAGGTAAGACCTTTAACTACTAGAACTCCCAGGTCAGATAAGAGCTTTAACTACTAGAACTCCCAGGTCAGGTAAGAGCTTTAACTACTAGAACTCCCAGGTCGGGTAAGAACTTTAACTACTAGAACTCCCAGGTCGGGTAAGAGCTTTAACTACTAGAACTCCGAGGTCAGGTAAGAGCTTTAACTACTAGAACTCCCAGGTCAGGTAAGAGCTTTAACTACTAGAACTACCAGGTGAGGTAAGACCTTTAATTACTAGAACTCCCAGGTCAGATAAGAGCTTTAACTACTAGATCTTCAAGGTCAGGTAAGAGCTTTAACTACTAGAACTCCCATGTCAGGTAAGAGCTTTAACTACTAGAACTCCCAGGTCAGGTAAGAGCTTTAACTACTAGAACTCCCAGGTCAGGTAAGAGCTTTAACTACTAGAACTCACAGGTCGGGTAAGAGCTTTAACTACAAGAACTCCTAGATCAGGTAAGAGCTTTAACTACTAGAACTCCCAGGTCAGGTAAGACCTTTAACTACTAGAAATCCCAGGTCAGGTAAGACCTTTAACTACTAGAACTCCCAGGTCAGATAAGAGCTTTAACTACTAGAACTCCCAGGTCGGGTAATAGCTTTAACTACTAGAACTCCCAGGACAGGTAAGAGCTTTAACTACTAGAACTCCCAGGTCAGGTAAGAGCTTTAACTACTAGAACTCCCAGGTCAGGTAAGAGCTTTAACTACTAGAACTCCCAGGTCAGGTGAGAGCTTTAACTACTAGAGATCCCAGGTCAGGTAAGACCTTTAACTACTAGAATTCCCAGTTCAGAAAAGAGCTTTAACCACTAGAACTCCCAGGTCAGGTAAGAGCTTTAACTACTAGAATTACCAGGTCAGGTAAGTCCTTTAATTACTAGAACTCCCAGGTCAGGTAAGAGCTTTAACTACTCTATCTCCCAGGTCAGGTAAGAGCTTTAACTACTAGAAGTCCCAGGTCAGGTAAGAGCTTTAATTACTAGAACTCCCATGTCAGGTAAGAGCTTTAGCTACTAGAACTCCCAGGTCGGGTAAGAGCTTTAACTACTAGAACTCCCAGGTCAGGTAAGAGCTTTAACTACTAGAAATTCCAGGTCAGGTAAGACCTTTAACTACTAGAACTCCCAGGTCGGGTAAGAGCTTTAACTACTAGAACTCCCAGGTCGGATAAGAGCTTTAACTACTAGAACTCCCAGGTCGGGTAAGAGCTTTAACTACTAGAACTCCCAGGTCGGGAAAGAGCTTTAACTACTAGAACTCCCATGTCAGGTAAGAGCTTTAACTACTAAAACTCCCAGGTCAGGTAAGAGCTTTAACAACTAGAACTCCCAGGTCAGGTAAGACCTTTAACTACTAGAACTCCCAGGTCAGATAAGAGCTTTAACTACTAGAACTCCCAGGTCAGGTAAGAGCTTTAACTACTAGAACTCCCAGGTCGGGTAAGAACTTTAACTACTAGAACTCCCAGGTCGGGTAAGAGCTTTAACTACTAGAACTCCGAGGTCAGGTAAGAGCTTTAACTACTAGAACTCCCAGGTCAGGTAAGAGCTTTAACTACTAGAACTACCAGGTGAGGTAAGACCTTTAATTACTAGAACTCCCAGGTCAGATAAGAGCTTTAACTACTAGATCTTCAAGGTCAGGTAAGAGCTTTAACTACTAGAACTCCCATGTCAGGTAAGAGCTTTAACTACTAGAACTCCCAGGTCAGGTAAGAGCTTTAACTACTAGAACTCCCAGGTCAGGTAAGAGCTTTAACTACTAGAACTCACAGGTCGGGTAAGAGCTTTAACTACAAGAACTCCTAGATCAGGTAAGAGCTTTAACTACTAGAACTCCCAGGTCAGGTAAGACCTTTAACTACTAGAAATCCCAGGTCAGGTAAGACCTTTAACTACTAGAACTCCCAGGTCAGATAAGAGCTTTAACTACTAGAACTCCCAGGTCGGGTAATAGCTTTAACTACTAGAACTCCCAGGACAGGTAAGAGCTTTAACTACTAGAACTCCCAGGTCAGGTAAGAGCTTTAACTACTAGAACTCCCAGGTCAGGTAAGAGCTTTAACTACTAGAACTCCCAGGTCAGGTGAGAGCTTTAACTACTAGAGATCCCAGGTCAGGTAAGACCTTTAACTACTAGAATTCCCAGTTCAGAAAAGAGCTTTAACCACTAGAACTCCCAGGTCAGGTAAGAGCTTTAACTACTAGAACTCCCAGGTAAGGTAAGAGGTTTAACTACTAGAACTCACAGGTCAGGTAAGAGCTTTAACTACTAGAACTCCCAGGTCGGGGAAGAGCTTTAACTACTAGAACTCCCATATCAGGTAAGAGCTTTAACTACTAGAAATCCCAGGTCAGGTAAGACCTTTAGCTACTAGAAATCCCAGGTCAGGTAAGACCTTTAACTACTAGAACTCCCAAGTCAGATAAGAGCTTAAACTACTAGAACTCCCAGGTCGGGTAATAGCTTTAACTACTAGAACTCCCAGGACAGGTAAGAGCTTTAACTACTAGAACTCCCAGGTCAGGTAAGAGCTTTAACTACTAGAACTCCCAGGTCAGGTAAGAGCTTTAACTACTAGAACTCCCAGGTCAGGTGAGAGCTTTAACTACTAGAACTCCCAGGTCAGGTAAGACCTTTAACTACTAGAATTCCCAGGTCAGAAAAGGGCTTTAACCACTAGAACCCCCAGGTCAGGTAAGAGCTTTAACTACTAGAAATCCGAGGTCGTGTAAGAGCTTTAACTACTAGAACTCCCAGGTCAGGTAAGAGCTTTAACTACTAGAACTACCAGGTCAGGTAAGTCCTTTAATTACTAGAACTCCCAGGGCAGGTAAGAGCTTTAACTACTAGATCTCCCAGGTCAGGTAAGAGCTTTAACTACTAGAACTCCCAGGTCAGGTAGGACCTTTAACTACAAGAACTCCCAGTTCAGGTAAGAACTTTAACTACTAGAACTGCCAGGTCGGGTAAGAGCTTTAACTACTAGAACTCCCAGGTCAGAAAAGAGCTTTAACTACTAGAACTCCCAGGTCAGGTAAGATCTTTAACTACTAGAACTCCCAGATCAGGTAAGAGCTTTAACTACTAGAACTCCCAGGTCGGGTAAGAGCTTTAACTACTAGAACTCCCAGTTCAGGTAAGAGCTTTAACTACTAGAACTCCCAGGTCAGAAAAGAGCTTTAACTACTAGAACTCCCAGGTCAGGTAAGACCTTTAACTACTAGAAATCCCAGGTCAGGTAAGACCTTTAACTACTAGAACTCTCAGGTCAGATAAGAGCTTTAACTATTAGAACTCCCAGGTCGGGTAATAGCTTTAACTACTAGAACTCCCAGGACAGGTAAGAGCTTTAACTACTAGAACTCCCAGGTCAGGTAAGAGCTTTAACTACTAGAACTCCCAGGTCAGGTAAGAGCTTTAACTACTAGAACTCCCAGGTCAGGTGAGAGCTTTAACTACTAGAACTCCCAGGTCAGGTAAGACCTTTAACTACTAGAATTCCCAGGTCAGAAAAGAGCATTAAGCACTAGAACTCCCAGGTCAGGTAAGAGCTTTAACTACTAGAACTCCGAGGTCGGGTAAGAGCTTTAACTACTAGAACTCCCAGGACAGGTAAGAGCTTTAACTACTAGAACTCCCAGGTCAGGTAAGAGCTTTAACTACTAGAACTCCCAGGTCAGGTAAGAGCTTTAACTACTAGAACTCCCAGGTCGGGTAAGAACTTTAACTACTAGAACTCCGAGGTCGGGTAAGAGCTTTAACTACTAGAACTCCGAGGTCAGGTAAGAGCTTTAACTACTAGAACTCCCAGGTCAGGTAAGAGCTTTAACTACTAGAACTACCAGGTCAGGTAGAGCTTTAACTACTAGAACTACCAGGTGAGGTAAGACCTTTAATTACTAGAACTCCCAGGTCAGATAAGAGCTTTAACTACTAGATCTTCAAGGTCAGGTCAGAACTTTAACTACTAGAACTCCCATGTCAGGTAAGAGCTTTAACTACTAGAACTCCCAGGTCAGGTAAGAGCTTTAACTACTAGAACTCCCAGGTCAGGTAAGAGCTTTAACTACTAGAACTCACAGGTCGGGTAAGAGCTTTAACTACTAGAACTCCCAGATCAGGTAAGAGCTTTAACTACTAGAACTCCCAGGTCAGGTAAGACCTTTAACTACTAGAAATCCCAGGTCAGGTAAGACCTTTAACTACTAGAACTCCCAGGTCAGATAAGAGCTTTAACTACTAGAACTCCCAGGTCGGGTAATAGCTTTAACTACTAGAACTCCCAGGACAGGTAAGAGCTTTAACTACTAGAACTCCCAGGTCAGGTAAGAGCTTTAACTACTAGAACTCCCAGGTCAGGTAAGAGCTTTAACTACTAGAACTCCCAGGTCAGGTGAGAGCTTTAACTACTAGAGATCCCAGGTCAGGTAAGACCTTTAACTACTAGAATTCCCAGTTCAGAAAAGAGCTTTAACCACTAGAACTCCCAGGTCAGGTAAGAGCTTTAACTACTAGAACTCCCAGGTAAGGTAAGAGGTTTAACTACTAGAACTCACAGGTCAGGTAAGAGCTTTAACTACTAGAACTCCCAGGTTGGGGAAGAGCTTTAACTACTAGAACTCCCATATCAGGTAAGAGCTTTAACTACTAGAACTCCCAGGTCAGGTAAGACCTTTAGCTACTAGAAATCCCAGGTCAGGTAAGACCTTTAACTACTAGAACTCCCAAGTCAGATAAGAGCTTAAACTACTAGAACTCCCAGGTCGGGTAATAGCTTTAACTACTAGAACTCCCAGGACAGGTAAGAGCTTTAACTACTAGAACTCCCAGGTCAGGTAAGAGCTTTAACTACTAGAACTCCCAGGTCAGGTAAGAGCTTTAACTACTAGAACTCCCAGGTCATGTGAGAGCTTTAACTACTAGAACTCCCAGGTCAGGTAAGACCTTTAACTACTAGAATTCCCAGGTCAGAAAAGGGCTTTAACCACTAGAACTCCCAGGTCAGGTAAGAGCTTTAACTACTAGAACTCCGAGGTCGTGTAAGAGCTTTAACTACTAGAACTCCCAGGTCAGGTAAGACCTTTAACTACTAGAACTACCAGGTCAGGTAAGTCCTTTAATTACTAGAACTCCCAGGGCAGGTAAGAGCTTTAACTACTAGATCTCCCAGGTCAGGTAAGAGCTTTAACTACTAGATCTCCCAGGTCAGGTAGGACCTTTAACTACAAGAACTCCCAGTTCAGGGAAGAACTTTAACTACTAGAACTGCCAGGTCGGGTAAGAGCTTTAACTACTAGAACTCCCAGGTCAGGTAAGACCGTTAACTACTAGAAATCCCAGGTCAGGTAAGACCTTTAACTACTAGAACTCCCAGGTCAGATAAGAGCTTTAACTACTAGAACTCCCAGGTCGGGTAATAGCTTTAACTACTAGAACTCCCAGGACAGGTAAGAGCTTTAACTACTAGAACTCCCAGGTCAGGTAAGAGCTTTAACTACTAGAACTCCCAGGTCAGGTAAGAGCTTTAACTACTAGAACTCCCAGGTCAGGTGAGAGCTTTAACTACTAGAACTCCCGGGTCAGGTAAGACCTTTAACTACTAGAATTCCCAGGTCAGAAAAGAGCTTTAACCACTAGAACTCCCAGGTCAGGTAAGAGCTTTAACTACTAGAACTCCGAGGTCGGGTAAGAGCTTTAACTACTAGAACTCCCAGGTCAGATAAGAGCTTTAACTACTAGAACTACCAGGTCAGGTAAGTCCTTTAATTACTAGAACTCCCAGGTCAGGTAAGAGCTTAAACTACTAGATCTCCCAGGTCAGGTAAGAGCTTAAACTACTAGATCTCCCAGTTCAAGTAAGAACTTTAACTACTAGAACTCCCAGGTCGGGTAAGAGCTTTAACTACTAGAACTCCCAGGTCGGGTAAGAGCTTTAACCACTAGAACGCCCAGGTCAGGTAAGAGCTTTAACTACTAGAACTCCCAGGTCAGGTAAGAGCTCTAGCTACTAGAACTCCCAGGTCAGGTAAGAGCATTAACTACTAGAACTCCCAGGTCAGGTAAGAGCTTTAACTACTAGAAATCCCAGGTCAGGTAAGACCTTTAACTACTAGAACTCCCAGTTCAGGTAAGAGCTTTAACTACTAGAACTCCCAGGTCGGATAAGAGCTTTAACTACTAGAACTCCCAGGTCGGGTAAGAGCTTTAACTACTAGAACTCCCAGGTCGGGTAAGAGCTTTAACTACTAGAACTCCCAGGTCAGGTAAGAGCTTTAACTACTAAAACTCCCAGGTCAGGTAAGAGCTTTAACAACTAGAACTCCCAGGTCAGGTAAGACCTTTAACTACTAGAACTCCCAGGTCAGATAAGAACTTTAACTACTAGAACTCCCAGGTCAGGTAAGAGCTTTAACTACTAGAACTCCCATGTCGGGTAAGAACTTTAACTACTAGAACTCCAAGGTCGGGTAAGAGCTTTAACTACTAGAACTCCCAGGTCAGGTAAGAGCTTTAACTACTAAAACTCCCAGGTCAGGTAAGAGCTTTAACTACTAGAACTCCCAAGTCGGATAAAAGCTTTAACTACTAGAACTCCCAGGTCAGGTAAGAGCTTTAACTACTAGAACTCCCAGGTCATATAAGAGCTTTAACTACTAGAACTCCAAGTTCAGGTAAGAGCTTTAACTACTAGAACTCCAGGTCGGGTAAGACCTTTAACTACTAGAACTCCCAGGTCGGATAAGAGCTTTAACTACTAGACCTCCCAGGTCAGGTAAGAGCTTTAACTACTAGAACTCCCAGGTCGGGTAAGAGCTTTAACTACTAGAACTCCCAGGTCGGATAAGAGCTCTAACTACTAGAACTCCCAGGTCAGGTAAGACCTTTAACCACTAGAACTCCCAGGTCGGATAAGACCTTTAACTACTAGAACTCCCAGGTCAGATAAGAGCTTTTAACTACTAGAACTCCCAGGTCGGGTAATAGCTTTAACTACTAGAACTCCCAGGTCAGGTAAGAGCTTTAACTACTAGAACTCCCAGGTCGGGTAAGAGATTTAACTACAAGAACTCCCAGGTCAGGTAAGAGCTTAAACTACTAGAACTACCAGGTCAGGTAAGACCTTTAATTACTAGAACTCCCAGTTCAGGTAAGAGCTTTAACTACTAGATCTTCCAGGTCAGGTAAGAGTTTTAACTACTACAACTCCCATATCAGGTAGGAGCTTTAAATACAAGAACTCCCAGTTCAGGTAAGACCTTTAACCACTAGAACTCCCAGGTCGGATAAGACCTTTAACTACTAGAACTCCCAGGTCAGATAAGAGCTTTTAACTACTAGAACTCCCAGGTCGGGTAATAGCTTTAACTACTAGAACTCCCAGGTCAGGTAAGAGCTTTAACTACTAGAACTCCCAGGTCAGGTAAGAGATTTAACTACTAGAACTCCCAGGTCAGATAATAGCTTTAACTACTAGAACTCCCAGGTCAGGTAAGACCTTTAACTACTACAATTCCCAGGTCAGATAAGAGGTTTAACTAATAGAACTCCCAGGTCAGGTAAGAGCTTTAACTACTAGAACTCCGAGGTCGGGTAAGAGCTTTAACTACAAGAACTCCCAGGTCAGGTAAGAGCTTTAACAACTACAACTACCAGGTCAGGTAAGACCTTTAATTACTAGAACTCCCAGGTCAGGTAAGAGCTTTAACTACTAGATCTTCCAGGTCAGGTAAGAGCTTTAACTACTACAACTCCCATGTCAGGTAGGAGCTTTAAATACAAGAACTCCCAGTTCAGGTAAGAGCTTTAACTACTAGAACTCCAGGTCGGGTAAGACCTTTAACTACTAGAACTCCCAGGTCGGATAAGAGCTTTAACTACTAGACCTCCCAGGTCAGGTAAGAGCTTTAACTACTAGAACTCCCAGGTCGGGTAAGAGCTTTAACTACTAGAACTCCCAGGTCGGATAAGAGCTCTAACTACTAGAACTCCCAGGTCAGGTAAGACCTTTAACCACTAGAACTCCCAGGTCGGATAAGACCTTTAACTACTAGAACTCCCAGGTCAGATAAGAGCTTTTAACTACTAGAACTCCCAGGTCGGGTAATAGCTTTAACTACTAGAACTCCCAGGTCAGGTAAGAGCTTTAACTACTAGAACTCCCAGGTCGGGTAAGAGATTTAACTACAAGAACTCCCAGGTCAGGTAAGAGCTTAAACTACTAGAACTACCAGGTCAGGTAAGACCTTTAATTACTAGAACTCCCAGTTCAGGTAAGAGCTTTAACTACTAGATCTTCCAGGTCAGGTAAGAGTTTTAACTACTACAACTCCCATATCAGGTAGGAGCTTTAAATACAAGAACTCCCAGTTCAGGTAAGACCTTTAACCACTAGAACTCCCAGGTCGGATAAGACCTTTAACTACTAGAACTCCCAGGTCAGATAAGAGCTTTTAACTACTAGAACTCCCAGGTCGGGTAATAGCTTTAACTACTAGAACTCCCAGGTCAGGTAAGAGCTTTAACTACTAGAACTCCCAGGTCAGGTAAGAGATTTAACTACTAGAACTCCCAGGTCAGATAATAGCTTTAACTACTAGAACTCCCAGGTCAGGTAAGACCTTTAACTACTACAATTCCCAGGTCAGATAAGAGGTTTAACTAATAGAACTCCCAGGTCAGGTAAGAGCTTTAACTACTAGAACTCCGAGGTCGGGTAAGAGCTTTAACTACAAGAACTCCCAGGTCAGGTAAGAGCTTTAACAACTACAACTACCAGGTCAGGTAAGACCTTTAATTACTAGAACTCCCAGGTCAGGTAAGAGCTTTAACTACTAGATCTTCCAGGTCAGGTAAGAGCTTTAACTACTACAACTCCCATGTCAGGTAGGAGCTTTAAATACAAGAACTCCCAGTTCAGGTAAGAGCTTTAACTACTAGAACTCCCAGGTCGGGTAAGAGCTTTAACTACTAGAACTCCCAGGTCGGGTAAGAGCTTTAACTACTAGAACTCCCAGGTAAGGTAAGAGCTTTAACTACTAGAACTCCCAGGTCAGGTAAGAGCTTTAACTACTAGAACTCCCAGGTCAGGTAAGACCTTTAACTACTAGAACTCCCAGGTCAGGTAAGACCTTTAACTACTAGAACTCCCAGGTCAGATAAGAGCTTTAACTACTAGAACTCCCAGGTCAGGTAAGAGCTTTAATTACTAGAACTCCCAGGTCAGGTAAGAGCTTTAACTACTAGAACTCCCAGGTCAGGTAAGAGCTTTAACTACTAGAACTCCCAGGTCAGGTAAGAGCTTTAACTACTAGAACTCCCAAGTCGGATAAGAGCTTTAACTACTAGAACTCCCAAGTCAGGTAAGATCTTTAACTAATAGAACTCCCAGTTCAGGTAAGAGCTTTAACTACTACAACTCCGGGTCGGGTAAGAGCTTTAACTACTAGAACTCCCAGATCGGATAAGAGCTTTAACTACTAGACCTCACAGGTCAGGTAAGAGCTTTAACTACTAGAACTCCAGGTCGGGTAAGAGCTTTAACTACTAGAACTCCCAGGTCGGATAAGAGCTTTAACTACTAGACCTCCCAGGTCAGGTAAGAGCTTTAACTACTAGAACTCCCAGGTCAGGTAAGAACTTTAACTACTAGAACTCCCTGGTCAGGTAAGAGCTTTAAATACTAGAACTCCCAGGTCAGGTAAGAGATTTAACTACTTGAACTCCCAGGTCAGGTAAGAGCTTTAACTACTAGAACTCCCAGGTCAGGTAAGAGCTTTAATTACTAGAACTCCCAGGTCAGGTAAGAGCTTTAACTACTAGAACTCCCATGTCGAGTAAGAGCTTTAACTACTAGAACTCCCAGGTCAGGTAAGAGCTTTAACTACTAGAACTCCCAGGTCAGGTAAGAGCTTAAACTACTAGAACTCCCGGGTCAGGTAAGAGCTTTAACTACTAGAACTCCCAGGTCAGGTAAGAGCTTTAACTACTAGAACTCCCAGGTCAGATAAGAGCTTTAACTACTAGAACTCCCAGGTCAGGTAAGAGCTTTAACTACTAGAACTCCCAATTCAGGTAAGAGCTTTAACTACTAGAACTCCCAGGTCAGGTAACAGCTTTAACTACTACAACTCCCAGGTCAGGTAAGCGCTTTAACTACTAGAACTCCCAGGTCAGGTAAGAGCTTTAACTACTAGAACTCCCAAGTCGGATAAGAGCTTTAACTACTAGAACTCCCAGGTCAGGTAAGAGCTTTAACTACTAGAACTCCCAGGTCATGTAAGAGCTTTAACTACTAGAACTCCCAGTTCAGGTAAGAGCTTTAACTACTAGAACTCCAGGTCGGGTAAGACCTTTAACTACTAGAACTCCCAGGTCGGATAAGAGCTTTAACTACTAGACCTCCCAAGTCAGGTAAGAGCTTTAACTACTAGAACTCCCAGGTCAGGTAAGAGCTTTAACTACCAGAACTCCCAGGTCAGGAAAGAGCTTTAACTACTAGAACTCCCAGGTCGGGTAAGAGCTTTAACTACTAGAACTCCCAGGTCAGGTAAGAGCTCTAACTACTAGAACTCCCAGGTCAGGTAAGAGCTTTTAACTACTAGAACTCCCAGGTCGGGTAATAGCTTTAACTACTAGAATTCCCAGGTAAGGTAAGAGCTTTAACTACTAGAACTCCCAGGTCAGGTAAGAGCTTTAACTACCTGAAGTACCAGGTCAGGTAAGTCCTTTAATTACTAGAACTCCCAGGTCAGGTAAGAGCTTAAACTACTAGATCTCCCAGGTCAGGTAAGAGCTTTAACTACTAGAACTCCCAGGTCAGGTAGGACCATTAACTACAAGAACTCCCAGTTCAGGTAAGAACTTTAACTACTAGAACTCCCAGGTCGGGTAAGAGCTTTAACTACTAGAACTCCCAGGTAGGGTAAGAGCTTTAACTACTAGAACTCCCAGGTCAGGTAAGAGCTTTAACTACTAGAACTCCCAGGTCAGGTAAGAGCTTTAACTACTAGAACTCCCAGGTCGGGTAAGAGCTTTAACTACTAGAACTCCCAGGTCAGGTAAGAGCTTTAACTACTAGAACTCCCAGGTCAGGTAAGAGCTTTAACTACTAGAACTCCCAGGTCATGTGAGAGCTTTAACTACTAGAACTCCCAGGTCAGGTAAGACCTTTAACTACTAGAATTCCCAGGTCAGAAAAGGGCTTTAACCACTAGAACTCCCAGGTCAGGTAAGAGCTTTAACTACTAGAACTCCGAGGTCGTGTAAGAGCTTTAACTACTAGAACTCCCAGGTCAGGTAAGAGCTTTAACTACTAGAACTACCAGGTCAGGTAAGTCCTTTAATTACTAGAACTCCCAGGGCAGGTAAGAGCTTTAACTACTAGATCTCCCAGGTCAGGTAAGAGCTTTAACTACTAGAACTCCCAGGTCAGGTAGGACCTTTAACTACAAGAACTCCCAGTTCAGGTAAGAACTTTAACTACTAGAACTGCCAGGTCGGGTAAGAGCTTTAACTACTAGAACTCCCAGGTCAGGTAAGACCGTTAACTACTAGAAATCCCAGGTCAGGTAAGACCTTTAACTACTAGAACTCCCAGGTCGGGTAATAGCTTTAACTACTAGAACTCCCAGGACAGGTAAGAGCTTTAACTACTAGAACTCCCAGGTCAGGTAAGAGCTTTAACTACTAGAACTCCCAGGTCAGGTAAGAGCTTTAACTACTAGAACTCCCAGGTCAGGTGAGAGCTTTAACTACTAGAACTCCCGGGTCAGGTAAGACCTTTAACTACTAGAATTCCCAGGTCAGAAAAGAGCTTTAACCACTAGAACTCCCAGGTCAGGTAAGAGCTTTAACTACTAGAACTCCGAGGTCGGGTAAGAGCTTTAACTACTAGAACTCCCAGGTCAGATAAGAGCTTTAACTACTAGAACTACCAGGTCAGGTAAGTCCTTTAATTACTAGAACTCCCAGGTCAGGTAAGAGCTTAAACTACTAGATCTCCCAGGTCAGGTAAGAGCTTTAACTACTAGAACTCCCAGGTCAGGTAGGACCATTAACTACAAGAACTCCCAGTTCAAGTAAGAACTTTAACTACTAGAACTCCCAGGTCGGGTAAGAGCTTTAACTACTAGAACTCCCAGGTCGGGTAAGAGCTTTAACCACTAGAACGCCCAGGTCAGGTAAGAGCTTTAACTACTAGAACTCCCAGGTCAGGTAAGAGCTCTAGCTACTAGAACTCCCAGGTCAGGTAAGAGCTTTAACTACTAGAACTCCCAGGTCAGGTAAGAGCTTTAACTACTAGAAATCCCAGGTCAGGTAAGACCTTTAACTACTAGAACTCCCAGTTCAGGTAAGAGCTTTAACTACTAGAACTCCCAGGTCGGATAAGAGCTTTAACTACTAGAACTCCCAGGTCGGGTAAGAGCTTTAACTACTAGAACTCCCAGGTCGGGTAAGAGCTTTAACTACTAGAACTCCCAGGTCAGGTAAGAGCTTTAACTACTAAAACTCCCAGGTCAGGTAAGAGCTTTAACAACTAGAACTCCCAGGTCAGGTAAGACCTTTAACTACTAGAACTCCCAGGTCAGATAAGAACTTTAACTACTAGAACTCCCAGGTCAGGTAAGAGCTTTAACTACTAGAACTCCCATGTCGGGTAAGAACTTTAACTACTAGAACTCCAAGGTCGGGTAAGAGCTTTAACTACTAGAACTCCCAGGTCAGGTAAGAGCTTTAACTACTAAAACTCCCAGGTCAGGTAAGAGCTTTAACTACTAGAACTCCCAAGTCGGATAAAAGCTTTAACTACTAGAACTCCCAGGTCAGGTAAGAGCTTTAACTACTAGAACTCCCAGGTCATATAAGAGCTTTAACTACTAGAACTCCAAGTTCAGGTAAGAGCTTTAACTACTAGAACTCCAGGTCGGGTAAGACCTTTAACTACTAGAACTCCCAGGTCGGATAAGAGCTTTAACTACTAGACCTCCCAGGTCAGGTAAGAGCTTTAACTACTAGAACTCCCAGGTCGGGTAAGAGCTTTAACTACTAGAACTCCCAGGTCAGGTAAGAGCTCTAACTACTAGAACTCCCAGGTCAGGTAAGACCTTTAACCACTAGAACTCCCAGGTCGGATAAGACCTTTAACTACTAGAACTCCCAGGTCAGATAAGAGCTTTTAACTACTAGAACTCCCAGGTCGGGTAATAGCTTTAACTACTAGAACTCCCAGGTCAGGTAAGAGCTTTAACTACTAGAACTCCCAGGTCAGGTAAGAGATTTAACTACAAGAACTCCCAGGTCAGGTAAGAGCTTTAACTACTAGAACTACCAGGTCAGGTAAGACCTTTAATTACTAGAACTCCCAGTTCAGGTAAGAGCTTTAACTACTAGATCTTCCAGGTCAGGTAAGAGCTTTAACTACTACAACTCCCATATCAGGTAGGAGCTTTAAATACAAGAACTCCCAGTTCAGGTAAGACCTTTAACCACTAGAACTCCCAGGTCGGATAAGACCTTTAACTACTAGAACTCCCAGGTCAGATAAGAGCTTTTAACTACTAGAACTCCCAGGTCAGGTAAGAGCTTTAACTACTAGAACTCCCAGGTCAGGTAAGAGATTTAACTACTAGAACTCCCAGGTCAGATAATAGCTTTAACTACTAGAACTCCCAGGTCAGGTAAGACCTTTAACTACTACAATTCCCAGGTCAGATAAGAGGTTTAACTAATAGAACTCCCAGGTCAGGTAAGAGCTTTAACTACTAGAACTCCGAGGTCGGGTAAGAGCTTTAACGACAAGAACTCCCAGGTCAGGTAAGAGCTTTAACTACTACAACTACCAGGTCAGGTAAGACCTTTAATTACTAGAACTCCCATGTCAGGTAAGAACTTTAACTACTAGATCTTCCAGGTCAGGTAAGAGCTTTAACTACTACAACTCCCATGTCAGGTAGGAGCTTTAAATACAAGAACTCCCAGTTCAGGTAAGAGCTTTAACTACTAGAACTCCCAGGTCGGGTAAGAGCTTTAACTACTAGAACTCCCAGGTCGGGTAAGAGCTTTAACTACTAGAACTCCCAGGTAAGGTAAGAGCTTTAACTACTAGAACTCCCAGGTCAGGTAAGAGCTTTAACTACTAGAACTCCCAGGTCAGGTAAGACCTTTAACTACTAGAACTCCCAGGTCAGGTAAGACCTTTAACTACTAGAACTCCCAGGTCAGATAAGAGCTTTAACTACTAGAACCCCCAGGTCAGGTAAGAGCTTTAATTACTAGAACTCCCAGGTCAGGTAAGAGCTTTAACTACTAGAACTCCCAGGTCAGGTAAGAGCTTTATCTACTAGAACTCCCAGGTCAGGTAAGAGCTTTAACTACTAGAACTCCCAAGTCGGATAAGAGCTTTAACTACTAGAACTCCCAAGTCAGGTAAGATCTTTAACTAATAGAACTCCCAGTTCAGGTAAGAGCTTTAACTACTACAACTCCGGGTCGGGTAAGAGCTTTAACTACTAGAACTCCCAGATCGGATAAGAGCTTTAACTACTAGACCTCACAGGTCAGGTAAGAGCTTTAACTACTAGAACTCCAGGTCGGGTAAGAGCTTTAACTACTAGAACTCCCAGGTCGGATAAGAGCTTTAACTACTAGACCTCCCAGGTCAGGTAAGAGCTTTAACTACTAGAACTCCCAGGTCAGGTAAGAACTTTAACTACTAGAACTCCCTGGTCAGGTAAGAGCTTTAAATACTAGAACTCCCAGGTCAGGTAAGAGATTTAACTACTTGAACTCCCAGGTCAGGTAAGAGCTTTAACTACTAGAACTCCCAGGTCAGGTAAGAGCTTTAATTATTAGAACTCCCAGGTCAGGTAAGAGCTTTAACTACTAGAACTCCCATGTCGAGTAAGAGCTTTAACTACTAGAACTCCCAGGTCAGGTAAGAGCTTTAACTACTAGAACTCCCAGGTCAGGTAAGAGCTTAAACTACTAGAACTCCCGGGTCAGGTAAGAGCTTTAACTACTAGAACTCCCAGGTCAGGTAAGAGCTTTAACTACTAGAACTCCCAGGTCAGATAAGAGCTTTAACTACTAGAACTCCCAGGTCAGGTAAGAGCTTTAACTACTAGAACTCCCAGGTCAGGTAACAGCTTTAACTACTACAACTCCCAGGTCAGGTAAGCGCTTTAACTACTAGAACTCCCAGGTCAGGTAAGAGCTTTAACTACTAGAACTCCCAAGTCGGATAAGAGCTTTAACTACTAGAACTCCCAGGTCAGGTAAGAGCTTTAACTACTAGAACTCCCAGGTCATGTAAGAGCTTTAACTACTAGAACTCCCAGTTCAGGTAAGAGCTTTAACTACTAGACCTCCCAAGTCAGGTAAGAGCTTTAACTACTAGAACTCCCAGGTCAGGTAAGAGCTTTAACTACCAGAACTCCCAGGTCAGGAAAGAGCTTTAACTACTAGAACTCCCAGGTCGGGTAAGAGCTTTAACTACTAGAACTCCCAGGTCAGGTAAGAGCTCTAACTACTAGAACTCCCAGGTCAGGTAAGAGCTTTTAACTACTAGAACTCCCAGGTCGGGTAATAGCTTTAACTACTAGAATTCCCAGGTAAGGTAAGAGCTTTAACTACTAGAACTCCCAGGTCAGGTAAGAGCTTTAACTACCTGAAGTACCAGGTCAGGTAAGTCCTTTAATTACTAGAACTCCCAGGTCAGGTAAGAGCTTAAACTACTAGATCTCCCAGGTCAGGTAAGAGCTTTAACTACTAGAACTCCCAGGTCAGGTAGGACCATTAACTACAAGAACTCCCAGTTCAGGTAAGAACTTTAACTACTAGAACTCCCAGGTCGGGCAAGAGCTTTAACTACTAGAACTCCCAGGTAGGGTAAGAGCTTTAACTACTAGAACTCCCAGGTCAGGTAAGAGCTTTAACTACTAGAACTCCCAGGTCAGGTAAGAGCTTTAACTACTAGAACTCCCAGGTCGGGTAAGAGCTTTAACTACTAGAACTCCCAGGTCAGGTAAGAGCTTTAACTACTAGAAATCCCAGGTCAGGTAAGACCTTTAACTACTAGAACTCCCAGTTCAGGTAAGAGCTTTAACTACTAGAACTCCCAGGTCGGATAAGAGCTTTAACTACTAGAACTCCCAGGTCGGGTAAGAGCTTTAACTACTAGAACTCCCAGGTCTGGTAAGAGCTTTAACTACTAGAACTCCCAGGTCAGGTAAGAGCTTTAACTACTAAAACTCCCAGGTCAGGTAAGAGCTTTAACAACTAGAACTCCCAGGTCAGGTAAGACCTTTAACTACTAGAACTCCCAGGTCAGATAAGAACTTTAACTACTAGAACTCCCAGGTCAGGTAAGAGCTTTAACTACTAGAACTCCCAGGTCGGGTAAGAACTTTAACTACTAGAACTCCCAGGTCGGGTAAGAGCTTTAACTACTAGAACTCCCAGGTCAGGTAAGAGCTTTATCTACTAAAACTCCCAGGTCAGGTAAGAGCTTTAACTACTAGAACTCCCAAGTCGGATAAAAGCTTTAACTACTAGAACTACCAGGTCAGGTAAGAGCTTTAACTACTAGAACTCCCAGGTCATATAAGAGCTTTAACTACTAGAACTCCCAGTTCAGTTAAGAGCTTTAACTACTAGAACTCCCAGGTCGGATAAGAGCTTTAACTACTAGACCTCCCAGGTCAGGTAAGAGCTTTAACTACTTGAACTCCCAGGTCAGGAAAGAGCTTTAACTACTAGAACTCCCAGGTCGGGTAAGAGCTCTAACTACTAGAACTCCCAGGTCAGGTAAGACATTTAACCACTAGAACTCCCAGGTCGGATAAGACCTTTAACTACTAGAACTCCCAGGTCAGATAAGAGCTTTTAACTACTAGATCTCCCAGGTCGGGTAATAGCTTTAACTACTAGAACTCCCAGGTCAGGTAAGAGCTTTAACTACTAGAACTCCCATGTCGAGTAAGAGCTTTAACTACTAGAACTCCCAGGTCAGGTAAGAGCTTTAACTACTAGAACTCCCAGGTCAGGTAAGAGCTTAAACTACTAGAACTCCCGGGTCAGGTAAGAGCTTTAACTACTAGAACTCCCAGGTCAGGTAATAGCTTTAACTACTAGAACTCCCAGGTCAGATAAGAGCTTTAACTACTAGAACTCCCAGGTCAGGTAAGAGCTTTAACTACTAGAACTCCCAATTCAGGTAAGAGCTTTAACTACTAGAACTCCCAGGTCAGGTAAGAGCTTTAACTACTACAACTCCCAGGTCAGGTAAGCGCTTTAACTACTAGAACTCCCAGGTCAGGTAAGAGCTTTAACTACTAGAACTCCCAAGTCGGATAAGAGCTTTAACTACTAGAACTCCCAGTTCAGGTAAGAGCTTTAACTACTAGATCTCCAGGTCGGGTAAGACCTTTAACTACTAGAACTCCCAGGTCGGATAAGAGCTTTAACTACTAGACCTCCCAAGTCAGGTAAGAGCTTTAACTACTAGAACTCCCAGGTCAGGTAAGAGCTTTAACTACCAGAACTCCCAGGTCAGGAAAGAGCTTTAACTACTAGAACTCCCAGGTCGGGTAAGAGCTTTAACTACTAGAACTCCCAGGTCAGGTAAGAGCTCTAACTACTAGAACTCCCAGGTCAGGTAAGAGCTTTTAACTACTAGAACTCCCAGGTCGGGTAATAGCTTTAACTACTAGAATTCCCAGGTAAGGTAAGAGCTTTAACTACTAGAACTCCCAGGTCAGGTAAGAGGTTTAACTACCTGAAGTACCAGGTCAGGTAAGTCCTTTAATTACTAGAACTCCCAGGTCAGGAAAGAGCTTAAACTACTAGATCTCCCAGGTCAGGTAAGAGCTTTAACTACTAGAACTCCCAGGTCAGGTAGGACCATTAACTACAAGAACTCCCAGTTCAGGTAAGAACTTTAACTACTAGAACTCCCAGGTCGGGTAAGAGCTTTAACTACTAGAACTCCCAGGTAGGGTAAGAGCTTTAACTACTAGAACTCCCAGGTCAGGTAAGAGCTTTAACTACTAGAACTCCCAGGTCAGGTAAGAGCTTTAACTACTAGAACTCCCAGGTCGGGTAAGAGCTTTAACTACTAGAACTCCCAGGTCAGGTAAGAGCTTTAACTACTAGAAATCCCAGGTCAGGTAAGACCTTTAACTACTAGAACTCCCAGTTCAGGTAAGAGCTTTAACTACTAGAACTCCCAGGTCGGATAAGAGCTTTAACTACTAGAACTCCCAGGTCGGGTAAGAGCTTTAACTACTAGAACTCCCAGGTCTGGTAAGAGCTTTAACTACTAGAACTCCCAGGTCAGGTAAGAGCTTTAACTACTAAAACTCCCAGGTCAGGTAAGAGCTTTAACAACTAGAACTCCCAGGTCAGGTAAGACCTTTAACTACTAGAACTCCCAGGTCAGATAAGAACTTTAACTACTAGAACTCCCAGGTCAGGTAAGAGCTTTAACTACTAGAACTCCCAGGTCGGGTAAGAACTTTAACTACTAGAACTCCCAGGTCGGGTAAGAGCTTTAACTACTAGAACTCCCAGGTCAGGTAAGAGCTTTATCTACTAAAACTCCCAGGTCAGGTATGAGCTTTAACTACTAGAACTCCCAAGTCGGATAAAAGCTTTAACTACTAGAACTCCCAGGTCAGGTAAGAGCTTTAACTACTAGAATTCCCAGGTCACATAAGAGCTTTAACTACTAGAACTCCCAGTTCAGTTAAGAGCTTTAACTACTAGAACTCCCAGGTCGGATAAGAGCTTTAACTACTAGACCTCCCAGGTCAGGTAAGAGCTTTAACTACTTGAACTCCCAGGTCAGGAAAGAGCTTTAACTACTAGAACTCCCAGGTCGGGTAAGAGCTCTAACTACTAGAACTCCCAGGTCAGGTAAGACCTTTAACCACTAGAACTCCCAGGTCGGATAAGACCTTTAACTACTAGAACTCCCAGGTCAGATAAGAGCTTTTAACTACTAGATCTCCCAGGTCGGGTAATAGCTTTAACTACTAGAACTCCCAGGTCAGGTAAGAGCTTTAACTACTAGAACTCCCAGGTCAGGTAAGAGATTTAACTACAAGAACTCCCAGGTCAGGTAAGAGCTTTAACTACTAGAACTACCAGGTCAGGTAAGACCTTTAATTACTACAACTCCCAGTTCATGTAAGAGCTTTATCTACTAGATCTTCCAGGTCAGGTAAGAGCTTTAACTACTACAACTCCCATATCAGGTAGGAGCTTTAAATACAAGAACTCCCAGTTCAGGTAAGACCTTTAACCACTAGAACTCCCAGGTCGGATAAGACCTTTAACTACTAGAACTCCCAGGTCAGATAAGAGCTTTAACTACTAGAACTCCCAGGTCAGGTAAGACCTTTAACTACTACAATTCCCAGGTCAGATAAGAGGTTTAACTAATAGAACTCCCAGGTCAGGTAAGAGCTTTAACTACTAGAACTCCGAGGTCGGGTAAGAGCTTTAACTACAAGAACTCCCAGGTCAGGTAAGAGCTTTAACTACTAAAACTACCAGGTCAGGTAAGACCTTTAATTACTAGAACTCCCAGGTCAGGTAAGAGCTTTAACTACTAGATCTTCCAGGTCAGGTAAGAGCTTTAACTACTACAACTCCCATGTCAGGTAGGAGCTTTAAATACAAGAACTCCCAGTTCAGGTAAGAGCTTTAACTACTAGAACTCCCAGGTCGGGTAAGAGCTTTAACTACTAGAACTCCCAGGTCGGGTAAGAGCTTTAACTACTAGAACTCCCAGGTAAGGTAAGAGCTTTAACTACTAGAACTCCCAGGTCAGGTAAGAGCTTTAACTACTAGAACTCCCAGGTCAGGTAAGACCTTTAACTACTAGAACTCCCAGGTCAGGTAAGACCTTTAACTACTAGAACTCCCAGGTCAGATAAGAGCTTTAACTACTAGAACTCCCAGGTCAGGTAAGAGCTTTAATTACTAGAACTCCCAGGTCAGGTAAGAGCTTTAACTACTAGAACTCCCAGGTCAGGTAAGAGCTTTAACTACTAGAACTCCCAGGTCAGGTAAGAGCTTTAACTACTAGAACTCCCAAGTCGGATAAGAGCTTTAACTACTAGAACTCCCAAGTCAGGTAAGATCTTTAACTAATAGAACTCCCAGTTCAGGTAAGAGCTTTAACTACTACAACTCCGGGTCGGGTAAGAGCTTTAACTACTAGAACTCCCAGGTCGGATAAGAGCTTTAACTACTAGACCTCACAGGTCAGGTAAGAGCTTTAACTACTAGAACTCCAGGTCGGGTAAGAGCTTTAACTACTAGAACTCCCAGGTCGGATAAGAGCTTTAACTACTAGACCTCCCAGGTCAGGTAAGAGCCTTAACTACTAGAACTCCCAGGTCAGGTAAGAACTTTAACTACTAGAACTCCCTGGTCAGGTAAGAGCTTTAACTACTAGAACTCCCAGGTCAGGTAAGAGATTTAACTACTTGAACTCCCAGGTCAGGTAAGAGCTTTAACTACTAGAACTCCCAGGTCAGGTAAGAGCTTTAATTACTAGAACTCCCAGGTCAGGTAAGAGCTTTAACTACTAGAACTCCCATGTCGAGTAAGAGCTTTAACTACTAGAACTCCCAGGTCAGGTAAGAGCTTTAACTACTAGAACTCCCAGGTCAGGTAAGAGCTTAAACTACTAGAACTCCCGGGTCAGGTAAGAGCTTTAACTACTAGAACTCCCAGGTCAGGTAAGCGATTTAACTACTAGAACTCCCAGGTCAGGTAAGAGCTTTAACTACTAGAACTCCCAAGTCGGATAAGAGCTTTAACTACTAGAACTCCCAGGTCAGGTAAGAGCTTTAACTACTAGAACTCCCAGGTCATGTAAGAGATTTAACTACTAGAACTCCCAGTTCAGGTAAGAGCTTTAACTACTAGAACTCCAGGTCGGGTAAGACCTTTAACTACTAGAACTCCCAGGTCGGATAAGAGCTTTAACTACTAGACCTCCCAAGTCAGGTAAGAGCTTTAACTACTAGAACTCCCAGGTCAGGTAAGAGCTTTAACTACTAGAACTCCCAGGTCAGGAAAGAGCTTTAACTACTAGAACTCCCAGGTCGGGTAAGAGCTTTAACTACTAGAACTCCCAGGTCAGGTAAGAGCTCTAACTACTAGAACTCCCAGGTCAGGTAAGAGCTTTTAACTACTAGAACTCCCAGGTCGGGTAATAGCTTTAACTACTAGAACTCCCAGGTCAGGTAAGAGCTTTAACTACTAGAATTCCCAGGTAAGGTAAGAGCTTTAACTACTAGAACTCCCAGGTCAGGTAAGAGCTTTAACTACCTGAACTACCAGGTCAGGTAAGTCCTTTAATTACTAGAACTCCCAGGTCAGGTAAGAGCTTAAACTACTAGATCTCCCAGGTCAGGTAAGAGCTTTAACTACTAGAACTCCCAGGTCAGGTAGGACCATTAACTACAAGAACACCCAGTTCAGGTAAGAATTTAACTACTAGAACTCCCAGGTCGGGTAAAAGCTTTTAACTACTAGAACTCCCAGGTCGGGTAAGAGCTTTAACTACTAGAACTCCCAGGTCAGGTAAGAGCTTTAACTACTTGAACTCCCAGGTCAGGAAAGAGCTTTAACTACTAGAACTCCCAGGTTGGGTAAGAGCTCTAACTACTAGAACTCCCAGGTCAGGTAAGACCTTTAACCACTAGAACTCCCAGGTCGGATAAGACCTTTAACTACTAGAACTCCCAGGTCAGATAAGAGCTTTTAACTACTAGAACTCCCAGGTCGGGTAATAGCTTTAACTACTAGAACTCCCAGGTCAGGTAAGAGCTTTAACTACTAGAACTACCAGGTCAGGTAAGACCTTTAATTACTAGAACTCCCAGTTCAGGTAAGAGCTTTAACTACTAGATCTTCCAGGTCAGGTAAGAGCTTTAACTACTACAACTCCCATATCAGGTAGGAGCTTTAAATACAAGAACTCCCAGTTCAGGTAAGACCTTTAACCACTAGAACTCCCAGGTCGGATAAGACCTTTAACTACTAGAACTCCCAGGTCAGATAAGAGCTTTAACTACTAGAACTCCCAGGTCAGGTAAGACCTTTAACTACTACAATTCCCAGGTCAGATAAGAGGTTTAACTAATAGAACTCCCAGGTCAGGTAAGAACTTTAACTACTAGAACTCCGAGGTCGGGTAAGAGCTTTAACTACAAGAACTCCCAGGTCAGGTAAGAGCTTTAACTACTAAAACTACCAGGTCAGGTAAGACCTTTAATTACTAGAACTCCCAGGTCAGGTAAGAGCTTTAACTACTAGATCTTCCAGGTCAGGTAAGAGCTTTAACTACTACAACTCCCATGTCAGGTAGGAGCTTTAAATACAAGAACTCCCAGTTCAGGTAAGAGCTTTAACTACTAGAACTCCCAGGTCGGGTAAGAGCTTTAACTACTAGAACTCCCAGGTCGGGTAAGAGCTTTAACTACTAGAACTCCCAGGTAAGGTAAGAGCTTTAACTACTAGAACTCCCAGGTCAGGTAAGAGCTTTAACTACTAGAACTCCCAGGTCAGGTAAGACCTTTAACTACTAGAACTCCCAGGTCAGGTAAGACCTTTAACTACTAGAACTCCCAGGTCAGATAAGAGCTTTAACTACTAGAACTCCCAGGTCAGGTAAGAGCTTTAATTACTAGAACTCCCAGGTCAGGTAAGAGCTTTAACTACTAGAACTCCCAGGTCAGGTAAGAGCTTTAACTACTAGAACTCCCAGGTCAGGTAAGAGCTTTAACTACTAGAACTCCCAAGTCGGATAAGAGCTTTAACTACTAGAACTCCCAAGTCAGGTAAGATCTTTAACTAATAGAACTCCCAGTTCAGGTAAGAGCTTTAACTACTACAACTCCGGGTCGGGTAAGAGCTTTAACTACTAGAACTCCCAGGTCGGATAAGAGCTTTAACTACTATACCTCACAGGTCAGGTAAGAGCTTTAACTACTAGAACTCCAGGTCGGGTAAGAGCTTTAACTACTAGAACTCCCAGGTCGGATAAGAGCTTTAACTACTAGACCTCCCAGGTCAGGTAAGAGCTTTAACTACTAGAACTCCCAGGTCAGGTAAGAACTTTAACTACTAGAACTCCCTGGTCAGGTAAGAGCTTTAACTACTAGAACTCCCAGGTCAGGTAAGAAATTTAACTACTTGAACTCCCAGGTCAGGTAAGAGCTTTAACTACTAGAACTCCCAGGTCAGGTAAGAGCTTTAATTACTAGAACTCCCAGGTCAGGTAAGAGCTTTAACTACTAGAACTCCCATGTCGAGTGAGAGCTTTAACTACTAGAACTCCCAGGTCAGGTAAGAGCTTTAACTACTAGAACTCCCAGGTCAGGTAAGAGCTTAAACTACTAGAACTCCCGGGTCAGGTAAGAGCTTTAACTACTAGAACTCCAAGGTCAGGTAAGAGCTTTAACTACTAGAACTCCCAGGTCAGATAAGAGCTTTAACTACTAGAACTCCCAGGTCAGGTAAGAGCTTTAACTACTAGAACTCCCACTTCAGGTAAGAGCTTTAACTACTAGAACTCCCAGGTCAGGTAAGAGCTTTAACTACTAGAACTCCCAGGTCAGGTAAGCGATTTAACTACTAGAACTCCCAGGTCAGGTAAGAGCTTTAACTACTAGAACTCCCAGGTCATGTAAGAGATTTAACTACTAGAACTCCCAGTTCAGGTAAGAGCTTTAACTACTAGAACTCCAGGTCGGGTAAGACCTTTAACTACTAGAACTCCCAGGTCGGATAAGAGCTTTAACTACTAGACCTCCCAAGTCAGGTAAGAGCTTTAACTACTAGAACTCCCAGGTCAGGTAAGTCCTTTAATTACTAGAACTCCCAGGTCAGATAAGAGCTTTAACTACTAGACCTCACAGGTCAGGTAAGAGCTTTAACTACTAGAACTCCAGGTCGGGTAAGAGCTTTAACTACTAGAACTCCCAGGTCGGATAAGAGCTTTAACTACTAGACCTCCCAGGTCAGGTAAGAGCTTTAACTACTAGAACTCCCAGGTCAGGTAAGAACTTTAACTACTAGAACTCCCTGGTCAGGTAAGAGCTTTAACTACTAGAACTCCCAGGTCAGGTAAGAGATTTAACTACTTGAACTCCCAGGTCAGGTAAGAGCTTTAACTACTAGAACTCCCAGGTCAGGTAAGAGCTTTAATTACTAGAACTCCCAGGTCAGGTAAGAGCTTTAACTACTAGAACTCCCATGTCGAGTAAGAGCTTTAACTACTAGAACTCCCAGGTCAGGTAAGAGCTTTAACTACTAGAACTCCCAGGTCAGGTAAGAGCTTAAACTACTAGAACTCCCGGGTCAGGTAAGAGCTTTAACTACTAGAACTCCCAGGTCAGGTAAGAGCTTTAACTACTAGAACTCCCAGGTCAGATAAGAGCTTTAACTACTAGAACTCCCAGGTCAGGTAAGAGCTTTAACTACTAGAACTCCCACTTCAGGTAAGAGCTTTAACTACTAGAACTCCCAGGTCAGGTAAGAGCTTTAACTACTAGAACTCCCAGGTCAGGTAAGCGATTTAACTACTAGAACTCCCAGGTCAGGTAAGAGCTTTAACTACTAGAACTCCCAAGTCGGATAAGAGCTTTAACTACTAGAACTCCCAGGTCAGGTAAGAGCTTTAACTACTAGAACTCCCAGATCATGTAAGAGATTTAACTACTAGAACTCCCAGTTCAGGTAAGAGCTTTAACTACTAGAACTCCAGGTCGGGTAAGACCTTTAACTACTAGAACTCCCAGGTCGGATAAGAGCTTTAACTACTAGACCTCCCAAGTCAGGTAAGAGCTTTAACTACTAGAACTCCCAGGTCAGGTAAGAGCTTTAACTACTAGAACTCCCAGGTCAGGAAAGAGCTTTAACTACTAGAACTCCCAGGTCGGGTAAGAGCTTTAACTACTAGAACTCCCAGGTCAGGTAAGAGCTCTAACTACTAGAACTCCCAGGTCAGGTAAGAGCTTTTAACTACTAGAACTCCCAGGTCGGGTAATAGCTTTAACTACTAGAACTCCCAGGTCAGGTAAGAGCTTTAACTACTAGAATTCCCAGGTAAGGTAAGAGCTTTAACTACTAGAACTCCCAGGTCAGGTAAGAGCTTTAACTACCTGAACTACCAGGTCAGGTAAGTCCTTTAATTACTAGAACTCCCAGGTCAGGTAAGAGCTTAAACTACTAGATCTCCCAGGACAGGTAAGAGCTTTAACTACTAGAACTCCCAGGTCAGGTAGGACCATTAACTACAAGAACTCCCAGTTCAGGTAAGAACTTTAACTAGTAGAACTCCCAGGTCGGGTAAGAGCTTTAACTACTAGAACTCCCAGGTCGGGTAAGAGCTTTAACTACTAGAACTCCCAGGTCAGGTAAGAGCTTTAACTACTAGAACTCCCAGGTCAGGTAAGAGCTTTAGCTACTAGAACTCCCAGGTCGGGTAAGAGCTTTAACTACTAGAACTCCCAGGTCAGGTAAGAGCTTTAACTACTAGAAATCCCAGGTCAGGTAAGAGCTTTAACTACTAGAACTCCCAGGTCAGGTAAGAGCTTTAACTACTAAAACTCCCAGGTCAGGTAAGAGCTTTAACAACTAGAACTCCCAGGTCAGGTAAGACCTTTAACTACTAGAACTCCCAGGTCAGATAAGAACTTTAACTACTAGAACTCCCAGGTCAGGTAAGAGCTTTAACTACTAGAACTCCCAGGTCGGGTAAGAACTTTAACTACTAGAACTCCAAGGTCGGGTAAGAGCTTTAACTACTAGAACTCCCAGGTCAGGTAAGAGCTTTAACTACTAAAACTCCCAGGTCAGGTAAGAGCTTTAACTACTAGAACTCCCAAGTCGGATAAAAGCTTAAACTACTAGAACTCCCAGGTCAGGTAAGAGCTTTAACTACTAGAACTCCCAGGTCATATAAGAGCTTTAACTACTAGAACTCCCAGTTCAGGTAAGAGCTTTAACTACTAGAACTCCCAGGTCGGATAAGAGCTTCAACTACTAGACCTCCCAGGTCAGGTAAGAGCTTTAACTACTTGAACTCCCAGGTCAGGAAAGAGCTTTAACTACTAGAACTCCCAGGTCAGGTAAGAGCTCTAACTACTAGAACTCCCAGGTCAGGTAAGACCTTTAACCACTAGAACTCCCAGGTCGAATAAGACCTTTAACTACTAGAACTCCCAGGTCAGATAAGAGCTTTTAACTACTAGAACTCCCAGGTCGGGTAATAGCTTTAACTACTAGAACTCCCAGGTCAGGTAAGAGCTTTAACTACTAGAACTCCCAGGTCAGGTAAGAGATTTAACTACAAGAACTCCCAGGTCAGGTAAGAGCTTTAACTACTAGAACTACCAGGTCAGGTAAGACCTTTAATTACTAGAACTCCCAGTTCAGGTAAGAGCTTTAACTACTAGATCTTCCAGGTCAGGTAAGAGCTTTAACTACTACAACTCCCATATCAGGTAGGAGCTTTAAATACAAGAACTCCCAGTTCAGGTAAGACCTTTAACCACTAGAACTCCCAGGTCGGATAAGACCTTTAACTACTAGAACTCCCAGGTCAGATAAGAGCTTTTAACTACTAGAACTCACAGGTCGGGTAATAGCTTTAACTACTAGAACTCCCAGGTCAGGTAAGAGCTTTAACTACTAGAACTCCCAGGTCAGGTAAGAGATTTAACTACTAGAACTCCCAGATCAGATAAGAGCTTTAACTACTAGAACTCCCAGGTCAGGTAAGACCTTTAACTACTACAATTCCCAGGTCAGATAAGAGGTTTAACTACTAGAACTCCCAGGTCAGGTAAGAGCTTTAACTACTAGAACTCCGAGGTCGGGTAAGAGCTTTAACTACATGAACTCCCAGGTCAGGTAAGAGCTTTAACTACTAAAACTACCAGGTCAGGTAAGACCTTTAATTACTAGACCTCCCAAGTCAGGTAAGAGCTTTAACTACTAGAACTCCCAGGTCAGGTAAGAGCTTTAACTACTAGATCTTCCAGGTCAGGTAAGAGCTTTAACTACTACAACTCCCATGTCAGGTAGGAGCTTTAAATACAAGAACTCCCAGTTCAGGTAAGAGCTTTAACTACTAGAACTCCCAGGTCGGGTAAGAGCTTTAACTACTAGAACTCCCAGGTCGGGTAAGAGCTTTAACTACTAGAACTCCCAGGTAAGGTAAGAGCTTTAACTACTAGAACTCCCAGGTCAGGTAAGAGCTTTAACTACTAGAACTCCCAGGTCAGGTAAGACCTTTAACTACTAGAACTCCCAGGTCAGGTAAGACCTTTAACTACTAGAACTCCCAGGTCAGATAAGAGCTTTAACTACTAGAACTCCCAGGTCAGGTAAGAGCTTTAATTACTAGAACTCCCAGGTCAGGTAAGAGCTTTAACTACTAGAACTCCCAGGTCAGGTAAGAGCTTTAACTACTAGAACTCCCAGGTCAGGTAAGAGCTTTAACTACTAGAACTCCCAAGTCGGATAAGAGCTTTAACTACTAGAACTCCCAAGTCAGGTAAGATCTTTAACTAATAGAACTCCCAGTTCAGGTAAGAGCTTTAACTACTACAACTCCGGGTCGGGTAAGAGCTTTAACTACTAGAACTCCCAGGTCGGATAAGAGCTTTAACTACTAGACCTCACAGGTCAGGTAAGAGCTTTAACTACTAGAACTCCAGGTCGGGTAAGAGCTTTAACTACTAGAACTCCCAGGTCGGATAAGAGCTTTAACTACTAGACCTCCCAGGTCAGGTAAGAGCTTTAACTACTAGAACTCCCAGATCAGGTAAGAACTTTAACTACTAGAACTCCCTGGTCAGGTAAGAGCTTTAACTACTAGAACTCCCAGGTCAGGTAAGAGATTTAACTACTTGAACTCCATGGTCAGGTAAGAGCTTTAACTACTAGAACTCCCAGGTCAGGTAAGAGCTTTAATTACTAGAACTCCCAGGTCAGGTAAGAGCTTTAACTACTAGAACTCCCATGTCGAGTAAGAGCTTTAACTACTAGAACTCCCAGGTCAGGTAAGAGCTTTAACTACTAGAACTCCCAGGTCAGGTTAGAGCTTAAACTACTAGAACTCCCGGGTCAGGTAAGAGCTTTAACTACTAGAACTCCCAGGTCAGGTAAGAGCTTTAACTACTAGAACTCCCAGGTCAGATAAGAGCTTTAACTACTAGAACTCCCAGGTCAGGTAAGAGCTTTAACTACTAGAACTCCCACTTCAGGTAAGAGCTTTAACTACTAGAACTCCCAGGTCAGGTAAGCGCTTTAACTACTAGAACTCCCAGGTCAGGTAAGAGCTTTAACTACTAGAACTCCCAAGTCGGATAAGAGCTTTAACTACTAGAACTCCCAGGTCAGGTAAGAGCTTTAACTACTAGAACTCCCAGGTCATGTAAGAGCTTTAACTACTAGAACTCCCAGTTCAGGTAAGAGCTTTAACTACTAGAACTCCAGGTCGGGTAAGACCTTTAACTACTAGAACTCCCAGGTCGGATAAGAGCTTTAACTACTAGACCTCCCAAGTCAGGTAAGAGCTTTAACTACTAGAACTCCCAGGTCAGGTACGAGCTTTAACTACTAGAACTCCCAGGTCAGGAAAGAGCTTTAACTACTAGAACTCCCAGGTCGGGTAAGAGCTTTAACTACTAGAACTCCCAGGTCAGGTAAGAGCTCTAACTACTAGAACTCCCAGGTCAGGTAAGAGCTTTAACTACTAGAACTCCCAGGTCGGATAAGAGCTTTAACTACTAGACCTCCCAGGTCAGGTAAGAGCTTTAACTACTAGAACTCCCAGATCAGGTAAGAACTTTAACTACTAGAACTCCCTGGTCAGGTAAGAGCTTTAACTACTAGAACTCCCAGGTCAGGTAAGAGATTTAACTACTTGAACTCCATGGTCAGGTAAGAGCTTTAACTACTAGAACTCCCAGGTCAGGTAAGAGCTTTAATTACTAGAACTCCCAGGTCAGGTAAGAGCTTTAACTACTAGAACTCCCATGTCGAGTAAGAGTTTTAACTACTAGAACTCCCAGGTCAGGTAAGAGCTTTAACTACTAGAACTCCCAGGTCAGGTTAGAGCTTAAACTACTAGAACTCCCGGGTCAGGTAAGAGCTTTAACTACTAGAACTCCCAGGTCAGGTAAGAGCTTTAACTACTAGAACTCCCAGGTCAGATAAGAGCTTTAACTACTAGAACTCCCAGGTCAGGTAAGAGCTTTAACTACTAGAACTCCCACTTCAGGTAAGAGCTTTAACTACTAGAACTCCCAGGTCAGGTAAGCGCTTTAACTACTAGAACTCCCAGGTCAGGTAAGAGCTTTAACTACTAGAACTCCCAAGTCGGATAAGAGCTTTAACTACTAGAACTCCCAGGTCAGGTAAGAGCTTTAACTACTAGAACTCCCAGGTCATGTAAGAGCTTTAACTACTAGAACTCCCAGTTCAGGTAAGAGCTTTAACTACTAGAACTCCAGGTCGGGTAAGACCTTTAACTACTAGAACTCCCAGGTCGGATAAGAGCTTTAACTACTAGACCTCCCAAGTCAGGTAAGAGCTTTAACTACTAGAACTCCCAGGTCAGGTACGAGCTTTAACTACTAGAACTCCCAGGTCAGGAAAGAGCTTTAACTACTAGAACTCCCAGGTCGGGTAAGAGCTTTAACTACTAGAACTCCCAGGTCAGGTAAGAGCTCTAACTACTAGAACTCCCAGGTCAGGTAAGAGCTTTTAACTACTAGAACTCCCAGGTCGGGTAATAGCTTTAACTACTAGAATTCCCAGGTAAGGTAAGAGCTTTAACTACTAGAACTCCCAGGTCAGGTAAGAGCTTTAACTACCTGAACTACCAGGTCAGGTAAGTCCTTTAATTACTAGAACTCCCAGGTCAGGTAAGAGCTTAAACTACTAGATCTCCCAGGTCAGGTAAGAGCTTTAACTACTAGAACTCCCAGGTCGGGTAAGAGCTTTAACTACTAGAACTCCCAGGTCAGGTAAGAGCTTTAACTACTAGAACTCCCAGGTCAGGTAAGAGCTTTAACTACTAGAACTCCCAGGTCGGGTAAGAGCTTTAACTACTAGAACTCCCAGGTCAGGTAAGAGCTTTAACTACTAGAAATCCCAGGTCAGGTAAGACCTTTAACTACTAGAACTCCCAGTTCAGGTAAGAGCTTTAACTACTAGAACTCCCAGGTCGGATAAGAGCTTTAACTACTAGAACTCCCAGGTCGGGTAAGAGCTTTAACTACTAGAACTCCCAGGTCGGGTAAGAGCTTTAACTACTTGAACTCCCAGGTCAGGTAAGAGCTTTAACTACTAAAACTCCCAGGTCAGGTAAGAGCTTTAACAACTAGAACTCCCAGGTCAGGTAAGACCTTTAACTACTAGAACTCCCAGGTCAGATAAGAACTTTAACTACTAGAACTCCCAGGTCAGGTAAGAGCTTTAACTACTAGAACTCCCAGGTCGGGTAAGAACTTTAACTACTAGAACTCCAAGGTCGGGTAAGAGCTTTAACTACTAGAACTCCCAGGTCAGGTAAGAGCTTTAACTACTAAAACTCCCAGGTCAGGTAAGAGCTTTAACTACTAGAACTCCCAAGTCGGATAAAAGCTTTAACTACTAGAACTCCCAGGTCAGGTAAGAGCTTTAACTACTAGAACTCCCAGGTCATATAAGAACTTTAACTACTAGAACTCCCAGTTCAGGTAAGAGCTTTAACTACTAGAACTCCCAGGTCGGATAAGAGCTTTAACTACTAGACCTCCCAGGTCAGGTAAGAGCTTTAACTACTTGAACTCCCAGGTCAGGAAAGAGCTTTACCTACTAGAACTCCCAGGTCGGGTAAGAGCTCTAACTACTAGAACTCCCAGGTCAGGTAAGACCTTTAACCACTAGAACTCCCAGGTCGGATAAGACCTTTAACTACTAGAACTCCCAGGTCAGATAAGAGCTTTTAACTACTAGAACTCCCAAGTCGGGTAATAGCTTTAACTACTAGAACTCCCAGGTCAGGTAAGAGCTTTAACTACTAGAACTCCCAGGTCAGGTAAGAGATTTAACTACAAGAACTCCCAGGTCAGGTAAGAGCTTTAACTACTAGAACTACCAGGTCAGGTAAGACCTTTAATTACTAGAACTCCCAGTTCAGGTAAGAGCTTTAACTACTAGATCTTCCAGGTCAGGTAAGAGCTTTAACTACTACAACTCTCATATCAGGTAGGAGCTTTAAATACAAGAACTCCCAGTTCAGGTAAGACCTTTAACCACTAGAACTCCCAGGTCGGATAAGACCTTTAACTACTAGAACTCCCAGGTCAGATAAGAGCTTTAACTACTAGAACTCCCAGGTCAGGTAAGACCTTTAACTACTACAATTCCGAGGTCAGATAAGAGGTTTAACTAATAGAACTCCCAGGTCAGGTAAGAGCTTTAACTACTAGAACTCCGAGGTCGGGTAAGAGCTTTAACTACAAGAACTCCCAGGTCAGGTAAGAGCTTTAACTACTAAAACTACCAGGTCAGGTAAGACCTTTAATTACTAGAACTCCCAGGTCAGGTAAGAGCTTTAACTACTAGATCTTCCAGGTCAGGTAAGAGCTTTAACTACTACAACTGCCATGTCAGGTAGGAGCTTTAAATACAAGAACTCCCAGTTCAGGTAAGAGCTTTAACTACTAGAACTCCCAGGTCGGGTAAGAGCTTTAACTACTAGAACTCCCAGGTCGGGTAAGAGCTTTAACTACTAGAACTCCCAGGTAAGGTAAGAGCTTTAACTACTAGAACTCCCAGGTCAGGTAAGAGCTTTAACTACTAGAACCCCCAGGTCAGGTAAGACCTTTAACTACTAGAACTCCCAGGTCAGGTAAGACCTTTAACTACTAGAACTCCCAGGTCAGATAAGAGCTTTAACTACTAGAACTCCCAGGTCAGGTAAGAGCTTTAATAACTAGAACTCCCAGGTCAGGTAAGAGCTTTAACTACTAGAACTCCCAGGTCAGGTAAGAGCTTTAACTACTAGAACTCCCAGGTCAGGTAAGAGCTTTAACTACTAGAACTCCCAAGTCGGATAAGAGCTTTAACTACTAGAACTCCCAAGTCAGGTAAGATCTTTAACTAATAGAACTCCCAGTTCAGGTAAGAGCTTTAACTACTACAACTCCGGGTCGGGTAAGAGCTTTAACTACTAGAACTCCCAGGTCGGATAAGAGCTTTAACTACTAGACCTCACAGGTCAGGTAAGAGCTTTAACTACTAGAACTCCAGGTCGGGTAAGAGCTTTAACTACTAGAACTCTCAGGTCGGATAAGAGCTTTAACTACTAGACCTCCCAGGTCAGGTAAGAGCTTTAACTACTAGAACTCCCAGGTCAGGTAAGAACTTTAACTACTAGAACTCCCAGGTCAGGTAAGAGATTTAACTACTTGAACTCCCAGGTCAGGTAAGAGCTTTAACTACTAGAACTCCCAGGTCAGGTAAGAGCTTTAATTACTAGAACTCCCAGGTCAGGTAAGAGCTTTAACTACTAGACCTCCCATGTCGAGTAAGAGCTTTAACTACTAGAACTCCCAGGTCAGGTAAGAGCTTTAACTACTAGAACTCCCAGGTCAGGTAAGAGCTTAAACTACTAGAACTCCCGGGTCAGGTAAGAGCTTTAACTACTAGAACTCCCAGGTCAGGTAAGAGCTTTAACTACTAGAACTTCCAGGTCAGATAAGAGCTTTAACTACTAGAACTCCCAGGTCAGGTAAGAGCTTTAACTACTAGAACTCCCACTTCAGGTAAGAGCTTTAACTACTAGAACTCCCAGGTCAGGTAAGAGCTTTAACTACTAGAACTCCCAGGTTAGGTAAGCGCTTTAACTACTAGAACTCCCAGGTCAGGTAAGAGCTTTAACTACTAGAACTCCCAGGTCAGGTAAGAGCTTTTAACTACTAGAACTCCCAGGTCGGGTAATAGCTTTAACTACTAGAACTCCCAGGTCAGGTAAGAGCTTTAACTACTAGAATTCCCAGGTAAGGTAAGAGCTTTAACTACTAGAACTCCCAGGTCAGGTAAGAGCTTTAACTACCTGAACTACCAGGTCAGGTAAGTCCTTTAATTACTAGAACTCCCAGGTCAGGTAAGAGCTTAAACTACTAGATCTCCCAGGTCAGGTAAGAGCTTTAACTACTAGAACTCCCAGGTCAGGTAGGACCATTAACTACAAGAACTCCCAGTTCAGGTAAGAACTTTAACTACTAGAACTCCCAGGTCGGGTAAGAGCTTTAACTACTAGAACTCCCAGGTCAGGTAAGACCTTTAACTACTAGAACTCCCAGGTCAGGTAAGAGCTTTAGCTACTAGAACTCCCAGGTCGGGTAAGAGCTTTAACTACTAGAATTCCCAGGTCAGGTAAGAGCTTTAACTACTAGAAATCCCAGGTCAGGTAAGACCTTTAACTACTAGAACTCCCAGTTCAGGTAAGAGCTTTAACTACTAGAACTCCCAGGTCGGATAAGAGCTTTAACTACTAGAACTCCCAGGTCGGGTAAGAGCTTTAACTACTAGAACTCCCAGGTCGGGTAAGAGCTTTAACTACTAGAACTCCCAGGTCAGGTAAGAGCTTTAACTACTAAAACTCCCAGGTCAGGTAAGAGCTTTAACAACTAGAACTCCCAGGTCAGGTAAGACCTTTAACTACTAAAACTCCCAGGTCAGATAAGAACTTTAACTACTAGAACTCCCAGGTCAGGTAAGAGCTTTAACTACTAGAACTCCCAGGTCGGGTAAGAACTTTAACTACTAGAACTCCAAGGTCGGGTAAGAGCTTTAACTACTAGAACTCCCAGGTCAGGTAAGAGCTTTAACTACTAAAACTCCCAGGTCAGGTAAGAGCTTTAACTACTAGAACTCCCAAGTCGGATAAAAGCTTTAACTACTAGAACTCCCAGGTCAGGTAAGAGCTTTAACTACTAGAACTCCCAGGTCATATAAGAGCTTTAACTACTAGAACTCCCAGTTCAGGTAAGAGCTTTAACTACTAGAACTCCCAGGTCGGATAAGAGCTTCAACTACTAGACCTCCCAGGTCAGGTAAGAGCTTTAACTACTTGAACTCCCAGGTCAGGAAAGAGCTTTAACTACTAGAGCTCCCAGGTCGGGTAAGAGCTCTAACTACTAGAACTCCCAGGTCAAGTAAGAGCTCTAACTACTAGAACTCCCAGGTCAGGTAAGACCTTTAACCACTAGAACTCCCAGGTCGGATAAGACCTTTAACTACTAGAACTCCCAGGTCAGATAAGAGCTTTTAACTACTAGAACTCCCAGGTCGGGTAATAGCTTTAACTACTAGAACTCCCAGGTCAGGTAAGAGCTTTAACTACTAGAACTCCCAGGTCAGGTAAGAGATTTAACTACAAGAACTCCCAGGTCAGGTAAGAGCTTTAACTACTAGAACTACCAGGTCAGGTAAGACCTTTAATTACTAGAACTCCCAGTTCAGGTAAGAGCTTTAACTACTAGATCTTCCAGGTCAGGTAAGAGCTTTAACTACTACAACTCCCATATCAGGTAGGAGCTTTAAATACAAGAACTCCCAGTTCAGGTAAGACCTTTAACCACTAGAACTCCCAGGTCGGATAAGACCTTTAACTACTAGAACTCCCAGGTCAGATAAGAGCTTTTAACTACTAGAACTCACAGGTCGGGTAATAGCTTTAACTACTAGAACTCCCAGGTCAGGTAAGAGCTTTAACTACTAGAACTCCCAGGTCAGGTAAGAGATTTAACTACTACAATTCCCAGGTCAGATAAGAGGTTTAACTACTAGAACTCCCAGGTCAGGTAAGAGCTTTAACTACTAGAACTCCGAGGTCGGGTAAGAGCTTTAACTACATGAACTCCCAGGTCAGGTAAGAGCTTTAACTACTAAAACTACCAGGTCAGGTAAGACCTTTAATTACTAGAACTCCCAGGTCAGGTAAGAGCTTTAACTACTAGATCTTCCAGGTCAGGTAAGACCTTTAACTACTAGAACTCCCAGGTCAGGTAAGACCTTAAACTACTAGAACTCCCAGGTCAGATACGAGCTTTAATTACTAGAACTCCCAGGTCGGGTAAGAGCTTTAACTACTAGAACTCCCAGGTAAGGTAAGAGCTTTAACTACTAGAACTCCCAGGTCAGGTAAGAGCTTTAACTACTAGAACTCCCAGGTCAGGTAAGACCTTTAACTACTAGAACTCCCAGGTCAGGTAAGACCTTTAACTACTAGAACTCCCAGGTCAGATACGAGCTTTAACTACTAGAATTCCCAGGTCAGGTAAGAGCTTTAATTACTAGAACTCCCAGGTCAGGTAAGAGCTTTAACTACTAGAACTCCCAGGTCAGGTAAGAGCTTTAACTACTAGAACTCCCAGGTCAGGTAAGAGCTTTAACTACTAGAACTCCCAAGTCAGGTAAGATCTTTAACTAATAGAACTCCCAGTTCAGGTACGAGCTTTAACTACTACAACTCCGGGTCGGGAAAGAGCTTTAGCTACTAGAACTCCCAGGTCGGATAAGAGCTTTAACTACTAGACCTCACAGGTCAGGTAAGAGCTTTAACTACTAGAACTCCAGGTCGGATAAGAGCTTTAACTACTAGAACTCCCAGGTCGGATAAGAGCTTTAACTACTAGAACTCCCAGGTCAGGTAAGAACTTTAACTACTAGAACTCCCTGGGCAGGTAAGAGCTTTAACTACTAGAACTCCCAGGTCAGGTAAGAGATTTAACTACTTGAACTCCCAGGTCAGGTAAGAGCTTTAACTACTAGAACTCCCAGGTCAGGTAAGAGCTTTAGCAACTAGAACTCCCAGGTCAGGTAAGAGCTTTAACTACTAGAACTCCCAGGTCAGGTTAGAGCTTTAACTACTAGAACTCCCAGGTCAGGTAAGAGCTTTAATTACTAGAACTCCCAGGTCAGGTAAGAGCGTTAACTACTAGAACTCCCATGTCGAGTAAGAGCTTTAACTACTAGAACTCCCAGGTCAGGTAAGAGCTTTAACTACTAGAACTCCCAGGTCAGGTAAGAGCTTAAACTACTAGAACTCCCGTGTCAGGTAAGAGCTTTAACTACTAGAACTCCCAGGTCAGGTAAGAGCTTTAACTACTAGAACTCCCAGGTCTGATAAGAGCTTTAACTACTAGAACTCCCAGGTCAGGTAAGAGCTTTAACTACTAGAACTCCCACTTCAGGTAAGAGCTTTAACTACTAGAACTCCCAGGTCAGGTAAGAGCTTTAACTACTAGAACTCCCAGGTCAGGTAAGCGCTTTAACTACTAGAACTCCCAGGTCAGGTAAGAGCTTTAACTACTAGAACTCCCAAGTCGGATAAGAGCTTTAACTACTAGAACTCCCAGGTCAGGTAAGAGCTTTAACTACTAGAACTCCCAGGTCATGTAAGAGCTTTAACTACTAGAACTCCCAGTTCAGGTAAGAGCTTTAACTACTAGAACTCCAGGTCGGGTAAGACCTTTAACTACTAGAACTCCCAGGTCGGATAAGAGCTTTAACTACTAGACCTCCCAAGTCAGGTAAGAGCTTTAACTACTAGAACTCCCAGGTCAGGTAAGAGCTTTAACTACTAGAACTCCCAGGTCAGGAAAGAGCTTTAACTACTAGAACTCCCAGGTCGGGTAAGAGCTTTAATTACTAGAACTCCCAGGTCAGGTAAGAGCTCTAACTACTAGAACTCCCAGGTCAGGTAAGACCTTTAACCACTAGAACTCCCAGGTCGGGTAAGACCTTTAACTACTAGAACTCCCAGGTCAGATAAGAGCTTTTAACTACTAGAACTCCCAGGTCGGGTAATAGCTTTAACTACTAGAACTCCCAGGTCAGGTAAGAGCTTTAACTACTAGAACTCCCAGGTCAGGTAAGATCTTTAACTACTAGAACTCACAGGTCGGGTAAGAGCTTTAACTACTAGAACTCCCAGATCAGGTAAGAGCTTTAACTACTAGAACTCCCAGGTCAGGTAAGACCTTTAACTACTAGAAATCCCAGGTCAGGTAAGACCTTTAACTACTAGAACTCCCAGGTCAGATAAGAGCTTTAACTACTAGAACTCCCGGGTCGGGTAATAGCTTTAACTACTAGAACTCCCAGGACAGGTAAGAGCTTTAACTACTAGAACTCCCAGGTCAGGTAAGAGCTTTAACTACTAGAACTCCCAGGTCAGGTAAGAGCTTTAACTACTAGAACTCCCAGGTCAGGTGAGAGCTTTAACTACTAGAACTCCCAGGTCAGGTAAGAGCTTTAACTACTAGAACTCCCAGATCAGGTAAGAGCTTTAACTACTAGAACTCCCAGGTCAGGTAAGACCTTTAACTACTAGAAATCCCAGGTCAGGTAAGACCTTTAACTACTAGAACTCCCAGGTCAGATAAGAGCTTTAACTACTAGAACTCCCGGGTCGGGTAATAGCTTTAACTACTAGAACTCCCAGGACAGGTAAGAGCTTTAACTACTAGAACTCCCAGGTCAGGTAAGAGCTTTAACTACTAGAACTCCCAGGTCAGGTAAGAGCTTTAACTACTAGAACTCCCAGGTCAGGTGAGAGCTTTAACTACTAGAACTCCCAGGTCAGGTAAGACCTTTAACTACTAGAATTCCCAGGTCAGAAAAGAGCTTTAACCACTAGAACTCCCAGGTCAGGTAAGAGCTTTAACTACTAGAACTCCGAGGTCGGGTAAGAGCTTTAACTACTAGAACTCCCAGGTGAGGTAAGAGCTTTAACTACTAGAACTACCAGGTCAGGTAAGTCCTTTAATTACTGGAATTCCCAGGTCAGGTAAGAGCTTTAACTACTAGATCTCCCAGGTCAGGTAAGAGCTTTAACTACTGGAACTCCCAGGTCAGGTAGGACCTTTAACTACAAGAACTCCCAGTTCAGGTAAGAACTTTAACTACTAGAACTGCCAGGTCGGGTAAGAGCTTTAACTACTAGAACTCCCAGGTCAGGTAAGAGCGTTAACTACTAGAACTCCCAGGTCAGGTAAGAGCTTTAACTACTAGAACTCCCAGGTCAGGTAAGAGCTTTAACAACTAGAACTCCCAGGTCGGGTAAGAGCTTTAACTACTAGAACTCCCAGATCAGGTAAGCGCTTTAACTACTAGAACTCCCAGGTCAGGTAAGACCTTTAACTACTAGAAATCCCAGGTCAGGTAAGACCTTTAATTACTAGAACTCCCAGGTCAGATAAGAGCTTTAACTACTAGAACTCCCAGGTCGGGTAATAGCTTTAACTACTAGAACTCCCAGGACAGGTAAGAGCTTTAACTACTAGAACTCCCAGGTCAGGTAAGAGCTTTAACTACTAGAACTCCCAGGTCAGGTAAGAGCTTTAACTACTAGAACTCCCAGGTCAGGTGAGAGCTTTAACTACTAGAACTCCCAGGTCAGGTAAGACCTTTAACTACTAGAATTCCCAGGTCAGAAAAGAGCTTTAACCACTAGAACTCCCAGGTCAGGTAAGAGCTTTAACTACTAGAACTCCGAGGTCGGGTAAGAGCTTTAACTACTAGAACTCCCAGGTCAGATAAGAGCTTTAACTACTAGAACTACCAGGTCAGGTAAGTCCTTTAATTAATAGAACTCCCAGGTCAGGTAAGAGCTTTAACTACTAGAACTCCTAGGTCAGGTAAGACCATTAACTACAAGAACTCCCAGTTCAGGTAAGAACTTTAACTACTAGAACTCACAGGTCGGGTAAGAGCTTTAACTACTAGAACTCCCAGGTCAGGTAAGAGCTTTAACTACTAGAACTCCCAGGTCAGGTAAGAGCTTTAACTACTAGAACTCCCAGGTCAGGAAAGAGCTTTAGCTACTAGAACTCCCAGGTCGGGTAAGAGATTTAACTACTAGAACTCCCAGGTCGGATAAGACCTTTAACTACTAGAACTCCCAGGTCAGATAAGAGCTTTTAACTACTAGAACTCACAGGTCGGGTAATAGCTTTAACTACTAGAACTCCCAGGTCAGGTAAGAGCTTTAACTACTAGAACTCCCAGGTCAGGTAAGAGATTTAACTAATAGAACTCCGAGGTCGGGTAAGAGCTTTAACTACATGAACTCCCAGGTCAGGTAAGAGCTTTAACTACTAAAACTACCAGGTCAGGTAAGACCTTTAATTACTAGAACTCCCAGGTCAGGTAAGAGCTTTAACTACTAGATCTTCCAGGTCAGGTAAGAGCTTTAACTACTAGAACTCCCAGGTCAGGTAAGACCTTTAACTACTAGAACTCACAGGTCAGGTAAGACCTTTAACTACTAGAACTCCCAGGTCAGATACGAGCTTTAATTACTAGAACTCCCAGGTCGGGTAAGAGCTTTAACTACTAGAACTCCCAGGTAAGGTAAGAGCTTTAACTACTAGAACTCCCAGGTCAGGTAAGAGCTTTAACTACTAGAACTCCCAGGTCAGGTAAGACCTTTAACTACTGGAACTCCCAGGTCAGGTAAGACCTTTAACTACTAGAACTCCCAGGTCAGATACGAGCTTTAACTACTAGAATTCCCAGGTCAGGTAAGAGCTTTAATTACTAGAACTCCCAGGTCAGGTAAGAGCTTTAACTACTAGAACTCCCAGGTCAGGTAAGAGCTTTAACTACTAGAACTCCCAGGTCAGGTAAGAGCTTTAACTACTAGAACTCCCAAGTCGGATAAGAGCTTTAACTACTAGAACTCCCAAGTCAGGTAAGATCTTTAACTAATAGAACTCCCAGTTCAGGTACGAGCTTTAACTACTACAACTCCGGGTCGGGAAAGAGCTTTAGCTACTAGAACTCCCAGGTCGGATAAGAGCTTTAACTACTAGACCTCACAGGTCAGGTAAGAGCTTTAACTACTAGAACTCCAGGTCGGATAAGAGCTTTAACTACTAGAACTCCCAGGTCGGATAAGAGCTTTAACTACTAGAACTCCCAGGTCAGGTAAGAACTTTAACTACTAGAACTCCCTGGGCAGGTAAGAGCTTTAACTACTAGAACTCCCAGGTCAGGTAAGAGATTTAACTACTTGAACTCCCAGGTCAGGTAAGAGCTTTAACTACTAGAACTCCCAGGTCAGGTAAGAGCTTTAGCAACTAGAACTCCCAGGTCAGGTAAGAGCTTTAACTACTAGAACTCCCAGGTCAGGTTAGAGCTTTAACTACTAGAACTCCCAGGTCAGGTAAGAGCTTTAATTACTAGAACTCCCAGGTCAGGTAAGAGCGTTAACTACTAGAACTCCCATGTCGAGTAAGAGCTTTAACTACTAGAACTCCCAGGTCAGGTAAGAGCTTTAACTACTAGAACTCCCAGGTCAGGTAAGATCTTAAACTACTAGAACTCCCGTGTCAGGTAAGAGCTTTAACTACTAGAACTCCCAGGTCAGGTAAGAGCTTTAACTACTAGAACTCCCAGGTCAGATAAGAGCTTTAACTACTAGAACTCCCAGGTCAGGTAAGAGCTTTAACTACTAGAACTCCCACTTCAGGTAAGAGCTTTAACTACTAGAACTCCCAGGTCAGGTAAGAGCTTTAACTACTAGAACTCCCAGGTCAGGTAAGCGCTTTAACTACTAGAACTCCCAGGTCAGGTAAGAGCTTTAACTACTAGAACTCCCAAGTCGGATAAGAGCTTTAACTACTAGAACTCCCAGGTCAGGTAAGAGCTTTAACTACTAGAACTCCCAGGTCATGTAAGAGCTTTAACTACTAGAACTCCCAGTTCAGGTAAGAGCTTTAACTACTAGAACTCCAGGTCGGGTAAGACCTTTAACTACTAGAACTCCCAGGTCGGATAAGAGCTTTAACTACTAGACCTCCCAAGTCAGGTAAGAGCTTTAACTACTAGAACTCCCAGGTCAGGTAAGAGCTTTAACTACTAGAACTCCCAGGTCAGGAAAGAGCTTTAACTACTAGAACTCCCAGGTCGGGTAAGAGCTTTAACTACTAGAACTCCCAGGTCAGGTAAGAGCTCTAACTACTAGAACTCCCAGGTCAGGTAAGACCTTTAACCACTAGAACTCCCAGGTCGGGTAAGACCTTTAACTACTAGAACTCCCAGGTCAGATAAGAGCTTTTAACTACTAGAACTCCCAGGTCGGGTAATAGCTTTAACTACTAGAACTCCCAGGTCAGGTAAGTGCTTTAACTACTAGAACTCCCAGGTCAGGTAAGATCTTTAACTACTAGAACTCACAGGTCGGGTAAGAGCTTTAACTACTAGATCTCCCAGATCAGGTAAGAGCTTTAACTACTAGAATTCCCAGGTCAGGTAAGACCTTTAACTACTAGAAATCCCAGGTCAGGTAAGACCTTTAACTACTAGAACTCCCAGGTCAGATAAGAGCTTTAACTACTAGAACTCCCGGGTCGGGTAATAGCTTTAACTACTAGAACTCCCAGGACAGGTAAGAGCTTTAACTACTAGAACTCCCAGGTCAGGTAAGAGCTTTAACTACTAGAACTCCCAGGTCAGGTAAGAGCTTTAACTACTAGAACTCCCAGGTCAGGTGAGAGCTTTAACTACTAGAACTCCCAGGTCAGGTAAGACCTTTAACTACTAGAATTCCCTGGTCAGAAAAGAGCTTTAACCACTAGAACTCCCAGGTCAGGTAAGAGCTTTAACTACTAGAACTCCGAGGTCGGGTAAGAGCTTTAACTACTAGAACTCCCAGGTGAGGTAAGAGCTTTAACTACTAGAACTACCAGGTCAGGTAAGTCCTTTAATTACTGGAATTCCCAGGTCAGGTAAGAGCTTTAACTACTAGATCTCCCAGGTCAGGTAAGAGCTTTAACTACTGGAACTCCCAGGTCAGGTAGGACCTTTAACTACAAGAACTCCCAGTTCAGGTAAGAACTTTAACTACTAGAACTGCCAGGTCGGGTAAGAGCTTTAACTACTAGAACTCCCAGGTCAGGTAAGAGCTTTAACTACTAGAACTCCCAGGTCAGGTAAGAGCTTTAACTACTAGAACTCCCAGGTCAGGTAAGAGCTTTAACAACTAGAACTCCCAGGTCGGGTAAGAGCTTTAACTACTAGAACTCCCAGATCAGGTAAGCGCTTTAACTACTAGAACTCCCAGGTCAGGTAAGACCTTTAACTACTAGAAATCCCAGGTCAGGTAAGACCTTTAATTACTAGAACTCCCAGGTCAGATAAGAGCTTTAACTACTAGAACTCCCAGGTCGGGTAATAGCTTTAACTACTAGAACTCCCAGGACAGGTAAGAGCTTTAACTACTAGAACTCCCAGGTCAGGTAAGAGCTTTAACTACTAGAACTCCCAGGTCAGGTAAGAGCTTTAACTACTAGAACTCCCAGGTCAGGTGAGAGCTTTAACTACTAGAACTCCCAGGTCAGGTAAGACCTTTAACTACTAGAATTCCCAGGTCAGAAAAGAGCTTTAACCACTAGAACTCCCAGGTCAGGTAAGAGCTTTAACTACTAGAACTCCGAGGTCGGGTAAGAGCTTTAACTACTAGAACTCCCAGGTCAGATAAGAGCTTTAACTACTAGAACTACCAGGTCAGGTAAGTCCTTTAATTACTAGAACTCCCAGGTCAGGTAAGAGCTTTAACTACTAGAACTCCTAGGTCAGGTAAGACCATTAACTACAAGAACTCCCAGTTCAGGTAAGAACTTTAACTACTAGAACTCACAGGTCGGGTAAGAGCTTTAACTACTAGAACTCCCAGGTCAGGTAAGAGCTTTAACTACTAGAACTCCCAGGTCAGGTAAGAGCTTTAACTACTAGAACTCCCAGGTCAGGAAAGAGCTTTAGCTACTAGAACTCCCAGGTCGGGTAAGAGATTTAACTACTAGAACTCCCTGGTCAGTTAAGAGCTTTAACTACTAGAAATCCCAGGTCAGGTAAGACCTTTAACTACTAGAACTCCCAGGTCAGGTAAGAGCTTTAATTACTAGAACTCCCAGGTCGGATAAGAGCTTTAACTACTAGAGCTCCCAGGTCGGGTAAGAGCTTTAACTACTAGAACTCCCAGGTCGGGTAAGAGCTTTAACTACTAGAACTCCCAGGTCAGGTAAGAGCTTTAACTACTAAAACTCCCAGGTCAGGTAAGAGCTTTAACAACTAGAACTCCCATGTCAGGTAAGACCTTTAACTACTGGACCTCCCAGGTCAGATAAGAACTTTAACTACTAGAACTCCCAGGTCAGGTAAGAGTTTAACTACTAGAACTCCCAGGTCAGGTAAGACCTTTAACTACTGGAACTCCCAGGTCAGGTAAGACCTTTAACTACTAGAACTCCCAGGTCAGATACGAGCTTTAACTACTAGAATTCCCAGGTCAGGTAAGAGCTTTAATTACTAGAACTCCCAGGTCAGGTAAGAGCTTTAACTACTAGAACTCCCAGGTCAGGTAAGAGCTTTAACTACTAGAACTCCCAGGTCAGGTAAGAGCTTTAACTACTAGAACTCCCAAGTCGGATAAGAGCTTTAACTACTAGAACTCCCAAGTCAGGTAAGATCTTTAACTAATAGAACTCCCAGTTCAGGTACGAGCTTTAACTACTACAACTCCGGGTCGGGAAAGAGCTTTAGCTACTAGAACTCCCAGGTCGGATAAGAGCTTTAACTACTAGACCTCACAGGTCAGGTAAGAGCTTTAACTACTAGAACTCCAGGTCGGATAAGAGCTTTAACTACTAGAACTCCCAGGTCGGATAAGAGCTTTAACTACTAGAACTCCCAGGTCAGGTAAGAACTTTAACTACTAGAACTCCCTGGGCAGGTAAGAGCTTTAACTACTAGAACTCCCAGGTCAGGTAAGAGATTTAACTACTTGAACTCCCAGGTCAGGTAAGAGCTTTAACTACTAGAACTCCCAGGTCAGGTAAGAGCTTTAGCAACTAGAACTCCCAGGTCAGGTAAGAGCTTTAACTACTAGAACTCCCAGGTCAGGTTAGAGCTTTAACTACTAGAACTCCCAGGTCAGGTAAGAGCTTTAATTACTAGAACTCCCAGGTCAGGTAAGAGCGTTAACTACTAGAACTCCCATGTCGAGTAAGAGCTTTAACTACTAGAACTCCCAGGTCAGGTAAGAGCTTTAACTACTAGAACTCCCAGGTCAGGTAAGATCTTAAACTACTAGAACTCCCGTGTCAGGTAAGAGCTTTAACTACTAGAACTCCCAGGTCAGGTAAGAGCTTTAACTACTAGAACTCCCAGGTCAGATAAGAGCTTTAACTACTAGAACTCCCAGGTCAGGTAAGAGCTTTAACTACTAGAACTCCCACTTCAGGTAAGAGCTTTAACTACTAGAACTCCCAGGTCAGGTAAGAGCTTTAACTACTAGAACTCCCAGGTCAGGTAAGCGCTTTAACTACTAGAACTCCCAGGTCAGGTAAGAGCTTTAACTACTAGAACTCCCAAGTCGGATAAGAGCTTTAACTACTAGAACTCCCAGGTCAGGTAAGAGCTTTAACTACTAGAACTCCCAGGTCATGTAAGAGCTTTAACTACTAGAACTCCCAGTTCAGGTAAGAGCTTTAACTACTAGAACTCCAGGTCGGGTAAGACCTTTAACTACTAGAACTCCCAGGTCGGATAAGAGCTTTAACTACTAGACCTCCCAAGTCAGGTAAGAGCTTTAACTACTAGAACTCCCAGGTCAGGTAAGAGCTTTAACTACTAGAACTCCCAGGTCAGGAAAGAGCTTTAACTACTAGAACTCCCAGGTCGGGTAAGAGCTTTAACTACTAGAACTCCCAGGTCAGGTAAGAGCTCTAACTACTAGAACTCCCAGGTCAGGTAAGACCTTTAACCACTAGAACTCCCAGGTCGGGTAAGACCTTTAACTACTAGAACTCCCAGGTCAGATAAGAGCTTTTAACTACTAGAACTCCCAGGTCGGGTAATAGCTTTAACTACTAGAACTCCCAGGTCAGGTAAGTGCTTTAACTACTAGAACTCCCAGGTCAGGTAAGATCTTTAACTACTAGAACTCACAGGTCGGGTAAGAGCTTTAACTACTAGATCTCCCAGATCAGGTAAGAGCTTTAACTACTAGAATTCCCAGGTCAGGTAAGACCTTTAACTACTAGAAATCCCAGGTCAGGTAAGACCTTTAACTACTAGAACTCCCAGGTCAGATAAGAGCTTTAACTACTAGAACTCCCGGGTCGGGTAATAGCTTTAACTACTAGAACTCCCAGGACAGGTAAGAGCTTTAACTACTAGAACTCCCAGGTCAGGTAAGAGCTTTAACTACTAGAACTCCCAGGTCAGGTAAGAGCTTTAACTACTAGAACTCCCAGGTCAGGTGAGAGCTTTAACTACTAGAACTCCCAGGTCAGGTAAGACCTTTAACTACTAGAATTCCCTGGTCAGAAAAGAGCTTTAACCACTAGAACTCCCAGGTCAGGTAAGAGCTTTAACTACTAGAACTCCGAGGTCGGGTAAGAGCTTTAACTACTAGAACTCCCAGGTGAGGTAAGAGCTTTAACTACTAGAACTACCAGGTCAGGTAAGTCCTTTAATTACTGGAATTCCCAGGTCAGGTAAGAGCTTTAACTACTAGATCTCCCAGGTCAGGTAAGAGCTTTAACTACTGGAACTCCCAGGTCAGGTAGGACCTTTAACTACAAGAACTCCCAGTTCAGGTAAGAACTTTAACTACTAGAACTGCCAGGTCGGGTAAGAGCTTTAACTACTAGAACTCCCAGGTCAGGTAAGAGCTTTAACTACTAGAACTCCCAGGTCAGGTAAGAGCTTTAACTACTAGAACTCCCAGGTCAGGTAAGAGCTTTAACAACTAGAACTCCCAGGTCGGGTAAGAGCTTTAACTACTAGAACTCCCAGATCAGGTAAGCGCTTTAACTACTAGAACTCCCAGGTCAGGTAAGACCTTTAACTACTAGAAATCCCAGGTCAGGTAAGACCTTTAATTACTAGAACTCCCAGGTCAGATAAGAGCTTTAACTACTAGAACTCCCAGGTCGGGTAATAGCTTTAACTACTAGAACTCCCAGGACAGGTAAGAGCTTTAACTACTAGAACTCCCAGGTCAGGTAAGAGCTTTAACTACTAGAACTCCCAGGTCAGGTAAGAGCTTTAACTACTAGAACTCCCAGGTCAGGTGAGAGCTTTAACTACTAGAACTCCCAGGTCAGGTAAGACCTTTAACTACTAGAATTCCCAGGTCAGAAAAGAGCTTTAACCACTAGAACTCCCAGGTCAGGTAAGAGCTTTAACTACTAGAACTCCGAGGTCGGGTAAGAGCTTTAACTACTAGAACTCCCAGGTCAGATAAGAGCTTTAACTACTAGAACTACCAGGTCAGGTAAGTCCTTTAATTACTAGAACTCCCAGGTCAGGTAAGAGCTTTAACTACTAGAACTCCTAGGTCAGGTAAGACCATTAACTACAAGAACTCCCAGTTCAGGTAAGAACTTTAACTACTAGAACTCACAGGTCGGGTAAGAGCTTTAACTACTAGAACTCCCAGGTCAGGTAAGAGCTTTAACTACTAGAACTCCCAGGTCAGGTAAGAGCTTTAACTACTAGAACTCCCAGGTCAGGAAAGAGCTTTAGCTACTAGAACTCCCAGGTCGGGTAAGAGATTTAACTACTAGAACTCCCTGGTCAGTTAAGAGCTTTAACTACTAGAAATCCCAGGTCAGGTAAGACCTTTAACTACTAGAACTCCCAGGTCAGGTAAGAGCTTTAATTACTAGAACTCCCAGGTCGGATAAGAGCTTTAACTACTAGAGCTCCCAGGTCGGGTAAGAGCTTTAACTACTAGAACTCCCAGGTCGGGTAAGAGCTTTAACTACTAGAACTCCCAGGTCAGGTAAGAGCTTTAACTACTAAAACTCCCAGGTCAGGTAAGAGCTTTAACAACTAGAACTCCCATGTCAGGTAAGACCTTTAACTACTGGACCTCCCAGGTCAGATAAGAACTTTAACTACTAGAACTCCCAGGTCAGGTAAGAGTTTAACTACTAGAACTCCCAGGTCGGGTAAGAACTTTAACTACTAGAACTCCCAGGTCGGGTAAGAGCTTTAACTACTAGAACTCCCAGGTCAGGTAAGAGCTTTAACTACTAGAACTCCCAGGTCAGGTAAGAGCTTTAACTACTAGAACTCCCAAGTCGGATAAAAGCTTTAACTATTAGAACTCCCAGGTCAGGTAAGAGCTTTAACTACTAGAACTCCCAGGTCATGTAAGAGCTTTAACTACTAGAACTCCCAGTTCAGGTAAGAGCTTTAACTACTAGAACTCCAGGTCGGGTAAGACCTTTAACTACTAGAACTCCCAGGTCGGATAAGAGCTTTAACTACTAGACCTCCCAGGTCAGGGAAGAGCTTTAACTACTTGAACTCCCAGGTCAGGTAAGAGCTTTAACTACTTGAACTCCCATGTCGGGTAAGAGCTTTAACTACTAGGACTCCCATGTCAGGTAAGAGCTCTAACTACTAGAACTCCCAGGTCAGATAAGACCTTTAACCACTAGAACTCCCAGGTCGGATAAGACCTTTAACTACTAGAACTCCCAGGTCAGATAAGAGCTTTTAACTACTAGAACTCCCAGGTCGGGTAATAGCTTTAACTACTAGAACTCCCAGGTCAGGTAAGAGCTTTAACTACTAGAACTCCCAGGTCAGGTAAGAGATTTAACTACTAGAACTCCCAGGTCAGATAAGAGCTTTAACTAATAGAACTCCCAGGTCAGGTAAGACCTGTAACTACTACAATTCCCAGGTCAGATAAGAGGTTTAACTACTAGAACTCCCAGGTCAGGTAAGAGCTTTAACTACTAGAACTCCGAGGTCGGGTAAGAGCTTTAACTACAAGAACTCCCAGGTCAGGTAAGAGCTTTAACTACTAGAACTCCCAGGTCGGGTAAGAGCTTTAACTACTAGAACTCCCAGGTCGGATAAGAGCTTTAACTACTAGAACTCCCAGGTAAGGTAAGAGCTTTAACTACTAGAACTCCCAGGTCAGGTAAGAGCTTTAACTACTAGAACTCCCAGGTCAGGTAAGACCTTTAACTACTAGAACTCCCAGGTCAGGTAAGTCCTTTAACTACTAGAACTCCCAGGTCAGATAAGAGCTTTAACTACTAGAACTCCCAGGTCAGGTAAGAGCTTTAATTACTAGAACTCCCAGGTCAGGTAAGAGCTTTAACTACTAGAACTCCCAGGTCAGGTAAGAGCTTTAACTACTAGAACTCCCAGGTCAGGTAAGAGCTTTAACTACTAGAACTCCCAAGTCGGATAAGAGCTTTAACTACTAGAACTCCCAAGTCAGGTAAGATCTTTAACTAATAGAACTCCCAGTTCAGGTAAGAGCTTTAACTACTACAACTCCGGGTCTGGTAAGAGCTTTAACTACTAGAACTCCCATGTCGGATAAGAGCATTAACTACTAGACCTCACAGGTCAGGTAAGAGCTTTAACTACTAGAACTCCAGTTCGGGTAAGAGCTTTAACTACTAGAACTCCCAGGTCGGAAAAGAGCTATAACTACTAGACCTCCCAGGTCAGGTAAGAGCTTTAACTACTAGAATTCCCAGGTCAGGTAAGAACTTTAACTACTAGAACTCCCAGGTCCAGTAAGAGATTTAACTACTTGAACTCCCAGGTCAGGTAAGAGCTTTAACTACTAGAACTCCCAGGTCAGGTAAGAGCTTTAGCAACTAGAACTCCCAGGTCAGGTAAGAGCTTTAACTACTAGAACTCCCAGGTCAGGTTAGAGCTTTAACTACTAGAACTCCCATGTCAGGTAAGAGCTTTATTTACTAGAACTCCCATGTCAGGTAAGAGCTTTAACTACTAGAACTCCCATGTCGAGTAAGAGCTTTAACTACCAGAACTCCCAGGTCAGGTAAGAGCTTTAACTACTAGAACTCCCAGGTCAGGTAAGAGCTTAAACTACTAGAACTCCCGGGTCAGGTAAGAGCTTTAACTACTAGAACTCCCAGGTCAGGTAAGAGCTTTAACTACTAGAACTCCCAGGTCAGATAAGAGCTTTAACTACTAGAACTCCCAGGTCAGGTAAGAGCTTTAACTACTAGAACTCCCACTTCAGGTAAGAGCTTTAACTACTAGAACTCCCAGGTCAGGTAAGAGCTTTAACTACTAGAACTCCCAGGTCAGGTAAGCGCTTTAACTACTAGAACTCCCAGGTCAGGTAAGATCTTTAACTACTAGAACTCCCAAGTCGGATAAGAGTTTTAACTACTAGAACTCCCAGGTCAGGTAAGAGCTTTAACTACTAGAACTCCCAGGTCATGTAAGAGCTTTAACTACTAGAACTCCCAGGTCATGTAAGAGCTTTAACTACTAGAACTCCAGGTCGGGTAAGACCTTTAACTACTAGAACTCCCAGGTCGAATAAGAGCTTTAACTACTAGACCTCCCAAGTCAGGTAAGAGCTTTAACTACTAGAACTCCCAGGTCAGGTAAGAGCTTTAACTACTAGAACTCCCAGGTCAGGAAAGAGCTTTAACTACTAGAACTCCCAGGTCGGGTAAGAGCTTTAACTACTAGAACTCCCAGGTCAGGTAAGAGCTCTAACTACTAGAACTCCCAGGTCAGGTAAGACCTTTAACTACTAGAAATCCCAGGTCGGGTAAGACCTTTAACTACTAGAACTCCCAGGTCAGATAAGAGCTTTTAACTACTAGAACTCCCAGGTCGGGTAATAGCTTTAACTACTAGAACTCCCAGGTCAGGTAAGAGCTTTAACTACTAGAACTCCCAGGTCAGGTAAGAGCTTTAACTACTAGAACTCCCAGGTCAGGTAAGAGCTTTAACTACTAGAACTCCCAGGTCAGGTAAGAGCTTTAACTACTAGAACTCACAGGTGAGGTAAGACCTTTAATTACTAGAACTCCCAGGTCAGATAAGAGCTTTAACTACTAGATCTTCCAGGTCAGGTAAGAGCTTTAACTACTAGAACTCCCATGTCAGGAAAGAGCTTTAACTACTAGAACTCCCAGGTCAGGTAAGACCTTTAATAACTAGAACTCCCAGGTCAGATAAGATCTTTAACTACTAGATCTTCCAGGTCAGGTAAGAGCTTTAACTACTAGAACTCCCATGTCAGGTAAGAGCTTTAACTACTAGAACTCCCAGGTCAGGTAAGAGCTTTAACTACTAGAACTCCCAGGTAAGGTAAGAGCTTTAACTACTAGAACTCCCAGGTCAGGTATGAGCTTTAACTACTAGAACTCCCAGATCGGGTAAGAGCTTTAACTACTAGAACTCCCAGATCAGGTAAGAGCTTTAACTACTAGAACTCCCAGGTCAGGTAAGAGCTTTAACTACTAGAACTCCCAGGTCAGGTAAGAGCTTTAACTACTAGAACTCCCAGGTCAGGTGAGAGCTTTAACTACTAGAACTCCCAGGTCAGGTAAGACCTTTAACTACTAGAATTCCCAGGTCAGAAAAGAGCTTAAACCACTAGAACTCCCAGGTCAGGTAAGAGCTTTAACTACTAGAACTCCGAGGTCGGGTAAGAGCTTTAACTACTAGAACTCCCAGGTCAGGTAAGCGCTTTAACTACTAGAACTACCAGATCAGGTAAGTCCTTTAATTACTAGAACTCCCAGGTCAGGTAAGAGCTTTAACTACTAGATCTCCCAGGTCAGGTAAGAACTTTAACTACTAGAACTCCCAGGTCAGGTAGGACCTTTAACTACAAGAACTCCCAGTTCAGGTAAGAACTTTAACTACTAGAACTGCCAGGTCGGGTAAGAGCTTTAACTACTAGAACTCCCAGGTCAGGTAAGAGCTTTAAACTACTAGAACTCCCAGGTCAGGTAAGAGCTTTAACTACTAGAACTCCCAGGTCAGGTAAGAGCTTTAACTACTAGAACTCCCAGGTCGGGTAAGAGCTTTAACTACTAGAACTCCCAGATCAGGTAAGCGCTTTAACTACTAGAACTCCCAGGTCAGGTAAGACCTTTAACTACTAGAAATCCCAGGTCAGGTAAGACCTTTAACTACTAGAACTCCCAGGTCAGATAAGAGCTTTAACTACTAGAACACCCAGGTCGGGTAATAGCTTTAACTACTAGAACTCCCAGGACCGGTAAGAGCTTTAACTACTAGAACTCCCAGGTCAGGTAAGAGCTTTAACTACTAGAACTCCCAGGTCAGATAAGAGCTTTAACTACTAGAACTCCCAGGTCAGGTAAGAGCTTTAACTACTAGAACTCCCACTTTAGGTAAGAGCTTTAACTACTAGAACTCCCAGGTCAGGTAAGAGCTTTAACTACTAGAACTCCCAGGTCAGGTAAGCGCTTTAACTACTAGAACTCCCCGGTCAGGTAAGAGCTTTAACTACTAGAACTCCCAGGTCATGTAAGAGCTTTAACTACTAGAACTCCCAGTTCAGGTAAGAGCTTTAACTACTAGAACTCCAGGTCGGGTAAGACCTTTAACTACTAGAACTCCCAGGTCGAATAAGAGCTTTAACTACTAGACCTCCCAAGTCAGGTAAGAGCTTTAACTACTAGAACTCCCAGGTCAGGTAAGAGCTTTAACTACTAGAACTCCCAGGTCAGGAAAGAGCTTTAACTACTAGAACTCCCAGGTCAGGTAAGACCTTTAACTACTAGAACTCCCAGGTCAGGTAAGACCTTTAACCACTAGAAATCCCAGGTCGGGTAAGACCTTTAACTACTAGAACTCCCAGGTCAGATAAGAGCTTTTAACTACTAGAACTCCCAGGTCGGGTAATAGCTTTAACTACTAGAACTCCCAGGTCAGGTAAGAGCTTTAACTACTAGAACTCCCAGGTCAGGTAAGAGCTTTAACTACTAGAACTCCCAGGTCAGGTAAGAGCTTTAACTACTAGAACTCCCAGGTCAGGTCAGGTAAGAGCTTTAACTACTAGAACTCACAGGTGAGGTAAGACCTTTAATTACTAGAACTCCCAGGTCAGATAAGAGCTTTAACTACTAGATCTTCCAGGTCAGGTAAGAGCTTTAACTACTAGAACTCCCATGTCAGGTAAGAGCTTTAACTACTAGAACTCCCAGGTCAGGTAAGACCTTTAAATACTAGAACTCCCAGGTCAGATAAGAGCTTTAACTACTAGATCTTCCAGGTCAGGTAAGAGCTTTAACTACTAGAACTCCCATGTCAGGTAAGAGCTTTAACTACTAGAACTCCCAGGTCAGGTAAGAGCTTTAACTACTAGAACTCCCAGGTAAGGTAAGAGCTTTAACTACTAGAACTCCCAGGTCAGGTAAGAGCTTTAACTACTAGAACTCACAGGTCGGGTAAGAGCTTTAACTACTAGAACTCACAGATCAGGTAAGAGCTTTAACTACTAGAACTCCCAGGTCAGGTAAGAGCTTTAACTACTAGAACTCCCAGGTCAGGTAAGAGCTTTAACTACTAGAACTCCCAGGTCAGGTGAGAGCTTTAACTACTAGAACTCCCAGGTCAGGTAAGTCCTTTAACTACTAGAATTCCCAGGTCAGAAAAGAGCTTAAACCACTAGAACTCCCAGGTCAGGTAAGAGCTTTAACTACTAGAACTCCGAAGTCGGGTAAGAGCTTTAACTACTAGAACTCCCAGGTCAGGAAAGAGCTTTAACTACTAGAACTCCCAGGTCGGGTAAGAGCTTTAACTACTAGAACTCCCAGGTCAGGTAAGAGCTCTAACTACTAGAACTCCCAGGTCAGGTAAGACCTTTAACCACTAGAAATCCCAGGTCGGGTAAGACCTTTAACTACTAGAACTCCCAGGTCAGATAAGACCTTTAATAACTAGAACTCCCAGGTCAGATAAGATCTTTAACTACTAGATCTTCCAGGTCAGGTAAGAGCTTTAACTACTAGAACTCCCATGTCAGGTAAGAGCTTTAACTACTAGAACTCCCAGGTCAGGTAAGAGCTTTAACTACTAGAACTCCCAGGTAAGGTAAGAGCTTTAACTACTAGAACTCCCAGGTCAGGTATGAGCTTTAACTACTAGAACTCCCAGATCGGGTAAGAGCTTTAACTACTAGAACTCCCAGATCAGGTAAGAGCTTTAACTACTAGAACTCCCAGGTCAGGTAAGAGCTTTAACTACTAGAACTCCCAGGTCAGGTAAGAGCTTTAACTACTAGAACTCCCAGGTCAGGTGAGAGCTTTAACTACTAGAACTCCCAGGTCAGGTAAGACCTTTAACTACTAGAATTCCCAGGTCAGAAAAGAGCTTAAACCACTAGAACTCCCAGGTCAGGTAAGAGCTTTAACTACTAGAACTCCGAGGTCGGGTAAGAGCTTTAACTACTAGAACTCCCAGGTCAGGTAAGCGCTTTAACTACTAGAACTACCAGATCAGGTAAGTCCTTTAATTACTAGAACTCCCAGGTCAGGTAAGAGCTTTAACTACTAGATCTCCCAGGTCAGGTAAGAACTTTAACTACTAGAACTCCCAGGTCAGGTAGGACCTTTAACTACAAGAACTCCCAGTTCAGGTAAGAACTTTAACTACTAGAACTGCCAGGTCGGGTAAGAGCTTTAACTACTAGAACTCCCAGGTCAGGTAAGAGCTTTAAACTACTAGAACTCCCAGGTCAGGTAAGAGCTTTAACTACTAGAACTCCCAGGTCAGGTAAGAGCTTTAACTACTAGAACTCCCAGGTCGGGTAAGAGCTTTAACTACTAGAACTCCCAGATCAGGTAAGCGCTTTAACTACTAGAACTCCCAGGTCAGGTAAGACCTTTAACTACTAGAAATCCCAGGTCAGGTAAGACCTTTAACTACTAGAACTCCCAGGTCAGATAAGAGCTTTAACTACTAGAACACCCAGGTCGGGTAATAGCTTTAACTACTAGAACTCCCAGGACCGGTAAGAGCTTTAACTACTAGAACTCCCAGGTCAGGTAAGAGCTTTAACTACTAGAACTCCCAGGTCAGATAAGAGCTTTAACTACTAGAACTCCCAGGTCAGGTAAGAGCTTTAACTACTAGAACTCCCACTTTAGGTAAGAGCTTTAACTACTAGAACTCCCAGGTCAGGTAAGAGCTTTAACTACTAGAACTCCCAGGTCAGGTAAGCGCTTTAACTACTAGAACTCCCCGGTCAGGTAAGAGCTTTAACTACTAGAACTCCCAGGTCATGTAAGAGCTTTAACTACTAGAACTCCCAGTTCAGGTAAGAGCTTTAACTACTAGAACTCCAGGTCGGGTAAGACCTTTAACTACTAGAACTCCCAGGTCGAATAAGAGCTTTAACTACTAGACCTCCCAAGTCAGGTAAGAGCTTTAACTACTAGAACTCCCAGGTCAGGTAAGAGCTTTAACTACTAGAACTCCCAGGTCAGGAAAGAGCTTTAACTACTAGAACTCCCAGGTCAGGTAAGACCTTTAACTACTAGAACTCCCAGGTCAGGTAAGACCTTTAACCACTAGAAATCCCAGGTCGGGTAAGACCTTTAACTACTAGAACTCCCAGGTCAGATAAGAGCTTTTAACTACTAGAACTCCCAGGTCGGGTAATAGCTTTAACTACTAGAACTCCCAGGTCAGGTAAGAGCTTTAACTACTAGAACTCCCAGGTCAGGTAAGAGCTTTAACTACTAGAACTCCCAGGTCAGGTAAGAGCTTTAACTACTAGAACTCCCAGGTCAGGTCAGGTAAGAGCTTTAACTACTAGAACTCACAGGTGAGGTAAGACCTTTAATTACTAGAACTCCCAGGTCAGATAAGAGCTTTAACTACTAGATCTTCCAGGTCAGGTAAGAGCTTTAACTACTAGAACTCCCATGTCAGGTAAGAGCTTTAACTACTAGAACTCCCAGGTCAGGTAAGACCTTTAAATACTAGAACTCCCAGGTCAGATAAGAGCTTTAACTACTAGATCTTCCAGGTCAGGTAAGAGCTTTAACTACTAGAACTCCCATGTCAGGTAAGAGCTTTAACTACTAGAACTCCCAGGTCAGGTAAGAGCTTTAACTACTAGAACTCCCAGGTAAGGTAAGAGCTTTAACTACTAGAACTCCCAGGTCAGGTAAGAGCTTTAACTACTAGAACTCACAGGTCGGGTAAGAGCTTTAACTACTAGAACTCACAGATCAGGTAAGAGCTTTAACTACTAGAACTCCCAGGTCAGGTAAGAGCTTTAACTACTAGAACTCCCAGGTCAGGTAAGAGCTTTAACTACTAGAACTCCCAGGTCAGGTGAGAGCTTTAACTACTAGAACTCCCAGGTCAGGTAAGTCCTTTAACTACTAGAATTCCCAGGTCAGAAAAGAGCTTAAACCACTAGAACTCCCAGGTCAGGTAAGAGCTTTAACTACTAGAACTCCGAAGTCGGGTAAGAGCTTTAACTACTAGAACTCCCAGGTCAGGAAAGAGCTTTAACTACTAGAACTCCCAGGTCGGGTAAGAGCTTTAACTACTAGAACTCCCAGGTCAGGTAAGAGCTCTAACTACTAGAACTCCCAGGTCAGGTAAGACCTTTAACCACTAGAAATCCCAGGTCGGGTAAGACCTTTAACTACTAGAACTCCCAGGTCAGATAAGAGCTTTTAACTACTAGAACTCCCAGGTCGGGTAATAGCTTTAACTACTAGAACTCCCAGGTCAGGTAAGAGCTTTAACTACTAGAACTCCCAGGTCAGGTAAGAGCTTTAACTACTAGAACTCCCAGGTCAGGTAAGAGCTTTAACTACTAGAACTCCCAGGTCAGGTCAGGTAAGAGCTTTAACTACTAGAACTCACAGGTGAGGTAAGACATTTAATTACTAGAACTCCCAGGTCAGATAAGAGCTTTAACTACTAGATCTTCCAGGTCAGGTAAGAGCTTTAACTACTAGAACTCCCATGTCAGGTAAGAGCTTTAACTACTAGAACTCCCAGGTCAGGTAGGACCTTTAATTACTAGAACTCCCAGGTCAGATAAGAGCTTTAACTACTAGATCTTCCAGGTCAGGTAAGAGCTTTAACTACTAGAACTCCCATGTCAGGTAAGAGCTTTAACTACTAGAACTCCCAGGTCAGGTAAGAGCTTTAACTACTAGAACTCCCAGGTAAGGTAAGAGCTTTAACTACTAGAACTCCCAGGTCAGGTAAGAGCTTTAACTACTAGAACTCACAGGTCGGGTAAGAGCTTTAACTACTAGAACTCCCAGATTAGGTAAGAGCTTTAACTACTAGAACTCCCAGGTCAGGTAAGAGCTTTAACTACTAGAACTCCCAGGTCAGGTAAGAGTTTTAACTACTAGAACTCCCAGGTCAGGTGAGAGCTTTAACTACTAGAACTCCCAGGTCAGGTAAGTCCTTTAACTACTAGAATTCCCAGGTCAGAAAAGAGCTTAAACCACTAGAACTCCCAGGTCAGGTAAGAGCTTTAACTACTAGAACTCCGAAGTCGGGTAAGAGCTTTAACTACTAGAACTCCCAGGTCAGGTAAGAGCTTTAACTACTAGAACTACCAGGTCAGGTAAGTCCTTTAATTACTACAACTCCCAGGTCAGGTAAGAGCTTTAACTACTAGATCTCCCAGGTCAGGTAAGAGCTTTAACTACTAGAACTCCCAGGTCAGGTAGGACCTTTAACTACTAGAACTGCCAGGTCGGGTAAGAGCTTTAACTACTAGAACTCCCAGGTCAGGTAAGAGCTTTAAACTACTAGAACTCCCAGGTCAGGTAAGAGCTTTAACTACTAGAACTCCCAGGTCAGGTAAGAGCTTTAACTACTAGAACTCCCAGGTCGGGTAAGAGCTTTAACTACTAGAACTCCCAGATCAGGTAAGCGCTTTAACTACTAGAACTCCCAGGTCAGGTAAGACCTTTAACTACTAGAAATCCCAGGTCAGGTAAGACCTTTAACTACTAGAACTCCCAGGTCAGATAAGAGCTTTAACTACTAGAACACCCAGGTCGGGTAATAGCTTTAACTACTAGAACTCCCAGGACCGGTAAGAGCTTTAACTACTAGAACTCCCAGGTCAGGTAAGAGCTTTAACTACTAGAACTCCCAGGTCAGGTAAGAGCTTTAACTACTAGAACTCCCAGGTTAGGTGAGAGCTTTAACTACTAGAACTCCCAGGTCAGGTAAGACCTTTAACTACTAGAATTCCCAGGTCAGAAAACAGCTTTAACCACTAGAACACCCAGGTCAGGTAAGAGCTTTAACTACTAGAACTCCGAGGTCGGGTAAGAGCTTTAACTACTAGAACTCCCAGGTCAGATAAGAGCTTTAACTACTAGAACTACCAGGTCAGGTAAGACCTTTAATTACTAGAACTCCCAGGTCAGGTAAGAGCTTAAACTACTAGATCTCCCAGGTCAGGTAAGAGCTTTAACTACTAGAACTCCCAGGTCAGGTAGGACCATTAACTACAAGAACTCCCAGTTCAGGTAAGAACTTTAACTACTAGAACTCCCAGGTCGGGTAAGAGCTTTAACTACTAGAACTCCCAGGTCGGGTAAAAGCTTTAACTACTAGAACTCCCAGGTCAGGTAAGAGCTTTAACTACTAGAACTCCCAGGTCAGGTAAGAGCTTTAGCTACTAGAACTCCCAGGTCGGGTAAGAGCTTTAACTACTAGAACTCCCAGGTCAGGTAAGAGCTTTAACTACTAGAAATCCCATGTCAGGTAAGACCTTTAACTACTAGAACTCCCAGGTCAGGTAAGAGCTTTAACTACTAGAACTCCCAGGTCGGATAAGAGCTTTAACTACTAGAACTCCCATGTCGGGTAAGAGCTTTAACTACTAGAACTCCCAGGTTGGGTAAGAGCTTTAACTACTAGAACTCCCAGGTCAGGTAAGAGCTTTAACTACTAAAACTCCCAGGTCAGGTAAGAGCTTTAACAACTAGAACTCCCAGGTCAGGTAAGACCTTTAACTACTAGAACTCCCAGGTCAGATTAGAACTTTAACTACTAGAACTCCCAGGTCAGGTAAGAGCTTTAACTACTAGAACTCCCAGGTCGGGAAAGAACTTTAACTACTAGAACTCCCAGGTCGGGTAAGAGCTTTAACTACTAGAACTCCCAGGTCAGGTAAGAGCTTTAACTACTAGAACTACCAGGTCAGGTAAGAGCTTTAACTACTAGAACTCCCAAGTCGGTTAAAAGCTTTAACTACTAGAACTCCCAGGTCAGGTAAGAGCTTTAACTACTAGAACTCCCAGGTCAGGTGAGAGCTTTAACTACTAGAACTCCCAGGTCAGGTAAGACCTTTAACTACTAGAATTCCCAGGTCAGAAAAGAGCTTAAACCACTAGACCTCCCAGGTCAGGTAAGAGCTTTAACTACTAGAACTCCGAAGTCGGGTAAGAGCTTTAACTACTAGAACTCCCAGGTCAGGTAAGAGCTTTAACTACTAGAACTACCAGGTCAGGTAAGTCCTTTAATTACTAGAACTCCCAGGTCAGGTAAGAGCTTTAACTACTAGATCTCCCAGGTCAGGTAAGAGCTTTAACTACTAGAAATCCCAGGTCAGGTAGGACCTTTAACTACAAGAACTCCCAGTTCAGGTAAGAACTTTAACTACTAGAACTGCCAGGTCGGGTAAGAGCTTTAACTACTAGAACTCCCAGGTCAGGTAAGAGCTTTAAACTACTAGAACTCCCAGGTCAGGTAAGAGCTTTAACTACTAGAACTCCCAGGTCAGGTAAGAGCTTTAACTACTAGAACTCCCAGGTCGGGTAAGAGCTTTAACTACTAGAACTCCCTGATCAGGTAAGCGCTTTAACTACTAGAACTCCCAGGTCAGGTAAGACCTTTAACTACTAGAAATCCCAGGTCAGGTAAGACCTTTAACTACTAGAACTCCCAGGTCAGATAAGAGCTTTAACTACTAGAACACCCAGGTCGGGTAATAGCTTTAACTACTAGAACTCCCAGGACCGGTAAGAGCTTTAACTACTAGAACTCCCAGGTCAGGTAAGAGCTTTAACTACTAGAACTCCCAGGTCAGGTAAGAGCTTTAACTACTAGAACTCCCAGGTCAGGTGAGAGCTTTAACTACTAGAACTCCCAGGTCAGGTAAGACCTTTAACTACTAGAATTCCCAGGTCAGAAAAGAGCTTTAACCACTAGAACACCCAGGTCGGGTAAGAGCTTTAACTACTAGAACTCCCAGGTTGGGTAAGAGCTTTAACTACTAGAACTCCCAGGTCAGGTAAGATCTTTAACTACTAAAACTCCCAGGTCAGGTAAGACCTTTAACTACTAGAACTCCCAGGTCAGATTAGAACTTTAACTACTAGAACTCCCAGGTCGGGTAAGAGCTTTAACTACTAGAACTCCCAGGTCAGGTAAGAGCTTTAACTACTAGAACTACCAGGTCAGGTAAGAGCTTTAACTACTAGAACTCCCAAGTCGGTTAAAAGCTTTAACTACTAGAACTCCCAGGTCAGGTAAGAGCTTTAACTACTAGAACTCCCAGGTCAGGTGAGAGCTTTAACTACTAGAACTCCCAGGTCAGGTAAGACCTTTAACTACTAGAATTCCCAGGTCAGAAAAGAGCTTAAACCACTAGACCTCCCAGGTCAGGTAAGAGCTTTAACTACTAGAACTCCGAAGTCGGGTAAGAGCTTTAACTACTAGAACTCCCAGGTCAGGTAAGAGCTTTAACTACTAGAACTACCAGGTCAGGTAAGTCCTTTAATTACTAGAACTCCCAGGTCAGGTAAGAGCTTTAACTACTAGATCTCCCAGGTCAGGTAAGAGCTTTAACTACTAGAACTCCCAGGTCAGGTAGGACCTTTAACTACAAGAACTCCCAGTTCAGGTAAGAACTTTAACTACTAGAACTGCCAGGTCGGGTAAGAGCTTTAACTACTAGAATTCCCAGGTCAGGTAAGAGCTTTAAACTACTAGAACTCCCAGGTCAGGTAAGAGCTTTAACTACTAGAACTCCCAGGTCAGGTAAGAGCTTTAACTACTAGAACTCCCAGTTCGGGTAAGAGCTTTAACTACTAGAAATCCCAGGTCAGGTAAGACCTTTAACTACTAGAACTCCCAGGTCAGATAAGAGCTTTAACTACTAGAACACCCAGGTCGGGTAATAGCTTTAACTACTAGAACTCCCAGGACCGGTAAGAGCTTTAACTACTAGAACTCCCAGGTCAGGTAAGAGCTTTAACTACTAGAACTCCCAGGTCAGGTAAGAGCTTTAACTACTAGAACTCCCAGGTCAGGTGAGAGCTTTAACTACTAGAACTCCCAGGTCAGGTAAGACCTTTAACTACTAGAATTCCCAGGTCAGAAAAGAGCTTTAACCACTAGAACACCCAGGTCAGGTAAGAGCTTTAACTACTAGAACTCCGAGGTCGGGTAAGAGCTTTAACTACTAGAACTCCCAGGTCAGATAAGAGCTTTAACTACTAGAACTACCAGGTCAGGTAAGTCCTTTAATTACTAGAACTCCCAGGTCAGGTAAGAGCTTAAACTACTAGATCTCCCAGGTCAGGTAAGAGCTTTAACTACTAGAACTCCCAGGTCAGGTAGGACCATTAACTACAAGAACTCCCAGTTCAGGTAAGAACTTTAACTACTAGAACTCCCAGGTCGGGTAAGAGCTTTAACTACTAGAACTCCCAGGTCGGGTAAGAGCTTTAACTACTAGAACTCCCAGGTCAGGTAAGAGCTTTAACTACTAGAACTCCCAGGTCAGGTAAGAGCTTTAGCTACTAGAACTCCCAGGTCGGGTAAGAGCTTTAACTACTAGAACTCCCAGGTCAGGCAAGAGCTTTAACTACTAGAAATCCCATGTCAGGTAAGACCTTTAACTACTAGAACTCCCAGGTCAGGTAAGAGCTTTAACTACTAGAACTCCCAGGTCGGATAAGAGCTTTAACTACTAGAACTCCCAGGTCGGGTAAGAGCTTTAACTACTAGAACTCCCAGGTTGGGTAAGAGCTTTAACTACTAGAACTCCCAGGTCAGGTAAGAGCTTTAACTACTAGAACTCCCAGGTCAGATAAGAACTTTAACTACTAGAACTCCCAGGTCAGGTAAGAGCTTTAACTACTAGAACTCCCAGGTCGGGTAAGAACTTTAACTACTAGAACTCCCAGGTCGGGTAAGAGCTTTAACTACTAGAACTCCCAGGTCAGGTAAGAGCTTTAACTACTAGAACTACCAGGTCAGGTAAGAGCTTTAACTACTAGAACTCCCAAGTCGGTTAAAAGCTTTAACTACTAGAACTCCCAGGTCAGGTAAGAGCTTTAACTACTAGAACTCCCAGGTCATGTAAGAGCTTTAACTACTAGAACTCCCAGTTCAGGTAAGAGCTTTAACTACTAGAACTCCAGGTCGGGTAAGACCTCTAACTACTAGAACTCCCAGGTCGGATAAGAGCTTTAACTACTAGACCTCCCAGGTCAGGTAAGAGCTTTAACTACTTCAACTCCCAGTTCAGGAAAGAGCTTTAACTACTAGAACTCCCAGGTCGGGTAAGAGCTTTAACTACTAGAACTCCCAGGTCAGGTAAGAGCTCTAACTACTAGAACTCCCAGGTCAGATTAGAACTTTAACTACTAGAACTCCCAGGTCAGGTAAGAGCTTTAACTACTAGAACTCCCAGGTCGGGAAAGAACTTTAACTACTAGAACTCCCAGGTCGGGTAAGAGCTTTAACTACTAGAACTCCCAGGTCAGGTAAGAGCTTTAACTACTAGAACTACCAGGTCAGGTAAGAGCTTTAACTACTAGAACTCCCAAGTCGGTTAAAAGCTTTAACTACTAGAACTCCCAGGTCAGGTAAGAGCTTTAACTACTAGAACTCCCAGGTCAGATAAGAGCTTTAACTACTAGAACTCCCAGGTCAGGTAAGAGCTTTAACTACTAGAACTCCCACTTTAGGTAAGAGCTTTAACTACTAGAACTCCCAGGTCAGGTAAGAGCTTTAACTACTAGAACTCCCAGGTCAGGTAAGCGCTTTAACTACTAGAACTCCCCGGTCAGGTAAGAGCTTTAACTACTAGAACTCCCAGGTCATGTAAGAGCTTTAACTACTAGAACTCCCAGTTCAGGTAAGAGCTTTAACTACTAGAACTCCAGGTCGGGTAAGACCTTTAACTACTAGAACTCCCAGGTCGAATAAGAGCTTTAACTACTAGACCTCCCAAGTCAGGTAAGAGCTTTAACTACTAGAACTCCCAGGTCAGGTAAGAGCTTTAACTACTAGAACTCCCAGGTCAGGAAAGAGCTTTAACTACTAGAACTCCCAGGTCAGGTAAGACCTTTAACTACTAGAACTCCCAGGTCAGGTAAGACCTTTAACCACTAGAAATCCCAGGTCGGGTAAGACCTTTAACTACTAGAACTCCCAGGTCAGATAAGAGCTTTTAACTACTAGAACTCCCAGGTCGGGTAATAGCTTTAACTACTAGAACTCCCAGGTCAGGTAAGAGCTTTAACTACTAGAACTCCCAGGTCAGGTAAGAGCTTTAACTACTAGAACTCCCAGGTCAGGTAAGAGCTTTAACTACTAGAACTCCCAGGTCAGGTCAGGTAAGAGCTTTAACTACTAGAACTCACAGGTGAGGTAAGACCTTTAATTACTAGAACTCCCAGGTCAGATAAGAGCTTTAACTACTAGATCTTCCAGGTCAGGTAAGAGCTTTAACTACTAGAACTCCCATGTCAGGTAAGAGCTTTAACTACTAGAACTCCCAGGTCAGGTAAGACCTTTAAATACTAGAACTCCCAGGTCAGATAAGAGCTTTAACTACTAGATCTTCCAGGTCAGGTAAGAGCTTTAACTACTAGAACTCCCATGTCAGGTAAGAGCTTTAACTACTAGAACTCCCAGGTCAGGTAAGAGCTTTAACTACTAGAACTCCCAGGTAAGGTAAGAGCTTTAACTACTAGAACTCCCAGGTCAGGTAAGAGCTTTAACTACTAGAACTCACAGGTCGGGTAAGAGCTTTAACTACTAGAACTCCCAGATCAGGTAAGAGCTTTAACTACTAGAACTCCCAGGTCAGGTAAGAGCTTTAACTACTAGAACTCCCAGGTCAGGTAAGAGCTTTAACTACTAGAACTCCCAGGTCAGGTGAGAGCTTTAACTACTAGAACTCCCAGGTCAGGTAAGAGCTTTAACTACTAGAACTCCCAGGTCAGGTAAGAGCTTTAACTACTAGAACTCCCAGGTCAGGTGAGAGCTTTAACTACTAGAACTCCCAGGTCAGGTAAGACCTTTAACTACTAGAATTCCCAGGTCAGAAAAGAGCTTTAACCACTAGAACACCCAGGTCAGGTAAGAGCTTTAACTACTAGAACTCCGAGGTCGGGTAAGAGCTTTAACTACTAGAACTCCCAGGTCAGATAAGAGCTTTAACTACTAGAACTACCAGGTCAGGTAAGTCCTTTAATTACTAGAACTCCCAGGTCAGGTAAGAGCTTAAACTACTAGATCTCCCAGGTCAGGTAAGAGCTTTAACTACTAGAACTCCCAGGTCAGGTAGGACCATTAACTACAAGAACTCCCAGTTCAGGTAAGAACTTTAACTACTAGAACTCCCAGGTCGGGTAAGAGCTTTAACTACTAGAACTCCCAGGTCGGGTAAGAGCTTTAACTACTAGAACTCCCAGGTCAGGTAAGAGCTTTAACTACTAGAACTCCCAGGTCAGGTAAGAGCTTTAGCTACTAGAACTCCCAGGTCGGGTAAGAGCTTTAACTACTAGAACTCCCAGGTCAGGCAAGAGCTTTAACTACTAGAAATCCCATGTCAGGTAAGACCTTTAACTACTAGAACTCCCAGGTCAGGTAAGAGCTTTAACTACTAGAACTCCCAGGTCGGATAAGAGCTTTAACTACTAGAACTCCCAGGTCGGGTAAGAGCTTTAACTACTAGAACTCCCAGGTTGGGTAAGAGCTTTAACTACTAGAACTCCCAGGTCAGGTAAGAGCTTTAACTACTAGAACTCCCAGGTCAGATAAGAACTTTAACTACTAGAACTCCCAGGTCAGGTAAGAGCTTTAACTACTAGAACTCCCAGGTCGGGTAAGAACTTTAACTACTAGAACTCCCAGGTCGGGTAAGAGCTTTAACTACTAGAACTCCCAGGTCAGGTAAGAGCTTTAACTACTAGAACTACCAGGTCAGGTAAGAGCTTTAACTACTAGAACTCCCAAGTCGGTTAAAAGCTTTAACTACTAGAACTCCCAGGTCAGGTAAGAGCTTTAACTACTAGAACTCCCAGGTCATGTAAGAGCTTTAACTACTAGAACTCCCAGTTCAGGTAAGAGCTTTAACTACTAGAACTCCAGGTCGGGTAAGACCTCTAACTACTAGAACTCCCAGGTCGGATAAGAGCTTTAACTACTAGACCTCCCAGGTCAGGTAAGAGCTTTAACTACTTCAACTCCCAGTTCAGGAAAGAGCTTTAACTACTAGAACTCCCAGGTCGGGTAAGAGCTTTAACTACTAGAACTCCCAGGTCAGGTAAGAGCTCTAACTACTAGAACTCCCAGGTCAGATTAGAACTTTAACTACTAGAACTCCCAGGTCAGGTAAGAGCTTTAACTACTAGAACTCCCAGGTCGGGAAAGAACTTTAACTACTAGAACTCCCAGGTCGGGTAAGAGCTTTAACTACTAGAACTCCCAGGTCAGGTAAGAGCTTTAACTACTAGAACTACCAGGTCAGGTAAGAGCTTTAACTACTAGAACTCCCAAGTCGGTTAAAAGCTTTAACTACTAGAACTCCCAGGTCAGGTAAGAGCTTTAACTACTAGAACTCCCAGGTCAGATAAGAGCTTTAACTACTAGAACTCCCAGGTCAGGTAAGAGCTTTAACTACTAGAACTCCCACTTTAGGTAAGAGCTTTAACTACTAGAACTCCCAGGTCAGGTAAGAGCTTTAACTACTAGAACTCCCAGGTCAGGTAAGCGCTTTAACTACTAGAACTCCCCGGTCAGGTAAGAGCTTTAACTACTAGAACTCCCAGGTCATGTAAGAGCTTTAACTACTAGAACTCCCAGTTCAGGTAAGAGCTTTAACTACTAGAACTCCAGGTCGGGTAAGACCTTTAACTACTAGAACTCCCAGGTCGAATAAGAGCTTTAACTACTAGACCTCCCAAGTCAGGTAAGAGCTTTAACTACTAGAACTCCCAGGTCAGGTAAGAGCTTTAACTACTAGAACTCCCAGGTCAGGAAAGAGCTTTAACTACTAGAACTCCCAGGTCAGGTAAGACCTTTAACTACTAGAACTCCCAGGTCAGGTAAGACCTTTAACCACTAGAAATCCCAGGTCGGGTAAGACCTTTAACTACTAGAACTCCCAGGTCAGATAAGAGCTTTTAACTACTAGAACTCCCAGGTCGGGTAATAGCTTTAACTACTAGAACTCCCAGGTCAGGTAAGAGCTTTAACTACTAGAACTCCCAGGTCAGGTAAGAGCTTTAACTACTAGAACTCCCAGGTCAGGTAAGAGCTTTAACTACTAGAACTCCCAGGTCAGGTCAGGTAAGAGCTTTAACTACTAGAACTCACAGGTGAGGTAAGACCTTTAATTACTAGAACTCCCAGGTCAGATAAGAGCTTTAACTACTAGATCTTCCAGGTCAGGTAAGAGCTTTAACTACTAGAACTCCCATGTCAGGTAAGAGCTTTAACTACTAGAACTCCCAGGTCAGGTAAGACCTTTAAATACTAGAACTCCCAGGTCAGATAAGAGCTTTAACTACTAGATCTTCCAGGTCAGGTAAGAGCTTTAACTACTAGAACTCCCATGTCAGGTAAGAGCTTTAACTACTAGAACTCCCAGGTCAGGTAAGAGCTTTAACTACTAGAACTCCCAGGTAAGGTAAGAGCTTTAACTACTAGAACTCCCAGGTCAGGTAAGAGCTTTAACTACTAGAACTCACAGGTCGGGTAAGAGCTTTAACTACTAGAACTCCCAGATCAGGTAAGAGCTTTAACTACTAGAACTCCCAGGTCAGGTAAGAGCTTTAACTACTAGAACTCCCAGGTCAGGTAAGAGCTTTAACTACTAGAACTCCCAGGTCAGGTGAGAGCTTTAACTACTAGAACTCCCAGGTCAGGTAAGTCCTTTAACTACTAGAATTCCCAGGTCAGAAAAGAGCTTAAACCACTAGAACTCCCAGGTCAGGTAAGAGCTTTAACTACTAGAACTCCGAAGTCGGGTAAGAGCTTTAACTACTAGAACTCCCAGGTCAGGAAAGAGCTTTAACTACTAGAACTCCCAGGTCGGGTAAGAGCTTTAACTACTAGAACTCCCAGGTCAGGTAAGAGCTCTAACTACTAGAACTCCCAGGTCAGGTAAGACCTTTAACCACTAGAAATCCCAGGTCGGGTAAGACCTTTAACTACTAGAACTCCCAGGTCAGATAAGAGCTTTTAACTACTAGAACTCCCAGGTCGGGTAATAGCTTTAACTACTAGAACTCCCAGGTCAGGTAAGAGCTTTAACTACTAGAACTCCCAGGTCAGGTAAGAGCTTTAACTACTAGAACTCCCAGGTCAGGTAAGAGCTTTAACTACTAGAACTCCCAGGTCAGGTCAGGTAAGAGCTTTAACTACTAGAACTCACAGGTGAGGTAAGACATTTAATTACTAGAACTCCCAGGTCAGATAAGAGCTTTAACTACTAGATCTTCCAGGTCAGGTAAGAGCTTTAACTACTAGAACTCCCATGTCAGGTAAGAGCTTTAACTACTAGAACTCCCAGGTCAGGTAGGACCTTTAATTACTAGAACTCCCAGGTCAGATAAGAGCTTTAACTACTAGATCTTCCAGGTCAGGTAAGAGCTTTAACTACTAGAACTCCCATGTCAGGTAAGAGCTTTAACTACTAGAACTCCCAGGTCAGGTAAGAGCTGTAACTACTAGAACTCCCAGGTAAGGTAAGAGCTTTAACTACTAGAACTCCCAGGTCAGGTAAGAGCTTTAACTACTAGAACTCACAGGTCGGGTAAGAGCTTTAACTACTAGAACTCCCAGATTAGGTAAGAGCTTTAACTACTAGAACTCCCAGGTCAGGTAAGAGCTTTAACTACTAGAACTCCCAGGTCAGGTAAGAGTTTTAACTACTAGAACTCCCAGGTCAGGTGAGAGCTTTAACTACTAGAACTCCCAGGTCAGGTAAGTCCTTTAACTACTAGAATTCCCAGGTCAGAAAAGAGCTTAAACCACTAGAACTCCCAGGTCAGGTAAGAGCTTTAACTACTAGAACTCCGAAGTCGGGTAAGAGCTTTAACTACTAGAACTCCCAGGTCAGGTAAGAGCTTTAACTACTAGAACTACCAGGTCAGGTAAGTCCTTTAATTACTAGAACTCCCAGGTCAGGTAAGAGCTTTAACTACTAGATCTCCCAGGTCAGGTAAGAGCTTTAACTACTAGAACTCCCAGGTCAGGTAGGACCTTTAACTACTAGAACTGCCAGGTCGGGTAAGAGTTTTAACTACTAGAACTCCCAGGTCAGGTAAGAGCTTTAAACTACTAGAACTCCCAGGTCAGGTAAGAGCTTTAACTACTAGAACTCCCAGGTCAGGTAAGAGCTTTAACTACTAGAACTCCCAGGTCGGGTAAGAGCTTTAACTACTAGAACTCCCAGATCAGGTAAGCGCTTTAACTACTAGAACTCCCAGGTCAGGTAAGACCTTTAACTACTAGAAATCCCAGGTCAGGTAAGACCTTTAACTACTAGAACTCCCAGGTCAGATAAGAGCTTTAACTACTAGAACACCCAGGTCGGGTAATAGCTTTAACTACTAGAACTCCCAGGACCGGTAAGAGCTTTAACTACTAGAACTCCCAGGTCAGGTAAGAGCTTTAACTACTAGAACTCCCAGGTCAGGTAAGAGCTTTAACTACTAGAACTCCCAGGTTAGGTGAGAGCTTTAACTACTAGAACTCCCAGGTCAGGTAAGACCTTTAACTACTAGAATTCCCAGGTCAGAAAACAGCTTTAACCACTAGAACACCCAGGTCAGGTAAGAGCTTTAACTACTAGAACTCCGAGGTCGGGTAAGAGCTTTAACTACTAGAACTCCCAGGTCAGATAAGAGCTTTAACTACTAGAACTACCAGGTCAGGTAAGTCCTTTAATTACTAGAACTCCCAGGTCAGGTAAGAGCTTAAACTACTAGATCTCCCAGGTCAGGTAAGAGCTTTAACTACTAGAACTCCCAGGTCAGGTAGGACCATTAACTACAAGAACTCCCAGTTCAGGTAAGAACTTTAACTACTAGAACTCCCAGGTCGGGTAAGAGCTTTAACTACTAGAACTCCCAGGTCGGGTAAGAGCTTTAACTACTAGAACTCCCAGGTCAGGTAAGAGCTTTAACTACTAGAACTCCCAGGTCAGGTAAGAGCTTTAGCTACTAGAACTCCCAGGTCGGGTAAGAGCTTTAACTACTAGAACTCCCAGGTCAGGTAAGAGCTTTAACTACTAGAAATCCCATGTCAGGTAAGACCTTTAACTACTAGAACTCCCAGGTCAGGTAAGAGCTTTAACTACTAGAACTCCCAGGTCGGATAAGAGCTTTAACTACTAGAACTCCCATGTCGGGTAAGAGCTTTAACTACTAGAACTCCCAGGTTGGGTAAGAGGTTTAACTACTAGAACTCCCAGGTCAGGTAAGAGCTTTAACTACTAAAACTCCCAGGTCAGGTAAGAGCTTTAACAACTAGAACTCCCAGGTCAGGTAAGACCTTTAACTACTAGAACTCCCAGGTCAGATTAGAACTTTAACTACTAGAACTCCCAGGTCAGGTAAGAGCTTTAACTACTAGAACTCCCAGGTCGGGAAAGAACTTTAACTACTAGAACTCCCAGGTCGGGTAAGAGCTTTAACTACTAGAACTCCCAGGTCAGGTAAGAGCTTTAACTACTAGAACTACCAGGTCAGGTAAGAGCTTTAACTACTAGAACTCCCAAGTCGGTTAAAAGCTTTAACTACTAGAACTCCCAGGTCAGGTAAGAGCTTTAACTACTAGAACTCCCAGGTCAGGTGAGAGCTTTAACTACTAGAACTCCCAGGTCAGGTAAGACCTTTAACTACTAGAATTCCCAGGTCAGAAAAGAGCTTAAACCACTAGACCTCCCAGGTCAGGTAAGAGCTTTAACTACTAGAACTCCGAAGTCGGGTAAGAGCTTTAACTACTAGAACTCCCAGGTCAGGTAAGAGCTTTAACTACTAGAACTACCAGGTCAGGTAAGTCCTTTAATTACTAGAACTCCCAGGTCAGGTAAGAGCTTTAACTACTAGATCTCCCAGGTCAGGTAAGAGCTTTAACTACTAGAAATCCCAGGTCAGGTAGGACCTTTAACTACAAGAACTCCCAGTTCAGGTAAGAACTTTAACTACTAGAACTGCCAGGTCGGGTAAGAGCTTTAACTACTAGAACTCCCAGGTCAGGTAAGAGCTTTAAACTACTAGAACTCCCAGGTCAGGTAAGAGCTTTAACTACTAGAACTCCCAGGTCAGGTAACAGCTTTAACTACTAGAACTCCCAGGTCGGGTAAGAGCTTTAACTACTAGAACTCCCTGATCAGGTAAGCGCTTTAACTACTAGAACTCCCAGGTCAGGTAAGACCTTTAACTACTAGAAATCCCAGGTCAGGTAAGACCTTTAACTACTAGAACTCCCAGGTCAGATAAGAGCTTTAACTACTAGAACACCCAGGTCGGGTAATAGCTTTAACTACTAGAACTCCCAAGACCGGTAAGAGCTTTAACTACTAGAACTCCCAGGTCAGGTAAGAGCTTTAACTACTAGAACTCCCAGGTCAGGTAAGAGCTTTAACTACTAGAACTCCCAGGTCAGGTGAGAGCTTTAACTACTAGAACTCCCAGGTCAGGTAAGACCTTTAACTACTAGAACTCCCAGGTCAGATTAGAACTTTAACTACTAGAACTCCCAGGTCGGGTAAGAGCTTTAACTACTAGAACTCCCAGGTCAGGTAAGAGCTTTAACTACTAGAACTCCCAGGTCAGGTAGGACCTTTAACTACAAGAACTCCCAGTTCAGGTAAGAACTTTAACTACTAGAACTGCCAGGTCGGGTAAGAGCTTTAACTACTAGAATTCCCAGGTCAGGTAAGAGCTTTAAACTACTAGAACTCCCAGGTCAGGTAAGAGCTTTAACTACTAGAACTCCCAGGTCAGGTAAGAGCTTTAACTACTAGAACTCCCAGTTCGGGTAAGAGCTTTAACTACTAGAAATCCCAGGTCAGGTAAGACCTTTAACTACTAGAACTCCCAGGTCAGATAAGAGCTTTAACTACTAGAACACCCAGGTCGGGTAATAGCTTTAACTACTAGAACTCCCAGGACCGGTAAGAGCTTTAACTACTAGAACTCCCAGGTCAGGTAAGAGCTTTAACTACTAGAACTCCCAGGTCAGGTAAGAGCTTTAACTACTAGAACTCCCAGGTCAGGTGAGAGCTTTAACTACTAGAACTCCCAGGTCAGGTAAGACCTTTAACTACTAGAATTCCCAGGTCAGAAAAGAGCTTTAACCACTAGAACACCCAGGTCAGGTAAGAGCTTTAACTACTAGAACTCCGAGGTCGGGTAAGAGCTTTAACTACTAGAACTCCCAGGTCAGATAAGAGCTTTAACTACTAGAACTACCAGGTCAGGTAAGTCCTTTAATTACTAGAACTCCCAGGTCAGGTAAGAGCTTAAACTACTAGATCTCCCAGGTCAGGTAAGAGCTTTAACTACTAGAACTCCCAGGTCAGGTAGGACCATTAACTACAAGAACTCCCAGTTCAGGTAAGAACTTTAACTACTAGAACTCCCAGGTCGGGTAAGAGCTTTAACTACTAGAACTCCCAGGTCGGGTAAGAGCTTTAACTACTAGAACTCCCAGGTCAGGTAAGAGCTTTAACTACTAGAACTCCCAGGTCAGGTAAGAGCTTTAGCTACTAGAACTCCCAGGTCGGGTAAGAGCTTTAACTACTAGAACTCCCAGGTCAGGCAAGAGCTTTAACTACTAGAAATCCCATGTCAGGTAAGACCTTTAACTACTAGAACTCCCAGGTCAGGTAAGAGCTTTAACTACTAGAACTCCCAGGTCGGATAAGAGCTTTAACTACTAGAACTCCCAGGTCGGGTAAGAGCTTTAACTACTAGAACTCCCAGGTTGGGTAAGAGCTTTAACTACTAGAACTCCCAGGTCAGGTAAGAGCTTTAACTACTAGAACTCCCAGGTCAGATAAGAACTTTAACTACTAGAACTCCCAGGTCAGGTAAGAGCTTTAACTACTAGAACTCCCAGGTCGGGTAAGAACTTTAACTACTAGAACTCCCAGGTCGGGTAAGAGCTTTAACTACTAGAACTCCCAGGTCAGGTAAGAGCTTTAACTACTAGAACTACCAGGTCAGGTAAGAGCTTTAACTACTAGAACTCCCAAGTCGGTTAAAAGCTTTAACTACTAGAACTCCCAGGTCAGGTAAGAGCTTTAACTACTAGAACTCCCAGGTCATGTAAGAGCTTTAACTACTAGAACTCCCAGTTCAGGTAAGAGCTTTAACTACTAGAACTCCAGGTCGGGTAAGACCTCTAACTACTAGAACTCCCAGGTCGGATAAGAGCTTTAACTACTAGACCTCCCAGGTCAGGTAAGAGCTTTAACTACTTCAACTCCCAGTTCAGGAAAGAGCTTTAACTACTAGAACTCCCAGGTCGGGTAAGAGCTTTAACTACTAGAACTCCCAGGTCAGGTAAGAGCTCTAACTACTAGAACTCCCAGGTCAGATTAGAACTTTAACTACTAGAACTCCCAGGTCAGGTAAGAGCTTTAACTACTAGAACTCCCAGGTCGGGAAAGAACTTTAACTACTAGAACTCCCAGGTCGGGTAAGAGCTTTAACTACTAGAACTCCCAGGTCAGGTAAGAGCTTTAACTACTAGAACTACCAGGTCAGGTAAGAGCTTTAACTACTAGAACTCCCAAGTCGGTTAAAAGCTTTAACTACTAGAACTCCCAGGTCAGGTAAGAGCTTTAACTACTAGAACTCCCAGGTCAGATAAGAGCTTTAACTACTAGAACTCCCAGGTCAGGTAAGAGCTTTAACTACTAGAACTCCCACTTTAGGTAAGAGCTTTAACTACTAGAACTCCCAGGTCAGGTAAGAGCTTTAACTACTAGAACTCCCAGGTCAGGTAAGCGCTTTAACTACTAGAACTCCCCGGTCAGGTAAGAGCTTTAACTACTAGAACTCCCAGGTCATGTAAGAGCTTTAACTACTAGAACTCCCAGTTCAGGTAAGAGCTTTAACTACTAGAACTCCAGGTCGGGTAAGACCTTTAACTACTAGAACTCCCAGGTCGAATAAGAGCTTTAACTACTAGACCTCCCAAGTCAGGTAAGAGCTTTAACTACTAGAACTCCCAGGTCAGGTAAGAGCTTTAACTACTAGAACTCCCAGGTCAGGAAAGAGCTTTAACTACTAGAACTCCCAGGTCAGGTAAGACCTTTAACTACTAGAACTCCCAGGTCAGGTAAGACCTTTAACCACTAGAAATCCCAGGTCGGGTAAGACCTTTAACTACTAGAACTCCCAGGTCAGATAAGAGCTTTTAACTACTAGAACTCCCAGGTCGGGTAATAGCTTTAACTACTAGAACTCCCAGGTCAGGTAAGAGCTTTAACTACTAGAACTCCCAGGTCAGGTAAGAGCTTTAACTACTAGAACTCCCAGGTCAGGTAAGAGCTTTAACTACTAGAACTCCCAGGTCAGGTCATGTAAGAGCTTTAACTACTAGAACTCACAGGTGAGGTAAGACCTTTAATTACTAGAACTCCCAGGTCAGATAAGAGCTTTAACTACTAGATCTTCCAGGTCAGGTAAGAGCTTTAACTACTAGAACTCCCATGTCAGGTAAGAGCTTTAACTACTAGAACTCCCAGGTCAGGTAAGACCTTTAAATACTAGAACTCCCAGGTCAGATAAGAGCTTTAACTACTAGATCTTCCAGGTCAGGTAAGAGCTTTAACTACTAGAACTCCCATGTCAGGTAAGAGCTTTAACTACTAGAACTCCCAGGTCAGGTAAGAGCTTTAACTACTAGAACTCCCAGGTAAGGTAAGAGCTTTAACTACTAGAACTCCCAGGTCAGGTAAGAGCTTTAACTACTAGAACTCACAGGTCGGGTAAGAGCTTTAACTACTAGAACTCCCAGATCAGGTAAGAGCTTTAACTACTAGAACTCCCAGGTCAGGTAAGAGCTTTAACTACTAGAACTCCCAGGTCAGGTAAGAGCTTTAACTACTAGAACTCCCAGGTCAGGTGAGAGCTTTAACTACTAGAACTCCCAGGTCAGGTAAGAGCTTTAACTACTAGAACTCCCAGGTCAGGTAAGAGCTTTAACTACTAGAACTCCCAGGTCAGGTGAGAGCTTTAACTACTAGAACTCCCAGGTCAGGTAAGACCTTTAACTACTAGAATTCCCAGGTCAGAAAAGAGCTTTAACCACTAGAACACCCAGGTCAGGTAAGAGCTTTAACTACTAGAACTCCGAGGTCGGGTAAGAGCTTTAACTACTAGAACTCCCAGGTCAGATAAGAGCTTTAACTACTAGAACTACCAGGTCAGGTAAGTCCTTTAATTACTAGAACTCCCAGGTCAGGTAAGAGCTTAAACTACTAGATCTCCCAGGTCAGGTAAGAGCTTTAACTACTAGAACTCCCAGGTCAGGTAGGACCATTAACTACAAGAACTCCCAGTTCAGGTAAGAACTTTAACTACTAGAACTCCCAGGTCGGGTAAGAGCTTTAACTACTAGAACTCCCAGGTCGGGTAAGAGCTTTAACTACTAGAACTCCCAGGTCAGGTAAGAGCTTTAACTACTAGAACTCCCAGGTCAGGTAAGAGCTTTAGCTACTAGAACTCCCAGGTCGGGTAAGAGCTTTAACTACTAGAACTCCCAGGTCAGGCAAGAGCTTTAACTACTAGAAATCCCATGTCAGGTAAGACCTTTAACTACTAGAACTCCCAGGTCAGGTAAGAGCTTTAACTACTAGAACTCCCAGGTCGGATAAGAGCTTTAACTACTAGAACTCCCAGGTCGGGTAAGAGCTTTAACTACTAGAACTCCCAGGTTGGGTAAGAGCTTTAACTACTAGAACTCCCAGGTCAGGTAAGAGCTTTAACTACTAGAACTCCCAGGTCAGATAAGAACTTTAACTACTAGAACTCCCAGGTCAGGTAAGAGCTTTAACTACTAGAACTCCCAGGTCGGGTAAGAACTTTAACTACTAGAACTCCCAGGTCGGGTAAGAGCTTTAACTACTAGAACTCCCAGGTCAGGTAAGAGCTTTAACTACTAGAACTACCAGGTCAGGTAAGAGCTTTAACTACTAGAACTCCCAAGTCGGTTAAAAGCTTTAACTACTAGAACTCCCAGGTCAGGTAAGAGCTTTAACTACTAGAACTCCCAGGTCATGTAAGAGCTTTAACTACTAGAACTCCCAGTTCAGGTAAGAGCTTTAACTACTAGAACTCCAGGTCGGGTAAGACCTCTAACTACTAGAACTCCCAGGTCGGATAAGAGCTTTAACTACTAGACCTCCCAGGTCAGGTAAGAGCTTTAACTACTTCAACTCCCAGTTCAGGAAAGAGCTTTAACTACTAGAACTCCCAGGTCGGGTAAGAGCTTTAACTACTAGAACTCCCAGGTCAGGTAAGAGCTCTAACTACTAGAACTCCCAGGTCAGATTAGAACTTTAACTACTAGAACTCCCAGGTCAGGTAAGAGCTTTAACTACTAGAACTCCCAGGTCGGGAAAGAACTTTAACTACTAGAACTCCCAGGTCGGGTAAGAGCTTTAACTACTAGAACTCCCAGGTCAGGTAAGAGCTTTAACTACTAGAACTACCAGGTCAGGTAAGAGCTTTAACTACTAGAACTCCCAAGTCGGTTAAAAGCTTTAACTACTAGAACTCCCAGGTCAGGTAAGAGCTTTAACTACTAGAACTCCCAGGTCAGATAAGAGCTTTAACTACTAGAACTCCCAGGTCAGGTAAGAGCTTTAACTACTAGAACTCCCACTTTAGGTAAGAGCTTTAACTACTAGAACTCCCAGGTCAGGTAAGAGCTTTAACTACTAGAACTCCCAGGTCAGGTAAGCGCTTTAACTACTAGAACTCCCCGGTCAGGTAAGAGCTTTAACTACTAGAACTCCCAGGTCATGTAAGAGCTTTAACTACTAGAACTCCCAGTTCAGGTAAGAGCTTTAACTACTAGAACTCCAGGTCGGGTAAGACCTTTAACTACTAGAACTCCCAGGTCGAATAAGAGCTTTAACTACTAGACCTCCCAAGTCAGGTAAGAGCTTTAACTACTAGAACTCCCAGGTCAGGTAAGAGCTTTAACTACTAGAACTCCCAGGTCAGGAAAGAGCTTTAACTACTAGAACTCCCAGGTCAGGTAAGACCTTTAACTACTAGAACTCCCAGGTCAGGTAAGACCTTTAACCACTAGAAATCCCAGGTCGGGTAAGACCTTTAACTACTAGAACTCCCAGGTCAGATAAGAGCTTTTAACTACTAGAACTCCCAGGTCGGGTAATAGCTTTAACTACTAGAACTCCCAGGTCAGGTAAGAGCTTTAACTACTAGAACTCCCAGGTCAGGTAAGAGCTTTAACTACTAGAACTCCCAGGTCAGGTAAGAGCTTTAACTACTAGAACTCCCAGGTCAGGTCAGGTAAGAGCTTTAACTACTAGAACTCACAGGTGAGGTAAGACCTTTAATTACTAGAACTCCCAGGTCAGATAAGAGCTTTAACTACTAGATCTTCCAGGTCAGGTAAGAGCTTTAACTACTAGAACTCCCATGTCAGGTAAGAGCTTTAACTACTAGAACTCCCAGGTCAGGTAAGACCTTTAAATACTAGAACTCCCAGGTCAGATAAGAGCTTTAACTACTAGATCTTCCAGGTCAGGTAAGAGCTTTAACTACTAGAACTCCCATGTCAGGTAAGAGCTTTAACTACTAGAACTCCCAGGTCAGGTAAGAGCTTTAACTACTAGAACTCCCAGGTAAGGTAAGAGCTTTAACTACTAGAACTCCCAGGTCAGGTAAGAGCTTTAACTACTAGAACTCACAGGTCGGGTAAGAGCTTTAACTACTAGAACTCCCAGATCAGGTAAGAGCTTTAACTACTAGAACTCCCAGGTCAGGTAAGAGCTTTAACTACTAGAACTCCCAGGTCAGGTAAGAGCTTTAACTACTAGAACTCCCAGGTCAGGTGAGAGCTTTAACTACTAGAACTCCCAGGTCAGGTAAGTCCTTTAACTACTAGAATTCCCAGGTCAGAAAAGAGCTTAAACCACTAGAACTCCCAGGTCAGGTAAGAGCTTTAACTACTAGAACTCCGAAGTCGGGTAAGAGCTTTAACTACTAGAACTCCCAGGTCAGGAAAGAGCTTTAACTACTAGAACTCCCAGGTCGGGTAAGAGCTTTAACTACTAGAACTCCCAGGTCAGGTAAGAGCTCTAACTACTAGAACTCCCAGGTCAGGTAAGACCTTTAACCACTAGAAATCCCAGGTCGGGTAAGACCTTTAACTACTAGAACTCCCAGGTCAGATAAGAGCTTTTAACTACTAGAACTCCCAGGTCGGGTAATAGCTTTAACTACTAGAACTCCCAGGTCAGGTAAGAGCTTTAACTACTAGAACTCCCAGGTCAGGTAAGAGCTTTAACTACTAGAACTCCCAGGTCAGGTAAGAGCTTTAACTACTAGAACTCCCAGGTCAGGTCAGGTAAGAGCTTTAACTACTAGAACTCACAGGTGAGGTAAGACATTTAATTACTAGAACTCCCAGGTCAGATAAGAGCTTTAACTACTAGATCTTCCAGGTCAGGTAAGAGCTTTAACTACTAGAACTCCCATGTCAGGTAAGAGCTTTAACTACTAGAACTCCCAGGTCAGGTAGGACCTTTAATTACTAGAACTCCCAGGTCAGATAAGAGCTTTAACTACTAGATCTTCCAGGTCAGGTAAGAGCTTTAACTACTAGAACTCCCATGTCAGGTAAGAGCTTTAACTACTAGAACTCCCAGGTCAGGTAAGAGCTGTAACTACTAGAACTCCCAGGTAAGGTAAGAGCTTTAACTACTAGAACTCCCAGGTCAGGTAAGAGCTTTAACTACTAGAACTCACAGGTCGGGTAAGAGCTTTAACTACTAGAACTCCCAGATTAGGTAAGAGCTTTAACTACTAGAACTCCCAGGTCAGGTAAGAGCTTTAACTACTAGAACTCCCAGGTCAGGTAAGAGTTTTAACTACTAGAACTCCCAGGTCAGGTGAGAGCTTTAACTACTAGAACTCCCAGGTCAGGTAAGTCCTTTAACTACTAGAATTCCCAGGTCAGAAAAGAGCTTAAACCACTAGAACTCCCAGGTCAGGTAAGAGCTTTAACTACTAGAACTCCGAAGTCGGGTAAGAGCTTTAACTACTAGAACTCCCAGGTCAGGTAAGAGCTTTAACTACTAGAACTACCAGGTCAGGTAAGTCCTTTAATTACTAGAACTCCCAGGTCAGGTAAGAGCTTTAACTACTAGATCTCCCAGGTCAGGTAAGAGCTTTAACTACTAGAACTCCCAGGTCAGGTAGGACCTTTAACTACTAGAACTGCCAGGTCGGGTAAGAGTTTTAACTACTAGAACTCCCAGGTCAGGTAAGAGCTTTAAACTACTAGAACTCCCAGGTCAGGTAAGAGCTTTAACTACTAGAACTCCCAGGTCAGGTAAGAGCTTTAACTACTAGAACTCCCAGGTCGGGTAAGAGCTTTAACTACTAGAACTCCCAGATCAGGTAAGCGCTTTAACTACTAGAACTCCCAGGTCAGGTAAGACCTTTAACTACTAGAAATCCCAGGTCAGGTAAGACCTTTAACTACTAGAACTCCCAGGTCAGATAAGAGCTTTAACTACTAGAACACCCAGGTCGGGTAATAGCTTTAACTACTAGAACTCCCAGGACCGGTAAGAGCTTTAACTACTAGAACTCCCAGGTCAGGTAAGAGCTTTAACTACTAGAACTCCCAGGTCAGGTAAGAGCTTTAACTACTAGAACTCCCAGGTTAGGTGAGAGCTTTAACTACTAGAACTCCCAGGTCAGGTAAGACCTTTAACTACTAGAATTCCCAGGTCAGAAAACAGCTTTAACCACTAGAACACCCAGGTCAGGTAAGAGCTTTAACTACTAGAACTCCGAGGTCGGGTAAGAGCTTTAACTACTAGAACTCCCAGGTCAGATAAGAGCTTTAACTACTAGAACTACCAGGTCAGGTAAGTCCTTTAATTACTAGAACTCCCAGGTCAGGTAAGAGCTTAAACTACTAGATCTCCCAGGTCAGGTAAGAGCTTTAACTACTAGAACTCCCAGGTCAGGTAGGACCATTAACTACAAGAACTCCCAGTTCAGGTAAGAACTTTAACTACTAGAACTCCCAGGTCGGGTAAGAGCTTTAACTACTAGAACTCCCAGGTCGGGTAAGAGCTTTAACTACTAGAACTCCCAGGTCAGGTAAGAGCTTTAACTACTAGAACTCCCAGGTCAGGTAAGAGCTTTAGCTACTAGAACTCCCAGGTCGGGTAAGAGCTTTAACTACTAGAACTCCCAGGTCAGGTAAGAGCTTTAACTACTAGAAATCCCATGTCAGGTAAGACCTTTAACTACTAGAACTCCCAGGTCAGGTAAGAGCTTTAACTACTAGAACTCCCAGGTCGGATAAGAGCTTTAACTACTAGAACTCCCATGTCGGGTAAGAGCTTTAACTACTAGAACTCCCAGGTTGGGTAAGAGGTTTAACTACTAGAACTCCCAGGTCAGGTAAGAGCTTTAACTACTAAAACTCCCAGGTCAGGTAAGAGCTTTAACAACTAGAACTCCCAGGTCAGGTAAGACCTTTAACTACTAGAACTCCCAGGTCAGATTAGAACTTTAACTACTAGAACTCCCAGGTCAGGTAAGAGCTTTAACTACTAGAACTCCCAGGTCGGGAAAGAACTTTAACTACTAGAACTCCCAGGTCGGGTAAGAGCTTTAACTACTAGAACTCCCAGGTCAGGTAAGAGCTTTAACTACTAGAACTACCAGGTCAGGTAAGAGCTTTAACTACTAGAACTCCCAAGTCGGTTAAAAGCTTTAACTACTAGAACTCCCAGGTCAGGTAAGAGCTTTAACTACTAGAACTCCCAGGTCAGGTGAGAGCTTTAACTACTAGAACTCCCAGGTCAGGTAAGACCTTTAACTACTAGAATTCCCAGGTCAGAAAAGAGCTTAAACCACTAGACCTCCCAGGTCAGGTAAGAGCTTTAACTACTAGAACTCCGAAGTCGGGTAAGAGCTTTAACTACTAGAACTCCCAGGTCAGGTAAGAGCTTTAACTACTAGAACTACCAGGTCAGGTAAGTCCTTTAATTACTAGAACTCCCAGGTCAGGTAAGAGCTTTAACTACTAGATCTCCCAGGTCAGGTAAGAGCTTTAACTACTAGAAATCCCAGGTCAGGTAGGACCTTTAACTACAAGAACTCCCAGTTCAGGTAAGAACTTTAACTACTAGAACTGCCAGGTCGGGTAAGAGCTTTAACTACTAGAACTCCCAGGTCAGGTAAGAGCTTTAAACTACTAGAACTCCCAGGTCAGGTAAGAGCTTTAACTACTAGAACTCCCAGGTCAGGTAACAGCTTTAACTACTAGAACTCCCAGGTCGGGTAAGAGCTTTAACTACTAGAACTCCCTGATCAGGTAAGCGCTTTAACTACTAGAACTCCCAGGTCAGGTAAGACCTTTAACTACTAGAAATCCCAGGTCAGGTAAGACCTTTAACTACTAGAACTCCCAGGTCAGATAAGAGCTTTAACTACTAGAACACCCAGGTCGGGTAATAGCTTTAACTACTAGAACTCCCAAGACCGGTAAGAGCTTTAACTACTAGAACTCCCAGGTCAGGTAAGAGCTTTAACTACTAGAACTCCCAGGTCAGGTAAGAGCTTTAACTACTAGAACTCCCAGGTCAGGTGAGAGCTTTAACTACTAGAACTCCCAGGTCAGGTAAGACCTTTAACTACTAGAACTCCCAGGTCAGATTAGAACTTTAACTACTAGAACTCCCAGGTCGGGTAAGAGCTTTAACTACTAGAACTCCCAGGTCAGGTAAGAGCTTTAACTACTAGAACTACCAGGTCAGGTAAGAGCTTTAACTACTAGAACTCCCAAGTCGGTTAAAAGCTTTAACTACTAGAACTCCCAGGTCAGGTAAGAGCTTTAACTACTAGAACTCCCAGGTCAGGTGAGAGCTTTAACTACTAGAACTCCCAGGTCAGGTAAGACCTTTAACTACTAGAATTCCCAGGTCAGAAAAGAGCTTAAACCACTAGACCTCCCAGGTCAGGTAAGAGCTTTAACTACTAGAACTCCGAAGTCGGGTAAGAGCTTTAACTACTAGAACTCCCAGGTCAGGTAAGAGCTTTAACTACTAGAACTACCAGGTCAGGTAAGTCCTTTAATTACTAGAACTCCCAGGTCAGGTAAGAGCTTTAACTACTAGATCTCCCAGGTCAGGTAAGAGCTTTAACTACTAGAACTCCCAGGTCAGATAGGACCTTTAACTACAAGAACTCCCAGTTCAGGTAAGAACTTTAACTACTAGAACTGCCAGGTCGGGTAAGAGCTTTAACTACTAGAATTCCCAGGTCAGGTAAGAGCTTTAAACTACTAGAACTCCCAGGTCAGGTAAGAGCTTTAACTACTAGAACTCCCAGGTCAGGTAAGAGCTTTAACTACTAGAACTCCCAGTTCGGGTAAGAGCTTTAACTACTAGAAATCCCAGGTCAGGTAAGACCTTTAACTACTAGAACTCCCAGGTCAGATAAGAGCTTTAACTACTAGAACACCCAGGTCGGGTAATAGCTTTAACTACTAGAACTCCCAGGACCGGTAAGAGCTTTAACTACTAGAACTCCCAGGTCAGGTAAGAGCTTTAACTACTAGAACTCCCAGGTCAGGTAAGAGCTTTAACTACTAGAACTCCCAGGTCAGGTGAGAGCTTTAACTACTAGAACTCCCAGGTCAGGTAAGACCTTTAACTACTAGAATTCCCAGGTCAGAAAAGAGCTTTAACCACTAGAACACCCAGGTCAGGTAAGAGCTTTAACTACTAGAACTCCGAGGTCGGGTAAGAGCTTTAACTACTAGAACTCCCAGGTCAGATAAGAGCTTTAACTACTAGAACTACCAGGTCAGGTAAGTCCTTTAATTACTAGAACTCCCAGGTCAGGTAAGAGCTTAAACTACTAGATCTCCCAGGTCAGGTAAGAGCTTTAACTACTAGAACTCCCAGGTCAGGTAGGACCATTAACTACAAGAACTCCCAGTTCAGGTAAGAACTTTAACTACTAGAACTCCCAGGTCGGGTAAGAGCTTTAACTACTAGAACTCCCAGGTCGGGTAAGAGCTTTAACTACTAGAACTCCCAGGTCAGGTAAGAGCTTTAACTACTAGAACTCCCAGGTCAGGTAAGAGCTTTAGCTACTAGAACTCCCAGGTCGGGTAAGAGCTTTAACTACTAGAACTCCCAGGTCAGGCAAGAGCTTTAACTACTAGAAATCCCATGTCAGGTAAGACCTTTAACTACTAGAACTCCCAGGTCAGGTAAGAGCTTTAACTACTAGAACTCCCAGGTCGGATAAGAGCTTTAACTACTAGAACTCCCAGGTCGGGTAAGAGCTTTAACTACTAGAACTCCCAGGTTGGGTAAGAGCTTTAACTACTAGAACTCCCAGGTCAGGTAAGAGCTTTAACTACTAAAACTCCCAGGTCAGGTAAGAGCTTTAACAACTAGAACTCCCAGGTCAGGTAAGACCTTTAACTACTAGAACTCCCAGGTCAGATAAGAACTTTAACTACTAGAACTCCCAGGTCAGGTAAGAGCTTTAACTACTAGAACTCCCAGGTCGGGTAAGAACTTTAACTACTAGAACTCCCAGGTCGGGTAAGAGCTTTAATTACTAGAACTCCCAGGTCAGGTAAGAGCTTTAACTACTAGAACTACCAGGTCAGGTAAGAGCTTTAACTACTAGAACTCCCAAGTCGGTTAAAAGCTTTAACTACTAGAACTCCCAGGTCAGGTAAGAGCTTTAACTACTAGAACTCCCAGGTCATGTAAGAGCTTTAACTACTAGAACTCCCAGTTCAGGTAAGAGCTTTAACTACTAGAACTCCAGGTCGGGTAAGACCTCTAACTACTAGAACTCCCAGGTCGGATAAGAGCTTTAACTACTAGACCTCCCAGGTCAGGTAAGAGCTTTAACTACTTCAACTCCCAGTTCAGGAAAGAGCTTTAACTACTAGAACTCCCAGGTCGGGTAAGAGCTTTAACTACTAGAACTCCCAGGTCAGGTAAGAGCTCTAACTACTAGAACTCCCAGGTCAGATTAGAACTTTAACTACTAGAACTCCCAGGTCAGGTAAGAGCTTTAACTACTAGAACTCCCAGGTCGGGAAAGAACTTTAACTACTAGAACTCCCAGGTCGGGTAAGAGCTTTAACTACTAGAACTCCCAGGTCAGGTAAGAGCTTTAACTACTAGAACTACCAGGTCAGGTAAGAGCTTTAACTACTAGAACTCCCAAGTCGGTTAAAAGCTTTAACTACTAGAACTCCCAGGTCAGGTAAGAGCTTTAACTACTAGAACTCCCAGGTCAGGTGAGAGCTTTAACTACTAGAACTCCCAGGTCAGGTAAGACCTTTAACTACTAGAATTCCCAGGTCAGAAAAGAGCTTAAACCACTAGACCTCCCAGGTCAGGTAAGAGCTTTAACTACTAGAACTCCGAAGTCGGGTAAGAGCTTTAACTACTAGAACTCCCAGGTCAGGTAAGAGCTTTAACTACTAGAACTACCAGGTCAGGTAAGTCCTTTAATTACTAGAACTCCCAGGTCAGGTAAGAGCTTTAACTACTAGATCTCCCAGGTCAGGTAAGAGCTTTAACTACTAGAAATCCCAGGTCAGGTAGGACCTTTAACTACAAGAACTCCCAGTTCAGGTAAGAACTTTAACTACTAGAACTGCCAGGTCGGGTAAGAGCTTTAACTACTAGAACTCCCAGGTCAGGTAAGAGCTTTAAACTACTAGAACTCCCAGGTCAGGTAAGAGCTTTAACTACTAGAACTCCCAGGTCAGGTAAGAGCTTTAACTACTAGAACTCCCAGGTCGGGTAAGAGCTTTAACTACTAGAACTCCCTGATCAGGTAAGCGCTTTAACTACTAGAACTCCCAGGTCAGGTAAGACCTTTAACTACTAGAAATCCCAGGTCAGGTAAGACCTTTAACTACTAGAACTCCCAGGTCAGATAAGAGCTTTAACTACTAGAACACCCAGGTCGGGTAATAGCTTTAACTACTAGAACTCCCAGGACCGGTAAGAGCTTTAACTACTAGAACTCCCAGGTCAGGTAAGAGCTTTAACTACTAGAACTCCCAGGTCAGGTAAGAGCTTTAACTACTAGAACTCCCAGGTCAGGTGAGAGCTTTAACTACTAGAACTCCCAGGTCAGGTAAGACCTTTAACTACTAGAATTCCCAGGTCAGAAAAGAGCTTTAACCACTAGAACACCCAGGTCGGGTAAGAGCTTTAACTACTAGAACTCCCAGGTTGGGTAAGAGCTTTAACTACTAGAACTCCCAGGTCAGGTAAGATCTTTAACTACTAAAACTCCCAGGTCAGGTAAGACCTTTAACTACTAGAACTCCCAGGTCAGATTAGAACTTTAACTACTAGAACTCCCAGGTCGGGTAAGAGCTTTAACTACTAGAACTCCCAGGTCAGGTAAGAGCTTTAACTACTAGAACTACCAGGTCAGGTAAGAGCTTTAACTACTAGAACTCCCAAGTCGGTTAAAAGCTTTAACTACTAGAACTCCCAGGTCAGGTAAGAGCTTTAACTACTAGAACTCCCAGGTCAGGTGAGAGCTTTAACTACTAGAACTCCCAGGTCAGGTAAGACCTTTAACTACTAGAATTCCCAGGTCAGAAAAGAGCTTAAACCACTAGACCTCCCAGGTCAGGTAAGAGCTTTAACTACTAGAACTCCGAAGTCGGGTAAGAGCTTTAACTACTAGAACTCCCAGGTCAGGTAAGAGCTTTAACTACTAGAACTACCAGGTCAGGTAAGTCCTTTAATTACTAGAACTCCCAGGTCAGGTAAGAGCTTTAACTACTAGATCTCCCAGGTCAGGTAAGAGCTTTAACTACTAGAACTCCCAGGTCAGGTAGGACCTTTAACTACAAGAACTCCCAGTTCAGGTAAGAACTTTAACTACTAGAATTCCCAGGTCAGGTAAGAGCTTTAAACTACTAGAACTCCCAGGTCAGGTAAGAGCTTTAACTACTAGAACTCCCAGGTCAGGTAAGAGCTTTAATTACTAGAACTCCCAGTTCGGGTAAGAGCTTTAACTACTAGAAATCCCAGGTCAGGTAAGACCTTTATCTACTAGAACTCCCAGGTCAGATAAGAGCTTTAACTACTAGAACACCCAGGTCGGGTAATAGCTTTAACTACTAGAACTCCCAGGACCGGTAAGAGCTTTAACTACTAGAACTCCCAGGTCAGGTAAGAGCTTTAACTACTAGAACTCCCAGGTCAGGTAAGAGCTTTAACTACTAGAACTCCCAGGTCAGGTGAGAGCTTTAACTACTAGAACTCCCAGGTCAGGTAAGACCTTTAACTACTAGAATTCCCAGGTCAGAAAAGAGCTTTAACCACTAGAACACCCAGGTCAGGTAAGAGCTTTAACTACTAGAACTCCGAGGTCGGGTAAGAGCTTTAACTACTAGAACTCCCAGGTCAGATAAGAGCTTTAACTACTAGAACTACCAGGTCAGGTAAGTCCTTTAATTACTAGAACTCCCAGGTCAGGTAAGAGCTTAAACTACTAGATCTCCCAGGTCAGGTAAGAGCTTTAACTACTAGAACTCCCAGGTCAGGTAGGACCATTAACTACAAGAACTCCCAGTTCAGGTAAGAACTTTAACTACTAGAACTCCCAGGTCGGGTAAGAGCTTTAACTACTAGAACTCCCAGGTCGGGTAAGAGCTTTAACTACTAGAACTCCCAGGTCAGGTAAGAGCTTTAACTACTAGAACTCCCAGGTCAGGTAAGAGCTTTAGCTACTAGAACTCCCAGGTCGGGTAAGAGCTTTAACTACTAGAACTCCCAGGTCAGGCAAGAGCTTTAACTACTAGAAATCCCATGTCAGGTAAGACCTTTAACTACTAGAACTCCCAGGTCAGGTAAGAGCTTTAACTACTAGAACTCCCAGGTCGGATAAGAGCTTTAACTACTAGAACTCCCAGGTCGGGTAAGAGCTTTAACTACTAGAACTCCCAGGTTGGGTAAGAGCTTTAACTACTAGAACTCCCAGGTCAGGTAAGAGCTTTAACAACTAGAACTCCCAGGTCAGGTAAGACCTTTAACTACTAGAACTCCCAGGTCAGATAAGAACTTTAACTACTAGAACTCCCAGGTCAGGTAAGAGCTTTAACTACTAGAACTCCCAGGTCGGGTAAGAACTTTAACTACTAGAACTCCCAGGTCGGGTAAGAGCTTTAACTACTAGAACTCCCAGGTCAGGTAAGAGCTTTAACTACTAGAACTACCAGGTCAGGTAAGAGCTTTAACTACTAGAACTCCCAAGTCGGTTAAAAGCTTTAACTACTAGAACTCCCAGGTCAGGTAAGAGCTTTAACTACTAGAACTCCCAGGTCATGTAAGAGCTTTAACTACTAGAACTCCCAGTTCAGGTAAGAGCTTTAACTACTAGAACTCCAGGTCGGGTAAGACCTCTAACTACTAGAACTCCCAGGTCGGATAAGAGCTTTAACTACTAGACCTCCCAGGTCAGGTAAGAGCTTTAACTACTTCAACTCCCAGTTCAGGAAAGAGCTTTAACTACTAGAACTCCCAGGTCGGGTAAGAGCTTTAACTACTAGAACTCCCAGGTCAGGTAAGAGCTCTAACTACTAGAACTCCCAGGTCAGGTAAGACCTTTAACCACTAGAACTCCCAGGTCGGATAAGACCTTTAACTACTAGAACTCCCAGGTCAGATAAGAGCTTTTAACTACTAGAACTCCCAGGTCGGGTAATAGCTTTAACTACTAGAACTCCCAGGTCAGGTAAGAGCTTTAACTACTAGAACTCCCAGGTCAGGTAAGACCTTTAACTACTACAATTCCCAGGTCAGATAAGAGCTTTAACTACTAGAACTCCCAGGTCAGGTAAGACCTTTAACTACTAGAAATCCCAGGTCAGGTAAGACCTTTAACTACTAGAACTCCCAGGTCAGATAAGAGCTTTAACTACTAGAACACCCAGGTCGGGTAATAGCTTTAACTACTAGAACTCCCAGGACCGGTAAGAGCTTTAACTACTAGAACTCCCAGGTCAGGTAAGAGCTTTAACTACTAGAACTCCCAGGTCAGGTAAGAGCTTTAACTACTAGAACTCCCCGGTCAGGTGAGAGCTTTAACTACTAGAACTCCCAGGTCAGGTAAGACCTTTAACTACTAGAATTCCCAGGTCAGAAAAGAGCTTTAACCACTAGAACACCCAGGTCAGGTAAGAGCTTTAACTACTAGAACTCCGAGGTCGGGTAAGAGCTTTAACTACTAGAACTCCCAGGTCAGATAAGAGCTTTAACTACTAGAACTACCAGGTCAGGTAAGTCCTTTAATTACTAGAACTCCCAGGTCAGGTAAGAGCTTAAACTACTAGATCTCCCAGGTCAGGTAAGAGCTTTAACTACTAGAACTCCCAGGTCAGGTAGGACCATTAACTACAAGAACTCCCAGTTCAGGTAAGAACTTTAACTACTAGAACTCCCAGGTCGGGTAAGAGCTTTATCTACTAGAACTCCCAGGTCGGGTAAGAGCTTTAACTACTAGAACTCCCAGGTCAGGTAAGAGCTTTAACTACTAGAACTCCCAGGTCAGGTAAGAGCTTTAGCTACTAGAACTCCCAGGTCGGGTAAGAGCTTTAACTACTAGAACTCCCAGGTCAGGTAAGAGCTTTAACTACTAGAAATCCCATGTCAGGTAAGACCTTTAACTACTAGAACTCCCAGGTCAGGTAAGAGCTTTAACTACTAGAACTCCCAGGTCGGATAAGAGCTTTAACTACTAGAACTCCCAGGTCGGGTAAGAGCTTTAACTACTAGAACTCCCAGGTTGGGTAAGAGCTTTAACTACTAGAACTCCCAGGTCAGGTAAGAGCTTTAACTACTAAAACTCCCAGGTCAGGTAAGAGCTTTAACAACTAGAACTCCCAGGTCAGGTAAGACCTTTAACTACTAGAACTCCCAGGTCAGATAAGAACTTTAACTACTAGAACTCCCAGGTCAGGTAAGAGCTTTAACTACTAGAACTCCCAGGTCGGGTAAGAACTTTAACTACTAGAACTCCCAGGTCGGGTAAGAGCTTTAACTACTAGAACTCCCAGTTCAGGTAAGAGCTTTAACTACTAGAACTCCAGGTCGGGTAAGACCTTTAACTACTAGAACTCCCAGGTCGGATAAGAGCTTTAACTACTAGACCTCCCAGGTCAGGTAAGAGCTTTAACTACTTCAACTCCCAGTTCAGGAAAGAGCTTTAACTACTAGAACTCCCAGGTCGGGTAAGAGCTTTAACTACTAGAACTCCCAGGTCAGGTAAGACCTTTAACTACTAGAATTCCCAGGTCAGAAAAGAGCTTTAACCACTAGAACACCCAGGTCAGGTAAGAGCTTTAACTACTAGAACTCCGAGGTCGGGTAAGAGCTTTAACTACTAGAACTCCCAGGTCAGATAAGAGCTTTAACTACTAGAACTACCAGGTCAGGTAAGTCCTTTAATTACTAGAACTCCCAGGTCAGGTAAGAGCTTAAACTACTAGATCTCCCAGGTCAGGTAAGAGCTTTAACTACTAGAACTCCCAGGTCAGGTAGGACCATTAACTACAAGAACTCCCAGTTCAGGTAAGAACTTTAACTACTAGAACTCCCAGGTCGGGTAAGAGCTTTAACTACTAGAACTCCCAGGTCGGGTAAGAGCTTTAACTACTAGAACTCCCAGGTCAGGTAAGAGCTTTAACTACTAGAACTCCCAGGTCAGGTAAGAGCTTTAGCTACTAGAACTCCCAGGTCGGGTAAGAGCTTTAACTACTAGAACTCCCAGGTCAGGCAAGAGCTTTAACTACTAGAAATCCCATGTCAGGTAAGACCTTTAACTACTAGAACTCCCAGGTCAGGTAAGAGCTTTAACTACTAGAACTCCCAGGTCGGATAAGAGCTTTAACTACTAGAACTCCCAGGTCGGGTAAGAGCTTTAACTACTAGAACTCCCAGGTTGGGTAAGAGCTTTAACTACTAGAACTCCCAGGTCAGGTAAGAGCTTTAACAACTAGAACTCCCAGGTCAGGTAAGACCTTTAACTACTAGAACTCCCAGGTCAGATAAGAACTTTAACTACTAGAACTCCCAGGTCAGGTAAGAGCTTTAACTACTAGAACTCCCAGGTCGGGTAAGAACTTTAACTACTAGAACTCCCAGGTCGGGTAAGAGCTTTAACTACTAGAACTCCCAGGTCAGGTAAGAGCTTTAACTACTAGAACTACCAGGTCAGGTAAGAGCTTTAACTACTAGAACTCCCAAGTCGGTTAAAAGCTTTAACTACTAGAACTCCCAGGTCAGGTAAGAGCTTTAACTACTAGAACTCCCAGGTCATGTAAGAGCTTTAACTACTAGAACTCCCAGTTCAGGTAAGAGCTTTAACTACTAGAACTCCAGGTCGGGTAAGACCTCTAACTACTAGAACTCCCAGGTCGGATAAGAGCTTTAACTACTAGACCTCCCAGGTCAGGTAAGAGCTTTAACTACTTCAACTCCCAGTTCAGGAAAGAGCTTTAACTACTAGAACTCCCAGGTCGGGTAAGAGCTTTAACTACTAGAACTCCCAGGTCAGGTAAGAGCTCTAACTACTAGAACTCCCAGGTCAGGTAAGACCTTTAACCACTAGAACTCCCAGGTCGGATAAGACCTTTAACTACTAGAACTCCCAGGTCAGATAAGAGCTTTTAACTACTAGAACTCCCAGGTCGGGTAATAGCTTTAACTACTAGAACTCCCAGGTCAGGTAAGAGCTTTAACTACTAGAACTCCCAGGTCAGGTAAGACCTTTAACTACTACAATTCCCAGGTCAGATAAGAGCTTTAACTACTAGAACTCCCAGGTCAGGTAAGACCTTTAACTACTAGAAATCCCAGGTCAGGTAAGACCTTTAACTACTAGAACTCCCAGGTCAGATAAGAGCTTTAACTACTAGAACACCCAGGTCGGGTAATAGCTTTAACTACTAGAACTCCCAGGACCGGTAAGAGCTTTAACTACTAGAACTCCCAGGTCAGGTAAGAGCTTTAACTACTAGAACTCCCAGGTCAGGTAAGAGCTTTAACTACTAGAACTCCCCGGTCAGGTGAGAGCTTTAACTACTAGAACTCCCAGGTCAGGTAAGACCTTTAACTACTAGAATTCCCAGGTCAGAAAAGAGCTTTAACCACTAGAACACCCAGGTCAGGTAAGAGCTTTAACTACTAGAACTCCGAGGTCGGGTAAGAGCTTTAACTACTAGAACTCCCAGGTCAGATAAGAGCTTTAACTACTAGAACTACCAGGTCAGGTAAGTCCTTTAATTACTAGAACTCCCAGGTCAGGTAAGAGCTTAAACTACTAGATCTCCCAGGTCAGGTAAGAGCTTTAACTACTAGAACTCCCAGGTCAGGTAGGACCATTAACTACAAGAACTCCCAGTTCAGGTAAGAACTTTAACTACTAGAACTCCCAGGTCGGGTAAGAGCTTTATCTACTAGAACTCCCAGGTCGGGTAAGAGCTTTAACTACTAGAACTCCCAGGTCAGGTAAGAGCTTTAACTACTAGAACTCCCAGGTCAGGTAAGAGCTTTAGCTACTAGAACTCCCAGGTCGGGTAAGAGCTTTAACTACTAGAACTCCCAGGTCAGGTAAGAGCTTTAACTACTAGAAATCCCATGTCAGGTAAGACCTTTAACTACTAGAACTCCCAGGTCAGGTAAGAGCTTTAACTACTAGAACTCCCAGGTCGGATAAGAGCTTTAACTACTAGAACTCCCAGGTCGGGTAAGAGCTTTAACTACTAGAACTCCCAGGTTGGGTAAGAGCTTTAACTACTAGAACTCCCAGGTCAGGTAAGAGCTTTAACTACTAAAACTCCCAGGTCAGGTAAGAGCTTTAACAACTAGAACTCCCAGGTCAGGTAAGACCTTTAACTACTAGAACTCCCAGGTCAGATAAGAACTTTAACTACTAGAACTCCCAGGTCAGGTAAGAGCTTTAACTACTAGAACTCCCAGGTCGGGTAAGAACTTTAACTACTAGAACTCCCAGGTCGGGTAAGAGCTTTAACTACTAGAACTCCCAGTTCAGGTAAGAGCTTTAACTACTAGAACTCCAGGTCGGGTAAGACCTTTAACTACTAGAACTCCCAGGTCGGATAAGAGCTTTAACTACTAGACCTCCCAGGTCAGGTAAGAGCTTTAACTACTTCAACTCCCAGTTCAGGAAAGAGCTTTAACTACTAGAACTCCCAGGTCGGGTAAGAGCTTTAACTACTAGAACTCCCAGGTCAGGTAAGACCTTTAACCACTAGAACTCCCAGGTCGGATAAGACCTTTAACTACTAGAACTCCCAGGTCAGATAAGAGCTTTTAACTACTAGAACTCCCAGGTCGGGTAATAGCTTTAACTACTAGAACTCCCAGGTCAGGTAAGAGCTTTAACTACTAAAACTCCCAGGTCAGGTAAGAGCTTTAACAACTAGAACTCCCAGGTCAGGTAAGACCTTTAACTACTAGAACTCCCAGGTCGGGTAAGAGCTTTAACTACTAGAACTCCCAGGTCAGGTAAGAGCTTTAACTACTAGAACTACCAGGTCAGGTAAGAGCTTTAACTACTAGAACTCCCAGGTCATGTAAGAGCTCTAACTACTAGAACTCCCAGTTCAGGTAAGAGCTTTAACTACTAGAACTCCAGGTCGGGTAAGACCTTTAACTACTAGAACTCCCAGGTCGGATAAGAGCTTTAACTACTAGACCTCCCAGGTCAGGTAAGAGCTTTAACTACTAGAACTCCCAGGTCAGGTAAGAGCTTTAACTACTAGAACTACCAGGTCAGGTAAGAGCTTTAACTACTAGAACTCCCAAGTCGGTTAAAAGCTTTAACTACAAGAACTCCCAGGTCAGGTAAGAGCTTTAACTACTAGAACTCCCAGGTCAGATGAGAGCTTTAACTACTAGAACTCCCAGGTCAGGTAAGACCTTTAACTACTAGAATTCCCAGGTCAGAAAAGAGCTTAAACCACTAGACCTCCCAGGTCAGGTAAGAGCTTTAACTACTAGAACTCCGAAGTCGGGTAAGAGCTTTAACTACTAGAACTCCCAGGTCAGGTAAGAGCTTTAACTACTAGAACTACCAGGTCAGGTAAGTCCTTTAATTACTAGAACTCCCAGGTCAGGTAAGAGCTTTAACTACTAGATCTCCCAGGTCAGGTAAGAGCTTTAACTACTAGAACTCCCAGGTCAGGTAGGACCTTTAACTACAAGAACTCCCAGTTCAGGTAAGAACTTTAACTACTAGAACTGCCAGGTCGGGTAAGAGCTTTAACTACTAGAATTCCCAGGTCAGGTAAGAGCTTTAAACTACTAGAACTCCCAGGTCAGGTAAGAGCTTTAACTACTAGAACTCCCAGGTCAGGTAAGAGCTTTAACTACTAGAACTCCCAGGTCGGGTAAGAGCTTTAACTACTAGAAATCCCAGGTCAGGTAAGACCTTTAACTACTAGAACTCCCAGGTCAGATAAGAGATTTAACTACTAGAACACCCAGGTCGGGTAATAGCTTTAACTACTAGAACTCCCAGGACCGGTAAGAGCTTTAACTACTAGAACTCCCAGGTCAGGTAAGAGCTTTAACTACTAGAACTCCCAGGTCAGGTAAGAGCTTTAACTACTAGAACTCCCAGGTCAGGTGAGAGCTTTAACTACTAGAACTCCCAGGTCAGGTAAGACCTTTAACTACTAGAACTCCCAGGTCAGATAAGAGCTTTAACTACTAGAACTACCAGGTCAGGTAAGTCCTTTAATTACTAGAACTCCCAGGTCAGGTAAGAGCTTAAACTACTAGATATCCCAGGTCAGGTAAGAGCTTTAACTACTAGAACTCCCAGGTCAGGTAGGACCATTAACTACAAGAACTCCCAGTTCAGGTAAGAACTTTAACTACTAGAACTCCCAGGTCGGGTAAGAGCTTTAACTACTAGAACTCCCAGGTCGGGTAAGAGCTTTAACTACTAGAACTCCCAGGTCAGGTAAGAGCTTTAACTACTAGAACTCCCAGGTCAGGTAAGAGCTTTAGCTACTAGAACTCCCAGGTCGGGTAAGAGCTTTAACTACTAGAACTCCCAGGTCAGGCAAGAGCTTTAACTACTAGAAATCCCATGTCAGGTAAGACCTTTAACTACTAGAACTCCCAGGTCAGGTAAGAGCTTTAACTACTAGAACTCCCAGGTCGGATAAGAGCTTTAACTACTAGAACTCCCAGGTCGGGTAAGAGCTTTAACTACTAGAACTCCCATGTTGGGTAAGAGCTTTAACTACTAGAACTCCCAGGTCAGGTAAGAGCTTTAACTACTAAAACTCCCAGGTCAGGTAAGAGCTTTAACAACTAGAACTCCCAGGTCAGGTAAGACCTTTAACTACTAGAACTCCCAGGTCAGATAAGAACTTTAACTACTAGAACTCCCAGGTCAGGTAAGAGCTTTAACTACTAGAACTCCCAGGTCGGGTAAGAACTTTAACTACTAGAACTCCCAGGTCGGGTAAGAGCTTTAACTACTAGAACTCTCAGGTCAGGTAAGAGCTTTAACTACTAGAACTACCAGGTCAGGTAAGAGCTTTAACTACTAGAACTCCCAAGTCGGTTAAAAGCTTTAACTACTAGAACTCCCAGGTCAGGTAAGAGCTTTAACTACTAGAACTCCCAGGTCATGTAAGAGCTTTAACTACTAGAACTCCCAGTTCAGGTAAGAGCTTTAACTACTAGAACTCCAGGTCGGGTAAGACCTCTAACTACTAGAACTCCCAGGTCGGATAAGAGCTTTAACTACTAGACCTCCCAGGTCAGGTAAGAGCTTTAACTACTTCAACTCCCAGTTCAGGAAAGAGCTTTAACTACTAGAACTCCCAGGTCGGGTAAGAGCTTTAACTACTAGAACTCCCAGGTCAGGTAAGAGCTCTAACTACTAGAACTCCCAGGTCAGGTAAGACCTTTAACCACTAGAACTCCCAGGTCGGATAAGACCTTTAACTACTAGAACTCCCAGGTCAGATAAGAGCTTTTAACTACTAGAACTCCCAGGTCGGGTAATAGCTTTAACTACTAGAACTCCCAGGTCAGGTAAGAGCTTTAACTACTAGAACTCCCAATTCAGGTAAGACCTTTAACTACTACAATTCCCAGGTCAGATAAGAGCTTTAACTACTAGAACTCCCAGGTCAGGTAAGACCTTTAACTACTAGAAATCCCAGGTCAGGTAAGACCTTTAACTACTAGAACTCTCAGGTCAGATAAGAGCTTTAACTACTAGAACACCCAGGTCGGGTAATAGCTTTAACTACTAGAACTCCCAGGACCGGTAAGAGCTTTAACTACTAGAACTCCCAGGTCAGGTAAGAGCTTTAACTACTAGAACTCCCAGGTCAGGTAAGAGCTTTAACTACTAGAACTCCCAGGTCAGGTGAGAGCTTTAACTACTAGAACTCCCAGGTCAGGTAAGACCTTTAACTACTAGAATTCCCAGGTCAGAAAAGAGCTTTAACCACTAGAACACCCAGGTCAGGTAAGAGCTTTAACTACTAGAACTCCCAGGTCGGATAAGAGCTTTAACTACTAGACCTCCCAGGTCAGGTAAGAGCTTTAACTACTAGAACTCCCAGGTCAGGTAAGAGCTTTAACTACTAGAACTACCAGGTCAGGTAAGAGCTTTAACTACTAGAACTCCCAAGTCGGTTAAAAGCTTTAACTACTAGAACTCCCAGGTCAGGTAAGAGCTTTAACTACTAGAACTCCCAGGTCAGGTGAGAGCTTTAACTACTAGAACTCCCAGGTCAGGTAAGACCTTTAACTACTAGAATTCCCAGGTCAGAAAAGAGCTTAAACCACTAGACCTCCCAGGTCAGGTAAGAGCTTTAACTACTAGAACTCCGAAGTCGGGTAAGAGCTTTAACTACTAGAACTCCCAGGTCAGGTAAGAGCTTTAACTACTAGAACTACCAGGTCAGGTAAGTCCTTTAATTACTAGAACTCCCAGGTCAGGTAAGAGCTTTAACTACTAGATCTCCCAGGTCAGGTAAGAGCTTTAACTACTAGAACTCCCAGGTCAGGTAGGACCTTTAACTACAAGAACTCCCAGTTCAGGTAAGAACTTTAACTACTAGAACTGCCAGGCCGGGTAAGAGCTTTAACTACTAGAATTCCCAGGTCAGGTAAGAGCTTTAAACTACTAGAACTCCCAGGTCAGGTAAGAGCTTTAACTACTAGAACTCCCAGGTCAGGTAAGAGCTTTAACTACTAGAACTCCCAGGTCGGGTAAGAGCTTTAACTACTAGAAATCCCAGGTCAGGTAAGACCTTTAACTACTAGAACTCCCAGGTCAGATAAGAGCTTTAACTACTAGAACACCCAGGTCGGGTAATAGCTTTAACTACTAGAACTCCCAGGACCGGTAAGAGCTTTAACTACTAGAACTCCCAGGTCAGGTAAGAGCTTTAACTACTAGAACTCCCAGGTCAGGTAAGAGCTTTAACTACTAGAACTCCCAGGTCAGGTGAGAGCTTTAACTACTAGAACTCCCAGGTCAGGTAAGACCTTTAACTACTAGAACTCCCAGGTCAGATAAGAGCTTTAACTACTAGAACTACCAGGTCAGGTAAGTCCTTTAATTACTAGAACTCCCAGGTCAGGTAAGAGCTTAAACTACTAGATATCCCAGGTCAGGTAAGAGCTTTAACTACTAGAACTCCCAGGTCAGGTAGGACCATTAACTACAAGAACTCCCAGTTCAGGTAAGAACTTTAACTACTAGAACTCCCAGGTCGGGTAAGAGCTTTAACTACTAGAACTCCCAGGTCGGGTAAGAGCTTTAACTACTAGAACTCCCAGGTCAGGTAAGAGCTTTAACTACTAGAACTCCCAGGTCAGGTAAGAGCTTTAGCTACTAGAACTCCCAGGTCGGGTAAGAGCTTTAACTACTAGAACTCCCAGGTCAGGCAAGAGCTTTAACTACTAGAAATCCCATGTCAGGTAAGACCTTTAACTACTAGAACTCCCAGGTCAGGTAAGAGCTTTAACTACTAGAACTCCCAGGTCGGATAAGAGCTTTAACTACTAGAACTCCCAGGTCGGGTAAGAGCTTTAACTACTAGAACTTCCAGGTTGGGTAAGAGCTTTAACTACTAGAACTCCCAGGTCAGGTAAGAGCTTTAACTACTAAAACTCCCAGGTCAGGTAAGAGCTTTAACAACTAGAACTCCCAGGTCAGGTAAGACCTTTAACTACTAGAACTCCCAGGTCAGATAAGAACTTTAACTACTAGAACTCCCAGGTCAGGTAAGAGCTTTAACTACTAGAACTCCCAGGTCGGGTAAGAACTTTAACTACTAGAACTCCCAGGTCGGGTAAGAGCTTTAACTACTAGAACTCTCAGGTCAGGTAAGAGCTTTAACTACTAGAACTACCAGGTCAGGTAAGAGCTTTAACTACTAGAACTCCCAAGTCGGTTAAAAGCTTTAACTACTAGAACTCCCAGGTCAGGTAAGAGCTTTAACTACTAGAACTCCCAGGTCATGTAAGAGCTTTAACTACTAGAACTCCCAGTTCAGGTAAGAGCTTTAACTACTAGAACTCCAGGTCGGGTAAGACCTCTAACTACTAGAACTCCCAGGTCGGATAAGAGCTTTAACTACTAGACCTCCCAGGTCAGGTAAGAGCTTTAACTACTTCAACTCCCAGTTCAGGAAAGAGCTTTAACTACTAGAACTCCCAGGTCGGGTAAGAGCTTTAACTACTAGAACTCCCAGGTCAGGTAAGAGCTCTAACTACTAGAACTCCCAGGTCAGGTAAGACCTTTAACCACTAGAACTCCCAGGTCGGATAAGACCTTTAACTACTAGAACTCCCAGGTCAGATAAGAGCTTTTAACTACTAGAACTCCCAGGTCGGGTAATAGCTTTAACTACTAGAACTCCCAGGTCAGGTAAGAGCTTTAACTACTAGAACTCCCAATTCAGGTAAGACCTTTAACTACTACAATTCCCAGGTCAGATAAGAGCTTTAACTACTAGAACTCCCAGGTCAGGTAAGACCTTTAACTACTAGAAATCCCAGGTCAGGTAAGACCTTTAACTACTAGAACTCCCAGGTCAGATAAGAGCTTTAACTACTAGAACACCCAGGTCGGGTAATAGCTTTAACTACTAGAGCTCCCAGGACCGGTAAGAGCTTTAACTACTAGAACTCCCAGGTCAGGTAAGAGCTTTAACTACTAGAACTCCCAGGTCAGGTAAGAGCTTTAACTACTAGAACTCCCAGGTCAGGTGAGAGCTTTAACTACTAGAACTCCCAGGTCAGGTAAGACCTTTAACTACTAGAATTCCCAGGTCAGAAAAGAGCTTTAACCACTAGAACACCCAGGTCAGGTAAGAGCTTTAACTACTAGAACTCCGAGGTCGGGTAAGAGCTTTAACTACTAGAACTCCCAGGTCAGATAAGAGCTTTAACTACTAGAACTACCAGGTCAGGTAAGTCCTTTAATTACTAGAACTCCCAGGTCAGGTAAGAGCTTAAACTACTAGATCTCCCAGGTCAGGTAAGAGCTTTAACTACTAGAACTCCCAGGTCAGGTAGGACCATTAACTACAAGAACTCCCAGTTCAGGTAAGAACTTTAACTACTAGAACTCCCAGGTCGGGTAAGAGCTTTATCTACTAGAACTCCCAGGTCGGGTAAGAGCTTTAACTACTAGAACTCCCAGGTCAGGTAAGAGCTTTAACTACTAGAACTCCCAGGTCAGGTAAGAGCTTTAGCTACTAGAACTCCCAGGTCGGGTAAGAGCTTTAACTACTAGAACTCCCAGGTCAGGTAAGAGCTTTAACTACTAGAAATCCCATGTCAGGTAAGACCTTTAACTACTAGAACTCCCAGGTCAGGTAAGAGGTTTAACTACTAGAACTCCCAGGTCGGATAAGAGCTTTAACTACTAGAACTCCCAGGTCGGGTAAGAGCTTTAACTACTAGAACTCCCAGGTTGGGTAAGAGCTTTAACTACTAGAACTCCCAGGTCAGGTAAGAGCTTTAACTACTAAAACTCCCAGGTCAGGTAAGAGCTTTAACAACTAGAACTCCCAGGTCAGGTAAGACCTTTAACTACTAGAACTCCCAGGTCAGATAAGAACTTTAACTACTAGAACTCCCAGGTCAGGTAAGAGCTTTAACTACTAGAACTCCCAGGTCGGGTAAGAACTTTAACTACTAGAACTCCCAGGTCGGGTAAGAGCTTTAACTACTAGAACTCCCAGGTCAGGTAAGAGCTTTAACTACTAGAACTACCAGGTCAGGTAAGAGCTTTAACTACTAGAACTCCCAAGTCGGTTAAAAGCTTTAACTACTAGAACTCCCAGGTCAGGTAAGAGCTTTAACTACTAGAACTCCCAGGTCATGTAAGAGCTTTAACTACTAGAACTCCCAGTTCAGGTAAGAGCTTTAACTACTAGAACTCCAGGTCGGGTAAGACCTCTAACTACTAGAACTCCCAGGTCGGATAAGAGCTTTAACTACTAGACCTCCCAGGTCAGGTAAGAGCTTTAACTACTTCAACTCCCAGTTCAGGAAAGAGCTTTAACTACTAGAACTCCCAGGTCGGGTAAGAGCTTTAACTACTAGAACTCCCAGGTCAGGTAAGAGCTCTAACTACTAGAACTCCCAGGTCAGGTAAGACCTTTAACCACTAGAACTCCCAGGTCGGATAAGACCTTTAACTACTAGAACTCCCAGGTCAGATAAGAGCTTTTAACTACTAGAACTCCCAGGTCGGGTAATAGCTTTAACTACTAGAACTCCCAGGTCAGGTAAGAGCTTTAACTACTAGAACTCCCAATTCAGGTAAGACCTTTAACTACTACAATTCCCAGGTCAGATAAGAGCTTTAACTACTAGAACTCCCAGGTCAGGTAAGACCTTTAACTACTAGAAATCCCAGGTCAGGTAAGACCTTTAACTACTAGAACTCCCAGGTCAGATAAGAGCTTTAACTACTAGAACACCCAGGTCGGGTAATAGCTTTAACTACTAGAGCTCCCAGGACCGGTAAGAGCTTTAACTACTAGAACTCCCAGGTCAGGTAAGAGCTTTAACTACTAGAACTCCCAGGTCAGGTAAGAGCTTTAACTACTAGAACTCCCAGGTCAGGTGAGAGCTTTAACTACTAGAACTCCCAGGTCAGGTAAGACCTTTAACTACTAGAATTCCCAGGTCAGAAAAGAGCTTTAACCACTAGAACACCCAGGTCAGGTAAGAGCTTTAACTACTAGAACTCCGAGGTCGGGTAAGAGCTTTAACTACTAGAACTCCCAGGTCAGATAAGAGCTTTAACTACTAGAACTACCAGGTCAGGTAAGTCCTTTAATTACTAGAACTCCCAGGTCAGGTAAGAGCTTAAACTACTAGATCTCCCAGGTCAGGTAAGAGCTTTAACTACTAGAACTCCCAGGTCAGGTAGGACCATTAACTACAAGAACTCCCAGTTCAGGTAAGAACTTTAACTACTAGAACTCCCAGGTCGGGTAAGAGCTTTATCTACTAGAACTCCCAGGTCGGGTAAGAGCTTTAACTACTAGAACTCCCAGGTCAGGTAAGAGCTTTAACTACTAGAACTCCCAGGTCAGGTAAGAGCTTTAGCTACTAGAACTCCCAGGTCGGGTAAGAGCTTTAACTACTAGAACTCCCAGGTCAGGTAAGAGCTTTAACTACTAGAAATCCCATGTCAGGTAAGACCTTTAACTACTAGAACTCCCAGGTCAGGTAAGAGGTTTAACTACTAGAACTCCCAGGTCGGATAAGAGCTTTAACTACTAGAACTCCCAGGTCGGGTAAGAGCTTTAACTACTAGAACTCCCAGGTTGGGTAAGAGCTTTAACTACTAGAACTCCCAGGTCAGGTAAGAGCTTTAACTACTAAAACTCCCAGGTCAGGTAAGAGCTTTAACAACTAGAACTCCCAGGTCAGGTAAGACCTTTAACTACTAGAACTCCCAGGTCAGATAAGAACTTTAACTACTAGAACTCCCAGGTCAGGTAAGAGCTTTAACTACTAGAACTCCCAGGTCGGGTAAGAACTTTAACTACTAGAACTCCCAGGTCGGGTAAGAGCTTTAACTACTAGAACTCCCAGGTCAGGTAAGAGCTTTAACTACTAGAACTACCAGGTCAGGTAAGAGCTTTAACTACTAGAACTCCCAAGTCGGTTAAAAGCTTTAACTACTAGAACTCCCAGGTCAGGTAAGAGCTTTAACTACTAGAACTCCCAGGTCATGTAAGAGCTTTAACTACTAGAACTCCCAGTTCAGGTAAGAGCTTTAACTACTAGAACTCCAGGTCGGGTAAGACCTTTAACTACTAGAACTCCCAGGTCGGATAAGAGCTTTAACTACTAGACCTCCCAGGTCAGGTAAGAGCTTTAACTACTTCAACTCCCAGTTCAGGAAAGAGCTTTAACTACTAGAACTCCCAGGTCGGGTAAGAGCTTTAACTACTAGAACTCCCAGGTCAGGTAAGACCTTTAACCACTAGAACTCCCAGGTCGGATAAGACCTTTAACTACTAGAACTCCCAGGTCAGATAAGAGCTTTTAACTACTAGAACTCCCAGGTCGGGTAATAGCTTTAACTACTAGAACTCCCAGGTCAGGTAAGAGCTTTAACTACTAAAACTCCCAGGTCAGGTAAGAGCTTTAACAACTAGAACTCCCAGGTCAGGTAAGACCTTTAACTACTAGAACTCCCAGGTCGGGTAAGAGCTTTAACTACTAGAACTCCCAGGTCAGGTAAGAGCTTTAACTACTAGAACTACCAGGTCAGGTAAGAGCTTTAACTACTAGAACTCCCAGGTCATGTAAGAGCTTTAACTACTAGAACTCCCAGTTCAGGTAAGAGCTTTAACTACTAGAACTCCAGGTCGGGTAAGACCTTTAACTACTAGAACTCCCAGGTCGGATAAGAGCTTTAACTACTAGACCTCCCAGGTCAGGTAAGAGCTTTAACTACTAGAACTCCCAGGTCGGGTAAGAGCTTTAACTACTAGAACTCCCAGGTCAGGTAAGAGCTTTAACTACTAGAACTACCAGGTCAGGTAAGAGCTTTAACTACTAGAACTCCCAAGTCGGTTAAAAGCTTTAACTACTAGAACTCCCAGGTCAGGTAAGAGCTTTAACTACTAGAACTCCCAGGTCATGTAAGAGCTTTAACTACTAGAACTCCCAGTTCAGGTAAGAGCTTTAACTACTAGAACTCCAGGTCGGGTAAGACCTCTAACTACTAGAACTCCCAGGTCGGATAAGAGCTTTAACTACTAGACCTCCCAGGTCAGGTAAGAGCTTTAACTACTTCAACTCCCAGTTCAGGAAAGAGCTTTAACTACTAGAACTCCCAGGTCGGGTAAGAGCTTTAACTACTAGAACTCCCAGGTCAGGTAAGAGCTCTAACTACTAGAAATCCCAGGTCAGGTAAGACCTTTAACCACTAGAACTCCCAGGTCGGATAAGACCTTTAACTACTAGAACTCCCAGGTCAGATAAGAGCTTTTAACTACTAGAACTCCCAGGTCGGGTAATAGCTTTAACTACTAGAACTCCCAGGTCAGGTAAGAGCTTTAACTACTAGAACTCCCAGGTCAGGTAAGAGATTTAACTACTAGAACTCCCAGGTCAGATAAGAGCTTTAACTACTAGAACTCCCAGGTCAGGTAAGACCTTTAACTACTACAATTCCCAGGTCAGATAAGAGCTTTAACTACTAGAACTCCCAGGTCAGGTAAGACCTTTAACTACTAGAAATCCCAGGTCAGGTAAGACCTTTAACTACTAGAACTCCCAGGTCAGATAAGAGCTTTAACTACTAGAACACCCAGGTCGGGTAATAGCTTTAACTACTAGAACTCCCAGGACCGGTAAGATCTTTAACTACTAGAACTCCCAGGTCAGGTAAGAGCTTTAACTACTAGAACTCCCAGGTCAGGTAAGAGCTTTAACTACTAGAACTCCCAGGTCAGGTGAGAGCTTTAACTACTAGAACTCCCAGGTCAGGTAAGACCTTTAACTACTAGAATTCCCAGGTCAGAAAAGAGCTTTAACCACTAGAACACCCAGGTCAGGTAAGAGCTTTAACTACTAGAACTCCGAGGTCGGGTAAGAGCTTTAACTACTAGAACTCCCAGGTCAGATAAGAGCTTTAACTACTAGAACTACCAGGTCAGGTAAGTCCTTTAATTACTAGAACTCCCAGGTCAGGTAAGAGCTTAAACTACTAGATCTCCCAGGTCAGGTAAGAGCTTTAACTACTAGAACTCCCAGGTCAGGTAGGACCATTAACTACAAGAACTCCCAGTTCAGGTAAGAACTTTAACTACTAGAACTCCCAGGTTGGGTAAGAGCTTTATCTACTAGAACTCCCAGGTCGGGTAAGAGCTTTAACTACTAGAACTCCCAGGTCAGGTAAGAGCTTTAACTACTAGAACTCCCAGGTCAGGTAAGAGCTTTAGCTACTAGAACTCCCAGGTCGGGTAAGAGCTTTAACTACTAGAACTCCCAGGTCAGGTAAGAGCTTTAACTACTAGAAATCCCATGTCAGGTAAGACCTTTAACTACTAGAACTCCCAGGTCAGGTAAGAGCTTTAACTACTAGAACTCCCAGGTCGGATAAGAGCTTTAACTACTAGAACTCCCAGGTCGGGTAAGAGCTTTAACTACTAGAACTCCCAGGTTGGGTAAGAGCTTTAACTACTAGAACTCCCAGGTCAGGTAAGAGCTTTAACTACTAAAACTCCCAGGTCAGGTAAGAGCTTTAACAACTAGAACTCCCAGGTCAGGTAAGACCTTTAACTACTAGAACTCCCAAGTCAGATAAGAACTTTAACTACTAGAACTCCCAGGTCAGGTAAGAGCTTTAACTACTAGAACTCCCAGGTCGGGTAAGAACTTTAACTACTAGAACTCCCAGGTCGGGTAAGAGCTTTAACTACTAGAACTCCCAGGTCAGGTAAGAGCTTTAACTACTAGAACTACCAGGTCAGGTAAGAGCTTTAACTACTAGAACTCCCAAGTCGGTTAAAAGCTTTAACTACTAGAACTCCCTGGTCAGGTAAGAGCTTTAACTACTAGAACTCCCAGGCCATGTAAGAGCTTTAACTACTAGAACTCCCAGTTCAGGTAAGAGCTTTAACTACTAGAACTCCAGGTCGGGTAAGACCTTTAACTACTAGAACTCCCAGGTCGGATAAGAGCTTTAACTACTAGACCTCCCAGGTCAGGTAAGAGCTTTAACTACTTCAACTCCCAGTTCAGGAAAGAGCTTTAACTACTAGAACTCCCAGGTCGGGTAAGAGCTTTAACTACTAGAACTCCCAGGTCAGGTAAGACCTTTAACCACTAGAACTCCCAGGTCGGATAAGACCTTTAACTACTAGAACTCCCAGGTCAGATAAGAGCTTTTAACTACTAGAACTCCCAGGTCGGGTAATAGCTTTAACTACTAGAACTCCCAGGTCAGGTAAGAGCTTTAACTACTAAAACTCCCAGGTCAGGTAAGAGCTTTAACAACTAGAACTCCCAGGTCAGGTAAGACCTTTAACTACTAGAACTCCCAGGTCGGGTAAGAGCTTTAACTACTAGAACTCCCAGGTCAGGTAAGAGCTTTAACTACTAGAACTACCAGGTCAGGTAAGAGCTTTAACTACTAGAACTCCCAGGTCATGTAAGAGCTTTAACTACTAGAACTCCCAGTTCAGGTAAGAGCTTTAACTACTAGAACTCCAGGTCGGGTAAGACCTTTAACTACTAGAACTCCCAGGTCGGATAAGAGCTTTAACTACTAGACCTCCCAGGTCAGGTAAGAGCTTTAACTACTAGAACTCCCAGGTCGGGTAAGAGCTTTAACTACTAGAACTCCCAGGTCAGGTAAGAGCTCTAACTACTAGAACACCCAGGTCAGGTAAGACCTTTAACCACTAGTACTCCCAGGTCAGGTAAGAGCTTTAGCTACTAGAACTCCCAGGTCGGGTAAGAGCTTTAACTACTAGAACTCCCAGGTCAGGTAAGAGCTTTAACTACTAGAAATCCCATGTCAGGTAAGACCTTTAACTACTAGAACTCCCAGGTCAGGTAAGAGCTTTAACTACTAGAACTCCCAGGTCGGATAAGAGCTTTAACTACTAGAACTCCCAGGTCGGGTAAGAGCTTTAACTACTAGAATTCCCAGGTTGGGTAAGAGCTTTAACTACTAGAACTCCCAGGTCAGGTAAGAGCTTTAACTACTAAAACTCCCAGGTCAGGTAAGAGCTTTAACAACTAGAACTCCCAGGTCAGGTAAGACCTTTAACTACTAGAACTCCCAGGTCAGATAAGAACTTTAACTACTAGAACTCCCAGGTCAGGTAAGAGCTTTAACTACTAGAACTCCCAGGTCGGGTAAGAACTTTAACTACTAGAACTCCCAGGTCGGGTAAGAGCTTTAACTACTAGAACTCCCAGGTCAGGTAAGAGCTTTAACTACTAGAACTACCAGGTCAGGTAAGAGCTTTAACTACTAGAACTCCCAAGTCGGTTAAAAGCTTTAACTACTAGAACTCCCAGGTCAGGTAAGAGCTTTAACTACTAGAACTCCCAGGTCATGTAAGAGCTTTAACTACTAGAACTCCCAGTTCAGGTAAGAGCTTTAACTACTAGAACTCCAGGTCGGGTAAGACCTTTAACTACTAGAACTCCCAGGTCGGATAAGAGCTTTAACTACTAGACCTCCCAGGTCAGGTAAGAGCTCTAACAACTTCAACTCCCAGTTCAGGAAAGAGCTTTAACTACTAGAACTCCCAGGTCGGGTAAGAGCTTTAACTACTAGAACTCCCAGGTCAGGTAAGAGCTCTAACTACTAGAACTCCCAGGTCAGGTAAGACCTTTAACCACTAGAACTCCCAGGTCGGATAAGACCTTTAACTACTAGAACTCCCCGGTCAGATAAGAGCTTTTAACTACTAGAACTCCCAGGTCGGGTAATAGCTTTAACTACTAGAACTCCAAGGTCAGGTAAGAGCTTTAACTACTAAAACTCCCAGGTCAGGTAAGAGCTTTAACAACTAGAACTCCCAGGTCAGGTAAGACCTTTAACTACTAGAACTCCCAGGTCGGGTAAGAGCTTTAACTACTAGAACTCCCAGGTCAGGTAAGAGCTTTAACTACTAGAACTACCAGGTCAGGTAAGAGCTTTAACTACTAGAACTCCCAGGTCATGTAAGAGCTTTAACTACTAGAACTCCCAGTTCAGGTAAGAGCTTTAACTACTAGAACTCCAGGTCGGGTAAGACCTTTTACTACTAGAACTCCCAGGTCGGATAAGAGCTTTAACTACTAGACCTCCCAGGTCAGGTAAGAGCTTTAACTACTTCAACTCCCAGTTCAGGAAAGAGCTTTAACTACTAGAACTCCCAGGTCGGGTAAGAGCTTTAACTACTAGAACTCCCAGGTCAGGTAAGAGCTCTAACTACTAGAACTCCCAGGTCAGGTAAGACCTTTAACCACTAGAACTCCCAGGTCGGATAAGACCTTTAACTACTAGAACTCCCAGGTCAGATAAGAGCTTTTAACTACTAGAACTCCCAGGTCGGGTAATAGCTTTAACTACTAGAACTCCCAGGTCAGGTAAGAGCTTTAACTACTAGAACTCCCAGGTCAGGTAAGAGATTTAACTACTAGAACTCCCAGGTCAGATAAGAGCTTTAACAACTAGAACTCCCAGGTCAGGTAAGACCTTTAACTACTACAATTCCCAGGTCAGATAAGAGCTTTAACTACTAGAACTCCCAGGTCAGGTAAGAGCTTTAACTACTAGAACTACCAGGTCAGGTAAGACCTTTAATTACTAGAACTCCCAGGTCAGGTAAGAGCTTTAACTACTAGATCTTCCAGGTCAGGCAAGAGCTTTAACTACTACAACTCCCATGTCAGGTAGGAGCTTTAAATACAAGAACTCCCAGTTCAGGTAAGACCTTTAACCACTAGAACTCCCAGGTCGGATAAGACCTTTAACTACTAGAACTCCCAGGTCAGATAAGAGCTTTTAACTACTAGAACTCACAGGTCGGGTAATAGCTTTAACTACTAGAACTCCCAGGTCAGGTAAGAGCTTTAACTACTAGAACTCCCAGGTCAGGTAAGAGATTTAACTACTAGAACTCCCAGGTCAGATAAGAGCTTTAACTACTAGAACTCCCAGGTCAGGTAAGACCTTTAACTACTACAATTCCCAGGTCAGATAAGAGGTTTAACTACTAGAACTCCCAGGTCATGTAAGAGCTTTAACTACTAGAACTCCGAGGTCGGGTAAGAGCTTTAACTACAAGAACTCCAAGGCCAGGTAAGAGCTTTAACTACTAGAACTACCAGGTCAGGTAAGACCTTTAATAACTAGAACTCCCAGGTCATGTAAGAGCTTTAACTACTAGATCTTCCAGGTCAGGTAAGAGCTTTAAATACTACAACTCCCATGTCAGGTAGGAGCTTTAAATACAAGACCTCCCAGTTCAGGTAAGAGCTTTAACTACTAGAACTCCCAGGTCGGGTAAGAGCTTTAACTACTAGAACTCCCAGGTCGGGTAAGAGCTTTAACTACTAGAACTCCCAGGTAAGGTAAGAGCTTTAACTACTAGAACTCCCAGGTCAGGTAAGAGCTTTAACTACTAGAACTCCCAGGTCAGGTAAGACCTTTAACTACTAGAATTCCCAGGTCAGGTAAGACCTTTAACTACTAGAACTCCCAGGTCAGATAAGAGCTTTAATTACTAGAACTCCCAGGTCAGGTAAGAGCTTTAACTACTAGAACTCCCAGGTCAGGTAAGAGCTTTAACTACTAGAACTCCCAGGTCAGGTAAGAGCTTTAACTACTAGAACTCCCAAGTCGGATAAGAGCTTTAACTACTAGAACTCCCAAGTCAGGTAATATCTTTAACTAATAGAACTCCCAGTTCAGGTAAGAGCTTTAATTACTACAACTCCGGGTCGGGTAAGAGCTTTAACTACTAGAACTCCCAGGTCGGATAAGAGCTTTAACTACTAGACCTCACAGGTCAGGTAAGAGCTGTAACTACTAGAACTCCAGGTCGGGTAAGAGCTTTAACTACTAGAACTCCCAGGTCGGATAAGAGCTTTAACTACTAGACCTCCCAGGTCAGGTAAGAGCTTTAACTACTAGAACTCCCAGGTCAGGAAAGAACTTTAACTACTAGAACTCCCTGGTCAGGTAAGAGCTTTAACTACTAGAACTCCCAGGTCAGGTAAGAGATTTAACTACTAGAACTCCCAGGTCAGGTAAGAGCTTTAACTACTATAACTCCCAGGTCAGGTTAGAGCTTTAACTACTAGAACTCCCAGGTCAGGTAAGAGCTTTAATTACTAGAACTCCCAGGTCAGGTAAGAGCTTTAACTACTAGAACTCCCATGTCGAGTAAGAGCTTTAACTACTAGAACTCCCAGGTCAGGTAAGAGCTTAAACTACTAGAACTCCCGGGTCAGGTAAGAGCTTTAACTACTAGAACTCCCAGGTCAGGTAAGAGCTTTAACTACTAGAACTCCCAGGTCAGGTAAGAGCTTTAACTACTAGAACTCCCAGGTCAGGTTAGAGCTTTAACTACTAGAACTCCCAGGTCAGGTAAGAGCTTTAATTACTAGAACTCCCAGGTCAGGTAAGAGCTTTAACTACTAGAACTCCCATGTCGAGTAAGAGCTTTAACTACTAGAACTCCCAGGTCAGGTAAGAGCTTAAACTACTAGAACTCCCGGGTCAGGTAAGAGCTTTAACTACTAGAACTCCCAGGTCAGGTAAGAGCTTTAACTACTAGAACTCCCAGGTCAGATAAGAGCTTTAACTACTAGAACTCCCAGGTCAGGTAAGAGCTTTAACTACTAGAACTCCCACTTCAGGTAAGAGCTTTAACTACTAGAACTCCCAGGTCAGGTAAGAGCTTTAACTACTAGAACTCCCAGGTCAGGTAAGCGCTTTAACTACTAGAACTCCCAGGTCAGGTAAGAGCTTTAACTACTAGAACTCCCAAGTCGGATAAGAGCTTTAACTACTAGAACTCCCAGGTCAGGTAAGAGCTTTAACTACTAGAACTCCCAGGTCATGTAAGAGCTTTAACTACTAGAACTCCCAGTTCAGGTAAGAGCTTTAACTACTAGAACTCCAGGTCGGGTAAGACCTTTAACTACTATAACTCCCAGGTCGGATAAGAGCTTTAACTACTAGACCTCCCAAGTCAGGTAAGAGCTTTAACTACTAGAACTCCCAGGTCAGGTAAGAGCTTTAACTACTAGAACTCCCATGTCAGGAAAGAGCTTTAACTACTAGAACTCCCAGGTCGGGTAAGAGCTTTAACTACTAGAACTCCCAGGTCAGGTAAGAGCTCTAACTACTAGAACTCCCAGGTCAGGTAAGACCTTTAACCACTAGAACTCCCAGGTCGGTTAAGACCTTTATCTACTAGAACTCCCCGGTCAGATAAAAGCTTTTAACTACTAGAACTCCCAGGTCGGGTAATAGCTTTAACTACTAGAACTCCCAGGTCAGGTAAGAGCTTTAACTACTAGAACTCCCAGGTCAGGTAAGAGCTTTAACTACTAGAACTCCCAGGTCGGGTAATAGCTTTAACTACTAGAACTCCCAGGTCAGGTAAGAGCTTTAACTACTAGAACTCCCAGGTCAGGTAAGAGCTTTAACTACTAGAACTCCCAGGTCAGGTAAGACCTTTAACTACTACAATTCCCAGGTCAGATAAGAGGTTTAACTACTAGACCTCCCAGGTCAGGTAAGAGCTTTAACTACTAGAACTCCGAGGTCGGGTAAGACCTTTAACTACAAGAACTCCCAGGTCAGGTAAGAGCTTTAACTACTAGAACTACCAGGTGAGGTAAGACCTTTAATTACTAGAACTCCCAGGTCAGGTAAGAGCTGTAACTACTAGAACTCCCAGGTCGGGTAAGAGCTTTAACTACTAGAACTCCCAGGTCGGGTAAGAGCTTTAACTACTAGAACTCCCAGGTAAGGTAAGAGCTTTAACTACTACAACTCCCAGGTCAGGTAAGAGCTTTAACTACTAGAACTCCCAGGTCAGGTAAGACCTTTAACTACTAGAACTCCCAGGTCAGGTAAGACCTTTAACTACTAGAACTCCCTGGTCAGGTAAGAGCTTTAACTACTAGAACTCCCAGGTCAGGTAAGAGATTTAACTACTAGAACTCCCAGGTCAGGTAAGAGCTTTAACTACTAGAACTCCCAGGTCAGGTTAGAGCTTTAACTACTAGAACTCCCAGGTCAGGTAAGAGCTTTAACTACTAGAACTCCCACTTCAGGTAAGAGCTTTAACTACTAGAACTCCCAGGTCAGGTAAGAGCTTTAACTACTAGAACTCCCAGGTCAGGTAAGCGCTTTAACTACTAGAACTCCCAGGTCAGGTAAGAGCTTTAACTACTAGAACTCCCAAGTCGGATAAGAGCTTTAACTACTAGAACTCCCAGGTCAGGTAAGAGATTTAACTACTAGAACTGCCAGTTCAGGTAAGAGCTTTAACTACTAGAACTCCAGGTCGGGTAAGACCTTTAACTACTAGAACTCCCAGGTCGAATAAGAGCTTTAACTACTAGACCTCCCAAGTCAGGTAAGAGCTTTAACTACTAGAACTCCCAGGTCAGGTAAGAGCTTTAACTACTAGAACTCCCAGGTCAGGAAAGAGCTTTAACTACTAGAACTCCCAGGTCGGGTAAGAGCTTTAACTACTAGAACTCCCAGGTCAGGTAAGAGCTCTAACTACTAGAACTCCCAGTTCAGGTAAGAGCTTTAACTACTAGAACTCCAGGTCGGGTAAGACCTTTAACTACTAGAACTCCCAGGTCGGATAAGAGCTTTAACTACTAGACCTCCCAGGTCAGGTAAGAGCTTTAACTACTTCAACTCCCAGTTCAGGAAAGAGCTTTAACTACTAGAACTCCCAGGTCGGGTAAGAGCTTTAACTACTAGAACTCCCAGGTCAGGTAAGACCTTTAACCACTAGAACTCCCAGGTCGGATAAGACCTTTAACTACTAGAACTCCCAGGTCAGATAAGAGCTTTTAACTACTAGAACTCCCAGGTCGGGTAATAGCTTTAACTACTAGAACTCCCAGGTCAGGTAAGAGCTTTAACTACTAAAACTCCCAGGTCAGGTAAGAGCTTTAACAACTAGAACTCCCAGGTCAGGTAAGACCTTTAACTACTAGAACTCCCAGGTCGGGTAAGAGCTTTAACTACTAGAACTCCCAGGTCAGGTAAGAGCTTTAACTACTAGAACTACCAGGTCAGGTAAGAGCTTTAACTACTAGAACTCCCAGGTCATGTAAGAGCTTTAACTACTAGAACTCCCAGTTCAGGTAAGAGCTTTAACTACTAGAACTCCAGGTCGGGTAAGACCTTTAACTACTAGAACTCCCAGGTCGGATAAGAGCTTTAACTACTAGACCTCCCAGGTCAGGTAAGAGCTTTAACTACTAGAACTCCCAGGTCGGGTAAGAGCTTTAACTACTAGAACTCCCAGGTCAGGTAAGAGCTCTAACTACTAGAACACCCAGGTCAGGTAAGACCTTTAACCACTAGTACTCCCAGGTCAGGTAAGAGCTTTAGCTACTAGAACTCCCAGGTCGGGTAAGAGCTTTAACTACTAGAACTCCCAGGTCAGGTAAGAGCTTTAACTACTAGAAATCCCATGTCAGGTAAGACCTTTAACTACTAGAACTCCCAGGTCAGGTAAGAGCTTTAACTACTAGAACTCCCAGGTCGGATAAGAGCTTTAACTACTAGAACTCCCAGGTCGGGTAAGAGCTTTAACTACTAGAACTCCCAGGTTGGGAAAGAGCTTTAACTACTAGAACTCCCAGGTCAGGTAAGAGCTTTAACTACTAAAACTCCCAGGTCAGGTAAGAGCTTTAACAACTAGAACTCCCAGGTCAGGTAAGACCTTTAACTACTAGAACTCCCAGGTCAGATAAGAACTTTAACTACTAGAACTCCCAGGTCAGGTAAGAGCTTTAACTACTAGAACTCCCAGGTCGGGTAAGAACTTTAACTACTAGAACTCCCAGGTCGGGTAAGAGCTTTAACTACTAGAACTCCCAGGTCAGGTAAGAGCTTTAACTACTAGAACTACCAGGTCAGGTAAGAGCTTTAACTACTAGAACTCCCAAGTCGGTTAAAAGCTTTAACTACTAGAACTCCCAGGTCAGGTAAGAGCTTTAACTACTAGAACTCCCAGGTCATGTAAGAGCTTTAACTACTAGAACTCCCAGTTCAGGTAAGAGCTTTAACTACTAGAACTCCAGGTCGGGTAAGACCTTTAACTACTAGAACTCCCAGGTCGGATAAGAGCTTTAACTACTAGACCTCCCAGGTAAGGTAAGAGCTTTAACAACTTCAACTCCCAGTTCAGGAAAGAGCTTTAACTACTAGAACTCCCAGGTCGGGTAAGAGCTTTAACTACTAGAACTCCCAGGTCAGGTAAGAGCTCTAACTACTAGAACTCCCAGGTCAGGTAAGACCTTTAACCACTAGAACTCCCAGGTCGGATAAGACCTTTAACTACTAGAACTCCCAGGTCAGATAAGAGCTTTTAACTACTAGAACTCCCAGGTCGGGTAATAGCTTTAACTACTAGAACTCCCAGGTCAGGTAAGAGCTTTAACTACTAAAACTCCCAGGTCAGGTAAGAGCTTTAACAACTAGAACTCCCAGGTCAGGTAAGACCTTTAACTACTAGAACTCCCAGGTCGGGTAAGAGCTTTAACTACTAGAACTCCCAGGTCAGGTAAGAGCTTTAACTACTAGAACTACCAGGTCAGGTAAGAGCTTTAACTACTAGAACTCCCAGGTCATGTAAGAGCTTTAACTACTAGAACTCCCAGTTCAGGTAAGAGCTTTAACTACTAGAACTCCAGGTCGGGTAAGACCTTTTACTACTAGAACTCCCAGGTCGGATAAGAGCTTTAACTACTAGACCTCCCAGGTCAGGTAAGAGCTTTAACTACTTCAACTCCCAGTTCAGGAAAGAGCTTTAACTACTAGAACTCCCAGGTCGGGTAAGAGCTTTAACTACTAGAACTCCCAGGTCAGGTAAGAGCTCTAACTACTAGAACTCACAGGTCAGGTAAGACCTTTAACCACTAGAACTCCCAGGTCGGATAAGACCTTTAACTACTAGAACTCCCAGGTCAGATAAGAGCTTTTAACTACTAGAACTCCCAGGTCGGGTAATAGCTTTAACTACTAGAACTCCCAGGTCAGGTAAGAGCTTTAACTACTAGAACTCCCAGGTCAGGTAAGAGATTTAACTACTAGAACTCCCAGGTCAGATAAGAGCTTTAACAACTAGAACTCCCAGGTCAGGTAAGACCTTTAACTACTACAATTCCCAGGTCAGATAAAAGCTTTAACTACTAGAACTCCCAGGTCAGGTAAGAGCTTTAACTACTAGAACTACCAGGTCAGGTAAGACCTTTAATTACTAGAACTCCCAGGTCAGGTAAGAGCTTTAACTACTAGATCTTCCAGGTCAGGTAAGAGCTTTAACTACTACAACTCCCATGTCAGGTAGGAGCTTTAAATACAAGAACTCCCAGTTCAGGTAAGACCTTTAACCACTAGAACTCCCAGGTCGGATAAGACCTTTTACTACTAGAACTCCCAGGTCAGATAAGAGCTTTTAACTACTAGAACTCACAGGTCGGGTAATAGCTTTAACTACTAGAACTCCCAGGTCAGGTAAGAGCTTTAACTACTAGAACTCCCAGGTCAGGTAAGAGATTTAACTACTAGAACTCCCAGGTCAGATAAGAGCTTTAACTACTAGAACTCCCAGGTCAGGTAAGACCTTTAACTACTACAATTCCCAGGTCAGATAAGAGGTTTAACTACTAGACCTCCCAGGTCAGGTAAGAGCTTTAACTACTAGAACTCCGAGGTCGGGTAAGACCTTTAACTACAAGAACTCCCAGGTCAGGTAAGAGCTTTAACTACTAGAACTACCAGGTGAGGTAAGACCTTTAATTACTAGAACTCCCAGGTCAGGTAAGAGCTGTAACTACTAGAACTCCCAGGTCGGGTAAGAGCTTTAACTACTAGAACTCCCAGGTCGGGTAAGAGCTTTAACTACTAGAACTCCCAGGTAAGGTAAGAGCTTTAACTACTACAACTCCCAGGTCAGGTAAGAGCTTTAACTACTAGAACTCCCAGGTCAGGTAAGACCTTTAACTACTAGAACTCCCAGGTCAGGTAAGACCTTTAACTACTAGAACTCCCTGGTCAGGTAAGAGCTTTAACTACTAGAACTCCCAGGTCAGGTAAGAGATTTAACTACTAGAACTCCCAGGTCAGGTAAGAGCTTTAACTACTAGAACTCCCAGGTCAGGTTAGAGCTTTAACTACTAGAACTCCCAGGTCAGGTAAGAGCTTTAACTACTAGAACTCCCACTTCAGGTAAGAGCTTTAACTACTAGAACTCCCAGGTCAGGTAAGAGCTTTAACTACTAGAACTCCCAGGTCAGGTAAGCGCTTTAACTACTAGAACTCCCAGGTCAGGTAAGAGCTTTAACTACTAGAACTCCCAAGTCGGATAAGAGCTTTAACTACTAGAACTCCCAGGTCAGGTAAGAGCTTTAACTACTAGAACTGCCAGTTCAGGTAAGAGCTTTAACTACTAGAACTCCAGGTCGGGTAAGACCTTTAACTACTAGAACTCCCAGGTCGAATAAGAGCTTTAACTACTAGACCTCCCAAGTCAGGTAAGAGCTTTAACTACTAGAACTCCCAGGTCAGGTAAGAGCTTTAACTACTAGAACTCCCAGGTCAGGAAAGAGCTTTAACTACTAGAACTCCCAGGTCGGGTAAGAGCTTTAACTACTAGAACTCCCAGGTCAGGTAAGAGCTCTAACTACTAGAACTCCCAGTTCAGGTAAGAGCTTTAACTACTAGAACTCCAGGTCGGGTAAGACCTTTAACTACTAGAACTCCCAGGTCGGATAAGAGCTTTAACTACTAGACCTCCCAGGTCAGGTAAGAGCTTTAACTACTTCAACTCCCAGTTCAGGAAAGAGCTTTAACTACTAGAACTCCCAGGTCGGGTAAGAGCTTTAACTACTAGAACTCCCAGGTCAGGTAAGACCTTTAACCACTAGAACTCCCAGGTCGGATAAGACCTTTAACTACTAGAACTCCCAGGTCAGATAAGAGCTTTTAACTACTAGAACTCCCAGGTCGGGTAATAGCTTTAACTACTAGAACTCCCAGGTCAGGTAAGAGCTTTAACTACTAAAACTCCCAGGTCAGGTAAGAGCTTTAACAACTAGAACTCCCAGGTCAGGTAAGACCTTTAACTACTCCCAGGTCGGATAAGAGCTTTAACTACTAGAACTCCCAGGTCGGGTAAGAGCTTTAACTACTAGAACTCCCAGGTTGGGTAAGAGCTTTAACTACTAGAACTCCCAGGTCAGGTAAGAGCTTTAACTACTAAAACTCCCAGGTCAGGTAAGAGCTTTAACAACTAGAACTCCCAGGTCAGGTAAGACCTTTAACTACTAGAACTCCCAGGTCAGATAAGAACTTTAACTACTAGAACTCCCAGGTCAGGTAAGAGCTTTAACTACTAGAACTCCCAGGTCGGGTAAGAACTTTAACTACTAGAACTCCCAGGTCGGGTAAGAGCTTTAACTACTAGAACTCCCAGGTCAGGTAAGAGCTTTAACTACTAGAACTACCAGGTCAGGAAAGAGCTTTAACTACTAGAACTCCCAAGTCGGTTAAAAGCTTTAACTACTAGAACTCCCAGGTCAGGTAAGAGCTTTAACTACTAGAACTCCCAGGTCATGTAAGAGCTTTAACTACTAGAACTCCCAGTTCAGGTAAGAGCTTTAACTACTAGAACTCCAGGTCGGGTAAGACCTTTAACTACTAGAACTCCCAGGTCGGATAAGAGCTTTAACTACTAGACCTACCAGGTAAGGTAAGAGCTTTAACAACTTCAACTCCCAGTTCAGGAAAGAGCTTTAACTACTAGAACTCCCAGGTCGGGTAAGAGCTTTAACTACTAGAACTCCCAGGTCAGGTAAGAGCTCTAACTACTAGAACTCCCAGGTCAGGTAAGACCTTAAACCACTAGAACTCCCAGGTCGGATAAGACCTTTAACTACTAGAACTCCCAGGTCAGATAAGAGCTTTTAACTACTAGAACTCCCAGGTCGGGTAATAGCTTTAACTACTAGAACTCCCAGGTCAGGTAAGAGCTTTAACTACTAAAACTCCCAGGTCAGGTAAGAGCTTTAACAACTAGAACTCCCAGGTCAGGTAAGACCTTTAACTACTAGAACTCCCAGGTCGGGTAAGAGCTTTAACTACTAGAACTCCCAGGTCAGGTAAGAGCTTTAACTACTAGAACTACCAGGTCAGGTAAGAGCTTTAACTACTAGAACTCCCAGGTCATGTAAGAGCTTTAACTACTAGAACTCCCAGTTCAGGTAAGAGCTTTAACTACTAGAACTCCAGGTCGGGTAAGACCTTTTACTACTAGAACTCCCAGTTCGGATAAGAGCTTTAATTACTAGACCTCCCAGGTCAGGTAAGAGCTTTAACTACTTCAACTCCCAGTTCAGGAAAGAGCTTTAACTACTAGAACTCCCAGGTCGGGTAAGAGCTTTAACTACTAGAACTCCCAGGTCAGGTAAGAGCTCTAACTACTAGAACTCCCAGGTCAGGTAAGACCTTTAACCACTAGAACTCCCAGGTCGGATAAGACCTTTAACTACTAGAACTCCCAGGTCAGATAAGAGCTTTTAACTACTAGAACTCCCAGGTCGGGTAATAGCTTTAACTACTAGAACTCCCAGGTCAGGTAAGAGCTTTAACTACTAGAACTCCCAGGTCAGGTAAGAGATTTAACTACTAGAACTCCCAGGTCAGATAAGAGCTTTAACAACTAGAACTCCCAGGTCAGGTAAGACCTTTAACTACTACAATTCCCAGGTCAGATAAGAGCTTTAACTACTAGAACTCCCAGTTCAGGTAAGAGCTTTAACTACTAGAACTACCAGGTCAGGTAAGACCTTTAATTACTAGAACTCCCAGGTCAGGTAAAAGCTTTAACTACTAGATCTTCCAGGTCAGGTAAGAGCTTTAACTACTACAACTCCCATGTCAGGTAGGAGCTTTAAATACAAGAACTCCCAGTTCAGGTAAGACCTTTAACCACTAGAACTCCCAGGTCGGATAAGACCTTTTACTACTAGAACTCCCAGGTCAGATAAGAGCTTTTAACTACTAGAACTCACAGGTCGGGTAATAGCTTTAACTACTAGAACTCCCAGGTCAGGTAAGAGCTTTAACTACTAGAACTCCCAGGTCAGGTAAGAGATTTAACTACTAGAACTCCCAGGTCAGATAAGAGCTTTAACTACTAGAACTCCCAGGTCAGGTAAGACCTTTAACTACTACAATTCCCAGGTCAGATAAGAGGTTTAACTACTAGAACTCCCAGGTCAGGTAAGAGCTTTAACTACTAGAACTCCGAGGTCGGGTAAGAGCTTTAACTACAAGAACTCCCAGGCCAGGTAAGAGCTTTAACTACTAGAACTACCAGGTCAGGTAAGACCTTTAATAACTAGAACTCCCAGGTCATGTAAGAGCTTTAACTACTAGATCTTCCAGGTCAGGTAAGAGCTTTAAATACTACAACTCCCATGTCAGGTAGGAGCTTTAAATACAAGACCTCCCAGTTCAGGTAAGAGCTTTAACTACTAGAACTCCCAGGTCGGGTAAGAGCTTTAACTACTAGAACTCCCAGGTCGGGTAAGAGCTTTAACTACTAGAACTCCCAGGTAAGGTAAGAGCTTTAACTACTAGAACTCCCAGGTCAGGTAAGAGCTTTAACTACTAGAACTCCCAGGTCAGGTAAGACCTTTAACTACTAGAATTCCCAGGTCAGGTAAGACCTTTAACTACTAGAACTCCCAGGTCAGATAAGAGCTTTAATTACTAGAACTCCCAGGTCAGGTAAGAGCTTTAACTACTAGAACTCCCAGATCAGGTAAGAGCTTTAACTACTAGAACTCCCAGGTCAGGTAAGAGCTTTAACTACTAGAACTCCCAAGTCGGATAAGAGCTTTAACTACTAGAACTCCCAAGTCAGGTAAGATCTTTAACTAATAGAACTCCCAGTTCAGGTAAGAGCTTTAATTACTACAACTCCGGGTCGGGTAAGAGCTTTAACTACTAGAACTCCCAGGTCGGATAAGAGCTTTAACTACTAGACCTCACAGGTCAGGTAAGAGCTGTAACTACTAGAACTCCAGGTCGGGTAAGAGCTTTAACTACTAGAACTCCCAGGTCGGATAAGAGCTTTAACTACTAGACCTCCCAGGTCAGGTAAGAGCTTTAACTACTAGAACTCCCAGGTCAGGTAAGAACTTTAACTACTAGAACTCCCTGGTCAGGTAAGAGCTTTAACTACTAGAACTCCCAGGTCAGGTAAGAGATTTAACTACTAGAACTCCCAGGTCAGGTAAGAGCTTTAACTACTAGAACTCCCAGGTCAGGTTAGAGCTTTAACTACTAGAACTCCCAGGTCAGGTAAGAGCTTTAATTACTAGAACTCCCAGGTCAGGTAAGAGCTTTAACTACTAGAACTCCCATGTCGAGTAAGAGCTTTAACTACTAGAACTCCCAGGTCAGGTAAGAGCTTAAACTACTAGAACTCCCGGGTCAGGTAAGAGCTTTAACTACTAGAACTCCCAGGTCAGGTAAGAGCTTTAACTACTAGAACTCCCAGGTCAGGTTAGAGCTTTAACTACTAGAACTCCCAGGTCAGGTAAGAGCTTTAATTACTAGAACTCCCAGGTCAGGTAAGAGCTTTAACTACTAGAACTCCCATGTCGAGTAAGAGCTTTAACTACTAGAACTCCCAGGTCAGGTAAGAGCTTAAACTACTAGAACTCCCGGGTCAGGTAAGAGCTTTAACTACTAGAACTCCCAGGTCAGGTAAGAGCTTTAACTACTAGAACTCCCAGGTCAGATAAGAGCTTTAACTACTAGAACTCCCAGGTCAGGTAAGAGCTTTAACTACTAGAACTCCCACTTCAGGTAAGAGCTTTAACTACTAGAACTCCCAGGTCAGGTAAGAGCTTTAACTACTAGAACTCCCAGGTCAGGTAAGCGCTTTAACTACTAGAACTCCCAGGTCAGGTAAGAGCTTTAACTACTAGAACTCCCAAGTCGGATAAGAGCTTTAACTACTAGAACTCCCAGGTCAGGTAAGAGCTTTAACTACTAGAACTCCCAGGTCATGTAAGAGCTTTAACTACTAGAACTCCCAGTTCAGGTAAGAGCTTTAACTACTAGAACTCCAGGTCGGGTAAGACCTTTAACTACTATAACTCCCAGGTCGGATAAGAGCTTTAACTACTAGACCTCCCAAGTCAGGTAAGAGCTTTAACTACTAGAACTCCCAGGTCAGGTAAGAGCTTTAACTACTAGAACTCCCATGTCAGGAAAGAGCTTTAACTACTAGAACTCCCAGGATGGGTAAGAGCTTTAACTACTAGAACTCCCAGGTCAGGTAAGAGCTCTAACTACTAGAACTCCCAGGTCAGGTAAGACCTTTAACCACTAGAACTCCCAGGTCGGTTAAGACCTTTAACTACTAGAACTCCCCGGTCAGATAAAAGCTTTTAACTACTAGAACTCCCAGGTCGGGTAATAGCTTTAACTACTAGAACTCCCAGGTCAGGTAAGAGCTTTAACTACTAGAACTCCCAGGTCAGGTAAGAGCTTTAACTACTAGAACTCCCAGGTCGGGTAATAGCTTTAACTACTAGAACTCCCAGGTCAGGTAAGAGCTTTAACTACTAGAACTCCCAGGTCAGGTAAGAGCTTTAACTACTAGAACTCCCAGGTCAGGTAAGACCTTTAACTACTACAATTCCCAGGTCAGATAAGAGGTTTAACTACTAGACCTCCCAGGTCAGGTAAGAGCTTTAACTACTAGAACTCCGAGGTCGGGTAAGACCTTTAACTACAAGAACTCCCAGGTCAGGTAAGAGCTTTAACTACTAGAACTACCAGGTGAGGTAAGACCTTTAATTACTAGAACTCCCAGGTCAGGTAAGAGCTGTAACTACTAGAACTCCCAGGTCGGGTAAGAGCTTTAACTACTAGAACTCCCAGGTCGGGTAAGAGCTTTAACTACTAGAACTCCCAGGTAAGGTAAGAGCTTTAACTACTACAACTCCCAGGTCAGGTAAGAGCTTTAACTACTAGAACTCCCAGGTCAGGTAAGACCTTTAACTACTAGAACTCCCAGGTCAGGTAAGACCTTTAACTACTAGAACTCCCTGGTCAGGTAAGAGCTTTATCTACTAGAACTCCCAGGTCAGGTAAGAGATTTAACTACTAGAACTCCCAGGTCAGGTAAGAGCTTTAACTACTAGAACTCCCAGGTCAGGTTAGAGCTTTAACTACTAGAACTCCCAGGTCAGGTAAGAGCTTTAACTACTAGAACTCCCACTTCAGGTAAGAGCTTTAACTACTAGAACTCCCAGGTCAGGTAAGAGCTTTAACTACTAGAACTCCCAGGTCAGGTAAGCGCTTTAACTACTAGAACTCCCAGGTCAGGTAAGAGCTTTAACTACTAGAACTCCCAAGTCGGATAAGAGCTTTAACTACTAGAACTCCCAGGTCAGGTAAGAGCTTTAACTACTAGAACTGCCAGTTCAGGTAAGAGCTTTAACTACTAGAACTCCAGGTCGGGTAAGACCTTTAACTACTAGAACTCCCAGGTCGAATAAGAGCTTTAACTACTAGACCTCCCAAGTCAGGTAAGAGCTTTAACTACTAGAACTCCCAGGTCAGGTAAGAGCTTTAACTACTAGAACTCCCAGGTCAGGAAAGAGCTTTAACTACTAGAACTCCCAGGTCGGGTAAGAGCTTTAACTACTAGAACTCCCAGGTCAGGTAAGAGCTCTAACTACTAGAACTCCCAGGTCAGGTAAGACCTTTAACCACTAGAAATCCCAGGTCGGGTAAGACCTTTAACTACTAGAACTCCCAGGTCAGATAAGAGCTTTTAACTACTAGAACTCCCAGGTCAGATAAGAGCTTTAACTACTAGATCTTCCAAGTCAGGTAAGAGCTTTAACTACTAGAACTCCCAAGTCGGATAAGAGCTTTAACTACTAGAACTCCCAGGTCAGGTAAGAGCTTTAACCACTAGAACTCCCAGGTCATGTAAGAGCTTTAACTACTAGAACTCCCAGTTCAGGTAAGAGCTTTAACTACTAGAACTCCAGGTCGGGTAAGACCTTTAACTACTATAACTCCCAGGTCGGATAAGAGCTTTAACTACTAGACCTCCCAAGTCAGGTAAGAGCTTTAACTACTAGAACTCCCAGGTCAGGTAAGAGCTTTAACTACTAGAACTCCCATGTCAGGAAAGAGCTTTAACTACTAGAACTCCCAGGTCGGGTAAGAGCTTTAACTACTAGAACTCCCAGGTCAGGTAAGAGCTCTAACTACTAGAACTCCCAGGTCAGGTAAGACCTTTAACCACTAGAACTCCCAGGTCGGTTAAGACCTTTAACTACTAGAACTCCCCGGTCAGATAAAAGCTTTTAACTACTAGAACTCCCAGGTCGGGTAATAGCTTTAACTACTAGAACTCCCAGGTCAGGTAAGAGCTTTAACTACTAGAACTCCCAGGTCAGGTAAGAGCTTTAACTACTAGAACTCCCAGGTCGGGTAATAGCTTTAACTACTAGAACTCCCAGGTCAGGTAAGAGCTTTAACTACTAGAAATCCCAGGTCAGGTAAGAGCTTTAACTACTAGAACTCCCAGGTCAGGTAAGACCTTTAACTACTACAATTCCCAGGTCAGATAAGAGGTTTAACTACTAGACCTCCCAGGTCAGGTAAGAGCTTTAACTACTAGAACTCCGAGGTCGGGTAAGAGCTTTAACTACAAGAACTCCCAGGTCAGGTAAGAGCTTTAACTACTAGAACTACCAGGTGAGGTAAGAGCTGTAACTACTAGAACTCCCAGGTCGGGTAAGAGCTTTAACTACTAGAACTCCCAGGTCGGGTAAGAGCTTTAACTACTAGAACTCCCAGGTAAGGTAAGAGCTTTAACTACTACAACTCCCAGGTCAGGTAAGAGCTTTAACTACTAGAACTCCCAGGTCAGGTAAGACCTTTAACTACTAGAACTCCCAGGTCAGGTAAGACCTTTAACTACTAGAACTCCCTGGTCAGGTAAGAGCTTTAACTACTAGAACTCCCAGGTCAGGTAAGAGCTTTAACTACTAGAACTGCCAGTTCAGGTAAGAGCTTTAACTACTAGAACTCCAGGTCGGGTAAGACCTTTAACTACTAGAACTCCCAGGTCGAATAAGAGCTTTAACTACTAGACCTCCCAAGTCAGGTAAGAGCTTTAACTACTAGAACTCCCAGGTCAGGTAAGAGCTTTAACTACTAGAACTCCCAGGTCAGGAAAGAGCTTTAACTACTAGAACTCCCAGGTCGGGTAAGAGCTTTAACTACTAGAACTCCCAGGTCAGGTAAGAGCTCTAACTACTAGAACTCCCAGGTCAGGTAAGACCTTTAACCACTAGAAATCCCAGGTCGGGTAAGACCTTTAACTACTAGAACTCCCAGGTCAGATAAGAGCTTTTAACTACTAGAACTCCCAGGTCGGGTAATAGCTTTAACTACTAGAACTCCCAGGTCAGGTAAGAGCTTTAACTACTAGAACTCCCAGGTCAGGTAAGAGCTTTAACTACTAGAACTCCCAGGTCATGTAAGAGCTTTAACTACTAGAACTCCCAGGTCAGGTAAGAGCTTTAACTACTAGAACTCACAGGTGAGGTAAGACCTTTAATTACTAGAACTCCCAGGTCAGATAAGAGCTTTAACTACTAGATCTTCCAGGTCAGGTAAGAGCTTTAACTACTAGAACTCCCATGTCAGGTAAGAGCTTTAACTACTAGAACTCCCAGGTCAGGTAAGACCTTTAATTACTAGAACTCCCAGGTCAGATAAGAGCTTTAACTACTAGATCTTCCAGGTCAGGTAAGAGCTTTAACTACTAGAACTCCCATGTCAGGTAAGAGCTTTAACTACTAGAACTCCCAGGTCAGGTAAGAGCTTTAACTACTAGAACTCCCAGGTAAGGTAAGAGCTTTAACTACTAGAACTCCCAGGTCAGGTAAGAGCTTTAACTACTAGAACTCACAGGTCGGGTAAGAGCTTTAACTACTAGAACTCCCAGATCAGGTAAGAGCTTTAACTACTAGAACTCCCAGGTCAGGTAAGAGCTTTAACTACTAGAACTCCCATGTCAGGTAAGAGCTTTAACTACTAGAACTCCCAGGTCAGGTGAGAGCTTTAACTACTAGAACTCCCAGGTCAGGTAAGACCTTTAACTACTAGAATTCCCAGGTCAGAAAAGAGCTTAAACCACTAGAACTCCCAGGTCAGGTAAGAGCTTTAACTACTAGAACTCCGAGGTCGGGTAAGAGCTTTAACTACTAGAACTCCCAGGTCAGGTAAGAGCTTTAACTACTAGAACTACCAGGTCAGGTAAGTCCTTTAATTACTAGAACTCCCAGGTCAGGTAAGAGCTTTAACTACTAGATCTCCCAGGTCAGGTAAGAACTTTAACTACTAGAACTCCCAGGTCAGGTAGGACCTTTAACTACAAGAACTCCCAGTTCAGGTAAGAACTTTAACTACTAGAACTGCCAGGTCGGGTAAGAGCTTTAACTACTAGAACCCCCAGGTCAGGTAAGAGCTTTAAACTACTAGAACTCCCAGGTCAGGTAAGAGCTTTAACTACTAGAACTCCCAGGTCAGGTAAGAGCTTTAACTACTAGAACTCCCAGGTCGGGTAAGAGCTTTAACTACTAGAACTCCCAGATCAGGTAAGCGCTATAACTACTAGAACTCCCAGGTCAGGTAAGACCTTTAACTACTAGAACTCCCAGGTCAGGTTAGAGCTTTAACTACTAGAACTCCCAGGTCAGGTAAGAGCTTTAATTACTAGAACTCCCAGGTCAGGTAAGAGCTTTAACTACTAGAACTCCCATGTCGAGTAAGAGCTTTAACTACTAGAACTCCCAGGTCAGGTAAGAGCTTAAACTACTAGAACTCCCGGGTCAGGTAAGAGCTTTAACTACTAGAACTCCCAGGTCAGGTAAGAGCTTTAACTACTAGAACTCCCAGGTCAGGTAAGAGCTTTAACTACTAGAACTCCCAGGTCAGGTTAGAGCTTTAACTACTAGAACTCCCAGGTCAGGTAAGAGTTTTAATTACTAGAACTCCCAGGTCAGGTAAGAGCTTTAACTACTAGAACTCCCATGTCGAGTAAGAGCTTTAACTACTAGAACTCCCAGGTCAGGTAAGAGCTTAAACTACTAGAACTCCCGGGTCAGGTAAGAGCTTTAACTACTAGAACTCCCAGGTCAGGTAAGAGCTTTAACTACTAGAACTCCCAGGTCAGATAAGAGCTTTAACTACTAGAACTCCCAGGTCAGGTAAGAGCTTTAACTACTAGAACTCCCACTTCAGGTAAGAGCTTTAACTACTAGAACTCCCAGGTCAGGTAAGAGCTTTAACTACTAGAAATTCCAGGTCAGGTAAGCGCTTTAACTACTAGAACTCCCAGGTCAGGTAACAGCTTTAACTACTAGAACTCCCAAGTCGGATAAGAGCTTTAACTACTAGAACTCCCAGGTCAGGTAAGAGCTTTAACTACTAGAACTCCCAGGTCATGTAAGAGCTTTAACTACTAGAGCTCCCAGGTCAGGTAAGAGCTTTAACTACTAGAACTCACAGGTGAGGTAAGACCTTTAATTACTAGAACTCCCAGGTCAGATAAGAGCTTTAACTACTAGATCTTCCAGGTCAGGTAAGAGCTTTAACTACTAGAACTCCCATGTCAGGTAAGAGCTTTAACTACTAGAACTCCCAGGTCAGGTAAGACCTTTAATTACTAGAACTCCCAGGTCAGATAAGAGCTTTAACTACTAGATCTTCCAGGTCAGGTAAGAGCTTTAACTACTAGAACTCCCATGTCAGGTAAGAGCTTTAACTACTAGAACTCCCAGGTCAGGTAAGAGCTTTAACTACTAGAACTCCCAGGTAAGGTAAGAGCTTTAACTACTAGAACTCCCAGGTCAGGTAAGAGCTTTAACTACTAGAACTCACAGGTCTGGTAAGAGCTTTAACTACTAGAACTCCCAGATCAGGTAAGAGCTTTAACTACTAGAACTCCCAGGTCAGGTAAGAGCTTTAACTACTAGAACTCCCATGTCAGGTAAGAGCTTTAACTACTTGAACTCCCAGGTCAGGTGAGAGCTTTAACTACTAGAACTCCCAGGTCAGGTAAGACCTTTAACTACTAGAATTCCCAGGTCAGAAAAGAGCTTAAACCACTAGAACTCCCAGGTCAGGTAAGAGCTTTAACTACTAGAACTCCGAGGTCGGGTAAGAGCTTTAACTACTAGAACTCCCAGGTCAGGTAAGAGCTTTAACTACTAGAACTACCAGGTCAGGTAAGTCCTTTAATTACTAGAACTCCCAGGTCAGGTAAGAGCTTTAACTACTAGATCTCCCAGGTCAGGTAAGAACTTTAACTACTAGAACTCCCAGGTCAGGTAGGACCTTTAACTACAAGAACTCCCAGTTCAGGTAAGAACTTTAACTACTAGAACTGCCAGGTCGGGTAAGAGCTTTAACTACTAGAACTCCCAGGTCAGGTAAGAGCTTTAAACTACTAGAACTCCCAGGTCAGGTAAGAGCTTTAACTACTAGAACTCCCAGGTCAGGTAAGAGCTTTAACTACTAGAACTCCCAGGTCGGGTAAGAGCTTTAACTACTAGAACTCCCAGATCAGGTAAGCGCTATAACTACTAGAACTCCCAGGTCAGGTAAGACCTTTAACTACTAGAACTCCCAGGTCAGGTTAGAGCTTTAACTACTAGAACTCCCAGGTCAGGTAAGAGCTTTAATTACTAGAACTCCCAGGTCAGGTAAGAGCTTTAACTACTAGAACTCCCATGTCGAGTAAGAGCTTTAACTACTAGAACTCCCAGGTCAGGTAAGAGCTTAAACTACTAGAACTCCCGGGTCAGGTAAGAGCTTTAACTACTAGAACTCCCAGGTCAGGTAAGAGCTTTAACTACTAGAACTCCCAGGTCAGGTAAGAGCTTTAACTACTAGAACTCCCAGGTCAGGTTAGAGCTTTAACTACTAGAACTCCCAGGTCAGGTAAGAGCTTTAATTACTAGAACTCCCAGGTCAGGTAAGAGCTTTAACTACTAGAACTCCCATGTCGAGTAAGAGCTTTAACTACTAGAACTCCCAGGTCAGGTAAGAGCTTAAACTACTAGAACTCCCGGGTCAGGTAAGAGCTTTAACTACTAGAACTCCCAGGTCAGGTAAGAGCTTTAACTACTAGAACTCCCAGGTCAGATAAGAGCTTTAACTACTAGAACTCCCAGGTCAGGTAAGAGCTTTAACTACTAGAACTCCCACTTCAGGTAAGAGCTTTAACTACTAGAACTCCCAGGTCAGGTAAGAGCTTTAACTACTAGAAATCCCAGGTCAGGTAAGCGCTTTAACTACTAGAACTCCCAGGTCAGGTAACAGCTTTAACTACTAGAACTCCCAAGTCGGATAAGAGCTTTAACTACTAGAACTCCCAGGTCAGGTAAGAGCTTTAACTACTAGAACTCCCAGGTCAGGTAAGACCTTTAATTACTAGAACTCCCAGGTCAGATAAGAGCTTTAACTACTAGATCTTCCAGGTCAGGTAAGAGCTTTAACTACTAGAACTCCCAGGTCAGGTAAGAGCTTTAACTACTAGAACTCCCAGGTAAGGTAAGAGCTTTAACTACTAGAACTCCCAGGTCAGGTAAGAGCTTTAACTACTAGAACTCACAGGTCGGGTAAGAGCTTTAACTACTAGAACTCCCAGGTCATGTAAGAGCTTTAAACTACTAGAACTCCCAGGTCAGGTAAGAGCTTTAACTACTAGAACTCCCAGGTCAGGTAAGAGCTTTAACTACTAGAACTCCCAGGTCGGGTAAGAGCTTTAACTACTAGAACACCCAGATCAGGTAAGCGCTTTAACTACTAGAACTCCCAGGTCAGGTAAGACCTTTAACTACTAGAAATCCCAGGTCAGGTAAGACCTTTAACTACTAGAACTCCCAGGTCAGATAAGAGCTTTAACTACTAGAACACCCAGGTCGGGTAATAGCTTTAACTACTAGAACTCCCAGGACCGGTAAGAGCTTTAACTACTAGAACTCCCAGGTCAGGTAAGAGCTTTAACTACTAGAACTCCCAGGTCAGATAAGAGCTTTAACTACTAGAACTCCCAGGTGAGGTAAGAGCTTTAACTACTAGAACTCCCACTTCAGGTAAGAGCTTTAACTACTAGAACTCCCAGGTCAGGTAAGAGCTTTAACTACTAGAACTCCCAGGTCAGGTAAGCGCTTTAACTACTAGAACTCCCAGGTCAGGTAAGAGCTTTAACTACTAGAACTCCCAAGTCGGATAAGAGCTTTAACTACTAGAACTCCCAGGTCAGGTAAGAGCTTTAACTACTAGAACTCCCATGTCAGGTAAGAGCTTTAACTACTAGAACTCCCAGGTCAGGTGAGAGCTTTAACTACTAGAACTCCCAGGTCAGGTAAGACCTTTAACTACTAGAATTCCCAGGTCAGAAAAGAGCTTAAACCACTAGAACTCCCAGGTCAGGTAAGAGCTTTAACTACTAGAACTCCGAGGTCGGGTAAGAGCTTTAACTACTAGAACTCCCAGGTCAGGTAAGAGCTTTAACTACTAGAACTACCAGGTCAGGTAAGTCCTTTAATTACTAGAACTCCCAGGTCAGGTAAGAGCTTTAACTACTAGATCTCCCAGGTCAGGTAAGAACTTTAACTACTAGAACTCCCAGGTCAGGTAGGACCTTTAACTACAAGAACTCCCAGTTCAGGTAAGAACTTTAACTACTAGAACTGCCAGGTCGGGTAAGAGCTTTAACTACTAGAACTCCCAGGTCAGGTAAGAGCTTTAAACTACTAGAACTCCCAGGTCAGGTAAGAGCTTTAACTACTAGAACTCCCAGGTCAGGTAAGAGCTTTAACTACTAGAACTCCCAGGTCGGGTAAGAGCTTTAACTACTAGAACTCCCAGATCAGGTAAGCGCTATAACTACTAGAACTCCCAGGTCAGGTAAGACCTTTAACTACTAGAACTCCCAGGTCAGGTTAGAGCTTTAACTACTAGAACTCCCAGGTCAGGTAAGAGCTTTAATTACTAGAACTCCCAGGTCAGGTAAGAGCTTTAACTACTAGAACTCCCATGTCGAGTAAGAGCTTTAACTACTAGAACTCCCAGGTCAGGTAAGAGCTTAAACTACTAGAACTCCCGGGTCAGGTAAGAGCTTTAACTACTAGAACTCCCAGGTCAGGTAAGAGCTTTAACTACTAGAACTCCCAGGTCAGGTAAGAGCTTTAACTACTAGAACTCCCAGGTCAGGTTAGAGCTTTAACTACTAGAACTCCCAGGTCAGGTAAGAGCTTTAATTACTAGAACTCCCAGGTCAGGTAAGAGCTTTAACTACTAGAACTCCCATGTCGAGTAAGAGCTTTAACTACTAGAACTCCCAGGTCAGGTAAGAGCTTAAACTACTAGAACTCCCGGGTCAGGTAAGAGCTTTAACTACTAGAACTCCCAGGTCAGGTAAGAGCTTTAACTACTAGAACTCCCAGGTCAGATAAGAGCTTTAACTACTAGAACTCCCAGGTCAGGTAAGAGCTTTAACTACTAGAACTCCCACTTCAGGTAAGAGCTTTAACTACTAGAACTCCCAGGTCAGGTAAGAGCTTTAACTACTAGAAATCCCAGGTCAGGTAAGCGCTTTAACTACTAGAACTCCCAGGTCAGGTAACAGCTTTAACTACTAGAACTCCCAAGTCGGATAAGAGCTTTAACTACTAGAACTCCCAGGTCAGGTAAGAGCTTTAACTACTAGAACTCCCAGGTCAGGTAAGACCTTTAATTACTAGAACTCCCAGGTCAGATAAGAGCTTTAACTACTAGATCTTCCAGGTCAGGTAAGAGCTTTAACTACTAGAACTCCCAGGTCAGGTAAGAGCTTTAACTACTAGAACTCCCAGGTAAGGTAAGAGCTTTAACTACTAGAACTCCCAGGTCAGGTAAGAGCTTTAACTACTAGAACTCACAGGTCGGGTAAGAGCTTTAACTACTAGAACTCCCAGGTCAGGTAAGAGCTTTAAACTACTAGAACTCCCAGGTCAGGTAAGAGCTTTAACTACTAGAACTCCCAGGTCAGGTAAGAGCTTTAACTACTAGAACTCCCAGGTCGGGTAAGAGCTTTAACTACTAGAACACCCAGATCAGGTAAGCGCTTTAACTACTAGAACTCCCAGGTCAGGTAAGACCTTTAACTACTAGAAATCCCAGGTCAGGTAAGACCTTTAACTACTAGAACTCCCAGGTCAGATAAGAGCTTTAACTACTAGAACACCCAGGTCGGGTAATAGCTTTAACTACTAGAACTCCCAGGACCGGTAAGAGCTTTAACTACTAGAACTCCCAGGTCAGGTAAGAGCTTTAACTACTAGAACTCCCAGGTCAGATAAGAGCTTTAACTACTAGAACTCCCAGGTGAGGTAAGAGCTTTAACTACTAGAACTCCCACTTCAGGTAAGAGCTTTAACTACTAGAACTCCCAGGTCAGGTAAGAGCTTTAACTACTAGAACTCCCAGGTCAGGTAAGCGCTTTAACTACTAGAACTCCCAGGTCAGGTAAGAGCTTTAACTACTAGAACTCCCAAGTCGGATAAGAGCTTTAACTACTAGAACTCCCAGGTCAGGTAAGAGCTTTAACTACTAGAACTCCCAGGTCATGTAAGAGCTTTAACTACTAGAACTCCCAGTTCAGGTAAGAGCTTTAACTACTAGAACTCCAGGTCGGGTAAGACCTTTAACTACTAGAACTCCCAGGTCGAATAAGAGCTTTAACTACTAGACCTCCCAAGTCAGGTAAGAGCTTTAACTACTAGAACTCCCAGGTCAGGTAAGAGCTTTAACTACTAGAACTCCCAGGTCAGGAAAGAGCTTTAACTACTAGAACTCCCAGGTCGGGTAAGAGCTTTAACTACTAGAACTCCCAGGTCAGGTAAGAGCTCTAACTACTAGAACTCCCAGGTCAGGTAAGACCTTTAACCACTAGAAATCCCAGGTCGGGTAAGACCTTTAACTACTAGAACTCCCAGGTCAGATAAGAGCTTTTAACTACTAGAACTCCCAGGTCGGGTAATAGCTTTAACTACTAGAACTCCCAGGTCAGGTAAGAGCTTTAACTACTAGAACTCCCAGGTCAGGTAAGAGCTTTAACTACTAGAACTCCCAGGTCAGGTAAGAGCTTTAACTACTAGAACTCCCAGGTCAGGTAAGAGCTTTAACTACTAGAACTCACAGGTGAGGTAAGACCTTTAATTACTAGAACTCCCAGGTCAGATAAGAGCTTTAACTACTAGATCTTCCAGGTCAGGTAAGAGCTTTAACTACTAGAACTCCCATGTCAGGTAAGAGCTTTAACTACTAGAACTCCCAGGTCAGGTAAGACCTTTAATTACTAGAACTCCCAGGTCAGATAAGAGCTTTAACTACTAGATCTTCCAGGTCAGGTAAGAGCTTTAACTACTAGAACTCCCATGTCAGGTAAGAGCTTTAACTACTAGAACTCCCAGGTCAGGTAAGAGCTTTAACTACTAGAACTCCCAGGTCAGGTAAGAGCTTTAATTACTAGAACTCCCAGGTCAGGTAAGAGCTTTAACTACTAGAACTCCCATGTCGAGTAAGAGCTTTAACTACTAGAACTCCCAGGTCAGGTAAGAGCTTAAACTACTAGAACTCCCGGGTCAGGTAAGAGCTTTAACTACTAGAACTCCCAGGTCAGGTAAGAGCTTTAACTACTAGAACTCCCAGGTCAGATAAGAGCTTTAACTACTAGAACTCCCAGGTCAGGTAAGAGCTTTAACTACTAGAACTCCCACTTCAGGTAAGAGCTTTAACTACTAGAACTCCCAGGTCAGGTAAGAGCTTTAACTACTAGAACTCCCAGGTCAGGTAAGCGCTTTAACTACTAGAACTCCCAGGTCAGGTAAGAGCTTTAACTACTAGAACTCCCAAGTCGGATAAGAGCTTTAACTACTAGAACTCCCAGGTCAGGTAAGAGCTTTAACTACTAGAACTCCCAGGTTATGTAAGAGCTTTAACTACTAGAACTCCCAGTTCAGGTAAGAGCTTTAACTACTAGAACTCCAGGTCGGGTAAGACCTTTAACTACTATAACTCCCAGTTCGGATAAGAGCTTTAACTACTAGACCTCCCAAGTCAGGTAAGAGCTTTAACTACTGGAACTCCCAGGTCAGGTAAGAGCTTTTACTACTAGAACTCCCATGTCAGGAAAGAGCTTTAACTACTAGAACTCCCAGGTCGGGTAAGAGCTTTAACTACTAGAACTCCCAGGTCAGGTAAGAGCTCTAACTACTAGAACTCCCAGGTCAGGTAAGACCTTTAACCACTAGAACTCCCAGGTCGGTTAAAACCTTTAACTACTAGAACTCCCCGGTCAGATAAGAGCTTTTAACTACTAGAACTCCCAGGTCGGGTAATAGCTTTAACTACTAGAACTCCCAGGTCAGGTAAGAGCTTTAACTACTAGAACTCCCAGGTCAGGTAAGAGCTTTAACTACTAGAACTCCCAGGTCGGGTAATAGCTTTAACTACTAGAACTCCCAGGTCAGGTAAGAGCTTTAACTACTAGAACTCCCAGGTCAGGTAAGACCTTTAACTACTACAATTCCCAGGTCAGATAAGAGGTTTAACTACTAGACCTCCCAGGTCAGGTAAGAGCTTTAACTACTAGAACTCCGAGGTCGGGTAAGAGCTTTAACTACAAGAACTCCCAGGTCAGGTAAGAGCTTTAACTACTAGAACTACCAGGTGAGGTAAGACCTTTAATTACTAGAATTCCCAGGTCAGGTAAGAGCTGTAACTACTAGAACTCCCAGGTCGGGTAAGAGCTTTAACTACTAGAACTCCCAGGTCGGGTAAGAGCTTTAACTACTAGAACTCCCAGGTAAGGTAAGAGCTTTAACTACTACAACTCCCAGGTCAGGTAAGAGCTTTAACTACTAGAACTCCCAGGTCGGGTAAGACCTTTAACTACTAGAACTCCCAGGTCAGGTAAGACCTTTAACTACTAGAACACCCTGGTCAGGTAAGAGCTTTAACTACTAGAACTCCCAGGTCAGGTAAGAGATTTAACTACTAGAACTCCCAGGTCAGGTAAGAGCTTTAACTACTAGAACTCCCAGGTCAGGTTAGAGCTTTAACTACTAGAACTCCCAGGTCAGGTAAGAGCTTTAACTACTAGAACTCCCACTTCAGGTAAGAGCTTTAACTACTAGAACTCCAGGTCGGGTAAGACCTTTAACTACTAGAACTCCCAGGTCGAATAAGAGCTTTAACTACTAGACCTCCCAAGTCAGGTAAGAGCTTTAACTACTAGAACTCCCAGGTCAGGTAAGAGCTTTAACTACTAGAACTCCCAGGTCAGGAAAGAGCTTTAACTACTAGAACTCCCAGGTCGGGTAAGAGCTTTAACTACTAGAACTCCCAGGTCAGGTAAGAGCTCTAACTACTAGAACTCCCAGGTCAGGTAAGACCTTTAACCACTAGAAATCCCAGGTCGGGTAAGACCTTTAACTACTAGAACTCCCAGGTCAGATAAGAGCTTTTAACTACTAGAACTCCCAGGTCGGGTAATAGCTTTAACTACTAGAACTCCCAGGTCAGGTAAGAGCTTTAACTACTAGAACTCCCAGGTCAGGTAAGAGCTTTAACTACTAGAACTCCCAGGTCAGGTAAGAGCTTTAACTACTAGAACTCCCAGGTCAGGTAAGAGCTTTAACTACTAGAACTCACAGGTGTGGTAAGACCTTTAATTACTAGAACTCCCAGGTCAGATAAGAGCTTTAACTACTAGATCTTCCAGGTCAGGTAAGAGCTTTAACTACTAGAACTCCCATGTCAGGTAAGAGCTTTAACTACTAGAACTCCCAGGTCAGGTAAGACCTTTAATTACTAGAACTCCCAGGTCAGATAAGAGCTTTAACTACTAGATCTTCCAGGTCAGGTAAGAGCTTTAACTACTAGAACTCCCATGTCAGGTAAGAGCTTTAACTACTAGAACTCCCAGGTCAGGTAAGAGCTTTAACTACTAGAACTCCCAGGTCAGGTAAGAGCTTTAATTACTAGAACTCCCAGGTCAGGTAAGAGCTTTAACTACTAGAACTCCCATGTCGAGTAAGAGCTTTAACTACTAGAACTCCCAGGTCAGGTAAGAGCTTAAACTACTAGAACTCCCGGGTCAGGTAAGAGCTTTAACTACTAGAACTCCCAGGTCAGGTAAGAGCTTTAACTACTAGAACTCCCAGGTCAGATAAGAGCTTTAACTACTAGAACTCCCAGGTCAGGTAAGAGCTTTAACTACTAGAACTCCCACTTCAGGTAAGAGCTTTAACTACTAGAACTCCCAGGTCAGGTAAGAGCTTTAACTACTAGAAATCCCAGGTCAGGTAAGCGCTTTAACTACTAGAACTCCCAGGTCAGGTAACAGCTTTAACTACTAGAACTCCCAAGTCGGATAAGAGCTTTAACTACTAGAACTCCCAGGTCAGGTAAGAGCTTTAACTACTAGAACTCCCAGGTCAGGTAAGACCTTTAATTACTAGAACTCCCAGGTCAGATAAGAGCTTTAACTACTAGATCTTCCAGGTCAGGTAAGAGCTTTAACTACTAGAACTCCCAGGTCAGGTAAGAGCTTTAACTACTAGAACTCCCAGGTAAGGTAAGAGCTTTAACTACTAGAACTCCCAGGTCAGGTAAGAGCTTTAACTACTAGAACTCACAGGTCGGGTAAGAGCTTTAACTACTAGAACTCCCAGGTCAGGTAAGAGCTTTAAACTACTAGAACTCCCAGGTCAGGTAAGAGCTTTAACTACTAGAACTCCCAGGTCAGGTAAGAGCTTTAACTACTAGAACTCCCAGGTCGGGTAAGAGCTTTAACTACTAGAACACCCAGATCAGGTAAGCGCTTTAACTACTAGAACTCCCAGGTCAGGTAAGACCTTTAACTACTAGAAATCCCAGGTCAGGTAAGACCTTTAACTACTAGAACTCCCAGGTCAGATAAGAGCTTTAACTACTAGAACACCCAGGTCGGGTAATAGCTTTAACTACTAGAACTCCCAGGACCGGTAAGAGCTTTAACTACTAGAACTCCCAGGTCAGGTAAGAGCTTTAACTACTAGAACTCCCAGGTCAGATAAGAGCTTTAACTACTAGAACTCCCAGGTGAGGTAAGAGCTTTAACTACTAGAACTCCCACTTCAGGTAAGAGCTTTAACTACTAGAACTCCCAGGTCAGGTAAGAGCTTTAACTACTAGAACTCCCAGGTCAGGTAAGCGCTTTAACTACTAGAACTCCCAGGTCAGGTAAGAGCTTTAACTACTAGAACTCCCAAGTCGGATAAGAGCTTTAACTACTAGAACTCCCAGGTCAGGTAAGAGCTTTAACTACTAGAACTCCCAGGTCATGTAAGAGCTTTAACTACTAGAACTCCCAGTTCAGGTAAGAGCTTTAACTACTAGAACTCCAGGTCGGGTAAGACCTTTAACTACTAGAACTCCCAGGTCGAATAAGAGCTTTAACTACTAGACCTCCCAAGTCAGGTAAGAGCTTTAACTACTAGAACTCCCAGGTCAGGTAAGAGCTTTAACTACTAGAACTCCCAGGTCAGGAAAGAGCTTTAACTACTAGAACTCCCAGGTCGGGTAAGAGCTTTAACTACTAGAACTCCCAGGTCAGGTAAGAGCTCTAACTACTAGAACTCCCAGGTCAGGTAAGACCTTTAACCACTAGAAATCCCAGGTCGGGTAAGACCTTTAACTACTAGAACTCCCAGGTCAGATAAGAGCTTTTAACTACTAGAACTCCCAGGTCGGGTAATAGCTTTAACTACTAGAACTCCCAGGTCAGGTAAGAGCTTTAACTACTAGAACTCCCAGGTCAGGTAAGAGCTTTAACTACTAGAACTCCCAGGTCAGGTAAGAGCTTTAACTACTAGAACTCCAAGGTCAGGTAAGAGCTTTAACTACTAGAACTCACAGGTGAGGTAAGACCTTTAATTACTAGAACTCCCAGGTCAGATAAGAGCTTTAACTACTAGATCTTCCAGGTCAGGTAAGAGCTTTAACTACTAGAACTCCCATGTCAGGTAAGAGCTTTAACTACTAGAACTCCCAGGTCAGGTAAGACCTTTAATTACTAGAACTCCCAGGTCAGATAAGAGCTTTAACTACTAGATCTTCCAGGTCAGGTAAGAGCTTTAACTACTGGAACTCCCAGGTCAGGTAAGAGCTTTAACTACTAGAACTCCCATGTCAGGAAAGAGCTTTAACTACTAGAACTCCCAGGTCGGGTAAGAGCTTTAACTACTAGAACTCCCAGGTCAGGTAAGAGCTCTAACTACTAGAACTCCCAGGTCACGTAAGACCTTTAACCACTAGAACTCCCAGGTCGGTTAAAACCTTTAACTACTAGAACTCCCCGGTCAGATAAGAGCTTTTAACTACTAGAACTCCCAGGTCGGGTAATAGCTTTAACTACTAGAACTCCCAGGTCAGGTAAGAGCTTTAACTACTAGAACTCCCAGGTCAGGTAAGAGCTTTAACTACTAGAACTCCCAGGTCGGGTAATAGCTTTAACTACTAGAACTCCCAGGTCAGGTAAGAGCTTTAACTACTAGAACTCCCAGGTCAGGTAAGACCTTTAACTACTACAATTCCCAGGTCAGATAAGAGGTTTAACTACTAGACCTCCCAGGTCAGGTAAGAGCTTTAACTACTAGAACTCCGAGGTCGGGTAAGAGCTTTAACTACAAGAACTCCCAGGTCAGGTAAGAGCTTTAACTACTAGAACTGCCAGGTGAGGTAAGACCTTTAATTACTAGAATTCCCAGGTCAGGTAAGAGCTGTAACTACTAGAACTCCCAGGTCGGGTAAGAGCTTTAACTACTAGAACTCCCAGGTCGGGTAAGAGCTTTAACTACTAGAACTCCCAGGTAAGGTAAGAGCTTTAACTACTACAACTCCCAGGTCAGGTAAGAGCTTTAACTACTAGAACTCCCAGGTCGGGTAAGACCTTTAACTACTAGAACTCCCAGGTCAGGTAAGACCTTTAACTACTAGAACTCCCTGGTCAGGTAAGAGCTTTAACTACTAGAACTCCCAGGTCAGGTAAGAGATTTAACTACTAGAACTCCCAGGTCAGGTAAGAGCTTTAACTACTAGAACTCCCAGGTCAGGTTAGAGCTTTAACTACTAGAACTCCCAGGTCAGGTAAGAGCTTTAACTACTAGAACTCCCACTTCAGGTAAGAGCTTTAACTACTAGAACTCCAGGTCGGGTAAGACCTTTAACTACTAGAACTCCCAGGTCGAATAAGAGCTTTAACTACTAGACCTCCCAAGTCAGGTAAGAGCTTTAACTACTAGAACTCCCAGGTCAGGTAAGAGCTTTAACTACTAGAACTCCCAGGTCAGGAAAGAGCTTTAACTACTAGAACTCCCAGGTCGGGTAAGAGCTTTAACTACTAGAACTCCCAGGTCAGGTAAGAGCTCTAACTACTAGAACTCCCAGGTCAGGTAAGACCTTTAACCACTAGAAATCCCAGGTCGGGTAAGACCTTTAACTACTAGAACTCCCAGGTCAGATAAGAGCTTTTAACTACTAGAACTCCCAGGTCGGGTAATAGCTTTAACTACTAGAACTCCCAGGTCAGGTAAGAGCTTTAACTACTAGAACTCCCAGGTCAGGTAAGAGCTTTAACTACTAGAACTCCCAGGTCAGGTAAGAGCTTTAACTACTAGAACTCCCAGGTCAGGTAAGAGCTTTAACTACTAGAACTCACAGGTGAGGTAAGACCTTTAATTACTAGAACTCCCAGGTCAGATAAGAGCTTTAACTACTAGATCTTCCAGGTCAGGTAAGAGCTTTAACTACTAGAACTCCCATGTCAGGTAAGAGCTTTAACTACTAGAACTCCCAGGTCAGGTAAGACCTTTAATTACTAGAACTCCCAGGTCAGATAAGAGCTTTAACTACTAGATCTTCCAGGTCAGGTAAGAGCTTTAACTACTAGAACTCCCATGTCAGGTAAGAGCTTTAACTACTAGAACTCCCAGGTCAGGTAAGAGCTTTAACTACTAGAACTCCCAGGTCAGGTAAGAGCTTTAATTACTAGAACTCCCAGGTCAGGTAAGAGCTTTAACTACTAGAACTCCCATGTCGAGTAAGAGCTTTAACTACTAGAACTCCCAGGTCAGGTAAGAGCTTAAACTACTAGAACTCCCGGGTCAGGTAAGAGCTTTAACTACTAGAACTCCCAGGTCAGGTAAGAGCTTTAACTACTAGAACTCCCAGGTCAGATAAGAGCTTTAACTACTAGAACTCCCAGGTCAGGTAAGAGCTTTAACTACTAGAACTCCCACTTCAGGTAAGAGCTTTAACTACTAGAACTCCCAGGTCAGGTAAGAGCTTTAACTACTAGAACTCCCAGTTCAGGTAAGCGCTTTAACTACTAGAACTCCCAGGTCAGGTAAGAGCTTTAACTACTAGAACTCCCAAGTCGGATAAGAGCTTTAACTACTAGAACTCCCAGGTCAGGTAAGAGCTTTAACTACTAGAACTCCCAGGTCATGTAAGAGCTTTAACTACTAGAACTCCCAGTTCAGGTAAGAGCTTTAACTACTAGAACTCCAGGTCGGGTAAGACCTTTAACTACTATAACTCCCAGGTCGGATAAGAGCTTTAACTACTAGACCTCCCAAGTCAGGTAAGAGCTTTAACTACTAGAACTCCCAGGTCAGGTAAGAGCTTTAACTACTAGAACTCCCATGTCAGGAAAGAGCTTTAACTACTAGAATTCCCAGGTCGGGTAAGAGCTTTAACTACTAGAACTCCCAGGTCAGGTAAGAGCTCTAACTACTAGAACTCCCAGGTCAGGTAAGACCTTTAACCACTAGAACTCCCAGGTCGGTTAAAACCTTTAACTACTAGAACTCCCCGGTCAGATAAGAGCTTTTAACTACTAGAACTCCCAGGTCGGGTAATAGCTTTAACTACTAGAACTCCCAGGTCAGGTAAGAGCTTTAACTACTAGAACTCCCAGGTCAGGTAAGAGCTTTAACTACTAGAACTCCCAGGTCGGGTAATAGCTTTAACTACTAGAACTCCCAGGTCAGGTAAGAGCTTTAACTACAAGAACTCCCAGGTCAGGTAAGAGCTTTAACTACTAGAACTCCCAGGTCAGGTAAGACCTTTAACTACTACAATTCCCTGGTCAGATAAGAGGTTTAACTACTAGACCTCCCAGGTCAGGTAAGAGCTTTAACTACTAGAACTCCGAGGTCGGGTAAGAGCTTTAACTACAAGAACTCCCAGGTCAGGTAAGAGCTTTAACTACTAGAACTACCAGGTGAGGTAAGACCTTTAATTACTAGAACTCCCAGGTCAGGTAAGAGCTGTAACTACTAGAACTCCCAGGTCGGGTAAGAGCTTTAACTACTAGAACTCCCAGGTCGGGTAAGAGCTTTAACTACTAGAACTCCCAGGTAAGGTAAGAGCTTTAACTACTACAACTCCCAGGTCAGGTAAGAGCTTTAACTACTAGAACTCCCAGGTCAGGTAAGACCTTTAACTACTAGAACTCCCTGGTCAGGTAAGAGCTTTAACTACTAGAACTCCCAGGTCAGGTAAGAGATTTAACTACTAGAACTCCCAGGTCAGGTAAGAGCTTTAACTACTAGAACTCCCAGGTCAGGTTAGAGCTTTAACTACTAGAACTCCCAGGTCAGGTTAGAGCTTTAACTACTAGAACTCCCAGGTCAGGTAAGAGCTTTAACTACTAGAACTCCCACTTCAGGTAAGAGCTTTAACTACTAGAACTCCCAGGTCAGGTAAGAGCTTTAACTACTAGAACTCCCAGGTCAGGTAAGCGCTTTAACTACTAGAACTCCCAGGTCAGGTAAGAGCTTTAACTACTAGAACTCCCAAGTCGGATAAGAGCTTTAACTACTAGAACTCCCAGGTCAGGTAAGAGCTTTAACTACTAGAACTCCCAGTTCAGGTAAGAGCTTTAACTACTAGAACTCCAGGTCGGGTAAGACCTTTAACTACTAGAACTCCCAGGTCGAATAAGAGCTTTAACTACTAGACCTCCCAAGTCAGGTAAGAGCTTTAACTACTAGAACTCCCAGGTCAGGTAAGAGCTTTAACTACTAGAACTCCCAGGTCAGGAAAGAGCTTTAACTACTAAAACTCCCAGGTCGGGTAAGAGCTTTAACTACTAGAACTCCCAGGTCAGGTAAGAGCTCTAACTACTAGAACTCCCAGGTCAGGTAAGACCTTTAACCACTAGAAATCCCAGGTCGGGTAAGACCTTTAACTACTAGAACTCCCAGGTCAGATAAGAGCTTTTAACTACTAGAACTCCCAGGTCGGGTAATAGCTTTAACTACTAGAACTCCCAGGTCAGGTAAGAGCTTTAACTACTAGAACTCCCAGGTCAGGTAAGAGCTTTAACTACTAGAACTCCCAGGTCAGGTAAGAGCTTTAACTACTAGAACTCCCAGGTCAGGTAAGAGCTTTAACTACTAGAACTCACAGGTGAGGTAAGACCTTTAATTACTAGAACTCCCAGGTCAGATAAGAGCTTTAACTACTAGATCTTCCAGGTCAGGTAAGAGCTTTAACTACTAGAACTCCCATGTCAGGTAAGAGCTTTAACTACTAGAACTCCCAGGTCAGGTAAGACCTTTAATTACTAGAACTCCCAGGTCAGATAAGAGCTTTAACTACTAGATCTTCCAGGTCAGGTAAGAGCTTTAACTACTAGAACTCCCATGTCAGGTAAGAGCTTTAACTACTAGAACTCCCAGGTCAGGTAAGAGCTTTAACTACTAGAACTCTCAGGTAAGGTAAGAGCTTTAACTACTAGAACTCCCAGGTCAGGTAAGAGCTTTAACTACTAGAACTCACAGGTCGGGTAAGAGCTTTAACTACTAGAACTCCCAGATCAGGTAAGAGCTTTAACTACTAGAACTCCCAGGTCAGGTAAGAGCTTTAACTACTAGAACTCCCAGGTCAGGTAAGAGCTTTAACTACTAGAACTCCCAGGTCAGGTGAGAGCTTTAACTACTAGAACTCCCAGGTCAGGTAAGACCTTTAACTACTAGAATTCCCAGGTCAGAAAAGAGCTTAAACCACTAGAACTCCCAGGTCAGGTAAGAGCTTTAACTACTAGAACTCCGAGGTCGGGTAAGAGCTTTAACTACTAGAACTCCCAGGTCAGGTAAGAGCTTTAACTACTAGAACTACCAGGTCAGGTAAGTCCTTTAATTACTAGAACTCCCAGGTCAGGTAAGAGCTCTAACTACTAGATCTCCCAGGTCAGGTAAGAACTTTAACTACTAGAACTCCCAGGTCAGGTAGGACCTTTAACTACTAGAACTCCCAGTTCAGGTAAGAACTTTAACTACTAGAACTGCCAGGTCGGGTAAGAGCTTTAACTACTAGAACTCCCAGGTCAGGTAAGAGCTTTAAACTACTAGAACTCCCAGGTCAGGTAAGAGCTTTAACTACTAGAACTCCCAGGTCAGGTAAGAGCTTTAACTACTAGAACTCCCAGGTAGGGTAAGAGCTTTAACTACTAGAACTCCCAGATCAGGTAAGCGCTTTAACTACTAGAACTCCCAGGTCAGGTAAGACCTTTAACTACTAGAAATCCCAGGTCAGGTAAGACCTTTAACTACTAGAACTCCCAGGTCAGATAAGAGCTTTAACTACTAGAACACCCAGGTCGGGTAATAGCTTTAACTACTAGAACTCCCAGGACCGGTAAGAGCTTTAACTACTAGAACTCCCAGGTCAGGTAAGAGCTTTAACTACTAGAACTCCCAGGTCAGATAAGAGCTTTAACTACTAGAACTCCCAGGTCAGGTAAGAGCTTTAACTACTAGAACTCCCACTTCAGGTAAGAGCTTTAACTACTAGAACTCCCAGGTCAGGTAAGAGCTTTAACTACTAGAACTCCCAGGTCAGGTAAGCGCTTTAACTACTAGAACTCCCAGGTCAGGTAAGAGCTTTAACTACTAGAACTCCCAAGTCGGATAAGAGCTTTAACTACTAGAACTCCCAGGTCAGGTAAGAGCTTTAACTACTAGAACTCCCAGGTCATGTAAGAGCTTTAACTACTAGAACTCCCAGGTCAGGTAAGACCTTTAACTACTACAATTCCCAGGTCAGATAAGAGGTTTAACTACTAGACCTCCCAGGTCAGGTAAGAGCTTTAACTACTAGAACTCCGAGGTCGGGTAAGAGCTTTAACTACAAGAACTCCCAGGTCAGGTAAGAGCTTTAACTACTAGAACTACCAGGTGAGGTAAGACCTTTAATTACTAGAACTCCCAGGTCAGGTAAGAGCTGTAACTACTAGAACTCCCAGGTCGGGTAAGAGCTTTAACTACTAGAACTCCCAGGTCGGGTAAGAGCTTTAACTACTAGAACTCCCAGGTAAGGTAAGAGCTTTAACTACTACAACTCCCAGGTCAGGTAAGAGCTTTAACTACTAGAACTCCCAGGTCAGGTAAGACCTTTAACTACTAGAACTCCCAGGTCAGGTAAGACCTTTAACTACTAGAACTCCCTGGTCAGGTAAGAGCTTTAACTACTAGAACTCCCAGGTCAGGTAAGAGATTTAACTACTAGAACTCCCAGGTCAGGTAAGAGCTTTAACTACTAGAACTCCCAGGTCAGGTTAGAGCTTTAACTACTAGAACTCCCAGGTCAGGTAAGAGCTTTAACTACTAGAACTCCCACTTCAGGTAAGAGCTTTAACTACTAGAACTCCCAGGTCAGGTAAGAGCTTTAACTACTAGAACTCCCAGGTCAGGTAAGCGCTTTAACTACTAGAACTCCCAGGTCAGGTAAGAGCTTTAACTACTAGAACTCCCAAGTCGGATAAGAGATTTAACTACTAGAACTCCCAGGTCAGGTAAGAGCTTTAACTACTAGAACTCCCAGTTCAGGTAAGAGCTTTAACTACTAGAACTCCAGGTCGGGTAAGACCTTTAACTACTAGAACTCCCAGGTCGAATAAGAGCTTTAACTACTAGACCTCCCAAGTCAGGTAAGAGCTTTAACTACTAGAACTCCCAGGTCAGGTAAGAGCTTTAACTACTAGAACTCCCAGGTCAGGAAAGAGCTTTAACTACTAGAACTCCCAGGTCGGGTAAGAGCTTTAACTACTAGAACTCCCAGGTCAGGTAAGAGCTCTAACTACTAGAACTCCCAGGTCAGGTAAGACCTTTAACCACTAGAAATCCCAGGTCGGGTAAGACCTTTAACTACTAGAACTCCCAGGTCAGATAAGAGCTTTTAACTACTAGAACTCCCAGGTCGGGTAATAGCTTTAACTACTAGAACTCCCAGGTCAGGTAAGAGCTTTAACTACTAGAACTCCCAGGTCAGGTAAGAGCTTTAACTACTAGAACTCCCAGGTCAGGTAAGAGCTTTAACTACTAGAACTCCCTGGTCAGGTAAGAGCTTTAACTACTAGAACTCACAGGTGAGGTAAGACCTTTAATTACTAGAACTCCCAGGTCAGATAAGAGCTTTAACTACTAGATCTTCCAGGTCAGGTAAGAGCTTTAACTACTAGAACTCCCATGTCAGGTAAGAGCTTTAACTACTAGAACTCCCAGGTCAGGTAAGACCTTTAATTACTAGAACTCCCAGGTCAGATAAGAGCTTTAACTACTAGATCTTCCAGGTCAGGTAAGAGCTTTAACTACTAGAACTCCCATGTCAGGTAAGAGCTTTAACTACTAGAACTCCCAGGTCAGGTAAGAGCTTTAACTACTAGAACTCTCAGGTAAGGTAAGAGCTTTAACTACTAGAACTCCCAGGTCAGGTAAGAGCTTTAACTACTAGAACTCACAGGTCGGGTAAGAGCTTTAACTACTAGAACTCCCAGATCAGGTAAGAGCTTTAACTACTAGAACTCCCAGGTCAGGTAAGAGCTTTAACTACTAGAACTCCCAGGTCAGGTAAGAGCTTTAACTACTAGAACTCCCAGGTCAGGTGAGAGCTTTAACTACTAGAACTCCCAGGTCAGGTAAGACCTTTAACTACTAGAATTCCCAGGTCAGAAAAGAGCTTAAACCACTAGAACTCCCAGGTCAGGTAAGAGCTTTAACTACTAGAACTCCGAGGTCGGGTAAGAGCTTTAACTACTAGAACTCCCAGGTCAGGTAAGAGCTTTAACTACTAGAACTACCAGGTCAGGTAAGTCCTTTAATTACTAGAACTCCCAGGTCAGGTAAGAGCTTTAACTACTAGATCTCCCAGGTCAGGTAAGAACTTTAACTACTAGAACTCCCAGGTCAGGTAGGACCTTTAACTACAAGAACTCCCAGTTCAGGTAAGAACTTTAACTACTAGAACTGCCAGGTCGGGTAAGAGCTTTAACTACTAGAACTCCCAGGTCAGGTAAGAGCTTTAAACTACTAGAACTCCCAGGTCAGGTAAGAGCTTTAACTACTAGAACTCCCAGGTCAGGTAAGAGCTTTAACTACTAGATCTCCCAGGTCGGGTAAGAGCTTTAACTACTAGAACTCCCAGATCAGGTAAGCGCTTTAACTACTAGAACTCTCAGGTAAGGTAAGAGCTTTAACTACTAGAACTCCCAGGTCAGGTAAGAGCTTTAACTACTAGAACTCACAGGTCGGGTAAGAGCTTTAACTACTAGAACTCCCAGATCAGGTAAGAGCTTTAACTACTAGAACTCCCAGGTCAGGTAAGAGCTTTAACTACTAGAACTCCCAGGTCAGGTAAGAGCTTTAACTACTAGAACTCCCAGGTCAGGTGAGAGCTTTAACTACTAGAACTCCCAGGTCAGGTAAGACCTTTAACTACTAGAATTCCCAGGTCAGAAAAGAGCTTAAACCACTAGAACTCCCAGGTCAGGTATGAGCTTTAACTACTAGAACTCCGAGGTCGGGTAAGAGCTTTAACTACTAGAACTCCCAGGTCAGGTAAGAGCTTTAACTACTAGAACTACCAGGTCAGGTAAGTCCTTTAATTACTAGAACTCCCAGGTCAGGTAAGAGCTTTAACTACTAGATCTCCCAGGTCAGGTAAGAACTTTAACTACTAGAACTCCCAGGTCAGGTAGGACCTTTAACTACAAGAACTCCCAGTTCAGGTAAGAACTTTAACTACTAGAACTGCCAGGTCGGGTAAGAGCTTTAACTACTAGAACTCCCAGGTCAGGTAAGAGCTTTAAACTACTAGAACTCCCAGGTCAGGTAAGAGCTTTAACTACTAGAACTCCCAGGTCAGGTAAGAGCTTTAACTACTAGAACTCCCAGGTCGGGTAAGAGCTTTAACTACTAGAACTCCCAGGTCAGGTGAGAGCTTTAACTACTAGAACTCCCAGGTCAGGTAAGACCTTTAACTACTAGAATTCCCAGGTCAGAAAAGAGCTTAAACCACTAGAACTCCCAGGTCAGGTAAGAGCTTTAACTACTAGAACTCCGAGGTCGGGTAAGAGCTTTAACTACTAGAACTCCCAGGACCGGTAAGAGCTTTAACTACTAGAACTCCCAGGTCAGGTAAGAGCTTTAACTACTAGAACTCCCAGGTCAGATAAGAGCTTTAACTACTAGAACTCCCAGGTCAGGTAAGAGCTTTAACTACTAGAACTCCCACTTCAGGTAAGAGCTTTAACTACTAGAACTCCCAGGTCAGGTAAGAACTTTAACTACTAGAACTCCCAGGTCAGGTAAGCGCTTTAACTACTAGAACTACCAGGTCAGGTAAGAGCTTTAACTACTAGAACTCCCAAGTCGGATAAGAGCTTTAACTACTAGAACTCCCAGGTCAGGTAAGAGCTTTAACTACTAGAACTCCCAGGTCATGTAAGAGCTTTAACTACTAGAACTCCCAGTTCAGGTAAGAGCTTTAACTACTAGAACTCCAGGTCGGGTAAGACCTTTAACTACTAGAACTCCCAGGTCGAATAAGAGCTTTAACTACTAGACCTCCCAAGTCAGGTAAGAGCTTTAACTACTAGAACTCCCAGGTCAGGTAAGAGCTTTAACTACTAGAACTCCCAGGTCAGGAAAGAGCTTTAACTACTAGAACTCCCAGGTCGGGTAAGAGCTTTAACTACTAGAACTCCCAGGTCAGGTAAGAGCTCTAACTACTAGAACTCCCAGGTCAGGTAAGACCTTTAACCACTAGAAATCCCAGGTCGGGTAAGACCTTTAACTACTAGAACTCCCAGGTCAGATAAGAGCTTTTAACTACTAGAACTCCCAGGTCGGGTAATAGCTTTAACTACTAGAACTCCCAGGTCAGGTAAGAGCTTTAACTACTAGAACTCCCAGGTCAGGTAAGAGCTTTAACTACTAGAACTCCCAGGTCAGGTAAGAGCTTTAACTACTAGAACTGCCAGGTCAGGTAAGAGCTTTAACTACTAGAACTCACAGGTGAGGTAAGACCTTTAATTACTAGAACTCCCAGGTCAGATAAGAGCTTTAACTACTAGATCTTCAAGGTCAGGTAAGAGCTTTAACTACTAGAACTCCCATGTCAGGTAAGAGCTTTAACTACTAGAACTCCCAGGTCAGGTAAGAGCTTTAACTACTAGAACTCCCAGGTCAGGTAAGAGCTTTAACTACTAGAACTCCCAGGTCAGGTAAGAGCTTTAACTACTAGAACTCACAGTTCGTGTAAGAGCTTTAACTACTAGAACTCCCAGATCAGGTAAGAGCTTTAACTACTAGAACTCCCAGGTCAGGTAAGAGCTTTAACTACTAGAACTCCCAGGTCAGGTAAGAGCTTTAACTACTAGAACTCCCAGGTCAGGTGAGAGCTTTAACTACTAGAACTCCCAGGTCAGGTAAGACCTTTAACTACTAGAATTCCCAGGTCAGAAAAGAGCTTAAACCACTAGAACTCCCAGGTCAGGTAAGAGCTTTAACTACTAGAACTCCGAGGTCGGGTAAGAGCTTTATCTACTAGAACTCCCAGGTCAGGTAAGAGCTTTAACTACTAGAACTACCAGGTCAGATAAGAGCTTTAACTACTAGAACTCCCAGGTCAGGTAAGAGCTTTAACTACTAGAACTCCCACTTCAGGTAAGAGCTTTAACTACTAGAACTCCCAGGTCAGGTAAGAGCTTTAACTACTAGAACTCCCAGGTCAGGTAAGCGCTTTAACTACTAGAACTCCCAGGTCAGGTAAGAGCTTTAACTACTAGAACTCCCAGGTCGGGTAAGAGCTTTAACTACTAGAACTCCCAGGTCAGGTAAGAGCTCTAACTACTAGAACTCCCAGGTCAGGTAAGACCTTTAACCACTAGAAATCCCAGGTCGGGTAAGACCTTTAACTACTAGAACTCCCAGGTCAGATAAGAGCTTTTAACTACTAGAACTCCCAGGTCGGGTAATAGCTTTAACTACTAGAACTCCCAGGTCAGGTAAGAGCTTTAACTACTAGAACTCCCAGGTCAGGTAAGAGCTTTAACTACTAGAACTCCCAGGTCAGGTAAGAGCTTTAACTACTAGAACTCCCAGGTCAGGTAAGAGCTTTAACTACTAGAACTCACAGGTGAGGTAAGACCTTTAATTACTAGAACTCCCAGGTCAGATAAGAGCTTTAACTACTAGATCTTCCAGGTCAGGTAAGAGCTTTAACTACTAGAACTCCCATGTCAGGTAAGAGCTTTAACTACTAGAACTCCCAGGTCAGGTAAGACCTTTAATTACTAGAACTCCCAGGTCATATAAGAGCTTTAACTACTAGATCTTCCAGGTCAGGTAAGAGCTTTAACTACTAGAACTTCCATGTCAGGTAAGAGCTTTAACTACTAGAACTCCCAGGTCAGGTAAGAGCTTTAACTACTAGAACTCCCAGGTCAGGTAAGAGCTTTAACTACTAGAACTCCCAGGTCAGGTAAGAGCTTTAACTACTAGAACTCACAGGTCGTGTAAGAGCTTTAACTACTAGAACTCCCAGATCAGGTAAGAGCTTTAACTACTAGAACTCCCAGGTCAGGTAAGAGCTTTAACTACTAGAACTCCCAGGTCAGGTAAGAGCTTTAACTACTAGAACTCCCAGGTCAGGTGAGAGCTTTAACTACTAGAACTCCCAGGTCAGGTAAGACCTTTAACTACTAGAATTCCCAGGTCAGAAAAGAGCTTAAACCACTAGAACTCCCAGGTCAGGTAAGAGCTTTAACTACTAGAACTCCGAGGTCGGGTAAGAGCTTTATCTACTAGAACTCCCAGGTCAGGTAAGAGCTTTAACTACTAGAACTACCAGGTCAGGTAAGTCCTTTAATTACTAGAACTCCCAGGTCAGGTAAGAGCTTTAACTACTATATCTCCCAGGTCAGGTAAGAGCTTTAACTACTAGAACTCCCAGGTCAGGTAGGACCTTTAACTACAAGAACTCCCAGTTCAGGTAAGAACTTTAACTACTAGAACTGCCAGGTCGAGTAAGAGCTTTAACTACTAGAACTCCCAGGTCAGGTAAGAGCTTTAACTACTAGAACTCCCAGGTCAGGTAAGAGCTTTAACTACTAGAACTCCCAGGTCAGGTAAGAGCTTTAACTACTAGAACTCCCAGATCAGGTAAGCGCTTTAACTACTAGAACTCCCAGGTCAGGTAAGAGCTTTAAACTACTAGAACTCCCAGGTCAGGTAAGAGCTTTAACTACTAGAACTCCCAGGTCAGGTAAGAGCTTTAACTACTAGAACTCCCAGGTCGGGTAAGAGCTTTAACTACTAGAACTCCCAGATCAGGTAAGCGCTTTAACTACTAGAACTCCCAGGTCAGGTAAGACCTTTAACTACTAGAAATCCCAGGTCAGGTAAGACCTTTAACTACTAGAACTCCCAGGTCAGATATGAGCTTTAACTACTAGAACACCCAGGTCGGGTAATAGCTTTAACTACTAGAACTCCCAGGACCGGTAAGAGCTTTAACTACTAGAACTCCCAGGTCAGGTAAGAGCTTTAACTACTAGAACTCACAGGTGAGGTAAGACATTTAATTACTAGAACTCCCAGGTCAGATAAGAGCTTTAACTACTAGATCTTCCAGGTCAGGTAAGAGCTTTAACTACTAGAACTCCCATGTCAGGTAAGAGCTTTAACTACTAGAACTCCCAGGTCAGGTAAGACCTTTAATTACTAGAACTCCCAGGTCAGATAAGAGCTTTAACTACTAGATCTTCCAGGTCAGGTAAGAGCTTTAACTACTAGAACTCCCAGGTAAGGTAAGAGCTTTAACTACTAGAACTCCCAGGTCAGGTAAGAGCTTTAACTACTAGAACTCACAGGTCGTGTAAGAGCTTTAACTACTAGAACTCCCAGATCAGGTAAGAGCTTTAACTACTAGAACTCCCAGGTCAGGTAAGAGCTTTAACTACTAGAACTCCCAGGTCAGGTAAGAGCTTTAACTACTAGAACTCCCAGGTCAGGTGAGAGCTTTAACTACTAGAACTCCCAGGTCAGGTAAGACCTTTAACTACTAGAATTCCCAGGTCAGAAAAGAGCTTAAACCACTAGAACTCCCGGGTCAGGTAAGAGCTTTAACTACTAGAACTCCGAGGTCGGGTAAGAGCTTTAACTACTAGAACTCCCAGGTCAGGTAAGAGCTTTAACTACTAGAACTACCAGGTCAGGTAAGTCCTTTAATTAGTAGAACTCCCAGGTCAGGTAAGAGCTTTAACTACTAGATCTCCCAGGTCAGGTAAGACCTTTAACCACTAGAAATCCCAGGTCGGGTAAGACCTTTAACTACTAGAACTCCCAGGTCGGGTAATAGCTTTAACTACTAGAACTCCCAGGTCAGGTAAGAGCTTTAACTACTAGAACTCCCAGGTCAGGTAAGAGCTTTAACTACTAGAACTCCCAGGTCAGGTAAGAGCTTTAACTACTAGAACTCCCAGGTCAGGTAAGAGCTTTAACTACTAGAACTCACAGGTGAGGTAAGACCTTTAATTACTAGAACTCCCAGGTCAGATAAGAGCTTTAACTACTAGATCTTCCAGGTCAGGTAAGAGCTTTAACTACTAGAACTCCCATGTCAGGTAAGAGCTTTAACTACTAGAACTCCCAGGTCAGGTAAGACCTTTAACTACTAGAACTCCCAGGTCGAATAAGAGCTTTAACTACTAGACCTCCCAAGTCAGGTAAGAGCTTTAACTACTAGAACTCCCAGGTCAGGTAAGAGCTTTAACTACTAGAACTCCCAGGTCAGGAAAGAGCTTTAACTACTAGAACTCCCAGGTCGGGTAAGAGCTTTAACTACTAGAACTCCCAGGTCAGGTAAGAGCTCTAACTACTAGAACTCCCAGGTCAGGTAAGACCTTTAACAACTAGAAATCCCAGGTCGGGTAAGACCTTTAACTACTAGAACTCCCAGGTCAGATAAGAGCTTTTAACTACTAGAACTCCCAGGTCGGGTAATAGCTTTAACTACTAGAACTCCCAGGTCAGGTAAGAGCTTTAACTACTAGAACTCCCAGGTCAGGTAAGAGCTTTAACTACTAGAACTCCCAGGTCAGGTAAGAGCTTTAACTACTAGAACTCCCAGGTCAGGTAAGAGCTTTAACTACTAGAACTCACAGGTGAGGTAAGACCTTTAATTACTAGAACTCCCAGGTCAGATAAGAGCTTTAACTACTAGATCTTCCAGGTCAGGTAAGAGCTTTAACTACTAGAACTCCCATGTCAGGTAAGAGCTTTAACTACTAGAACTCCCAGGTCAGGTAAGACCTTTAATTACTAGAACTCCCAGGTCAGATAAGAGCTTTAACTACTAGATCTTCCAGGTCAGGTAAGAGCTTTAACTACTAGAACTTCCATGTCAGGTAAGAGCTTTAACTACTAGAACTCCCAGGTCAGGTAAGAGCTTTAACTACTAGAACTCCCAGGTCAGGTAAGAGCTTTAACTACTAGAACTCCCAGGTCAGGTAAGAGCTTTAACTACTAGAACTCACAGGTCGTGTAAGAGCTTTAACTACTAGAACTCCCAGATCAGGTAAGAGCTTTAACTACTAGAACTCCCAGGTCAGGTAAGAGCTTTAACTACTAGAACTCCCAGGTCAGGTAAGAGCTTTAACTACTAGAACTCCCAGGTCAGGTGAGAGCTTTAACTACTAGAACTCCCAGGTCAGGTAAGACCTTTAACTACTAGAATTCCCAGGTCAGAAAAGAGCTTAAACCACTAGAACTCCCAGGTCAGGTAAGAGCTTTAACTACTAGAACTCCGAGGTCGGGTAAGAGCTTTATCTACTAGAACTCCCAGGTCAGGTAAGAGCTTTAACTACTAGAACTACCAGGTCAGGTAAGTCCTTTAATTACTAGAACTCCCAGGTCAGGTAAGAGCTTTAACTACTATATCTCCCAGGTCAGGTAAGAGCTTTAACTACTAGAACTCCCAGGTCAGGTAGGACCTTTAACTACAAGAACTCCCAGTTCAGGTAAGAACTTTAACTACTAGAACTGCCAGGTCGAGTAAGAGCTTTAACTACTAGAACTCCCAGGTCAGGTAAGAGCTTTAACTACTAGAACTCCCAGGTCAGGTAAGAGCTTTAACTACTAGAACTCCCAGGTCGGGTAAGAGCTTTAACTACTAGAACTCCCAGATCAGGTAAGCGCTTTAACTACTAGAACTCCCAGGTCAGGTAAGAGCTTTAAACTACTAGAACTCCCAGGTCAGGTAAGAGCTTTAACTACTAGAACTCCCAGGTCAGGTAAGAGCTTTAACTACTAGAACTCCCAGGTCGGGTAAGAGCTTTAACTACTAGAACTCCCAGATCAGGTAAGCGCTTTAACTACTAGAACTCCCAGGTCAGGTAAGACCTTTAACTACTAGAAATCCCAGGTCAGGTAAGACCTTTAACTACTAGAACTCCCAGGTCAGATATGAGCTTTAACTACTAGAACACCCAGGTCGGGTAATAGCTTTAACTACTAGAACTCCCAGGACCGGTAAGAGCTTTAACTACTAGAACTCCCAGGTCAGGTAAGAGCTTTAACTACTAGAACTCACAGGTGAGGTAAGACCTTTAATTACTAGAACTCCCAGGTCAGATAAGAGCTTTAACTACTAGATCTTCCAGGTCAGGTAAGAGCTTTAACTACTAGAACTCCCATGTCAGGTAAGAGCTTTAACTACTAGAACTCCCAGGTCAGGTAAGACCTTTAATTACTAGAACTCCCAGGTCAGATAAGAGCTTTAACTACTAGATCTTCCAGGTCAGGTAAGAGCTTTAACTACTAGAACTCCCAGGTAAGGTAAGAGCTTTAACTACTAGAACTCCCAGGTCAGGTAAGAGCTTTAACTACTAGAACTCACAGGTCGTGTAAGAGCTTTAACTACTAGAACTCCCAGATCAGGTAAGAGCTTTAACTACTAGAACTCCCAGGTCAGGTAAGAGCTTTAACTACTAGAACTCCCAGGTCAGGTAAGAGCTTTAACTACTAGAACTCCCAGGTCAGGTGAGAGCTTTAACTACTAGAACTCCCAGGTCAGGTAAGACCTTTAACTACTAGAATTCCCAGGTCAGAAAAGAGCTTAAACCACTAGAACTCCCGGGTCAGGTAAGAGCTTTAACTACTAGAACTCCGAGGTCGGGTAAGAGCTTTAACTACTAGAACTCCCAGGTCAGGTAAGAGCTTTAACTACTAGAACTACCAGGTCAGGTAAGTCCTTTAATTAGTAGAACTCCCAGGTCAGGTAAGAGCTTTAACTACTAGATCTCCCAGGTCAGGTAAGACCTTTAACCACTAGAAATCCCAGGTCGGGTAAGACCTTTAACTACTAGAACTCCCAGGTCGGGTAATAGCTTTAACTACTAGAACCACCAGGTCAGGTAAGAGCTTTAACTACTAGAACTCCCAGGTCAGGTAAGAGCTTTAACTACTAGAACTCCCAGGTCAGGTAAGAGCTTTAACTACTAGAACTCCCAGGTCAGGTAAGAGCTTTAACTACTAGAACTCACAGGTGAGGTAAGACCTTTAATTACTAGAACTCCCAGGTCAGATAAGAGCTTTAACTACTAGATCTTCCAGGTCAGGTAAGAGCTTTAACTACTAGAACTCCCATGTCAGGTAAGAGCTTTAACTACTAGAACTCCCAGGTCAGGTAAGACCTTTAATTACTAGAACTCCCAGGTCAGATAAGAGCTTTAACTACTAGATCTTCCAGGTCAGGTAAGAGCTTTAACTACTAGAACTTCCATGTCAGGTAAGAGCTTTAACTACTAGAACTCCCAGGTCAGGTAAGAGCTTTAACTACTAGAACTCCCAGGTCAGGTAAGAGCTTTAACTACTAGAACTCCCAGGTCAGGTAAGAGCTTTAACTACTAGAACTCACAGGTCGTGTAAGAGCTTTAACTACTAGAACTCCCAGATCAGGTAAGAGCTTTAACTACTAGAACTCCCAGGTCAGGTAAGAGCTTTAACTACTAGAACTCCCAGGTCAGTTAAGAGCTTTAACTACTAGAACTCCCAGGTCAGGTGAGAGCTTTAACTACTAGAACTCCCAGGTCAGGTAAGACCTTTAACTACTAGAATTCCCAGGTCAGAAAAGAGCTTAAACCACTAGAACTCCCAGGTCAGGTAAGAGCTTTAACTACTAGAACTCCGAGGTCGGGTAAGAGCTTTATCTACTAGAACTCCCAGGTCAGGTAAGAGCTTTAACTACTAGAACTACCAGGTCAGGTAAGTCCTTTAATTACTAGAACTCCCAGGTCAGGTAAGAGCTTTAACTACTATATCTCCCAGGTCAGGTAAGAGCTTTAACTACTAGAACTCCCAGGTCAGGTAGGACCTTTAACTACAAGAACTCCCAGTTCAGGTAAGAACTTTAACTACTAGAACTGCCAGGTCGAGTAAGAGCTTTAACTACTAGAACTCCCAGGTCAGGTAAGAGCTTTAACTACTAGAACTCCCAGGTCAGGTAAGAGCTTTAACTACTAGAACTCCCAGGTCGGGTAAGAGCTTTAACTACTAGAACTCCCAGATCAGGTAAGCGCTTTAACTACTAGAACTCCCAGGTCAGGTAAGAGCTTTAAACTACTAGAACTCCCAGGTCAGGTAAGAGCTTTAACTACTAGAACTCCCAGGTCAGGTAAGAGCTTTAACTACTAGAACTCCCAGGTCGGGTAAGAGCTTTAACTACTAGAACTCCCAGATCAGGTAAGCGCTTTAACTACTAGAACTCCCAGGTCAGGTAAGACCTTTAACTACTAGAAATCCCAGGTCAGGTAAGACCTTTAACTACTAGAACTCCCAGGTCAGATATGAGCTTTAACTACTAGAACACCCAGGTCGGGTAATAGCTTTAACTACTAGAACTCCCAGGACCGGTAAGAGCTTTAACTACTAGAACTCCCAGGTCAGGTAAGAGCTTTAACTACTAGAACTCACAGGTGAGGTAAGACCTTTAATTACTAGAACTCCCAGGTCAGATAAGAGCTTTAACTACTAGATCTTCCAGGTCAGGTAAGAGCTTTAACTACTAGAACTCCCATGTCAGGTAAGAGCTTTAACTACTAGAACTCCCAGGTCAGGTAAGACCTTTAATTACTAGAACTCCCAGGTCAGATAAGAGCTTTAACTACTAGATCTTCCAGGTCAGGTAAGAGCTTTAACTACTAGAACTCCCAGGTAAGGTAAGAGCTTTAACTACTAGAACTCCCAGGTCAGGTAAGAGCTTTAACTACTAGAACTCACAGGTCGTGTAAGAGCTTTAACTACTAGAACTCCCAGATCAGGTAAGAGCTTTAACTACTAGAACTCCCAGGTCAGGTAAGAGCTTTAACTACTAGAACTCCCAGGTCAGGTAAGAGCTTTAACTACTAGAACTCCCAGGTCAGGTGAGAGCTTTAACTACTAGAACTCCCAGGTCAGGTAAGACCTTTAACTACTAGAATTCCCAGGTCAGAAAAGAGCTTAAACCACTAGAACTCCCGGGTCAGGTAAGAGCTTTAACTACTAGAACTCCGAGGTCGGGTAAGAGCTTTAACTACTAGAACTCCCAGGTCAGGTAAGAGCTTTAACTACTAGAACTACCAGGTCAGGTAAGTCCTTTAATTAGTAGAACTCACAGGTCAGGTAAGAGCTTTAACTACTAGATCTCCCAGGTCAGGTAAGAGCTTTAACTACTAGAACTCCCAGGTCAGGTAGGACCTTTAACTACAAGAACTCCCAGTTCAGGTAAGAACTTTTACTACTAGAACTGCCAGGTCGGGTAAGAGCTTTAACTACTAGAACTCCCAGGTCAGGTAAGAGCTTTAAACTACTAGAACTCCCAGGTCAGGTAAGAGCTTTAACTACTAGAACTCCCAGGTCAGGTAAGAGCTTTAACTACTAGAACTCCCAGGTCGGGTAAGAGCTTTAACTACTAGAACTCCCAGATCCGGTAAGCGCTTTAACTACTAGAACCCCCAGGTCAGGTAAGACCTTTAACTACTAGAAATCCCAGGTCAGGTAAGACCTTTAACTACTAGAACTCCCAGGTCAGATAAGAGCTTTAACTACTAGAACACCCAGGTCAGGTAATAGCTTTAACTACTAGAACTCCCAGGACCGGTAAGAGCTTTAACTACTAGAACTCCCAGGTCAGGTAAGAGCTTTAACTACTAGAACTCCCAGGTCAGGTGAGAGCTTTAACTACTAGAACTCCCAGGTCAGGTAAGACCTTTAACTACTAGAATTCCCAGGTCAGAAAAGAGCTTTAACTACTAGAACACCCAGGTCAGGTAAGAGCTTTAACTACTAGAACTCCGAGGTCGGGTAAGAGTTTTAACTACTAGAACTCCCAGGTCAGATAAGAGCTTTAACTACTAGAACTACCAGGTCAGGTAAGTCCTTTAATTACTAGAACTCCCAGGTCAGGTAAGAGCTTAAACTACTAGATCTCCCAGGTCAGGTAAGAGCTTTAACTACTAGAACTCCCAGGTCAGGTAGGACCATTAACTACAAGAACTCCCATTTCAGGTAAGAACTTTAACTACTAGAACTCCCAGGTCGGGTAAGAGCTTTAACTACTAGAACTCCCAGGTCGGGTAAGAGCTTTAACTACTAGAACTCCCAGGTCAGGTAAGAGCTTTACCTACTAGAACTCCCAGGTCAGGTAAGAGCTTTAGCTACTAGAACTCCCAGGTCGGGTAAGAGCTTTAACTACTAGAACTCCCAGGTCAGGTAAGAGCTTTAACTACTAGAAATCCCATGTCAGGTAAGACCTTTAACTACTAGAACTCCCAGGTCAGGTAAGAGCTTTAACTACTAGAACTCCCAGGTCGGATAAGAGCTTTAACTACTAGAACTCCCAGGTCGGGTAAGAGTTTTAACTACTAGAACTCCCAGGTTGGGTAAGAGCTTTAACTACTAGAACTCCCAGGTCAGGTAAGAGCTTTAACTACTAAAACTCCCAGGTCAGGTAAGAGCTTTAACAACTAGAACTCCCAGGTCAGGTAAGACCTTTAACTACTAGAACTCCCAGGTCAGATAAGAACTTTAACTACTAGAACTCCCAGGTCAGGTAAGAGCTTTAACTACTAGAACTCCCAGGTCGGGTAAGAACTTTAACTACTAGAACTCCCAGGTCGGGTAAGAGCTTTAACTACTAGAACTCCCAGGTCAGGTAAAAGCTTTAACTACTAGAACTACCAGGTCAGGTAAGAGCTTTAACTACTAGAACTCCCAAGTCGGTTAAAAGCTTTAACTACTAGAACTCCCAGGTCAGGTAAGAGCTTTAACTACTAGAACTCCCAGGTCATGTAAGAGCTTTAACTACTAGAACTCCCAGTTCAGGTAAGAGCTTTAACTACTAGAACTCCAGGTCGGGTAAGACCTTTAACTACTAGAACTCCCAGGTCGGATAAGAGCTTTAACTACTAGACCTCCCAGGTCAGGTAAGAGCTTTAACTACTTCAACTCCCAGTTCAGGAAAGAGCTTTAACTACTAGAACTCCCATGTCGGGTAAGAGCTTTAACTACTAGAACTCCCAGGTCAGGTAAGAGCTCTAACTACTAGAACTCCCAGGTCAGGTAAGACCTTTAACCACTAGAACTCCCAGGTCGGATAAGACCGTTAACTACTAGAACTCCCAGGTCAGATAAGAGCTTTTAACTACTAGAACTCCCAGGTCGGGTAATAGCTTTAACTACTAGAACTCCCAGGTCAGGTAAGAGCTTTAACTATTAGAACTCCCAGGTCAGGTAAGAGATTTAACTACTAGAACTCCCAGGTCAGATAAGAGCTTTAACTACTAGAACTCCCAGGTCAGGTAAGACCTTTAACTACTACAATTCCCAGGTCAGATAAGAGCTTTTACTACTAGAACTCCCAGGTCAGGTAAGAGCTTTAACTATTAGAACTCCGAGGTCGGGTAAGAGCTTTAACTACTAGAACTCCCAGGTCAGGTAAGAGCTTTAACTACTAGAACTACCAGGTCAGGTAAGACCTTTAATTACTAGAACTCCCAGGTCAGGTAAGAGCTTTAACTACTAGATCTTCCAGGTCAGGTAAGAGCTTTAACTACTACAACTCCCATGTCAGGTAGGAGCTTTAAATACAAGAACTCCCAGTTCAGGTAAGACCTTTAACCACTAGAACTCCCAGGTCGGATAAGACCTTTAACTACTAGAACTCCCAGGTCAGATAAGAGCTTTTAACTACTAGAACTCCCAGGTCGGGTAATAGTTTTAACTACTAGAACTCCCAGGTCAGGTAAGAGCTTTAACTACTAGAACTCCCAGGTCAGGTAAGAGATTTAACTTCTAGAACTCCCAGGTCAGATAAGAGCTTTAACTACTAGAACTCCCAGGTCAGGTAAGACCTTTAACTACTACAATTCCCAGGTCAGGTAAGAGGTTTAACTACTAGAACTCCCATGTCAGGTAAGAGCTTTAACTACTAGAACTCCCAGGTCAGGTAAGACCTTTAATTACTAGAACTCCCAGGTCAGATAAGAGCTTTAACTACTAGATCTTCCAGGTCAGGTAAGAGCTTTAACTACTAGAACTCCCATGTCAGGTAAGAGCTTTAACTACTAGAACTCCCAGGTCAGGTAAGAGCTTTAACTACTAGAACTCTCAGGTAAGGTAAGAGCTTTAACTACTAGAACTCCCAGGTCAGGTAAGAGCTTTAACTACTAGAACTCACAGGTCGGGTAAGAGCTTTAACTACTAGAACTCCCAGATCAGGTAAGAGCTTTAACTACTAGAACTCCCAGGTCAGGTAAGAGCTTTAACTACTAGAACTCCCAGGTCAGGTAAGAGCTTTAACTACTAGAACTCCCAGGTCAGGTGAGAGCTTTAACTACTAGAACTCCCAGGTCAGGTAAGACCTTTAACTACTAGAATTCCCAGGTCAGAAAAGAGCTTAAACCACTAGAACTCCCAGGTCAGGTAAGAACTTTAACTACTAGAACTCCGAGGTCGGGTAAGAGCTTTAACTACTAGAACTCCCAGGTCAGGTAAGAGCTTTAACTACTAGAACTACCAGGTCAGGTAAGTCCTTTAATTACTAGAACTCCCAGGTCAGGTAAGAGCTTTAACTACTAGATCTCCCAGGTCAGGTAAGAACTTTAACTACTAGAACTCCCAGGTCAGGTAGGACCTTTAACTACAAGAACTCCCAGTTCAGGTAAGAACTTTAACTACTAGAACTGCCAGGTCGGGTAAGAGCTTTAACTACTAGAACTCCCAGGTCAGGTAAGAGCTTTAAACTACTAGAACTCCCAGGTCAGGTAAGAGCTTTAACTACTAGAACTCCCAGGTCAGGTAAGAGCTTTAACTACTAGAACTCCCAGGTAGGGTAAGAGCTTTAACTACTAGAACTCCCAGATCAGGTAAGCGCTTTAACTACTAGAACTCCCAGGTCAGGTAAGACCTTTAACTACTAGAAATCCCAGGTCAGGTAAGACCTTTAACTACTAGAACTCCCAGGTCAGATAAGAGCTTTAACTACTAGAACACCCAGGTCGGGTAATAGCTTTAACTACTAGAACTCCCAGGACCGGTAAGAGCTTTAACTACTAGAACTCCCAGGTCAGGTAAGAGCTTTAACTACTAGAACTCCCAGGTCAGATAAGAGCTTTAACTACTAGAACTCCCAGGTCAGGTAAGAGCTTTAACTACTAGAACTCCCACTTCAGGTAAGAGCTTTAACTACTAGAACTCCCAGGTCAGGTAAGAGCTTTAACTACTAGAACTCCCAGGTCAGGTAAGCGCTTTAACTACTAGAACTCCCATGTCAGGTAAGAGCTTTAACTACTAGAACTCCCAAGTCGGATAAGAGCTTTAACTACTAGAACTCCCAGGTCAGGTAAGAGCTTTAACTACTAGAACTCCCAGGTCATGTAAGAGCTTTAACTACTAGAACTCCCAGGTCAGGTAAGACCTTTAACTACTACAATTCCCAGGTCAGATAAGAGGTTTAACTACTAGACCTCCCAGGTCAGGTAAGAGCTTTAACTACTAGAACTCCGAGGTCGGGTAAGAGCTTTAACTACAAGAACTCCCAGGTCAGGTAAGAGCTTTAACTACTAGAACTACCAGGTGAGGTAAGACCTTTAATTACTAGAACTCCCAGGTCAGGTAAGAGCTGTAACTACTAGAACTCCCAGGTCGGGTAAGAGCTTTAACTACTAGAACTCCCAGGTCGGGTAAGAGCTTTAACTACTAGAACTCCCAGGTAAGGTAAGAGCTTTAACTACTACAACTCCCAGGTCAGGTAAGAGCTTTAACTACTAGAACTCCCAGGTCAGGTAAGACCTTTAACTACTAGAACTCCCAGGTCAGGTAAGACCTTTAACTACTAGAACTCCCTGGTCAGGTAAGAGCTTTAACTACTAGAACTCCCAGGTCAGGTAAGAGATTTAACTACTAGAACTCCCAGGTCAGGTAAGAGCTTTAACTACTAGAACTCCCAGGTCAGGTTAGAGCTTTAACTACTAGAACTCCCAGGTCAGGTAAGAGCTTTAACTACTAGAACTCCCACTTCAGGTAAGAGCTTTAACTACTAGAACTCCCAGGTCAGGTAAGAGCTTTAACTACTAGAACTCCCAGGTCAGGTAAGCGCTTTAACTACTAGAACTCCCAGGTCAGGTAAGAGCTTTAACTACTAGAACTCCCAAGTCGGATAAGAGCTTTAACTACTAGAACTCCCAGGTCAGGTAAGAGCTTTAACTACTAGAACTCCCAGTTCAGGTAAGAGCTTTAACTACTAGAACTCCAGGTCGGGTAAGACCTTTAACTACTAGAACTCCCAGGTCGAATAAGAGCTTTAACTACTAGACCTCCCAAGTCAGGTAAGAGCTTTAACTACTAGAACTCCCAGGTCAGGTAAGAGCTTTAACTACTAGAACTCCCAGGTCAGGAAAGAGCTTTAACTACTAGAACTCCCAGGTCGGGTAAGAGCTTTAACTACTAGAACTCCCAGGTCAGGTAAGAGCTCTAACTACTAGAACTCCCAGGTCAGGTAAGACCTTTAACCACTAGAAATCCCAGGTCGGGTAAGACCTTTAACTACTAGAACTCCCAGGTCAGATAAGAGCTTTTAACTACTAGAACTCCCAGGTCGGGTAATAGCTTTAACTACTAGAACTCCCAGGTCAGGTAAGAGCTTTAACTACTAGAACTCCCAGGTCAGGTAAGAGCTTTAACTACTAGAACTCCCAGGTCAGGTAAGAGCTTTAACTACTAGAACTCCCTGGTCAGGTAAGAGCTTTAACTACTAGAACTCACAGGTGAGGTAAGACCTTTAATTACTAGAACTCCCAGGTCAGATAAGAGCTTTAACTACTAGATCTTCCAGGTCAGGTAAGAGCTTTAACTACTAGAACTCCCATGTCAGGTAAGAGCTTTAACTACTAGAACTCCCAGGTCAGGTAAGACCTTTAATTACTAGAAATCCCAGGTCAGATAAGAGCTTTAACTACTAGATCTTCCAGGTCAGGTAAGAGCTTTAACTACTAGAACTCCCATGTCAGGTAAGAGCTTTAACTACTAGAACTCCCAGGTCAGGTAAGAGCTTTAACTACTAGAACTCTCAGGTAAGGTAAGAGCTTTAACTACTAGAACTCCCAGGTCAGGTAAGAGCTTTAACTACTAGAACTCACAGGTCGGGTAAGAGCTTTAACTACTAGAACTCCCAGATCAGGTAAGAGCTTTAACTACTAGAACTCCCAGGTCAGGTAAGAGCTTTAACTACTAGAACTCCCAGGTCAGGTAAGAGCTTTAACTACTAGAACTCCCAGGTCAGGTGAGAGCTTTAACTACTAGAACTCCCAGGTCAGGTAAGACCTTTAACTACTAGAATTCCCAGGTCAGAAAAGAGCTTAAACCACTAGAACTCCCAGGTCAGGTAAGAGCTTTAACTACTAGAACTCCGAGGTCGGGTAAGAGCTTTAACTACTAGAACTCCCAGGTCAGGTAAGAGCTTTAACTACTAGAACTACCAGGTCAGGTAAGTCCTTTAATTACTAGAACTCCCAGGTCAGGTAAGAGCTTTAACTACTAGATCTCCCAGGTCAGGTAAGAACTTTAACTACTAGAACTCCCAGGTCAGGTAGGACCTTTAACTACAAGAACTCCCAGTTCAGGTAAGAACTTTAACTACTAGAACTGCCAGGTCGGGTAAGAGCTTTAACTACTAGAACTCCCAGGTCAGGTAAGAGCTTTAAACTACTAGAACTCCCAGGTCAGGTAAGAGCTTTAACTACTAGAACTCCCAGGTCAGGTAAGAGCTTTAACTACTAGAACTCCCAGGACCGGTAAGAGCTTTAACTACTAGAACTCCCAGGTCAGGTAAGAGCTTTAACTACTAGAACTCCCAGGTCAGATAAGAGCTTTAACTACTAGAACTCCCAGGTCAGGTAAGAGCTTTAACTACTAGAACTCCCACTTCAGGTAAGAGCTTTAACTACTAGAACTCCCAGGTCAGGTAAGAGCTTTAACTACTAGAACTCCCAGGTCAGGTAAGCGCTTTAACTACTAGAACTCCCAGGTCAGGTAAGAGCTTTAACTACTAGAACTCCCAAGTCGGATAAGAGCTTTAACTACTAGAACTCCCAGGTCAGGTAAGAGCTTTAACTACTAGAACTCCCAGGTCATGTAAGAGCTTTAACTACTAGAACTCCCAGGTCAGGTAAGACCTTTAACTACTACAATTCCCAGGTCAGATAAGAGGTTTAACTACTAGACCTCCCAGGTCAGGTAAGAGCTTTAACTACTAGAACTCCGAGGTCGGGTAAGAGCTTTAACTACAAGAACTCCCAGGTCAGGTAAGAGCTTTAACTACTAGAACTACCAGGTGAGGTAAGACCTTTAATTACTAGAACTCCCAGGTCAGGTAAGAGCTGTAACTACTAGAACTCCCAGGTCGGGTAAGAGCTTTAACTACTAGAACTCCCAGGTCGGGTAAGAGCTTTAACTACTAGAACTCCCAGGTAAGGTAAGAGCTTTAACTACTACAACTCCCAGGTCAGGTAAGAGCTTTAACTACTAGAACTCCCAGGTCAGGTAAGACCTTTAACTACTAGAACACCCAGGTCAGGTAAGACCTTTAACTACTAGAACTCCCTGGTCAGGTAAGAGCTTTAACTACTAGAACTCCCAGGTCAGGTAAGAGATTTAACTACTAGAACTCCCAGGTCAGGTAAGAGCTTTAACTACTAGAACTCCCAGGTCAGGTTAGAGCTTTAACTACTAGAACTCCCAGGTCAGGTAAGAGCTTTAACTACTAGAACTCCCACTTCAGGTAAGAGCTTTAACTACTAGAACTCCCAGGTCAGGTAAGAGCTTTAACTACTAGAACTCCCAGGTCAGGTAAGCGCTTTAACTACTAGAACTCCCAGGTCAGGTAAGAGCTTTAACTACTAGAACTCCCAAGTCGGATAAGAGCTTTAACTACTAGAACTCCCAGGTCAGGTAAGAGCTTTAACTACTAGAACTCCCAGTTCAGGTAAGAGCTTTAACTACTAGAACTCCAGGTCGGGTAAGACCTTTAACTACTAGAACTCCCAGGTCGAATAAGAGCTTTAACTACTAGACCTCCCAAGTCAGGTAAGAGCTTTAACTACTAGAACTCCCAGGTCAGGTAAGAGCTTTAACTACTAGAACTCCCAGGTCAGGAAAGAGCTTTAACTACTAGAACTCCCAGGTCGGGTAAGAGCTTTAACTACTAGAACTCCCAGGTCAGGTAAGAGCTCTAACTACTAGAACTCCCAGGTCAGGTAAGACCTTTAACCACTAGAAATCCCAGGTCGGGTAAGACCTTTAACTACTAGAACTCCCAGGTCAGATAAGAGCTTTTAACTACTAGAACTCCCAGGTCGGGTAATAGCTTTAACTACTAGAACTCCCAGGTCAGGTAAGAGCTTTAACTACTAGAACTCCCAGGTCAGGTAAGAGCTTTAACTACTAGAACTCCCAGGTCAGGTAAGAGCTTTAACTACTAGAACTCCCTGGTCAGGTAAGAGCTTTAACTACTAGAACTCACAGGTGAGGTAAGACCTTTAATTACTAGAACTCCCAGGTCAGATAAGAGCTTTAACTACTAGATCTTCCAGGTCAGGTAAGAGCTTTAACTACTAGAACTCCCATGTCAGGTAAGAGCTTTAACTACTAGAACTCCCAGGTCAGGTAAGACCTTTAATTACTAGAACTCCCAGGTCAGATAAGAGCTTTAACTACTAGATCTTCCAGGTCAGGTAAGAGCTTTAACTACTAGAACTCCCATGTCAGGTAAGAGCTTTAACTACTAGAACTCCCAGGTCAGGTAAGAGCTTTAACTACTAGAACTCTCAGGTAAGGTAAGAGCTTTAACTACTAGAACTCCCAGGTCAGGTAAGAGCTTTAACTACTAGAACTCACAGGTCGGGTAAGAGCTTTAACTACTAGAACTCCCAGATCAGGTAAGAGCTTTAACTACTAGAACTCCCAGGTCAGGTAAGAGCTTTAACTACTAGAACTCCCAGGTCAGGTAAGAGCTTTAACTACTAGAACTCCCAGGTCAGGTGAGAGCTTTAACTACTAGAACTCCCAGGTCAGGTAAGACCTTTAACTACTAGAATTCCCAGGTCAGAAAAGAGCTTAAACCACTAGAACTCCCAGGTCAGGTAAGAGCTTTAACTACTAGAACTCCGAGGTCGGGTAAGAGCTTTAACTACTAGAACTCCCAGGTCAGGTAAGAGCTTTAACTACTAGAACTACCAGGTCAGGTAAGTCCTTTAATTACTAGAACTCCCAGGTCAGGTAAGAGCTTTAACTACTAGATCTCCCAGGTCAGGTAAGAACTTTAACTACTAGAACTCCCAGGTCAGGTAGGACCTTTAACTACAAGAACTCCCAGTTCAGGTAAGAACTTTAACTACTAGAACTGCCAGGTCGGGTAAGAGCTTTAACTACTAGAACTCCCAGGTCAGGTAAGAGCTTTAAACTACTAGAACTCCCAGGTCAGGTAAGAGCTTTAACTACTAGAACTCCCAGGTCAGGTAAGAGCTTTAACTACTAGATCTCCCAGGTCGGGTAAGAGCTTTAACTACTAGAACTCCCAGATCAGGTAAGCGCTTTAACTACTAGAACTCTCAGGTAAGGTAAGAGCTTTAACTACTAGAACTCCCAGGTCAGGTAAGAGCTTTAACTACTAGAACTCACAGGTCGGGTAAGAGCTTTAACTACTAGAACTCCCAGATCAGGTAAGAGCTTTAACTACTAGAACTCCCAGGTCAGGTAAGAGCTTTAACTACTAGAACTCCCAGGTCAGGTAAGAGCTTTAACTACTAGAACTCCCAGGTCAGGTGAGAGCTTTAACTACTAGAACTCCCAGGTCAGGTAAGACCTTTAACTACTAGAATTCCCAGGTCAGAAAAGAGCTTAAACCACTAGAACTCCCAGGTCAGGTAAGAGCTTTAACTACTAGAACTCCGAGGTCGGGTAAGAGCTTTAACTACTAGAACTCCCAGGTCAGGTAAGAGCTTTAACTACTAGAACTACCAGGTCAGGTAAGTCCTTTAATTACTAGAACTCCCAGGTCAGGTAAGAGCTTTAACTACTAGATCTCCCAGGTCAGGTAAGAACTTTAACTACTAGAACTCCCAGGTCAGGTAGGACCTTTAACTACAAGAACTCCCAGTTCAGGTAAGAACTTTAACTACTAGAACTGCCAGGTCGGGTAAGAGCTTTAACTACTAGAACTCCCAGGTCAGGTAAGAGCTTTAAACTACTAGAACTCCCAGGTCAGGTAAGAGCTTTAACTACTAGAACTCCCAGGTCAGGTAAGAGCTTTAACTACTAGAACTCCCAGGTCGGGTAAGAGCTTTAACTACTAGAACTCCCAGGTCAGGTGAGAGCTTTAACTACTAGAACTCCCAGGTCAGGTAAGACCTTTAACTACTAGAATTCCCAGGTCAGAAAAGAGCTTAAACCACTAGAACTCCCAGGTCAGGTAAGAGCTTTAACTACTAGAACTCCGAGGTCGGGTAAGAGCTTTAACTACTAGAACTCCCAGGACCGGTAAGAGCTTTAACTACTAGAACTCCCAGGTCAGGTAAGAGCTTTAACTACTAGAACTCCCAGGTCAGATAAGAGCTTTAACTACTAGAACTCCCAGGTCAGGTAAGAGCTTTAACTACTAGAACTCCCACTTCAGGTAAGAGCTTTAACTACTAGAACTCCCAGGTCAGGTAAGAGCTTTAACTACTAGAACTCCCAGGTCAGGTAAGCGCTTTAACTACTAGAACTCCCAGGTCAGGTAAGAGCTTTAACTACTAGAACTCCCAAGTCGGATAAGAGCTTTAACTACTAGAACTCCCAGGTCAGGTAAGAGCTTTAACTACTAGAACTCCCAGGTCATGTAAGAGCTTTAACTACTAGAACTCCCAGTTCAGGTAAGAGCTTTAACTACTAGAACTCCAGGTCGGGTAAGACCTTTAACTACTAGAACTCCCAGGTCGAATAAGAGCTTTAACTACTAGACCTCCCAAGTCAGGTAAGAGCTTTAACTACTAGAACTCCCAGGTCAGGTAAGAGCTTTAACTACTAGAACTCCCAGGTCAGGAAAGAGCTTTAACTACTAGAACTCCCAGGTCGGGTAAGAGCTTTAACTACTAGAACTCCCAGGTCAGGTAAGAGCTCTAACTACTAGAACTCCCAGGTCATGTAAGACCTTTAACCACTAGAAATCCCAGGTCGGGTAAGACCTTTAACTACTAGAACTCCCAGGTCAGATAAGAGCTTTTAACTACTAGAACTCCCAGGTCGGGTAATAGCTTTAACTACTAGAACTCCCAGGTCAGGTAAGAGCTTTAACTACTAGAACTCCCAGGTCAGGTAAGAGCTTTAACTACTAGAACTCCCAGGTCAGGTAAGAGCTTTAACTACTAGAACTCCCAGGTCAGGTAAGAGCTTTAACTACTAGAACTCACAGGTGAGGTAAGACCTTTAATTACTAGAACTCCCAGGTCAGATAAGAGCTTTAACTACTAGATCTTCCAGGTCAGGTAAGAGCTTTAACTACTAGAACTCCCATGTCAGGTAAGAGCTTTAACTACTAGAACTCCCAGGTCAGGTAAGACCTTTAATTACTAGAACTCCCAGGTCAGATAAGAGCTTTAACTACTAGATCTTCCAGGTCAGGTAAGAGCTTTAACTACTAGAACTCCCATGTCAGGTAAGAGCTTTAACTACTAGAACTCCCAGGTCAGGTAAGAGCTTTAACTACTAGAACTCCCAGGTCAGGTAAGAGCTTTAACTACTAGAACTCCCAGGTCAGGTAAGAGCTTTAACTACTAGAACTCACAGGTCGTGTAAGAGCTTTAACTACTAGAACTCCCAGATCAGGTAAGAGCTTTAACTACTAGAACTCCCAGGTCAGGTAAGAGCTTTAACTACTAGAACTCCCAGGTCAGGTAAGAGCTTTAACTACTAGAACTCCCAGGTCAGGTGAGAGCTTTAACTACTAGAACTCCCAGGTCAGGTAAGACCTTTAACTACTAGAATTCCCAGGTCAGAAAAGAGCTTAAACCACTAGAACTCCCAGGTCAGGTAAGAGCTTTAACTACTAGAACTCCGAGGTCGGGTAAGAGCTTTATCTACTAGAACTCCCAGGTCAGGTAAGAGCTTTAACTACTAGAACTACCAGGTCAGATAAGAGCTTTAACTACTTGAACTCCCAGGTCAGGTAAGAGCTTTAACTACTAGAACTCCCACTTCAGGTAAGAGCTTTAACTACTAGAACTCCCAGGTCAGGTAAGAGCTTTAACTACTAGAACTCCCAGGTCAGGTAAGCGCTTTAACTACTAGAACTCCCAGGTCAGGTAAGAGCTTTAACTACTAGAACTCCCAAGTCGGATAAGAGCTTTAACTACTAGAACTCCCAGGTCAGGTAAGAGCTTTAACTACTAGAACTCCCAGGTCATGTAAGAGCTTTAACTACTAGAACTCCCAGTTCAGGTAAGAGCTTTAACTACTAGAACTCCAGGTCGGGTAAGACCTTTAACTACTAGAACTCCCAGGTCGAATAAGAGCTTTAACTACTAGACCTCCCAAGTCAGGTAAGAGCTTTAACTACTAGAACTCCCAGGTCAGGTAAGAGCTTTAACTACTAGAACTCCCAGGTCAGGAAAGAGCTTTAACTACTAGAACTCCCAGGTCGGGTAAGAGCTTTAACTACTAGAACTCCCAGGTCAGGTAAGAGCTCTAACTACTAGAACTCCCAGGTCAGGTAAGACCTTTAACCACTAGAAATCCCAGGTCGGGTAAGACCTTTAACTACTAGAACTCCCAGGTCAGATAAGAGCTTTTAACTACTAGAACTCCCAGGTCGGGTAATAGCTTTAACTACTAGAACTCCCAGGTCAGGTAAGAGCTTTAACTACTAGAACTCCCAGGTCAGGTAAGAGCTTTAACTACTAGAACTCCCAGGTCAGGTAAGAGCCTTAACTACTAGAACTCCCAGGTCAGGTAAGAGCTTTAACTACTAGAACTCACAGGTGAGGTAAGACCTTTAATTACTAGAACTCCCAGGTCAGATAAGAGCTTTAACTACTAGATCTTCCAGGTCAGGTAAGAGCTTTAACTACTAGAACTCCCATGTCAGGTAAGAGCTTTAACTACTAGAACTCCCAGGTCAGGTAAGACCTTTAATTACTAGAACTCCCAGGTCAGATAAGAGCTTTAACTACTAGATCTTCCAGGTCAGGTAAGAGCTTTAACTACTAGAACTCCCATGTCAGGTAAGAGCTTTAACTACTAGAACTCCCAGGTCAGGTAAGAGCTTTAACTACTAGAACTCCCAGGTCAGGTAAGAGCTTTAACTACTAGAACTCCCAGGTCAGGTAAGAGCTTTAACTACTAGAACTCACAGGTCGTGTAAGAGCTTTAACTACTAGAACTCCCAGGTCGGGTAAGAGCTTTAACTACTAGAACTCCCAGGTCAGGTAAGAGCTCTAACTACTAGAACTCCCAGGTCAGGTAAGACCTTTAACCACTAGAAATCCCAGGTCGGGTAAGACCTTTAACTACTAGAACTCCCAGGTCAGATAAGAGCTTTTAACTACTAGAACTCCCAGGTCGGGTAATAGCTTTAACTACTAGAACTCCCAGGTCAGGTAAGAGCTTTAACTACTAGAACTCCCAGGTCAGGTAAGAGCTTTAACTACTAGAACTCCCAGGTCAGGTAAGAGCTTTAACTACTAGAACTCCCTGGTCAGGTAAGAGCTTTAACTACTAGAACTCACAGGTGAGGTAAGACCTTTAATTACTAGAACTCCCAGGTCAGATAAGAGCTTTAACTACTAGATCTTCCAGGTCAGGTAAGAGCTTTAACTACTAGAACTCCCATGTCAGGTAAGAGCTTTAACTACTAGAACTCCCAGGTCAGGTAAGACCTTTAATTACTAGAACTCCCAGGTCAGATAAGAGCTTTAACTACTAGATCTTCCAGGTCAGGTAAGAGCTTTAACTACTAGAACTCCCATGTCAGGTAAGAGCTTTAACTACTAGAACTCCCAGGTCAGGTAAGAGCTTTAACTACTAGAACTCTCAGGTAAGGTAAGAGCTTTAACTACTAGAACTCCCAGGTCAGGTAAGAGCTTTAACTACTAGAACTCACAGGTCGGGTAAGAGCTTTAACTACTAGAACTCCCAGATCAGGTAAGAGCTTTAACTACTAGAACTCCCAGGTCAGGTAAGAGCTTTAACTACTAGAACTCCCAGGTCAGGTAAGAGCTTTAACTACTAGAACTCCCAGGTCAGGTGAGAGCTTTAACTACTAGAACTCCCAGGTCAGGTAAGACCTTTAACTACTAGAATTCCCAGGTCAGAAAAGAGCTTAAACCACTAGAACTCCCAGGTCAGGTAAGAGCTTTAACTACTAGAACTCCGAGGTCGGGTAAGAGCTTTAACTACTAGAACTCCCAGGTCAGGTAAGAGCTTTAACTACTAGAACTACCAGGTCAGGTAAGTCCTTTAATTACTAGAACTCCCAGGTCAGGTAAGAGCTTTAACTACTAGATCTCCCAGGTCAGGTAAGAACTTTAACTACTAGAACTCCCAGGTCAGGTAGGACCTTTAACTACAAGAACTCCCAGTTCAGGTAAGAACTTTAACTACTAGAACTGCCAGGTCGGGTAAGAGCTTTAACTACTAGAACTCCCAGGTCAGGTAAGAGCTTTAAACTACTAGAACTCCCAGTTCAGGTAAGAGCTTTAACTACTAGAACTCCCAGGTCAGGTAAGAGCTTTAACTACTAGATCTCCCAGGTCGGGTAAGAGCTTTAACTACTAGAACTCCCAGATCAGGTAAGCGCTTTAACTACTAGAACTCTCAGGTAAGGTAAGAGCTTTAACTACTAGAACTCCCAGGTCAGGTAAGAGCTTTAACTACTAGAACTCACAGGTCGGGTAAGAGCTTTAACTACTAGAACTCCCAGATCAGGTAAGAGCTTTAACTACTAGAACTCCCAGGTCAGGTAAGAGCTTTAACTACTAGAACTCCCAGGTCAGGTAAGAGCTTTAACTACTAGAACTCCCAGGTCAGGTGAGAGCTTTAACTACTAGAACTCCCAGGTCAGGTAAGACCTTTAACTACTAGAATTCCCAGGTCAGAAAAGAGCTTAAACCACTAGAACTCCCAGGTCAGGTAAGAGCTTTAACTACTAGAACTCCGAGGTCGGGTAAGAGCTTTAACTACTAGAACTCCCAGGTCAGGTAAGAGCTTTAACTACTAGAACTACCAGGTCAGGTAAGTCCTTTAATTACTAGAACTCCCAGGTCAGGTAAGAGCTTTAACTACTAGATCTCCCAGGTCAGGTAAGAACTTTAACTACTAGAACTCCCAGGTCAGGTAGGACCTTTAACTACAAGAACTCCCAGTTCAGGTAAGAACTTTAACTACTAGAACTGCCAGGTCGGGTAAGAGCTTTAACTACTAGAACTCCCAGGTCAGGTAAGAGCTTTAAACTACTAGAACTCCCAGGTCAGGTAAGAGCTTTAACTACTAGAACTCCCAGGTCAGGTAAGAGCTTTAACTACTAGAACTCCCAGGTCGGGTAAGAGCTTTAACTACTAGAACTCCCAGGTCAGGTGAGAGCTTTAACTACTAGAACTCCCAGGTCAGGTAAGACCTTTAACTACTAGAATTCCCAGGTCAGAAAAGAGCTTAAACCACTAGAACTCCCAGGTCAGGTAAGAGCTTTAACTACTAGAACTCCGAGGTCGGGTAAGAGCTTTAACTACTAGAACTCCCAGGACCGGTAAGAGCTTTAACTACTAGAACTCCCAGGTCAGGTAAGAGCTTTAACTACTAGAACTCCCAGGTCAGATAAGAGCTTTAACTACTAGAACTCCCAGGTCAGGTAAGAGCTTTAACTACTAGAACTCCCACTTCAGGTAAGAGCTTTAACTACTAGAACTCCCAGGTCAGGTAAGAGCTTTAACTACTAGAACTCCCAGGTCAGGTAAGCGCTTTAACTACTAGAACTCCCAGGTCAGGTAAGAGCTTTAACTACTAGAACTCCCAAGTCGGATAAGAGCTTTAACTACTAGAACTCCCAGGTCAGGTAAGAGCTTTAACTACTAGAACTCCCAGGTCATGTAAGAGCTTTAACTACTAGAACTCCCAGTTCAGGTAAGAGCTTTAACTACTAGAACTCCAGGTCGGGTAAGACCTTTAACTACTAGAACTCCCAGGTCGAATAAGAGCTTTAACTACTAGACCTCCCAAGTCAGGTAAGAGCTTTAACTACTAGAACTCCCAGGTCAGGTAAGAGCTTTAACTACTAGAACTCCCAGGTCAGGAAAGAGCTTTAACTACTAGAACTCCCAGGTCGGGTAAGAGCTTTAACTACTAGAACTCCCAGGTCAGGTAAGAGCTCTAACTACTAGAACTCCCAGGTCAGGTAAGACCTTTAACCACTAGAAATCCCAGGTCGGGTAAGACCTTTAACTACTAGAACTCCCAGGTCAGATAAGAGCTTTTAACTACTAGAACTCCCAGGTCGGGTAATAGCTTTAACTACTAGAACTCCCAGGTCAGGTAAGAGCTTTAACTACTAGAACTCCCAGGTCAGGTAAGAGCTTTAACTACTAGAACTCCCAGGTCAGGTAAGAGCTTTAACTACTAGAACTCCCAGGTCAGGTAAGAGCTTTAACTACTAGAACTCACAGGTGAGGTAAGACCTTTAATTACTAGAACTCCCAGGTCAGATAAGAGCTTTAACTACTAGATCTTCCAGGTCAGGTAAGAGCTTTAACTACTAGAACTCCCATGTCAGGTAAGAGCTTTAACTACTAGAACTCCCAGGTCAGGTAAGACCTTTAATTACTAGAACTCCCAGGTCAGATAAGAGCTTTAACTACTAGATCTTCCAGGTCAGGTAAGAGCTTTAACTACTAGAACTCCCATGTCAGGTAAGAGCTTTAACTACTAGAACTCCCAGGTCAGGTAAGAGCTTTAACTACTAGAACTCCCAGGTCAGGTAAGAGCTTTAACTACTAGAACTCCCAGGTCAGGTAAGAGCTTTAACTACTAGAACTCACAGGTCGTGTAAGAGCTTTAACTACTAGAACTCCCAGATCAGGTAAGAGCTTTAACTACTAGAACTCCCAGATCAGGTAAGAGCTTTAACTACTAGAACTCCCAGGTCAGGTAAGAGCTTTAACTACTAGAACTCCCAGGTCAGGTAAGAGCTTTAACTACTAGAACTCCCAGGTCAGGTGAGAGCTTTAACTACTAGAACTCCCAGGTCAGGTAAGACCTTTAACTACTAGAATTCCCAGGTCAGAAAAGAGCTTAAACCACTAGAACTCCCAGGTCAGGTAAGAGCTTTAACTACTAGAACTCCGAGGTCGGGTAAGAGCTTTATCTACTAGAACTCCCAGGTCAGGTAAGAGCTTTAACTACTAGAACTACCAGGTCAGATAAGAGCTTTAACTACTTGAACTCCCAGGTCAGGTAAGAGCTTTAACTACTAGAACTCCCACTTCAGGTAAGAGCTTTAACTACTAGAACTCCCAGGTCAGGTAAGAGCTTTAACTACTAGAACTCCCAGGTCAGGTAAGCGCTTTAACTACTAGAACTCCCAGGTCAGGTAAGAGCTTTAACTACTAGAACTCCCAAGTCGGATAAGAGCTTTAACTACTAGAACTCCCAGGTCAGGTAAGAGCTTTAACTACTAGAACTCCCAGGTCATGTAAGAGCTTTAACTACTAGAACTCCCAGTTCAGGTAAGAGCTTTAACTACTAGAACTCCAGGTCGGGTAAGACCTTTAACTACTAGAACTCCCAGGTCGAATAAGAGCTTTAACTACTAGACCTCCCAAGTCAGGTAAGAGCTTTAACTACTAGAACTCCCAGGTCAGGTAAGAGCTTTAACTACTAGAACTCCCAGGTCAGGAAAGAGCTTTAACTACTAGAACTCCCAGGTCGGGTAAGAGCTTTAACTACTAGAACTCCCAGGTCAGGTAAGAGCTCTAACTACTAGAACTCCCAGGTCAGGTAAGACCTTTAACCACTAGAAATCCCAGGTCGGGTAAGACCTTTAACTACTAGAACTCCCAGGTCAGATAAGAGCTTTTAACTACTAGAACTCCCAGGTCGGGTAATAGCTTTAACTACTAGAACTCCCAGGTCAGGTAAGAGCTTTAACTACTAGAACTCCCAGGTCAGGTAAGAGCTTTAACTACTAGAACTCCCAGGTCAGGTAAGAGCCTTAACTACTAGAACTCCCAGGTCAGGTAAGAGCTTTAACTACTAGAACTCACAGGTGAGGTAAGACCTTTAATTACTAGAACTCCCAGGTCAGATAAGAGCTTTAACTACTAGATCTTCCAGGTCAGGTAAGAGCTTTAACTACTAGAACTCCCATGTCAGGTAAGAGCTTTAACTACTAGAACTCCCAGGTCAGGTAAGACCTTTAATTACTAGAACTCCCAGGTCAGATAAGAGCTTTAACTACTAGATCTTCCAGGTCAGGTAAGAGCTTTAACTACTAGAACTCCCATGTCAGGTAAGAGCTTTAACTACTAGAACTCCCAGGTCAGGTAAGAGCTTTAACTACTAGAACTCCCAGGTCAGGTAAGAGCTTTAACTACTAGAACTCCCAGGTCAGGTAAGAGCTTTAACTACTAGAACTCACAGGTCGTGTAAGAGCTTTAACTACTAGAACTCCCAGGTCGGGTAAGAGCTTTAACTACTAGAACTCCCAGGTCAGGTAAGAGCTCTAACTACTAGAACTCCCAGGTCAGGTAAGACCTTTAACCACTAGAAATCCCAGGTCGGGTAAGACCTTTAACTACTAGAACTCCCAGGTCAGATAAGAGCTTTTAACTACTAGAACTCCCAGGTCGGGTAATAGCTTTAACTACTAGAACTCCCAGGTCAGGTAAGAGCTTTAACTACTAGAACTCCCAGGTCAGGTAAGAGCTTTAACTACTAGAACTCCCAGGTCAGGTAAGAGCTTTAACTACTAGAACTCCCTGGTCAGGTAAGAGCTTTAACTACTAGAACTCACAGGTGAGGTAAGACCTTTAATTACTAGAACTCCCAGGTCAGATAAGAGCTTTAACTACTAGATCTTCCAGGTCAGGTAAGAGCTTTAACTACTAGAACTCCCATGTCAGGTAAGAGCTTTAACTACTAGAACTCCCAGGTCAGGTAAGACCTTTAATTACTAGAACTCCCAGGTCAGATAAGAGCTTTAACTACTAGATCTTCCAGGTCAGGTAAGAGCTTTAACTACTAGAACTCCCATGTCAGGTAAGAGCTTTAACTACTAGAACTCCCAGGTCAGGTAAGAGCTTTAACTACTAGAACTCTCAGGTAAGGTAAGAGCTTTAACTACTAGAACTCCCAGGTCAGGTAAGAGCTTTAACTACTAGAACTCACAGGTCGGGTAAGAGCTTTAACTACTAGAACTCCCAGATCAGGTAAGAGCTTTAACTACTAGAACTCCCAGGTCAGGTAAGAGCTTTAACTACTAGAACTCCCAGGTCAGGTAAGAGCTTTAACTACTAGAACTCCCAGGTCAGGTGAGAGCTTTAACTACTAGAACTCCCAGGTCAGGTAAGACCTTTAACTACTAGAATTCCCAGGTCAGAAAAGAGCTTAAACCACTAGAACTCCCAGGTCAGGTAAGAGCTTTAACTACTAGAACTCCGAGGTCGGGTAAGAGCTTTAACTACTAGAACTCCCAGGTCAGGTAAGAGCTTTAACTACTAGAACTACCAGGTCAGGTAAGTCCTTTAATTACTAGAACTCCCAGGTCAGGTAAGAGCTTTAACTACTAGATCTCCCAGGTCAGGTAAGAACTTTAACTACTAGAACTCCCAGGTCAGGTAGGACCTTTAACTACAAGAACTCCCAGTTCAGGTAAGAACTTTAACTACTAGAACTGCCAGGTCGGGTAAGAGCTTTAACTACTAGAACTCCCAGGTCAGGTAAGAGCTTTAAACTACTAGAACTCCCAGTTCAGGTAAGAGCTTTAACTACTAGAACTCCCAGGTCAGGTAAGAGCTTTAACTACTAGATCTCCCAGGTCGGGTAAGAGCTTTAACTACTAGAACTCCCAGATCAGGTAAGCGCTTTAACTACTAGAACTCTCAGGTAAGGTAAGAGCTTTAACTACTAGAACTCCCAGGTCAGGTAAGAGCTTTAACTACTAGAACTCACAGGTCGGGTAAGAGCTTTAACTACTAGAACTCCCAGATCAGGTAAGAGCTTTAACTACTAGAACTCCCAGGTCAGGTAAGAGCTTTAACTACTAGAACTCCCAGGTCAGGTAAGAGCTTTAACTACTAGAACTCCCAGGTCAGGTGAGAGCTTTAACTACTAGAACTCCCAGGTCAGGTAAGACCTTTAACTACTAGAATTCCCAGGTCAGAAAAGAGCTTAAACCACTAGAACTCCCAGGTCAGGTAAGAGCTTTAACTACTAGAACTCCGAGGTCGGGTAAGAGCTTTAACTACTAGAACTCCCAGGTCAGGTAAGAGCTTTAACTACTAGAACTACCAGGTCAGGTAAGTCCTTTAATTACTAGAACCCCCAGGTCAGGTAAGAGCTTTAACTACTAGATCTCCCAGGTCAGGTAAGAACTTTAACTACTAGAACTCCCAGGTCAGGTAGGACCTTTAACTACAAGAACTCCCAGTTCAGGTAAGAACTTTAACTACTAGAACTGCCAGGTCGGGTAAGAGCTTTAACTACTAGAACTCCCAGGTCAGGTAAGAGCTTTAAACTACTAGAACTCCCAGGTCAGGTAAGAGCTTTAACTACTAGAACTCCCAGGTCAGGTAAGAGCTTTAACTACTAGAACTCCCAGGTCGGGTAAGAGCTTTAACTACTAGAACTCCCAGGTCAGGTGAGAGCTTTAACTACTAGAACTCCCAGGTCAGGTAAGACCTTTAACTACTAGAATTCCCAGGTCAGAAAAGAGCTTAAACCACTAGAACTCCCAGGTCAGGTAAGAGCTTTAACTACTAGAACTCCGAGGTCGGGTAAGAGCTTTAACTACTAGAACTCCCAGGACCGGTAAGAGCTTTAACTACTAGAACTCCCAGGTCAGGTAAGAGCTTTAACTACTAGAACTCCCAGGTCAGATAAGAGCTTTAACTACTAGAACTCCCAGGTCAGGTAAGAGCTTTAACTACTAGAACTCCCACTTCAGGTAAGAGCTTTAACTACTAGAACTCCCAGGTCAGGTAAGAGCTTTAACTACTAGAACTCCCAGGTCAGGTAAGCGCTTTAACTACTAGAACTCCCAGGTCAGGTAAGAGCTTTAACTACTAGAACTCCCAAGTCGGATAAGAGCTTTAACTACTAGAACTCCCAGGTCAGGTAAGAGCTTTAACTACTAGAACTCCCAGGTCATGTAAGAGCTTTAACTACTAGAACTCCCAGTTCAGGTAAGAGCTTTAACTACTAGAACTCCAGGTCGGGTAAGACCTTTAACTACTAGAACTCCCAGGTCGAATAAGAGCTTTAACTACTAGACCTCCCAAGTCAGGTAAGAGCTTTAACTAGTAGAACTCCCAGGTCAGGTAAGAGCTTTAACTACTAGAACTCCCAGGTCAGGAAAGAGCTTTAACTACTAGAACTCCCAGGTCGGGTAAGAGCTTTAACTACTAGAACTCCCAGGTCAGGTAAGAGCTCTAACTACTAGAACTCCCAGGTCAGGTAAGACCTTTAACCACTAGAAATCCCAGGTCGGGTAAGACCTTTAACTACTAGAACTCCCAGGTCAGATAAGAGCTTTTAACTACTAGAACTCCCAGGTCGGGTAATAGCTTTAACTACTAGAACTCCCAGGTCAGGTAAGAGCTTTAACTACTAGAACTCCCAGGTCAGGTAAGAGCTTTAACTACTAGAACTCCCAGGTCAGGTAAGAGCTTTAACTACTAGAACTCCCAGGTCAGGTAAGAGCTTTAACTACTAGAACTCACAGGTGAGGTAAGACCTTTAATTACTAGAACTCCCAGGTCAGATAAGAGCTTTAACTACTAGATCTTCCAGGTCAGGTAAGAGCTTTAACTACTAGAACTCCCATGTCAGGTAAGAGCTTTAACTACTAGAACTCCCAGGTCAGGTAAGACCTTTAATTACTAGAACTCCCAGGTCAGATAAGAGCTTTAACTACTAGATCTTCCAGGTCAGGTAAGAGCTTTAACTACTAGAACTCCCATGTCAGGTAAGAGCTTTAACTACTAGAACTCCCAGGTCAGGTAAGAGCTTTAACTACTAGAACTCCCAGGTCAGGTAAGAGCTTTAACTACTAGAACTCCCAGGTCAGGTAAGAGCTTTAACTACTAGAACTCACAGGTCGTGTAAGAGCTTTAACTACTAGAACTCCCAGATCAGGTAAGAGCTTTAACTACTAGAACTCCCAGGTCAGGTAAGAGCTTTAACTACTAGAACTCCCAGGTCAGGTAAGAGCTTTAACTACTAGAACTCCCAGGTCAGGTGAGAGCTTTAACTACTAGAACTCCCAGGTCAGGTAAGACCTTTAACTACTAGAATTCCCAGGTCAGAAAAGAGCTTAAACCACTAGAACTCCCAGGTCAGGTAAGAGCTTTAACTACTAGAACTCCGAGGTCGGGTAAGAGCTTTATCTACTAGAACTCCCAGGTCAGGTAAGAGCTTTAACTACTAGAACTACCAGGTCAGATAAGAGCTTTAACTACTTGAACTCCCAGGTCAGGTAAGAGCTTTAACTACTAGAACTCCCACTTCAGGTAAGAGCTTTAACTACTAGAACTCCCAGGTCAGGTAAGAGCTTTAACTACTAGAACTCCCAGGTCAGGTAAGCGCTTGAACTACTAGAACTCCCAGGTCAGGTAAGAGCTTTAACTACTAGAACTCCCAAGTCGGATAAGAGCTTTAACTACTAGAACTCCCAGGTCAGGTAAGAGCTTTAACTACTAGAACTCCCAGGTCATGTAAGAGCTTTAACTACTAGAACTCCCAGTTCAGGTAAGAGCTTTAACTACTAGAACTCCAGGTCGGGTAAGACCTTTAACTACTAGAACTCCCAGGTCGAATAAGAGCTTTAACTACTAGACCTCCCAAGTCAGGTAAGAGCTTTAACTACTAGAACTCCCAGGTCAGGTAAGAGCTTTAACTACTAGAACTCCCAGGTCAGGAAAGAGCTTTAACTACTAGAACTCCCAGGTCGGGTAAGAGCTTTAACTACTAGAACTCCCAGGTCAGGTAAGAGCTCTAACTACTAGAACTACCAGGTCAGGTAAGACCTTTAACCACTAGAAATCCCAGGTCGGGTAAGACCTTTAACTACTAGAACTCCCAGGTCAGATAAGAGCTTTTAACTACTAGAACTCCCAGGTCGGGTAATAGCTTTAACTACTAGAACTCCCAGGTCAGGTAAGAGCTTTAACTACTAGAACTCCCAGGTCAGGTAAGAGCTTTAACTACTAGAACTCCCAGGTCAGGTAAGAGCCTTAACTACTAGAACTCCCAGGTCAGGTAAGAGCTTTAACTACTAGAACTCACAGGTGAGGTAAGACCTTTAATTACTAGAACTCCCAGGTCAGATAAGAGCTTTAACTACTAGATCTTCCAGGTCAGGTAAGAGCTTTAACTACTAGAACTCCCATGTCAGGTAAGAGCTTTAACTACTAGAACTCCCAGGTCAGGTAAGACCTTTAATTACTAGAACTCCCAGGTCAGATAAGAGCTTTAACTACTAGATATTCCAGGTCAGGTAAGAGCTTTAACTACTAGAACTCCCATGTCAGGTAAGAGCTTTAACTACTAGAACTCCCAGGTCAGGTAAGAGCTTTAACTACTAGAACTCCCAGGTCAGGTAAGAGCTTTAACTACTAGAACTCCCAGGTCAGGTAAGAGCTTTAACTACTAGAACTCACAGGTCGTGTAAGAGCTTTAACTACTAGAACTCCCAGGTCGGGTAAGAGCTTTAACTACTAGAACTCCCAGGTCAGGTAAGAGCTCTAACTACTAGAACTCCCAGGTCAGGTAAGACCTTTAACCACTAGAAATCCCAGGTCGGGTAAGACCTTTAACTACTAGAACTCCCAGGTCAGATAAGAGCTTTTAACTACTAGAACTCCCAGGTCGGGTAATAGCTTTAACTACTAGAACTCCCAGGTCAGGTAAGAGCTTTAACTACTAGAACTCCCAGGTCAGGTAAGAGCTTTAACTACTAGAACTCCCAGGTCAGGTAAGAGCTTTAACTACTAGAATTCCCTGGTCAGGTAAGAGCTTTAACTACTAGAACTCACAGGTGAGGTAAGACCTTTAATTACTAGAACTCCCAGGTCAGATAAGAGCTTTAACTACTAGATCTTCCAGGTCAGGTAAGAGCTTTAACTACTAGAACTCCCATGTCAGGTAAGAGCTTTAACTACTAGAACTCCCAGGTCAGGTAAGACCTTTAATTACTAGAACTCCCAGGTCAGATAAGAGCTTTAACTACTAGATCTTCCAGGTCAGGTAAGAGCTTTAACTACTAGAACTCCCATGTCAGGTAAGAGCTTTAACTACTAGAACTCCCAGGTCAGGTAAGAGCTTTAACTACTAGAACTCTCAGGTAAGGTAAGAGCTTTAACTACTAGAACTCCCAGGTCAGGTAAGAGCTTTAACTACTAGAACTCACAGGTCGGGTAAGAGCTTTAACTACTAGAACTCCCAGATCAGGTAAGAGCTTTAACTACTAGAACTCCCAGGTCAGGTAAGAGCTTTAACTACTAGAACTCCCAGGTCAGGTAAGAGCTTTAACTACTAGAACTCCCAGGTCAGGTGAGAGCTTTAACTACTAGAACTCCCAGGTCAGGTAAGACCTTTAACTACTAGAATTCCCAGGTCAGAAAAGAGCTTAAACCACTAGAACTCCCAGGTCAGGTAAGAGCTTTAACTACTAGAACTCCGAGGTCGGGTAAGAGCTTTAACTACTAGAACTCCCAGGTCAGGTAAGAGCTTTAACTACTAGAACTACCAGGTCAGGTAAGTCCTTTAATTACTAGAACTCCCAGGTCAGGTAAGAGCTTTAACTACTAGATCTCCCAGGTCAGGTAAGAACTTTAACTACTAGAACTCCCAGGTCAGGTAGGACCTTTAACTACAAGAACTCCCAGTTCAGGTAAGAACTTTAACTACTAGAACTGCCAGGTCGGGTAAGAGCTTTAACTACTAGAACTCCCAGGTCAGGTAAGAGCTTTAAACTACTAGAACTCCCAGGTCAGGTAAGAGCTTTAACTACTAGAACTCCCAGGTCAGGTAAGAGCTTTAACTACTAGATCTCCCAGGTCGGGTAAGAGCTTTAACTACTAGAACTCCCAGATCAGGTAAGCGCTTTAACTACTAGAACTCTCAGGTAAGGTAAGAGCTTTAACTACTAGAACTCCCAGGTCAGGTAAGAGCTTTAACTACTAGAACTCACAGGTCGGGTAAGAGCTTTAACTACTAGAACTCCCAGATCAGGTAAGAGCTTTAACTACTAGAACTCCCAGGTCAGGTAAGAGCTTTAACTACTAGAACTCCCAGGTCAGGTAAGAGCTTTAACTACTAGAACTCCCAGGTCAGGTGAGAGCTTTAACTACTAGAACTCCCAGGTCAGGTAAGACCTTTAACTACTAGAATTCCCAGGTCAGAAAAGAGCTTAAACCACTAGAACTCCCAGGTCAGGTAAGAGCTTTAACTACTAGAACTCCGAGGTCGGGTAAGAGCTTTAACTACTAGAACTCCCAGGTCAGGTAAGAGCTTTAACTACTAGAACTACCAGGTCAGGTAAGTCCTTTAATTACTAGAACTCCCAGGTCAGGTAAGAGCTTTAACTACTAGATCTCCCAGGTCAGGTAAGAACTTTAACTACTAGAACTCCCAGGTCAGGTAGGACCTTTAACTACAAGAACTCCCAGTTCAGGTAAGAACTTTAACTACTAGAACTGCCAGGTCGGGTAAGAGCTTTAACTACTAGAACTCCCAGGTCAGGTAAGAGCTTTAAACTACTAGAACTCCCAGGTCAGGTAAGAGCTTTAACTACTAGAACTCCCAGGTCAGGTAAGAGCTTTAACTACTAGAACTCCCAGGTCGGGTAAGAGCTTTAACTACTAGAACTCCCAGGTCAGGTGAGAGCTTTAACTACTAGAACTCCCAGGTCAGGTAAGACCTTTAACTACTAGAATTCCCAGGTCAGAAAAGAGCTTAAACCACTAGAACTCCCAGGTCAGGTAAGAGCTTTAACTACTAGAACTCCGAGGTCGGGTAAGAGCTTTAACTACTAGAACTCCCAGGACCGGTAAGAGCTTTAACTACTAGAACTCCCAGGTCAGGTAAGAGCTTTAACTACTAGAACTCCCAGGTCAGATAAGAGCTTTAACTACTAGAACTCCCAGGTCAGGTAAGAGCTTTAACTACTAGAACTCCCACTTCAGGTAAGAGCTTTAACTACTAGAACTCCCAGGTCAGGTAAGAGCTTTAACTACTAGAACTCCCAGGTCAGGTAAGCGCTTTAACTACTAGAACTCCCAGGTCAGGTAAGAGCTTTAACTACTAGAACTCCCAAGTCGGATAAGAGCTTTAACTACTAGAACTCCCAGGTCAGGTAAGAGCTTTAACTACTAGAACTCCCAGGTCATGTAAGAGCTTTAACTACTAGAACTCCCAGTTCAGGTAAGAGCTTTAACTACTAGAACTCCAGGTCGGGTAAGACCTTTAACTACTAGAACTCCCAGGTCGAATAAGAGCTTTAACTACTAGACCTCCCAAGTCAGGTAAGAGCTTTAACTACTAGAACTCCCAGGTCAGGTAAGAGCTTTAACTACTAGAACTCCCAGGTCAGGAAAGAGCTTTAACTACTAGAACTCCCAGGTCGGGTAAGAGCTTTAACTACTAGAACTCCCAGGTCAGGTAAGAGCTCTAACTACTAGAACTCCCAGGTCAGGTAAGACCTTTAACCACTAGAAATCCCAGGTCGGGTAAGACCTTTAACTACTAGAACTCCCAGGTCAGATAAGAGCTTTTAACTACTAGAACTCCCAGGTCGGGTAATAGCTTTAACTACTAGAACTCCCAGGTCAGGTAAGAGCTTTAACTACTAGAACTCCCAGGTCAGGTAAGAGCTTTAACTACTAGAACTCCCAGGTCAGGTAAGAGCTTTAACTACTAGAACTCCCAGGTCAGGTAAGAGCTTTAACTACTAGAACTCACAGGTGAGGTAAGACCTTTAATTACTAGAACTCCCAGGTCAGATAAGAGCTTTAACTACTAGATCTTCCAGGTCAGGTAAGAGCTTTAACTACTAGAACTCCCATGTCAGGTAAGAGCTTTAACTACTAGAACTCCCAGGTCAGGTAAGACCTTTAATTACTAGAACTCCCAGGTCAGATAAGAGCTTTAACTACTAGATCTTCCAGGTCAGGTAAGAGCTTTAACTACTAGAACTCCCATGTCAGGTAAGAGCTTTAACTACTAGAACTCCCAGGTCAGGTAAGAGCTTTAACTACTAGAACTCCCAGGTCAGGTAAGAGCTTTAACTACTAGAACTCCCAGGTCAGGTAAGAGCTTTAACTACTAGAACTCACAGGTCGTGTAAGAGCTTTAACTACTAGAACTCCCAGATCAGGTAAGAGCTTTAACTACTAGAACTCCCAGGTCAGGTAAGAGCTTTAACTACTAGAACTCCCAGGTCAGGTAAGAGCTTAAACTACTAGAACTCCCAGGTCAGGTGAGAGCTTTAACTACTAGAACTCCCAGGTCAGGTAAGACCTTTAACTACTAGAATTCCCAGGTCAGAAAAGAGCTTAAACCACTAGAACTCCCAGGTCAGGTAAGAGCTTTAACTACTAGAACTCCGAGGTCGGGTAAGAGCTTTATCTACTAGAACTCCCAGGTCAGGTAAGAGCTTTAACTACTAGAACTACCAGGTCAGATAAGAGCTTTAACTACTTGAACTCCCAGGTCAGGTAAGAGCTTTAACTACTAGAACTCCCACTTCAGGTAAGAGCTTTAACTACTAGAACTCCCAGGTCAGGTAAGAGCTTTAACTACTAGAACTCCCAGGTCAGGTAAGCGCTTTAACTACTAGAACTCCCAGGTCAGGTAAGAGCTTTAACTACTAGAACTCCCAAGTCGGATAAGAGCTTTAACTACTAGAACTCCCAGGTCAGGTAAGAGCTTTAACTACTAGAACTCCCAGGTCATGTAAGAGCTTTAACTACTAGAACTCCCAGTTCAGGTAAGAGCTTTAACTACTAGAACTCCAGGTCGGGTAAGACCTTTAACTACTAGAACTCCCAGGTCGAATAAGAGCTTTAACTACTAGACCTCCCAAGTCAGGTAAGAGCTTTAACTACTAGAACTCCCAGGTCAGGTAAGAGCTTTAACTACTAGAACTCCCAGGTCAGGAAAGAGCTTTAACTACTAGAACTCCCAGGTCGGGTAAGAGCTTTAACTACTAGAACTCCCAGGTCAGGTAAGAGCTCTAACTACTAGAACTCCCAGGTCAGGTAAGACCTTTAACCACTAGAAATCCCAGGTCGGGTAAGACCTTTAACTACTAGAACTCCCAGGTCAGATAAGAGCTTTTAACTACTAGAACTCCCAGGTCGGGTAATAGCTTTAACTACTAGAACTCCCAGGTCAGGTAAGAGCTTTAACTACTAGAACTCCCAGGTCAGGTAAGAGCTTTAACTACTAGAACTCCCAGGTCAGGTAAGAGCTTTAACTACTAAAACTCCCTTGTCAGGTAAGAGCTTTAACTACTAGAACTCACAGGTGAGGTAAGACCTTTAATTACTAGAACTCCCAGGTCAGATAAGAGCTTTAACTACTAGATCTTCCAGGTCAGGTAAGAGCTTTAACTACTAGAACTCCCATGTCAGGTAAGAGCTTTAACTACTAGAACTCCCAGGTCAGGTAAGACCTTTAATTACTAGAACTCCCAGGTAAGATAAGAGCTTTAACTACTAGATCTTCCAGGTCAGGTAAGAGCTTTAACTACTAGAACTCCCATGTCAGGTAAGAGCTTTAACTACTAGAACTCCCAGGTCAGGTAAGAGCTTTAACTACTAGAACTCTCAGGTAAGGTAAGAGCTTTAACTACTAGAACTCCCAGGTCAGGTAAGAGCTTTAACTACTAGAACTCACAGGTCGGGTAAGAGCTTTAACTACTAGAACTCCCAGATCAGGTAAGAGCTTTAACTACTAGAACTCCCAGGTCAGGTAAGAGCTTTAACTACTAGAACTCCCAGGTCAGGTAAGAGCTTTAACTACTAGAACTCCCAGGTCAGGTGAGAGCTTTAACTACTAGAACTCCCAGGTCAGGTAAGACCTTTAACTACTAGAATTCCCAGGTCAGAAAAGAGCTTAAACCACTAGAACTCCCAGGTCAGGTAAGAGCTTTAACTACTAGAACTCCGAGGTCGGGTAAGAGCTTTAACTACTAGAACTCCCAGGTCAGGTAAGAGCTTTAACTACTAGAACTACCAGGTCAGGTAAGTCCTTTAATTACTAGAACTCCCAGGTCAGGTAAGAGCTTTAACTACTAGATCTCCCAGGTCAGGTAAGAACTTTAACTACTAGAACTCCCAGGTCAGGTAGGACCTTTAACTACAAGAAATCCCAGTTCAGGTAAGAACTTTAACTACTAGAACTGCCAGGTCGGGTAAGAGCTTTAACTACTAGAACTCCCAGGTCAGGTAAGAGCTTTAAACTACTAGAACTCCCAGGTCAGGTAAGAGCTTTAACTACTAGAACTCCCAGGTCAGGTAAGAGCTTTAACTACTAGATCTCCCAGGTCGGGTAAGAGCTTTAACTACTAGAACTCCCAGATCAGGTAAGCGCTTTAACTACTAGAACTCTCAGGTAAGGTAAGAGCTTTAACTACTAGAACTCCCAGGTCAGGTAAGAGCTTTAACTACTAGAACTCACAGGTCGGGTAAGAGCTTTAACTACTAGAACTCCCAGATCAGGTAAGAGCTTTAACTACTAGAACTCCCAGGTCAGGTAAGAGCTTTAACTACTAGAACTCCCAGGTCAGGTAAGAGCTTTAACTACTAGAACTCCCAGGTCAGGTGAGAGCTTTAACTACTAGAACTCCCAGGTCAGGTAAGACCTTTAACTACTAGAATTCCCAGGTCAGAAAAGAGCTTAAACCACTAGAACTCCCAGGTCAGGTAAGAGCTTTAACTACTAGAACTCCGAGGTCGGGTAAGAGCTTTAACTACTAGAACTCCCAGGTCAGGTAAGAGCTTTAACTACTAGAACTACCAGGTCAGGTAAGTCCTTTAATTACTAGAACTCCCAGGTCAGGTAAGAGCTTTAACTACTAGATCTCCCAGGTCAGGTAAGAACTTTAACTACTAGAACTCCCAGGTCAGGTAGGACCTTTAACTACAAGAACTCCCAGTTCAGGTAAGAACTTTAACTACTAGAACTGCCAGGTCGGGTAAGAGCTTTAACTACTAGAACTCCCAGGTCAGGTAAGAGCTTTAAACTACTAGAACTCCCAGGTCAGGTAAGAGCTTTAACTACTAGAACTCCCAGGTCAGGTAAGAGCTTTAACTACTAGAACTCCCAGGTCGGGTAAGAGCTTTAACTACTAGAACTCCCAGGTCAGGTGAGAGCTTTAACTACTAGAACTCCCAGGTCAGGTAAGACCTTTAACTACTAGAATTCCCAGGTCAGAAAAGAGCTTAAACCACTAGAACTCCCAGGTCAGGTAAGAGCTTTAACTACTAGAACTCCGAGGTCGGGTAAGAGCTTTAACTACTAGAACTCCCAGGACCGGTAAGAGCTTTAACTACTAGAACTCCCAGGTCAGGTAAGAGCTTTAACTACTAGAACTCCCAGGTCAGATAAGAGCTTTAACTACTAGAACTCCCAGGTCAGGTAAGAGCTTTAACTACTAGAACTCCCACTTCAGGTAAGAGCTTTAACTACTAGAACTCCCAGGTCAGGTAAGAGCTTTAACTACTAGAACTCCCAGGTCAGGTAAGCGCTTTAACTACTAGAACTCCCAGGTCAGGTAAGAGCTTTAACTACTAGAACTCCCAAGTCGGATAAGAGCTTTAACTACTAGAACTCCCAGGTCAGGTAAGAGCTTTAACTACTAGAACTCCCAGGTCATGTAAGAGCTTTAACTACTAGAACTCCCAGTTCAGGTAAGAGCTTTAACTACTAGAACTCCAGGTCGGGTAAGACCTTTAACTACTAGAACTCCCAGGTCGAATAAGAGCTTTAACTACTAGACCTCCCAAGTCAGGTAAGAGCTTTAACTACTAGAACTCCCAGGTCAGGTAAGAGCTTTAACTACTAGAACTCCCAGGTCAGGAAAGAGCTTTAACTACTAGAACTCCCAGGTCGGGTAAGAGCTTTAACTACTAGAACTCCCAGGTCAGGTAAGAGCTCTAACTACTAGAACTCCCAGGTCAGGTAAGACCTTTAACCACTAGAAATCCCAGGTCGGGTAAGACCTTTAACTACTAGAACTCCCAGGTCAGATAAGAGCTTTTAACTACTAGAACTCCCAGGTCGGGCAATAGCTTTAACTACTAGAACTCCCAGGTCAGGTAAGAGCTTTAACTACTAGAACTCCCAGGTCAGGTAAGAGCTTTAACTACTAGAACTCCCAGGTCAGGTAAGAGCTTTAACTACTAGAACTCCCAGGTCAGGTAAGAGCTTTAACTACTAGAACTCACAGGTGAGGTAAGACCTTTAATTACTAGAACTCCCAGGTCAGATAAGAGCTTTAACTACTAGATCTTCCAGGTCAGGTAAGAGCTTTAACTACTAGAACTCCCATGTCAGGTAAGAGCTTTAACTACTAGAACTCCCAGGTCAGGTAAGACCTTTAATTACTAGAACTCCCAGGTCAGATAAGAGCTTTAACTACTAGATCTTCCAGGTCAGGTAAGAGCTTTAACTACTAGAACTCCCATGTCAGGTAAGAGCTTTAACTACTAGAACTCCCAGGTCAGGTAAGAGCTTTAACTACTAGAACTCCCAGGTCAGGTAAGAGCTTTAACTACTAGAACTCCCAGGTCAGGTAAGAGCTTTAACTACTAGAACTCACAGGTCGTGTAAGAGCTTTAACTACTAGAACTCCCAGATCAGGTAAGAGCTTTAACTACTAGAACTCCCAGGTCAGGTAAGAGCTTTAACTACTAGAACTCCCAGGTCAGGTAAGAGCTTTAACTACTAGAACTCCCAGGTCAGGTGAGAGCTTTAACTACTAGAACTCCCAGGTCAGGTAAGACCTTTAACTACTAGAATTCCCAGGTCAGAAAAGAGCTTAAACCACTAGAACTCCCAGGTCAGGTAAGAGCTTTAACTACTAGAACTCCGAGGTCGGGTAAGAGCTTTATCTACTAGAACTCCCAGGTCAGGTAAGAGCTTTAACTACTAGAACTACCAGGTCAGATAAGAGCTTTAACTACTTGAACTCCCAGGTCAGGTAAGAGCTTTAACTACTAGAACTCCCACTTCAGGTAAGAGCTTTAACTACTAGAACTCCCAGGTCAGGTAAGAGCTTTAACTACTAGAACTCCCAGGTCAGGTAAGCGCTTTAACTACTAGAACTCCCAGGTCAGGTAAGAGCTTTAACTACTAGAACTCCCAAGTCGGATAAGAGCTTTAACTACTAGAACTCCCAGGTCAGGTAAGAGCTTTAACTACTAGAACTCCCAGGTCATGTAAGAGCTTTAACTACTAGAACTCCCAGTTCAGGTAAGAGCTTTAACTACTAGAACTCCAGGTCGGGTAAGACCTTTAACTACTAGAACTCCCAGGTCGAATAAGAGCTTTAACTACTAGACCTCCCAAGTCAGGTAAGAGCTTTAACTACTAGAACTCCCTGGTCAGGTAAGAGCTTTAACTACTAGAACTCCCAGGTCAGGAAAGAGCTTTAACTACTAGAACTCCCAGGTCGGGTAAGAGCTTTAACTACTAGAACTCCCAGGTCAGGTAAGAGCTCTAACTACTAGAACTCCCAGGTCAGGTAAGACCTTTAACCACTAGAAATCCCAGGTCGGGTAAGACCTTTAACTACTAGAACTCCCAGGTCAGATAAGAGCTTTTAACTACTAGAACTCCCAGGTCGGGTAATAGCTTTAACTACTAGAACTCCCAGGTCAGGTAAGAGCTTTAACTACTAGAACTCCCAGGTCAGGTAAGAGCTTTAACTACTAGAACTCCCAGGTCAGGTAAGAGCCTTAACTACTAGAACTCCCAGGTCAGGTAAGAGCTTTAACTACTAGAACTCACAGGTGAGGTAAGACCTTTAATTACTAGAACTCCCAGGTCAGATAAGAGCTTTAACTACTAGATCTTCCAGGTCAGGTAAGAGCTTTAACTACTAGAACTCCCATGTCAGGTAAGAGCTTTAACTACTAGAACTCCCAGGTCAGGTAAGACCTTTAATTACTAGAACTCCCAGGTCAGATAAGAGCTTTAACTACTAGATCTTCCAGGTCAGGTAAGAGCTTTAACTACTAGAACTCCCATGTCAGGTAAGAGCTTTAACTACTAGAACTCCCAGGTCAGGTAAGAGCTTTAACTACTAGAACTCCCAGGTCAGGTAAGAGCTTTAACTACTAGAACTCCCAGGTCAGGTAAGAGCTTTAACTACTAGAACTCACAGGTCGTGTAAGAGCTTTAACTACTAGAACTCCCAGGTCGGGTAAGAGCTTTAACTACTAGAACTCCCAGGTCAGGTAAGAGCTCTAACTACTAGAACTCCCAGGTCAGGTAAGACCTTTAACCACTAGAAATCCCAGGTCGGGTAAGACCTTTAACTACTAGAACTCCCAGGTCAGATAAGAGCTTTTAACTACTAGAACTCCCAGGTCGGGTAATAGCTTTAACTACTAGAACTCCCAGGTCAGGTAAGAGCTTTAACTACTAGAACTCCCAGGTCAGGTAAGAGCTTTAACTACTAGAACTCCCAGGTCAGGTAAGAGCCTTAACTACTAGAACTCCCAGGTCAGGTAAGAGCTTTAACTACTAGAACTCACAGGTGAGGTAAGACCTTTAATTACTAGAACTCCCAGGTCAGATAAGAGCTTTAACTACTAGATCTTCCAGGTCAGGTAAGAGCTTTAACTACTAGAACTCCCATGTCAGGTAAGAGCTTTAACTACTAGAACTCCCAGGTCAGGTAAGACCTTTAATTACTAGAACTCCCAGGTCAGATAAGAGCTTTAACTACTAGATCTTCCAGGTCAGGTAAGAGCTTTAACTACTAGAACTCCCATGTCAGGTAAGAGCTTTAACTACTAGAACTCCCAGGTCAGGTAAGAGCTTTAACTACTAGAACTCCCAGGTCAGGTAAGAGCTTTAACTACTAGAACTCCCAGGTCAGGTAAGAGCTTTAACTACTAGAACTCACAGGTCGTGTAAGAGCTTTAACTACTAGAACTCCCAGGTCGGGTAAGAGCTTTAACTACTAGAACTCCCAGGTCAGGTAAGAGCTCTAACTACTAGAACTCCCAGGTCAGGTAAGACCTTTAACCACTAGAAATCCCAGGTCGGGTAAGACCTTTAACTACTAGAACTCCCAGGTCAGATAAGAGCTTTTAACTACTAGAACTCCCAGGTCGGGTAATAGCTTTAACTACTAGAACTCCCAGGTCAGGTAAGAGCTTTAACTACTAGAACTCCCAGGTCAGGTAAGAGCTTTAACTACTAGAACTCCCAGGTCAGGTAAGAGCTTTAACTACTAGAACTCCCTGGTCAGGTAAGAGCTTTAACTACTAGAACTCACAGGTGAGGTAAGACCTTTAATTACTAGAACTCCCAGGTCAGATAAGAGCTTTAACTACTAGATCTTCCAGGTCAGGTAAGAGCTTTAACTACTAGAACTCCCATGTCAGGTAAGAGCTTTAACTACTAGAACTCCCAGGTCAGGTAAGACCTTTAATTACTAGAACTCCCAGGTCAGATAAGAGCTTTAACTACTAGATCTTCCAGGTCAGGTAAGAGCTTTAACTACTAGAACTCCCATGTCAGGTAAGAGCTTTAACTACTAGAACTCCCAGGTCAGGTAAGAGCTTTAACTACTAGAACTCTCAGGTAAGGTAAGAGCTTTAACTACTAGAACTCCCAGGTCAGGTAAGAGCTTTAACTACTAGAACTCACAGGTCGGGTAAGAGCTTTAACTACTAGAACTCCCAGATCAGGTAAGAGCTTTAACTACTAGAACTCCCAGGTCAGGTAAGAGCTTTAACTACTAGAACTCCCAGGTCAGGTAAGAGCTTTAACTACTAGAACTCCCAGGTCAGGTGAGAGCTTTAACTACTAGAACTCCCAGGTCAGGTAAGACCTTTAACTACTAGAATTCCCAGGTCAGAAAAGAGCTTAAACCACTAGAACTCCCAGGTCAGGTAAGAGCTTTAACTACTAGAACTCCGAGGTCGGGTAAGAGCTTTAACTACTAGAACTCCCAGGTCAGGTAAGAGCTTTAACTACTAGAACTACCAGGTCAGGTAAGTCCTTTAATTACTAGAACTCCCAGGTCAGGTAAGAGCTTTAACTACTAGATCTCCCAGGTCAGGTAAGAACTTTAACTACTAGAACTCCCAGGTCAGGTAGGACCTTTAACTACAAGAACTCCCAGTTCAGGTAAGAACTTTAACTACTAGAACTGCCAGGTCGGGTAAGAGCTTTAACTACTAGAACTCCCAGGTCAGGTAAGAGCTTTAAACTACTAGAACTCCCAGGTCAGGTAAGAGCTTTAACTACTAGAACTCCCAGGTCAGGTAAGAGCTTTAACTACTAGATCTCCCAGGTCGGGTAAGAGCTTTAACTACTAGAACTCCCAGATCAGGTAAGCGCTTTAACTACTAGAACTCTCAGGTAAGGTAAGAGCTTTAACTACTAGAACTCCCAGGTCAGGTAAGAGCTTTAACTACTAGAACTCACAGGTCGGGTAAGAGCTTTAACTACTAGAACTCCCAGATCAGGTAAGAGCTTTAACTACTAGAACTCCCAGGTCAGGTAAGAGCTTTAACTACTAGAACTCCCAGGTCAGGTAAGAGCTTTAACTACTAGAACTCCCAGGTCAGGTGAGAGCTTTAACTACTAGAACTCCCAGGTCAGGTAAGACCTTTAACTACTAGAATTCCCAGGTCAGAAAAGAGCTTAAACCACTAGAACTCCCAGGTCAGGTAAGAGCTTTAACTACTAGAACTCCGAGGTCGGGTAAGAGCTTTAACTACTAGAACTCCCAGGTCAGGTAAGAGCTTTAACTACTAGAACTACCAGGTCAGGTAAGTCCTTTAATTACTAGAACTCCCAGGTCAGGTAAGAGCTTTAACTACTAGATCTCCCAGGTCAGGTAAGAACTTTAACTACTAGAACTCCCAGGTCAGGTAGGACCTTTAACTACAAGAACTCCCAGTTCAGGTAAGAACTTTAACTACTAGAACTGCCAGGTCGGGTAAGAGCTTTAACTACTAGAACTCCCAGGTCAGGTAAGAGCTTTAAACTACTAGAACTCCCAGGTCAGGTAAGAGCTTTAACTACTAGAACTCCCAGGTCAGGTAAGAGCTTTAACTACTAGAACTCCCAGGTCGGGTAAGAGCTTTAACTACTAGAACTCCCAGGTCAGGTGAGAGCTTTAACTACTAGAACTCCCAGGTCAGGTAAGACCTTTAACTACTAGAATTCCCAGGTCAGAAAAGAGCTTAAACCACTAGAACTCCCAGGTCAGGTAAGAGCTTTAACTACTAGAACTCCGAGGTCGGGTAAGAGCTTTAACTACTAGAACTCCCAGGACCGGTAAGAGCTTTAACTACTAGAACTCCCAGGTCAGGTAAGAGCTTTAACTACTAGAACTCCCAGGTCAGATAAGAGCTTTAACTACTAGAACTCCCAGGTCAGGTAAGAGCTTTAACTACTAGAACTCCCACTTCAGGTAAGAGCTTTAACTACTAGAACTCCCAGGTCAGGTAAGAGCTTTAACTACTAGAACTCCCAGGTCAGGTAAGCGCTTTAACTACTAGAACTCCCAGGTCAGGTAAGAGCTTTAACTACTAGAACTCCCAAGTCGGATAAGAGCTTTAACTACTAGAACTCCCAGGTCAGGTAAGAGCTTTAACTACTAGAACTCCCAGGTCATGTAAGAGCTTTAACTACTAGAACTCCCAGTTCAGGTAAGAGCTTTAACTACTAGAACTCCAGGTCGGGTAAGACCTTTAACTACTAGAACTCCCAGGTCGAATAAGAGCTTTAACTACTAGACCTCCCAAGTCAGGTAAGAGCTTTAACTACTAGAACTCCCAGGTCAGGTAAGAGCTTTAACTACTAGAACTCCCAGGTCAGGAAAGAGCTTTAACTACTAGAACTCCCAGGTCGGGTAAGAGCTTTAACTACTAGAACTCCCAGGTCAGGTAAGAGCTCTAACTACTAGAACTCCCAGGTCAGGTAAGACCTTTAACCACTAGAAATCCCAGGTCGGGTAAGACCTTTAACTACTAGAACTCCCAGGTCAGATAAGAGCTTTTAACTACTAGAACTCCCAGGTCGGGTAATAGCTTTAACTACTAGAACTCCCAGGTCAGGTAAGAGCTTTAACTACTAGAACTCCCAGGTCAGGTAAGAGCTTTAACTACTAGAACTCCCAGGTCAGGTAAGAGCTTTAACTACTAGAACTCCCAGGTCAGGTAAGAGCTTTAACTACTAGAACTCACAGGTGAGGTAAGACCTTTAATTACTAGAACTCCCAGGTCAGATAAGAGCTTTAACTACTAGATCTTCCAGGTCAGGTAAGAGCTTTAACTACTAGAACTCCCATGTCAGGTAAGAGCTTTAACTACTAGAACTCCCAGGTCAGGTAAGACCTTTAATTACTAGAACTCCCAGGTCAGATAAGAGCTTTAACTACTAGATCTTCCAGGTCAGGTAAGAGCTTTAACTACTAGAACTCCCATGTCAGGTAAGAGCTTTAACTACTAGAACTCCCAGGTCAGGTAAGAGCTTTAACTACTAGAACTCCCAGGTCAGGTAAGAGCTTTAACTACTAGAACTCCCAGGTCAGGTAAGAGCTTTAACTACTAGAACTCACAGGTCGTGTAAGAGCTTTAACTACTAGAACTCCCAGATCAGGTAAGAGCTTTAACTACTAGAACTCCCAGGTCAGGTAAGAGCTTTAACTACTAGAACTCCCAGGTCAGGTAAGAGCTTTAACTACTAGAACTCCCAGGTCAGGTGAGAGCTTTAACTACTAGAACTCCCAGGTCAGGTAAGACCTTTAACTACTAGAATTCCCAGGTCAGAAAAGAGCTTAAACCACTAGAACTCCCAGGTCAGGTAAGAGCTTTAACTACTAGAACTCCGAGGTCGGGTAAGAGCTTTATCTACTAGAACTCCCAGGTCAGGTAAGAGCTTTAACTACTAGAACTACCAGGTCAGATAAGAGCTTTAACTACTTGAACTCCCAGGTCAGGTAAGAGCTTTAACTACTAGAACTCCCACTTCAGGTAAGAGCTTTAACTACTAGAACTCCCAGGTCAGGTAAGAACTTTAACTACTAGAACTCCCAGGTCAGGTAGGACCTTTAACTACAAGAACTCCCAGTTCAGGTTAGAACTTTAACTACTAGAACTGCCAGGTCGGGTAAGAGCTTTAACTACTAGAACTCCCAGGTCAGGTAAGAGCTTTAAACTACTAGAACTCCCAGGTCAGGTAAGAGCTTTAACTACTAGAACTCCCAGGTCAGGTAAGAGCTTTAACTACTAGATCTCCCAGGTCGGGTAAGAGCTTTAACTACTAGAACTCCCAGATCAGGTAAGCGCTTTAACTACTAGAACTCTCAGGTAAGGTAAGAGCTTTAACTACTAGAACTCCCAGGTCAGGTAAGAGCTTTAACTACTAGAACTCACAGGTCGGGTAAGAGCTTTAACTACTAGAACTCCCAGATCAGGTAAGAGCTTTAACTACTAGAACTCCCAGGTCAGGTAAGAGCTTTAACTACTAGAACTCCCAGGTCAGGTAAGAGCTTTAACTACTAGAACTCCCAGGTCAGGTGAGAGCTTTAACTACTAGAACTCCCAGGTCAGGTAAGACCTTTAACTACTAGAATTCCCAGGTCAGAAAAGAGCTTAAACCACTAGAACTCCCAGGTCAGGTAAGAGCTTTAACTACTAGAACTCCGAGGTCGGGTAAGAGCTTTAACTACTAGAACTCCCAGGTCAGGTAAGAGCTTTAACTACTAGAACTACCAGGTCAGGTAAGTCCTTTAATTACTAGAACTCCCAGGTCAGGTAAGAGCTTTAACTACTAGATCTCCCAGGTCAGGTAAGAACTTTAACTACTAGAACTCCCAGGTCAGGTAGGACCTTTAACTACAAGAACTCCCAGTTCAGGTAAGAACTTTAACTACTAGAACTGCCAGGTCGGGTAAGAGCTTTAACTACTAGAACTCCCAGGTCAGGTAAGAGCTTTAAACTACTAGAACTCCCAGGTCAGGTAAGAGCTTTAACTACTAGAACTCCCAGGTCAGGTAAGAGCTTTAACTACTAGAACTCCCAGGTCGGGTAAGAGCTTTAACTACTAGAACTCCCAGGTCAGGTGAGAGCTTTAACTACTAGAACTCCCAGGTCAGGTAAGACCTTTAACTACTAGAATTCCCAGGTCAGAAAAGAGCTTAAACCACTAGAACTCCCAGGTCAGGTAAGAGCTTTAACTACTAGAACTCCGAGGTCGGGTAAGAGCTTTAACTACTAGAACTCCCAGGACCGGTAAGAGCTTTAACTACTAGAACTCCCAGGTCAGGTAAGAGCTTTAACTACTAGAACTCCCAGGTCAGATAAGAGCTTTAACTACTAGAACTCCCAGGTCAGGTAAGAGCTTTAACTACTAGAACTCCCACTTCAGGTAAGAGCTTTAACTACTAGAACTCCCAGGTCAGGTAAGAGCTTTAACTACTAGAACTCCCAGGTCAGGTAAGCGCTTTAACTACTAGAACTCCCAGGTCAGGTAAGAGCTTTAACTACTAGAACTCCCAAGTCGGATAAGAGCTTTAACTACTAGAACTCCCAGGTCAGGTAAGAGCTTTAACTACTAGAACTCCCAGGTCATGTAAGAGCTTTAACTACTAGAACTCCCAGTTCAGGTAAGAGCTTTAACTACTAGAACTCCAGGTCGGGTAAGACCTTTAACTACTAGAACTCCCAGGTCGAATAAGAGCTTTAACTACTAGACCTCCCAAGTCAGGTAAGAGCTTTAACTACTAGAACTCCCAGGTCAGGTAAGAGCTTTAACTACTAGAACTCCCAGGTCAGGAAAGAGCTTTAACTACTAGAACTCCCAGGTCGGGTAAGAGCTTTAACTACTAGAACTCCCAGGTCAGGTAAGAGCTCTAACTACTAGAACTCCCAGGTCAGGTAAGACCTTTAACCACTAGAAATCCCAGGTCGGGTAAGACCTTTAACTACTAGAACTCCCAGGTCAGATAAGAGCTTTTAACTACTAGAACTCCCAGGTCGGGTAATAGCTTTAACTACTAGAACTCCCAGGTCAGGTAAGAGCTTTAACTACTAGAACTCCCAGGTCAGGTAAGAGCTTTAACTACTAGAACTCCCAGGTCAGGTAAGAGCTTTAACTACTAGAACTCCCAGGTCAGGTAAGAGCTTTAACTACTAGAACTCACAGGTGAGGTAAGACCTTTAATTACTAGAACTCCCAGGTCAGATAAGAGCTTTAACTACTAGATCTTCCAGGTCAGGTAAGAGCTTTAACTACTAGAACTCCCATGTCAGGTAAGAGCTTTAACTACTAGAACTCCCAGGTCAGGTAAGACCTTTAATTACTAGAACTCCCAGGTCAGATAAGAGCTTTAACTACTAGATCTTCCAGGTCAGGTAAGAGCTTTAACTACTAGAACTCCCATGTCAGGTAAGAGCTTTAACTACTAGAACTCCCAGGTCAGGTAAGAGCTTTAACTACTAGAACTCCCAGGTCAGGTAAGAGCTTTAACTACTAGAACTCCCAGGTCAGGTAAGAGCTTTAACTACTAGAACTCACAGGTCGTGTAAGAGCTTTAACTACTAGAACTTCCAGATCAGGTAAGAGCTTTAACTACTAGAACTCCCAGGTCAGGTAAGAGCTTTAACTACTAGAACTCCCAGGTCAGGTAAGAGCTTTAACTACTAGAACTCCCAGGTCAGGTGAGAGCTTTAACTACTAGAACTCCCAGGTCAGGTAAGACCTTTAACTACTAGAATTCCCAGGTCAGAAAAGAGCTTAAACCACTAGAACTCCCAGGTCAGGTAAGAGCTTTAACTACTAGAACTCCGAGGTCGGGTAAGAGCTTTATCTACTAGAACTCCCAGGTCAGGTAAGAGCTTTAACTACTAGAACTACCAGGTCAGATAAGAGCTTTAACTACTTGAACTCCCAGGTCAGGTAAGAGCTTTAACTACTAGAACTCCCACTTCAGGTAAGAGCTTTAACTACTAGAACTCCCAGGTCAGGTAAGAGCTTTAACTACTAGAACTCCCAGGTCAGGTAAGCGCTTTAACTACTAGAACTCCCAGGTCAGGTAAGAGCTTTAACTACTAGAACTCCCAAGTCGGATAAGAGCTTTAACTACTAGAACTCCCAGGTCAGGTAAGAGCTTTAACTACTAGAACTCCCAGGTCATGTAAGAGCTTTAACTACTAGAACTCCCAGTTCAGGTAAGAGCTTTAACTACTAGAACTCCAGGTCGGGTAAGACCTTTAACTACTAGAACTCCCAGGTCGAATAAGAGCTTTAACTACTAGACCTCCCAAGTCAGGTAAGAGCTTTAACTACTAGAACTCCCAGGTCAGGTAAGAGCTTTAACTACTAGAACTCCCAGGTCAGGAAAGAGCTTTAACTACTAGAACTCCCAGGTCGGGTAAGAGCTTTAACTACTAGAACTCCCAGGTCAGGTAAGAGCTCTAACTACTAGAACTCCCAGGTCAGGTAAGACCTTTAACCACTAGAAATCCCAGGTCGGGTAAGACCTTTAACTACTAGAACTCCCAGGTCAGATAAGAGCTTTTAACTACTAGAACTCCCAGGTCGGGTAATAGCTTTAACTACTAGAACTCCCAGGTCAGGTAAGAGCTTTAACTACTAGAACTCCCAGGTCAGGTAAGAGCTTTAACTACTAGAACTCCCAGGTCAGGTAAGAGCTTTAACTACTAGAACTCCCAGGTCAGGTAAGAGCTTTAACTACTAGAACTCACAGGTGAGGTAAGACCTTTAATTACTAGAACTCCCAGGTCAGATAAGAGCTTTAACTACTAGATCTTCCAGGTCAGGTAAGAGCTTTAACTACTAGAACTCCCATGTCAGGTAAGAGCTTTAACTACTAGAACTCCCAGGTCAGGTAAGACCTTTAATTACTAGAACTCCCAGGTCAGATAAGAGCTTTAACTACTAGATCTTCCAGGTCAGGTAAGAGCTTTAACTACTAGAACTCCCATGTCAGGTAAGAGCTTTAACTACTAGAACTCCCAGGTCAGGTAAGAGCTTTAACTACTAGAACTCCCAGGTCAGGTAAGAGCTTTAACTACTAGAACTCCCAGGTCAGGTAAGAGCTTTAACTACTAGAACTCACAGGTCGTGTAAGAGCTTTGACTACTAGAACTCCCAGATCAGGTAAGAGCTTTAACTACTAGAACTCCCAGGTCAGGTAAGAGCTTTAACTACTAGAACTCCCAGGTCAGGTAAGAGCTTTAACTACTAGAACTCCCAGGTCAGGTGAGAGCTTTAACTACTAGAACTCCCAGGTCAGGTAAGACCTTTAACTACTAGAATTCCCAGGTCAGAAAAGAGCTTAAACCACTAGAACTCCCAGGTCAGGTAAGAGCTTTAACTACTAGAACTCCGAGGTCGGGTAAGAGCTTTATCTACTAGAACTCCCAGGTCAGGTAAGAGCTTTAACTACTAGAACTACCAGGTCAGGTAAGTCCTTTAATTACTAGAACTCCCAGGTCAGGTAAGAGCTTTAACTACTATATCTCCCAGGTCAGGTAAGAGCTTTAACTACTAGAACTCCCAGGTCAGGTAGGACCTTTAACTACAAGAACTCCCAGTTCAGGTAAGAACTTTAACTACTAGAACTGCCAGGTCGAGTAAGAGCTTTAACTACTAGAACTCCCAGGTCAGGTAAGAGCTTTAACTACTAGAACTCCCAGGTCAGGTAAGAGCTTTAACTACTAGAACTCCCAGGTCGGGTAAGAGCTTTAACTACTAGAACTCCCAGATCAGGTAAGCGCTTTAACTACTAGAACTCCCAGGTCAGGTAAGAGCTTTAAACTACTAGAACTCCCAGGTCAGGTAAGAGCTTTAACTACTAGAACTCCCAGGTCAGGTAAGAGCTTTAACTACTAGAACTCCCAGGTCAGGTAAGAGCTTTAACTACTAGAACTCCCAGATCAGGTAAGCGCTTTAACTACTAGAACTCCCAGGTCAGGTAAGACCTTTAACTACTAGAAATCCCAGGTCAGGTAAGACCTTTAACTACTAGAACTCCCAGGTCAGATATGAGCTTTAACTACTAGAACACCCAGGTCGGGTAATAGCTTTAACTACTAGAACTCCCAGGACCGGTAAGAGCTTTAACTACTAGAACTCCCAGGTCAGGTAAGAGCTTTAACTACTAGAACTCACAGGTGAGGTAAGACCTTTAATTACTAGAACTCCCAGGTCAGATAAGAGCTTTAACTACTAGATCTTCCAGGTCAGGTAAGAGCTTTAACTACTAGAACTCCCATGTCAGGTAAGAGCTTTAACTACTAGAACTCCCAGGTCAGGTAAGACCTTTAATTACTAGAACTCCCAGGTCAGATAAGAGCTTTAACTACTAGATCTTCCAGGTCAGGTAAGAGCTTTAACTACTAGAACTCCCAGGTAAGGTAAGAGCTTTAACTACTAGAACTCCCAGGTCAGGTAAGAGCTTTAACTACTAGAACTCACAGGTCGTGTAAGAGCTTTAACTACTAGAACTCCCAGATCAGGTAAGAGCTTTAACTACTAGAACTCCCAGGTCAGGTAAGAGCTTTAACTACTAGAACTCCCAGGTCAGGTAAGAGCTTTAACTACTAGAACTCCCAGGTCAGGTGAGAGCTTTAACTACTAGAACTCCCAGGTCAGGTAAGACCTTTAACTACTAGAATTCCCAGGTCAGAAAAGAGCTTAAACCACTAGAACTCCCAGGTCAGGTAAGAGCTTTAACTACTAGAACTCCGAGGTCGGGTAAGAGCTTTAACTACTAGAACTCCCAGGTCAGGTAAGAGCTTTAACTACTAGAACTACCAGGTCAGGTAAGTCCTTTAATTAGTAGAACTCACAGGTCAGGTAAGAGCTTTAACTACTAGATCTCCCAGGTCAGGTAAGAGCTTTAACTACTAGAACTCCCAGGTCAGGTAGGACCTTTAACTACAAGAACTCCCAGTTCAGGTAAGAACTTTTACTACTAGAACTGCCAGGTCGGGTAAGAGCTTTAACTACTAGAACTCCCAGGTCAGGTAAGAGCTTTAAACTACTAGAACTCCCAGGTCAGGTAAGAGCTTTAACTACTAGAACTCCCAGGTCAGGTAAGAGCTTTAACTACTAGAACTCCCAGGTCGGGTAAGAGCTTTAACTACTAGAACTCCCAGATCCGGTAAGCGCTTTAACTACTAGAACCCCCAGGTCAGGTAAGACCTTTAACTACTAGAAATCCCAGGTCAGGTAAGACCTTTAACTACTAGAACTCCCAGGTCAGATAAGAGCTTTAACTACTAGAACACCCAGGTCGGGTAATAGCTTTAACTACTAGAACTCCCAGGACCGGTAAGAGCTTTAACTACTAGAACTCCCAGGTCAGGTAAGAGCTTTAACTACTAGAACTCCCAGGTCAGGTGAGAGCTTTAACTACTAGAACTCCCAGGTCAGGTAAGACCTTTAACTACTAGAATTCCCAGGTCAGAAAAGAGCTTTAACTACTAGAACACCCAGGTCAGGTAAGAGCTTTAACTACTAGAACTCCGAGGTCGGGTAAGAGTTTTAACTACTAGAACTCCCAGGTCAGATAAGAGCTTTAACTACTAGAACTACCAGGTCAGGTAAGTCCTTTAATTACTAGAACTCCCAGGTCAGGTAAGAGCTTAAACTACTAGATCTCCCAGGTCAGGTAAGAGCTTTAACTACTAGAACTCCCAGGTCAGGTAGGACCATTAACTACAAGAACTCCCATTTCAGGTAAGAACTTTAACTACTAGAACTCCCAGGTCGGGTAAGAGCTTTAACTACTAGAACTCCCAGGTCGGGTAAGAGCTTTAACTACTAGAACTCCCAGGTCAGGTAAGAGCTTTACCTACTAGAACTCCCTGGTCAGGTAAGAGCTTTAGCTACTAGAACTCCCAGGTCGGGTAAGAGCTTTAACTACTAGAACTCCCAGGTCAGGTAAGAGCTTTAACTACTAGAAATCCCATGTCAGGTAAGACCTTTAACTACTAGAACTCCCAGGTCAGGTAAGAGCTTTAACTACTAGAACTCCCAGGTCGGATAAGAGCTTTAACTACTAGAACTCCCAGGTCGGGTAAGAGTTTTAACTACTAGAACTCCCAGGTTGGGTAAGAGCTTTAACTACTAGAACTCCCAGGTCAGGTAAGAGCTTTAACTACTAAAACTCCCAGGTCAGGTAAGAGCTTTAACAACTAGAACTCCCAGGTCAGGTAAGACCTTTAACTACTAGAACTCCCAGGTCAGATAAGAACTTTAACTACTAGAACTCCCAGGTCAGGTAAGAGCTTTAACTACTAGAACTCCCAGGTCGGGTAAGAACTTTAACTACTAGAACTCCCAGGTCGGGTAAGAGCTTTAACTACTAGAACTCCCAGGTCAGGTAAAAGCTTTAACTACTAGAACTACCAGGTCAGGTAAGAGCTTTAACTACTAGAACTCCCAAGTCGGTTAAAAGCTTTAACTACTAGAACTCCCAGGTCAGGTAAGAGCTTTAACTACTAGAACTCCCAGGTCATGTAAGAGCTTTAACTACTAGAACTCCCAGTTCAGGTAAGAGCTTTAACTACTAGAACTCCAGGTCGGGTAAGACCTTTAACTACTAGAACTCCCAGGTCGGATAAGAGCTTTAACTACTAGACCTCCCAGGTCAGGTAAGAGCTTTAACTACTTCAACTCCCAGTTCAGGAAAGAGCTTTAACTACTAGAACTCCCATGTCGGGTAAGAGCTTTAACTACTAGAACTCCCAGGTCAGTTAAGAGCTCTAACTACTAGAACTCCCAGGTCAGGTAAGACCTTTAACCACTAGAACTCCCAGGTCGGATAAGACCTTTAACTACTAGAACTCCCAGGTCAGATAAGAGCTTTTAACTACTAGAACTCCCAGGTCGGGTAATAGCTTTAACTACTAGAACTCCCAGGTCAGGTAAGAGCTTTAACTATTAGAACTCCCAGGTCAGGTAAGAGATTTAACTACTAGAACTCCCAGGTCAGATAAGAGCTTTAACTACTAGAACTCCCAGGTCAGGTAAGACCTTTAACTACTACAATTCCCAGGTCAGATAAGAGCTTTTACTACTAGAACTCCCAGGTCAGGTAAGAGCTTTAACTACTAGAACTCCGAGGTCGGGTAAGAGCTTTAACTACTAGAACTCCCAGGTCAGGTAAGAGCTTTAACTACTAGAACTACCAGGTCAGGTAAGACCTTTAATTACTAGAACTCCCAGGTCAGGTAAGAGCTTTAACTACTAGATCTTCCAGGTCAGGTAAGAGCTTTAACTACTACAACTCCCATGTCAGGTAGGAGCTTTAAATACAAGAACTCCCAGTTCAGGTAAGACCTTTAACCACTAGAACTCCCAGGTCGGATAAGACCTTTAACTACTAGAACTCCCAGGTCAGATAAGAGCTTTTAACTACTAGAACTCCCAGGTCGGGTAATAGTTTTAACTACTAGAACTCCCAGGTCAGGTAAGAGCTTTAACTACTAAAACTCCCAGGTCAGGTAAGAGATTTAACTTCTAGAACTCCCAGGTCAGATAAGAGCTTTAACTACTAGAACTCCCAGGTCAGGTAAGACCTTTAACTACTACAATTCCCAGGTCAGATAAGAGGTTTAACTACTAGAACTCCCAGGTCAGGTAAGAGCTTTAACTACTAGAACTCCCAGGTCGGGTAAGAGCTTTAACTACTAGAACTCCCAGGTCAGGTAAGAGCTTTAACTACTAGAACTACCAGGTCAGGTAAGACCTTTAATAACTAGAACTCCCAGGTCAGGTAAGAGCTTTAACTACTAGATCTTCCAGGTCAGGTAAGAGCTTTAAATACTACAACTCCCATGTCAGGTAGGAGCTTTAAATACAAGACCTCCCAGTTCAGGTAAGAGCTTTAACTACTAGAACTCCCAGGTCGGGTAAGAGCTTAAACTACTAGAAATCCCAGGTCGGGTAAGAGCTTTAACTACTAGAACTCCCAGGTAAGGTAAGAGCTTTAACTACTAGAACGCCCAGGTCAGGTAAGAGCTTTAACTACTAGAACTCCCAGGTCAGGTAAGACCTTTAACTACTACAATTCCCAGGTCAGATAAGAGGTTTAACTACTAGACCTCCCAGGTCAGGTAAGAGCTTTAACTACTAGAACTCCGAGGTCGGGTAAGAGCTTTAACTACAAGAACTCCCAGGTCAGGTAAGAGCTTTAACTACTAGAACTACCAGGTGAGGTAAGACCTTTAATTACTAGAACTCCCAGGTCAGATAAGAGCTTTAATTACTAGAACTTCCAGGTCAGGTAAGAGCTTTAACTACTAGAACTCCCAGGTCAGGTAAGAGCTTTAACTACTAGAACTCCCAGGTCAGGTAAGAGCTTTAACTACTAGAACTCCCAGGTCAGGTGAGAGCTTTAACTACAAGAACTCCCTGGTCAGGTAAGACCTTTAACTACTAGAATTCTCAGGTCAGAAAAGAGCTTTAACCACTAGAACACCCAGGTCAGGTTAGAGCTTTAACTACTAGAACTCCGAGGTCGGGTAAGAGCTTTAACTACTAGAACTCCCAGGTCAGATAAGAGCTTTAACTACTAGAACTACCAGGTCAGGTAAGTCCTTTAATTACTAGAACTCCCAGGTCGGGTAAGAGCTTTAACTACTAGAACTCCCAGGTCAGGTAAGAGCTTTAACTACTAGAACTCCCAGGTCAGGTAAGAGCTTTAGCTACTAGAACTCCCAGGTCGGGTAAGAGCTTTAACTACTAAAACTCCCAGGTCAGGTAAGAGCTTTAACTACTAGAAATCCCATGTCAGGTAAGACCTTTAACTACTAGAACTCCCAGGTCAGGTAAGAGCTTTAACTACTAGAACTCCCAGGTCGGATAAGAGCTTTAACTACTAGAACTCCCAGGTCGGGTAAGAGCTTTAACTACTAGAACTCCCAGGTTGGGTAAGAGCTTTAACTACTAGAACTCCCAGGTCAGGTAAGAGCTTTAACTACTAAAACTCCCGGGTCAGGTAAGAGCTTTAACAACTAGAACTCCCAGGTCAGGTAAGACCTTTAACTACTAGAACTCCCAGGTCAGATAAGAACTTTAACTACTAGAACTCCCAGGTCAGGTAAGAGCTTTAACTACTAGAACTCCCAGGTCGGGTAAGAACTTTAACTACTAGAACTCCCAGGTCGGGTAAGAGCTTTAACTACTAGAACTCCCAGGTCAGGTAAGAGCTTTAACTACTAGAACTACCAGGTCAGGTAAGAGCTTTAACTACTAGAACTCCGAGGTCGGGTAAGAGCTTTAACTACTAGAACTCCCAGGTCAGATAAGAGCTTTAGCTACTAGAACTACCAGGTCAGGTAAGTACTTTAATTACTAGAACTCCCAGGTCAGGTAAGAGCTTAAACTACTAGATCTCCCAGGTCAGGTAAGAGCTTTAACTACTAGAACTCCCAGGTCAGGTAGGACCATTAACTACAAGAACTCCCAGTTCAGGTAAGAACTTTAACTACTAGAACTCCCAGGTCGGGTAAGAGCTTTAACTACTAGAACTCCCAGGTCGGGTAAGAGCTTTAACTACTAGAACTCCCAGGTCAGGTAAGAGCTTTAACTACTAGAACTCCCAGGTCAGGTAAGAGCTTTAGCTACTAGAACTCCCAGGTCGGGTAAGAGCTTTAACTACTAGAACTCCCAGGTCAGGTAAGAGCTTTAACTACTAGAAATCCCATGTCAGGTAAGACCTTTAACTACTAGAACTCCCAGGTCAGGTAAGAGCTTTAACTACTAGAACTCCCAGGTCGGATAAGAGCTTTAACTACTAGAACTCCCAGGTCGGGTAAGAGCTTTAACTACTAGAACTCCCAGGTTGGGTAAGAGCTTTAACTACTAAAACTCCCGGGTCAGGTAAGAGCTTTAACAACTAGAACTCCCAGGTCAGGTAAGACCTTTAACTACTAGAACTCCCAGGTCAGATAAGAACTTTAACTACTAGAACTCCCAGGTCAGGTAAGAGCTTTAACTACTAGAACTCCCAGGTCGGGTAAGAACTTTAACTACTAGAACTCCCAGGTCGGGTAAGAGCTTTAACTACTAGAACTCCCAGGTCAGGTAAGAGCTTTAACTACTAGAACTACCAGGTCAGGTAAGAGCTTTAACTACTAGAACTCCCAAGTCGGTTAAAAGCTTTAACTACTAGAACTCCCAGGTCAGGTAAGAGCTTTAACTACTAGAACTCCCAGGTCATGTAAGAGCTTTAACTACTAGAACTCCCAGTTCAGGTAAGAGCTTTAACTACTAGAACTCCAGGTCGGGTAAGACCTTTAACTACTAGAACTCCCAGGTCGGATAAGAGCTTTAACTACTAGACCTCCCAGGTCAGGTAAGAGCTTTAACTACTTCAACTCCCAGTTCAGGAAAGAGCTTTAACTACTAGAACTCCCAAGTCGGGTAAGAGCTTTAACTACTAGAACTCCCAGGTCAGGTAAGAGCTCTAACTACTAGAACTCCCAGGTCAGGTAAGACCTTTAACCACTAGAACTCCCAGGTCGGATAAGACCTTTAACTACTAGAACTCCCAGGTCAGATAAGAGCTTTTAACTACTAGAACTCCCAGGTCGGGTAATAGCTTTAACTACTAGAACTCCCAGGTCAGGTAAGAGCTTTAACTACTAGAACTCCCAGGTCAGGTAAGAGATTTAACTACTAGAACTCCCAGGTCAGATAAGAGCTTTAACTACTAGAACTCCCAGGTCAGGTAAGACCTTTAACTACTACAATTCCCAGGTCAGATAAGAGCTTTAACTACTAGAACTCCCAGGTCAGGTAAGAGCTTTAACTACTAGAACTCCGAGGTCGGGTAAGAGCTTTAACTACTAGAACTCCCAGGTCAGGTAAGAGCTTTAACTACTAGAACTACCAGGTCAGGTAAGACCTTTAATTACTAGAACTCCCAGGTCAGGTAAGAGCTTTAACTACTAGATCTTCCAGGTCAGGTAAGAGCTTTAACTACTACAACTCCCATGTCAGGTAGGAGCTTTAAATACAAGAACTCCCAGTTCAGGTAAGACCTTTAACCACTAGAACTCCCAGGTCGGATAAGACCTTTAACTACTAGAACTCCCAGGTCAGATAAGAGCTTTTAACTACTAGAACTCCCAGGTCGGGTAATAGTTTTAACTACTAGAACTCCCAGGTCAGGTAAGAGCTTTAACTACTAGAACTCCCAGGTCAGGTAAGAGATTTAACTTCTAGAACTCCCAGGTCAGATAAGAGCTTTAACTACTAGAACTCCCAGGTCAGGTAAGACCTTTAACTACTACAATTCCCAGGTCAGATAAGAGGTTTAACTACTAGAACTCCCAGGTCAGGTAAGAGCTTTAACTACTAGAACTCCGAGGTCGGGTAAGAGCTTTAACTACAAGAACTCCCAGGTCAGGTAAGAGCTTTAACTACTAGAACTACCAGGTCAGGTAAGACCTTTAATAACTAGAACTCCCAGGTCAGGTAAGAGCTTTAACTACTAGATCTTCCAGGTCAGGTAAGAGCTTTAAATACTACAACTCCCATGTCAGGTAGAAGCTTTAAATACAAGACCTCCCAGTTCAGGTAAGAGCTTTAACTACTAGAACTCCCAGGTCGGGTAAGAGCTTTAACTACTAGAAATCCCAGGTCGGGTAAGAGCTTTAACTACTAGAACTCCCAGGTAAGGTAAGAGCTTTAACTACTAGAACTCCCAGGTCAGGTAAGAGCTTTAACTACTAGAACTCCCAGGTCAGGTAAGACCTTTAACTACTAGAACTCCCAGGTCAGGTAAGACCTTTAACTACTAGAACTCCCAGGTCAGATAAGAGCTTTAATTACTAGAACTCCCAGGTCAGGTAAGAGCTTTAACTACTAGAACTCCCAGGTCAGGTAAGAGCTTTAACTACTAGAACTCCCAGGTCAGGTAAGAGCTTTAACTACTAGAACTCCCAGGTCAGGTGAGAGCTTTAACTACTAGAACTCCCAGGTCAGGTAAGACCTTTAACTACTAGAATTCTCAGGTCAGAAAAGAGCTTTAACCACTAGACCACCCAGGTCAGGTAAGAGCTTTAACTACTAGAACTCCGAGGTCGGGTAAGAGCTTTAACTACTAGAACTCCCAGGTCAGATAAGAGCTTTAACTACTAGAACTACCAGGTCAGGTAAGTCCTTTAATTACTAGAACTCCCAGGTCAGGTAAGAGCTTAAACTACTAGATCTCCCAGGTCAGGTAAGAGCTTTAACTACTAGAACTCCCAGGTCAGGTAGGACCATTAACTACAAGAACTCCCAGTTCAGGTAAGAACTTTAACTACTAGAACTCCCAGGTCGGGTAAGAGCTTTAACTACTAGAACTCCCAGGTCGGGTAAGAGCTTTAACTACTAGAACTCCCAGGTCGGGTAAGAGCTTTAACTACTAGAACTCCCAGGTCAGGTAAGAGCTTTAGCTACTAGAACTCCCAGGTCGGGTAAGAGCTTTAACTACTAGAACTCCCAGGTCAGGTAAGAGTTTTAACTACTAGAAATCCCATGTCAGGTAAGACCTTTAACTACTAGAACTCCCAGGTCAGGTAAGAGCTTTAACTACTAGAACTCCCAGGTCGGATAAGAGCTTTAACTACTAGAACTCCCAGGTCGGGTAAGAGCTTTAACTACTAGAACTCCCAGGTTGGGTAAGAGCTTTAACTACTAGAACTCCCAGGTCAGGTAAGAGCTTTAACTACTAAAACTCCCGGGTCAGGTAAGAGCTTTAACAACTAGAACTCCCAGGTCAGGTAAGACCTTTAACTACTAGAACTCCCAGGTCAGATAAGAACTTTAACTACTAGAACTCCCAGGTCAGGTAAGAGCTTTAACTACTAGAACTCCCAGGTCGGGTAAGAACTTTAACTACTAGAACTCCCAGGTCGGGTAAGAGCTTTAACTACTAGAACTCCCAGGTCAGGTAAGAGCTTTAACTACTAGAACTACCAGGTCAGGTAAGAGCTTTAACTACTAGAACTCCGAGGTCGGGTAAGAGCTTTAACTACTAGAACTCCCAGGTCAGATAAGAGCTTTAACTACTAGAACTACCAGGTCAGGTAAGTCCTTTAATTACTAGAACTCCCAGGTCAGGTAAGAGCTTAAACTACTAGATCTCCCAGGTCAGGTAAGAGCTTTAACTACTAGAACTCCCAGGTCAGGTAGGACCATTAACTACAAGAACTCCCAGTTCAGGTAAGAACTTTAACTACTAGAACTCCCAGGTCGGGTAAGAGCTTTAACTACTAGAACTCCCAGGTCAGGTAAGAGCTTTAACTACTAGAACTCCCAGGTCAGGTAAGAGCTTTAGCTACTAGAACTCCCAGGTCGGGTAAGAGCTTTAACTACTAGAACTCCCAGGTCAGGTAAGACCTTTAACTACTAGAACTCCCAGGTCAGGTAAGACCTTTAACTACTAGAACTCCCAGGTCAGATAAGAGCTTTAATTACTAGAACTCCCAGGTCAGGTAAGAGCTTTAACTACTAGAACTCCCAGGTCAGGTAAGAGCTTTAACTACTAGAACTCCCAGGTCAGGTAAGAGCTTTAACTACTAGAACTCCCAGGTCAGGTGAGAGCTTTAACTACTAGAACTCCCAGGTCAGGTAAGACCTTTAACTACTAGAATTCTCAGGTCAGAAAAGAGCTTTAACCACTAGACCACCCAGGTCAGGTAAGAGCTTTAACTACTAGAACTCCGAGGTCGGGTAAGAGCTTTAACTACTAGAACTCCCAGGTCAGATAAGAGCTTTAACTACTAGAACTACCAGGTCAGGTAAGTCCTTTAATTACTAGAACTCCCAGGTCAGGTAAGAGCTTAAACTACTAGATCTCCCAGGTCAGGTAAGAGCTTTAACTACTAGAACTCCCAGGTCAGGTAGGACCATTAACTACAAGAACTCCCAGTTCAGGTAAGAACTTTAACTACTAGAACTCCCAGGTCGGGTAAGAGCTTTAACTACTAGAACTCCCAGGTCGGGTAAGAGCTTTAACTACTAGAACTCCCAGGTCGGGTAAGAGCTTTAACTACTAGAACTCCCAGGTCAGGTAAGAGCTTTAGCTACTAGAACTCCCAGGTCGGGTAAGAGCTTTAACTACTAGAACTCCCAGGTCAGGTAAGAGTTTTAACTACTAGAAATCCCATGTCAGGTAAGACCTTTAACTACTAGAACTCCCAGGTCAGGTAAGAGCTTTAACTACTAGAACTCCCAGGTCGGATAAGAGCTTTAACTACTAGAACTCCCAGGTCGGGTAAGAGCTTTAACTACTAGAACTCCCAGGTTGGGTAAGAGCTTTAACTACTAGAACTCCCAGGTCAGGTAAGAGCTTTAACTACTAAAACTCCCGGGTCAGGTAAGAGCTTTAACAACTAGAACTCCCAGGTCAGGTAAGACCTTTAACTACTAGAACTCCCAGGTCAGATAAGAACTTTAACTACTAGAACTCCCAGGTCAGGTAAGAGCTTTAACTACTAGAACTCCCAGGTCGGGTAAGAACTTTAACTACTAGAACTCCCAGGTCGGGTAAGAGCTTTAACTACTAGAACTCCCAGGTCAGGTAAGAGCTTTAACTACTAGAACTACCAGGTCAGGTAAGAGCTTTAACTACTAGAACTCCGAGGTCGGGTAAGAGCTTTAACTACTAGAACTCCCAGGTCAGATAAGAGCTTTAACTACTAGAACTACCAGGTCAGGTAAGTCCTTTAATTACTAGAACTCCCAGGTCAGGTAAGAGCTTAAACTACTAGATCTCCCAGGTCAGGTAAGAGCTTTAACTACTAGAACTCCCAGGTCAGGTAGGACCATTAACTACAAGAACTCCCAGTTCAGGTAAGAACTTTAACTACTAGAACTCCCAGGTCGGGTAAGAGCTTTAACTACTAGAACTCCCAGGTCAGGTAAGAGCTTTAACTACTAGAACTCCCAGGTCAGGTAAGAGCTTTAGCTACTAGAACTCCCAGGTCGGGTAAGAGCTTTAACTACTAGAATTCCCAGGTCAGGTAAGAGCTTTAACTACTAGATCTTCCAGGTCAGGTAAGAGCTTTAAATACTACAACTCCCATGTCAGGTAGGAGCTTTAAATACAAGACCTCCCAGTTCAGGTAAGAGCTTTAACTACTAGAACTCCCAGGTCGGGTAAGAGCTTTAACTACTAGAAATCCCAGGTCGGGTAAGAGCTTTAACTAATAGAACTCCCAGGTAAGGTAAGAGCTTTAACTACTAGAACTCCCAGGTCAGGTAAGAGCTTTAACTACTAGAACTCCCAGGTCAGGTAAGACCTTTAACTACTAGAACTCCCAGGTCAGGTAAGAGCTTTAACTACTAAAACTCCCGGGTCAGGTAAGAGCTTTAACAACTAAAACTCCCAGGTCAGGTAAGACCTTTAACTACTAGAACTCCCAGGTCAGATAAGAACTTTAACTACTAGAACTCCCAGGTCAGGTAAGAGCTTTAACTACTAGAACTCCCAGGTCGGGTAAGAACTTTAACTACTAGAACTCCCAGGTCGGGTAAGAGCTTTAACTACTAGAACTCCCAGGTCAGGTAAGAGCTTTAACTACTAGAACTACCAGGTCAGGTAAGAGCTTTAACTACTAGAACTCCGAGGTCGGGTAAGAGCTTTAACTACTAGAACTCCCAGGTCAGATAAGAGCTTTAACTACTAGAACTACCAGGTCAGGTAAGTCCTTTAATTACTAGAACTCCCAGGTCAGGTAAGAGCTTAAACTACTAGATCTCCCAGGTCAGGTAAGAGCTTTAACTACTAGAACTCCCAGGTCAGGTAGGACCATTAACTACAAGAACTCCCAGTTCAGGTAAGAACTTTAACTACTAGAACTCCCAGGTCGGGTAAGAGCTTTAACTACTAGAACTCCCAGGTCAGGTAAGAGCTTTAACTACTAGAACTCCCAGGTCAGGTAAGAGCTTTAGCTACTAGAACTCCCAGGTCGGGTAAGAGCTTTAACTACTAGAATTCCCAGGTCAGGTAAGAGCTTTAACTACTAGATCTTCCAGGTCAGGTAAGAGCTTTAAATACTACAACTCCCATGTCAGGTAGGAGCTTTAAATACAAGACCTCCCAGTTCAGGTAAGAGCTTTAACTACTAGAACTCCCAGGTCGGGTAAGAGCTTTAACTACTAGAAATCCCAGGTCGGGTAAGAGCTTTAACTAATAGAACTCCCAGGTAAGGTAAGAGCTTTAACTACTAGAACTCCCAGGTCAGGTAAGAGCTTTAACTACTAGAACTCCCAGGTCAGGTAAGACCTTTAACTACTAGAACTCCCAGGTCAGGTAAGACCTTTAACTACTAGAACTCCCAGGTCAGATAAGAGCTTTAATTACTAGAACTCCCAGGTCAGGTAAGAGCTTTAACTACTAGAACTCCCAGGTCAGGTAAGAGCTTTAACTACTAGAACTCCCAGGTCAGGTAAGAGCTTTAACTACTAGAACTCCCAGGTCAGGTGAGAGCTTTAACTACTAGAACTCCCAGGTCAGGTAAGACCTTTAACTACTAGAATTCTCAGGTCAGAAAAGAGCTTTAACCACTAGACCACCCAGGTCAGGTAAGAGCTTTAACTACTAGAACTCCGAGGTCGGGTAAGAGCTTTAACTACTAGAACTCCCAGGTCAGATAAGAGCTTTAACTACTAGAACTACCAGGTCAGGTAAGTCCTTTAATTACTAGAACTCCCAGGTCAGGTAAGAGCTTAAACTACTAGATCTCCCAGGTCAGGTAAGAGCTTTAACTACTAGAACTCCCAGGTGAGGTAGGACCATTAACTACAAGAACTCCCAGTTCAGGTAAGAACTTTAACTACTAGAACTCCCAGGTCGGGTAAGAGCTTTAACTACTAGAACTCCCAGGTCGGGTAAGAGCTTTAACTACTAGAACTCCCAGGTCAGGTAAGAGCTTTAACTACTAGAACTCCCAGGTCAGGTAAGAGCTTTAGCTACTAGAACACCCAGGTCGGGTAAGAGCTTTAACTACTAGAACTCCCAGGTCAGGTAAGAGCTTTAACTACTAGAAATCCCATGTCAGGTAAGACCTTTAACTACTAGAACTCCCAGGTCAGGTAAGAGCTTTAACTACTAGAACTCCCAGGTCGGATAAGAGCTTTAACTACTAGAACTCCCAGGTCGGGTAAGAGCTTTAACTACTAGAACTCCCAGGTTGGGTAAGAGCTTTAACTACTAGAACTCCCAGGTCAGATAAGAACTTTAACTACTAGAACTCCCAGGTCAGGTAAGAGGTTTAACTACTAGAACTCCCAGGTCGGGTAAGAACTTTAACTACTAGAACTCCCAGGTCGGGTAAGAGCTTTAACTACTAGAACTCCCAGGTCAGGTAAGAGCTTTAACTACTAGAACTACCAGGTCAGGTAAGAGCTTTAACTACTAGAACTCCCAAGTCGGTTAAAAGCTTTAACTACTAGAACTCCCAGGTCAGGTAAGAGCTTTAACTACTAGAACTCCCAGTTCATGTAAGAGCTTTAACTACTTGAACTCCCAGTTCAGGTAAGAGCTTTAACTACTAGAACTCCAGGTCGGGTAAGACCTTTAACTACTAGAACTCCCAGGTCGGATAAGAGCTTTAACTACTAGACCTCCCAGGTCAGGTAAGAGCTTTAACTACTTCAACTCCCAGTTCAGGAAAGAGCTTTAACTACTAGAACTCCCAGGTCGGGTAAGAGCTTTAACTACTAGAACTCCCAGGTCAGGTAAGAGCTCTAACTACTAGAACTCCCAGGTCAGGTAAGACCTTTAACCATTAGAACTCCCAGGTCGGATAAGACCTTTAACTACTAGAACTCCCAGGTCAGATAAGAGCTTTTAACTACTAGAACTCCCAGGTCGGGTAATAGCTTTAACTACTAGAACTCCCAGGTCAGGTAAGAGCTTTAACTACTAGAACTCCCAGGTCAGGTAAGAGATTTAACTACTAGAACTCCCAGGTCAGATAAGAGCTTTAACTACTAGAACTCCCAGGTCAGGTAAGACCTTTAACTACTACATTTCCCAGGTCAGATAAGAGTTTTAACTACTAGAACTCCCAGGTCAGGTAAGAGCTTTAACTACTAGAACTCCGAGGTCGGGTAAGAGCTTTAACTACTAGAACTCCCAGGTCAGGTAAGAGCTTTAACTACTAGAACTACCAGGTCAGGTAAGACCTTTAATTACTAGAACTCCCAGGTCAGGTAAGAGCTTTAACTACTAGATCTTCCAGGTCAGGTAAGACCTTTAACTACTACAACTCCCATGTCAGGTAGGAGCTTTAAATACAAGAACTCCCAGTTCAGGTAAGACCTTTAACCACTAGAACTCCCAGGTCGGATAAGACCTTTAACTACTAGAACTCCCAGGTCAGATAAGAGCTTTTAACTACTAGAACTCCCAGGTCGGGTAACAGCTTTAACTACTAGAACTCCCAGGTCAGGTAAGAGCTTTAACTACTAGAACTCCCAGGTCAGGTAAGAGATTTAACTACTAGAACTCCCAGGTCAGATAAGAGCTTTAACTACTAGAACTCCCAGGTCAGGTAAGACCTTTAACCACTACAATTCCCAGGTCAGATAAGAGGTTTAACTACTAGAACTCCCAGGTCAGGTAAGAGCTTTAACTACTAGAACTCCGAGGTCAGGTAAGAGCTTTAACTACTAGAACTACCAGGTCAGGTAAGACCTTTAATAACTAGAACTCCCAGGTCAGGTAAGAGCTTTAACTACTAGATCTTCCAGGTCAGGTAAGAGCTTTAAATACTACAACTCCCATGTCAGGTAGGAGCTTTAAATATAAGACCTCCCAGTTCAGGTAAGAGCTTTAACTACTAGAACTCCCAGGTCGGGTAATAGCTTTAACTACTAGAACTCCCAGGTCGGGTAAGAGCTTTAACTACTAGAACTCCCAGGTAAGGTAAGAGCTTTAACTACTAGAACTCCCAGGTCAGGTAAGAGCTTTAACTACTAGAACTCCCAGGTCAGGTAAGACCTTTAACTACTAGAACTCCCAGGTCAGGTAAGACCTTTAACTACTAGAACTCCCAGGTCAGATAAGAGCTTTAATTACTAGAACTCCCAGGTCAGGTAAGAGCTTTAACTACTAGAACTCCCAGGTCAGGTAAGAGCTTTAACTACTAGAACTCCCAGGTCAGGTAAGAGCTTTAACTACTAGAACTCCCAAGTCGGATAAGAGCTTTAACTACTAGAACTCCCAAGTCAGGTAAGATCTTTAACTAATAGAACTCCCAGTTCAGGTAAGAGCTTTAACTACTACAACTCCGGGTCGGGTAAGAGCTTTAACTACTAGAACTCCCAGGTCGGATAAGAGCTTTAACTACTAGACCTCACAGGTCAGGTAAGAGCTGTAACTACTAGAACTCCAGGTCGGGTAAGAGCTTTAACTACTAGAACTCCCAGGTCGGATAAGAGCTTTAACTACTAGACCTCCCAGGTCAGGTAAGAGCTTTAACTACTAGAACTCCCAGGTCAGGTAAGAACTTTAACTACTAGAACTCCCTGGTCAGGTAAGAGCTTTAACTACTAGAACTCCCAGGTCAGGTAAGAGATTTAACTACTAGAACTCCCAGGTCAGGTTAGAGCTTTAACTACTAGAACTCCCAGGTCAGGTAAGAGCTTTAATTACTAGAACTCCCAGGTCAGGTAAGAGCTTTAACTACTAGAACTCCCATGTCGAGTAAGAGCTTTAACTACTAGAACTCCCAGGTCAGGTAAGAGCTTTAACTACTAGAACTCCCAGGTCAGGTAAGAGCTTAAACTACTAGAATTCCCAGGTCAGGTAAGAGCTTTAACTACTAGAACTCCCAGGTCAGGTAAGAGCTTTAACTACTAGAACACCCAGGTCAGATAAGAGCTTTAACTACTAGAACTCCCAGGTCAGGTAAGAGCTTTAACTACTAGAACTCCCACTTCAGGTAAGAGCTTTAACTACTAGAACTCCCAGGTCAGGTAAGAGCTTTAACTACTAGAACTCCCAGGTCAGGTAAGCGCTTTAACTACTAGAACTCCCAGGTCAGGTAAGAGCTTTAACTACTAGAACTCCCAAGTCGGATAAGAGCTTTAACTACTAGAACTCCCAGGTCAGGTAAGAGCTTTAACTACTAGAACTCCCAGGTCATGTAAGAGCTTTAACTACTAGAACTCCCAGTTCAGGTAAGAGCTTTAACTACTAGAACTCCATGTCGGGTAAGACCTTTAACTACTATAACTCCCAGGTCGGATAAGAGCTTTAACTGCTAGACCTCCCAAGTCAGGTAAGAGCTTTAACTACTAGAACTCCCAGGTCAGGTAAGAGCTTTAACTACTAGAACTCCCATGTCAGGAAAGAGCTTTAACTACTAGAACTCCCAGGTCGGGTAAGAGCTTTAACTACTAGAACTCCCAGGTCAGGTAAGAGCTCTAACTACTAGAACTCCCAGGTCAGGTAAGACCTTTAACCACTAGAACTCCCAGGTCGGTTAAGACCTTTATTTACTAGAACTCCCAGGTCGGATAAGAGCTTTTAACTACGAGAACTCCCAGGTCGGGTAAGAGCTTTAACTACTAGAACTCCCAGGTCAGGTAAGACCTTTAACTACTACAATTCCCAGGTCAGGTAAGAGCTTTAACTACTAGATCTCCCATTCAGGTAAGAACTTTAACTACTAGAACTCCCAGGTCAGGTAGGACCTTTAACTACAAGAACTCCCAGTTCAGGTAAGAACTTTAACTACTAGAACTGCCAGGTCGGGTAAGAGCTTTAACTACTAGAACTCCCAGGTCAGGTAAGAGCTTTAAACTACTAGAACTCCCAGGTCAGGTAAGAGCTTTAACTACTAGAACTCCCAGGTCAGGTAAGATCTTTAACTACTAGAACTCCCAGGTCGGGTAAGAGCTTTAACTACTAGAACTCCCAGATCAGGTAAGCGCTTTAACTACTAGAACTCCCAGGTCAGGTAAGACCTTTAACTACTAGAAATCCCAGGTCAGGTAAGACCTTTAACTACTAGAACTCCCAGGTCAGATAAGAGCTTTAACTACTAGAACACCCAGGTCGGGTAATAGCTTTAACTACTAGAACTCCCAGGACCGGTAAGAGCTTTAACTACTAGAACTCCCAGGTCAGGTAAGAGCTTTAACTACTAGAACTCCCAGGTCAGATAAGAGCTTTGACTACTAGAACTCCCAGGTCAGGTAAGAGCTTTAACTACTAGAACTCCCACTTCAGGTAAGAGCTTTAACTACTAGAACTCCCAGGTCAGGTAAGAGCTTTAACTACTAGAACTCCCAGGTCAGGTAAGCGCTTTAACTACTAGAACTCCCAGGTCAGGTAAGAGCTTTAACTACTAGAACTCCCAAGTCGGATAAGAGCTTTAACTACTAGAACTCCCAGGTCAGGTAAGAGCTTTAACTACTAGAACTCCCAGGTCATGTAAGAGCTTTAACTACTAGAACTCCCAGTTCAGGTAAGAGCTTTAACTACTAGAACTCCAGGTCGGGTAAGACCTTTAACTACTAGAACTCCCAGTTCGAATAAGAGCTTTAACTACTAGACCTCCCAAGTCAGGTAAGAGCTTTAACTACTAGAACTCCCAGGTCAGATAAGAGCTTTTAACTACTAGAACTCCCAGGTCGGGTAATAGCTTTAACTACTAGAACTCCCAGGTCAGGTAAGAGCTTTAACTACTAGAACTCCCAGGTCAGGTAAGAGCTTTAACTACTAGAACTCCCAGGTCAGGTAAGAGCTTTAACTACTAGAACTCCCAGGTCAGGTAAGAGCTTTAACTACTAGAACTCACAGGTGAGGTAAGACCTTTAATTACTAGAACTCCCAAGGTCAGATAAGAGCTTTAACTACTAGATCTTCCAGGTCAGGTAAGAGCTTTAACTACTAGAACTCCCATGTCAGGTAAGAGCTTTAACTACTAGAACTCCCAGGTCAGGTAAGACCTTTAATTACTAGAACTCCCAGGTCAGATAAGAGCTTTAACTACTAGATCTTCCAGGTCAGGTAAGAGCTTTAACTACTAGAACTCCCATGTCAGGTAAGAGCTTTAACTACTAGAACTCCCAGGTCAGGTAAGAGCTTTAACTACTAGAACTCCCAGGTAAGGTAAGAGCTTTAACTACTAGAACTCCCAGGTCAGGTAAGAGCTTTAACTACTAGAACTCACAGGTCGTGTAAGAGCTTTAACTACTAGAACTCCCAGATCAGGTAAAAGCTTTAACTACTAGAACTCCCAGGTCAGGTAAGAGCTTTAACTACTAGAACTCCCAGGTCAGGTAAGAGCTTTAACTACTAGAACTCCCAGGTCAGGTGAGAGCTTTAACTACTAGAACTCCCAGGTCAGGTAAGACCTTTAACTACTAGAATTCCCAGGTCAGAAAAGAGCTTAAACCACTAGAACTCCCAGGTCAGGTAAGAGCATTAACTACTAGAACTCCGAGGTCGGGTAAGAGCTTTAACTACTAGAACTCCCAAGTCAGGTAAGAGCTTTAACTACTAGAACTACCAGGTCAGGTAAGTCCTTTAATTAGTAGAACTCCCAGGTCAGGTATGAGCTTTAACTACTAGATCTCCCAGGTCAGGTAAGAGCTTTAACTACTAGAACTCCCAGGTCAGGTAGGACCTTTAACTACAAGAACTCCCAGTTCAGGTAAGAACTTTTACTACTAGAACTGCCAGGTCGGGTAAGAGCTTTAACTACTAGAACTCCCAGGTCAGGTAAGAGCTTTAAACTACTAGAACTCCCAGGTCAGGTAAGAGCTTTAACTACTAGAACTCCCAGGTCAGGTAAGAGCTTTAACTACTAGAACTCCCAGGTCGGGTAAGAGCTTTAACTACTAGAACTCCCAGATCCGGTAAGCGCTTTAACTACTAGAACCCCCAGGTCAGGTAAGACCTTTAACTACTAGAAATCCCAGGTCAGGTAAGACCTTTAACTACTAGAACTCCCAGGTCAGATAAGAGCTTTAACTACTAGAACACCCAGGTCGGGTAATAGCTTTAACTACTAGAACTCCCAGGACCGGTAAGAGCTTTAACTACTAGAACTCCCAGGTCAGGTAAGAGCTTTAACTACTAGAACTCCCAGTTCAGGTGAGAGCTTTAACTACTAGAACTCCCAGGTCAGGTAAGACCTTTAACTACTAGAATTCCCAGGTCAGAAAAGAGCTTTAACTACTAGAACACCCAGGTCAGGTAAGAGCTTTAACTACTAGAACTCCGAGGTCGGGTAAGAGTTTTAACTACTAGAACTCCCAGGTCAGATAAGAGCTTTAACTACTAGAACTACCAGGTCAGGTAAGTCCTTTAATTACTAGAACTCCCAGGTCAGGTAAAAGCTTAAACTACTAGATCTCCCAGGTCAGGTAAGAGCTTTAACTACTAGAACTCCCAGGTCAGGTAGGACCATTAACTACAAGAACTCCCAATTCAGGTAAGAACTTTAACTACTAGAACTCCCAGGTCGGGTAAGAGCTTTAACTACTAGAACTCCCAGGTCGGGTAAGAGCTTTAACTACTAGAACTCCCAGGTCAGGTAAGAGCTTTAACTACTAGAACTCCCAGGTCAGGTAAGAGCTTTAACTACTAGAACTCCCAGGTCGGATAAGAGCTTTAACTACTAGAACTCCCAGGTCGGGTAAGAGTTTTAACTACTAGAACTCCAAGGTCAGGTAAGACCTTTAACTACTAGAACTCCCAGGTCAGATAAGAACTTTAACTACTAGAACTCCCAGGTCAGGTAAGAGCTTTAACTACTAGAACTCCTAGGTCGGGTAAGAACTTTAACTACTAGAACTCCCAGGTCGGGTAAGAGCTTTAACTACTAGAACTCCCAGGTCAGGTAAGAGCTTTAACTACTAGAACTACCAGGTCAGGTAAGAGCTTTAACTACTAGAACTCCCAAGTCGGTTAAAAGCTTTAACTACTAGAACTCCCAGGTCAGGTAAGAGCTTTAACTACTAGAATTCCAGGTCGGGTAAGACCTTTAACTACTAGAACTCCCAGGTCGGATAAGAGCTTTAACTACTAGATCTCCCAGGTTAGGTAAGAGCTTTAACTACTTCAACTCCCAGTTCAGGAAAGAGCTTTAACTACTAGAACTCCCAGGTCGGGTAAGAGCTTTAACTACTAGAACTCCCAGGTCAGGTAAGAGCTCTAACTACTAGAACTCCCAGGTCAGGTAAGACCTTTAACCACTAGAACTGCCAGGTCGGATAAGACCTTTAACTACTAGAACTCCCAGGTCAGATAAGAGCTTTTAACTACTAGAACTCCCAGGTCGGGTAATAGCTTTAACTACTAGAACTCCCAGGTCAGATAAGAGCTTTAACTACTAGATCTTCCAGATCAGGTAAGAGCTTTAACTACTAGAACTCCCATGTCAGGTAAGAGCTTTAACTACTAGAACTCCCAGTTCAGGTAAGAGCTTTAACTACTAGAACTCCCAGGTAAGGTAAGAGCTTTAACTACTAGAACTCCCAGGTCAGGTAAGAGCTTTAACTACTAGAATTCACAGGTCGTGTAAGAGCTTTAACTACTAGAACTCCCAGATCAGGTAAGAGCTTTAACTACTAGAACTCCCAGGTCAGGTAAGAGCTTTAACTACTAGAACTCCCACTTCAGGTAAGAGCTTTAACTACTAGAACTCCCAGGTCAGGTAAGAGCTTTAACTACTAGAACTCCCAGGTCAGGTAAGCGCTTTAACTACTAGAACTCCCAGGTCAGGTAAGAGCTTTAACTACTAGAACTCCCAAGTCGGATAAGAGCTTTAACTACTAGAACTCCCAGGTCAGGTAAGAGCTTTAACTACTAGAACTCCCAGATCATGTAAGAGCTTTAACTACTAGAACTCCCAGTTCAGGTAAGAGCTTTAACTACTAGAACTCCATGTCGGGTAAGACCTTTAACTACTATAACTCCCAGGTCGGATAAGAGCTTTAACTGCTAGACCTCCCAAGTCAGGTAAGAGCTTTAACTACTAGAACTCCCAGGTCAGGTAAGAGCTTTAACTACTAGAACTCCCATGTCAGGAAAGAGCTTTAACTACTAGAACTCCCAGGTCGGGTAAGAGCTTTAACTACTAGAACTCCCAGGTCAGGTAAGAGCTCTAACTACTAGAACTCCCAGGTCAGGTAAGACCTTTAACCACTAGAACTCCCAGGTCGGTTAAGACCTTTATTTACTAGAACTCCCAGGTCGGATAAGAGCTTTTAACTACTAGAACTCCCAGGTCGGGTAAGAGCTTTAACTACTAGAACTCCCAGGTCAGGTAAGACCTTTAACTACTACAATTCCCAGGTCAGGTAAGAGCTTTAACTACTAGATCTCCCATTCAGGTAAGAACTTTAACTACTAGAACTCCCAGGTCAGGTAGGACCTTTAACTACAAGAACTCCCAGTTCAGGTAAGAACTTTAACTACTAGAACTGCCAGGTCGGGTAAGAGCTTTAACTACTAGAACTCCCAGGTCAGGTAAGAGCTTTAAACTACTAGAACTCCCAGGTCAGGTAAGAGCTTTAACTACTAGAACTCCCAGGTCAGGTAAGAGCTTTAACTACTAGAACTCCCAGGTCGGGTAAGAGCTTTAACTACTAGAACTCCCAGATCAGGTAAGCGCTTTAACTACTAGAACTCCCAGGTCAGGTAAGACCTTTAACTACTAGAAATCCCAGGTCAGGTAAGACCTTTAACTACTAGAACTCCCAGGTCAGATAAGAGCTTTAACTACTAGAACACCCAGGTCGGGTAATAGCTTTAACTACTAGAACTCCCAGGACCGGTAAGAGCTTTAACTACTAGAACTCCCAGGTCAGGTAAGAGCTTTAACTACTAGAACTCCCAGGTCAGATAAGAGCTTTAACTACTAGAACTCCCAGGTCAGGTAAGAGCTTTAACTACTAGAACTCCCACTTCAGGTAAGAGCTTTAACTACTAGAACTCCCAGGTCAGGTAAGAGCTTTAACTACTAGAACTCCCAGGTCAGGTAAGCGCTTTAACTACTAGAACTCCCAGGTCAGGTAAGAGCTTTAACTACTAGAACTCCCAAGTCGGATAAGAGCTTTAACTACTAGAACTCCCAGGTCAGGTAAGAGCTTTAACTACTAGAACTCCCAGGTCATGTAAGAGCTTTAACTACTAGAACTCCCAGTTCAGGTAAGAGCTTTAACTACTAGAACTCCAGGTCGGGTAAGACCTTTAACTACTAGAACTCCCAGGTCGAATAAGAGCTTTAACTACTAGACCTCCCAAGTCAGGTAAGAGCTTTAACTACTAGAACTCCCAGGTCAGGTAAGAGCTTTAACTACTAGAACTCCCAGGTCAGGTAAGAGCTTTAACTACTAGAACTCCCAGGTCGGGTAAGAGCTTTAACTACTAGAACTCCCAGGTCAGGTAAGAGCTCTAACTACTAGAACTCCCAGGTCAGGTAAGACCTTTAACCACTAGAAATCCCAGGTCGGGTAAGACCTTTAACTACTAGAACTCCCAGGTCAGATAAGAGCTTTTAACTACTAGAACTCCCAGGTCGGGTAATAGCTTTAACTACTAGAACTCCCAGGTCAGGTAAGAGCTTTAACTACTAGAACTCCCAGGTCAGGTAAGAGCTTTAACTACTAGAACTCCCAGGTCAGGTAAGAGCTTTAACTACTAGAACTCCCAGGTCAGGTAAGAGCTTTAACTACTAGAACTCACAGGTGAGGTAAGACCTTTAATTACTAGAACTCCCAAGGTCAGATAAGAGCTTTAACTACTAGATCTTCCAGGTCAGGTAAGAGCTTTAACTACTAGAACTCCCATGTCAGGTAAGAGCTTTAACTACTAGAACTCCCAGGTCAGGTAAGACCTTTAATTACTAGAACTCTCAGGTCAGATAAGAGCTTTAACTACTAGATCTTCCAGGTCAGGTAAGAGCTTTAACTACTAGAACTCCCATGTCAGGTAAGAGCTTTAACTACTAGAACTCCCAGGTCAGGTAAGAGCTTTAACTACTAGAACTCCCAGGTAAGGTAAGAGCTTTAACTACTAGAACTCCCAGGTCAGGTAAGAGCTTTAACTACTAGAACTCACAGGTCGTGTAAGAGCTTTAACTACTAGAACTCCCAGATCAGGTAAGAGCTTTAACTACTAGAACTCCCAGGTCAGGTAAGAGCTTTAACTACTAGAACTCCCAGGTCAGGTAAGAGCTTTAACTACTAGAACTCCCAGGTCAGGTGAGAGCTTTAACTACTAGAACTCCCAGGTCAGGTAAGACCTTTAACTACTAGAATTCCCAGGTCAGAAAAGAGCTTAAACCACTAGAACTCCCAGGTCAGGTAAGAGCTTTAACTACTAGAACTCCCAGGTCAGATAAGAGCTTTAACTACTAGAACTCCCAGGTCAGGTAAGAGCTTTAACTACTAGAACTCCCACTTCAGGTAAGAGCTTTAACTACTAGAACTCCCAGGTCAGGTAAGAGCTTTAACTACTAGAACTCCCAGGTCAGGTAAGCGCTTTAACTACTAGAACTCCCAGGTCAGGTAAGAGCTTTAACTACTAGAACTCCCAAGTCGGATAAGAGCTTTAACTACTAGAACTCCCAGGTCAGGTAAGAGCTTTAACTACTAGAACTCCCAGGTCATGTAAGAGCTTTAACTACTAGAACTCCCAGTTCAGGTAAGAGCTTTAACTACTAGAACTCCAGGTCGGGTAAGACCTTTAACTACTAGAACTCCCAGGTCGAATAAGAGCTTTAACTACTAGACCTCCCAAGTCAGGTAAGAGCTTTAACTACTAGAACTCCCAGGTCAGGTAAGAGCTTTAACTACTAGAACTCCCAGGTCAGGTAAGAGCTTTAACTACTAGAACTCCCAGGTCGGGTAAGAGCTTTAACTACTAGAACTCCCAGGTCAGGTAAGAGCTCTAACTACTAGAACTCCCAGGTCAGGTAAGACCTTTAACCACTAGAAATCCCAGGTCGGGTAAGACCTTTAACTACTAGAACTCCCAGGTCAGATAAGAGCTTTTAACTACTAGAACTCCCAGGTCGGGTAATAGCTTTAACTACTAGAACTCCCAGGTCAGGTAAGAGCTTTAACTACTAGAACTCCCAGGTCAGGTAAGAGCTTTAACTACTAGAACTCCCAGGTCAGGTAAGAGCTTTAACTACTAGAACTCCCAGGTCAGGTAAGAGCTTTAACTACTAGAACTCACAGGTGAGGTAAGACCTTTAATTACTAGAACTCCCAAGGTCAGATAAGAGCTTTAACTACTAGATCTTCCAGGTCAGGTAAGAGCTTTAACTACTAGAACTCCCATGTCAGGTAAGAGCTTTAACTACTAGAACTCCCAGGTCAGGTAAGACCTTTAATTACTAGAACTCCCAGGTCAGATAAGAGCTTTAACTACTAGATCTTCCAGGTCAGGTAAGAGCTTTAACTACTAGAACTCCCATGTCAGGTAAGAGCTTTAACTACTAGAACTCCCAGGTCAGGTAAGAGCTTTAACTACTAGAACTCCCAGGTAAGGTAAGAGCTTTAACTACTAGAACTCCCAGGTCAGGTAAGAGCTTTAACTACTAGAACTCACAGGTCGTGTAAGAGCTTTAACTACTAGAACTCCCAGATCAGGTAAGAGCTTTAACTACTAGAACTCCCAGGTCAGGTAAGAGCTTTAACTACTAGAACTCCCAGGTCAGGTAAGAGCTTTAACTACTAGAACTCCCAGGTCAGGTGAGAGCTTTAACTACTAGAACTCCCAGGTCAGGTAAGACCTTTAACTACTAGAATTCCCAGGTCAGAAAAGAGCTTAAACCACTAGAACTCCCAGGTCAGGTAAGAGCTTTAACTACTAGAACTCCGAGGTCGGGTAAGAGCTTTAACTACTAGAACTCCCAAGTCAGGTAAGAGCTTTAACTACTAGAACTACCAGGTCAGGTAAGTCCTTTAATTAGTAGAATTCCCAGGTCAGGTAAGAGCTTTAACTACTAGATCTCCCAGGTCAGGTAAGAGCTTTAACTACTAGAACTCCCAGGTCAGGTAGGACCTTTAACTACAAGAACTCCCAGTTCAGGTAAGAACTTTTACTACTAGAACTGCCAGGTCGGGTAAGAGCTTTAACTACTAGAACTCCCAGGTCAGGTAAGAGCTTTAAACTACTAGAACTCCCAGGTCAGGTAAGAGCTTTAACTACTAGAACTCCCAGGTCAGGTAAGAGCTTTAACTACTAGAACTCCCAGGTCGGGTAAGAGCTTTAACTACTAGAACTCCCAGATCCGGTAAGCGCTTTAACTACTAGAACCCCCAGGTCAGGTAAGACCTTTAACTACTAGAAATCCCAGGTCAGGTAAGACCTTTAACTACAAGAACTCCCAGGTCAGATAAGAGCTTTAACTACTAGAACACCCAGGTCGGGTAATAGCTTTAACTACTAGAACTCCCAGGACCGGTAAGAGCTTTAACTACTAGAACTCCCAGGTCAGGTAAGAGCTTTAACTACTAGAACTCCCAGTTCAGGTGAGAGCTTTAACTACTAGAACTCCCAGGTCAGGTAAGACCTTTAACTACTAGAATTCCCAGGTCAGAAAAGAGCTTTAACTACTAGAACACCCAGGTCAGGTAAGAGCTTTAACTACTAGAACTCCGAGGTCGGGTAAGAGTTTTAACTACTAGAACTCCCAGGTCAGATAAGAGCTTTAACTACTAGAACTACCAGGTCAGGTAAGTCCTTTAATTACTAGAACTCCCAGGTCAGGTAAGAGCTTAAACTACTAGATCTCCCAGGTCAGGTAAGAGCTTTAACTACTAGAACTCCCAGGTCAGGTAGGACCATTAACTACAAGAACTCCCAGTTCAGGTAAGAACTTTAACTACTAGAACTCCCAGGTCGGGTAAGAGCTTTAACTACTAGAACTCCCAGGTCGGGTAAGAGCTTTAACTACTAGAACTCCCAGGTCAGGTAAGAGCTTTAACTACTAGAACTCCCAGGTCAGGTAAGAGCTTTAGCTACTAGAACTCCCAGGTCGGGTAAGAGCTTTAACTACTAGAACTCCCAGGTCAGGTAAGAGCTTTAACTACTAGAAATCCCATGTCAGGTAAGACCTTTAACTACTAGAACTCCCAGGTCAGATAAGAGCTTTAACTACTAGAACTCCCAGGTCGGATAAGAGCTTTAACTACTAGAACTCCCAGGTCGGGTAAGAGTTTTAACTACTAGAACTCCCAGGTCAGGTAAGACCTTTAACTACTAGAACTCCCAGGTCAGATAAGAACTTTAACTACTAGAACTCCCAGGTCAGGTAAGAGCTTTAACTACTAGAACTCCCAGGTCGGGTAAGAACTTTAACTACTAGAACTCCCAGGTCGGGTAAGAGCTTTAACTACTAGAACTCCCAGGTCAGGTAAGAGCTTTAACTACTAGAACTACCAGGTCAGGTAAGAGCTTTAACTACTAGAACTCCCAAGTCGGTTAAAAGCTTTAACTACTAGAACTCCCAGGTCAGGTAAGAGCTTTAACTACTAGAACTCCAGGTCGGGTAAGACCTTTAACTACTAGAACTCCCAGGTCGGATAAGAGCTTTAACTACTAGACCTCCCAGGTCAGGTAAGAGCTTTAACTACTTCAACTCCCAGTTCAGGAAAGAGCTTTAACTACTAGAACTCCCAGGTCGGGTAAGAGCTTTAACTACTGGAACTCCCAGGTCAGGTAAGAGCTCTAACTACTAGAACTCCCAGGTCAGGTAAGACCTTTAACCACTAGAACTCCCAGGTCGGATAAGACCTTTAACTACTAGAACTCCCAGGTCAGATAAGAGCTTTTAACTACTAGAACTCCCAGGTCGGGTAATAGCTTTAACTACTAGAACTCCCAGGTCAGATAAGAGCTTTAACTACTAGATCTTCCAGATCAGGTAAGAGCTTTAACTACTAGAACTCCCATGTCAGGTAAGAGCTTTAACTACTAGAACTCCCAGGTCAGGTAAGAGCTTTAACTACTAGAACTCCCAGGTAAGGTAAGAGCTTTAACTACTAGAACTCCCAGGTCAGGTAAGAGCTTTAACTACTAGAACTCACAGGTCGTGAAAGAGCTTTAACTACTAGAACTCCCAGATCAGGTAAGAGCTTTAACTACTAGAACTCCCAGGTCAGGTAAGAGCTTTAACTACTAGAACTCCCAGGTCAGGTAAGAGCTTTAACTACTAGAACTCCCAGGTCAGGTGAGAGCTTTAACTACTAGAACTCCCAGGTCAGGTAAGACCTTTAACTACTAGAATTCCCAGGTCAGAAAAGAGCTTAAACCACTAGAACTCCCAGGTCAGGTAAGAGCTTTAACTACTAGAACTCCGAGGTCGGGTAAGAGCTTTAACTACTAGAACTCCCAGGTCAGGTAAGAGCTTTAACTACTAGAACTACCAGGTCAGGTAAGTCCTTTAATTAGTAGAACTCCCAGGTCAGGTAAGAGCTTTAACTACTAGATCTCCCAGGTCAGGTAAGAGCTTTAACTACTAGAACTCCCAGGTCAGGTAGGACCTTTAACTACAAGAACTCCCAGTTCAGGTAAGAACTTTTACTACTAGAACTGCCAGGTCGGGTAAGAGCTTTAACTACTAGAACTCCCAGGTCAGGTAAGAGCTTTAAACTACTAGAACTCCCAGGTCAGGTAAGAGCTTTAACTACTAGAACTCCCAGGTCAGGTAAGAGCTTTAACTACTAGAACTCCCAGGTCGGGTAAGAGCTTTAACTACTAGAACTCCCAGATCCGGTAAGCGCTTTAACTACTAGAACCCCCAGGTCAGGTAAGACCTTTAACTACTAGAAATCCCAGGTCAGGTAAGACCTTTAACTACTAGAACTCCCAGGTCAGATAAGAGCTTTAACTACTAGAACACCCAGGTCGGGTAATAGCTTTAACTACTAGAACTCCCAGGACCGGTAAGAGCTTTAACTACTAGAACTCCCAGGTCAGGTAAGAGCTTTAACTACTAGAACTCCCAAGTCAGGTGAGAGCTTTAACTACTAGAACTCCCAGGTCAGGTAAGACCTTTAACTACTAGAATTCCCAGGTCAGAAAAGAGCTTTAACTACTAGAACACCCAGGTCAGGTAAGAGCTTTAACTACTAGAACTCCGAGGTCGGGTAAGAGTTTTAACTACTAGAACTCCCAGGTCAGATAAGAGCTTTAACTACTAGAACTACCAGGTCAGGTAAGTCCTTTAATTACTAGAACTCCCAGGTCAGGTAAGAGCTTAAACTACTAGATCTCCCAGGTCAGGTAAGAGCTTTAACTACTAGAACTCCCAGGTCAGGTAGGACCATTAACTACAAGAACTCCCAGTTCAGGTAAGAACTTTAACTACTAGAACTCCCAGGTCGGGTAAGAGCTTTAACTACTAGAACTCCCAGGTCGGGTAAGAGCTTTAACTACTAGAACTCCCAGGTCAGGTAAGAGCTTTAACTACTAGAACTCCCAGGTCAGGTAAGAGCTTTAGCTACTAGAACTCCCAGGTCGGGTAAGAGCTTTAACTACTAGAACTCCCAGGTCAGGTAAGAGCTTTAACTACTAGAAATCCCATGTCAGGTAAGACCTTTAACTACTAGAACTCCCAGGTCAGATAAGAGCTTTAACTACTAGAACTCCCAGGTCGGATAAGAGCTTTAACTACTAGAACTCCCAGGTCGGGTAAGAGTTTTAACTACTAGAACTCCCAGGTCAGGTAAGACCTTTAACTACTAGAACTCCCAGGTCAGATAAGAACTTTAACTACTAGAACTCCCAGGTCAGGTAAGAGCTTTAACTACTAGAACTCCCAGGTCGGGTAAGAACTTTAACTACTAGAACTCCCAGGTCGGGTAAGAGCTTTAACTACTAGAACTCCCAGGTCAGGTAAGAGCTTTAACTACTAGAACTACCAGGTCAGGTAAGAGCTTTAACTACTAGAACTCCCAAGTCGGTTAAAAGCTTTAACTACTAGAACTCCCAGGTCAGGTAAGAGCTTTAACTACTAGAACTCCAGGTCGGGTAAGACCTTTAACTACTAGAACTCCCAGGTCGGATAAGAGCTTTAACTACTAGACCTCCCAGGTCAGGTAAGAGCTTTAACTACTTCAACTCCCAGTTCAGGAAAGAGCTTTAACTACTAGAACTCCCAGGTCGGGTAAGAGCTTTAACTACTAGAACTCCCAGGTCAGGTAAGAGCTCTAACTACTAGAACTCCCAGGTCAGGTAAGACCTTTAACCACTAGAACTCCCAGGTCGGATAAGACCTTTAACTACTAGAACTCCCAGGTCAGATAAGAGCTTTTAACTACTAGAACTCCCAGGTCGGGTAATAGCTTTAACTACTAGAACTCCCAGGTCAGGTAAGAGCTTTAACTACTAGAACTCCCAGGTCAGGTAAGAGATTTAACTACTAGAACTCCCAGGTCAGATAAGAGCTTTAACTACTAGAACTCCCAGGTCAGGTAAGACCTTTAACTACTACAATTCCCAGGTCAGATAAGAGCTTTAACTACTAGAACTCCCAGGTCAGGTAAGAGCTTTAACTACTAGAACTCCGAGGTCGGGTAAGAGCTTTAACTACTAGAACTCCCAGGTCAGGTAAGAGCTTTAACTACTAGAACTACCAGGTCAGGTAAGACCTTTAATTACTAGAACTCCCAGGTCAGGTAAGAGCTTTAACTACTAGATCTTCCAGGTCAGGTAAGAGCTTTAACTACTACAACTCCCATGTCAGGTAGGAGCTTTAAATACAAGAACTCCCAGTTCAGGTAAGACCTTTAACCACTAGAACTCCCAGGTCGGATAAGACCTTTAACTACTAGAACTCCCAGGTCAGATAAGAGCTTTTAACTACTAGAACTCCCAGGTCGGGTAATAGTTTTAACTACTAGAACTCCCAGGTCAGGTAAGACCTTTAACTACTACAATTCCCAGGTCAGATAAGAGGTTTAACTACTAGAACTCCCAGGTCAGGTAAGACCTTTAACTACTAGAACTCCGAGGTCGGGTAAGAGCTTTAACTACAAGAACTCCCAGGTCAGGTAAGAGCTTTAACTACTAGAACTACCAGGTCAGGTAAGACCTTTAATAACTAGAACTCCCAGGTCAGGTAAGAGCTTTAACTACTAGATCTTCCAGGTCAGGTAAGAGCTTTAAATACTACAACTCCCATGTCAGGTAGGAGCTTTAAATACAAGACCTCCCAGTTCAGGTAAGAGCTTTAACTACTAGAACTCCTAGGTCGGGTAAGAGCTTTAACTACTAGAAATCCCAGGTCGGGTAAGAGCTTTAACTACTAGAACTCCCAGGTAAGGTAAGAGCTTTAACTACTAGAACTCCCAGGTCAGGTAAGAGCTTTAACTACTAGAACTCCCAGGTCAGGTAAGACCTTTAACTACTAGAACTCCCAGGTCAGGTAAGACCTTTAACTACTAGAACTCCCAGGTCAGATAAGAGCTTTAATTACTAGAACTCCCAGGTCAGGTAAGAGCTTTAACTACTAGAACTCCCAGGTCAGGTAAGAGCTTTAACTACTAGAACTCCCAGGTCAGGTAAGAGCTTTAACTACTAGAACTCCCAAGTCGGATAAGAGCTTTAACTACTAGAACTCCCAAGTCAGGTAAGATCTTTAACTAATAGAACTCCCAGTTCAGGTAAGAGCTTTAACTACTACATCTCCGGGTCGGGTAAGAGCTTTAACTACTAGAACTCCCAGGTCGGATAAGAGCTTTAACTACTAGACCTCACAGGTCAGGTAAGAGCTGTAACTACTAGAACTCCAGGTCGGGTAAGAGCTTTAACTACTAGAACTCCAAGGTCGGATAAGAGCTTTAACTACTAGACCTCCCAGGTCAGGTAAGAGCTTTAACTACTAGAACTCCCAGGTCAGGTAAGAACTTTAACTACTAGAACTCCCTGGTCAGGTAAGAGCTTTAACTACTAGAACTCCCAGGTCAGGTAAGAGATTTAACTACTAGAACTCCCAGGTCAGGTAAGAGCTTTAACTACTAGAACTCCCAGGTCAGGTTAGAGCTTTAACTACTAGAACTCCCAGGTCAGGTAAGAGCTTTAATTACTAGAACTCCCAGGTCAGGTAAGAGCTTTGACTACTAGAACTCCCATGTCGAGTAAGAGCTTTAACTACTAGAACTCCCAGGTCAGGTAAGAGCTTTAACTACTAGAACTCCCAGGTCAGGTAAGAGCTTAAACTACTAGAACTCCCGGGTCAGGTAAGACCTTTAACTACTAGAACTCCCAGGTCAGGTAAGAGCTTTAACTACTAGAACTCCCAGGTCAGATAAGAGCTTTAACTACTAGAACTCCCAGGTCAGGTAAGAGCTTTAACTACTAGAACTCCCACTTCAGGTAAGAGCTTTAACTACTAGAACTCCCAGGTCAGGTAAGAGCTTTAACTACTAGAACTCCCAGGTCAGGTAAGCGCTTTAACTACTAGAACTCCCAGGTCAGGTAAGAGCTTTAACTACTAGAACTCCCAAGTCGAATAAGAGCTTTAACTACTAGAACTCCCAGGTCAGGTAAGAGCTTTAACTACTAGAACTCCCAGGTCATGTAAGAGCTTTAACTACTAGAAATCCCAGTTCAGGTAAGAGCTTTAACTACTAGAACTCCAGGTCGGGTAAGACCTTTAACTACTATAACTCCCAGGTCGGATAAGAGCTTTAACTACTAGACCTCCCAAGTCAGGTAAGAGATTTAACTACTAGAACTCCCAGGTCAGGTAAGAGCTTTAACTACTAGAACTCCCATGTCAGGAGAGAGCTTTAACTACTAGAACTCCCAGGTCGGGTAAGAGCTTTAACTACTAGAACTCCCAGGTCAGGTAAGAGCTCTAACTACTAGAACTCCCAGGTCAGGTAAGACCTTTAACCACTAGAACTCCCAGGTCGGTTAAAACCTTTAACTACTAGAACTCCCAGGTCAGATAAGAGCTTTTAACTACTAGAACTCCCAGGTCGGGTAATAGCTTTAACTACTAGAACTCCCAGGTCAGGTAAGAGCTTTAACTACTAGAACTCCCAGGTCAGGTAAAAGCTTTAACTACTAGAACTCCCAGGTCGGGTAAGAGCTTTAACTACTAGAACTCCCAGGTCAGGTAAGAGCTTTAACTACTAGAACTCCCAGGTCAGGTAAGACCTTTAACTACTACAATTCCCAGGTCAGATAAGAGGTTTAACTACTAGACCTCCCAGGTCAGGTAAGAGCTTTAACTACTAGAACTCCGAGCTCGGGTAAGAGCTTTAACTACAAGAACGCCCAGGTCAGGTAAGAGCTTTAACTACTGGAACTACCAGGTGAGGTAAGACCTTTAATTACTAGAACTCCCAGGTCAGGTAAGAGCTGTAACTACTAGAACTCCCAGGTCGGGTAAGAGCTTTAACTACTAGAACTCCCAGGTCGGGTAAGAGCTTTAACTACTAGAACTCCCAGGTAAGGTAAGAGCTTTAACTACTACAACTCCCAGGTCAGGTAAGAGCTTTAACTACTAGAACTCCCAGGTCAGGTAAGACCTTTAACTACTAGAACTCCCAGGTCAGGTAAGACCTTTAACTACTAGAACTCCCTGGTCAGGTAAGAGCTTTAACTACTAGAACTCCCAGGTCAGGTAAGAGATTTAACTACTAGAACTCCCAGGTCAGGTAAGAGCTTTAACTACTAGAACTCCCAGGTCAGGTTAGAGCTTTAACTACTAGAACTCCCAGGTCAGGTAAGAGCTTTAATTACTAGAACTCCCAGGTCAGGTAAGAGCTTTAACTACTAGAACTCCCATGTCGAGTAAGAGCTTTAACTACTAGAACTCCCAGGTCAGGTAAGAGCTTTAACTACTAGAACTCCCAGGTCAGGTAAGAGCTTAAACTACTAGAACTCCCGGGTCAGGTAAGAGCTTTAACTACTAGAACTCCCAGGTCAGGTAAGAGCTTTAACTACTAGAACTCCCAGGTCAGATAAGAGCTTTAACTACTAGAACTCCCAGGTCAGGTAAGAGCTTTAACTACTAGAACTCCCACTTCAGGTAAGAGCTTTAACTACTAGAACTCCCAGGTCAGGTAAGAGCTTTAACTACTAGAACTCCCAGGTCAGGTAAGCGCTTTAACTACTAGAACTCCCAGGTCAGGTAAGAGCTTTAACTACTAGAACTCCCAAGTCGGATAAGAGCTTTAACTACTAGAACTCCCAGGTCAGGTAAGAGCTTTAACTACTAGAACTCCCAGGTCATGTAAGAGCTTTAACTACTAGAACTCCCAGTTCAGGTAAGAGCTTTAACTACTAGAACTCCAGGTCGGGTAAGACCTTTAACTACTATAACTCCCAGGTCGGATAAGAGCTTTAACTACTAGACCTCCCAAGTCAGGTAAGAGCTTTAACTACTAGAACTCCCAGGTCAGGTAAGAGCTTTAACTACTAGAACTCCCATGTCAGGAAAGAGCTTTAACTACTAGAACTCCCAGGTCGGGTAAGAGCTTTAACTACTAGAACTCCCAGGTCAGGTAAGAGCTCTAACTACTAGAACTCCCAGGTCAGGTAAGACCTTTAACCACTAGAACTCCCAGGTCGGTTAAGACCTTTAACTACTAGAACTCCCAGGTCAGATAAGAGCTTTTAACTACTAGAACTCCCAGGTCGGGTAATAGCTTTAACTACTAGAACTCCCAGGTCAGGTAAGAGCTTTAACTACTAGAACTCCCAGGTCAGGTAAGAGCTTTAACTACTAGAACTCCCAGGTCGGGTAATAGCTTTAACTACTAGAACTCCCAGGTCAGGTAAGAGCTTTAACTACTAGAACTCCCAGGTCAGGTAAGAGCTTTAACTACTAGAACTCCCAGGTCAGGTAAGACCTTTAACTACTACAATTCCCAGGTCAGATAAGAGGTTTAACTACTAGACCTCCCAGGTCAGGTAAGAGCTTTAACTACTAGAACTCCGAGGTCGGGTAAGAGCTTTAACTACAAGAACTCCCAGGTCAGGTAAGAGCTTTAACTACTAGAACTACCAGGTGAGGTAAGACCTTTAATTACTAGAACTCCCAGGTCAGGTAAGAGCTGTAACTACTAGAACTCCCAGGTCGGGTAAGAGCTTTAACTACTAGAACTCCCAGGTCGGGTAAGAGCTTTAACTACTAGAACTCCCAGGTAAGGTAAGAGCTTTAACTACTACAACTCCCAGGTCAGGTAAGAGCTTTAACTACTAGAACTCCCAGGTCAGATAAGACCTTTAACTACTAGAACTCCCAGGTCAGGTAAGACCTTTAACTACTAGAACTCCCAGGTCAGATAAGAGCTTTAATTACTAGAACTCCCAGGTCAGGTAAGGGCTTTAACTACTAGAACTCCCAGGTCAGGTAAGAGCTTTAACTACTAGAACTCCCAGGTCAGGTAAGAGCTGTAACTACTAGAACTCCCAAGTCGGATAAGAGCTTTAACTACTAGAACTCCCAAGTCAGGTAAGATCTTTAACTAATAGAACTCCCAGTTCAGGTAAGAGCTTTAACTACTACAACTCCGGGTCGGGTAAGAGCTTTAACTACTAGAACTCCCAGGTCGGATAAGTGCTTTAACTACTAGACCTCACAGGTCAGGTAAGAGCTTTAACTACTAGAACTCCCAGGTCAGGTAAGAGCTTTAACTACTAGAACTCCCAGGTCAGGTAAGAGCTTTAACTACTAGAACTCCCAGTTCAGGTAAGAGCTTTAACTACTAGAACTCCAGGTCGGGTAAGACCTTTAACTACTATAACTCCCAGGTCGGATAAGAGCTTTAACTACTAGACCTCCCAAGTCAGGTAAGAGCTTTAACTACTAGAACTCCCAGGTCAGGTAAGAGCTTTAACTACTAGAACTCCCATGTCAGGAAAGAGCTTTAACTACTAGAACTCCCAGGTCGGGTAAGAGCTTTAACTACTAGAACTCCCAGGTCAGGTAAGAGCTCTAACTACTAGAACTCCCAGATCGGATAAGACCTTTAACTACTAGAACTCCCAGGTCAGATAAGAGCTTTTAACTACTAGAACTCCCAGGTCGGGTAATAGCTTTAACTACTAGAACTCCCAGGTCAGGTAAGAGCTTTAACTACTAGAACTCCCAGGTCAGGTAAGAGCTTTAACTACTAGAACTCCCAGGTCGGGTAATAGCTTTAACTACTAGAACTCCCAGGTCAGGTAAGAGCTTTAACTACTAGAACTCCCAGGTCAGGTAAGAGCTTTAACTACTAGAACTCCCAGGTCAGGTAAGACCTTTAACTACTACAATTCCCAGGTCAGATAAGAGATTTAACAACTAGACCTCCCAGGTCGGGTCAGAGCTTTAACTACAAGAACTCCCAGGTCAGGTAAGAGCTTTAACTACTAGAACTACCAGGTGAGGTAAGACCTTTAATTACTAGAACTCCCAGGTCAGGTAAGAGCTTTAACAACTAGAACTCCCAGGTCGGGTAAGAGCTTTAACTACTAGAACTCCCAGGTCGGGTAAGAGCTTTAACTACTAGAACTCCCAGGTAAGGTAAGAGCTTTAACTACTACAACTCCCAGGTCAGGTAAGAGCTTTAACTACTAGAACTCCCAAGTCGGATAAGAGCTTTAACTACTAGAACTCCCAAGTCAGGTAAGATCTTTAACTAATAGAACTCCCAGTTCAGGTAAGAGCTTTAACTACTACATCTCCGGGTCGGGTAAGAGCTTTAACTACTAGAACTCCCAGGTCGGATAAGAGCTTTAACTACTAGACCTCACAGGTCAGGTAAGAGCTGTAACTACTAGAACTCCAGGTCGGGTAAGAGCTTTAACTACTAGAACTCCAAGGTCGGATAAGAGCTTTAACTACTAGACCTCCCAGGTCAGGTAAGAGCTTTAACTACTAGAACTCCCAGGTCAGGTAAGAACTTTAACTACTAGAACTCCCTGGTCAGGTAAGAGCTTTAACTACTAGAACTCCCAGGTCAGGTAAGAGATTTAACTACTAGAACTCCCAGGTCAGGTAAGAGCTTTAACTACTAGAACTCCCAGGTCAGGTTAGAGCTTTAACTACTAGAACTCCCAGGTCAGGTAAGAGCTTTAATTACTAGAACTCCCAGGTCAGGTAAGAGCTTTGACTACTAGAACTCCCATGTCGAGTAAGAGCTTTAACTACTAGAACTCCCAGGTCAGGTAAGAGCTTTAACTACTAGAACTCCCAGGTCAGGTAAGAGCTTAAACTACTAGAACTCCCGGGTCAGGTAAGACCTTTAACTACTAGAACTCCCAGGTCAGGTAAGAGCTTTAACTACTAGAACTCCCAGGTCAGATAAGAGCTTTAACTACTAGAACTCCCAGGTCAGGTAAGAGCTTTAACTACTAGAACTCCCACTTCAGGTAAGAGCTTTAACTACTAGAACTCCCAGGTCAGGTAAGAGCTTTAACTACTAGAACTCCCAGGTCAGGTAAGCGCTTTAACTACTAGAACTCCCAGGTCAGGTAAGAGCTTTAACTACTAGAACTCCCAAGTCGAATAAGAGCTTTAACTACTAGAACTCCCAGGTCAGGTAAGAGCTTTAACTACTAGAACTCCCAGGTCATGTAAGAGCTTTAACTACTAGAAATCCCAGTTCAGGTAAGAGCTTTAACTACTAGAACTCCAGGTCGGGTAAGACCTTTAACTACTATAACTCCCAGGTCGGATAAGAGCTTTAACTACTAGACCTCCCAAGTCAGGTAAGAGATTTAACTACTAGAACTCCCAGGTCAGGTAAGAGCTTTAACTACTAGAACTCCCATGTCAGGAGAGAGCTTTAACTACTAGAACTCCCAGGTCGGGTAAGAGCTTTAACTACTAGAACTCCCAGGTCAGGTAAGAGCTCTAACTACTAGAACTCCCAGGTCAGGTAAGACCTTTAACCACTAGAACTCCCAGGTCGGTTAAAACCTTTAACTACTAGAACTCCCAGGTCAGATAAGAGCTTTTAACTACTAGAACTCCCAGGTCGGGTAATAGCTTTAACTACTAGAACTCCCAGGTCAGGTAAGAGCTTTAACTACTAGAACTCCCAGGTCAGGTAAAAGCTTTAACTACTAGAACTCCCAGGTCGGGTAAGAGCTTTAACTACTAGAACTCCCAGGTCAGGTAAGAGCTTTAACTACTAGAACTCCCAGGTCAGGTAAGACCTTTAACTACTACAATTCCCAGGTCAGATAAGAGGTTTAACTACTAGACCTCCCAGGTCAGGTAAGAGCTTTAACTACTAGAACTCCGAGCTCGGGTAAGAGCTTTAACTACAAGAACGCCCAGGTCAGGTAAGAGCTTTAACTACTGGAACTACCAGGTGAGGTAAGACCTTTAATTACTAGAACTCCCAGGTCAGGTAAGAGCTGTAACTACTAGAACTCCCAGGTCGGGTAAGAGCTTTAACTACTAGAACTCCCAGGTCGGGTAAGAGCTTTAACTACTAGAACTCCCAGGTAAGGTAAGAGCTTTAACTACTACAACTCCCAGGTCAGGTAAGAGCTTTAACTACTAGAACTCCCAGGTCAGGTAAGACCTTTAACTACTAGAACTCCCAGGTCAGGTAAGACCTTTAACTACTAGAACTCCCTGGTCAGGTAAGAGCTTTAACTACTAGAACTCCCAGGTCAGGTAAGAGATTTAACTACTAGAACTCCCAGGTCAGGTAAGAGCTTTAACTACTAGAACTCCCAGGTCAGGTTAGAGCTTTAACTACTAGAACTCCCAGGTCAGGTAAGAGCTTTAACTACTAGAACTCCCAGGTCAGATAAGAGCTTTAACTACTAGAACTCCCAGGTCAGGTAAGAGCTTTAACTACTAGAACTCCCACTTCAGGTAAGAGCTTTAACTACTAGAACTCCCAGGTCAGGTAAGAGCTTTAACTACTAGAACTCCCAGGTCAGGTAAGCGCTTTAACTACTAGAACTCCCAGGTCAGGTAAGAGCTTTAACTACTAGAACTCCCAAGTCGGATAAGAGCTTTAACTACTAGAACTCCCAGGTCAGGTAAGAGCTTTAACTACTAGAACTCCCAGGTCATGTAAGAGCTTTAACTACTAGAACTCCCAGTTCAGGTAAGAGCTTTAACTACTAGAACTCCAGGTCGGGTAAGACCTTTAACTACTATAACTCCCAGGTCGGATAAGAGCTTTAACTACTAGACCTCCCAAGTCAGGTAAGAGCTTTAACTACTAGAACTCCCAGGTCAGGTAAGAGCTTTAACTACTAGAACTCCCATGTCAGGAAAGAGCTTTAACTACTAGAACTCCCAGGTCGGGTAAGAGCTTTAACTACTAGAACTCCCAGGTCAGGTAAGAGCTCTAACTACTAGAACTCCCAGGTCAGGTAAGACCTTTAACCACTAGAACTCCCAGGTCGGTTAAGACCTTTAACTACTAGAACTCCCAGGTCAGATAAGAGCTTTTAACTACTAGAACTCCCAGGTCGGGTAATAGCTTTAACTACTAGAACTCCCAGGTCAGGTAAGAGCTTTAACTACTAGAACTCCCAGGTCAGGTAAGAGCTTTAACTACTAGAACTCCCAGGTCGGGTAATAGCTTTAACTACTAGAACTCCCAGGTCAGGTAAGAGCTTTAACTACTAGAACTCCCAGGTCAGGTAAGAGCTTTAACTACTAGAACTCCCAGGTCAGGTAAGACCTTTAACTACTACAATTCCCAGGTCAGATAAGAGGTTTAACTACTAGACCTCCCAGGTCAGGTAAGAGCTTTAACTACTAGAACTCCGAGGTCGGGTAAGAGCTTTAACTACAAGAACTCCCAGGTCAGGTAAGAGCTTTAACTACTAGAACTACCAGGTGAGGTAAGACCTTTAATTACTAGAACTCCCAGGTCAGGTAAGAGCTGTAACTACTAGAACTCCCAGGTCGGGTAAGAGCTTTAACTACTAGAACTCCCAGGTCGGGTAAGAGCTTTAACTACTAGAACTCCCAGGTAAGGTAAGAGCTTTAACTACTACAACTCCCAGGTCAGGTAAGAGCTTTAACTACTAGAACTCCCAGGTCAGATAAGACCTTTAACTACTAGAACTCCCAGGTCAGGTAAGACCTTTAACTACTAGAACTCCCAGGTCAGATAAGAGCTTTAATTACTAGAACTCCCAGGTCAGGTAAGGGCTTTAACTACTAGAACTCCCAGGTCAGGTAAGAGCTTTAACTACTAGAACTCCCAGGTCAGGTAAGAGCTGTAACTACTAGAACTCCCAAGTCGGATAAGAGCTTTAACTACTAGAACTCCCAAGTCAGGTAAGATCTTTAACTAATAGAACTCCCAGTTCAGGTAAGAGCTTTAACTACTACAACTCCGGGTCGGGTAAGAGCTTTAACTACTAGAACTCCCAGGTCGGATAAGTGCTTTAACTACTAGACCTCACAGGTCAGGTAAGAGCTTTAACTACTAGAACTCCCAGGTCAGGTAAGAGCTTTAACTACTAGAACTCCCAGGTCAGGTAAGAGCTTTAACTACTAGAACTCCCAGTTCAGGTAAGAGCTTTAACTACTAGAACTCCAGGTCGGGTAAGACCTTTAACTACTATAACTCCCAGGTCGGATAAGAGCTTTAACTACTAGACCTCCCAAGTCAGGTAAGAGCTTTAACTACTAGAACTCCCAGGTCAGGTAAGAGCTTTAACTACTAGAACTCCCATGTCAGGAAAGAGCTTTAACTACTAGAACTCCCAGGTCGGGTAAGAGCTTTAACTACTAGAACTCCCAGGTCAGGTAAGAGCTCTAACTACTAGAACTCCCAGATCGGATAAGACCTTTAACTACTAGAACTCCCAGGTCAGATAAGAGCTTTTAACTACTAGAACTCCCAGGTCGGGTAATAGCTTTAACTACTAGAACTCCCAGGTCAGGTAAGAGCTTTAACTACTAGAACTCCCAGGTCAGGTAAGAGCTTTAACTACTAGAACTCCCAGGTCGGGTAATAGCTTTAACTACTAGAACTCCCAGGTCAGGTAAGAGCTTTAACTACTAGAACTCCCAGGTCAGGTAAGAGCTTTAACTACTAGAACTCCCAGGTCAGGTAAGACCTTTAACTACTACAATTCCCAGGTCAGATAAGAGATTTAACAACTAGACCTCCCAGGTCGGGTCAGAGCTTTAACTACAAGAACTCCCAGGTCAGGTAAGAGCTTTAACTACTAGAACTACCAGGTGAGGTAAGACCTTTAATTACTAGAACTCCCAGGTCAGGTAAGAGCTTTAACAACTAGAACTCCCAGGTCGGGTAAGAGCTTTAACTACTAGAACTCCCAGGTCGGGTAAGAGCTTTAACTACTAGAACTCCCAGGTAAGGTAAGAGCTTTAACTACTACAACTCCCAGGTCAGGTAAGAGCTTTAACTACTAGAACTCCCAGGTCAGGTAAGACCTTTAACTACTAGAACTCCCAGGTCAGGTAAGACCTTTAACTACTAGAACTCCCAGGTCAGATAAGAGCTTTAATTACTAGAACTCCCAGGTCAAGTAAGAGCTTTAACTACTAGAACTCCCAGGTCAGGTAAGAGCTTTAACTACTAGAACTCCCAGGTCAGGTAAGAGCTTTAACTACTAGAACTCCCAAGTCGGATAAGAGCTTTAACTACTAGAACTCCCAAGTCAGTTAAGATCTTTAACTAATAGAACTCCCAGTTCAGGTAGAGCTTTAACTACTACAACTCCGGGTCGGGTAAGATCTTTAACTACTAGAACTCCCAGGTCGGATAAGAGCTTTAACTACTAGACCTCACAGGTCAGGTAAGAGCTTTAACTACTAGAACTCCAGGTCGGGTAAGAGCTTTAACTACTAGAACTCCCAGGTCGGATAAGAGCTTTAACTACTAGACCTCCCAGGTCAGGTAAGAGCTTTAACTACTAGAACTCCCAGGTCAGGTAAGAACTTTAACTACTAGAACTCCCAGGTCAGGTAAGAGCTTTAACTACTAGAACTCCCAGGTCAGGTAAGAGATTTAACTACTAGAACTCCCAGGTCAGGTAAGAGCTTTAACTACTAGAACTCCCAGGTCAGGTAAGAGCTTTAGCAACTAGAACTCCCAGGTCAGGTTAGAGCTTTAACTACTAGAACTCCCAGGTCAGGATAAGAGCTTTAATTACTAGAACTCTCAGGTCAGGTAAGACCTTTAACTACTAGAACTCCCATGTCGAGTAAGAGCTTTAACTACTAGAACTCCCAGGTCAGGTAAGAGCTTTAACTACTAGAACTCCCAGGTCAGGTAAGAGCTTAAACTACTAGAACTCCCGGGTCAGGTAAGAGCTTTAACTACTAGAACTCCCATGTCAGCTAAGAGCTTTAACTACTAGAACTCCCAGGTCAGATAAGAGCTTTAACTACTAGAACTCCCAGGTCAGGTAAGAGCTTTAACTACTAGAACTCCCACTTCAGGTAAGAGCTTTAACTACTAGAACTCCCAGGTCAGGTAAGAGCTTTAACTACTAGAACTCCCAAGTCGGATAAGAGCTTTAACTACTAGAACTCCCAGGTCAGGTAAGAGCTTTAACTACTAGAACTCCCAGGTCATGTAAGAGCTTTAACTACTAGAACTCCCAGTTCAGGTAAGAGCTTTAACTACTAGAACTCCAGGTCGGGTAAGACCTTTAACTACTATAACTCCCAGGTCGGATAAGAGCTTTAACTACTAGACCTCCCAAGTCAGGTAAGAGCTTTAACTACTAGAACTCCCAGGTCAGGAAAGAGCTTTAACTACTAGAACTCCCAGGTCGGGTAAGAACTTTAACTACTAGAACTCCCAGGTCAGGTAAGAGCTCTAACTACTAGAACTCCCAGGTCAGGTAAGACCTTTAACCACTAGAACTCCCAGGTCGGGTAAGACCTTTAACTACTAGAACTCCCAGGTCAGATAAGAGCTCTTAACTACTAGAACTCCCAGGTCGGGTAATAGCTTTAACTACTAGAACTCCCAGGTCAGGTAAGAGCTTTAACTACTAGAACTCCCAGGTCAGGTAAGAGCTTTAACTACTAGAACTACCAGGTGAGGTAAGACCTTTAATTACTAGAACTCCCAGGTCAGGTAAGAGCTTTAACTACTGGATCTTCCAGGTCAGGTAAGAGCTTTAACTACTAGAACTCCCAGGTCAGGTAGGAGCTTTAACTACAAGAACTCCCAGTTCAGGTAAGAACTTTAACTACTAGAACTCCCAGGTCGGGTAAGAGCTTTAGCTACTAGAACTCCCAGGTCAGGTAAGAGCTTTAACTACTAGAATTCCCAGGTAAGGTAAGAGCTTTAACTATTAGAACTCCCAGGTCAGGTAAGAGCTTTAACTACTAGAACTCCCAGGTCGGGTAAGAGCTTTAACTACTAGAATTCCCAGATCAGGTAAGAGCTTTATCTACTAGAACTCCCAGGTCAGTTAAGACCTTTAACTACTAGAAATTCCAGGTCAGGTAAGACGTTTAACTACTAGAATTCCCAGGTCAGAAAAGAGCTTTAACTACTAGAACTCCCAGGTCGGGTAAGAGCTTTAACTACTAGAACTCCCAGGTCAGGTAAGAGCTTTAACTACTAGAACTCCCAGGTCAGGTAAGAGCTTTAGCAACTAGAACTCCCAGGTCAGGTTAGAGCTTTAACTACTAGAACTCCCAGGTCAGGATAAGAGCTTTAATTACTAGAACTCCCAGGTCAGGTAAGACCTTTAACTACTAGAACTCCCATGTCGAGTAAGAGCTTTAACTACTAGAACTCCCAGGTCAGGTAAGAGCTTTAACTACTAGAACTCCCAGGTCAGGTAAGAGCTTAAACTACTAGAACTCCCGGGTCAGGTAAGAGCTTTAACTACTAGAACTCCCATGTCAGCTAAGAGCTTTAACTACTAGAACTCCCAGGTCAGGTAAGAGCTTTAACTACTAGAACTCCCACTTCAGGTAAGAGCTTTAACTACTAGAACTCCCAGGTCAGGTAAGAGCTTTAACTACTAGAACTCCCAAGTCGGATAAGAGCTTTAACTACTAGAACTCCCAGGTCAGGTAAGAGCTTTAACTACTAGAACTCCCAGGTCATGTAAGAGCTTTAACTACTAGAACTCCCAGTTCAGGTAAGAGCTTTAACTACTAGAACTCCAGGTCGGGTAAGACCTTTAACTACTATAACTCCCAGGTCGGATAAGAGCTTTAACTACTAGACCTCCCAAGTCAGGTAAGAGCTTTAACTACTAGAACTCCCAGGTCAGGAAAGAGCTTTAACTACTAGAACTCCCAGGTCGGGTAAGAGCTTTAACTACTAGAACTCCCAGGTCAGGTAAGAGCTCTAACTACTAGAACTCCCAGGTCAGGTAAGACCTTTAACCACTAGAACTCCCAGGTCGGGTAAGACCTTTAACTACTAGAACTCCCAGGTCAGATAAGAGCTTTTAACTACTAGAACTCCCAGGTCGGGTAATAGCTTTAACTACTAGAACTCCCAGGTCAGGTAAGAGCTTTAACTACTAGAACTCCCAGGTCAGGTAAGAGCTTTAACTACTAGAACTACCAGGTGAGGTAAGACCTTTAATTACTAGAACTCCCAGGTCAGGTAAGAGCTTTAACTACTGGATCTTCCAGGTCAGGTAAGAGCTTTAACTACTAGAACTCCCAGGTCAGGTAGGAGCTTTAACTACAAGAACTCCCAGTTCAGGTAAGAACTTTAACTACTAGAACTCCCAGGTCGGGTAAGAGCTTTAACTACTAGAACTCCCAGGTCAGGTAAGAGCTTTAACTACTAGAACTCCCAGGTAAGGTAAGAGCTTTAACTATTAGAACTCCCAGGTCAGGTAAGAGCTTTAACTACTAGAACTCCCAGGTCGGGTAAGAGCTTTAACTACTAGAATTCCCAGATCAGGTAAGAGCTTTATCTACTAGAACTCCCAGGTCAGTTAAGACCTTTAACTACTAGAAATTCCAGGTCAGGTAAGACGTTTAACTACTAGAATTCCCAGGTCAGAAAAGAGCTTTAACTACTAGAACTCCCAGGTCGGGTAAGAGCTTTAACTACTAGAACTACCAGGTCAGGTAAGTCCTTTAATTACTGGAACTCCCAGGTCAGGTAAGAGCTTTAACTACTAGATCTCCCAGGTCAGGTAAGAGCTTTAACTACTAGAACTCCCAGGTCAGGTAGGACCTTTAACTACAAGAACTCCCAGTTCAGGTAAGAACTTTAACTACTAGAACTCCCAGGTCGGGAAAGAGCTTTAACTACTAGAACTCCCAGGTCAGGTAAGAGCTTTAACTACTAGAACTCCCAGGTCAGGTAAGAGCTTTAACTACTAGAACTCACAGGTCAGGTAAGAGCTTTAACTACTAGAACTACCAGGTCGGGTAAGAGCTTTAACTACTAGAACTCCAAGATCAGGTAAGAGCTTTAACTACTAGAACTCCCTGGTCAGGTAAGACCTTTAACTACTAGAAATCCCAGGTCAGGTAAGACCTTTAACTACTAGAACTCCCAGGTCAGATAAGAGCTTTAACTACTAGAACTCCCAGGTCGGGTAATAGCTTTAACTACTAGAACTCCCAGGACAGGTAAGAGCTTTAACTACTAGAACTCCCAGGTCAGGTAAGAGCTTTAACTACTAGAACTCCCAGGTCAGGTAAGAGCTTTAACTACTAGAACTCCCAGGTCAGGTGAGAGCTTTAACTACTAGAACTCCCAGGTCAGGTAAGACCTTTAACTACTAGAATTCCCAGGTCAGAAAAGATCTTTAACCACTAGAACTCCCAGGTCAGGTAAGAGCCTTAACTACTAGAACTCTGAAGTCGGGTAAGAGCTTTAACTACTAGAACTCCCAGGTCAGGTAAGAGCTTTAACTACTAGAACTCCCAGGTCAGGTAAGTCCTTTAATTACTAGAACTCCCAGGTCAGGTAAGAGCTTTAACTACTAGATCTCCCAGGTCAGGTAAGAGCTTTAACTACTAGAACTCCCAGGTCAGGTAGGACCTTTAACTACAAGAACTCCAAGTTCAGGTAAGAACTTTAACTACTAGAACTCCCAGGTCGGGTAAGAGCTTTAACTACTAGAACTCCCAGGTCAGGTAAGAGCTTTAACTACTAGAACTCCCAGGTCAGGTAAGAGCTTTAACTACTAGAACTCCCAGGTGAGGAAAGAGCTTTAGCTACTAGAACTCCCAGGTCGGGTAAGAGCTTTAACAACTAGAACTCCCAGGTCAGGTAAGAGCTTTAACTACTAGAAATCCCAGGTCAGGTAAGACCTTTAACTACTAGAACTCCCAGGTCGGATAAGAGCTTTAACTACTAGAACTCCCAGGTCGGGTAAGAGCTTAAACTACTAGAACTCCCAGGTCGGGTAAGAGCTTTAACTACTAAAACTCTCAGGTCAGGTAAGAGCTTTAACTACTAGAAATCCCAGGTCAGGTAAGACCTTTAACTAATAGAACTCCCAGGTCAGATAAGAGCTTTAACTACTAGAACTCCCAGGTCAGGTAAGAGCTTTAACTACTAGAACTCCCAGGTCAGGTAAGAGCTTTAACTACTAGAACTCCCAGGTCGGGTAAGAACTTTAACTACTAGAACTCCCAAGTCAGGTAAGAGCTTTAACTACTAGAACTCCCAGGTCAGGTAAGAGCTTTAACTACTAGACATCCCAGGTCGGGTAAGAGCGTTAACTACTAGAACTCCCAGGTCAGGTAAGAGCTTTAACTACTAGAACTCCCAGGTCAGGTAAGAGCTTTAACTACTAGAACTCCCAGGTCGGGTAAGAACTTTAACTACTAGAACTCCCAAGTCAGGTAAGAGCTTTAACTACTAGAACTCCCAGGTCAGGTAAGAGCTTTAACTACTAGACATCCCAGGTCGGGTAAGAGCGTTAACTACTAGAACTCCCAGGTCAGGTAAGAGCTTTAACTACTAGAACTCCCAAGTCAGGTAAGAGCTCTAACTACTAGAACTCTCAGGTCGGGTAAGAGCGTTAACTACTAGAACTCCCAGGTCGGTTAGAGCTTTAACTACTAGAACTCCCAGGTCGGGTAAGAGCTTTAACTACTAGAACTCCCAGGTCAGGTAAGAGTTTAACTACTAGAATTCCCAGGTCAGGTAAGAGCTTTAACTAATAAAACTCCCAGGTCAGGTAAGAGCTTTAACTACTAGAACTCCCAGGTCAGGTAAGATCTTTAACTACTAGAACTCCCAGGTCAGGTAAGAGCTTTAACTACTAGAACTCCCAGGTCAGTTAAGAGCTTTAACTACTAGAACTACAAGGTCAGGTAAGACCTTTAGCTACTAGAACTCCCAGGTCAGGTAGGACCTTTAACTACAAGAACTCCCAGTTCAGGTAAGAACTTTAACTACTAGAACTCCCAGGTCGGGTAAGAGCTTTAACTACTAGAAATCCCAGGTCAGGTAAGAGCTTTAACTACTAGAACTCCCAGGTAAGGTAAGAGATTTAACTACTAGAACTCCCAGGTCAGGTAAGAGTTTTAGCTACTAGAACTCCCAGGTCGGGTAAGAGCTTTAACAACTAGAACTCCCAGGTCAGGTAAGAGCTTTAACTACTAGAAATCCCAGGTCAGGTAAGACCTTTAACTACTAGAACTCCCAGGTCGGATAAGAGCTTTAACTACTAGAACTCCCAGGTCGGGTAAGAGCTTTAACTACTAGAACTCCCAGGTCGGGTAAGAGCTTTAACTACTAAAACTCTCAGCTCAGGTAAGAGCTTTAACTACTAGAAATCCTAGGTCAGGTAAGACCTTTAACTAATAGAACTCCCAGGTCAGATAAGAGCTTTAACTACTAGAACTCCCAGGTCAGGTAAGAGCTTTAACTACTAGAACTCCCAGGTCAGGTAAGAGCTTTAACTACTAGAACTCCCAGGTCGGGTAAGAACTTTAACTACTAGAACTCCCAAGTCAGGTAAGAGCTTTAACTACTAGAACTCCCAGGTCAGGTAAGAGCTTTAACTACTAGAACTCCCAAGTCAGGTAAGAGCTTTAACTACTAGACATCCCAGGTCGGGTAAGAGCTCTAACTACTAGAACTCTCAGGTCGGGTAAGAGCGTTAACTACTAGAACTCCCAGGTCGGTTAGAGCTTTAACTACTAGAACTCCCAGGTCGGGTAAGAGCTTTAACTACTAGAACTCCCAGGTCAGGTAAGAGTTTAACTACTAGAATTCCCAGGTCAGGTAAGATCTTTAACTACTAGAACTCCCAGGTCAGGTAAGAGCTTTAACTACTAGAACTCCCAGGTCAGGTAAGAGCTTTAACTACTAGAACTACAAGGTCAGGTAAGACCTTTAGCTACTAGAACTCCCAGGTCAGGTAGGAGCTTTAACTACTAGAACTCCCAGGTCAGGTAAGAGCTTTAACTACTAGAACTCCCAGGTCAGGTAAGAGCTTTAACTACTAGAACTCCCAGGTCGGGTAAGAGCTTTAACTACTAAAACTCCCAGGTCAGGTAAGAGCTTTAACTACTAGAACTCCCAAGTCAGGTAAGAGCTTTAACTACTAGAACTCCCAGGTCGGGTTAGAGCTTTAACTACTAGAACTCCCGGGTCGGGTAAGACCTTTAACTACTAGAACTCCTAAGTCAGGTAAGCACGTTAACTACTAGAACTCCCAGGTCAGGTAAGAGCTTTAACTACTAGAACTCCCAGGTCGGGTAAGACCTTTAACTACTAGAACTTCCAGGTCAGGTAAGAGCTTTAACTACTAGAACTACAAGGTCAGGTAAGACCTTTAGCTACTAGAACTCCCAGGTGAGGTAAGAGCTTTAACTGCTAGAACTCCCAGGTCAGGTAAGAGCTTTAACTACTAGAACTCCCAGGTCAGGTAAGAGCTTTAACTACTAGAACTCCCAGGTCAGTTAAGAGCTTTAACTACTAGAACTACAAGGTCAGGTAAGACCTTTAGCTACTAGAACTCCCAGGTCAGGTAGGAGCTTTAACTACTAGAACTCCCAGGTCAGGTAAGAGCTTTAACTACTAGAACTCCCAGGTCAGGTAGGACCTTTAACTACAAGAACTCCCAGTTCAGGTAAGAACTTTAACTACTAGAACTCCCAGGTCGGGTAAGAGCTTTAACTACTAGAAATCCCAGGTCAGGTAAGAGCTTTAACTACTAGAACTCCCAGGTCAGGTAAGAGCTTTAACTACTAGAACTCCCAGGTCAGGTAAGAGTTTTAGCTACTAGAACTCCCAGGTCGGGTAAGAGCTTTAACAACAAGAACTCCCAGGTCAGGTAAGAGCTTTAACTACTAGAAATCCCAGGTCAGGTAAGACCTTTAACTACTAGAACTCCCAGGTCGGATAAGAGCTTTAACTACTAGAACTCCCAGGTCGGGTAAGAGCTTTAACTACTAGAACTCCCAGGTCGGGTAAGAGCTTTAACTACTAAAACTCTCAGCTCAGGTAAGAGCTTTAACTACTAGAAATCCCAGGTCAGGTAAGACCTTTAACTAATAGAACTCCCAGGTCAGATAAGAGCTTTAACTACTAGAACTCCCAGGTCAGGTAAGAGCTTTAACTACTAGAACTCCCAGGTCAGGTAAGAGCTTTAACTACTAGAACTCCCAGGTCGGGTAAGAACTTTAACTACTAGAACTCCCAAGTCAGGTAAGAGCTTTAACTACTAGAACTCCCAGGTCAGGTAAGAGCTTTAACTACTAGAACTCCCAAGTCAGGTAAGAGCTTTAACTACTAGACATCCCAGGTCGGGTAAGAGCTCTAACTACTAGAACTCCCAGGTCGGTTAGAGATTTAACTACTAGAACTCCCAGGTCGGGTAAGAGCTTTAACTACTAGAATTCCCAGGTCAGGTAAGATCTTTAACTACTAGAACTCCCAGGTCAGGTAAGAGCTTTAACTACTAGAACTCCCAGGTCAGTTAAGAGCTTTAACTACTAGAACTACAAGGTCAGGTAAGACCTTTAGCTACTAGAACTCCCAGGTCAGGTAGGAGCTTTAACTACTAGAACTCCCAGGTCAGGTAAGAGCTTTAACTACTAGAACTCCCAGGTCAGGTAAGATCTTTAACTACTAGAACTCCCAGGTCAGGTAAGAGCTTTAACTACTAGAACTCCCAGGTCAGTTAAGAGCTTTAACTACTAGAACTCCCAGGTCAGCTAAGAGCTTTAACTACTAGAACTACAAGGTCAGGTAAGACCTTTAGCTACTAGAACTCCCATGTCAGGTAGGAGCTTTAACTACTAGAACTCCCAGGTCAGGTAAGAGCTTTAACTACTAGAACTCCCAGGTCAGGTAAGAGCTTTAACTACTAGAACTCCCAGGTCAGTTAAGAGCTTTAACTACTAGAACTACAAGGTCAGGTAAGACCATTAGCTACTAGAACTCCCAGGTCAGGTAGGAGCTTTAACTACTAGAACTCCCAGGTCAGGTAAGAGCTTTAACTACTAGAACTCCCAGGTCAGGTAAGAGCTTTAACTACTAGAACTCCCAGGTCGGGTAAGAGCTTTAACTACTAAAACTCCCAGGTCAGGTAAGAGCTTTAACTACTAGAACTCCCAAGTCAGGTAAGAGCTTTAACTACTAGAACTCCCAGGTCGGGTTAGAGCTTTAACTACTAGAACTCCCAGGTCGGGTAAGACCTTTAACTACTAGAACTCCTAAGTCAGGTAAGCACGTTAACTACTAGAACTCCCAGGTCAGGTAAGAGCTTTAACTACTAGAACTCCCAGGTCGGGTAAGACCTTTAACTACTAGAACTTCCAGGTCAGGTAAGAGCTTTAACTACTAGAACTACAAGGTCAGGTAAGACCTTTAGCTACTAGAACTCCCAGGTGAGGTAAGAGCTTTAACTGCTAGAACTCCCAGGTCAGGTAAGAGCTTTAACTACTAGAACTCCCAGGTCAGGTAAGAGCTTTAACTACTAGAACTCCCAGGTCAGTTAAGAGCTTTAACTACTAGAACTACAAGGTCAGGTAAGACCTTTAGCTACTAGAACTCCCAGGTCAGGTAGGAGCTTTAACTACTAGAACTCCCAGGTCAGGTAAGAGCTTTAACTACTAGAACTCCCAGGTCAGGTAGGACCTTTAACTACAAGAACTCCCAGTTCAGGTAAGAACTTTAACTACTAGAACTCCCAGGTCGGGTAAGAGCTTTAACTACTAGAAATCCCAGGTCAGGTAAGAGCTTTAACTACTAGAACTCCCAGGTCAGGTAAGAGCTTTAACTACTAGAACTCCCAGGTGAGGTAAGAGTTTTAGCTACTAGAACTCCCAGGTCGGGTAAGAGCTTTAACAACTAGAATTCCCAGGTCAGGTAAGAGCTTTAACTACTAGAAATCCCAGGTCAGGTAAGACCTTTAACTACTAGAACTCCCAGGTCGGATAAGAGCTTTAACTACTAGAACTCCCAGGTCGGGTAAGAGCTTTAACTACTAGAACTCCCAGGTCGGGTAAGAGCTTTAACTACTAAAACTCTCAGCTCAGGTAAGAGCTTTAACTACTAGAAATCCCAGGTCAGGTAAGACCTTTAACTACTAGAACTCCCAGGTCGGATAAGAGCTTTAACTACTAGAACTCCCAGGTCGGGTAAGAGCTTTAACTACTAGAACTCCCAGGTCAGGTAAGAGCTTTAACTACTAGAACTCCCAGGTCAGGTAAGAGCTTTAACTACTAGAACTCCCAGGTCAGGTAAGAGCTTTAACTACTAGAACTCCCAGGTCGGGTAAGAACTTTAACTACTAGAACTCCCAAGTCAGGTAAGAGCTTTAACTACTAGAACTCCCAGGTCAGGTAAGAGCTTTAACTACTAGAACTCCCAAGTCAGGTAAGAGCTTTAACTACTAGACATCCCAGGTCGGGTAAGAGCTCTAACTACTAGAACTCTCAGGTCGGGTAAGAGCGTTAACTACTAGAACTCCCAGGTCGGTTAGAGCTTTAACTACTAGAACTCCCAGGTCGGGTAAGAGCTTTAACTACTAGAATTCCCAGGTCAGGTAAGATCTTTAACTACTAGAACTCCCAGGTCAGGTAAGAGCTTTAACTACTAGAACTCCCAGGTCAGTTAAGAGCTTTAACTACTAGAACTACAAGGTCAGGTAAGACCTTTAGCTACTAGAACTCCCAGGTCAGGTAGGAGCTTTAACTACTAGAACTCCCAGGTCAGGTAAGAGCTTTAACTACTAGAACTCCCAGGTCAGGTAAGATCTTTAACTACTAGAACTCCCAGGTCAGGTAAGAGCTTTAACTACTAGAACTCCCAGGTCAGTTAAGAGCTTTAACTACTAGAACTACAAGGTCAGGTAAGACCTTTAGCTACTAGAACTCCCAGGTCAGGTAGGAGCTTTAACTACTAGAACTCCCAGGTCAGGTAAGAGCTTTAACTACTAGAACTCCCAGGTCAGGTAAGAGCTTTAACTACTAGAACTCCCAGGTCGGGTAAGAGCTTTAACTACTAAAACTCCCAGGTCAGGTAAGAGCTTTAACTACTAGAACTCCCAAGTCAGGTAAGAGCTTTAACTACTAGAACTCCCAGGTCGGGTTAGAGCTTTAACTACTAGAACTCCCAGGTCGGGTAAGACCTTTAACTACTAGAACTCCTAAGTCAGGTAAGAACTTTAACTACTAGAACTCCCAGGTCAGGTAAGAGCTTTAACTACTAGAACTCCCAGGTCGGGTAAGACCTTTAACTACTAGAACTTCCAGGTCAGGTAAGAGCTTTAACTACTAGAACTACAAGGTCAGGTAAGACCTTTAGCTACTAGAACTCCCAGGTGAGGTAAGAGCTTTAACTGCTAGAACTCCCAGGTCAGGTAAGAGCTTTAACTACTAGAACTCCCAGGGCGGGTAAGAGCTTTAAACACTAGAACTCCCAGGTCATGTAAGAGCTTTAACTACTAGAACTACAAGGTCAGGTAAGAGCTTTAACTACTAGAACTCCCAGGTCAGGTAAGAGCTTTAACTACTAGAACTCCCAGGTCAGGTAAGAGCTGTAACTACTAGAACTCCCAAGTCAGGTAAGAGCTTTAACTACTAGACATCCCAGGTCGGGTAAGAGCTCTAACTACTAGAACTCTCAGGTCGGGTAAGAACTTTAACTACTAGAACTCCCAGGTCGGTTAGAGCTTTAACTACTAGAACTCTCAGGTCAGGTAAGAGCTTTAACTACTAGAACTCCCAGGTCGGGTAAGAGCTTTAACTACTAGAACTCCCAGGTCGGGTAAGAGCTTTAACTACTAGAACTCCGAGGTCAGGTAAGAGCTTTAACTACTAAAACTACAAGGTCAGGTAAGAGCTTTAACTACTAGAACTCCCAGGTCAGATTAGAGCTTTAACTACTAGAACTCCCAGGTCAGGTAGGAGCTTTAACTACTAGAACTACAAGGTCAGGTAAGAGCTTTAACCACTAGAACTCCCAGGTCAGGTAAGAGCTTTAACTACTAGAACTCCCAGGTCAGGTAAGAGCTTTAACTACTAGAACTCCCAGGTCGGATAAGAGCTTTAATTACTAGAACTCCCAGGTCAGGTAAGAGCTTTAACTACTAGAACTCCCAGGTCAGGTAAGAGCTTTAACTACTAGAACTCCAGGTCGGGTAAGAGCTTTAACTACTAGAACTCCCAGGTCGGATAAGAGCTTTAACTACAAGAACTCCCAGTTCAGGTAAGAACTTTAACTACTAGAACTCCCAGGTCGGGTAAGAGCTTTCACTACTAGAACTCCCAGGTCAGGTAAGAGCTTTAACTACTAGAACTCCCAGGTCAGGTAAGAGCTTTAACTACTAGAACTCCGAGGTCGGGTAAGACCTTTAACTACTAGAACTTCCAGGTCAGGTAAGAGCTTGAACTACTATAACTACAAGGTCAGGTAAGACCTTTAGCTACTAGAACTCCCAGGTCAGGTAAGAGCTTTAACTGCTAGAACTCCCAGGTCAGGTAAGAGCTTTAACTACTAGAACTCCCAGGGCGGGTAAGAGCTTTAAACACTAGAACTCCCAGGTCATGTAAGAGCTTTAACTACTAGAACTACAAGGTCAGGTAAGAGCTTTAACTACTAGAACTCCCAGGTCAGGTAAGAGCTTTAACTACTAGAACTCCCAAGTCAGGTAAGAGCTTTAACTACTAGACATCCCAGGTCGGGTAAGAGCTCTAACTACTAGAACTCTCAGGTCGGGTAAGAGCTTTAACTACTAGAACTCCCAGGTCGGTTAGAGCTTTAACTACTAGAACTCCCAGGTCAGGTAAGAGCTTTAACTACTAGAACTCCCTGGTCGGGTAAGAGCTTTAACTACTAGAACTCCCAGGTCGGGTAAGAGCTTTAACTACTAGAACTCCGAGGTCAGGTAAGAGCTTTAACTACTAAAACTACAAGGTCAGGTAAGAGCTTTAACTACTAGAACTCCCAGGTCAGATAAGAGCTTTAACTACTAGAACTCCCAGGTCAGGTAAGAGCTTTAACTACTAGAACTACAAGGTCAGGTAAGAGCTTTAACTACTAGAACTCCCAGGTCAGGTAAGAGCTTTAACTACTAGAACTCCCAGGTCAGGTAAGAGCTTTAACTACTAGAACTCCCAGGTCGGGTAAGAGCTTTAATTACTAGAACTCCCAGGTCAGGTAAGAGCTTTAACTACTAGAACTCCCAGGTCAGGTAAGAGCTTTAACTACTAGAACTCCAGGTCGGGTAAGGGCTTTAACTACTAGAACTCCCAGGTCGGATAAGAGCTTTAACTACAAGAACTCCCAGTTCAGGTAAGAACTTTAACTACTAGAACTCCCAGGTCGGGTAAGAGCTTTAACTACTAGAACTCCCAGGTCAGGTAAGAGCTTTAACTACTAGAACTCCCAGGTAAGGTAAGAGCTTTAACTATTAGAACTCCCAGGTCAGGTAAGAGCTTTAACTACTAGAACTCCCAGGTCGGGTAAGAGCTTTAACTACTAGAATTCCATAATCAGGTAAGAGCTGTAACTACTAGAACTCCCAGGTCAGGTAAGACCTTTAACTACTAGAAATGCCAGGTCAGGTAAGACGTTTAACTACTAGAACTCCCAGGTCAGATAAGAGCTTTAACTACGAGAACTCCCAGGTCGGGTAATAGCTTTAACTACTAGAACTCCCAGGTCAGGTAAGAGCTTTAACTACTAGAACTTCCAGGTCAGGTAAGAGCTTTAACTACTAGAACTCCCAGGTCAGGTGAGAGCTTTAACTACTAGAACTCCCAGGTCAGGTAAGACCTTTAACTACTAGAATTCCCAGGTCAGAAAAGAGCTTTAACCACTAGAACTCCCAGGTCAGGTAAGAGCTTTAACTACTAGAACTCCGAGGTAGGGTAAGAGCTTTAACTACTAGAACTCCCAGGTCAGGTAAGAGCCTTAACTACTAGAACTACCAGGTCAGGTAAGTCCTTTAATTACTAGAACTCCCAGGTCAGGTAAGAGCTTTACCTACTAGATCTCCCAGGTCAGGTAAGATCTTTAACTACTAGAACTCCCAGGTCGGATAAGAGCTTTAACTACAAGAACTCCCAGTTCAGGTAAGAACTTTAACTACTAGAACTCCCAGGTCGGGTAAGAGCTTTAACTACTAGAACTCCCAGGTCAGGTAAGAGCTTTAACTACTAGAACTCCCAGGTAAGGTAAGAGCTTTAACTATTAGAACTCCCAGGTCAGGTAAGAGCTTTAACTACTAGAACTCCCAGGTCGGGTAAGAGCTTTAACTACTAGAATTCCCAGATCAGGTAAGAGCTTTAACTACTAGAACTCCCAGGTCAGGTAAGACCTTTAACTACTAGAAATCCCAGGTCAGGTAAGACGTTTAACTACTAGAACTCCCAGGTCAGATAAGAGCTTTAACTACTAGAACTCCCAGGTCGGGTAATAGCTTTAACTACTAGAACTCCCAGGACAGGTAAGAGCATTAACTACTAGAACTCCCAGGTCAGGTAAGAGCTTTAACTACTAGAACTCCCAGGTCAGGTAAGAGCTTTAACTACTAGAACTCCCAGGTCAGGTGAGAGCTTTAACTACTAGAACTCCCAGGTCAGGTAAGAGCTTTAACTACTAGAACTCCCAGGTCGGGTAATAGCTTTAACTACTAGAACTCCCAGGACAGGTAAGAGCTTTAACTACTAGAACTCCCAGGTCAGGTAAGAGCTTTAACTACTAGAACTCCCAGGTCAGGTAAGAGCTTTAACTACTAGAACTCCCAGGTCAGGTGAGAGCTTTAACTACTAGAACTCCCAGGTCAGGTAAGACCTTTAACTACTAGAATTCCCAGGTCAGGTAAGAGCTTTAACTACTAGAACTCCGAGGTAGGGTAAGAGCTTTAACTACTAGAACTCCCAGGTCAGGTAAGAGCCTTAACTACTAGAACTACCAGGTCAGGTAAGTCCTTTAATTACTAGAACTCCCAGGTCAGGTAAGAGCTTTAACTACTAGATCTCCTAGGTCAGGTAAGATCTTTAACTACTAGAACTCCCAGGTCAGGTAGGACCTTTTACTACAAGAACTCCCAGTTCAGGTAAGAACTTTAACTACTAGAACTCCCAGGTCGGTTAGAGCTTTAACTACTAGAACTCCCAGGTCGGGTAAGAGCTTTAACTACTAGAACTCCCAGGTCAGGTAAGAGTTTAACTACTAGAATTCCCAGGTCAGGTAAGATCTTTAACTACTAGAACTCCCAGGTCAGGTAAGAGCTTTAACTACTAGAACTCCCAGGTCAGTTAAGAGCTTTAACTACTAGAACTACAAGGTCTGGTAAGACCTTTAGCTACTAGAACTCCCAGGTCAGGTGAGAGCTTTAACTACTAGAACTCCCAGGTCAGGTAAGACCTTTAACTACTAGAATTCCCAGGTCAGAAAAGAGCTTTAACCACTAGAACTCCCAGGTCAGGTAAGAGCTTTAACTACTAGAACTCCGAGGTAGGGTAAGAGCTTTAACTACTAGAACTCCCAGGTCCGGTAAGAGCCTTAACTACTAGAACTACCAGGTCAGGTAAGTCCTTTAATTACTAGAACTCCCAGGTCAGGTAAGAGCTTTAACTACTAGATCTCCCAGGTCAGGTAAGATCTTTAACTACTAGAACTCCCAGGTCGGATAAGAGCTTTAACTACAAGAACTCCCAGTTCAGGTAAGAACTTTAACTACTAGAACTCCCAGGTCGGGTAAGAGCTTTAACTACTAGAACTCCCAGGTCAGGTAAGAGCTTTAACTACTAGAACTCCCAGGTAAGGTAAGAGCTTTAACTATTAGAACTCCCAGGTCAGGTAAGAGCTTTAACTACTAGAACTCCCAGGTCGGGTAAGAGCTTTAACTACTAGAATTCCCAGATCAGGTAAGAGCTTTAACTACTAGAACTCCCAGGTCAGGTAAGACCTTTAACTACTAGAAATCCCAGGTCAGGTAAGACGTTTAACTACTAGAACTCCCAGGTCAGATAAGAGCTTTAACTACTAGAACTCCCAGGTCGGGTAATAGCTTTAACTACTAGAACTCCCAGGACAGGTAAGAGCATTAACTACTAGAACTCCCAGGTCAGGTAAGAGCTTTAACTACTAGAACTCCCAGGTCAGGTAAGAGCTTTAACTACTAGAACTCCCAGGTCAGGTGAGAGCTTTAACTACTAGAACTCCCAGGTCAGGTAAGAGCTTTAACTACTAGAACTCCAGGTCGGGTAATAGCTTTAACTACTAGAACTCCCAGGACAGGTAAGAGCTTTAACTACTAGAACTCCCAGGTCAGGTAAGAGCTTTAACTACTAGAACTCCCAGGTCAGGTAAGAGCTTTAACTACTAGAACTCCCAGGTCAGGTGAGAGCTTTAACTACTAGAACTCCCAGGTCAGGTAAGACCTTTAACTACTAGAATTCCCAGGTCAGGTAAGAGCTTTAACTACTAGAACTCCGAGGTAGGGTAAGAGCTTTAACTACTAGAACTCCCAGGTCAGGTAAGAGCCTTAACTACTAGAACTACCAGGTCAGGTAAGTCCTTTAATTACTAGAACTCCCAGGTCAGGTAAGAGCTTTAACTACTAGATCTCCCAGGTCAGGTAAGATCTTTAACTACTAGAACTCCCAGGTCAGGTAGGACCTTTTACTACAAGAACTCCCAGTTCAGGTAAGAACTTTAACTACTAGAACTCCCAGGTCGGTTAGAGCTTTAACTACTAGAACTCCCAGGTCGGGTAAGAGCTTTAACTACTAGAACTCCCAGGTCAGGTAAGAGTTTAACTACTAGAATTCCCAGGTCAGGTAAGATCTTTAACTACTAGAACTCCCAGGTCAGGTAAGAGCTTTAACTACTAGAACTCCCAGGTCAGTTAAGAGCTTTAACTACTAGAACTACAAGGTCTGGTAAGACCTTTAGCTACTAGAACTCCCAGGTCAGGTAAGAGCTTTAACTACTAGAACTCCCAGGTCAGTTAAGAGCTTTAACTACTAGAACTACAAGGTCAGGTAAGACCTTTAGCTACTAGAACTCCCAGGTCAGGTAGGAGCTTTAACTACTAGAACTCCCAGGTCAGGTAAGAGCTTTAACTACTAGAACTCCCAGGTCAGGTAAGAGCTTTAACTACTAGAACTCCCAGGTCGGGTAAGAGCTTTAACTACTAAAACTCCCAGGTCAGGTAAGAGCTTTAACTACTAGAACTCCCAAGTCAGGTAAGAGCTTTAACTACTAGAACTCCCAGGTCGGGTTAGAGCTTTAACTACTAGAACTCCCAGGTCGGGTAAGAGCTTTAACTACTAGAACTCCTAAGTCAGGTAAGAACTTTAACTACTAGAACTCCCAGGTCAGGTAAGAGCTTTAACTACTAGAACTCCCAGGTCGGGTAAGACCTTTAACTACTAGAACTTCCAGGTCAGGTAAGAGCTTTAACTACTAGAACTACAAGGTCAGGTAAGACCTTTAGCTACTAGAACTCCCAGGTGAGGTAAGAGCTTTAACTGCTAGAACTCCCAGGTCAGGTAAGAGCTTTAACTACTAGAACTCCCAGGGCGGGTAAGAGCTTTAAACACTAGAACTCCCAGGTCAGGTAAGAGCTTTAACTACTAAAACTACAAGGTCAGGTAAGAGCTTTAACTACTAGAACTCCCAGGTCAGATAAGAGCTTTAACTACTAGAACTCCCAGGTCAGGTAAGAGCTTTAACTACTAGAACTACAAGGTCAGGTAAGAGCTTTAACTACTAGAACTCCCAGGTCAGGTAAGAGCTTTAACTACTAGAACTCCCAGGTCAGGTAAGAGCTTTAACTACTAGAACTCCCAGGTCGGGTAAGAGCTTTAATTACTAGAACTCCCAGGTCAGGTAAGAGCTTTAACTACTAGAACTCCCAGGTCAGGTAAGAGCGTTAACTACTAGAACTCCAGGTCGGGTAAGGGCTTTAACTACTAGAACTCCCAGGTCGGATAAGAGCTTTAACTACAAGAACTCCCAGTTCAGGTAAGAACTTTAACTACTAGAACTCCCAGGTCGGGTAAGAGCTTTAACTACTAGAACTCCCAGGTCAGGTAAGAGCTTTAACTACTAGAACTCCCAGGTAAAGTAAGAGCTTTAACTATTAGAACTCCCAGGTCAGGTAAGAGCTTTAACTACTAGAACTCCCAGGTCGGGTAAGAGCTTTAACTACTAGAATTCCATAATCAGGTAAGAGCTTTAACTACTAGAACTCCCAGGTCAGGTAAGACCTTTAACTACTAGAAATCCCAGGTCAGGTAAGACGTTTAACTACTAGAACTCCCAGGTCAGATAAGAGCTTTAACTACGAGAACTCCCAGGTCGGGTAATAGCTTTAACTACTAGAACTCCCAGGTCAGGTAAGAGCTTTAACTACTAGAACTTCCAGGTCAGGTAAGAGCTTTAACTACTAGAACTCCCAGGTCAGGTGAGAGCTTTAACTACTAGAACTCCCAGGTCAGGTAAGACCTTTAACTACTAGAATTCCCAGGTCAGAAAAGAGCTTTAACCACTAGAACTCCCAGGTCAGGTAAGAGCTTTAACTACTAGAACTCCGAGGTAGGGTAAGAGCTTTAACTACTAGAACTCCCAGGTCAGGTAAGAGCCTTAACTACTAGAACTACCAGGTCAGGTAAGTCCTTTAATTACTAGAACTCCCAGGTCAGGTAAGAGCTTTAACTACTAGATCTCCCAGGTCAGGTAAGATCTTTAACTACTAGAACTCCCAGGTCGGATAAGAGCTTTAACTACAAGAACTCCCAGTTCAGGTAAGAACTTTAACTACTAGAACTCCCAGGTCGGGTAAGAGCTTTAACTACTAGAACTCCCAGGTCGGGTAAGAGCTTTAACTACTAGAACTCCCAGGTAAGGTAAGAGCTTTAACTATTAGAACTCCCAGGTCAGGTAAGAGCTTTAACTACTAGAACTCCCAGGTCGGGTAAGAGCTTTAACTACTAGTATTCCCAGATCAGGTAAGAGCTTTAACTACTAGAACTCCCAGGTCAGGTAAGACCTTTAACTACTAGAAATCCCAGGTCAGGTAAGACGTTTAACTACTAGAACTCCCAGGTCAGATAAGAGCTTTAACTACTAGAACTCCCAGGTCGGGTAATAGCTTTAACTACTAGAACTCCCAGGACAGGTAAGACAGGTAAGAGCATTAACTACTAGAACTCCCAGGTCAGGTAAGAGCTTTAACTACTAGAACTCCCAGGTCAGGTAAGAGCTTTAACTACTAGAACTCCCAGGTCAGGTAAGAGCTTTAACTACTAGAACTCCCAGGTCAGGTAAGAGCTTTAACTACTAGAACTCCCAGGTCGGGTAATAGCTTTAACTACTAGAACTCCCAGGACAGGTAAGAGCTTTAACTACTAGAACTCCCAGGTCAGGTAAGAGCTTTAACTACTAGAACTCCCAGGTCAGGTAAGAGCTTTAACTACTAGAACTCCCAGGTCAGGTGAGAGCTTTAACTACTAGAACTCCCAGGTCAGGTAAGACCTTTAACTACTAGAATTCCCAGGTCAGGTAAGAGCTTTAACTACTAGAACTCCGAGGTAGGGTAAGAGCTTTAACTACTAGAACTCCCAGGTCAGGTAAGAGCCTTAACTACTAGAACTACCAGGTCAGGTAAGTCCTTTAATTACTAGAACTCCCAGGTCAGGTAAGAGCTTTATCTACTAGATCTCCCAGGTCAGGTAAGATCTTTAACTACTAGAACTCCCAGGTCAGGTAGGACCTTTTACTACAAGAACTTCCAGTTCAGGTAAGAACTTTAACTACTAGAACTCCCAGGTCGGTTAGAGCTTTAACTACTAGAACTCCCAGGTCGGGTAAGAGCTTTAACTACTAGAACTCCCAGGTCAGGTAAGAGTTTAACTACTAGAATTCCCAGGTCAGGTAAGATCTTTAACTACTAGAACTCCCAGGTCAGATAAGAGCTTTAACTACTAGAACTCCCAGGTCAGATAAGAGCTTTAACTACTAGAACTCCCAGGTCAGATAAGAGCTTTAACTACTAGAACTCCCAGGTCAGGTAAGAGCTTTAACTACTAGAACTCCCAGGTCGGATAAGAGCTTTAATTACTAGAACTCCCAGGTCAGGTAAGAGCTTTAACTACTAGAACTCCCAGGTCAGGTAAGAGCTTTAACTACTAGAACTCCAGGTCGGGTAAGAGCTTTAACTACTAGAACTCCCAGGTCGGATAAGAGCTTTAACTACAAGAACTCCCAGTTCAGGTAAGAACTTTAACTACTAGAACTCCCAGGTCGGGTAAGAGCTTTCACTACTAGAACTCCCAGGTCAGGTAAGAGCTTTAACTACTAGAACTCCCAGGTCAGGTAAGAGCTTTAACAACTAGAACTCCGAGGTCGGGTAAGACCTTTAACTACTAGAACTTCCAGGTCAGGTAAGAGCTTGAACTACTATAACTACCAGGTCAGGTAAGACCTTTAGCTACTAGAACTCCCAGGTCAGGTAAGAGCTTTAACTGCTAGAACTCCCAGGTCAGGTAAGAGCTTTAACTACTAGAACTCCCAGGGCGGGTAAGAGCTTTAAACACTAGAACTCCCAGGTCATGTAAGAGCTTTAACTACTAGAACTACAAGGTCAGGTAAGAGCTTTAACTACTAGAACTCCCAGGTCAGGTAAGAGCTTTAACTACTAGAACTCCCAAGTCAGGTAAGAGCTTTAACTACTAGACATCCCAGGTCGGGTAAGAGTTCTAACTACTAGAACTCTCAGGTCGGGTAAGAGCTTTAACTACTAGAACTCCCAGGTCGGTTAGAGCTTTAACTACTAGAACTCCCAGGTCAGGTAAGAGCTTTAACTACTAGAACTCCCTGGTCGGGTAAGAGCTTTAACTACTAGAACTCCCAGGTCGGGTAAGAGCTTTAACTACTAGAACTCCGAGGTCAGGTAAGAGCTTTAACTACTAAAACTACAAGGTCAGGTAAGAGCTTTAACTACTAGAACTCCCAGGTCAGATAAGAGCTTTAACTACTAGAACTCCCAGGTCAGGTAAGAGCTTTAACTACTAGAACTACAAGGTCAGGTAAGAGCTTTAACTACTAGAACTCCCAGGTCAGGTAAGAGCTTTAACTACTAGAACTCCCAGGTCAGGTAAGAGCTTTAACTACTAGAACTCCCAGGTCGGGTAAGAGCTTTAATTACTAGAACTCCCAGGTCAGGTAAGAGCTTTAACTACTAGAACTCCCAGGTCAGGTAAGAGCTTTAACTACTAGAACTCCAGGTCGGGTAAGGGCTTTAACTACTAGAACTCCCAGGTCGGATAAGAGCTTTAACTACAAGAACTCCCAGTTCAGGTAAGAACTTTAACTACTAGAACTCCCAGGTCGGGTAAGAGCTTTAACTACTAGAACTCCCAGGTCAGGTAAGAGCTTTAACTACTAGAACTCCCAGGTAAGGTAAGAGCTTTAACTATTAGAACTCCCAGGTCAGGTAAGAGCTTTAACTACTAGAACTCCCAGGTCGGGTAAGAGCTTTAACTACTAGAATTCCATTATCAGGTAAGAGCTTTAACTACTAGAACTCCCAGGTCAGGTAAGACCTTTAACTACTAGAAATGCCAGGTCAGGTAAGACGTTTAACTACTAGAACTCCCAGGTCAGATAAGAGCTTTAACTACGAGAACTCCCAGGTCGGGTAATAGCTTTAACTACTAGAACTCCCAGGTCAGGTAAGAGCTTTAACTACTAGAACTTCCAGGTCAGGTAAGAGCTTTAACTACTAGAACTCCCAGGTCAGGTGAGAGCTTTAACTACTAGAACTCCCAGGTCAGGTAAGACCTTTAACTACTAGAATTCCCAGGTCAGAAAAGAGCTTTAACCACTAGAACTCCCAGGTCAGGTAAGAGCTTTAACTACTAGAACTCCGAGGTAGGGTAAGAGCTTTAACTACTAGAACTCCCAGGTCAGGTAAGAGCCTTAACTACTAGAACTACCAGGTCAGGTAAGTCCTTTAATTACTAGAACTCCCAGGTCAGGTAAGAGCTTTAACTACTAGATCTCCCAGGTCAGGTAAGATCTTTAACTACTAGAACTCCCAGGTCGGATAAGAGCTTTAACTACAAGAACTCCCAGTTCAGGTAAGAACTTTAACTACTAGAACTCCCAGGTCGGGTAAGAGCTTTAACTACTAGAACTCCCAGGTCAGGTAAGAGCTTTAACTACTAGAACTCCCAGGTAAGGTAAGAGCTTTAACTATTAGAACTCCCAGGTCAGGTAAGAGCTTTAACTACTAGAACTCCCAGGTCGGGTAAGAGCTTTAACTACTAGAATTCCCAGATCAGGTAAGAGCTTTAACTACTAGAACTCCCAGGTCAGGTAAGACCTTTAACTACTAGAAATCCCAGGTCAGGTAAGACGTTTAACTACTAGAACTCCCAGGTCAGATAAGAGCTTTAACTACTAGAACTCCCAGGTCGGGTAATAGCTTTAACTACTAGAACTCCCAGGACAGGTAAGAGCAATAACTACTAGAACTCCCAGGTCAGGTAAGAGCTTTAACTACTAGAACTCCCAGGTCAGGTAAGAGCTTTAACTACTAGAACTCCCAGGTCAGGTGAGAGCTTTAACTACTAGAACTCCCAGGTCAGGTAAGAGCTTTAACTACTAGAACTCCCAGGTCGGGTAATAGCTTTAACTACTAGAACTCCCAGGACAGGTAAGAGCTTTAACTACTAGAACTCCCAGGTCAGGTAAGAGCTTTAACTACTAGAACTCCCAGGTCAGGTAAGAGCTTTAACTACTAGAACTCCCAGGTCAGGTGAGAGCTTTAACTACTAGAACTCCCAGGTCAGGTAAGACCTATAACTACTAGAATTCCCAGGTCAGGTAAGAGCTTTAACTACTAGAACTCCGAGGTAGGGTAAGAGCTTTAACTACTAGAACTACCAGGTCAGGTAAGAGCCTTAACTACTAGAACTACCAGGTCAGGTAAGTCCTTTAATTACTAGAACTCCCAGGTCAGGTAAGAGCTTTAACTACTAGATCTCCCAGGTCAGGTAAGATCTTTAACTACTAGAACTCCCAGGTCAGGTAGGACCTTTTACTACAAGAACTCCCAGTTCAGGTAAGAACTTTAACTACTAGAACTCCCAGGTCGGTTAGAGCTTTAACTACTAGAACTCCCAGGTCGGGTAAGAGCTTTAACTACTAGAACTCCCAGGTCAGGTAAGAGTTTAACTACTAGAATTCCCAGGTCAGGTAAGATCTTTAACTACTAGAACTCCCAGGTCAGGTAAGAGCTTTAACTACTAGAACTCCCAGGTCAGTTAAGAGCTTTAACTACTAGAACTACAAGGTCTGGTAAGACCTTTAGCTACTAGAACTCCCAGGTCAGGTGAGAGCTTTAACTACTAGAACTCCCAGGTCAGGTAAGACCTTTAACTACTAGAACTCCCAGGTCAGGTAAGAGCTTTAACTACTAGAACTCCCAGGTCAGGTAAGAGCTTTAACTACTAGAACTCCCAGGTCAGGTGAGAGCTTTAACTACTAGAACTCCCAGGTCAGGTAAGAGCTTTAACTACTAGAACTCCAGGTCGGGTAATAGCTTTAACTACTAGAACTCCCAGGACAGGTAAGAGCTTTAACTACTAGAACTCCCAGGTCAGGTAAGAGCTTTAACTACTAGAACTCCCAGGTCAGGTAAGAGCTTTAACTACTAGAACTCCCAGGTCAGGTGAGAGCTTTAACTACTAGAACTCCCAGGTCAGGTAAGACCTTTAACTACTAGAATTCCCAGGTCAGGTAAGAGCTTTAACTACTAGAACTCCGAGGTAGGGTAAGAGCTTTAACTACTAGAACTCCCAGGTCAGGTAAGAGCCTTAACTACTAGAACTACCAGGTCAGGTAAGTCCTTTAATTACTAGAACTCCCAGGTCAGGTAAGAGCTTTAACTACTAGATCTCCCAGGTCAGGTAAGATCTTTAACTACTAGAACTCCCAGGTCAGGTAGGACCTTTTACTACAAGAACTCCCAGTTCAGGTAAGAACTTTAACTACTAGAACTCCCAGGTCGGTTAGAGCTTTAACTACTAGAACTCCCAGGTCGGGTAAGAGCTTTAACTACTAGAACTCCCAGGTCAGGTAAGAGTTTAACTACTAGAATTCCCAGGTCAGGTAAGATCTTTAACTACTAGAACTCCCAGGTCAGGTAAGAGCTTTAACTACTAGAACTCCCAGGTCAGTTAAGAGCTTTAACTACTAGAACTACAAGGTCTGGTAAGACCTTTAGCTACTAGAACTCCCAGGTCAGGTAAGAGCTTTAACTACTAGAACTCCCAGGTCAGTTAAGAGCTTTAACTACTAGAACTACAAGGTCAGGTAAGACCTTTAGCTACTAGAACTCCCAGGTCAGGTAGGAGCTTTAACTACTAGAACTCCCAGGTCAGGTAAGAGCTTTAACTACTAGAACTCCCAGGTCAGGTAAGAGCTTTAACTACTAGAACTCCCAGGTCGGGTAAGAGCTTTAACTACTAAAACTCCCAGGTCAGGTAAGAGCTTTAACTACTAGAACTCCCAAGTCAGGTAAGAGCTTTAACTACTAGAACTCCCAGGTCGGGTTAGAGCTTTAACTACTAGAACTCCCAGGTCGGGTAAGAGCTTTAACTACTAGAACTCCTAAGTCAGGTAAGAACTTTAACTACTAGAACTCCCAGGTCAGGTAAGAGCTTTAACTACTAGAACTCCCAGGTCGGGTAAGACCTTTAACTACTAGAACTTCCAGGTCAGGTAAGAGCTTTAACTACTAGAACTACAAGGTCAGGTAAGACCTTTAGCTACTAGAACTCCCAGGTGAGGTAAGAGCTTTAACTGCTAGAACTCCCAGGTCAGGTAAGAGCTTTAACTACTAGAACTCCCAGGGCGGGTAAGAGCTTTAAACACTAGAACTCCCAGGTCAGGTAAGAGCTTTAACTACTAAAACTACAAGGTCAGGTAAGAGCTTTAACTACTAGAACTCCCAGGTCAGATAAGAGCTTTAACTACTAGAACTCCCAGGTCAGGTAAGAGCTTTAACTACTAGAACTACAAGGTCAGGTAAGAGCTTTAACTACTAGAACTCCCAGGTCAGGTAAGAGCTTTAACTACTAGAACTCCCAGGTCAGGTAAGAGCTTTAACTACTAGAACTCCCAGGTCGGGTAAGAGCTTTAATTACTAGAACTCCCAGGTCAGGTAAGAGCTTTAACTACTAGAACTCCCAGGTCAGGTAAGAGCGTTAACTACTAGAACTCCAGGTCGGGTAAGGGCTTTAACTACTAGAACTCCCAGGTCGGATAAGAGCTTTAACTACAAGAACTCCCAGTTCAGGTAAGAACTTTAACTACTAGAACTCCCAGGTCGGGTAAGAGCTTTAACTACTAGAACTCCCAGGTCAGGTAAGAGCTTTAACTACTAGAACTCCCAGGTAAAGTAAGAGCTTTAACTATTAGAACTCCCAGGTCAGGTAAGAGCTTTAACTACTAGAACTCCCAGGTCGGGTAAGAGCTTTAACTACTAGAATTCCATAATCAGGTAAGAGCTTTAACTACTAGAACTCCCAGGTCAGGTAAGACCTTTAACTACTAGAAATCCCAGGTCAGGTAAGACGTTTAACTACTAGAACTCCCAGGTCAGATAAGAGCTTTAACTACGAGAACTCCCAGGTCGGGTAATAGCTTTAACTACTAGAACTCCCAGGTCAGGTAAGAGCTTTAACTACTAGAACTTCCAGGTCAGGTAAGAGCTTTAACTACTAGAACTCCCAGGTCAGGTGAGAGCTTTAACTACTAGAACTCCCAGGTCAGGTAAGACCTTTAACTACTAGAATTCCCAGGTCAGAAAAGAGCTTTAACCACTAGAACTCCCAGGTCAGGTAAGAGCTTTAACTACTAGAACTCCGAGGTAGGGTAAGAGCTTTAACTACTAGAACTCCCAGGTCAGGTAAGAGCCTTAACTACTAGAACTACCAGGTCAGGTAAGTCCTTTAATTACTAGAACTCCCAGGTCAGGTAAGAGCTTTAACTACTAGATCTCCCAGGTCAGGTAAGATCTTTAACTACTAGAACTCCCAGGTCGGATAAGAGCTTTAACTACAAGAACTCCCAGTTCAGGTAAGAACTTTAACTACTAGAACTCCCAGGTCGGGTAAGAGCTTTAACTACTAGAACTCCCAGGTCGGGTAAGAGCTTTAACTACTAGAACTCCCAGGTAAGGTAAGAGCTTTAACTATTAGAACTCCCAGGTCAGGTAAGAGCTTTAACTACTAGAACTCCCAGGTCGGGTAAGAGCTTTAACTACTAGTATTCCCAGATCAGGTAAGAGCTTTAACTACTAGAACTCCCAGGTCAGGTAAGACCTTTAACTACTAGAAATCCCAGGTCAGGTAAGACGTTTAACTACTAGAACTCCCAGGTCAGATAAGAGCTTTAACTACTAGAACTCCCAGGTCGGGTAATAGCTTTAACTACTAGAACTCCCAGGACAGGTAAGACAGGTAAGAGCATTAACTACTAGAACTCCCAGGTCAGGTAAGAGCTTTAACTACTAGAACTCCCAGGTCAGGTAAGAGCTTTAACTACTAGAACTCCCAGGTCAGGTAAGAGCTTTAACTACTAGAACTCCCAGGTCAGGTAAGAGCTTTAACTACTAGAACTCCCAGGTCGGGTAATAGCTTTAACTACTAGAACTCCCAGGACAGGTAAGAGCTTTAACTACTAGAACTCCCAGGTCAGGTAAGAGCTTTAACTACTAGAACTCCCAGGTCAGGTAAGAGCTTTAACTACTAGAACTCCCAGGTCAGGTGAGAGCTTTAACTACTAGAACTCCCAGGTCAGGTAAGACCTTTAACTACTAGAATTCCCAGGTCAGGTAAGAGCTTTAACTACTAGAACTCCGAGGTAGGGTAAGAGCTTTAACTACTAGAACTCCCAGGTCAGGTAAGAGCCTTAACTACTAGAACTACCAGGTCAGGTAAGTCCTTTAATTACTAGAACTCCCAGGTCAGGTAAGAGCTTTATCTACTAGATCTCCCAGGTCAGGTAAGATCTTTAACTACTAGAACTCCCAGGTCAGGTAGGACCTTTTACTACAAGAACTTCCAGTTCAGGTAAGAACTTTAACTACTAGAACTCCCAGGTCGGTTAGAGCTTTAACTACTAGAACTCCCAGGTCGGGTAAGAGCTTTAACTACTAGAACTCCCAGGTCAGGTAAGAGTTTAACTACTAGAATTCCCAGGTCAGGTAAGATCTTTAACTACTAGAACTCCCAGGTCAGATAAGAGCTTTAACTACTAGAACTCCCAGGTCAGATAAGAGCTTTAACTACTAGAACTCCCAGGTCAGATAAGAGCTTTAACTACTAGAACTCCCAGGTCAGGTAAGAGCTTTAACTACTAGAACTCCCAGGTCGGATAAGAGCTTTAATTACTAGAACTCCCAGGTCAGGTAAGAGCTTTAACTACTAGAACTCCCAGGTCAGGTAAGAGCTTTAACTACTAGAACTCCAGGTCGGGTAAGAGCTTTAACTACTAGAACTCCCAGGTCGGATAAGAGCTTTAACTACAAGAACTCCCAGTTCAGGTAAGAACTTTAACTACTAGAACTCCCAGGTCGGGTAAGAGCTTTCACTACTAGAACTCCCAGGTCAGGTAAGAGCTTTAACTACTAGAACTCCCAGGTCAGGTAAGAGCTTTAACAACTAGAACTCCGAGGTCGGGTAAGACCTTTAACTACTAGAACTTCCAGGTCAGGTAAGAGCTTGAACTACTATAACTACCAGGTCAGGTAAGACCTTTAGCTACTAGAACTCCCAGGTCAGGTAAGAGCTTTAACTGCTAGAACTCCCAGGTCAGGTAAGAGCTTTAACTACTAGAACTCCCAGGGCGGGTAAGAGCTTTAAACACTAGAACTCCCAGGTCATGTAAGAGCTTTAACTACTAGAACTACAAGGTCAGGTAAGAGCTTTAACTACTAGAACTCCCAGGTCAGGTAAGAGCTTTAACTACTAGAACTCCCAAGTCAGGTAAGAGCTTTAACTACTAGACATCCCAGGTCGGGTAAGAGTTCTAACTACTAGAACTCTCAGGTCGGGTAAGAGCTTTAACTACTAGAACTCCCAGGTCGGTTAGAGCTTTAACTACTAGAACTCCCAGGTCAGGTAAGAGCTTTAACTACTAGAACTCCCTGGTCGGGTAAGAGCTTTAACTACTAGAACTCCCAGGTCGGGTAAGAGCTTTAACTACTAGAACTCCGAGGTCAGGTAAGAGCTTTAACTACTAAAACTACAAGGTCAGGTAAGAGCTTTAACTACTAGAACTCCCAGGTCAGATAAGAGCTTTAACTACTAGAACTCCCAGGTCAGGTAAGAGCTTTAACTACTAGAACTACAAGGTCAGGTAAGAGCTTTAACTACTAGAACTCCCAAGTCAGGTAAGAGCTTTAACTACTAGAACTCCCAGGTCAGGTAAGAGCTTTAACTACTAGAACTCCCAGGTCGGGTAAGAGCTTTAATTACTAGAACTCCCAGGTCAGGTAAGAGCTTTAACTACTAGAACTCCCAGGTCAGGTAAGAGCTTTAACTACTAGAACTCCAGGTCGGGTAAGGGCTTTAACTACTAGAACTCCCAGGTCGGATAAGAGCTTTAACTACAAGAACTCCCAGTTCAGGTAAGAACTTTAACTACTAGAACTCCCAGGTCGGGTAAGAGCTTTAACTACTAGAACTCCCAGGTCAGGTAAGAGCTTTAACTACTAGAACTCCCAGGTAAGGTAAGAGCTTTAACTATTAGAACTCCCAGGTCAGGTAAGAGCTTTAACTACTAGAACTCCCAGGTCGGGTAAGAGCTTTAACTACTAGAATTCCATTATCAGGTAAGAGCTTTAACTACTAGAACTCCCAGGTCAGGTAAGACCTTTAACTACTAGAAATGCCAGGTCAGGTAAGACGTTTAACTACTAGAACTCCCAGGTCAGATAAGAGCTTTAACTACGAGAACTCCCAGGTCGGGTAATAGCTTTAACTACTAGAACTCCCAGGTCAGGTAAGAGCTTTAACTACTAGAACTTCCAGGTCAGGTAAGAGCTTTAACTACTAGAACTCCCAGGTCAGGTGAGAGCTTTAACTACTAGAACTCCCAGGTCAGGTAAGACCTTTAACTACTAGAATTCCCAGGTCAGAAAAGAGCTTTAACCACTAGAACTCCCAGGTCAGGTAAGAGCTTTAACTACTAGAACTCCGAGGTAGGGTAAGAGCTTTAACTACTAGAACTCCCAGGTCAGGTAAGAGCCTTAACTACTAGAACTACCAGGTCAGGTAAGTCCTTTAATTACTAGAACTCCCAGGTCAGGTAAGAGCTTTAACTACTAGATCTCCCAGGTCAGGTAAGATCTTTAACTACTAGAACTCCCAGGTCGGATAAGAGCTTTAACTACAAGAACTCCCAGTTCAGGTAAGAACTTTAACTACTAGAACTCCCAGGTCGGGTAAGAGCTTTAACTACTAGAACTCCCAGGTCAGGTAAGAGCTTTAACTACTAGAACTCCCAGGTAAGGTAAGAGCTTTAACTATTAGAACTCCCAGGTCAGGTAAGAGCTTTAACTACTAGAACTCCCAGGTCGGGTAAGAGCTTTAACTACTAGAATTCCCAGATCAGGTAAGAGCTTTAACTACTAGAACTCCCAGGTCAGGTAAGACCTTTAACTACTAGAAATCCCAGGTCAGGTAAGACGTTTAACTACTAGAACTCCCAGGTCAGATAAGAGCTTTAACTACTAGAACTCCCAGGTCGGGTAATAGCTTTAACTACTAGAACTCCCAGGACAGGTAAGAGCAATAACTACTAGAACTCCCAGGTCAGGTAAGAGCTTTAACTACTAGAACTCCCAGGTCAGGTAAGAGCTTTAACTACTAGAACTCCCAGGTCAGGTGAGAGCTTTAACTACTAGAACTCCCAGGTCAGGTAAGAGCTTTAACTACTAGAACTCCCAGGTCGGGTAATAGCTTTAACTACTAGAACTCCCAGGACAGGTAAGAGCTTTAACTACTAGAACTCCCAGGTCAGGTAAGAGCTTTAACTACTAGAACTCCCAGGTCAGGTAAGAGCTTTAACTACTAGAACTCCCAGGTCAGGTGAGAGCTTTAACTACTAGAACTCCCAGGTCAGGTAAGACCTATAACTACTAGAATTCCCAGGTCAGGTAAGAGCTTTAACTACTAGAACTCCGAGGTAGGGTAAGAGCTTTAACTACTAGAACTACCAGGTCAGGTAAGAGCCTTAACTACTAGAACTACCAGGTCAGGTAAGTCCTTTAATTACTAGAACTCCCAGGTCAGGTAAGAGCTTTAACTACTAGATCTCCCAGGTCAGGTAAGATCTTTAACTACTAGAACTCCCAGGTCAGGTAGGACCTTTTACTACAAGAACTCCCAGTTCAGGTAAGAACTTTAACTACTAGAACTCCCAGGTCGGTTAGAGCTTTAACTACTAGAACTCCCAGGTCGGGTAAGAGCTTTAACTACTAGAACTCCCAGGTCAGGTAAGAGTTTAACTACTAGAATTCCCAGGTCAGGTAAGATCTTTAACTACTAGAACTCCCAGGTCAGGTAAGAGCTTTAACTACTAGAACTCCCAGGTCAGTTAAGAGCTTTAACTACTAGAACTACAAGGTCTGGTAAGACCTTTAGCTACTAGAACTCCCAGGTCAGGTGAGAGCTTTAACTACTAGAACTCCCAGGTCAGGTAAGACCTTTAACTACTAGAATTCCCAGGTCAGAAAAGAGCTTTAACCACTAGAACTCCCAGGTCAGGTAAGAGCTTTAACTACTAGAACTCCGAGGTAGGGTAAGAGCTTTAACTACTAGAACTCCCAGGTCAGGTAAGAGCCTTAACTACTAGAACTACCAGGTCAGGTAAGTCCTTTAATTACTAGAACTCCCAGGTCAGGTAAGAGCTTTAACTACTAGATCTCCCAGGTCAGGTAAGATCTTTAACTACTAGAACTCCCAGGTCGGATAAGAGCTTTAACTACAAGAACTCCCAGTTCAGGTAAGAACTTTAACTACTAGAACTCCCAGGTCGGATAAGAGCTTTAACTACTAGAACTCCCAGGTCAGGTAAGAGCTTTAACTACTAGAACTCCCAGGTAAGGTAAGAGCTTTAACTATTAGAACTCCCAGGTCAGGTAAGAGCTTTAACTACTAGAACTCCCCGGTCGGGTAAGAGCTTTAACTACTAGAATTCCCAGATCAGGTAAGAGCTTTAACTACTAGAACTCCCAGGTCAGGTAAGACCTTTAACTACTAGAAATCCCAGGTCAGGTAAGACGTTTAACTACTAGAACTCCCAGGTCAGATAAGAGCTTTAACTACTAGAACTCCCAGGTCGGGTAATAGCTTTAACTACTAGAACTCCCAGGACAGGTAAGAGCATTAACTACTAGAACTCCCAGGTCAGGTAAGAGCTTTAACTACTAGAACTCCCAGGTCAGGTAAGAGCTTTAACAACTAGAACTCCCAGGTCAGGTGAGAGCTTTAACTACTAGAACTCCCAGGTCAGGTAAGAGCTTTAACTACTAGAACTCCCAGGTCGGGTAATAGCTTTAACTACTAGAACTCCCAGGACAGGTAAGAGCTTTAACTACTAGAACTCCCAGGTCAGGTAAGAGCTTTAACTACTAGAACTCCCAGGTCAGGTAAGAGCTTTAACTACTAGAACTCCCAGGTCAGGTGAGAGCTTTAACTACTAGAACTCCCAGGTCAGGTAAGACCTTTAACTACTAGAACTCCCAGGTCAGGTAAGAGCCTTAACTACTAGAACTACCAGGTCAGGTAAGTCCTTTAATTACTAGAACTCCCAGGTCAGGTAAGAGCTTTATCTACTAGATCTCCCAGGTCAGGTAAGATCTTTAACTACTAGAACTCCCAGGTCGGTTAGAGCTTTAACTACTAGAACTCCCAGGTCGGGTAAGAGCTTTAACTACTAGAACTCCCAGGTCAGGTAAGAGTTTAACTACTAGAATTCCCAGGTCAGGTAAGATCTTTAACTACTAGAACTCCCACGTCAGATAAGAGCTTTAACTACTAGAACTCCCAGGTCAGATAAGAGCTTTAACTACTAGAACTCCCAGGTCAGATAAGAGCTTTAACTACTAGAACTCCCAGGTCAGGTAAGAGCTTTAACTACTAGAACTCCCAGGTCGGATAAGAGCTTTAATTACTAGAACTCCCAGGTCAGGTAAGAGCTTTAACTACTAGAACTCCCAGGTCAGGTAAGAGCTTTAACTACTAGAACTCCAGGTCGGGTAAGAGCTTTAACTACTAGAACTCCCAGGTCGGATAAGAGCTTTAACTACAAGAACTCCCAGTTCAGTTAAGAACTTTAACTACTAGAACTCCCAGGTCGGGTAAGAGCTTTCACTACTAGAACTCCCAGGTCAGGTAAGAGCTTTAACTACTAGAACTCCCAGGTCAGGTAAGAGCTTTAACTACTAGAACTCCGAGGTCGGGTAAGACCTTTAACTACTAGAACTTCCAGGTCAGGTAAGAGCTTGAACTACTATAACTACCAGGTCAGGTAAGACCTTTAGCTACTAGAACTCCCAGGTCAGGTAAGAGCTTTAACTGCTAGAACTCCCAGGTCAGGTAAGAGCTTTAACTACTAGAACTCCCAGGGCGGGTAAGAGCTTTAAACACTAGAACTCCCAGGTCATGTAAGAGCTTTAACTACTAGAACTACAAGGTCAGGTAAGAGCTTTAACTACTAGAACTCCCAGGTCAGGTAAGAGCTTTAACTACTAGAACTCCCAAGTCAGGTAAGAGCTTTAACTACTAGACATCCCAGGTCGGGTAAGAGTTCTAACTACTAGAACTCTCAGGTCGGGTAAGAGCTTTAACTACTAGAACTCCCAGGTCGGTTAGAGCTTTAACTACTAGAAATGCCAGGTCAGGTAAGACGTTTAACTACTAGAACTCCCAGGTCAGATAAGAGCTTTAACTACGAGAACTCCCAGGTCGGGTAATAGCTTTAACTACTAGAACTCCCAGGTCAGGTAAGAGCTTTAACTACTAGAACTTCCAGGTCAGGTAAGAGCTTTAACTACTAGAACTCCCAGGTCAGGTGAGAGCTTTAACTACTAGAACTCCCAGGTCAGGTAAGACCTTTAACTACTAGAATTCCCAGGTCAGAAAAGAGCTTTAACCACTAGAACTCCCAGGTCAGGTAAGAGCTTTAACTACTAGAACTCCGAGGTAGGGTAAGAGCTTTAACTACTAGAACTCCCAGGTCAGGTAAGAGCCTTAACTACTAGAACTACCAGGTCAGGTAAGTCCTTTAATTACTAGAACTCCCAGGTCAGGTAAGAGCTTTAACTACTAGATCTCCCAGGTCAGGTAAGATCTTTAACTACTAGAACTCCCAGGTCGGATAAGAGCTTTAACTACAAGAACTCCCAGTTCAGGTAAGAACTTTAACTACTAGAACTCCCAGGTCGGGTAAGAGCTTTAACTACTAGAACTCCCAGGTCAGGTAAGAGCTTTAACTACTAGAACTCCCAGGTAAGGTAAGAGCTTTAACTATTAGAACTCCCAGGTCAGGTAAGAGCTTTAACTACTAGAACTCCCAGGTCGGGTAAGAGCTTTAACTACTAGAATTCCCAGATCAGGTAAGAGCTTTAACTACTAGAACTCCCAGGTCAGGTAAGACCTTTAACTACTAGAAATCCCAGGTCAGGTAAGACGTTTAACTACTAGAACTCCCAGGTCAGATAAGAGCTTTAACTACTAGAACTCCCAGGTCGGGTAATAGCTTTAACTACTAGAACTCCCAGGACAGGTAAGAGCAATAACTACTAGAACTCCCAGGTCAGGTAAGAGCTTTAACTACTAGAACTCCCAGGTCAGGTAAGAGCTTTAACTACTAGAACTCCCAGGTCAGGTGAGAGCTTTAACTACTAGAACTCCCAGGTCAGGTAAGAGCTTTAACTACTAGAACTCCCAGGTCGGGTAATAGCTTTAACTACTAGAACTCCCAGGACAGGTAAGAGCTTTAACTACTAGAACTCCCAGGTCAGGTAAGAGCTTTAACTACTAGAACTCCCAGGTCAGGTAAGAGCTTTAACTACTAGAACTCCCAGGTCAGGTGAGAGCTTTAACTACTAGAACTCCCAGGTCAGGTAAGACCTATAACTACTAGAATTCCCAGGTCAGGTAAGAGCTTTAACTACTAGAACTCCGAGGTAGGGTAAGAGCTTTAACTACTAGAACTACCAGGTCAGGTAAGAGCCTTAACTACTAGAACTACCAGGTCAGGTAAGTCCTTTAATTACTAGAACTCCCAGGTCAGGTAAGAGCTTTAACTACTAGATCTCCCAGGTCAGGTAAGATCTTTAACTACTAGAACTCCCAGGTCAGGTAGGACCTTTTACTACAAGAACTCCCAGTTCAGGTAAGAACTTTAACTACTAGAACTCCCAGGTCGGTTAGAGCTTTAACTACTAGAACTCCCAGGTCGGGTAAGAGCTTTAACTACTAGAACTCCCAGGTCAGGTAAGAGTTTAACTACTAGAATTCCCAGGTCAGGTAAGATCTTTAACTACTAGAACTCCCAGGTCAGGTAAGAGCTTTAACTACTAGAACTCCCAGGTCAGTTAAGAGCTTTAACTACTAGAACTACAAGGTCTGGTAAGACCTTTAGCTACTAGAACTCCCAGGTCAGGTGAGAGCTTTAACTACTAGAACTCCCAGGTCAGGTAAGACCTTTAACTACTAGAATTCCCAGGTCAGAAAAGAGCTTTAACCACTAGAACTCCCAGGTCAGGTAAGAGCTTTAACTACTAGAACTCCGAGGTAGGGTAAGAGCTTTAACTACTAGAACTCCCAGGTCAGGTAAGAGCCTTAACTACTAGAACTACCAGGTCAGGTAAGTCCTTTAATTACTAGAACTCCCAGGTCAGGTAAGAGCTTTAACTACTAGATCTCCCAGGTCAGGTAAGATCTTTAACTACTAGAACTCCCAGGTCGGATAAGAGCTTTAACTACAAGAACTCCCAGTTCAGGTAAGAACTTTAACTACTAGAACTCCCAGGTCGGGTAAGAGCTTTAACTACTAGAACTCCCAGGTCAGGTAAGAGCTTTAACTACTAGAACTCCCAGGTAAGGTAAGAGCTTTAACTATTAGAACTCCCAGGTCAGGTAAGAGCTTTAACTACTAGAACTCCCCGGTCGGGTAAGAGCTTTAACTACTAGAATTCCCAGATCAGGTAAGAGCTTTAACTACTAGAACTCCCAGGTCAGGTAAGACCTTTAACTACTAGAAATCCCAGGTCAGGTAAGACGTTTAACTACTAGAACTCCCAGGTCAGATAAGAGCTTTAACTACTAGAACTCCCAGGTCGGGTAATAGCTTTAACTACTAGAACTCCCAGGACAGGTAAGAGCATTAACTACTAGAACTCCCAGGTCAGGTAAGAGCTTTAACTACTAGAACTCCCAGGTCAGGTAAGAGCTTTAACAACTAGAACTCCCAGGTCAGGTGAGAGCTTTAACTACTAGAACTCCCAGGTCAGGTAAGAGCTTTAACTACTAGAACTCCCAGGTCGGGTAATAGCTTTAACTACTAGAACTCCCAGGACAGGTAAGAGCTTTAACTACTAGAACTCCCAGGTCAGGTAAGAGCTTTAACTACTAGAACTCCCAGGTCAGGTAAGAGCTTTAACTACTAGAACTCCCAGGTCAGGTGAGAGCTTTAACTACTAGAACTCCCAGGTCAGGTAAGACCTTTAACTACTAGAACTCCCAGGTCAGGTAAGAGCCTTAACTACTAGAACTACCAGGTCAGGTAAGTCCTTTAATTACTAGAACTCCCAGGTCAGGTAAGAGCTTTATCTACTAGATCTCCCAGGTCAGGTAAGATCTTTAACTACTAGAACTCCCAGGTCGGTTAGAGCTTTAACTACTAGAACTCCCAGGTCGGGTAAGAGCTTTAACTACTAGAACTCCCAGGTCAGGTAAGAGTTTAACTACTAGAATTCCCAGGTCAGGTAAGATCTTTAACTACTAGAACTCCCACGTCAGATAAGAGCTTTAACTACTAGAACTCCCAGGTCAGATAAGAGCTTTAACTACTAGAACTCCCAGGTCAGATAAGAGCTTTAACTACTAGAACTCCCAGGTCAGGTAAGAGCTTTAACTACTAGAACTCCCAGGTCGGATAAGAGCTTTAATTACTAGAACTCCCAGGTCAGGTAAGAGCTTTAACTACTAGAACTCCCAGGTCAGGTAAGAGCTTTAACTACTAGAACTCCAGGTCGGGTAAGAGCTTTAACTACTAGAACTCCCAGGTCGGATAAGAGCTTTAACTACAAGAACTCCCAGTTCAGTTAAGAACTTTAACTACTAGAACTCCCAGGTCGGGTAAGAGCTTTCACTACTAGAACTCCCAGGTCAGGTAAGAGCTTTAACTACTAGAACTCCCAGGTCAGGTAAGAGCTTTAACTACTAGAACTCCGAGGTCGGGTAAGACCTTTAACTACTAGAACTTCCAGGTCAGGTAAGAGCTTGAACTACTATAACTACCAGGTCAGGTAAGACCTTTAGCTACTAGAACTCCCAGGTCAGGTAAGAGCTTTAACTGCTAGAACTCCCAGGTCAGGTAAGAGCTTTAACTACTAGAACTCCCAGGGCGGGTAAGAGCTTTAAACACTAGAACTCCCAGGTCATGTAAGAGCTTTAACTACTAGAACTACAAGGTCAGGTAAGAGCTTTAACTACTAGAACTCCCAGGTCAGGTAAGAGCTTTAACTACTAGAACTCCCAAGTCAGGTAAGAGCTTTAACTACTAGACATCCCAGGTCGGGTAAGAGTTCTAACTACTAGAACTCTCAGGTCGGGTAAGAGCTTTAACTACTAGAACTCCCAGGTCGGTTAGAGCTTTAACTACTAGAACTCCCAGGTCAGGTAAGAGCTTTAACTACTAGAACTCCCTGGTCGGGTAAGAGCTTTAACTACTAGAACTCCCAGGTCGGGTAAGAGCTTTAACTACTAGAACTCCGAGGTCAGGTAAGAGCTTTAACTACTAAAACTACAAGGTCAGGTAAGAGCTTTAACTACTAGAACTCCCAGGTCAGATAAGAGCTTTAACTACTAGAACTCCCAGGTCAGGTAAGAGCTTTAACTACTAGAACTACAAGGTCAGGTAAGAGCTTTAACTACTAGAACTCCCAGGTCAGGTAAGAGCTTTAACTACTAGAACTCCCAGGTCAGGTAAGAGCTTTAACTACTAGAACTCCCAGGTCGGGTAAGAGCTTTAATTACTAGAACTCCCAGGTCAGGTAAGAGCTTTAACTACTAGAACTCCCAGGTCAGGTAAGAGCTTTAACTACTAGAACTCCAGGTCGGGTAAGGGCTTTAACTACTAGAACTCCCAGGTCGGATAAGAGCTTTAACTACAAGAACTCCCAGTTCAGGTAAGAACTTTAACTACTAGAACTCCCAGGTCGGGTAAGAGCTTTAACTACTAGAACTCCCAGGTCAGGTAAGAGCTTTAACTACTAGAACTCCCAGGTAAGGTAAGAGCTTTAACTATTAGAACTCCCAGGTCAGGTAAGAGCTTTAACTACTAGAACTCCCAGGTCGGGTAAGAGCTTTAACTACTAGAATTCCATAATCAGGTAAGAGCTTTAACTACTAGAACTCCCAGGTCAGGTAAGACCTTTAACTACTAGAAATGCCAGGTCAGGTAAGACGTTTAACTACTAGAACTCCCAGGTCAGATAAGAGCTTTAACTACGAGAACTCCCAGGTCGGGTAATAGCTTTAACTACTAGAACTCCCAGGTCAGGTAAGAGCTTTAACTACTAGAACTTCCAGGTCAGGTAAGAGCTTTAACTACTAGAACTCCCAGGTCAGGTGAGAGCTTTAACTACTAGAACTCCCAGGTCAGGTAAGACCTTTAACTACTAGAATTCCCAGGTCAGAAAAGAGCTTTAACCACTAGAACTCCCAGGTCAGGTAAGAGCTTTAACTACTAGAACTCCGAGGTAGGGTAAGAGCTTTAACTACTAGAACTCCCAGGTCAGGTAAGAGCCTTAACTACTAGAACTACCAGGTCAGGTAAGTCCTTTAATTACTAGAACTCCCAGGTCAGGTAAGAGCTTTAACTACTAGATCTCCCAGGTCAGGTAAGATCTTTAACTACTAGAACTCCCAGGTCGGATAAGAGTTTTAACTACAAGAACTCCCAGTTCAGGTAAGAACTTTAACTACTAGAACTCCCAGGTCGGGTAAGAGCTTTAACTACTAGAACTCCCAGGTCAGGTAAGAGCTTTAACTACTAGAACTCCCAGGTAAGGTAAGAGCTTTAACTGTTAGAACTCCCAGGTCAGGTAAGAGCTTTAACTACTAGAACTCCCAGGTCGGGTAAGAGCTTTAACTACTAGAATTCCCAGATCAGGTAAGAGCTTTAACTACTAGAACTCCCAGGTCAGGTAAGACCTTTAACTACTAGAAATCCCAGGTCAGGTAAGACGTTTAACTACTAGAACTCCCAGGTCAGATAAGAGCTTTAACTACTAGAACTCCCAGGTCGGGTAATAGCTTTAACTACTAGAACTCCCAGGACAGGTAAGAGCAATAACTACTAGAACTCCCAGGTCAGGTAAGAGCTTTAACTACTAGAACTCCCAGGTCAGGTAAGAGCTTTAACTACTAGAACTCCCAGGTCAGGTGAGAGCTTTAACTACTAGAACTCCCAGGTCAGGTAAGAGCTTTAACTACTAGAACTCCCAGGTCGGGTAATAGCTTTAACTACTAGAACTCCCAGGACAGGTAAGAGCTTTAACTACTAGAACTCCCAGGTCAGGTAAGAGCTTTAACTACTAGAACTCCCAGGTCAGGTAAGAGCTTTAACTACTAGAACTCCCAGGTCAGGTGAGAGCTTTAACTACTAGAACTCCCAGGTCAGGTAAGACCTTTAACTACTAGAATTCCCAGGTCAGGTAAGAGCTTTAACTACTAGAACTCCGAGGTAGGGTAAGAGCTTTAACTACTAGAACTACCAGGTCAGGTAAGAGCCTTAACTACTAGAACTACCAGGTCAGGTAAGTCCTTTAATTACTAGAACTCCCAGGTCAGGTAAGAGCTTTAACTACTAGATCTCCCAGGTCAGGTAAGATCTTTAACTACTAGAACTCCCAGGTCAGGTAGGACCTTTTACTACAAGAACTCCCAGTTCAGGTAAGAACTTTAACTACTAGAACTCCCAGGTCGGTTAGAGCTTTAACTACTAGAACTCCCAGGTCGGGTAAGAGCTTTAACTACTAGAACTCCCAGGTCAGGTAAGAGTTTAACTACTAGAATTCCCAGGTCAGGTAAGATCTTTAACTACTAGAACTCCCAGGTCAGGTAAGAGCTTTAACTACTAGAACTCCCAGGTCAGTTAAGAGCTTTAACTACTAGAACTACAAGGTCTGGTAAGACCTTTAGCTACTAGAACTCCCAGGTCAGGTGAGAGCTTTAACTACTAGAACTCCCAGGTCAGGTAAGACCTTTAACTACTAGAATTCCCAGGTCAGAAAAGAGCTTTAACCACTAGAACTCCCAGGTCAGGTAAGAGCTTTAACTACTAGAACTCCGAGGTAGGGTAAGAGCTTTAACTACTAGAACTCCCAGGTCAGGTAAGAGCCTTAACTACTAGAACTACCAGGTCAGGTAAGTCCTTTAATTACTAGAACTCCCAGGTCAGGTAAGAGCTTTAACTACTAGATCTCCCAGGTCAGGTAAGATCTTTAACTACTAGAACTCCCAGGTCGGATAAGAGCTTTAACTACAAGAACTCCCAGTTCAGGTAAGAACTTTAACTACTAGAACTCCCAGGTCGGGTAAGAGCTTTAACTACTAGAACTCCCAGGTCAGGTAAGAGCTTTAACTACTAGAACTCCCAGGTAAGGTAAGAGCTTTAACTATTAGAACTCCCAGGTCAGGTAAGAGCTTTAACTACTAGAACTCCCAGGTCGGGTAAGAGCTTTAACTACTAGAATTCCCAGATCAGGTAAGAGCTTTAACTACTAGAACTCCCAGGTCAGGTAAGACCTTTAACTACTAGAAATCCCAGGTCAGGTAAGACGTTTAACTACTAGAACTCCCAGGTCAGATAAGAGCTTTAACTACTAGAACTCCCAGGTCGGGTAATAGCTTTAAATACTAGAACTCCCAGGACAGGTAAGAGCATTAACTACTAGAACTCCCAGGTCAGGTAAGAGCTTTAACTACTAGAACTCCCAGGTCAGGTAAGAGCTTTAACAACTAGAACTCCCAGGTCAGGTAAGAGCTTTATCTACTAGATCTCCCAGGTCAGGTAAGATCTTTAACTACTAGAACTCCCAGATCGGTTAGAGCTTTAACTACTAGAACTCCCAGGTCGGGTAAGAGCTTTAACTACTAGAACTCCCAGGTCAGGTAAGAGTTTAACTACTAGAATTCCCAGGTCAGGTAAGATCTTTAACTACTAGAACTCCCAGGTCAGATAAGAGCTTTAACTACTAGAACTCCCAGGTCAGATAAGAGCTTTAACTACTAGAACTCCCAGGTCAGATAAGAGCTTTAACTACTAGAACTCCCAGGTCAGGTAAGAGCTTTAACTACTAGAACTCCCAGGTCGGATAAGAGCTTTAATTACTAGAACTCCCAGGTCAGGTAAGAGCTTTAACTACTAGAACTCCCAGGTCAGGTAAGAGCTTTAACTACTAGAACTCCAGGTCGGGTAAGAGCTTTAACTACTAGAACTCCCAGGTCGGATAAGAGCTTTAACTACAAGAACTCCCAGTTCAGTTAAGAACTTTAACTACTAGAACTCCCAGGTCGGGTAAGAGCTTTCACTACTAGAACTCCCAGGTCAGGTAAGAGCTTTAACTACTAGAACTCCCAGGTCAGGTAAGAGCTTTAACTACTAGAACTCCGAGGTCGGGTAAGACCTTTAACTACTAGAACTTCCAGGTCAGGTAAGAGCTTGAACTACTATAACTACCAGGTCAGGTAAGACCTTTAGCTACTAGAACTCCCAGGTCAGGTAAGAGCTTTAACTGCTAGAACTCCCAGGTCAGGTAAGAGCTTTAACTACTAGAACTCCCAGGGCGGGTAAGAGCTTTAAACACTAGAACTCCCAGGTCATGTAAGAGCTTTAACTACTAGAACTACAAGGTCAGGTAAGAGCTTTAACTACTAGAACTCCCAGGTCAGGTAAGAGCTTTAACTACTAGAACTCCCAAGTCAGGTAAGAGCTTTAACTACTAGACATCCCAGGTCGGGTAAGAGTTCTAACTACTAGAACTCTCAGGTCGGGTAAGAGCTTTAACTACTAGAACTCCCAGGTCGGTTAGAGCTTTAACTACTAGAACTCCCAGGTCAGGTAAGAGCTTTAACTACTAGAACTCCCTGGTCGGGTAAGAGCTTTAACTACTAGAACTCCCAGGTCGGGTAAGAGCTTTAACTACTAGAACTCCGAGGTCAGGTAAGAGCTTTAACTACTAAAACTACAAGGTCAGGTAAGAGCTTTAACTACTAGAACTCCCAGGTCAGATAAGAGCTTTAACTACTAGAACTCCCAGGTCAGGTAAGAGCTTTAACTACTAGAACTACAAGGTCAGGTAAGAGCTTTAACTACTAGAACTCCCAGGTCAGGTAAGAGCTTTAACTACTAGAACTCCCAGGTCAGGTAAGAGCTTTAACTACTAGAACTCCCAGGTCGGGTAAGAGCTTTAATTACTAGAACTCCCAGGTCAGGTAAGAGCTTTAACTACTAGAACTCCCAGGTCAGGTAAGAGCTTTAACTACTAGAACTCCAGGTCGGGTAAGGGCTTTAACTACTAGAACTCCCAGGTCGGATAAGAGCTTTAACTACAAGAACTCCCAGTTCAGGTAAGAACTTTAACTACTAGAACTCCCAGGTCGGGTAAGAGCTTTAACTACTAGAACTCCCAGGTCAGGTAAGAGCTTTAACTACTAGAACTCCCAGGTAAGGTAAGAGCTTTAACTATTAGAACTCCCAGGTCAGGTAAGAGCTTTAACTACTAGAACTCCCAGGTCGGGTAAGAGCTTTAACTACTAGAATTCCATAATCAGGTAAGAGCTTTAACTACTAGAACTCCCAGGTCAGGTAAGACCTTTAACTACTAGAAATGCCAGGTCAGGTAAGACGTTTAACTACTAGAACTCCCAGGTCAGATAAGAGCTTTAACTACGAGAACTCCCAGGTCGGGTAATAGCTTTAACTACTAGAACTCCCAGGTCAGGTAAGAGCTTTAACTACTAGAACTTCCAGGTCAGGTAAGAGCTTTAACTACTAGAACTCCCAGGTCAGGTGAGAGCTTTAACTACTAGAACTCCCAGGTCAGGTAAGACCTTTAACTACTAGAATTCCCAGGTCAGAAAAGAGCTTTAACCACTAGAACTCCCAGGTCAGGTAAGAGCTTTAACTACTAGAACTCCGAGGTAGGGTAAGAGCTTTAACTACTAGAACTCCCAGGTCAGGTAAGAGCCTTAACTACTAGAACTACCAGGTCAGGTAAGTCCTTTAATTACTAGAACTCCCAGGTCAGGTAAGAGCTTTAACTACTAGATCTCCCAGGTCAGGTAAGATCTTTAACTACTAGAACTCCCAGGTCGGATAAGAGCTTTAACTACAAGAACTCCCAGTTCAGGTAAGAACTTTAACTACTAGAACTCCCAGGTCGGGTAAGAGCTTTAACTACTAGAACTCCCAGGTCAGGTAAGAGCTTTAACTACTAGAACTCCCAGGTAAGGTAAGAGCTTTAACTATTAGAACTCCCAGGTCAGGTAAGAGCTTTAACTACTAGAACTCCCAGGTCGGGTAAGAGCTTTAACTACTAGAATTCCCAGATCAGGTAAGAGCTTTAACTACTAGAACTCCCAGGTCAGGTAAGACCTTTAACTACTAGAAATCCCAGGTCAGGTAAGACGTTTAACTACTAGAACTCCCAGGTCAGATAAGAGCTTTAACTACTAGAACTCCCAGGTCGGGTAATAGCTTTAACTACTAGAACTCCCAGGACAGGTAAGAGCAATAACTACTAGAACTCCCAGGTCAGGTAAGAGCTTTAACTACTAGAACTCCCAGGTCAGGTAAGAGCTTTAACTACTAGAACTCCCAGGTCAGGTGAGAGCTTTAACTACTAGAACTCCCAGGTCAGGTAAGAGCTTTAACTACTAGAACTCCCAGGTCGGGTAATAGCTTTAACTACTAGAACTCCCAGGACAGGTAAGAGCTTTAACTACTAGAACTCCCAGGTCAGGTAAGAGCTTTAACTACTAGAACTCCCAGGTCAGGTAAGAGCTTTAACTACTAGAACTCCCAGGTCAGGTGAGAGCTTTAACTACTAGAACTCCCAGGTCAGGTAAGACCTTTAACTACTAGAATTCCCAGGTCAGGTAAGAGCTTTAACTACTAGAACTCCGAGGTAGGGTAAGAGCTTTAACTACTAGAACTACCAGGTCAGGTAAGAGCCTTAACTACTAGAACTACCAGGTCAGGTAAGTCCTTTAATTACTAGAACTCCCAGGTCAGGTAAGAGCTTTAACTACTAGATCTCCCAGGTCAGGTAAGATCTTTAACTACTAGAACTCCCAGGTCAGGTAGGACCTTTTACTACAAGAACTCCCAGTTCAGGTAAGAACTTTAACTACTAGAACTCCCAGGTCGGTTAGAGCTTTAACTACTAGAACTCCCAGGTCGGGTAAGAGCTTTAACTACTAGAACTCCCAGGTCAGGTAAGAGTTTAACTACTAGAATTCCCAGGTCAGGTAAGATCTTTAACTACTAGAACTCCCAGGTCAGGTAAGAGCTTTAACTACTAGAACTCCCAGGTCAGTTAAGAGCTTTAACTACTAGAACTACAAGGTCTGGTAAGACCTTTAGCTACTAGAACTCCCAGGTCAGGTGAGAGCTTTAACTACTAGAACTCCCAGGTCAGGTAAGACCTTTAACTACTAGAATTCCCAGGTCAGAAAAGAGCTTTAACCACTAGAACTCCCAGGTCAGGTAAGAGCTTTAACTACTAGAACTCCGAGGTAGGGTAAGAGCTTTAACTACTAGAACTCCCAGGTCAGGTAAGAGCCTTAACTACTAGAACTACCAGGTCAGGTAAGTCCTTTAATTACTAGAACTCCCAGGTCAGTTAAGAGCTTTAACTACTAGATCTCCCAGGTCAGGTAAGATCTTTAACTACTAGAACTCCCAGGTCGGATAAGAGCTTTAACTACAAGAACTCCCAGTTCAGGTAAGAACTTTAACTACTAGAACTCCCAGGTCGGGTAAGAGCTTTAACTACTAGAACTCCCAGGTCAGGTAAGAGCTTTAACTACTAGAACTCCCAGGTAAGGTAAGAGCTTTAACTACTAGAACTCCCAGGTCGGGTAAGAGCTTTAACTACTAGAATTCCCAGATCAGGTAAGAGCTTTAACTACTAGAACTCCCAGGTCAGGTAAGACCTTTAACTACTAGAAATCCCAGGTCAGGTAAGACGTTTAACTACTAGAACTCCCAGGTCAGATAAGAGCTTTAACTACTAGAACTCCCAGGTCGGGTAATAGCTTTAACTACTAGGACTCCCAGGACAGGTAAGAGCATTAACTACTAGAACTCCCAGGTCAGGTAAGAGCTTTATCTACTAGAACTCCCAGGTCAGGTAAGAGCTTTAACAACTAGAACTCCCAGGTCAGGTGAGAGCTTTAACTACTAGAACTCCCAGGTCAGGTAAGAGCTTTAACTACTAGAACTCCCAGGTCGGGTAATAGCTTTAACTACTAGAACTCCCAGGACAGGTAAGAGCTTTAACTACTAGAACTCCCAGGTCAGGTAAGAGCTTTAACTACTAGAACTCCCAGGTCAGGTAAGAGCTTTAACTACTAGAACTCCCAGGTCAGGTGAGAGCTTTAACTACTAGAACTCCCAGGTCAGGTAAGACCTTTAACTACTAGAATTCCCAGGTCAGGTAAGAGCTTTAACTACTAGAACTCCGAGGTAGGGTAAGAGCTTTAACTACTAGAACTCCCAGGTCAGGTAAGAGCCTTAACTACTAGAACTACCAGGTCAGGTAAGTCCTTTAATTACTAGAACTCCCAGGTCAGGTAAGAGCTTTAACTACTAGATCTCCCAGGTCAGGTAAGATCTTTAACTACTAGAACTCCCAGGTCAGGTAGGACCTTTTACTACAAGAACTCCCAGTTCAGGTAAGAACTTTAACTACTAGAACTCCCAGGTCGGTTAGAGCTTTAACTACTAGAACTCCCAGGTCGGGTAAGAGCTTTAACTACTAGAACTCCCAGGTCAGGTAAGAGTTTAACTACTAGAATTCCCAGGTCAGGTAAGATCTTTAACTACTAGAACTCCCAGGTCAGGTAAGAGCTTTAACTACTAGAACTCCCAGGTCAGTTAAGAGCTTTAACTACTAGAACTAAAAGGTCTGGTAAGACCTTTAGCTACTAGAACTCCCAGGTCAGGTAGGAGCTTTAACTACTAGAACTCCCAGGTCAGGTAAGAGCTTTAACTACTAGAACTCCCAGGTCAGGTAAGAGCTTTAACTACTAGAACTCCCAGGTCAGTTAAGAGCTTTAACTACTAGAACTACAAGGTCAGGTAAGACCTTTAGCTACTAGAACTCCCAGGTCAGGTAGGAGCTTTAACTACTAGAACTCCCAGGTCAGGTAAGAGCTTTAACTACTAGAACTCCCAGGTCAGGTAAGAGCTTTAACTACTAGAACTCCCAGGTCGGGTAAGAGCTTTAACTACTAAAACTCCCAGGTCAGGTAAGAGCTTTAACTACTAGAACTCCCAATTCAGGTAAGAGCTTTAACTACTAGAACTCCCAGGTCGGGTTAGAGCTTTAACTACTAGAACTCCCAGGTCGGGTAAGAGCTTTAACTACTAGAACTCCTAAGTCAGGTAAGAACTTTAACTACTAGAACTCCCAGGTCAGGTAAGAGCTTTAACTACTAGAACTCCCAGGTCGGGTAAGACCTTTAACTACTAGAACTTCCAGGTCAGGTAAGAGCTTTAACTACTAGAACTACAAGGTCAGGTAAGACCTTTAGCTACTAGAACTCCCAGGTGAGGTAAGAGCTTTAACTGCTAGAACTCCCAGGTCAGGTAAGAGCTTTAACTACTAGAATTCCCAGGGCGGGTAAGAGCTTTAAACACTAGAACTCCCAGGTCAGGTAAGAGCTTTAACTACTAAAACTACAAGGTCAGGTAAGAGCTTTAACTACTAGAACTCCCAGGTCAGATAAGAGCTTTAACTACTAGAACTCCCAGGTCAGGTAAGAGCTTTAACTACTAGAACTACAAGGTCAGGTAAGAGCTTTAACTACTAGAACTCCCAGGTCAGGTAAGAGCTTTAACTACTAGAACTCCCAGGTCAGGTAAGAGCTTTAACTACTAGAACTCCCAGGTCGGGTAAGAGCTTTAATTACTAGAACTCCCAGGTCAGGTAAGAGCTTTAACTACTAGAACTCCCAGGTCAGGTAAGAGCTTTAACTACTAGAACTCCAGGTCGGGTAAGGGCTTTAACTACTAGAACTCCCAGGTCGGATAAGAGCTTTAACTACAAGAACTCCCAGTTCAGGTAAGAACTTTAACTACTAGAACTCCCAGGTCGGGTAAGAGCTTTAACTACTAGAACTCCCAGGTCAGGTAAGAGCTTTAACTACTAGAACACCCAGGTAAGGTAAGAGCTTTAACTATTAGAACTCCCAGGTCAGGTAAGAGCTTTAACTACTAGAACTCCCAGGTCGGGTAAGAGCTTTAACTACTAGAATTCCATAATCAGGTAAGAGCTTTAACTACTAGAACTCCCAGGTCAGGTAAGACCTTTAACTACTAGAAATCCCAGGTCAGGTAAGACGTTTAACTACTAGAACTCCCAGGTCAGATAAGAGCTTTAACTACGAGAACTCCCAGGTCGGGTAATAGCTTTAACTACTAGAACTCCCAGGTCAGGTAAGAGCTTTAACTACTAGAACTTCCAGGTCAGGTAAGAGCTTTAACTACTAGAACTCCCAGGTCAGGTGAGAGCTTTAACTACTAGAACTCCCAGGTCAGGTAAGACCTTTAACTACTAGAATTCCCAGGTCAGAAAAGAGCTTTAACCACTAGAACTCCCAGGTCAGGTAAGAGCTTTAACTACTAGAACTCCGAGGTAGGGTAAGAGCTTTAACTACTAGAACTCCCAGGTCAGGTAAGAGCCTTAACTACTAGAACTACCAGGTCAGGTAAGTCCTTTAATTACTAGAACTCCCAGGTCAGGTAAGAGCTTTAACTACTAGATCTCCCAGGTCAGGTAAGATCTTTAACTACTAGAACTCCCATGTCGGATAAGAGCTTTAACTACAAGAACTCCCAGTTCAGGTAAGAACTTTAACTACTAGAACTCCCAGGTCGGGTAAGAGCTTTAACTACTAGAACTCCCAGGTCAGGTAAGAGCTTTAACTACTAGAACTCCCAGGTAAGGTAAGAGCTTTAACTATTAGAACTCCCAGGTCAGGTAAGAGCTTTAACTACTAGAACTCCCAGGTCGGGTAAGAGCTTTAACTACTAGAATTCCCAGATCAGGTAAGAGCTTTAACTACTAGAACTCCCAGGTCAGGTAAGACCTTTAACTACTAGAAATCCCAGGTCAGGTAAGACGTTTAACTACTAGAACTCCCAGGTCAGATAAGAGCTTTAACTACTAGAACTCCCAGGTCGGGTAATAGCTTTAACTACTAGAACTCCCAGGACAGGTAAGAGCTTTAACTACTAGAACTCCCAGGTCAGGTAAGAGCTTTAACTACTAGAACTCCCAGGTCAGGTAAGAGCTTTAACTACTAGAACTCCCAGGTCAGGTGAGAGCTTTAACTACTAGAACTCCCAGGTCAGGTAAGTCCTTTAACTACTAGAATTCCCAGGTCAGGTAAGAGCTTTAACTACTAGAACTCCGAGGTAGGGTAAGAACTTTAACTACTAGAACTCCCAGGTCAGGTAAGAGCCTTAACTACTAGAACTACCAGGTCAGGTAAGTCCTTTAATTACTAGAACTCCCAGGTCAGGTAAGAGCTTTAACTACTAGATCTCCCAGGTCAGGTAAGATCTTTAACTACTAGAATTCCCAGGTCAGGTAGGACCTTTTACTACAAGAACTCCCAGTTCAGGTAAGAACTTTAACTACTAGAACTCCCAGGTCGGTTAGAGCTTTAACTACTAGAACTCCCAGGTCGGGTAAGAGCTTTAACTACTAGAACTCCCAGGTCAGGTAAGAGTTTAACTACTAGAATTCCCAGGTCAGGTAAGATCTTTAACTACTAGAACTCCCAGGTCAGGTAAGAGCTTTAACTACTAGAACTCCCAGGTCAGTTAAGAGCTTTAACTACTAGAACTACAAGGTCTGGTAAGACCTTTAGCTACCTGAACTCCCAGGTCAGGTGAGAGCTTTAACTACTAGAACTCCCAGGTCAGGTAAGACCTTTAACTACTAGAATTCCCAGGTCAGAAAAGAGCTTTAACCACTAGAACTCCCAGGTCAGGTAAGAGCTTTAACTACTAGAACTCCGAGGTAGGGTAAGAGCTTTAACTACTAGAACTCCCAGGTCAGGTAAGAGCCTTAACTACTAGAACTACCAGGTCAGGTAAGTCCTTTAATTACTAGAACTCCCAGGTCAGGTAAGAGCTTTAACTACTAGATCTCCCAGGTCAGGTAAGATCTTTAACTACTAGAACTCCCAGGTCGGATAAGAGCTTTAACTACAAGAACTCCCAGTTCAGGTAAGAACTTTAACTACTAGAACTCCCAGGTCGGGTAAGAGCTTTAACTACTAGAACTCCCAGGTCGGGTAAGAGCTTTAACTACTAGAACTCCCAGGTAAGGTAAGAGCTTTAACTATTAGAACTCCCAGGTCAGGTAAGAGCTTTAACTACTAGAACTCCCAGGTCGGGTAAGAGCTTTAACTACTAGAATTCCCAGATCAGGTAAGAGCTTTAACTACTAGAACTCCCAGGTCAGGTAAGACCTTTAACTACTAGAAATCCCAGGTCAGGTAAGACGTTTAACTACTAGAACTCCCAGGTCAGATAAGAGCTTTAACTACTAGAACTCCCAGGTCGGGTAATAGCTTTAACTACTAGAACTCCCAGGACAGGTAAGAGCATTAACTACTAGAACTCCCAGGTCAGGTAAGAGCTTTAACTACTAGAACTCCCAGGTCAGGTAAGAGCTTTAACTACTAGAACTCCCAGGTCAGGTGAGAGCTTTAACTACTAGAACTCCCAGGTCAGGTAAGAGCTTTAACTACTAGAACTCCCAGGTCGGGTAATAGCTTTAACTACTAGAACTCCCAGGACAGGTAAGAGCTTTAACTACTAGAACTCCCAGGTCAGGTAAGAGCTTTAACTACTAGAACTCCCAGGTCAGGTAAGAGCTTTAACTACTAGAACTCCCAGGTCAGGTGAGAGCTTTAACTACTAGAACTCCCAGGTCAGGTAAGACCTTTAACTACTAGAATTCCCAGGTCAGGTAAGAGCTTTAACTACTAGAACTCCGAGGTAGGGTAAGAGCTTTAACTACTAGAACTCCCAGGTCAGGTAAGAGCCTTAACTACTAGAACTACCAGGTCAGGTAAGTCCTTTAATTACTAGAACTCCCAGGTCAGGTAAGAGCTTTAACTACTAGAACTCCCAGGTCAGATAAGAGCTTTAACTACTAGAACTCCCAGGTCAGATAAGAGCTTTAACTACTAGAACTACAAGGTCAGGTAAGAGCTTTAACTACTAGAACTCCCAGGTCAGGTAAGAGCTTTAACTACTAGAACTCCCAGGTCAGGTAAGAGCTTTAACTACTAGAACTCCCAGGTCGGGTAAGAGCTTTAATTACTAGAACTCCCAGGTCAGGTAAGAGCTTTAACTACTAGAACTCCCAGGTCAGGTAAGAGCTTTAACTACTAGAACCCCAGGTCGGGTAAGGGCTTTAACTACTAGAACTCCCAGGTCGGATAAGAGCTTTAACTACAAGAACTCCCAGTTCAGGTAAGAACTTTAACTACTAGAACTCCCAGGTCGGGTAAGAGCTTTAACTACTAGAACTCCCAGGTCAGGTAAGAGCTTTAACTACTAGAACTCCCAGGTAAGGTAAGAGCTTTAACTATTAGAACTCCCAGGTCAGGTAAGAGCTTTAACTACTAGAACTCCCAGGTCGGGTAAGAGCTTTAACTACTAGAATTCCATAATCAGGTAAGAGCTTTAACTACTAGAACTCCCAGGTCAGGTAAGACCTTTAACTACTAGAAATCCCAGGTCAGGTAAGACGTTTAACTACTAGAACTCCCAGGTCAGATAAGAGCTTTAACTACGAGAACTCCCAGGTCGGGTAATAGCTTTAACTACTAGAACTCCCAGGTCAGGTAAGAGCTTTAACTACTAGAACTTCCTGGTCAGGTAAGAGCTTTAACTACTAGAACTCCCAGGTCAGGTGAGAGCTTTAACTACTAGAACTCCCAGGTCAGGTAAGACCTTTAACTACTAGAATTCCCAGGTCAGAAAAGAGCTTTAACCACTAGAACTCCCAGGTAAGGTAAGAGCTTTAACTACTAGAACTCCGAGGTAGGGTAAGAGCTTTAACTACTAGAACTCCCAGGTCAGGTAAGAGCCTTAACTACTAGAACTACCAGGTCAGGTAAGTCCTTTAATTACTAGAACTCCCAGGTCAGGTAAGAGCTTTAACTACTAGATCTCCCAGGTCAGGTAAGATCTTTAACTACTAGAACTCCCAGGTCGGATAAGAGCTTTAACTACAAGAACTCCCAGTTCAGGTAAGAACTTTAACTACTAGAACTCCCAGGTCGGGTAAGAGCTTTAACTACTAGAACTCCCAGGTCAGGTAAGAGCTTTAACTACTAGAACTCCCAGGTAAGGTAAGAGCTTTAACTATTAGAACTCCCAGGTCAGGTAAGAGCTTTAACTACTAGAACTCCCAGGTCGGGTAAGAGCTTTAACTACTAGAATTCCCAGATCAGGTAAGAGCTTTAACTACTAGAACTCCCAGGTCAGGTAAGACCTTTAACTACTAGAAATCCCAGGTCAGGTAAGACGTTTAACTACTAGAACTCCCAGGTCAGATAAGAGCTTTAACTACTAGAACTCCCAGGTCGGGTAATAGCTTTAACTACTAGAACTCCCAGGACAGGTAAGAGCATTAACTACTAGAACTCCCAGGTCAGGTAAGAGCTTTAACTACTAGAACTCCCAGGTCAGGTGAGAGCTTTAACTACTAGAACTCCCAGGTCAGGTAAGAGCTTTAACTACTAGAACTCCCAGGTCGGGTAATAGCTTTAACTACTAGAACTCCCAGGACAGGTAAGAGCTTTAACTACTAGAACTCCCAGGTCAGGTAAGAGCTTTAACTACTAGAACTCCCAGGTCAGGTAAGAGCTTTAACTACTAGAACTCCCAGGTCAGGTGAGAGCTTTAACAACTAGAACTCCCAAATCAGGTAAGACCTTTAACTACTAGAATTCCCAGGTCAGGTAAGAGCTTTAACTACTAGAACTCCGAGGTAGGGTAAGAGCTTTAACTACTAGAACTCCCAGGTCAGGTAAGAGCCTTAACTACTAGAACTACCAGGTCAGGTAAGTCCTTTAATTACTAGAACTCCCAGGTCAGGTAAGAGCTTTAACTACTAGATCTCCCAGGTCAGGTAAGATCTTTAACTACTAGAACTCCCAGGTCAGGTAGGACCTTTTACTACAAGAACTCCCAGTTCAGGTAAGAACTTTAACTACTAGAACTCCCAGGTCGGTTAGAGCTTTAACTACTAGAACTCCCAGGTCGGGTAAGAGCTTTAACTACTAGAACTCCCAGGTCAGGTAAGAGTTTAACTACTAGAATTCCCAGGTCAGGTAAGATCTTTAACTACTAGAACTCCCAGGTCAGGTAAGAGCTTTAACTACTAGAACTCCCAGGTCAGTTAAGAGCTTTAACTACTAGAACTACAAGGTCTGGTAAGACCTTTAGCTACTAGAACTCCCAGGTCAGGTGAGAGCTTTAACTACTAGAACTCCCAGGTCAGGTAAGACCTTTAACTACTAGAATTCCCAGGTCAGAAAAGAGCTTTAACCACTAGAACTCCCAGGTCAGGTAAGAGCTTTAACTACTAGAACTCCGAGGTAGGGTAAGAGCTTTAACTACTAGAACTCCCAGGTCAGGTAAGAGCCTTAACTACTAGAACTACCAGGTCAGGTAAGTCCTTTAATTACTAGAACTCCCAGGTCAGGTAAGAGCTTTAACTACTAGATCTCCCAGGTCAGGTAAGATCTTTAACTACTAGAACTCCCAGGTCGGATAAGAGCTTTAACTACAAGAACTCCCAGTTCAGGTAAGAACTTTAACTACTAGAACTCCCAGGTCGGGTAAGAGCTTTAACTACTAGAACTCCCAGGTCAGGTAAGAGCTTTAACTACTAGAACTCCCAGGTCGGGTAAGAGCTTTAACTACTAGAACTCCAAGGTCAGGTGAGAGCTTTAACTACTAGAACTCCCAGGTCAGGTAAGAGCTTTAACTACTAGAACTCCCAGGTCGGGTAATAGCTTTAACTACTAGAACTCCCATGTAAGGTAAGAGCTTTAACTATTAGAACTCCCAGGTCAGGTAAGAGCTTTAACTACTAGAACTCCCAGGTCGGGTAAGAGCTTTAACTACTAGAACTCCCAGGTCAGGTGAGAGCTTTAACTACTAGAACTCCCAGGTCAGGTAAGAGCTTTAACTACTAGAACTCCCAGGTCGGGTAATAGCTTTAACTACTAGAACTCCCAGGACAGGTAAGAGCTTTAACTACTAGAACTCCCAGGTCAGGTAAGAGCTTTAACTACTAGAACTCCCAGGTCAGGTAAGAGCTTTAACTACTAGAACTCCCAGGTCAGGTGAGAGCTTTAACTACTAGAACTCCCAGGTCAGGTAAGACCTTTAACTACTAGAATTCCCAGGTCAGGTAAGAGCTTTAACTACTAGAACTCCGAGGTAGGGTAAGAGCTTTAACTACTAGAACTCCCAGGTCAGGTAAGAGCCTTAACTACTAGAACTACCAGGTCAGGTAAGTCCTTTAATTACTAGAACTCCCAGGTCAGGTAAGAGCTTTAACTACTAGAACTCCCAGGTCAGATAAGAGCTTTAACTACTAGAACTCCCAGGTCAGGTAAGAGCTTTAACTACTAGAACTACAAGGTCAGGTAAGAGCTTTAACTACTAGAACTCCCAGGTCAGGTAAGAGCTTTAACTACTAGAACTCCCAGGTCAGGTAAGAGCTTTAACTACTAGAACTCCCAGGTCGGGTAAGAGCTTTAATTACTAGAACTCCCAGGTCAGGTAAGAGCTTTAACTACTAGAACTCCCAGGTCAGGTAAGAGCTTTAACTACTAGAACTCCAGGTCGGGTAAGGGCTTTAACTACTAGAACTCCCAGGTCGGATAAGAGCTTTAACTACAAGAACTCCCAGTTCAGGTAAGAACTTTAACTACTAGAACTCCCAGGTCGGGTAAGAGCTTTAACTACTAGAACTCCCAGGTCAGGTAAGAGCTTTAACTACTAGAACTCCCAGGTAAGGTAAGAGCTTTAACTATTAGAACTCCCAGGTCAGGTAAGAGCTTTAACTACTAGAACTCCCAGGTCGGGTAAGAGCTTTAACTACTAGAATTCCATAATCAGGTAAGAGCTTTAACTACTAGAACTCCCAGGTCAGGTAAGACCTTTAACTACTAGAAATCCCAGGTCAGGTAAGACGTTTAACTACTAGAACTCCCAGGTCAGATAAGAGCTTTAACTACGAGAACTCCCAGGTCGGGTAATAGCTTTAACTACTAGAACTCCCAGGTCAGGTAAGAGCTTTAACTACTAGAACTTCCAGGTCAGGTAAGAGCTTTAACTACTAGAACTCCCAGGTCAGGTGAGAGCTTTAACTACTAGAACTCCCAGGTCAGGTAAGACCTTTAACTACTAGAATTCCCAGGTCAGAAAAGAGCTTTAACCACTAGAACTCCCAGGTCAGGTAAGAGCTTTAACTACTAGAACTCCGAGGTAGGGTAAGAGCTTTAACTACTAGAACTCCCAGGTCAGGTAAGAGCCTTAACTACTAGAACTACCAGGTCAGGTAAGTCCTTTAATTACTAGAACTCCCAGGTCAGGTAAGAGCTTTAACTACTAGATCTCCCAGGTCAGGTAAGATCTTTAACTACTAGAACTCCCAGGTCGGATAAGAGCTTTAACTACAAGAACTCCCAGTTCAGGTAAGAACTTTAACTACTAGAACTCCCAGGTCGGGTAAGAGCTTTAACTACTAGAACTCCCAGGTCAGGTAAGAGCTTTAACTACTAGAACTCCCAGGTAAGGTAAGAGCTTTAACTATTAGAACTCCCAGGTCAGGTAAGAGCTTTAACTACTAGAACTCCCAGGTCGGGTAAGAGCTTTAACTACTAGAATTCCCAGATCAGGTAAGAGCTTTAACTACTAGAACTCCCAGGTCAGGTAAGACCTTTAACTACTAGAAATCCCAGGTCAGGTAAGACGTTTAACTACTAGAACTCCCAGGTCAGATAAGAGCTTTAACTACTAGAACTCCCAGGTCGGGTAATAGCTTTAACTACTAGAACTCCCAGGACAGGTAAGAGCATTAACTACTAGAACTCCCAGGTCAGGTAAGAGCTTTAACTACTAGAACTCCCAGGTCAGGTAAGAGCTTTAACTACTAGAACTCCCAGGTCAGGTGAGAGCTTTAACTACTAGAACTCCCAGGTCAGGTAAGAGCTTTAACTACTAGAACTCCCAGGTCGGGTAATAGCTTTAACTACTAGAACTCCCAGGACAGGTAAGAGCTTTAACTACTAGAACTCCCAGGTCAGGTAAGAGCTTTAACTACTAGAACTCCCAGGTCAGGTAAGAGCTTTAACTACTAGAACTCCCAGGTCAGGTGAGAGCTTTAACTACTAGAACTCCCAGGTCAGGTAAGACCTTTAACTACTAGAATTCCCAGGTCAGGTAAGAGCTTTAACTACTAGAACTCCGAGGTAGGGTAAGAGCTTTAACTACTAGAACTCCCAGGTCAGGTAAGAGCCTTAACTACTAGAACTACCAGGTCAGGTAAGTCCTTTAATTACTAGAACTCCCAGGTCAGGTAAGAGCTTTAACTACTAGATCTCCCAGGTCAGGTAAGATCTTTAACTACTAGAACTCCCAGGTCAGGTAGGACCTTTTACTACAAAAACTCCCAGTTCAGGTAAGAACTTTAACTACTAGAACTCCCAGGTCGGTTAGAGCTTTAACTACTAGAACTCCCAGGTCGGGTAAGAGCTTTAACTACTAGAACTCCCAGGTCAGGTAAGAGTTTAACTACTAGAATTCCCAGGTCAGGTAAGATCTTTAACTACTAGAACTCCCAGGTCAGGTAAGAGCTTTAACTACTAGAACTCCCAGGTCAGTTAAGAGCTTTAACTACTAGAACTACAAGGTCTGGTAAGACCTTTAGCTACTAGAACTCCCAGGTCAGGTGAGAGCTTTAACTACTAGAACTCCCAGGTCAGGTAAGACCTTTAACTACTAGAATTCCCAGGTCAGAAAAGAGCTTTAACCACTAGAACTCCCAGGTCAGGTAAGAGCTTTAACTACTAGAACTCCGAGGTAGGGTAAGAGCTTTAACTACTAGAACTCCCAGGTCAGGTAAGAGCCTTAACTACTAGAACTACCAGGTCAGGTAAGTCCTTTAATTACTAGAACTCCCAGGTCAGGTAAGAGCTTTAACTACTAGATCTCCCAGGTCAGGTAAGATCTTTAACTACTAGAACTCCCAGGTCGGATAAGAGCTTTAACTACAAGAACTCCCAGTTCAGGTAAGAATTTTAACTACTAGAACTCCCAGGTCGGGTAAGAGCTTTAACTACTAGAACTCCCAGGTCAGGTAAGAGCTTTAACTACTAGAACTCCCAGGTAAGGTAAGAGCTTTAACTATTAGAACTCCCAGGTCAGGTAAGAGCTTTAACTACTAGAACTCCCAGGTCGGGTAAGAGCTTTAACTACTAGAATTCCCAGATCAGGTAAGAGCTTTAACTACTAGAACTCCCAGGTCAGGTAAGACCTTTAACTACTAGAAATCCCAGGTCAGGTAAGACGTTTAACTACTAGAACTCCCAGGTCAGATAAGAGCTTTAACTACTAGAACTCCCAGGTCGGGTAATAGCTTTAACTACTAGAACTCCCAGGACAGGTAAGAGCATTAACTACTAGAACTCCCAGGTCAGGTAAGAGCTTTAACTACTAGAACTCCCAGGTCAGGTAAGAGCTTTAACTACTAGAACTCCCAGGTCAGGTGAGAGCTTTAACTACTAGAACTCCCAGGTCAGGTAAGAGCTTTAACTACTAGAACTCCCAGGTCGGGTAATAACTTTAACTACTAGAACTCCCAGGACAGGTAAGAGCTTTAACTACTAGAACTCCCAGGTCAGGTAAGAGCTTTAACTACTAGAACTCCCAGGTCAGGTAAGAGCTTTAACTACTAGAACTCCCAGGTCAGGTGAGAGCTTTAACTACTAGAACTCCCAGGTCAGGTAAGACCTTTAACTACTAGAATTCCCAGGTCAGGTAAGAGCTTTAACTACTAGAACTCCGAGGTAGGGTAAGAGCTTTAACTACTAGAACTCCCAGGTCAGGTAAGAGCCTTAACTACTAGAACTACCAGGTCAGGTAAGTCCTTTAATTACTAGAACTCCCAGGTCAGGTAAGAGCTTTAACTACTAGATCTCCCAGGTCAGGTAAGATCTTTAACTACTAGAACTCCCAGGTCAGGTAGGACCTTTTACTACAAGAACTCCCAGTTCAGGTAAGAACTTTAACTACTAGAACTCCCAGGTCGGTTAGAGCTTTAACTACTAGAACTCCCAGGTCGGGTAAGAGCTTTAACTACTAGAACTCCCAGGTCAGGTAAGAGTTTAACTACTAGAATTCCCAGGTCAGGTAAGATCTTTAACTACTAGAACTCCCAGGTCAGTTAAGAGCTTTAACTACTAGAACTCCCAGGTCAGTTAAGAGCTTTAACTACTAGAACTACAAGGTCTGGTAAGACCTTTAGCTACTAGAACTCCCAGGTCAGGTAGGAGCTTTAACTACTAGAACTCCCAGGTCAGGTAAGAGCTTTAACTACTAGAACTCCCAGGTCAGGTAAGAGCTTTAACTACTAGAACTCCCAGGTCAGTTAAGAGCTTTAACTACTAGAACTACAAGGTCAGGTAAGACCTTTAGCTACTAGAACTCCCAGGTCAGGTAGGAGCTTTAACTACTAGAACTCCCAGGTCAGGTAAGAGCTTTAACTACTAGAACTCCCAGGTCAGGTAAGAGCTTTAACTACTAGAACTCCCAGGTCGGGTAAGAGCTTTAACTACTAAAACTCCCAGGTCAGGTAAGAGCTTTAACTACTAGAACTCCCAAGTCAGGTAAGACCTTTAACTACTAGAACTCCCAGGTCGGGTTAGAGCTTTAACTACTAGAACTCCCAGGTCGGGTAAGAGCTTTAACTACTAGAACTCCTAAGTCAGGTAAGAACTTTAACTACTAGAACTCCCAGGTCAGGTAAGAGCTTTAACTACTAGAACTCCCAGGTCGGGTAAGACCTTTAACTACTAGAACTTCTAGGTCAGGTAAGAGCTTTAACTACTAGAACTACAAGGTCAGGTAAGACCTTTAGCTACTAGAACTCCCAGGTGAGGTAAGAGCTTTAACTGCTAGAACTCCCAGGTCAGGTAAGAGCTTTAACTACTAGAACTCCCAGGGCGGGTAAGAGCTTTAAACACTAGAACTCCCAGGTCATGTAAGAGCTTTAACTACTAGAACTACAAGGTCAGGTAAGAGCTTTAACTACTAGAACTCCCAGGTCAGGTAAGAGCTTTAACTACTAGAACTCCCAGGTCAGGTAAGAGCTGTAACTACTAGAACTCCCAAGTCAGGTAAGAGCTTTAACTACTAGACATCCCAGGTCGGGTAAGAGCTCTAACTACTAGAACTCTCAGGTCGGGTAAGAGCTTTAACTACTAGAACTCCCAGGTCGGTTAGAGCTTTAACTACTAGAACTCTCAGGTCAGGTAAGAGTTTTAACTACTAGAACTCCCAGGTCGGGTAAGAGCTTTAACTACTAGAACTCCCAGGTCGGGTAAGAGCTTTAACTACTAGAACTCCGAGGTCAGGTAAGAGCTTTAACTACTAAAATTACAAGGTCAGGTAAGAGCTTTAACTACTAGAACTCCCAGGTCAGATTAGAGCTTTAACTACTAGAACTCCCAGGTCAGGTAACAGCTTTAACTACTAGAACTACAAGGTCAGGTAAGAGCTTTAACTACTAGAACTCCCAGGTCAGGTAAGAGCTTTAACTACTAGAACTCCCAGGTCAGGTAAGAGCTTTAACTACTAGAACTCCCAGGTCGGATAAGAGCTTTAATTACTAGAACTCCCAGGTCAGGTAAGAGCTTTAACTACTAGAACTCCCAGGTCAGGTAAGAGCTTTAACTACTAGAACTCCAGGTCGGGTAAGAGCTTTAACTACTAGAACTCCCAGGTCGGATAAGAGCTTTAACTACAAGAACTCCCAGTTCAGGTAAGAACTTTAACTACTAGAACTCCCAGGTCGGGTAAGAGCTTTCACTACTAGAACTCCCAGGTCAGGTAAGAGCTTTAACTACTAGAACTCCCAGGTCAGGTAAGAGCTTTAACTACTAGAACTCCCAGGTCGGGTAAGACCTTTAACTACTAGAATTTCCAGGTCAGGTAAGAGCTTTAACTACTAGAACTACAAGGTCAGGTAAGACCTTTAGCTACTAGAACTCCCAGGTCAGGTAAGAGCTTTAACTGCTAGAACTCCCAGGTCAGGTAAGAGCTTTAACTACTAGAACTCCCAGGGCGGGTACGAGCTTTAAACACTAGAACTCCCAGGTCATGTAAGAGCTTTAACTACTAGAACTACAAGGTCAGGTAAGAGCTTTAACTACTAGAACTTCCAGGTCAGGTAAGAGCTTTAACTACTAGAACTCCCAGGTCAGGTGAGAGCTTTAACTACTAGAACTCCCAGGTCAGGTAAGACCTTTAACTACTAGAATTCCCAGGTCAGAAAAGAGCTTTAACCACTAGAACTCCCAGGTCAGGTAAGAGCTTTAACTACTAGAACTCCGAGGTAGGGTAAGAGCTTTAACTACTAGAACTCCCAGGTCAGGTAAGAGCCTTAACTACTAGAACTACCAGGTCAGGTAAGTCCTTTAATTACTAGAACTCCCAGGTCAGGTAAGAGCTTTAACTACTAGATCTCCCAGGTCAGGTAAGATCTTTAACTACTAGAACTCCCAGGTCGGATAAGAGCTTTAACTACAAGAACTCCCAGTTCAGGTAAGAACTTTAACTACTAGAACTCCCAGGTCGGGTAAGAGCTTTAACTACTAGAACTCCCAGGTCAGGTAAGAGCTTTAACTACTAGAACTCCCAGGTAAGGTAAGAGCTTTAACTATTAGAACTCCCAGGTCAGGTAAGAGCTTTAACTACTAGAACTCCCAGGTCGGGTAAGAGCTTTAACTACTAGAATTCCCAGATCAGGTAAGAGCTTTAACTATTAGAACTCCCAGGTCAGGTAAGACCTTTAACTACTAGAAATCCCAGGTCAGGTAAGACGTTTAACTACTAGAACTCCCAGGTCAGATAAGAGCTTTAACTACTAGAACTCCCAGGTCGGGTAATAGCTTTAACTACTAGAACTCCCAGGACAGGTAAGAGCATTAACTACTAGAACTCCCAGGTCAGGTAAGAGCTTTAACTACTAGAACTCCCAGGTCAGGTAAGAGCTTTAACTACTAGAACTCCCAGGTCAGGTGAGAGCTTTAACTACTAGAACTCCCAGGTCAGGTAAGAGCTTTAACTACTAGAACTCCCAGGTCGGGAAATAGCTTTAACTACTAGAACTCCCAGGACAGGTAAGAGCTTTAACTACTAGAACTCCCAGGTCAGGTAAGAGCTTTAACTACTAGAACTCCCAGGTCAGGTAAGAGCTTTAGCTACTAGAACTCCCAGGTCAGGTGAGAGCTTTAACTACTAGAACTCCCAGGTCAGGTAAGACCTTTAACTACTAGAATTCCCAGGTCAGGTAAGAGCTTTAACTACTAGAACTCCGAGGTAGGGTAAGAGCTTTAACTACTAGAACTCCCAGGTCAGGTAAGAGCCTTAACTACTAGAACTACCAGGTCAGGTAAGTCCTTTAATTACTAGAACTCCCAGGTCAGGTAAGAGCTTTAACTACTAGATCTCCCAGGTCAGGTAAGATCTTTAACTACTAGAACTCCCAGGTCAGGTAGGACCTTTTACTACAAGAACTCCCAGTTCAGGTAAGAACTTTAACTACTAGAACTCCCAGGTCGGTTAGAGCTTTAACTACTAGAACTCCCAGGTCGGGTAAGAGCTTTAACTACTAGAACTCCCAGGTCAGGTAAGAGTTTAACTACTAGAATTCCCAGGTCAGGTAAGATCTTTAACTACTAGAACTCCCAGGTCAGGTAAGAGCTTTAACTACTAGAACTCCCAGGTCAGTTAAGAGCTTTAACTACTAGAACTACAAGGTCTGGTAAGACCTTTAGCTACTAGAACTCCCAGGTCAGGTGAGAGCTTTAACTACTAGAACTCCCAGGTCAGGTAAGACCTTTAACTACTAGAATTCCCAGGTCAGAAAAGAGCTTTAACCACTAGAACTCCCAGGTCAGGTAAGAGCTTTAACTACTAGAACTCCGAGGTAGGGTAAGAGCTTTAACTACTAGAACTCCCAGGTCAGGTAAGAGCCTTAACTACTAGAACTACCAGGTCAGGTAAGTCCTTTAATTACTAGAACTCCCAGGTCAGGTAAGAGCTTTAACTACTAGATCTCCCAGGTCAGGTAAGATCTTTAACTACTAGAACTCCCAGGTCGGATAAGAGCTTTAACTACAAGAACTCCCAGTTCAGGTAAGAACTTTAACTACTAGAACTCCCAGGTCGGGTAAGAGCTTTAACTACTAGAACTCCCAGGTCAGGTAAGAGCTTTAACTACTAGAACTCCCAGGTAAGGTAAGAGCTTTAACTATTAGAACTCCCAGGTCAGGTAAGAGCTTTAACTACTAGAACTCCCAGGTCGGGTAAGAGCTTTAACTACTAGAATTCCCAGATCAGGTAAGAGCTTTAACTACTAGAACTCCCAGGTCAGGTAAGACCTTTAACTACTAGAAATCCCAGGTCAGGTAAGACGTTTAACTACTAGAACTCCCAGGTCAGATAAGAGCTTTAACTACTAGAACTCCCAGGTCGGGTAATAGCTTTAACAACTAGAACTCCCAGGACAGGTAAGAGCATTAACTACTAGAACTCCCAGGTCAGGTAAGAGCTTTAACTACTAGAACTCCCAGGTCAGGTAAGAGCTTTAACTACTAGAACTCCCAGGTCAGGTGAGAGCTTTAACTACTAGAACTCCCAGGTCAGGTAAGAGCTTTAACTACTAGAACTCCCAGGTCGGGTAATAACTTTAACTACTAGAACTCCCAGGACAGGTAAGAGCTTTAACTACTAGAACTCCCAGGTCAGGTAAGAGCTTTAACTACTAGAACTCCCAGGTCAGGTAAGAGCTTTAACTACTAGAACTCCCAGGTCAGGTGAGAGCTTTAACTACTAGAACTCCCAGGTCAGGTAAGACCTTTAACTACTAGAATTCCCAGGTCAGGTAAGAGCTTTAACTACTAGAACTCCGAGGTAGGGTAAGAGCTTTAACTACTAGAACTCCCAGGTCAGGTAAGAGCCTTAACTACTAGAACTACCAGGTCAGGTAAGTCCTTTAATTACTAGAACTCCCAGGTCAGGTAAGAGCTTTAACTACTAGATCTCCCAGGTCAGGTAAGATCTTTAACTACTAGAACTCCCAGGTCAGGTAGGACCTTTTACTACAAGAACTCCCAGTTCAGGTAAGAACTTTAACTACTAGAACTCCCAGGTCGGTTAGAGCTTTAACTACTAGAACTCCCAGGTCGGGTAAGAGCTTTAACTACTAGAACTCCCAGGTCAGGTAAGAGTTTAACTACTAGAATTCCCAGGTAAGGTAAGATCTTTAACTACTAGAATTCCCAGGTCAGTTAAGAGCTTTAACTACTAGAACTCCCAGGTCAGTTAAGAGCTTTAACTACTAGAACTACAAGGTCTGGTAAGACCTTTAGCTACTAGAACTCCCAGGTCAGGTAGGAGCTTTAACTACTAGAACTCCCAGGTCAGGTAAGAGCTTTAACTACTAGAACTCCCAGGTCAGGTAAGAGCTTTAACTACTAGAACTCCCAGGTCAGTTAAGAGCTTTAACTACTAGAACTACAAGGTCAGGTAAGACCTTTAGCTACTAGAACTCCCAGGTCAGGTAGGAGCTTAAACTACTAGAACTCCCAGGTCAGGTAAGAGCTTTAACTACTAGAACTCCCAGGTCAGGTAAGAGCTTTAACTACTAGAACTCCCAGGTCGGGTAAGAGCTTTAACTACTAAAACTCCCAGGTCAGGTAAGAGCTTTAACTACTAGAACTCCCAAGTCAGGTAAGACCTTTAACTACTAGAACTCCCAGGTCGGGTTAGAGCTTTAACTACTAGAACTCCCAGGTCGGGTAAGAGCTTTAACTACTAGAACTCCTAAGTCAGGTAAGAACTTTAACTACTAGAACTCCCAGGTCAGGTAAGAGCTTTAACTACTAGAACTCCCAGGTCGGGTAAGACCTTTAACTACTAGAACTTCCAGGTCAGGTAAGAGCTTTAACTACTAGAACTACAAGGTCAGGTAAGACCTTTAGCTACTAGAACTCCCAGGTGAGGTAAGAGCTTTAACTGCTAGAACTCCCAGGTCAGGTAAGAGCTTTAACTACTAGAACTCCCAGGGCGGGTAAGAGCTTTAAACACTAGAACTCCCAGGTCATGTAAGAGCTTTAACTACTAGAACTACAAGGTCAGGTAAGAGCTTTAACTACTAGAACTCCCAGGTCAGGTAAGAGCTTTAACTACTAGAACTCCCAGGTCAGGTAAGAGCTGTAACTACTAGAACTCCCAAGTCAGGTAAGAGCTTTAACTACTAGACATCCCAGGTCGGGTAAGAGCTCTAACTACTAGAACTCTCAGGTCGGGTAAGAGCTTTAACTACTAGAACTCCCAGGTCGGTTAGAGCTTTAACTACTAGAACTCTCAGGTCAGGTAAGAGTTTTAACTACTAGAACTCCCAGGTCGGGTAAGAGCTTTAACTACTAGAACTCCCAGGTCGGGTAAGAGCTTTAACTACTAGAACTCCGAGGTCAGGTAAGAGCTTTAACTACTAAAATTACAAGGTCAGGTAAGAGCTTTAACTACTAGAACTCCCAGGTCAGATTAGAGCTTTAACTACTAGAACTCCCAGGTCAGGTAACAGCTTTAACTACTAGAACTACAAGGTCAGGTAAGAGCTTTAACTACTAGAACTCCCAGGTCAGGTAAGAGCTTTAACTACTAGAACTCCCAGGTCAGGTAAGAGCTTTAACTACTAGAACTCCCAGGTCGGATAAGAGCTTTAATTACTAGAACTCCCAGGTCAGGTAAGAGCTTTAACTACTAGAACTCCCAGGTCAGGTAAGAGCTTTAACTACTAGAACTCCAGGTCGGGTAAGAGCTTTAACTACTAGAACTCCCAGGTCGGATAAGAGCTTTAACTACAAGAACTCCCAGTTCAGGTAAGAACTTTAACTACTAGAACTCCCAGGTCGGGTAAGAGCTTTCACTACTAGAACTCCCAGGTCAGGTAAGAGCTTTAACTACTAGAACTCCCAGGTCAGGTAAGAGCTTTAACTACTAGAACTCCCAGGTCGGGTAAGACCTTTAACTACTAGAATTTCCAGGTCAGGTAAGAGCTTTAACTACTAGAACTACAAGGTCAGGTAAGACCTTTAGCTACTAGAACTCCCAGGTCAGGTAAGAGCTTTAACTGCTAGAACTCCCAGGTCAGGAAAGAGCTTTAACTACTAGAACTCCCAGGGCGGGTACGAGCTTTAAACACTAGAACTCCCAGGTCATGTAAGAGCTTTAACTACTAGAACTACAAGGTCAGGTAAGAGCTTTAACTACTAGAACTCCCAGGTCAGGTAAGAGCTTTAACTACTAGAACTCCCAAGTCAGGTAAGAGCTTTAACTACTAGACATCCCAGGTCGGGGAAGAGCTCTAACTACTAGAACTCTCAGGTCGGGTAAGAGCTTTAACTACTAGAACTCCCAGGTCGGTTAGAGCTTTAACTACTAGAACTCCCAGGTCAGGTAAGAGCTTTAACTACTAGAACTCCCTGGTCGGGTAAGAGCTTTAACTACTAGAACTCCCAGGTCGGGTAAGAGCTTTAACTACTAGAACTCCCAGGTCAGGTAAGAGCTTTAACTACTAAAACTACAAGGTCATGTAAGAGCTTTAACTACTAGAACTCCCAGGTCAGATAAGAGCTTTAACTACTAGAACTCCCAGGTCAGGTAAGAGCTTTAACTACTAGAACTACAAGGTCAGGTAAGAGCTTTAACTACTAGAACTCCCAGGTCAGGTAAGAGCTTTAACTACTAGAACTCCCAGGTCAGGTAAGAGCTTTAACTACTAGAACTCCCAGGCCGGGTAAGAGCTTTAATTACTAGAACTCCCAGGTCAGGTAAGAGCTTTAACTACTAGAACTCCCAGGTCAGGTAAGAGCTTTAACTACTAGAACTCCAGGTCGGGTAAGAGCTTTAACTACTAGAACTCCCAGGTCGGATAAGAGCTTTAACTACAAGAACTCCCAGTTCAGGTAAGAACTTTAACTACTAGAACTCCCAGGTCGGGTAAGAGCTTTAACTACTAGAACTCCCAGGTCAGGTAAGAGCTTTAACTACTAGAACTCCCAGGTAAGGTAAGAGCTTTAACTATTAGAACTCCCAGGTCAGGTAAGAGCTTTAACTACTAGAACTCCCAGGTCGGGTAAGAGCTTTAACTACTAGAATTCCCAGATCAGGTAAGAGCTTTAACTACTAGAACTCCCAGGTCAGGTAAGACCTTTAACTACTAGAAATCCCAGGTCAGGTAAGACGTTTAACTACTAGAACTCCCAGGTCAGATAAGAGCTTTAACTACGAGAACTCCCAGGTCGGGTAATAGCTTTAACTACTAGAACTCCCAGCACAGGTAAGAGCTTTAACTACTAGAACTCCCAGGTCAGGTAAGAGCTTTAACTACTAGAACTCCCAGGTCAGGTAAGAGCTTTAACTACTAGAACTCCCAGGTCAGGTGAGAGCTTTAACTACTAGAACTCCCAGGTCAGGTAAGACCTTTAACTACTAGAATTCCCAGGTCAGAAAAGAGCTTTAACCACTAGAACTCCCAGGTCAGGTAAGAGCTTTAACTACTAGAACTCCGAGGTCAGGTAAGAGCTTTAACTACTAGAACTCCCAGGTCAGGTAAGAGCCTTAACTACTAGAACTACCAGGTCAGGTAAGTCCTTTAATTACTAGAACTCCCAGGTCAGGTAAGAGCTTTAACTACTAGATCTCCCAGGTCAGGTAAGATCTTTAACTACTAGAACTCCCAGGTCGGATAAGAGCTTTAACTACAAGAACTCCCAGTTCAGGTAAGAACTTTAACTACTAGAACTCCCAGGTCGGGTAAGAGCTTTAACTACTAGAACTCCCAGGTCAGGTAAGAGCTTTAACTACTAGAACTCCCAGATAAGGTAAGAGCTTTAACTATTAGAACTCCCAGGTCAGGTAAGAGCTTTAACTACTAGAACTCCCAGGTCGGGTAAGAGCTTTAACTACTAGAATTCCCAGATCAGGTAAGAGCTTTAACTACTAGAACTCCCAGGTCAGGTAAGACCTTTAACTACTAGAAATCCCAGGTCAGGTAAGACGTTTAACTACTAGAACTCCCAGGTCAGATAAGAGCTTTAACTACTAGAACTCCCAGGTCGGGTAATAGCTTTAACTACTAGAACTCCCAGGACAGGTAAGAGCTTTAACTACTAGAACTCCCAGGTCAGGTAAGAGCTTTAACTACTAGAATTCCCAGGTCAGGTAAGAGCTTTAACTACTAGAACTCCCAGGTCAGGTGAGAGCTTTAACTACTAGAACTCCCAGGTCAGGTAAGAGCTTTAACTACTAGAACTCCCAGGTCGGGTAATAGCTTTAACTACTAGAACTCCCAGGACAGGTAAGAGCTTTAACTACTAGAACTCCCAGGTCAGGTAAGAGCTTTAACTACTAGAACTCCCAGGTCAGGTAAGAGCTTTAACTACTAGAACTCCCAGGTCAGGTGAGAGCTTTAACTACTAGAACTCCCAGGTCAGGTAAGACCTTTAACTACTAGAATTCCCAGGTCAGGTAAGAGCTTTAACTACTAGAACTCCGAAGTAGGGTAAGAGCTTTAACTACTAGAACTCCCAGGTCAGGTAAGAGCCTTAACTACTAGAACTACCAGGTCAGGTAAGTCCTTTAATTACTAGAACTCCCAGGTCAGGTAAGAGCTTTAACTACTAGATCTCCCAGGTCAGGTAAGATCTTTAACTACTAGAACTCCCAGGTCGGATAAGAGCTTTAACTACAAGAACTCCCAGTTCAGGTAAGAACTTTAACTACTAGAACTCCCAGGTCGGGTAAGAGCTTTAACTACTAGAACTCCCAGGTCAGGTAAGAGCTTTAACTACTAGAACTCCCAGATAAGGTAAGAGCTTTAACTATTAGAACTCCCAGGTCAGGTAAGAGCTTTAACTACTAGAACTCCCAGGTCAGGTAAGAGCTTTAACTACTAGAACTCCCAGGTCAGGTGAGAGCTTTAACTACTAGAACTCCCAGGTCAGGTAAGACCTTTAACTACTAGAATTCCCAGGTCAGAAAAGAGCTTTAACCACTAGAACTCCCAGGTCAGGTAAGAGCTTTAACTACTAGAACTCCGAGGTAGGGTAAGAGCTTTAACTACTAGAACTCCCAGGTCAGGTAAGAGCCTTAACTACTAGAACTACCAGGTCAGGTAAGTCTTTTAATTACTAGAACTCCCAGGTCAGGTAAGAGCTTTAACTACTAGATCTCCCAGGTCAGGTAAGATCTTTAACTACTAGAACTCCCAGGTCGGATAAGAGCTTTAACTACAAGAACTCCCAGTTCAGGTAAGAACTTTAACTACTAGAACTCCCAGGTCGGGTAAGAGCTTTAACTACTAGAACTCCCAGGTCAGGTAAGAGCTTTAACTACTAGAACTCCCAGATAAGGTAAGAGCTTTAACTATTAGAACTCCCAGGTCAGGTAAGAGCTTTAACTACTAGAACTCCCAGGTCGGGTAAGAGCTTTAACTACTAGAATTCCCAGATCAGGTAAGAGCTTTAACTACTAGAACTCCCAGGTCAGGTAAGACCTTTAACTACTAGAAATCCCAGGTCAGGTAAGACGTTTAACTACTAGAACTCCCAGGTCAGATAAGAGCTTTAACTACTAGAACTCCCAGGTCGGGTAATAGCTTTAACTACTAGAACTCCCAGGACAGGTAAGAGCTTTAACTACTAGAACTCCCAGGTCAGGTGAGAGCTTTAACTACTAGAACTCCCAGGTCAGGTAAGAGCTTTAACTACTAGAACTCCCAGGTCAGGTGAGAGCTTTAACTACTAGAACTCCCAGGTCAGGTAAGACCTTTAACTACTAGAATTCCCAGGTCAGGTAAGAGCTTTAACTACTAGAACTCCGAGGTAGGGTAAGAGCTTTAACTACTAGAACTCCCAGGTCAGGTAAGAGCCTTAACTACTAGAACTACCAGGTCAGGTAAGTCCTTTAATTACTAGAACTCCCAGGTCAGGTAAGAGCTTTAACTACTAGATCTCCCAGGTCAGGTAAGATCTTTAACTACTAGAACTCCCAGGTCAGGTAGGACCTTTTACTACAAGAACTCCCAGTTCAGGTAAGAACTTTAACTACTAGAACTCCCAGGTCGGGTAAGAGCTTTAACTACTAGAACTCCCAGGTCAGGTAAGAGCTTTAACTACTAGAACTCCCAGGTCAGGTAAGAGCTTTAACTACTAGAACTCCCATGTCAGGTAAGAGCTTTAACTACTAGAACTCCCAGGTCGGGTAAGAGCTTTGACTACTAGAACTCCAAGATCAGGTAAGAGCTTTAACTACTAGAACTCCCAGGTCAGGTAAGACCTTTAACTACTAGAAATCCCAGGTCAGGTAAGACCTTTAACTACTAGAACTCCCAGGTCAGATAAGAGCTTTAACTACTAGAACTCCCAGGTCGGGTAATAGCTTTAACTACTAGAACTCCCAGGACAGGTAAGAGCTTTAACTACTAGAATTACCAGGTCGGGTAAGAGCTTTAACTACTAGAACTCCCAGGTCGGGTAAGAGCTTTAACTACTAAAACTCTCAGGTCAGGTAAGAGCTTTAACTACTAGAAATCCCAGGTCAGGTAAGACCTTTAACTAATAGAACTCCCAGGTCAGATAAGAGCTTTAACTACTAGAACTCCCAGGTCAGGTAAGAGCTTTAACTACTAGAACTCCCAGGTCGGGTAAGAACTTTAACTACTAGAACTCCCAAGTCAGGTAAGAGCTTTAACTACTAGAACTCCCAGGTCAGGTAAGAGCTTTAACTACTAGAACTCCCAAGTCAGGTAAGAGCTTTAACTACTAGACATCCCAGGTCGGGTAAGAGCTCTAACTACTAGAACTCTCAGGTCGGGTAAGAGCGTTAACTACTAGAACTCCCAGGTCAGGTGAGAGCTTTAACTACTAGAACTCCCAGGTCAGGTAAGACCTTTAACTACTAGAATTCCCAGGTCAGGTAAGAGCTTTAACTACTAGAACTCCGAGGTAGGGTAAGAGCTTTAACTACTAGAACTCCCAGGTCAGGTAAGAGCCTTAACTACTAGAACTACCAGGTCAGGTAAGTCCTTTAATTACTAGAACTCCCAGGTCAGGTAAGAGCTTTAACTACTAGATCTCCCAGGTCAGGTAAGATCTTTAACTACTAGAACTCCAAGGTCGGATAAGAGCTTTAACTACAAGAACTCCCAGTTCAGGTAAGAACTTTAACTACTAGAACTCCCAGGTCGGGTAAGAGCTTTAACTACTAGAACTCCCAGGTCAGGTAAGAGCTTTAACTACTAGAACTCCCAGATAAGGTAAGAGCTTTAACTATTAGAACTCCCAGGTCAGGTAAGAGCTTTAACTACTAGAACTCCCAGGTCAGGTAAGAGCTTTAACTACTAGAACTCCCAGGTCAGGTGAGAGCTTTAACTACTAGAACTCCCAGGTCAGGTAAAACCTTTAACTACTAGAATTCCCAGGTCAGAAAAGAGCTTTAACCACTAGAACTCCCAGGTCAGGTAAGAGCTTTAACTACTAGAACTCCGAGGTAGGGCAAGAGCTTTAACTACTAGAACTCCCAGGTCAGGTAAGAGCCTTAACTACTAGAACTACCAGGTCAGGTAAGTCCTTTAATTACTAGAACTCCCAGGTCAGGTAAGAGCTTTAACTACTAGATCTCCCAGGTCAAGTAAGATCTTTAACTACTAGAACTCCCAGGTCGGATAAGAGCTTTAACTACAAGAACTCCCAGTTCAGGTAAGAACTTTAACTACTAGAACTCCTAGGTCGGGTAAGAGCTTTAACTACTAGAACTCCCAGGTCAGGTAAGAGCTTTAACTACTAGAACTCCCAGATAAGGTAAGAGCTTTAACTATTAGAACTCCCAGGTCAGGTAAGAGCTTTAACTACTAGAACTCCCAGGTCGTGTAAGAGCTTTAACTACTAGAATTCCCAGATCAGGTAAGAGCTTTAGCTACTAGAACTCCCAGGTCAGGTAAGACCTTTAACTACTAGAACTCCCAGGTCAGATAAGAGCTTTAACTACTAGAACTCCCAGGTCGGGTAATAGCTTTAACTACTAGAACTCCCAGGACAGGTAAGAGCTTTAACTACTAGAACTCCCAGGTCAGGTAAGAGCTTTAACTACTAGAACTCCCAGGTCAGGTAAGAGCTTTAACTACTAGAACTCCCAGGTCAGGTGAGAGCTTTAACTACTAGAACTCCCAGGTCAGGTAAGACCTTTAACTACTAGAATTCCCAGGTCAGGTAAGAGCTTTAACTACTAGAACTCCGAGGTAGGGTAAGAGCTTTAACTACTAGAACTCCCAGGTCAGGTAAGAGCCTTAACTACTAGAACTACCAGGTCAGGTAAGTCCTTTAATTACTAGAACTCCCAGGTCAGGTAAGAGCTTTAACTACTAGATCTCCCAGGTCAGGTAAGATCTTTAACTACTAGAACTCCCAGGTCAGGTAGGACCTTTTACTACAAGAACTCCCAGTTCAGGTAAGAACTTTAACTACTAGAACTCCCAGGTCGGGTAAGAGCTTTAACTACTAGAACTCCCAGGTCAGGTAAGAGCTTTAACTACTAGAACTCCCAGGTCAGGTAAGAGCTTTAACTACTAGAACTCCCATGTCAGGTAAGAGCTTTAACTACTAGAACTCCCAGGTCGGGTAAGAGCTTTAACTACTAGAACTCCAAGATCAGGTAAGAGCTTTAACTACTAGAACTCCCAGGTCAGGTAAGACCTTTAACTACTAGAAATCCCAGGTCAGGTAAGACCTTTAACTACTAGAACTCCCAGGTCAGATAAGAGCTTTAACTACTAGAACTCCCAGGTCGGGTAATAGCTTTAACTACTAGAACTCCCAGGACAGGTAAGAGCTTTAACTACTAGAATTACCAGGTCGGGTAAGAGCTTTAACTACTAGAACTCCCAGGTCGGGTAAGAGCTTTAACTACTAAAACTCTCAGGTCAGGTAAGAGCTTTAACTACTAGAAATCCCAGGTCAGGTAAGACCTTTAACTAATAGAACTCCCAGGTCAGATAAGAGCTTTAACTACTAGAACTCCCAGGTCAGGTAAGAGCTTTAACTACTAGAACTCCCAGGTCAGGTAAGAGCTTTAACTACTAGAACTCCCAGGTCGGGTAAGAACTTTAACTACTAGAACTCCCAAGTCAGGTAAGAGCTTTAACTACTAGAACTCCCAGGTCAGGTAAGAGCTTTAACTACTAGAACTCCCAAGTCAGGTAAGAGCTTTAACTACTAGACATCCCAGGTCGGGTAAGAGCTCTAACTACTAGAACTCTCAGGTCGGGTAAGAGCGTTAACTACTAGAACTCCCAGGTCAGGTGAGAGCTTTAACTACTAGAACTCCCAGGTCAGGTAAGACCTTTAACTACTAGAATTCCCAGGTCAGGTAAGAGCTTTAACTACTAGAACTCCGAGGTAGGGTAAGAGCTTTAACTACTAGAACTCCCAGGTCAGGTAAGAGCCTTAACTACTAGAACTACCAGGTCAGGTAAGTCCTTTAATTACTAGAACTCCCAGGTCAGGTAAGAGCTTTAACTACTAGATCTCCCAGGTCAGGTAAGATCTTTAACTACTAGAACTCCCAGGTCGGATAAGAGCTTTAACTACAAGAACTCCCAGTTCAGGTAAGAACTTTAACTACTAGAACTCCCAGGTCGGGTAAGAGCTTTAACTACTAGAACTCCCAGGTCAGGTAAGAGCTTTAACTACTAGAACTCCCAGATAAGGTAAGAGCTTTAACTATTAGAACTCCCAGGTCAGGTAAGAGCTTTAACTACTAGAACTCCCAGGTCAGGTAAGAGCTTTAACTACTAGAACTCCCAGGTCAGGTGAGAGCTTTAACTACTAGAACTCCCAGGTCAGGTAAAACCTTTAACTACTAGAATTCCCAGGTCAGAAAAGAGCTTTAACCACTAGAACTCCCAGGTCAGGTAAGAGCTTTAACTACTAGAACTCCGAGGTAGGGTAAGAGCTTTAACTACTAGAACTCCCAGGTCAGGTAAGAGCCTTAACTACTAGAACTACCAGGTCAGGTAAGTCCTTTAATTACTAGAACTCCCAGGTCAGGTAAGAGCTTTAACTACTAGATCTCCCAGGTCAAGTAAGATCTTTAACTACTAGAACTCCCAGGTCGGATAAGAGCTTTAACTACAAGAACTCCCAGTTCAGGTAAGAACTTTAACTACTAGAACTCCCAGGTCGGGTAAGAGCTTTAACTACTAGAACTCCCAGATCAGGTAAGAGCTTTAACTACTAGAACTCCCAGGTCAGGTAAGACCTTTAACTACTAGAACTCCCAGGTCAGATAAGAACTTTAACTACTAGAACTCCCAGGTCGGGTAAGAGCTTTAACTACTAGAACTCCCAGGTCAGGTAAGAGCTTTAACTACTAGAACTCCCAGATAAGGTAAGAGCTTTAACTATTAGAACTCCCAGGTCAGGTAAGAGCTTTAACTACTAGAACTCCCAGGTCAGGTAAGAGCTTTAACTACTAGAACTCCCAGGTCAGGTGAGAGCTTTAACTACTAGAACTCCCAGGTCAGGTAAAACCTTTAACTACTAGAATTCCCAGGTCAGAAAAGAGCTTTAACCACTAGAACTCCCAGGTCAGGTAAGAGCTTTAACTACTAGAACTCCGAGGTAGGGCAAGAGCTTTAACTACTAGAACTCCCAGGTCAGGTAAGAGCCTTAACTACTAGAACTACCAGGTCAGGTAAGTCCTTTAATTACTAGAACTCCCAGGTCAGGTAAGAGCTTTAACTACTAGATCTCCCAGGTCAAGTAAGATCTTTAACTACTAGAACTCCCAGGTCGGATAAGAGCTTTAACTACAAGAACTCCCAGTTCAGGTAAGAACTTTAACTACTAGAACTCCTAGGTCGGGTAAGAGCTTTAACTACTAGAACTCCCAGGTCAGGTAAGAGCTTTAACTACTAGAACTCCCAGATAAGGTAAGAGCTTTAACTATTAGAACTCCCAGGTCAGGTAAGAGCTTTAACTACTAGAACTCCCAGGTCGTGTAAGAGCTTTAACTACTAGAATTCCCAGATCAGGTAAGAGCTTTAACTACTAGAACTCCCAGGTCAGGTAAGACCTTTAACTACTAGAACTCCCAGGTCAGATAAGAGCTTTAACTACTAGAACTCCCAGGTCGGGTAATAGCTTTAACTACTAGAACTCCCAGGACAGGTAAGAGCTTTAACTACTAGAACTCCCAGGTCAGGTAAGAGCTTTAACTACTAGAACTCCCAGGTCAGGTAAGAGCTTTAACTACTAGAACTCCCAGGTCAGGTGAGAGCTTTAACTACTAGAACTCCCAGGTCAGGTAAGACCTTTAACTACTAGAATTCCCAGGTCAGGTAAGAGCTTTAACTACTAGAACTCCGAGGTAGGGTAAGAGCTTTAATTACTAGAACTCCCAGGTCAGGTAAGAGCCTTAACTACTAGAACTACCAGGTCAGGTAAGTCCTTTAATTACTAGAACTCCCAGGTCAGGTAAGAGCTTTAACTACTAGATCTCCCAGGTCAGGTAAGATCTTTAACTACTAGAACTCCCAGGTCAGGTAGGACCTTTTACTACAAGAACTCCCAGTTCAGGTAAGAACTTTAACTACTAGAACTCCCAGGTCGGGTAAGAGCTTTAACTACTAGAACTCCCAGGTCAGGTAAGAGCTTTAACTACTAGAACTCCCAGGTCAGGTAAGAGCTTTAACTACTAGAACTCCCATGTCAGGTAAGAGCTTTAACTACTAGAACTCCCAGGTCGGGTAAGAGCTTTAACTACTAGAACTCCAAGATCAGGTAAGAGCTTTAACTACTAGAACTCCCAGGTCAGGTAAGACCTTTAACTACTAGAAATCCCAGGTCAGGTAAGACCTTTAACTACTAGAACTCCCAGGTCAGATAAGAGCTTTAACTACTAGAACTCCCAGGTCGGGTAATAGCTTTAACTACTAGAACTCCCAGGACAGGTAAGAGCTTTAACTACTAGAATTACCAGGTCGGGTAAGAGCTTTAACTACTAGAACTCCCAGGTCGGGTAAGAGCTTTAACTACTAAAACTCTCAGGTCAGGTAAGAGCTTTAACTACTAGAAATCCCAGGTCAGGTAAGACCTTTAACTAATAGAACTCCCAGGTCAGATAAGAGCTTTAACTACTAGAACTCCCAGATCAGGTAAGAGCTTTAACTACTAGAACTCCCAGGTCAGGTAAGAGCTTTAACTACTAGAACTCCCAGGTCGGGTAAGAACTTTAACTACTAGAACTCCCAAGTCAGGTAAGAGCTTTAACTACTAGAACTCCCAGGTCAGGTAAGAGCTTTAACTACTAGAACTCCCAAGTCAGGTAAGAGCTTTAACTACTAGACATCCCAGGTCGGGTAAGAGCTCTAACTACTAGAACTCTCAGGTCGGGTAAGAGCGTTAACTACTAGAACTCCCAGGTCAGGTGAGAGCTTTAACTACTAGAACTCCCAGGTCAGGTAAGACCTTTAACTACTAGAATTCCCAGGTCAGGTAAGAGCTTTAACTACTAGAACTCCGAGGTAGGGTAAGAGCTTTAACTACTAGAACTCCCAGGTCAGGTAAGAGCCTTAACTACTAGAACTACCAGGTCAGGTAAGTCCTTTAATTACTAGAACTCCCAGGTCAGGTAAGAGCTTTAACTACTAGATCTCCCAGGTCAGGTAAGATCTTTAACTACTAGAACTCCCAGGTCGGATAAGAGCTTTAACTACAAGAACTCCCAGTTCAGGTAAGAACTTTAACTACTAGAACTCCCAGGTCGGGTAAGAGCTTTAACTACTAGAACTCCCAGGTCAGGTAAGAGCTTTAACTACTAGAACTCCCAGATAAGGTAAGAGCTTTAACTATTAGAACTCCCAGGTCAGGTAAGAGCTTTAACTACTAGAACTCCCAGGTCAGGTAAGAGCTTTAACTACTAGAACTCCCAGGTCAGGTGAGAGCTTTAACTACTAGAACTCCCAGGTCAGGTAAAACCTTTAACTACTAGAATTCCCAGGTCAGAAAAGAGCTTTAACCACTAGAACTCCCAGGTCAGGTAAGAGCTTTAACTACTAGAACTCCGAGGTAGGGTAAGAGCTTTAACTACTAGAACTCCCAGGTCAGGTAAGAGCCTTAACTACTAGAACTACCAGGTCAGGTAAGTCCTTTAATTACTAGAACTCCCAGGTCAGGTAAGAGCTTTAACTACTAGATCTCCCAGGTCAAGTAAGATCTTTAACTACTAGAACTCCCAGGTCGGATAAGAGCTTTAACTACAAGAACTCCCAGTTCAGGTAAGAACTTTAACTACTAGAACTCCCAGGTCGGGTAAGAGCTTTAACTACTAGAACTCCCAGGTCAGGTAAGAGCTTTAACTACTAGAACTCCCAGATAAGGTAAGAGCTTTAACTATTAGAACTCCCAGGTCAGGTAAGAGCTTTAACTACTAGAACTCCCAGGTCGGGTAAGAGCTTTAACTACTAGAATTCCCAGATCAGGTAAGAGCTTTAACTACTAGAACTCCCAGGTCAGGTAAGACCTTTAACTACTAGAAATCCCAGGTCAGGTAAGACGTTTAACTACTAGAACTCCCATGTCAGATAAGAGCTTTAACTACTAGAACTCCCAGGTCGGGTAATAGCTTTAACTACTAGAACTCCCAGGACAGGTAAGAGCTTTAACTACTAGAACTCCCAGGTCAGGTAAGAGCTTTAACTACTAGAACTCCCAGGTCAGGTAAGAGCTTTAACTACTAGAACTCCCAGGTCAGGTGAGAGCTTTAACTACTAGAACTCCCAGGTCAGGTAAGACCTTTAACTACTAGAATTCCCAGGTCAGGTAAGAGCTTTAACTACTAGAACTCCGAGGTAGGGTAAGAGCTTTAACTACTAGAACTCCCAGGTCAGGTAAGAGCCTTAACTACTAGAACTACCAGGTCAGGTAAGTCCTTTAATTACTAGAACTCCCAGGTCAGGTAAGAGCTTTAACTACTAGATCTCCCAGGTCAGGTAAGATCTTTAACTACTAGAACTCCCAGGTCAGGTAGGACCTTTTACTACAAGAACTCCCAGTTCAGGTAAGAACTTTAACTACTAGAACTCCCAGGTCGGGTAAGAGCTTTAACTACTAGAACTCCCAGGTCAGGTAAGAGCTTTAACTACTAGAACTCCCAGGTCAGGTAAGAGCTTTAACTACTAGAACTCCCATGTCAGGTAAGAGCTTTAACTACTAGAACTCCCAGGTCGGGTAAGAGCTTTAACTACTAGAACTCCAAGATCAGGTAAGAGCTTTAACTATTAGAACTCCCAGGTCAGGTAAGAGCTTTAACTACTAGAACTCCCAGGTCGGGTAAGAGCTTTAACTACTAGAATTCCCAGATCAGGTAAGAGCTTTAACTACTAGAACTCCCAGGTCAGGTAAGACCTTTAACTACTAGAAATCCCAGGTCAGGTAAGACGTTTAACTACTAGAACTCCCAGGTCAGATAAGAGCTTTAACTACTAGAACTCCCAGGTCGGGTAATAGCTTTAACTACTAGAACTCCCAGGACAGGTAAGAGCTTTAACTACTAGAACTCCCAGGTCAGGTAAGAGCTTTAACTACTAGAACTCCCAGGTCAGGTAAGAGCTTTAACTACTAGAACTCCCAGGTCAGGTGAGAGCTTTAACTACTAGAACTCCCAGGTCAGGTAAGACCTTTAACTACTAGAATTCCCAGGTCAGGTAAGAGCTTTAACTACTAGAATTCCGAGGTAGGGTAAGAGCTTTAACTACTAGAACTCCCAGGTCAGGTAAGAGCCTTAACTACTAGAACTACCAGGTCAGGTAAGTCCTTTAATTACTAGAACTCCCAGGTCAGGTAAGAGCTTTAACTACTAGATCTCCCAGGTCAGGTAAGATCTTTAACTACTAGAACTCCCAGGTCAGGTAGGACCTTTTACTACAAGAACTCCCAGTTCAGGTAAGAACTTTAACTACTAGAACTCCCAGGTCGGGTAAGAGCTTTAACTACTAGAACTCCCAGGTCAGGTAAGAGCTTTAACTACTAGAACTCCCAGGTCAGGTAAGAGCTTTAACTACTAGAACTCCCATGTCAGGTAAGAGCTTTAACTACTAGAACTCCCAGGTCGGGTAAGAGCTTTAACTACTAGAACTCCAAGATCAGGTAAGAGCTTTAACTACTAGAACTCCCAGGTCAGGTAAGACCTTTAACTACTAGAAATCCCAGGTCAGGTAAGACCTTTAACTACTAGAACTCCCAGGTCAGATAAGAGCTTTAACTACTAGAACTCCCAGGTCGGGTAATAGCTTTAACTACTAGAACTCCCAGGACAGGTAAGAGCTTTAACTACTAGAATTACCAGGTCGGGTAAGAGCTTTAACTACTAGAACTCCCAGGTCGGGTAAGAGCTTTAACTACTAAAACTCTCAGGTCAGGTAAGAGCTTTAACTACTAGAAATCCCAGGTCAGGTAAGACCTTTAACTAATAGAACTCCCAGGTCAGATAAGAGCTTTAACTACTAGAACTCCCAGGTCAGGTAAGAGCTTTAACTACTAGAACTCCCAGGTCGGGTAAGAACTTTAACTACTAGAACTCCCAAGTCAGGTAAGAGCTTTAACTACTAGAACTCCCAGGTCAGGTAAGAGCTTTAACTACTAGAACTCCCAAGTCAGGTAAGAGCTTTAACTACTAGACATCCCAGGTCGGGTAAGAGCTCTAACTACTAGAACTCTCAGGTCGGGTAAGAGCGTTAACTACTAGAACTCCCAGGTCAGGTGAGAGCTTTAACTACTAGAACTCCCAGGTCAGGTAAGACCTTTAACTACTAGAATTCCCAGGTCAGGTAAGAGCTTTAACTACTAGAACTCCGAGGTAGGGTAAGAGCTTTAACTACTAGAACTCCCAGGTCAGGTAAGAGCCTTAACTACTAGAACTACCAGGTCAGGTAAGTCCTTTAATTACTAGAACTCCCAGGTCAGGTAAGAGCTTTAACTACTAGATCTCCCAGGTCAGGTAAGATCTTTAACTACTAGAACTCCCAGGTCGGATAAGAGCTTTAACTACAAGAACTCCCAGTTCAGGTAAGAACTTTAACTACTAGAACTCCCAGGTCGGGTAAGAGCTTTAACTACTAGAACTCCCAGGTCAGGTAAGAGCTTTAACTACTAGAACTCCCAGATAAGGTAAGAGCTTTAACTATTAGAACTCCCAGGTCAGGTAAGAGCTTTAACTACTAGAACTCCCAGGTCAGGTAAGAGCTTTAACTACTAGAACTCCCAGGTCAGGTGAGAGCTTTAACTACTAGAACTCCCAGGTCAGGTAAAACCTTTAACTACTAGAATTCCCAGGTCAGAAAAGAGCTTTAACCACTAGAACTCCCAGGTCAGGTAAGAGCTTTAACTACTAGAACTCCGAGGTAGGGCAAGAGCTTTAACTACTAGAACTCCCAGGTCAGGTAAGAGCCTTAACTACTAGAACTACCAGGTCAGGTAAGTCCTTTAATTACTAGAACTCCCAGGTCAGGTAAGAGCTTTAACTACTAGATCTCCCAGGTCAAGTAAGATCTTTAACTACTAGAACTCCCAGGTCGGATAAGAGCTTTAACTACAAGAACTCCCAGTTCAGGTAAGAACTTTAACTACTAGAACTCCCAGGTCGGGTAAGAGCTTTAACTACTAGAACTCCCAGGTCAGGTAAGAGCTTTAACTACTAGAACTCCCAGATAAGGTAAGAGCTTTAACTATTAGAACTCCCAGGTCAGGTAAGAGCTTTAACTACTAGAACTCCCAGGTCGGGTAAGAGCTTTAACTACTAGAATTCCCAGATCAGGTAAGAGCTTTAACTACTAGAACTCCCAGGTCAGGTAAGACCTTTAACTACTAGAACTCCCAGGTCAGATAAGAGCTTTAACTACTAGAACTCCCAGGTCGGGTAATAGCTTTAACTACTAGAACTCCCAGGACAGGTAAGAGCTTTAACTACTAGAACTCCCAGGTCAGGTAAGAGCTTTAACTACTAGAACTCCCAGGTCAGGTAAGAGCTTTAACTACTAGAACTCCCAGGTCAGGTGAGAGCTTTAACTACTAGAACTCCCAGGTCAGGTAAGACCTTTAACTACTAGAATTCCCAGGTCAGGTAAGAGCTTTAACTACTAGAACTCCGAGGTAGGGTAAGAGCTTTAACTACTAGAACTCCCAGGTCAGGTAAGAGCCTTAACCACTAGAACTACCAGGTCAGGTAAGTCCTTTAATTACTAGAACTCCCAGGTCAGGTAAGAGCTTTAACTACTAGATCTCCCAGGTCAGGTAAGATCTTTAACTACTAGAACTCCCAGGTCAGGTAGGACCTTTTACTACAAGAACTCCCAGTTCAGGTAAGAACTTTAACTACTAGAACTCCCAGGTCGGGTAAGAGCTTTAACTACTAGAACTCCCAGGTCAGGTAAGAGCTTTAACTACTAGAACTCCCAGGTCAGGTAAGAGCTTTAACTACTAGAACTCCCATGTCAGGTAAGAGCTTTAACTACTAGAACTCCCAGGTCGGGTAAGAGCTTTAACTACTAGAACTCCAAGATCAGGTAAGAGCTTTAACTACTAGAACTCCCAGGTCAGGTAAGACCTTTAACTACTAGAAATCCCAGGTCAGGTAAGACCTTTAACTACTAGAACTCCCAGGTCAGATAAGAGCTTTAACTACTAGAACTCCCAGGTCGGGTAATAGCTTTAACTACTAGAACTCCCAGGACAGGTAAGAGCTTTAACTACTAGAATTACCAGGTCGGGTAAGAGCTTTAACTACTAGAACTCCCAGGTCGGGTAAGAGCTTTAACTACTAAAACTCTCAGGTCAGGTAAGAGCTTTAACTACTAGAAATCCCAGGTCAGGTAAGACCTTTAACTAATAGAACTCCCAGGTCAGATAAGAGCTTTAACTACTAGAACTCCCAGGTCAGGTAAGAGCTTTAACTACTAGAACTCCCAGGTCAGGTAAGAGCTTTAACTACTAGAACTCCCAGGTCGGGTAAGAACTTTAACTACTAGAACTCCCAAGTCAGGTAAGAGCTTTAACTACTAGAACTCCCAGGTCAGGTAAGAGCTTTAACTACTAGAACTCCCAAGTCAGGTAAGAGCTTTAACTACTAGACATCCCAGGTCGGGTAAGAGCTCTAACTACTAGAACTCTCAGGTCGGGTAAGAGCGTTAACTACTAGAACTCCCAGGTCAGGTGAGAGCTTTAACTACTAGAACTCCCAGGTCAGGTAAGACCTTTAACTACTAGAATTCCCAGGTCAGGTAAGAGCTTTAACTACTAGAACTCCGAGGTAGGGTAAGAGCTTTAACTACTAGAACTCCCATGTCAGGTAAGAGCCTTAACTACTAGAACTACCAGGTCAGGTAAGTCCTTTAATTACTAGAACTCCCAGGTCAGGTAAGAGCTTTAACTACTAGATCTCCCAGGTCAGGTAAGATCTTTAACTACTAGAACTCCCAGGTCGGATAAGAGCTTTAACTACAAGAACTCCCAGTTCAGGTAAGAACTTTAACTACTAGAACTCCCAGGTCGGGTAAGAGCTTTAACTACTAGAACTCCCAGGTCAGGTAAGAGCTTTAACTACTAGAACTCCCAGATAAGGTAAGAGCTTTAACTATTAGAACTCCCAGGTCAGGTAAGAGCTTTAACTACTAGAACTCCCAGGTCAGGTAAGAGCTTTAACTACTAGAACTCCCAGGTCAGGTGAGAGCTTTAACTACTAGAACTCCCAGGTCAGGTAAAACCTTTAACTACTAGAATTCCCAGGTCAGAAAAGAGCTTTAACCACTAGAACTCCCAGGTCAGGTAAGAGCTTTAACTACTAGAACTCCGAGGTAGGGTAAGAGCTTTAACTACTAGAACTCCCAGGTCAGGTAAGAGCCTTAACTACTAGAACTACCAGGTCAGGTAAGTCCTTTAATTACTAGAACTCCCAGGTCAGGTAAGAGCTTTAACTACTAGATCTCCCAGGTCAAGTAAGATCTTTAACTACTAGAACTCCCAGGTCGGATAAGAGCTTTAACTACAAGAACTCCCAGTTCAGGTAAGAACTTTAACTACTAGAACTCCCAGGTCGGGTAAGAGCTTTAACTACTAGAACTCCCAGGTCAGGTAAGAGCTTTAACTACTAGAACTCCCAGATAAGGTAAGAGCTTTAACTATTAGAACTCCCAGGTCAGGTAAGAGCTTTAACTACTAGAACTCCCAGGTCGGGTAAGAGCTTTAACTACTAGAATTCCCAGATCAGGTAAGAGCTTTAACTACTAGAACTCCCAGGTCAGGTAAGACCTTTAACTACTAGAAATCCCAGGTCAGGTAAGACGTTTAACTACTAGAACTCCCATGTCAGATAAGAGCTTTAACTACTAGAACTCCCAGGTCGGGTAATAGCTTTAACTACTAGAACTCCCAGGACAGGTAAGAGCTTTAACTACTAGAACTCCCAGGTCAGGTAAGAGCTTTAACTACTAGAACTCCCAGGTCAGGTAAGAGCTTTAACTACTAGAACTCCCAGGTCAGGTGAGAGCTTTAACTACTAGAACTCCCAGGTCAGGTAAGACCTTTAACTACTAGAATTCCCAGGTCAGGTAAGAGCTTTAACTACTAGAACTCCGAGGTAGGGTAAGAGCTTTAACTACTAGAACTCCCAGGTCAGGTAAGAGCCTTAACTACTAGAACTACCAGGTCAGGTAAGTCCTTTAATTACTAGAACTCCCAGGTCAGGTAAGAGCTTTAACTACTAGATCTCCCAGGTCAGGTAAGATCTTTAACTACTAGAACTCCCAGGTCAGGTAGGACCTTTTACTACAAGAACTCCCAGTTCAGGTAAGAACTTTAACTACTAGAACTCCCAGGTCGGGTAAGAGCTTTAACTACTAGAACTCCCAGGTCAGGTAAGAGCTTTAACTACTAGAACTCCCAGGTCAGGTAAGAGCTTTAACTACTAGAACTCCCATGTCAGGTAAGAGCTTTAACTACTAGAACTCCCAGGTCGGGTAAGAGCTTTAACTACTAGAACTCCAAGATCAGGTAAGAGCTTTAACTATTAGAACTCCCAGGTCAGGTAAGAGCTTTAACTACTAGAACTCCCAGGTCGGGTAAGAGCTTTAACTACTAGAATTCCCAGATCAGGTAAGAGCTTTAACTACTAGAACTCCCAGGTCAGGTAAGACCTTTAACTACTAGAAATCCCAGGTCAGGTAAGACGTTTAACTACTAGAACTCCCAGGTCAGATAAGAGCTTTAACTACTAGAACTCCCAGGTCGGGTAATAGCTTTAACTACTAGAACTCCCAGGACAGGTAAGAGCTTTAACTACTAGAACTCCCAGGTCAGGTAAGAGCTTTAACTACTAGAACTCCCAGGTCAGGTAAGAGCTTTAACTACTAGAACTCCCAGGTCAGGTGAGAGCTTTAACTACTAGAACTCCCAGGTCAGGTAAGACCTTTAACTACTAGAATTCCCAGGTCAGGTAAGAGCTTTAACTACTAGAACTCCGAGGTAGGGTAAGAGCTTTAACTACTAGAACTCCCAGGTCAGATAAGAGCTTTAACTACTAGAACTCCTAGGACAGGTAAGAGCTTTAACTACTAGAACTACCAGGTCGGGTAAGAGCTTTAACTACTAGAACTCCCAGGTCGGGTAAGAGCTTTAACTACTAAAACTCTCAGGTCAGGTAAGAGCTTTAACTACTAGAAATCCCAGGTCAGGTAAGACCTTTAACTAATAGAACTCCCAGGTCAGATAAGAGCTTTAACTACTAGAACTCCCAGGTCAGGTAAGAGCTTTAACTACTAGAACTCCCAGGTCAGGTAAGAGCTTTAACTACTAGAACTCCCAGGTCGGGTAAGAACTTTAACTACTAGAACTCCCAAGTCAGGTAAGAGCTTTAACTACTAGAACTCCCAGGTCAGGTAAGAGCTTTAACTACTAGAACTCCCAAGTCAGGTAAGAGCTTTAACTACTAGACATCCCAGGTCGGGTAAGAGCTCTAACTACTAGAACTCTCAGGTCGGGTAAGAGCGTTAACTACTAGAACTCCCAGGTCGGTTAGAGCTTTAACTACTAGAACTCCCAGGTCGGGTAAGAGCTTTAACTACTAGAACTCCCAGGTCAGGTAAGAGTTTAACTACTAGAATTCCCAGGTCAGGTAAGAGCTTTAACTACTAAAGCTCCCAGGTCAGGTAAGAGCTTTAACTACTAGAACTCCCAGGTCAGGTAAGATCTTTAACTACTAGAACTCCCAGGTCAGGTAAGAGCTTTAACTACTAGAACTCCCAGGTCAGTTAAGAGCTTTAACTACTAGAACCACAAGGTCAGGTAAGACCTTTAGCTACTAGAACTCCCAGGTCAGGTAGGAGCTTTAACTACTAGAACTCCCAGGTCAGGTAAGAGCTTTAACTACTAGAGCTCCCAGGTCAGGTAGGACCTTTATCTACAAGAACTCCCAGTTCAGGTAAGAACTTTAACTACTAGAACTCCCAGGTCGGGTAAGAGCTTTAACTACTAGAACTCCCAGGTCAGGTAAGAGCTTTAGCTACTAGAACTCCCAGGTCGGTAAGAGCTTTAACAACTAGAACTCCCAGGTCAGGTAAGAGCTTTAACTACTAGAAATCCCAGGTCAGGTAAGACCTTTAACTACTAGAACTCCCAGGTCGGATAAGAGCTTTAACTACTAGAACTCCCAGGTCGGGTAAGAGCTTTAACTACTAGAACTCCCAGGTCGGGTAAGAGCTTTAACTACTAAAGCTCTCAGGTCAGGTAAGAGCTTTGACTACTAGAAATCCCAGGTCAGGTAAGACCTTTAACTAATAGAACTCCCAGGTCAGATAAGAGCTTTAACTACTAGAACTCCCAGGTCAGGTAAGAACTTTAACTACTAGAACTCCCAGGTCAGGTAAGAGCTTTAACTACTAGAACTCCCAGGTCGGGTAAGAACTTTAACTACTAGAACTCCCAAGTCAGGTAAGAGCTTTAACTACTAGAACTCCCAGGTCAGGTAAGAGCTTTAACTACTAGAACTCCCAAGTCAGGTAAGAGCTTTAACTACTAGACATCCCAGGTCGGGTAAGAGCTCTAACTACTAGAACTCTCAGGTCGGGTAAGAGCGTTAACTACTAGAACTCCCAGGTCGGTTAGAGCTTTAACTACTAGAACTCCCAGGTCGGGTAAGAGCTTTAACTACTAGAACTCCCAGGTCAGGTAAGAGTTTAACTACTAGAATTCCCAGGTCAGGTAAGAGCTTTAACTACTAAAACTCCCAGGTCAGGTAAGAGCTTTAACTACTAGAACTCCCAGGTCAGGTAAGATCTTTAACTGCTAGAACTCCCAGGTCAGGTAAGAGCTTTAACTACTAGAACTCCCAGGTCAGTTAAGAGCTTTAACTACTAGAACTACAAGGTCAGGTAAGACCTTTAGCTACTAGAACTCCCAGGTCAGGTAGGAGCTTTAACTACTAGAACTCCCAGGTCAGGTAAGAGCTTTAACTACTAGAACTCCCAGGTCAGGTAAGAGCTTTAACTACTAGAACTCCCATGTCAGGTAAGAGCTTTAACTACTAGAACTCCCAGGTCGGGTAAGAGCTTTAACTACTAGAACTCCAAGATCAGGTAAGAGCTTTAACTATTAGAACTCCCAGGTCAGGTAAGAGCTTTAACTACTAGAACTCCCAGGTCGGGTAAGAGCTTTAACTACTAGAATTCCCAGATCAGGTAAGAGCTTTAACTACTAGAACTCCCAGGTCAGGTAAGACCTTTAACTACTAGAAATCCCAGGTCAGGTAAGACGTTTAACTACTAGAACTCCCAGGTCAGATAAGAGCTTTAACTACTAGAACTCCCAGGTCGGGTAATAGCTTTAACTACTAGAACTCCCAGGACAGGTAAGAGCTTTAACTACTAGAACTCCCAGGTCAGGTAAGAGCTTTAACTACTAGAACTCCCAGGTCAGGTAAGAGCTTTAACTACTAGAACTCCCAGGTCAGGTGAGAGCTTTAACTACTAGAACTCCCAGGTCAGGTAAGACCTTTAACTACTAGAATTCCCAGGTCAGGTAAGAGCTTTAACTACTAGAACTCCGAGGTAGGGTAAGAGCTTTAACTACTAGAACTCCCAGGTCAGGTAAGAGCCTTAACTACTAGAACTACCAGGTCAGGTAAGTCCTTTAATTACTAGAACTCCCAGGTCAGGTAAGAGCTTTAACTACTAGATCTCCCAGGTCAGGTAAGATCTTTAACTACTAGAACTCCCAGGTCAGGTAGGACCTTTTACTACAAGAACTCCCAGTTCAGGTAAGAACTTTAACTACTAGAACTCCCAGGTCGGGTAAGAGCTTTAACTACTAGAACTCCCAGGTCAGGTAAGAGCTTTAACTACTAGAACTCCCAGGTCAGGTAAGAGCTTTAACTACTAGAACTCCCATGTCAGGTAAGAGCTTTAACTACTAGAACTCCCAGGTCGGGTAAGAGCTTTAACTACTAGAACTCCAAGATCAGGTAAGAGCTTTAACTACTAGAACTCCCAGGTCAGGTAAGACCTTTAACTACTAGAAATCCCAGGTCAGGTAAGACCTTTAACTACTAGAACTCCCAGGTCAGATAAGAGCTTTAACTACTAGAACTCCCAGGTCGGGTAATAGCTTTAACTACTAGAACTCCCAGGACAGGTAAGAGCTTTAACTACTAGAATTACCAGGTCGGGTAAGAGCTTTAACTACTAGAACTCCCAGGTCGGGTAAGAGCTTTAACTACTAAAACTCTCAGGTCAGGTAAGAGCTTTAACTACTAGAAATCCCAGGTCAGGTAAGACCTTTAACTAATAGAACTCCCAGGTCAGATAAGAGCTTTAACTACTAGAACTCCCAGGTCAGGTAAGAGCTTTAACTACTAGAACTCCCAGGTCGGGTAAGAACTTTAACTACTAGAACTCCCAAGTCAGGTAAGAGCTTTAACTACTAGAACTCCCAGGTCAGGTAAGAGCTTTAACTACTAGAACTCCCAAGTCAGGTAAGAGCTTTAACTACTAGACATCCCAGGTCGGGTAAGAGCTCTAACTACTAGAACTCTCAGGTCGGGTAAGAGCGTTAACTACTAGAACTCCCAGGTCAGGTGAGAGCTTTAACTACTAGAACTCCCAGGTCAGGTAAGACCTTTAACTACTAGAATTCCCAGGTCAGGTAAGAGCTTTAACTACTAGAACTCCGAGGTAGGGTAAGAGCTTTAACTACTAGAACTCCCAGGTCAGGTAAGAGCCTTAACTACTAGAACTACCAGGTCAGGTAAGTCCTTTAATTACTAGAACTCCCAGGTCAGGTAAGAGCTTTAACTACTAGATCTCCCAGGTCAGGTAAGATCTTTAACTACAAGAACTCCCAGGTCGGATAAGAGCTTTAACTACAAGAACTCCCAGTTCAGGTAAGAACTTTAACTACTAGAACTCCCAGGTCGGGTAAGAGCTTTAACTACTAGAACTCCCAGGTCAGGTAAGAGCTTTAACTACTAGAACTCCCAGATAAGGTAAGAGCTTTAACTATTAGAACTCCCAGGTCAGGTAAGAGCTTTAACTACTAGAACTCCCAGGTCAGGTAAGAGCTTTAACTACTAGAACTCCCAGGTCAGGTGAGAGCTTTAACTACTAGAACTCCCAGGTCAGGTAAAACCTTTAACTACTAGAATTCCCAGGTCAGAAAAGAGCTTTAACCACTAGAACTCCCAGGTCAGGTAAGAGCTTTAACTACTAGAACTCCGAGGTAGGGCAAGAGCTTTAACTACTAGAACTCCCAGGTCAGGTAAGAGCCTTAACTACTAGAACTACCAGGTCAGGTAAGTCCTTTAATTACTAGAACTCCCAGGTCAGGTAAGAGCTTTAACTACTAGATCTCCCAGGTCAAGTAAGATCTTTAACTACTAGAACTCCCAGGTCGGATAAGAGCTTTAACTACAAGAACTCCCAGTTCAGGTAAGAACTTTAACTACTAGAACTCCCAGGTCGGGTAAGAGCTTTAACTACTAGAACTCCCAGGTCAGGTAAGAGCTTTAACTACTAGAACTCCCAGATAAGGTAAGAGCTTTAACTATTAGAACTCCCAGGTCAGGTAAGAGCTTTAACTACTAGAACTCCCAGGTCGGGTAAGAGCTTTAACTACTAGAATTCCCAGATCAGGTAAGAGCTTTAACTACTAGAACTCCCAGGTCAGGTAAGACCTTTAACTACTAGAACTCCCAGGTCAGATAAGAGCTTTAACTACTAGAACTCCCAGGTCGGGTAATAGCTTTAACTACTAGAACTCCCAGGACAGGTAAGAGCTTTAACTACTAGAACTCCCAGGTCAGGTAAGAGCTTTAACTACTAGAACTCCCAGGTCAGGTAAGAGCTTTAACTACTAGAACTCCCAGGTCAGGTGAGAGCTTTAACTACTAGAACTCCCAGGTCAGGTAAGACCTTTAACTACTAGAATTCCCAGGTCAGGTAAGAGCTTTAACTACTAGAACTCCGAGGTAGGGTAAGAGCTTTAACTACTAGAACTCCCAGGTCAGGTAAGAGCCTTAACTACTAGAACTACCAGGTCAGGTAAGTCCTTTAATTACTAGAACTCCCAGGTCAGGTAAGAGCTTTAACTACTAGATCTCCCAGGTCAGGTAAGATCTTTAACTACTAGAACTCCCAGGTCAGGTAGGACCTTTTACTACAAGAACTCCCAGTTCAGGTAAGAACTTTAACTACTAGAACTCCCAGGTCGGGTAAGAGCTTTAACTACTAGAACTCCCAGGTCAGGTAAGAGCTTTAACTACTAGAACTCCCAGGTCAGGTAAGAGCTTTAACTACTAGAACTCCCATGTCAGGTAAGAGCTTTAACTACTAGAACTCCCAGGTCGGGTAAGAGCTTTAACTACTAGAACTCCAAGATCAGGTAAGAGCTTTAACTACTAGAACTCCCAGGTCAGGTAAGACCTTTAACTACTAGAAATCCCAGGTCAGGTAAGACCTTTAACTACT